>CM056057.1:145736055-147128555 GCA_029574335.1 Rana kukunoris | reverse complement strand
ACATTGAAGGGTTAAGTGCCTCATGTAAGGACTTGACTGGTAGTAAGCAAAGGTCAAGACCTGCCTCATTTCTCCAGAGACGCACCCACAGCCACTTGCCAGAGGTGACGATTCGGAAGGACTTCAAAATCGAAGGACAGATAGGAGAAAAGGAACAGAAGGGAAATCTGTCCTACACGAATCTCTTGCACCAGATGGAACTGGGACTCCAAAGAGGCTATCTTGAATCAGAAATTGTAGAGGCTGTAGTCAACGCCATTAGCCCAGGCCTGAGTATCAGAGGCATGCTAGAAATGAAAAAAGGACTGACTCTAACACAACTCAGGAGAATACTAAAGAGCTACTACAAGGAGGAAGGTGCCACTGAGTTGTATCATCAACTGATAAATATGGCACAAGACGGTCAGGAGACTCCTCAGAATTTCCTGTTCAGGGCCATTGAATTGAAAGACCGCCTGTTGTCCGCCTCCCAGGGGGAAGACTCAGATGAACACTTTGGGGCTGGACTAATTCAGAAGAAGTTTCTGAGGTCTGTGGCTACAGGCCTGAGGAGTGACTATGTTAAATTCCAGTTGAGGCAGTATTTGGATGATCCCTCCACTACAGATGAGGTACTCATTGAGGAGACCAATGAGGCAGCCAAGATGGAAATGGAAAGAGAGAAGAAACAAAGGAAGACTCAGTCCAGTACCACCGCAAGGATCAGATGGCACAAATCTGATGTTTCATCGAGCTCCCAGGAAGCTAGTGTCCTGACAGCGAACACTGATGAGATGCCCCAGTCTGAACTAGGAAAACTGTTTCGGGTGCAGAAAGAAATATTGAAAATGATGGCTTTGTTGACCGAGAAGCTGGAGGGACCACAGAGGGAGGAAGTCTCGGCACAGAAGACCCCAGTGGATCATGCAGCCGCCCTGACTGAGAGACCGGCGAAGCTAAAGACCTGTTTCAACTGCGGGGGAGTTGGACACTACCGCCAAGTATGCCCAAGCCCGGCGAAGACTGAAACAAGGCGCCAAGAACCGGCGGAAAACTTCAGAGGGCCCCAGTGAAGGAGTCAGCTGGGCGCCCGGTCACAACAGTCAACTCCAAACAACCTCATGCATACCAGGTCCCTAGGGACGCATGTAGGCCGAATTCGAGCAAGCGCTCACCGAGGCGAGGTGTAAAAGTGCAAACCACCAAACAGGCTAATCTTGCCACTCCCCATGGATTCCCCCCTGAACTAGTGGGACCTTTTCCCATTCTCCCTATCCAAGTGGAAGGGATTTACACCAAAGCCCTGCTGGACACTGGAGCCCAAGTGACCTTACTCTACAGAGATTTCTACGAGAAACACCTCAGACACCTGCCACTTCAGAAGCTGGAGGAGCTGGAGATATGGGGTCTAGGGACTCAGAACTTCCCTTACGATGGCTATCTACCCATTAGGCTCACCTTCGACCCGAGTGTGGCAGGGAAGGCCGAAGCCTTCGATGCCTTGGCAGTGGTGTGTCCCCGCCCACCAGGGGCTGACAAAAGTTCCCTCATTATTGGGACCAACACTGACCTAGTCCGAAGACTCTTGACACCGCTTGTACAGACACAGGGTTCTCCAGCTGTAAAGATACACCCAATGTTAACACAGGTGTATCAGAATCTATTGCATGAGCAGAAAGCCCCGGCGGAAGGAGTGGGGAAAATCTGGCGTTTGGACAGAAGTGAGAAGGTGGTACAACCTGGTGAAGTAGTCTGCTTGAAGGCTTCTGTCAAACTGACTTGGAGACAGCCGGGACCTTTCATCGTCCTTGAGACGGACGGAGAGAAAGAGGCCAAAGAGTTGGAAATAATCCCAGAACTGCTATCGACCAAGTCACTAAAGCGGAGCAGAGGAAAGGTCTCAGTCAGTGTCCGGAACACCACAACGTCACCAGTGAAGATGCCAGCTAAAGTGTTGCTAGGGAAGGTGAAGCAAGCAACTCCAGTTTCATCGTATGGAATAATGGGAGGACAAGGGGGAGAGATCCCCATGGAAGAGTTCTATCCGAAAGACACCCCCCTGTCACCCGAGTGGATGGAGATAAGCTGGTTGTGGCCACCTGAAGTGCCAGGAGTTGATGCACACTGTTCACCTCGCAGACAGGAAAAGGACACTGTAATTCTGAGACCAGAAGCCCCAGAATTTGTGCCACAAAATGAAAACTCTGAAGATCACCCACCCTTTGACACTGAAGTACAAGAGTGTGAAGTGAGAGAGGAGATAGTACCTACTCCCAAGAGACAAAGGGTTAGAAGAGAGATTTATGCACCCAAAAGACTGACTTATGATGTGCTGGGTGAAAGCTCTGACCAGGCTCAGTTTACTGCTAAAAGAAATCCTGAAATGCCTGGTCTCTCTACTGCCAATTCAGAAGGAGAAAACCCCAACTCACCCCTTGACACATCTGTACTAGACACCATGGTGTCACCTGTGAGTGCACAGAACAGCTCCCCATCATATGAGAATTGGTGGGAGGCTCCTCTGTCAGTGTTGTGCAGCCGCATAGAGGCAAAAATGTCTAACAGAGCCAAATATTTTGAATGTCTTTGGGGACCAAAGAATCAAAGCAGGGGGAGTATGTAGCGGGACAGTTTTTGCCTCTCCAAAGACATATTGATGTTTTACAATGTTATTCTTTGGACTGGTGTTGTAAATAGGTGTTTGGCACCATCTAGTGGTGAAAATGTGGAATGGACGGCACCATCTTTTGTTTTTTTTCAAGAAGCATGGGAGGAGTGATGTGAAGGACTTACCCATGAACACTCGGGGCTGCAAGGCATGCTGGGAAGGTGATAAAAGGTTTGGTAGTGGCCATTTTTAGCTCTCTGGTTCCTGGGACATACGCCCTGGAGTAGCTCTCTCCCTCTCTCTCTCTCCCTCTTTCGGTGCGATCTACGGAATTCCGGCCTACTTTCTGCAGAAGCAAGCCATCGATCTCGAGAAGGGTAACGGAGGACTTCCGATCGGCTCTGGAGGAGAATCAGACAACCAGATGATTGCTAGAGACCGGACTGAGACCGTGAGAAGTGAAGGCATCCATCCGCCTGGACCTCGTATGGAGTGAAGACATCCATCCGCCTGGACCTCGTGTGGTGAGAGGGCTCATGCCCAAAGTCTTGTACTGTTTGACACACATCTAGGCTGCCTTGGTAGTGTTGCTGGGACTGATAGTTCCACGATGTCGCGGTGTGCCATAAAGCCACACGTGCAAAGGCCTCAAGCCTAAACCAACTGTTGGTGCCGGTCATTGGAGTTGTGCTCCCAGGAGAGAGTGTACAGGTACCTCTCACAGTTAGACTACAGTTTCAGTTTATTTCACACCACTCATTAACCAGAGAGCACTTGGATTACAAATCTTTCTCTTAAATTGCTAGCAGAAGAAAAGAAGATCAGAGACTAGACTGTTCGCATTGCAAGGCCTTGCAGTACTGCTACCATTTACCAGACACTGTCTGAGGTGGGAACATTAAGTCCATTACACGCCGTGATCTTATTCTTGTTAGATGTTGTACGTTGCATAGCGTGTTTACTGATTTTTGTATGGTGTGCTGGAAGTAGGAAGGTGCACAGTGTTGAGTTGTGGCCTGCGCACTAGTCCCACTTGGAGACGCCAAAGTCCTGCTGATAGGGGAGGACATTAGGGGATTGCTGCCTATAATTTCCTGTAATATTTGTTGCCCACCAAATGTGTTCTCGTGGTTAAGTACAGAATCTATTTCAGTAAAACTAACTGTTGTTTCAGCACAGCCTGTGTATGATTACTTTCCCCTTCAACACCAAAGCTTTATATCTGTATTGCACCACAGCTGTGTCAAGGGGAGTGAGACCAAAAATACTCGGGGGTGTCAAGGCAGAGTACAGGCCCAAATTTACAATCAGCCGCTCCTTCGGGGGTCAGCGCTACATATGTGTAGCGCTACCCCATTCAGGAGCCGCTGGTTTGATTTGGGATCGGCAAATTAAGTTACTCCAGCTTGGTCCAGGGATGCACCAGAAGAATTAAGTAGTAAATGGAGGTCCACGCAGTCAATAAAGATTTTCTCAATGCTTTAATTCCAGGCCAACATTAGCCAACATCAACTTTGGTGAAGAAAGAATAGGTTGATGAGAGAAGAGAAACTTTCGATGTCAGGCCTGGATATACGCAAGGCAGATCAGCCCTTAGTAGCACAAATTTTCACACGTCGCCACTCCTATGAGACTGAGTGGGTAAAGTGCCCCCGGACCACAGACCTGGCAGCCGAGGCGCCACCTCGAATCTTGGCTGGGAGGAACGGGTCTCTCTCACAGGCCCGGCTCTAGGCCTCTGCCATAGGCCAGTTAATTTGGATAGACTACATGTGCGAACAGAGCAAATTCTCCCAGTAATTTCTCGGCATAAGTCACCGGGTGGCAGCAAAGCGTACCTGCCAGCATCCCGGTCACTGAATCCCCGTCTGGGACTCTCTTAGACTTTGGGAACCCAGTAAATCACTGAGGTCCCTTGATTCTTGTCTCTGGCTGAGACTCCAGGAAGTCCCAGGAACCTGGCCAGACGGGCCCCCGCCGGCAGGGTCCATGGGCGCCCACACCCTGAAGGTGGATCCCGCACCCCGAGTCCAAGACCCCGCACACGTGAAGAAGAACCCAAACAGCCGACCTAGGTCCCAGATATACCCCTCCCCAGCATGCCCAGCAAGGAAAAACCCTCTCCAATTGGCTGCTGAGGAAGACTCTATCCGCCAGAAATCCTGCTGGCTCCCACTGCCGGCCAAGGATGAAATGTCATCCCCAGAATGCAGTCCGAGCCAGTGGACCCTTCCAGAATGACATAGGTCAACAACCTAAACAAATCACAACTAGGAGCAACTTAACTCTCCTAGTCCAACTAGTTTTAAATGCAGCGCCCATGCAAAAAGCAAGGGGGCGCTACATAAATACACACACATTACTAGTAATTGCGCCAATCAGTGACTTATAGCAGGACTGCAATACCGCGGTGGACATTATGACACTACCTGACACTTTTTGGGAACCAGTGACACCAATACAGTGATCAGTCCTAATGCCGCGTACACACGACTGTTATTCATGTCATTGAAAAAAAAAAAATCTTGACGCGATTCCTCTCAAGTTTGCCTTGCATACACACGAGCGTGAAAAAAAAATGCTTGAGCAAAGCATGTGACGTACAACACATACAACGGCACTATAAAGGGGAAGTTCCATTCAAATGGCATCACCCTTTGGGTTTCTTTTGCTGATCTTGTGTTACCGTGTGTTAGTAAAAGTTTGGTGAGAGACGATTAGCGCTTTTCAGTCTGTTACAGCGTAACGAATGTGCTATCTCCAATACAAATGCTAGTTTTACCAGAACGACCGCTTCTGAGCATGCGTGTTTTTCCCCACTCGTTAAAGTGTACACACGATCGTTTTTCACGACGTGAAAAACAACGAGAAAAAAATGAGCGGTTCTAAATTAATTTTTCACGTCGAGAAAAATGCTCTGGGGCATACTCACCACCAATTAAAAAAATTGCATTTTTCTTGTCATGAAAAACGGTCGTGTGTACGCGGCATAAAAATATGCACTGTCACTACTAATGACACTGGCTGGGAAAGGGTTAAAATTCAGGGATGATCAAAGGGTGTGCCTAGCCAGTGTTTTACTTTACTGTGTGAGGTGCTTTTACTAGCGGAAGACATGGAATTAAAAAAATTACATGACTCCCCCGACAGACCGGTGCTCTGCCTTGTTTACAAAGACAGTTCACAGTTCTGTGTCTCTCCCCAACATCGGGTGCCAGACACCCGCCGATCAGCTTCCACTTGCACCCCCTACCTGGAAGTGTTGCATTATATATATATTAGGGCTGTTACTGATTAAAATTTTCCTGTTCGATTAATCGTTTTTTTTTTAAATCGATGAATCGACTAATTTTGATTAATTATAACGCACTTACAGATCCAACTACTTTTAGCTGATCTCCTTGCATTGCAACTCTGCATTAGTCAGTGGTAAATGTGGTATATACTATATACAATCACCCGACACTAGTTCGTTTCCACAACCCATGACTTATCTTCACAGTTCACACAAATACGTTTTAAATTCAAACTGTAGCTCTGACGTAAGTAATTTTTTCTTATTAAACTTTGAGAAAAACGTAGAAAGTTAGTTTAACTTTAATTATAAAACATATCTAGTATATTGACTGTCAGTCACTTAATAGTAGGCATCACTTTAGCCAGTCACGCAGACATACCAGAGTGTTTACATTTTCTGGAAGCAGACATGATCACATTTTATTGACATTATACCCTGAAGAACTGAACAGTCTTTTGCACGAAACAGATGTTGTTGATACACAAAGAATCAGGGCCGATCCTAGGGTCACAGGCGCCTGGGTGCAGAAATATTTCTGGCGCCCCCACAAAGGGGGCGTGGTCATCTTACTAACTCCTCCCCTTTACAAATGTTTCTATGGCAATCACTCAAACACAGAGATGCTCCTCTAAGAAGTATTTGTTGCCTTGGGATCCTCCCATGATCTTTTAACAATAAAGAAAATACTGGAAGAGCGAACACTAATGATACCTGGAGGGGAACCTCTCTGATACTGTTAGAAAGTTCCCCAAAACATAGTACAGGAGATGGTCAGAGACTGTAGACATGATACAACAGATGGTCAGAGACTGCAATCATAGTACAGGAGATGGTCAGAGAGTGTAGACCTATTACAGGAGACAGTCAGTGACTGGAGATATAATACAGGAGATGGTCAGAGACTGCAGACATACTACAGGAGACGGTCAGGGACTGGAGAAAAATACAGGAGACAGTCAGAGACTGCAGATATAATACAGGAGATGGTCAGAGACTGCAGTTCCTATTGACATAAGTAGATAATGGCCGATCGGCTCTCACCTGACCAACAACAACGGTTCCTCTGATCAGGAGTCAGCTCACTCTGAATTGCTCATGGATACTCCACTGGGTAGAGCCCAGATCTGTATTCTGGCAATGACTCCATTCCTTTCTCCGCCAGGGATGGCACTAGGCTGTGTGGCTTTCCCTCTGGTGGCGCACGGCAGCGGGGTTCTCTCTCTGATGGTGTTCTCTCTTTCAGGAGTCCTGAGTGCACTTTCCTGAAAGCTTTCCTGGGGTCCTGGCTCTCTCTTTCCCATTCAGCTGAACATGCCGTGTGGGCTGCAGTTTCTTTTTTACAGTGGGGCTGCCAGTCCTCGAACTACAAGTCCCACAATCCTCTTCTCTGCTCCTTGCCCCATTCCTCCACCTATAGTCACCCCTCGGTACAGACCCCCTCCACTAAGTATAGACCCCCTCCGTCAGTGCAGACTCCTAACTAAGTATAAACCCCCTCCCTCAGTACAGACCCCCCAGGACAAACCACCCCCTATTAGTACAGACCCCCCCCAGGACAACCCCCCATTAGTACAGACTCCCCCAGGACAACCCCCCATTAGTACAGACCCACCCAGGACAACCCCCCATTAGTACAGACCCACCCAGGACAACCCCCCATTAGTACAGACTCCCCCAGGACAACCCCCCATTAGTACAGACTCCCCCAGGACAACCCCCCATTAGTACAGACCCACCCAGGACAACCCCCCATTAGTACAGACTCCCCCAGGACAACACCCCATTAGTACAGACTCCCCCAGGACAACCCCCCCATTAGTACAGACCCACCGAGGACAACCCCCCCATTAGTACAGACCCACCGAGGACAACCCCCCATTAGTACAGACCCACCCAGGACAACCCCCCATTAGTACAGACTCCCCCAGGACAACCCCCCATTAGTACAGACTCCCCCAGGACAACCCCCCATTAGTACAGACTCCCCCAGGACAACCCCCATTAGTACAGACCCACCCAGGACAGACTCCCCCAGGACAACCCCCCCATTAGTACAGACCCACCGAGGACAACCCCCCATTAGTACAGACTCCCACAGGACAACCCCCCCCCCATTAGTACAGACCCACCCAGGACAACCCCCCATTAGTACAGACCCACCCAGAACAACCCCCCATTAGTACAGACCCACCTCAGGACAACCCCCCATTAGTACAGACTCCCCCAGGACAACCCCCCATTAGTACAGACCCCCCCCAGGACAACCCCCCATTAGTACAGACTCCCCCAGGACAACCCCCATTAGTACAGACCCACCCAGGACAGACTCACCCAGGACAACCCCCCCATTAGTACAGACCCACCGAGGACAACCCCCATTAGTACAGACCCACCGAGGACAACCCCCCATTAGTACAGACTCCCACAGGACAACCCCCCCCCATTAGTACAGACCCACCGAGGACAACCCCCCATTAGTACAGACCCACCCAGGACAACCCCCCATTAGTACAGACCCACCTCAGGACAACCCCCCATTAGTACAGACTCCCCCAGGACAACCCCCCATTAGTACAGACCCACCCAGGACAGACTCCCCCAGGACAACCCCCCCATTAGTACATGGCAGGCTGTGGCTGAGGCGCTCAATCTTAACTGAATCAGGCGGCAGCGCAGCTGTATTAGTGTCTGTTCTTCTGTATGCTCCTGCTCGGCGCGCGCTCGCTCCCCCACGCTGTCTGAAGATGGCAGTGGCAGAGGTCATGGTGGGTGGAGCCGAGCGGCCGTGTGACGTCACGTTGTCACATCCCGCTCGGGTCTCTGATTCCTTCGGCGGCTCGGATAAAAAAAATAAAAAATCTCGGCGGCTCGCTCGGCGCCTAGCGGATGACAGCGCTGGGTGCGGGGCACCCACTGCACCCCGGGTAGGATCGGCCCTGCAAAGAATTGTCTGCACAAAATTGCTTAGGACAGGAAAACCATGGTTATTTTTGCCCCCTTCCCCTGATGGAGCCCAATGCATCCTCCTGCTCCACAGAAGCAAAGGTACCTCAATCCAATGGGCGCAGTTTGCTCGCATCTAACAGGATAAGGCTGCGTACACACGATCAAATCTGTCTGCTGGAAACGGTCTGCCAACAGGAAGTGATTTTCCAAGTCCCAAAACATCAGGAAGGTTGGAGCTTCTATTCTCACATCTTAGTAAAATAAAAAAAAACTCAAATATCGGTTGATACTGAACTTAAAAATTTTGAACAAATCAATTTGTTACAAACACTTTTGCTACAAAGATGGTCACACCAGGAGCCTTTAGAAAAACAGATCAGGCTCACCTCAAATGTAAAACTGGCGCTCTGGTGGTTTGCAGGATTCAACCAACCCAGCAAGAGGTCTCTCCTGGGGTTTTCCCCTAGACAAGCGTCTAACAACGAGCACAAGTGCTTGGGGTTGGAGAGCCCATTTGGACGGCCAAACCTCTTAGGGGGCCTGGTCCAAAGCAGAAGCCCGGAAGTCCTCAAATTGGCGGGAACTAAAAGCCATTTTGCTTGAACTCCTAGCTTTTCAGCAGGCCCTCAGGGGACAACATGTACAAGTTCTCTCGAACAATACAACAGCAGTAGCTTATGTAATGAAACAAGGAGGAACCAGAAGTAAAGGACTCCTGGAACTGGCCAGTCAGCTACTTGGGCAGAACAAAATGTAGTGACACTGTCAGTGGTCCATCCTAAAGGGATTGATCCAAGAAGTCTTCTTGATGGTCTCAAAGCATGGGTCAACTTCAAATAGATCTGTTCGCAAGCTAGCAGAACTCAAAAGTACAGACGTTTTTTTTACTCTCACTCCACCAAGAAGATCGGGCTGTAGGCATAGATGCTTTCACCCATCCACGGCATTACTAGCTGTGCCCTTCCCACTTATACCGGTGGTCCTCAGGTAGTTCAGGGAAAAAAATACCAATCTGAATCTTGTCACTCCAAATAGGCCCTGGTTATGCTAACACAGGGGTCCCCGAACTATCTAGAAACAGACAACTAACCACTTAGTTTCTGAAGAAGACCTCCTAAAAGTCAAGGGTCTATTAGAAAAACTAGTGAAGACCCCACTCTCCAGTAGAAAGGATGTAACACTGGCCGTATACCAGGTTAAAAGTATAGTGTCAGTTTTAGAATTTCTCCATGACAGAATAGAGAAGGGGCTGGTAGCCAGCACCCTGTAAACCCCAGGTTGCGGCTCTGTCAGTTTTTTTTTTTTTAAAGACTCTGTCCAAAGAGGTTTTAGTTTTCAAGATTGTTTAGGGCACTTTTAAGGCGTGGAATAAGCCAGTAGGAAAGTTTTTCCCAGTTGGGATTTGTCTATTGTTTTACAGGGTCTGACGGGAGCTCTGTTTGAACCCCTAGAGGAAGCATCATTAAAAGATTTAGTTCTTAAAACCATTTTGGTCCAACTTTTCGACATTTCTCCAACACTATAGGTTGGACCTGCTGTCCTCCGCAGATGAAGCCTTCGGCAGTGGTCCCACCCTAGGGTAAGTTTCTCGGTTATCCTTTACAAGGTTGCCCTTAAAAGCGATTTGAGAAAGACTAAAGGCCTGTACACATGATCGGATAATCCGACGGGAATTGTGTGAGGACAGGCTGTGCTTTAAAATTGTCCGCCAACAAATGTATGTTGTCGGATTATCCCTCACACAAAAATCCAAAGTACAAACACGCATGCTTGGAAGCAATGCTCACCATAATACAACATTAGCAGAATTTGCCCAAAGGGTGGCGAGAAAGCGCTGAAAAACCATGTAGTTTTGTGTTTGTTGGCCGACAAATCTTTGCCGTTTGTATGCAATACAAGTTCACGGCCAACGCCCTTCGGACAAAAGTCAGAGGCTTTGTCCGCAGAAAGTCTGATCGTGTGTATGAGGCTTTAGAGTTACCAGTGACGGTATTTCTAAGAGCCTTTCAGTTTTAGTGCACTGCACCTTAAGTATTAAATAAAAACTCAACACTATGAATACGAATGATTTTCCCCCAGAAATTTCAGGCAGAATAAAGAAATAGTAATAATGTCAGACCAGGACTTGTGTTATCTTCCAAAGATTGGGACAACACAGGCTTGAAAATGACAGATGAGGCTCCATGTACACCAATGTAAGGTTTTATTCAGTGGGGGATTAGGAACAAATAGGCTACTTAGTAACAGAATCATTTTGTTAGAGAATCCGGGAGCACATGTTGACAAAAGACTGGGCAATAGCACTCAGTGTCAATCAGAGGCAGGGAAAGCCAAAGGCTTTTTGTTCATACATGGATTGATGCATGAGATTACTGCTGGCTTTCGAATAATCCTTGGGTAGACTTTACCTTAAGTCACTGGCATGTTTGGTGGATGAGACATTGGTGCCTGATTTGCCCAAAAGCCAATAGCACTGTCCAGAAAAGGAAATACATTAAACAAAATCTGGACAGAAAACGGAACCCTCCTATACACTCAAGTGAGAAACAGTACAGTACTCCAGTTAAAATCTAAAAATAGTATTATTTACAAGGTCTGTGCAAAGAACAGTGAAGATGGGCAAAGTATGGTAACCCTTTGCAGTGAATTAGATATTATCTCAACTGTTCAGGATACAGAGTAAACTCAAAACTTGGTCAATTTATGCATTTTATTCAAATTATTATTGAATAGGCCTTGAAAATGTTATAATGTGCATCAGGGAACACTTCAAAATGGGCAGTAACAGAAACAAAGACGAAGAAAGTGTCCTCAAGAGAGACAAAAAGTCAGTGGGTGACAAAGCATATCTGACTCGGACTATAACTGAAATATCACTTTGAAGGGTATGACTCTTTAAAATTTAAGATTTTCAGTACCAGCATCCTTTTATAACAATTGTATGTCCCTGCTGAACTTGCCACACTTTGATCAGTGTTTGGCAGTCCCTGCTGGATAGAAGTCAATTGTTGGAAAAAAAAATAAAAAATTCAAATATAAAGTTTATTTCTTTTTCAATACTTACAAACATAATAGAAAAGAAAAAACATACATATATACAGGACTACAATACTGTCCAAACAAGGGGCAATCAAAGAAACACGTGCATTCTTATCCCGGACAGGGCCAAACATACGCAGATGTAAAAAGCACAACATGAGAAAACATCAGCTCTACATAACAAGACTACCCACACAGCCTCCTCTCCCCATGCCGGCCTGTGTTTCAGGAATATCGGGCAGCTCGCGCTATTATCTCATAACTCTCTGAAGTTCAATTGCCCTGTCCAGGTCTCTCCTGAACATAGGTAGAAATAAAGAAAGACAGCAAGGGTGCAGAGGGGATAGGGGGGGTGAATAGAGGCAGGGGGATAGGGGAGTGGGGGAGAGTAATACAAATACGTAGAGTAAAGGAAAAAAGAAGGGGAAGAAGGGGGGAAAGGGGGGAGAGAGAAGGGGCGGCCCGGGGTTGAGAGTAAGCCCCTTCCCCTTCTCCGCGTCAGTCAACGGGGCCGTGTCTCCTGATCAGATTAGGAGGCAAGCATTGCCGACCCTTCATCTGAGAAGATATACATGTTCCAAAGCCTCCACACTTGAGAGTGCCTCTCCTGCTTATCTTGGGCGGTGAGGACCAAGTCCTCCAATCGCTTGATATCCTCCACCCTTCGCATCCACATGACCACCGACGGGGATGACCTCTTCTTCCACTTAAAGGGTGTAACGGTCACCTCCATTTACGACCTTCCATCCAACCACGACAAGCTTATTCCGACATACTGCGACAATCCTGCATACATGATCCATTCCATTTCCCAGAATAAAGACGAGACACAAGCTCCATTCTCTCTGGTTTCCAAAATGAAAGAATACTTTATTGGTTTCTTAGCTTGCTTATATATCCAGTACAGCATTTAAAGTTAATCACAGGACAATGCAATCTCCACCCCCCTAATCATACACTGGGGCTAATTCTCTAGCAGACATTTCGGCACCGATACTGACAAGATCTATCACATTCCTTTTATCAATAGAATTGACATGCTAATTCAATACATCTGAAGAGAGACGTTAACATGGGGCTTTAAACAGTTTTATCACACAATGAAAAGGTCTGTCAGGAACCGATGCAATTAACACCTTTCAAAAGAATGTGTCCACACATTGAAGAGCCAACAACTTGTGATTTCTCAAGACATCCTGCAAACATGAATTATTATTATGTCCCATCTCATGTAATACATGAATTATGATTCTATTAGCCACCCTACGCCCAAAAGGGCACAGGGTGGACTTAGACCCAGGAGTTATTAGTGCCGCTGGCACAAGAGTATCTCTCATCCTTCCAAAGTCTCTGGTTGTCATGGTTCATGCCGTTACATCTCTCCCCTTTCGGTGGGAGACGGACACAGGAGGGAACCCCAAACGGGTTGACTCCGAAGTCAGTTAGTAGTTCCAGTCCTCCAATGCTGGTATCCATACTGTACCCCAAATAAATGGCTCCAAACTGTGTATTACTCACCCCGCCAACCTCTGCCTCTCTCAGAGAACACGCCTGCCGCTGGGGAGTGGCCTGGACTGGCCCTTCTCCCTGGAGTCCTTTCAGCCGCTGGAGAGAAGGCAGGGTGGCTGGGCTCAGTCCATCATGCTGTTGGGGGTCTGGGCCAACTGCCCCCCCCTTCCTGGGGTATACCAGTGGAGACTGAAGTCCCATCCTGTACTGACCGTCGACCAAAAGTGCTGCAATCTGGGACAGGACCAAAAAATGTGGAGGAACGTCCCTTCCTCCGCTAGACATTTCCAGCATAGATTGGTAGACGTAGGGAAAAATCTGTGTAAGACTTAAGGGGTGTAATACCACCTGGTCAAGATCTTGTAATTGAGTTCCTAAATCTTTGTACAGATCGACGTTTTAACAGAAAAGCAAATTATCTTCTGTCTTTGACTATCGGTAAAGGAGCGCTGCAACTCAGTTTCCCATTTCTGCAGAAAGGGCAAGTTGGGTTGAGTCGGGGGGGAGTTAAGTAGCTCGTACATTTTGTATAATACCTGTGGCATTGTCCCTTCATCTCTGCAATACTCCTCGAAAGACGTTACCTCAATCTGATGTGCGCTGTGTTCGCAATGGAATGTAGGAAGTGGTGCAGGCGGATCGCCTTCCAAAACAGGAGTCGGAACTGACCCGTATCACTAGTCAAGGCCTGAATAGAAGCCAAGCAGTCGCCCTCCAGGAAGTGGGAGGCTCGGTCCCTCACCGCCGATGCCAGCGTCCCGTATTCCGCCGCCTCTAGTCCCGGAGGGAATGCTGGGTTCCCTAGGATCGGGTACAGTGGGGAATCACCTGAAGAGAGGTGGGTTGAGAATAAGGTTGCTGCCCCCACCCCAGGGGTAGTGCCAATGACCAGGTGAGAAGACATGTCAGGAGGTAGTCGGTCAGTGCACCAGGGTGCCCCCCCCCAGTGGGACCCCTGCCTGTGCCTGTTCCAGATGGACCCAAAGTTTTTTTTTTTTTTTTTTTTTTAATTTTTTATTTATCAGCAGAAAAGGAAACCGGTCCTCACGGACCTACCACATACAGTCATGATAAATTGCATATAGACATTCCATTTAGGACTCATGGCAGTAACGAGAGCAGGCAGTGACACAACTATGGATATTCTACAACATGTATATCTCCTGAAACAATTCTTCATTGCCCAACTGTCATTCATCTATCGGTCTCGAGCGAGCCGGTTCCCCATCCCATTTTCCATTTTCTAAAACAGAATAGAATAAGAATAGGTAAAGATAAAGAATAGAGCAAAGAAGGAGGGGGGAAGAGCAGAGCGGGTGGGAAGGGTATAGGGGGGGGGGGGGGAGGATTGCACGAGCATGGCAAGCTCAATTTCGAAAGCACCCCTGAGGGCGTGTGCTATGTTTTTGGTTCCTATCTAAATCTTATTCCGTTAAAGTGCTTCACCGGAATCTGACTCAACTACGGAGGGGGTGGTAGGCTGCAGTCTGTCTCCCTGAGTCTCTGGCCTTCTTGAGAGTATCTGAAGACGTTAAATAATTGCCATGTTTCCGAGTATGTCTCCTCTCTCTGCTGGCCAGACAGGACTAGATTCTCCATACGACTGATCTCATCTACTTTATGCAGCCACATAGCAATAGTCGGCGGCTGGGGGGACTTCCAAAGGAGGGGTACGCAGGCCTTGGCTGCATCCAGGAGGTGGCGCACCACTGATTTTTTGTACACCTTAGGAGACATGTCATTTGCGTGTAGGAGAAAGTAGGCCGGGTCGTCCGGTACCGTACTTCCCGTAAATTGTTGTGTGATCCGGCGCACCTCTCCCCAGAAGCCCCTGATCCGCGGGCAGGACCAAAATATGTGTAACATAGTGCCCCTATCCTGTTGGCATCTCCAACAGGTGGCTGCGGTGTCAGGGAACAGTTTGTTTAACAGGTCTGGGGTCCTATACCAGCGTGTGAGTACTTTATAATTTGTTTCTTGTGTTTTCGCACAGACAGATGATTTATGCGTGAAGCGGACTATATTTAGTTTTTTGTTGGCTGTAAATGGCGTACCTAGTTCTCTCTCCCACTTAGCTAGGGCTGGGATCTGGTATTCTCCTGGGGGAGTATTGAGTAGCTCGTATGTCAGGGACAGAGCGTGGGGGAGTACCCCCTGCTCACTACATAGTTCTTCCAGGGTCGTCAACGGGACCTGAACTGTCGGGGGGGTCGGAAGACTGCTCAAAAAGTGTTTTAGTTGTTGCGCTCTCAAGAAGTCCAGGCGATATTCACCATCTGGGTCCATCAGTTCTGCCGTCGATCTCCACCCCTCCCCCGAGCTGAAGTGCGAGGCCTGAAAAAGGCCCCTGTTCGCCAGGTCGAGAAATTTCCCGTCTTGCAGGCCCGGTTCAAACAGGGGGTGGCCAACAACAGGTCTGAGAGGAGAGGTCCGAGACAAAAGGGAGAACTTCTCAAAAAGGTCCGCACATATCTTCACCGTAGTCCCCACCAGGGGGTGTCTCAAAGCAGGCATGGGGGGCGTCGTAAGGCACCAGGGGGCTCGACGGAGTGGGATCGGGCACTGGCTCTGCTCCACTTGTGTCCAGAGTTTAGTGTGCGAATGTCGGCACCAATCAAGCAGTCTCACCAGGTGTGCAGCTTGGTAGTATGTACGAACGTCCGGCAGTGCCAGACCGCCGCACAGTTTAGGGAGGGATAAGATTCCCCTGTGTATCCTTGACTTCTTCCCAGCCCACAAGAACTGGGAGAAGGCAGAGTGAATTTGTCTAAAGTATGTCCCTGGGATCCGGATCGGGAGGGCCTGTAGGAGATAAAGGAATTTGGGCAAAATCGTCATCTTCAGTATATTGACCCTACCCAGCCATGAGTGAAGGCTTCCCGTCCACTGCAACAGGAGTTTCTTGACTTCTGTCAAGAGGGGCGGGAAGTTCAGTCTATATAGCTGTGACAGCGAGGGGGGTATCTGCGTTCCTAAATATTTCAACGCAACCTCCGTCCACTTCAGGCTGAATTTAGCCTTCAGCCGGGCGAGCTGCTGTTGTGGGATCCCCACTCCCATGGCCTCTGACTTTGTCATGTTTATTTTCAAGTTAGAGAGTGTGCCATAAACCTCAAAACCCCGCATGAGAGCCGGGAGGGATGTGTCCGGGTCTGTAAGGGTGAACAGAAGGTCGTCCGCATAGGCGGAGACCTTGTATTGTGTACATGAGACGTTTATACCCTTAATTGCAGGATTCCGCCGCACATGGCACAGGAAGGGCTCAAGGGAGAGGGCAAACAACAGGGGCGACAGAGGGCACCCCTGTCTTGTCCCGTTGGTGATAGGGAATGTCTCTGACAGTGTCCCATTAACCCGAACCCTCGCCGTCGGGCCTCTATAAATCGCTGATATCCAGTTCCTCATCTTCTCCCCCAAACCTATGTGCTCCAATGTGGACATCATGAACTGCCAGTTTACCTGGTCAAATGCCTTTTCGGCATCAGTTCCTAAAAACAGGCACGGGATCTTACCCGAGGAGGCTATGTGTAAGAGGTTAAGTACTTTAACCGTATTATCACGGGCTTCTCTAGTAGGTACAAAGCCCACTTGATCTAGGTCTATCAGTTGTGGTTCTGGAGTCTGGAAGCCAAGATTTTGGTATACAATTTGAGGTCGGTATTGAGAAGGGATATGGGGCGGTAGCTGCCACAGTTAGCTGGGTCCCTGCCTTCTTTTGGAATAACGGAGATTTGGGCCTGGAGTGTGGTGATGTGAAGGGATTTCCCCGAGCCTAGGTCGTTAAATAGGCGTACCATGTGGTGGCCTATGGAAGGGAGCAGGGATCTATAGTATGCCACCGTTAGGCCGTCCGGGCCTGGGGCTTTCCCCGGCTTGGCGCTTTTTAGCGCACTTTGGAGTTCAGCGAGTGTGATAGGTTCTTCTAGGGTTTGCTGGGTATCCGAGGGTAGGGTGGGCATTAAAGATGTGGTAATATAGTCTCTTATCATTTCCCGTGTAGGGGGAGGTTTGTCCAAGTTGTATAGGGATTCATAGTATCGACGGAATTCTTGTGTAATTTGTTGGGGCGTGGACTGTTTAAGTCCCCTCGACGAGACGACATGGGGAACATATAAGGCCAGGCGCCGGGTGCGTATCGTGTTAGCCAGCAGTTTACCACATTTATTGCCCGATTCATATATAACGCGTCGGCATGTTTGCAGCGCCGCCTTGGCCTTAAAATGCAAAAGATCAGTCACCCGTGCGCGGATCACGTCTAGCTCCGCTCCCGTCTGTCTACTCGGTGCAGTCTTGTGTGTTGACTCCAATAAACGGAGTCTGGCAAGGAGTGAGTCTAGCTGCGCCGTGCGTTCTTTCTTTAGACGTGCGCCGTGCTTAATCAGTATTCCTCGGATCACCGCTTTATGGGCCTCCCAAATCACCCCCACATCACCATCAGGTACTAGATTGGCAGAGAAATAGTGACCCAGTTCCCCCACTATCTCCGTCATAACGTCGGTGTTCTGCAAGAGGCTTTCATTAAGCCGCCACAGTGGCCTCTGGCCTCCAGTGTTGTCTAAGATGGAATATTTCAGGGTGATCGGGGCGTGGTCTGACCACGTGATCGAACCAATCGTGACCTCCCGAATCGCGTCCAGTTGCCTGTGTGGCAAGAGGAAGTAGTCGAGTCTGGAGTACGTCTGATGGGGTTTTGAAAAAAAGGTGTAATCCCTGTCTCCAGGGTGTGTAAGGCGCCAGGCATCTATCAGTTGCATAGTGTGGAGAGCTTCGCCAATGCGTTTAAGGGTGTCTCGCGTCAGGGAAGACTTCCCAGTGGACGTGTCCTCTGTCGGGATTAGGGGGACATTCAGGTCACCTCCCACTATAAGGTGGCCCTCCGAGAAGCGCCCGAGTTGGCCCAGTCGCCTCTTAAGGAATGTGTCCTGTTGGGAATTTGGTGCATAGAAGTTAGCAAACGTCACTGTCCTGTCTCCTATCTGGCCTTTTAGAAAGAGGTAGCGCCCATCACTATCCGTCTGGGCATCCATAAGTTTCCATGGCACCTTTGCCGAGACTAAGATGGACACCCCCCTGGACTTGGCCTCCGAATACTGAGAGTGGTATGCCGTGGGATAAAATTTATTTTTCAGGAGAGGTAGATTACATTCCTTAAAATGTGTCTCCTGCAAGAACACCACGTCCGCACCCAGACGTCGCATATCCTGCAGCAGCATACGCCTTTTTTCGGGCGTGTTAAGGCCCTTTACGTTAAATGAGATCACAGTGAGCTCAGCCATATTCGCGCAATGGGGGGGGGGGGGGCTGTGTGACAGGGGGGGGGGGGTGGAGGGGGGAGGAGAATCCAAGTAGTCAGTGGAGAGGAGAGAAGAGGGGGGGTAGGGGACAGGTAGAAGAAAGTAAAGAATTCTAGTGGTAGGCACCAGATGGAGCCTCCAGGAATTAGTGACTAAAGTAGCCAAAAACGGCTATAGGCACTCTCCGGTACAGGCCCGGTGATCGAGTGCAGTCCTAATTGGGGGAGATGAGCTAGACAGGGATCGACAGCAAGCTCCCAACCCTCTCCGCTCCATCCCGGCCAAAACATACATCATAATACATAACTAGAGCATGAACTGGTAACATATCAGACAGTCAGTAACAATAACAGTAATAGTAATAGTAATAGAGCTAGCAGCAAATAAGTCTGGCAAAACAAGTTAACTAACAGTAAAATAGACCACATAAATCTGTGTTATAAGTGCAAATAGTGCTCCCAGAGTGTCATAGGATCCAGAGCCCTGAACCCAACTCCCTGGGAGTCCAAACGTTCACCCATCCACCCTGCCAACACCGCCCCCTCCCCAGTCGCATATTTCCCTCCCCCCCCCAAAACATCCCGGTGGTAAGTAAAAAACAACGTCTCAGAGAGGACCCAATAACAGGGCAATGCAGTAGATCAGGACAAATGGCTCCGGGGCCGTACGAGTGACTGGAGTGGGGTGAAGTGTCTCCATATTTCAGAGGAACGGTGGCCCCCAGCCGGGGTGCTCCACCCCAAACTTCTCCTGCTGCAGCTCCCCTCCTCCCTCAAGACCCACTCCATCCGTCATAGCCGTTCCCCCAATCCAGGGCCCCCCCACCGTGCACAAAGCCAGGCCAGCAGACGTCCCGGGAGACCTAGTCAACAGCAAAGGCCAGGGGACCAGGAAGGGTCTCTGTACGCAGCCGGGGCGGGGGGGGGGGGGGGGGCATCGCGATCAGGGTCAAAGGATATGTATCCAGGTCATGTCTGCAGTACATGGGGCCTCTGATAAAGGTGCCATAAGGAAAGGGGGGGGGGGGTCAGTCCCGCATCGCTCCCGAATATGGTCAAGGGCCAAGGACCCATCCCTGAGGCACCAGGCAAACGGGGGGGGGGGGGGGCCCGCGTGGAGGTCCGTAAGAGTCTCCATGGAAGGGGCAGTGCACCGGCAAAGGTGGGGAATTTAGAAGGTGGCCCAGGGCCTACTCACGTCCCGCTCCTCCTCGGGCTGAATTACGTCGCCGTCTGCCTCTCTGTGGACGTTGCAGCAAGGGTCCCCGATAAGCTGCTGCTCCCGATCGGCCGACCTGGCGGGGGATGAGCTGGAGCCAGTCCGGTATCTGAATCGGGTCTGATCCCATGAATCGGAAGAGTGCCGGGAGGTCCGTAGTGCTCCTCAAAGTGAAGGCTTCGGCGTCCTTGCGGAAGGTAACAGCCAGCGGGTAGCCCCAGCGATACGTGTGGCCCGTCTGTCTAGCGAGCTCCAGGACGGGTCGTAGCATAGCCCTGCGGCGCAGTGTCGCCCTGGAGAGGTCTGGTAAGATCCGCACCTGCGCGTCTTCCACCTCGACATCTCCGTGGTCCCAGGCCCGGCGCAGGATGTCTTCTTTCTGCCCGTAGCGGTGTAGGCGGCAGATCACGTCACGTGGTCTCTCCTGGTCCGTCGGCTTAGGCCCAAGCGCCCTGTGCGCCCTGTCAATTATGATCGCTGCCTCCGGTTCGTCCAGGATCCTACGGAAGATGCCGATCACCCTGGCTTCTACATCCTCAGCTCCTGCGGACTCGGGGATACCGCGGACGCGCAGATTATTGCG
Source organism: Rana kukunoris (assembly GCA_029574335.1). Classification (NCBI taxonomy): domain Eukaryota; kingdom Metazoa; phylum Chordata; class Amphibia; order Anura; family Ranidae; genus Rana; species Rana kukunoris. Next base: position 147,108,081 of record CM056057.1, on the reverse strand, counting down.
GCGGCTCCTATCTTCCACCTCCTCCAGGTGGAGTTGCAGCGCGACCGCCGTCTCATGGTGCTGGTCCCGAGACTGCTCCAGGGCCGCCACCCGATCCGCCAGCGAGGACACCGTTTCCTCTCCCGAGGCCACCCGATCTGTAAGTGTAGATACTTCTCCCCTCACCTCCTGTATATCGCGTCGGTGGGTCTCCTCCAATTTTAGAATCAGGGCCTCTATGTCCGTCCTGGTGGGTAGCGCCTGCAGTAGGGCCTTAATGTCAGGATCCATGCCAGCGGGCTCCGGTGACTGTGACGAGGGCATCTCCTCTAGGGGTATAGCCTCAGGTGGGTCCCCAGAGCCGGCCAATCCTCCGATTCCCCGGGGTCTGGTATCTGTCCCTGTGGATCTCCGCCTGCTCCACGTGCAGGGCCTCTCGGGTCGGATAGGCCGGGATCCGGAGATGCGTCCTGTAGGGCCTTGAAATATTTTTGGATCTCTCCAGAAATCTTGCCCGCAGGGGTCCCCTTTGTTGCTGCTCTAGTCCCGTAGCGTTTGGCAGCGTTCATGCCGGTATAAATATGAGTTTTGGCCAGAAATCGAGGGATCAGGCCGGGAGCTCAGATGAAGAGCAGCTTCACACAGCCATGTCCAGGCCACGCCCCCGCCGGACCCAAAGTTTTAATTTACCATGCCGGTTCCAATCTATAATCCTGCCTAGATGTACTGCCCTGTAGTAATTTCCCAAATCCGGGAGAGCCAGCCCTCCGAAATGTTTTGGCAGCGTCAAAAGATTCCTGCGCAGCCGGGGTTGTTGGAATTTTTTTTATCAACCAGTAGCTGCAGCCACTGATCGATGTGTATACAATGTCCTGGTAGGAGGGGGGGGGGGGGGGTTTGACATTCCTCCATACACCATGTTGGTGTTGAGAAATTTGTAGCCTGCTGGCTGAAGGAAAAAAAAAAAACAGTGGGTGGCAGTGTGCCGTGGCAGGTGTGCACTGCTATTGTCTATTGTCTATCTACTGGGTGTAGAGAGACCAGAAATTACATATACAATAACCAGGCCATTTTTTGCGATACGGCACTGCATCGTTTTAACTGACAATTGTGCGGTCGTGCGATGTTGTACCCAAAAAAAATTGACATAATTTTTCCCCACAAATAAAGCTTTCTTTTGGTGGAATTTGATCACCTCTGCGTTGTTTATTTTTTGCGCTATAAACAAAAAAAGGGAGTTTTGAAAAAAACACTATCTTTTACTTTTTGCTATAGTAAAAATAATTTAAAAAAAAATAAATTCCCTTAGTTTAGGCCGATATGTATTCTACATATTTTTGGTAAAAAAAATCGTAATAAGCGTATATTGATTGGTTTGTGCAAATGTTATAGCATCTACAAACTATGGGAAAGATTTATGGCATTTACATGGCATTTAAAAATTATTTTTTTTACTAGTAATGACAGTGATCTCCGATTTTCTTCTTCTTCTTTTCTATTTATTTTTTGCTGTATTGCAAAGTTGCGGCGGACAGGTCGGACACTTTTGACACGTTTTTGGGATCATTGACATTTACAGAGCGATCATTGCTATAAATATGCACTGATTACTATGTAAATATCGCTGGCAGGGAAGGCGTTAACACTAGGGGGCGATCAAGGGGTTAACTGTGTTCCCTATTTTGTATTTTAACTGTGGGTGGATGGGGACTCGCTATAAGAGATGACAGATCTTTGTAGAAAGACATATGTCCTTCTCTCCTCAGACAGCACAGGGATTTGTGTGTTCACACGAGCCCCCGTGCTCCCGCTTGTGCACGTGGCCGGCAGCGATTGCACCTGCCGGCCACACCCTCCGGCGGCGCTCACAAGCCCTCTGGTGGCTCCTATGACACTATGATTTTGCACTCTCCAGTTTTAGTAAACCGACATCAGTGCTCTCTATGGTAAACCATACAGGTCGATAAAAATGCAAGAACAGCTGAAGTAGGTTATATGAAAGGCAACGGCACCTGAATTTTATTCTGAATGCTCTCAGAAGCCTCTTAGGGCCAGTTTACACTGGTCCGACATGTGCTCTGATGTCGCACAACATGTCAAATGAATGGTTCCCTATGAGAGCCGTCTTAAATGATCCGACTTGTGTCGGTCTGAATTAAAAAAATGCTCCCTGCACTACTTTGGTCCACCTTGGGCACAATTTCAGCCTATTGATTTTAATGTAAGTCGCATCTAAGTCGGATCATCGTCTTAACTGATCCAACTTGTGGCACACGTCTTGTGCTCCGGAAACCCCACGGCAAAATGTAAAAAAATTTAATAAAAAAAAAAAACAGCTTGGGGTGAAAAACAGCTTGGGGTGCCCTCAAAATCTTACTTGACCTTTGTCTGAGCATGCAGCCTGGCAGGTCAGGAAAGGGGAGGGGACAAGTGAGCACCTCCTGGACCATACCAAGTCACATGCCCTCAACATGGGAGGGAGGTGGGTACTTTGGGTAGGGGGGCTCTGTGCCCCCCCACCCCAAAGCACCTTGTCCCCATGTGAATGAGTATGGGGGAGTATCGTACCCCTACCTATTCAGCAAAAAAGTGTCAAAATGAATAAAAACAGTACACAGGTTTTTGAGAAAGTCCTTAATTAAAAATGGCTCCCACGTGTCTTTTTTTTCTCCGGTGGTCTTCTCCCTCTGCTGCTGATGTTTTCTTCCTCTGGTTCTTTTCCCACTGCTGGCGATGTGTTCTTTCTCTGGTTCTTCTTCTGGTTCTTCTCCCGAACCTAGCTCCTGCAGTTGTGCCAGCTCCGCTCTCTGCCAGTTCTTTTATAAACAGGGGGCGTGGCCATCCGGTGCTTTGTGCACTGGTTCAAATCATTTGGTAAAGGGGGGATTATGGTATGGGGTTGTTTTTCGGGGATTGGGCTTGGACCCTTAGTTCCAGTGAAGGTAACTCTTAAGATGTCAGCATACAAAGACATTTTGGGTAATTTTACTCTCCCAACTTTGTGGGAACAGTTTGGGGATCATCCTTTCCTGTTCCAACATGACTGCATGCCAGTGCACAAACAAGGTCCATAAAGACATAAATGAGTGCATTTAGGGTGGTGAAACTTGACTGGCCTGCACAGAGTGCTGACCTCGACCCGATAGAACCTATTTGCGATCATTTAGAGAGCAGACTGCAAGCCAGGCCTTCTCATTCAACCTCAGTGCCTGGCCTCACAAATGTGCTTCTGGAAGAATGTTCATTCCCATAGATGCACTCCTAAACCTTGTGGACAGCCTTCCCTGAAGAGTCCGGGGGTCAGGGGGCCATTGTTTTTTTTTTTTTTTGGCATCAAGGCCCTAAAGGTTCTAGTTACGCCACTGGCCCAATGCATTCCTATAGTTACATAGTTACCTCTTGGCGAGGTTAAAAAAAGTCCATCAAGTCCAACCTATGTTGTGGTCGTTCTGGTGCTTATCTAATAGTTTTTTTGAAATGATCGATGCTCCACGCTGAAACCACTGCCTGTGGAAGAGAATTCCACATCCTAAACGCTCTTACAGTAAAGAACCCTCCTACGCAGTTTAAGGTTAAACCACTTTACTTCCAATTTTAGTGAATGGCCACGTGTCTTACTAAATTCCCTTTCGCATAATAGCTTCATCCCTATTATTGGGCTCAAGCGTCTTCTCCAGAGAGAACAAGTTCAGGACTTTTGTAACCTTTCCTCATAACTAAGGTCCTCCAGGCCCTTTATTAGTTTTGTTTCCCTACTCCTGACTCTCTCTAGTTCCAGCACATACTTCCTAATAACTGATGCCTTGGACTGGACCGCATACTCTAGGTCCGGCCGGACCAGAGTCTTGTAGAGTGGGAGAATTTTTTTTTTTTATATGTTTATTTTATTTTAAATTCAAAATATATTGACAGTTGAACAGCACACATAGCCAAAACAAACAAACGGGGGAGGGGGAGAGAGAAGGGGTTGGAAAGGTGGAAGAGGAAGGGAAGGGATGCCGGGAGGGGAGCAATTGTGAATATATATATATATATATATATATATATATATATATATATATATATATAAACATAGTCTGGGCACAATCAAGCATTACATCAGGAATGGGGCTCTAAATAGAAATAGGCAGGGGGGCATCCCGCCCGCCCCGGACATTCGGTCAATTTGGGCAGGCATTCCCCCCAGACTAGTGAGGGGTGGGATAGCCTCAAGCCCCAGCTTTTATACAAATGCTAGTAGAACTACCATAACAATACTAATATATGTCTTGGAACAGCCAAAGGCGCCAGGGGCAGTCAAAGAAAAACAAAACACTCAAAGACCATCCCGATAGCCCGAAACAAGGTTGGACACCTAAGGATCACATGCCGGCATAACATTAATCATGACTTACAAAAACAAACGGTAGACTAACACAAAGAGAGAGAAGATACAAGGAAGTTAGAATAATAGAAGGAAAGCGAGAAAGAGAAAAGACAGAAGGGAAGAAAGCAGAAGAAGCGGAAGCATACGAACCAGCCCTCACCGATGCCATAGGTGAGATGTATCTGTAATCAGGAGGCCTCCTGGTTAGTCGACTGACGGTGCGCCTGAAAGTCTCCCAAAGGAGGGGTCCGCCAGGGCAAGCAGAGCCTCATCTAAACTAGAAGAGAACGTAGCAGTATCGTGGATGTGAGCCTTCCATTCTACCCAAGTTGTATCGAATTGTTCATGGGTGTCCCTACAGTCTGCAAGCCAGCTTTCTGCCTCCATGATCTCCCCCACCTTCCCCAACCAGTCCTGCTCGCTAGGGATATGCAAGCTTTTCCAATGAATTGGTATGAGACGTTTTGCTGCATTGAGGAGGTGGGGGAGAGCACTTCTTTTATAACGAGACCGTGGCACGGGGGGATATGGAGCAGGAAATGTTGAGGCAGAGCTGGGATATCCACACCCAGGCCCTCAGAGATGTGTTTGCCAACCATGTCCCAGAACGGCCGGAGCACCGGGCACTCCCACAAAATGTGGAGGAACGTGCCTTTTTGCCCCCATCCCCTCCAGCACACCTCAGAGGCAGTAGGAAAAATCTTTGCAAGCGTAGGCACTCTATACCACCGTGACAGTAGTTTATAATTATTTTCTTGGGTCTTAGAGTCCACAGAGCTCGAGTGAGTGAAACGGTATAAGTGATGAAGCTGTTCCCTGGTAAATTCAATGTGTAAGTCCCTCTCCCATTCCCTAATAAAATGGGGCGTGGAGGAAGGTGACGCATCCTCCAGCATCCCCTATAGTGCTGAGACCGCATGGGGTAGGGGGTCCGCCGAGGCCCACATGCTTTCAAATTCCGTCAAAGTGCTTCTAATCTGTGCTATCTTGTGGCTTTTAGCTAAGAAGTTCTCAAGTTGGCGGTGTCTCCAGAAATCGAAGGGGAAGCCGCCAAACCTCTCTCGTAAGGTGTCAAGCGATAAAGCGCCCCCCTCCGCAAATTTTGTCAGACTAAAAATTCCGTCGCCCACCCAAGTACCGAGGGAAGCCCTCAGTTCTCCTGGGGCAAACCATGGGAACCCACATACCGGCGCCAGAGGAGACGTTCTAGGCTCTAGGCGAACGTTCAGCTTATCCCACAAACTCAAGGAGTGTGTCGTCGGAGGAGACACCCACTCCGAAAGCCCCCTGTTCTCCGCGGGCACCCATGGAGCATAAGACAAGTCTCGCCCAGCCATAGTTTTCTCTAGAGGGACCCATAACTTAAAGAGGGGGTTCACCCTTAAAACCACTTTCTCCCATCCCATCCAGCATACTGGCGTCAGCGCCAGTATGCTGTCTTTTTTTTTTTTTTTATCCGTGTACTTACTTCTAAATAGAGAATTTAATTTTCGTTCTACCGCGGTATATGGCGCCGCTATATCGCGTCACGCCTTCCAAAAACAGCCGACTAGCACTCGGCTGTTCTCGGCACCTGCGCACAGACCTAGGAGCTGACTGCGCAGGCGCCGTATATAGCCGCGTCACGCCCTCCGAAAAAAGCCAAAATAGGACGGCGCCTGCGCAGTCAGCTCCTGGGTCTGTGCGCAGGCGCCGAGAACAGCCAAGTTCTAGTCGGCTGTTTTCAGAAGGCGTGACGCGATATAGCAGCGCCATATACCGCGGTAGAACGAAAATTTCATTCTCTATTTAGGTAAGTACACGGATAAAAAAAAAAAAAGACAGCATACTGGCGTCACACTGGATGGGATGGGAGAAAGTGGTTTTAAGGGTGAACCCCCTCTTTAAGGGACGTGTAAAATTTCCAATTCAAAACCCGTTGCAGTGCGATCGCTTGATAATATTGAGGGATCTTCGGTATGCCCAGGCCCCCCCTAAGCTTAGACCATTGAAGTATAGACATTGCCAGAGTTTCTTGCCCCCCCATACGAATTTGGTTAAAAAGGCTGCGGAGTTCCGCGAAAAACGGTTCGGTAGGCGTATAGGCATCATTTGCAGAAGAAATAGGACGGCAATTTGGTCATTTTTAGAATATTCGTCCGGCCCACCCAAGTGAAAAGTGCCCTGTCCCACGTCCGAAGGTCCTGGGTGATAGTGTTGAGGAGGGGTATATAATTAAGTTTATATAAAGAATCATGGTGGCTGGTAAGTTGTATCCCTAAGTATTTCATAGAGGAGGTAGATCATTTAAAAGGAAAGGAGTCTCTCAGGCAAGACAACAAAGTCTGCGGCATAGTGATCGCCAATATTTCTGATTTTGTGAAGTTTATTTTAAAGTTGGAGACCTCCTCATATGCGCCTGCACCCCCCTGATGTCCAGATTTGTTCTGACCCTCTGCAACAATGGTTCTAAGACCAGTGCAAACAGGAGGGGCGAGAGCGGGCACCCCTGTCTCGTGCCGTTCCGAATGGGGAACACTGCAGAGAAGCCACCATTTACCTTGACTCGGGCCGTAGGGGAAACATATAGGGTGGAGATCCAGCGCAACATGTGTGGGCCTAAACCTGTTTTCTCAAGGACCGCGTAGAGAAAATCCCAGTCCACGCAATTGAATGCCTCCTCCGCGTCGGTGGACAAAATCAGATAAGGAGGCATCCGATCCCGCGTGTGCGCCCAATGTATAAGCTGCAGGGCCCTGTTGGAATTGTCCCTAGCTTCCCGACCCACCACAAAGCCAGTCTGGTCAGCATGTATCAAGTCAGGGATAAGATGTTTTAGTCGATTAGCCAGTATTTAAGAGAAAATTTTGAGGTCAGTATTTAAGAGGTCTTTGCCATCCTTAGGGAACACCGTGATGTGCACCAATGAGGTCTCCTGAGGGAGGCCGCCAATGGTCACCAAGGAGTTAAGGAGGGCACAAAAATGGGTCTGTAATGTGTCAAAAAACTTCAAGTAATAGGCCCTAGTGAAACCGTCTGACCCAGGGCTTTTGCCAGAGGGTAAGGATTTGATAGTGGCCAATAATTTGGCCGGGGTAATAGGACGTTCCAAGTCTGTCACCTGTTATGGGGAAAGGGAAAGGGAAGGGAGCCCAACCGAGGAGAGATATTCTGCAATTTTAGCCCGTTTGAGAGTCACTGCTGCAGGAGAGGAGGCGGAATCCAGGTTATACAGAGACTCGTAATAGTCTCGAAACAACAAGGCAATTTTCGAGGTATGTTGTGCTGGCTCTCACCTAGGGGACAGTAATTTGTGCACATGAGCCAGGAGCCTCCTTTTCCGAAGAGCACGAGCCAACAACCGGCCACACTTGTTACCCTGCTCATAATATGTATGGGCCATATACCGCAGCTTGTGATTAATTTTGTGATCAGTTAGTTTACAAGAAAAGCAATCTAAGTTTGTTAAGTCAACTAAGGTCATCCGGACCCAACGTATTTTTATAGATTTATAGATTAATCTACCTTCACGGAAGTCAGCAAGCTGCGCAAGGGTCTGGTCAATAAATGTGAGTTGCTGCACATTGGGAGCATACAGTGTTGCAAAGGTATATTTCTGTCTCATGATTGTGCCCTTTAAGAACACATAGCGTACCTGAGGGTCCACACTGTGGTCTGAGGGTTGAAACTGGCAATGTCTGTGGATGGCGATGGCCACACCCCGGGATTTGGGCTTTGGGGAATTGCTAAGGTACCACTGCGAGAATAGATGAGTGGGAAGCTTCGGGAGGGATGAGTCTGTAAAATGGGTCTCCTGCAGGAAGAGCACCTGAGCCCCCAGTCTTTTTATTTCCAACCAGAGCCTATTCCGCTTATTAGGGGAGCACAAACTACGTACATTATATGACACTACCTTAACCATAGCCATGAGAAAGCGAGGAGGGTTGTCCAGGCGCCAATCCTGATCCGTAGGGGCTGATTCGCTTCCCTAGTAGTAGAAGAGAGGAAGTAAAGAAAAAGAGGGGAAGGGGGAGAGGAGAAAAAAGAACATTAATAACACAAAAAAATACAAATTTTGGGTCCACGAATGCCGTAAAGGCACAAAAAGGTGAAACCTTACACTGTTTGCCTGACCCGGGCAGCCCTCCGGGGATTGAATTGCCATCAAGGTGAGGCAAAGTGCCCATAACAGGGCAAGTACCCATGACGGGTAGTCCTAAGTGGGAGTCGTGATCGGACATAGGAAGTCAGGAGGTTCCTGCTCTAAAGACAGGTATCTGCACCCACTTCCGGCCCGCAGTCTCGGGCAAAAGACGGGCTTTTCCCGTTGTGTGCTGGGAACTCTCGGCTCCCAGCACACAGCGGGAGCCAATCGCCGGGCGCAGCGCGACTCGCGCATGCGCCGTAGGGAACCGGGCAGTGAAGCCGGAGCGCTTCACTTCCTGGTTCCCTCACCGTGGATGGAGGGGGGAGCAGCAGGGAGACGAGCGATCGCTCGTCCTCTGCTGCGGACGCCGCTGGACTCCAGGACAGGTAAGTGTCCTAATATTAAAAGTCAGCAGCTGCAGTATTTGTTGCTGCTGGCTTTTAATATTTTTTTGGGGTGAACCATCCGCTTTAACAGTGTATCTATGGAGCTTGCATATTATGTCCCGTGGGTTCTCTGCGTCCTGTGACGGAGGTCTGAGAGCCCTGTGTGCTCTGTCAATCTCCACTTTATTATCAGGTGAAAGGCCCAGTAGTTCTTTAACCACTTGCCGACCAGCCGCCGCAGTTATACGGCGGCAGGTCGGCACGGGTGCGCGAGAGCCCGTAGCTCTACTTCGCGCCTTTCGCGGCCACTAGGGGGCGCGTGCGCGCCGCCGGCGGCCCGCGCGCGCGCCCCCCGCTCGCCCCCGAGTCCCGTGCGTGTGCCCGGCGGGCGCGATCGCCGCCGGGCACACGCGATCGCTCGTTACAGAGCGGGGAACGGGAGCTGTGTGTGAAAACACACAGCGCTCGTTCCTGTCAGCGGGGGAAACGCTGATTTTCTGTTCATACAATGTATGAACAGAAGATCAGTGATTCCCCCTAGTAAGTCCCCCCCCCCATACAGTTAGAACACAAATAGGAACACACTTAACCCCTTCCCCGCCCCCTAGTGTTAACCCCTTCACTGCCAATGGCATTTTTATAGTAATCCAATGCATTTTTATAGCATTGATCGCTAAAAAAATGCCAATGGTCCCAAAAATGTGTCAAAAGTGTCCGAAGTGTCCGCCATAATATCGCAGTACCGAAAAAAAACGCTGATCGCCGCCATTACTAGTAAAAAAATAATAATAATAAAAATGCCATAAAACTACCCCCTATTTTGTAAACGCTATAACTTTTGCGCAAACCAATCAATAAACGCTAATTTCGATTTTTTTTTACGAAAAATATGTAGAAGAATACGTATCGGCCTAAACTGAGGAAAAAATATTTTTTTTTATATATTTTTGGGGATATTTATTATAGAAAAAAGTAAAAAATATTGCATTTTTTTCAAAATAGTCGCTCTATTTTTGTTTATAGCGCAAAAAATAAAAACCGCAGAGATGATCAAACACCACCAAAAGAAAGCTCTATTTGTGGGAAAAAAAGGACGCCAATTTTGTTTGGGAGCCACGTCGCACGACCGCGCAATTGTCAGTTAAAGCGACGCAGTGCCGAATCTCAAAAAGTGCTCTGGTCTTTGGACAGCAATATGGTCCGGGGCTGAAGTGGTTAAAAATGCCTTGCAAAGTGGGAATGATATCACTGGTTCCCGTAGCCTCAGGAAAAACCCTGTATGCGAATGTTGGACCTGCGACTGCTGAGTAATGGTAGGCAAGGCCTCATCCACAATCTGCTCTAAAGTCTCAAGCCTGTTGCCTAGCTGGGTAGTGTCAGTTTTCAGCTATTCAATGTCTTGTTTAAAAGCCTTTTCTACCCTGGTGGCAAAGCGATCAAGGTCTTCTTTGGTAGGGAAAGACAGTATATGCTTCTGGGGTCAGGCCTAACGAGGCCACAGAGCCATGGGAGTCAGGGGGGGTGGAATCCCCTACCAGGTTCGGTGTCTGGATGGGAGACCCTCCGTGCTGCGGTGAGGACTTGGACGCATCCCTTCCCTGCACATCCGACCCCTTGCCTCTCCTGGACGCTATCTTGGACACTCCGCCGCGTGACTGCAGACGGCAGCTGAAATAGGCGCCGATGGACCTGGTACCGTGCTGTGCGGGAGGCTTAGTTCTGGAGGAGACTCTCCGGGAATGGGACATGCCGTTGGGACCCATCTGGAGGCAGTGAATCCACCAGAATGAGCTGAAGAAGCTTTGGTATGTGAGGAGCTCTGGAGACCTGCGTCCTCATGCGTCCATGTCCAAGCCACGCCCCCCAGAATTATTGTTTTATCTCTGGAGTTAATCCCCTTTTTCATCCATGCCAATATTCTGATTGCTTTGCTTGCAGCAGCTTGCTGAGCCTGTCATCTACTAGGACCATCAGGTCCTTTTCCATCCTAGATTCCCCCAGAGGATCCCCTAGTGAGTAGATTGCATTCATATTTTTGCCACCCAAATGCATTATTTTTAATTTTTCTACATTAAACCTCATTTGCCATGTAGTTAGTGGTGCAACGGATCGTGATCGATCTGTGATCCGAACGGGTCGACCTGTATCGGAATGGAACACAACGCGATCCGCAGAGCACTCCGCTGCCTCGGCCTTAGGAAAGCCCGTGGCTTCGGCCTAGCTCCGGAGTGGTCGGCCATCTTGGTACATCCGGCGGCGGCTGATAAGGTGCGCGTTGACGTCATTACCCCTCCCTCAACTGCTCGTGGATCTTCTAGCCGGCTTCTATTCTGCAAGAGTGTGTCAAAATGACAGTGAGTTCTGGCAATGTTGGACTGGATATTACAGTGAGTTTTGGCAATGTGAGTTTTGGCAATATTGGACTGGATATTACAGTGAGGAGTGGGGGCAATGTTGGACTGGATATTACAGTGATGAGTGGGGGCAATGGTGGATATATTACAGTGAGTGGGGGCAATGGTGGATATATTACAGTGAGTGGGGGCAAAGGTGGATATTATTACAGTGGGGAGATGACGTGGATATTACAGCAGTGGGGGAGATGACGTAGATATTACAGCAGTGGGGGAGATAACGTGGATAATACTACAGCAGTGGGGGAGATGACGTGGATATTACAGTGGGGGGGGTGTGGATATTAGTGGGGGGGGAGTGGATATTACAGCGGGGGAGAATTTTTTTTTCGCTGAACCGAATAATGATCTGATCCGTGACTCCTGATCTGAGGAACGATCCGAACCGTGAGTTTTTTGATCCGTTGCACCCCTACATGTAGTTGCCCACCCCATTAATTTGTTCAGATCTTCTTGCAAAGTTTCCACATCCTGCGGAGAAGTTATTGCCCTGCTTAGCTTATGAATAAATTAGATTGGTCCCAGGACAGAACCCTGTTGGAACCCCACTTTTCACCCAGACCATTCTGAGTACCCCCCATTTGTCACTACCCTCTGAACTCTCCTCTGTAGCCAGTTTTTAATTCATGTACTCACACTATGGTCCATGCCAATGGACCTTACTTTGTACAGTAAATGTTTATGGGGAACTGTATCAAATGCTTTTGCAAAATTCAGATACACCACATTTATGGCCCTTTCTTTATCTAGATGGCAGCTCACCTCCTCATAGAAGGTTAATAGATTGGTTTGGCAAGAACAATTCTTCATGAATCCATGCTGATTACTGCTAATGATATTGTTGTCAATACTAAAATCTTGTATATAGTCACTTATCATACCCTCCAAGAGCTTGCATACAATTGATGTTAGGCTAACTGGTCTGTAATTCCCAGGGATGTATTTTGGCCCTTTTTTAAATATTGTTGCTACATTGGCCTTTCTCCAATCAGCTAGTACCATTCCAGTTAGTAGACTGTTCATAAAAATTAGGATCAATGGTCTGGCAATTACTTGACTGAGTAAGTTACTTAAAGTGGAGTTCCCACCTGAAAAAAAAATTTCCACAAAAAATCTAAGAATAAATAAAAATAAAAAAAAATGGGAAAAAAAAAATGTTTACTTACCCTAAATAGCTTTTGCTATGCGGAAGTGCTGAATCTGCCTCTTCATCCTTTGCGGTGGATTCTCTTCCTCCTCCTACACTCGGTGTCTTGTTGTGAATGGGGCGCGCTGCATTCTGGGAACTGTGTGTGTCCCAGAAAGCAGCCTGCCCATTCACAAAGCGCCGCGCCGCTCGCACATGCGCAGTAGGAAACGGGCAGTGAAGCTTAACGGCTTCACTGCCTGTTTCCCTTACTGTGGATGGAGCTGCCTGGATCGAGGATTGGTCATGGCGGGGGCTGACATCGCTGCGGCTAGGACAGGTAAGTGTCCTTATTAAAAGTCAGCAGCTACTAGCTGCTGACTTTTTTTTTATTTTTTTTAATGGAACATCCGCTTTAAGGACCCTTGGGTGCAGAGGCGGCTCTCTAATTAGGCAAATTAGGCGGCTGCCTTAGGCCCCGCAAAGTCAGGGGCCTCGCAAAGTCAGGGGCCCCGTTCGGCCGCCTAATTTGCCCATGCCTCACCCTTTCCCGGCTATTTTCGTTCCCTCACGCGGCCCCGAGCTCCACTTGTTATGTTGGAGAGAGAGCCGACATCTCTCCGTGCAGTCCCCGGCTGCCTGGTCATCACACACACATTGAATCATTGCAGAGTGAGACGAGTGACCTGAGCCCTCCCCCGCCCCCTCCTCCTCGTGCTGTGTGATGTTTCCTGTGTACACAGAGGAGGAGGGGGGAGGAGAAGGAGTCTCGCCACACGCTGCTGAGAAAAGCTGCTCGTCTGACAAAATATCACATGTCCTGATGCAAAGTAAGTGAGCCTTCCAGAGGGGGAGGGGGGGTTAATGCCTACGGTGTACAGTTTACATTGAGTGATTTTGGGGGAGAGGATATGTTCTAGGGGCACTTTATGACGTTTGCTGCAAGGGGGCTTGGATATGAAATCCACCCCCTTAGCACATATCCCCCCCCCCCCCCATTAAAGATGCTGTCTGCCACAGAGGGGGTGGCCCTTGGCATCCCACAAGAGATGTGCCAAATTGCTCCAGGTGCCCATATTAATGCCCCCTTTCCAGGCAAGTTAGCAAAGTGTGGGTTCCCGGTCAGAGGTCCAGGTTGACAATCACACTGAAAAACACAGGAACAAGCTGTGCGTTCTGTGCAATTTCAGCCCAATTATATCCGCACATGTCTGCAGTCTCTGACTAAGGATGAGTTCCAGCGTTTTCACACAGCCCATGTGCAGAGCCCACCAGGAAGTCAGCATTGCGCTAATCACAGGCAGTGAGACATTGTCCCGTTGCGCAGCTGAAGAGATCGGGAAATGTTTCGCTGCCTGTGATTAGCGCAGCACAGTGCCAACTTCCTGGGGGGCTCTGCACGTGGGCTGTGCAAACACGCCGGAGCTCATCCTTCTATCTGACCATCTCCAGTAGTATGTCTGCAGTCTCTGACCATCTCCAGTAGTATGTCTGCAGTCTCTGACCATCTCCAGTAGTATGTCTGTAGTCTCTGACCACCTCCAGTAGTATGTCTGCAGTCTCTGACCATCTCCAGTAGTATGTCTGCAGTCTCTGACCATCTCCAGTGGTATGTCTGCAGTCTCTGACCATCTCCAGTAGTATGTCTGCAGTCTCTGACCATCTCCAGTAGTATGTCTGCAGTCTCTGACAATGTCTTGTATCAAGTATGCATTCTCTGACCATCTCCTGTAATACGTATGCAGTCTCTGACCATCTCCTGTAATACGTATGCAGTCTCTGACCATCTCCTGTAATACGCATGCAGTCTCTGACCATCTCCTGTAATACGTATGCAGTCTTTGATTATCTCTTGTACCATGTCTGCAGTCTTTGATTATCTCTTGTACCATGTCTGCAGTCTCTGACCATCCCTTGTACCATGTCTGCAGTCTCTGACCATCTCTTGTACCATGTCTGCAGTCTCTGACCATCTCTTGTACCATGTCTGCAGTCTCTAAACATCTCCTGTATCATGTATGCAGTCTCTGACCATCTCCTGTAGTATATCTGCATGTCTCTGACCATCTCTTGTACCATGTCTGCAGTTTCTGACCATCTCCTGTACTATGTCTGCAGTCTCTGACCATCTCTTGTACCATGTCTGCAGTCTCTGACCATCTCTTGTACCACATATGCAGTCTCTGACCATCTCCTGTGGTATGTATGCAGTCTGACCATCTCTTGTACCATGTCTGCAGTCTTTGACCATCTCTTGTACCATGTCTGCAGTCTTTGACCATCTCTTGTACCATGTCTGCAGTCTCTGACCATCTCTTGTACCATGTCTGCAGTCTCTGACCATCTCTTGTACCATATCTGCAGTCTCTGACCATCTCCTGTACTATGTCTGCAGTCTCTGACCATCTCTTGTACCATGTCTGCAGTCTCTGACCATCTCTTGTACCATGTCTGCAGTCTCTGACCATCTCTTGTACCATGTCTGCAGTCTCTGACTATCTCTTGTACCACATATGCAGTCTCTGACCATCTCCTGTGGTATGTATGCAGTCTGACCATCTCTTGTACCATGTCTGCAGTCTTTGACCATCTCTTGTACCATGTCTGCAGTCTCTGACCATCTCTTGTACCATATCTGCAGTCTCTGACCATCTCCTGTATCATGTCCGCACACTCTCTGACTGTCTCTTTTATCATGTATGCAGTCTCTGACCATCCCCTGTAGTATATCTGCATGTCTCTGACCATCTCTTGTACCATGTCTGCAGTCTCTGACCATCTCCTGTACCATGTCTGCAGTCTCTGACCATCTCTTGTACCATGTCTGCAGTCTCTGACCATCTCTTGTACCATGTCTGCAGTCTCTGACCATCTCTTGTACCATGTCTGCAGTCTCTGACCATCTCTTGTACCATGTCTGCAGTCTCTGACCATCTCTTGTACCATGTCTGCAGTCTCTGACCATCTCTTGTACCATGTCTGCAGTCTCTGACCATCTCTTGTACCACATATGCAGTCTCTGACCATCTCCTGTGGTATGTATGCAGTCTGACCATCTCTTGTACCATGTCTGCAGTCTTTGACCATCGCTTGTACCATGTCTGCAGTCTCTGACCATCTCTTGTACCATATTTGCAGTCTCTGACCATCTCCTGTATCATGTCCGCACACTCTCTGACTGTCTCTTTTATCATGTATGCAGTCTCTGACCATCTCCTGTAGTATATCTGCATGTCTCTGACCATCTCTTGTACCATGTCTGCAGTCTCTGACCATCTATTGTACTATGTCTGCAGTCTCTGACCATCTCTTGTACCTTGTCTGCAGTCTCTGACCATCTCTTGTACCATGTCTGCAGTCTCTGACCATCTCTTGTACCATGTCTGCAGTCTCTGACTATCTCTTGTATCATGTATGCAGTCTCTGACCATCTCCTGTATCATGTATGCAGTCTCTGACCATCTCCTGTATCATGTATGCAGTCTCTGACCATCTCTTGTATCATGTATGCAGTCTCTGACAATCTCTTGTATCATGTCCGCACACTCTCTGACCATCTAGTGTAGTATTTCTGCAGGCCCAGACTATATATTGTATTATGGCCGCACAGTCTCTGACCATCTTTTATATCATATCCTCACAGTCTGGTAGTGTAATGTAGGATGAAACGAGAGCCATCAAGCTGGAGCCTAAAGAGGACTATTTGACTGAGCCCTGCACGGTGCACCTGAGTGACGGTCAGTAACAGTGTAGCAAGGCCAGTCTGAGGGGATCACTAATGTAGGGAGCAGGGAATACAGTAAAGTAAGGAGGCACTGATATAAAGGTTCTCCGTTGTATCAGTAAGCCCCCCCCCCTTACCTTAGTGGGTTCACTCTGAAGAAGGTGCTCTATGGTGACCAGAGTCTCATAGTTCATAGGATTTAAGGCTCTTTATATATGCAACTTTTACCGTTAATTTTTAATGCTTGAATTATTTTTCCCATTATGGGAGTTGGTGGGGCCTCATATCTAAGGTTGGCCTAAGGCCTCACCAAGCCTAGAGCCGCCTCTGCTTGGGTGCAATCCATCTGGTCCCGGCAACTTATTAATGTTAGACTTGGAAAACCTATTTCTAATTCTGTCCTCTGTTAGCCATGAGGGTGCTTCTTGTGACGTGTGATGAGAATAAACATTGCAGTTATGGTTACTGAGGCCCTCCGATTCCCTTGTGAAGACTGAGGAGAAGAATAATTTCAATACCTTCGCCATCTCTCCATCCTTAGTAACCAGATTCCCTTCATCAGTCTTTATGGAACCAATATGATCCGACCTACCTTTCTTACTATTTATGTACTTAAAGAATTTCTTGGGAATTTTTTTTTACTCTCCTCTGCTATGTGCCTTTAATGTTCTATTTTAGCCGCCCTGATTGCACCCTTACATTTCTTGCTGCATTCTTTGTAAAGATGGAATGCTGATGATGGTCCTTCAGCCTTGTATTTTTTTGAAGGCCTTCTTCTTTGCTTTTATATGCATTTGTACATTAGCGTTAAGCCACCCAGGACTTTTATTAGCTTTTTTAAATGTATTTCCCATTGGGATGCACCGACTAATGCCCTTATTTAATATGCTCTTAAAGTATACCCTTTTTTCCTCTGTGTCCATTGTTGCTAAGATTTTATTCCAATTATTATCTTCTAGCAAGGATCGTAATTTAGGGAAGTTGGCTCTTTTGAAATTCAGTGTCTTTGTATTCCCCTTTATGTTTCCAATTTGTGTGATTTATACTAGAACTAATTGACCTGTGATTGCGGTTTCCTAAATTGCCCTGTATTTCCACATCTGTGATCAGGTCTGTATTGTTGGTAATCAGTAGGTCTAATAACGCTTTATTTCTAGTTGGTGTATTTACCATCTGACCCATTAAATTGTCCTGCAAGACATTTAGGAACTAGGGAGCCTTAGATGAATGCACAGTTCCTTTCACCAAGTCTGTCTGGATAATTAAAATACTCCATTATAATGACACTTCCCATCCTTGCCGCTAATCCAAATTGTGATATAAGGTCCGCCTCCTTCCTCTGTTTATGGGTCCTATAGCATACTCCCAGTATTACTTTACCCTTAGTTTCATCTCTTTTTAGCTCTACCCATAAGGATTCCACCTCCTCCCTTTCTCCCTTTAGTGATGTCATCTTTTACATTCACTTGTACATCATTTTTACCCTCTCTATCCCAGCGATATAGGGAACACCCTTGAATGGTTGCCAGCCAATCATGAGTGCTGTCAAACCAAGTCTCTGTAATTCCTACAAAATCAACAGTAGCTTTAGTTCTCCCATCTTGTCCGCCAGACTCCTGGCATTGGTAAACATGCCACGTATAGTGTTGCTCACAAATATTCGCATTGCGAATATTCGCTATGAATATTGCATATTCGAGTATTCGCAAATAACTCGAATATCGCGGCGAATATTCGCTATTTCGAATATTCATATTTTTTCAAATTTCGCAATCAATTTCGCATTAGCGAAATTTCGCAATTTTTTATTTTTTTATAAAATATAGCGAATATTCGTAAATATCGAATATTCGTGATATTTTATCCAAAAAAAAAATAGCGAAATTTCGCAATCATTTTCGCTTTCGCATATGCGAAATTTCGCTATTTATTTTTTTTATAAAATATAGCGAATATTCGTAAATATCGAATATTTGTGATATTTTATCCAAAAAAAATATCCAAAGGCGCGCCGGGAGCTGGCGGTAGATCCCTGACATTGCCCCCCCAAGGGGCAGCCTCCGGATGCCAAGCCGGGCCTGTTTCTCAGGGTGGGCAGAAAAAAATGCACAAATTAGTTCTTGGGCATGAACATTGTCCTCGGGTTCCCACGAGTTGTCCTCCGGCCCGTACCCCTTCCACTTGATCAAAAATTGAGTTTGCCCCTGCCGTTTCCTGCAGTCGAGGATGGCCTCTACCACATATTCCTCGCAGCCATCGACCAAAATAGGTTCAGGTGGGCCAGCCCCTCTGTCAGGAAAGGGATCAGGGGCTGCGGGTTTCAGCAACGATACATGGAATACCGGATGTACCTTAAGAGACTCTGGTAAAGACAGTTCATAAGAAACCTCATTGATTCTTCTTCTTACCAGGAAGGGTCCCATAAACCTAGGTGCCAGCTTCTTGGAAGGACAAGTCAATCTGAGATTATTAGTAGAAAGCCATACCTGGTCTCCCGGTTGCAGGTCTAGCTCACCTCTCCTTTTTTTATCGAAGGCTTTCTTGCTGTCGGCTTGAGCTTTCGTTACTGCTTCCTGTAGCACCCGGTTGTTGCGACTGAGGACGTCCACCGTGCTCTGCACCGCCGGAACTGGGGATTCTGGAAGAAAATCAGGTAAGAAGGTTAGGTTAAAGCCATAATTGGCGAAAAAGGGGGACTGTCTAGTTGCCGAATGGCTGGCATTATTGTAGGCAAATTCTGCCAAAGGTAGCAGGGAGACCCAATCATCCTGGGAAAAGGAAGTAAAACATCTAATATATTGCTCAAGGGTCTGGTTTGTGCGTTCAGTCTGTCCGTTGGTTTGGGGGTGGTAAGCCGAGGAAAAAGCAAGTTCAATATTCAGGATCTCACACAGGGCCCTCCAGAAACGTGATGTAAACTGGACCCCCCTATCCGACACGATATTTGAAGGAACCCCGTGGAGTCTGACAATTTCCCTGATGAAGACACGGGCAGTCTCAGCAGCTGATGGGGTACTTTTCAATGGGAGGAAATGGGCCATTTTAGATAGGCGGTCCACGACTACGAAAATTGCTGTGCACCCCTCGGAACATGGAAGCTCTACTATAAAGTCCATGGCGATCATCCGCCATGGTCTATCAGGTACAGGCAGAGGTTTTAGTAAGCCCCAGGCTCGATTTCTTGTGGTCTTGTTTTGATTGCAAGTTGGACAGGTATTGACGTAAGATTTACAGAATTCCTCCAAACCTGGCCACCAGAAGGTACGCCGTACCAGTTCAAGGGTTTTACGGACTCCAAAATGTCCTGCCAATGGATGGTCATGAAGTAGCTTTAGGACTTCTACCCGAATGTCTGTCGGAAAAAAAATTTGGCTCCCTCTCCAAAAGAGTCCGTCTCTGGGTGTTAAGGTGACACCAGGGGGCTTGGAAGAGTCTGTGGATGCCTCCCTAAGTCGAGGAAGCAGATCGTGTTGCAGAAGTAAAAAGTTCCCGGCCGGGAGAATGGTGTCAGGAACAGGTGAGTCTTTGGGATTGTCGTGCATCCGTGACAATGCATCTGGCTTGATGTTTTTTGAACCGGGGCGGTACGTGATGTGAAAGGAAAAGCGTGAAAAGAATAGTGCCCATCGGGCCTGACGGGGTTTCAATCGTTTTGCGGATCTTAAGTACTCTAAGTTCTTGTGGTCAGTATAGATCAAGACCGGATGTGCAGCGCCCTCCAGAAGGTACCTCCATTCCTCCAGTGCGGCCTTGATGGCGAGTAGTTCCCGGTCGCCCACATCATAATTCCTCTCCGCTGGGGAGAGTTTTCGGGAGAAGAAGCCCATGGGATGCATCAGATCTTTGTTCCCCTGGCGTTGGGAGATGATAGCCCCCACTGCTACTTCGGATGCGTCCACTTCAAGGAGGTAGGGTAGTGCCGGGTCAGGATGGCTAAGAATCGGGGCTGATGTAAACAGTCTTTTAAGCGTATCAAAGGCCCCTTGGGCTTCTGGGTTCCACTGGAAACGTTGGTTCTGCTTGGTTAGTTGTGTGATTGGCGAGATGATTGCGGAAAAATTCCTGATGAATCTTCTGTAGAAATTTGCGAATCCCACAAATCGTTGCACCCCCTTCTTGTCCAGGGGCACTGGCCAGTCTAGTATGGCCGATACCTTGTTGGGATCCATCTTAATTCCTGTAGGGGCTATGATCAGGCCAAGGAACTGAATGGTTCGTTGTTCAAATTCACATTTCTCGGCCTTGGCATACAGTCTGTGTAGACGGAGGTGACTTAGGACCCTACGGACGTGTTCCCGGTGTTTGTCCAGCGATCCGGAGAAGACCAATATGTCGTCTAGGTAGACGATGACGAAAATGTCAAGGAAGTCTCTAAACACGTCGTTGATAAAGTGTTGGAAGGTCGCGGGTGCATTGCACAGACCGAAGGGCATGACCAGATATTCGTAGTGTCCAAAACGGGTGCGAAAGGCCGTCTTCCATTCGTCCCCGTCCCGAATGCGAATTAAGTTGTAAGCTCCCCTCAGATCCAGCTTAGTGAAGATGGTGGCAGATCTTAGTTTATGAAAAAGCTCAGGTATCAAGGGCAATGGGTAACGGTTCTTTATTGTAATATTATTTAATTCCCGATAGTCCACGCATGGGCGGAGAGATTGATCCTTTTTAGTGATGAAGAATATTCCTGCGCCTGCTGGGGAGGTAGACGGGCGGATGAACCCCTTACTCAAATTTTCGTCAATATACTCCTTCAGGGCTTCCTGTTCCTTCTCAGACAGCGGGAAAATGCGTCCAAAGGGGATCTCGGCCCCCGGGAGGAGCTCGATTGTACAATCGTATGGACGATGAGGCAGAAGGGAGTCGGCTCCTTTCTTACTGAAAACATCGGCAAACTCATGGTAGGGTTCTGGGATAGACTGGAGCAGGTTGGGGTCAGTGTCCATACAGAGTAGAGCAGTGGGTGAGCGAGGAGGAGCCGGTATGCAGTATTGTTGGCAGTAGGAAGAAGCAAATGACACCTCTCCGGACCTCCAGTTGATTAGGGGATCGTGGGCCTGGAGCCAGGGTAGGCCCAAGATCACGGGGAACAGAGGTGAAGAGATGACATCTAGGGTAAGTAGTTCCTTATGTAGGGGAGGAATCGTGGTAAGCAAGGGAAGAGTCTCTTGGGTAACTTGTCCTGAGCTTATGCGGGAGCCATCGGCCAGGAAAACAGTAAGTCCATGAGTCTTTTTACGTAACAGAATGTGGTGGAGGTCAGCGAAGGCAGAGTCGATGAAGCAGCTACAAGCCCCCGAATCAATGATGGCGTTGACTGGCACTGTCTTTTCCTGGAGCTGAAATGAAAGAAGAAGAGCAAGATGGGAGGCATGGGTAGGCAGGGTTGACAGGTTAACAGGATTCGGAGGAGGGCACTTACGCATCTTGGTGGGACAGTTGCTCACGTAGTGACCGGCCCCGCCGCAGTAAAGGCACAGATTTAGTTGGCGGCGACGTGCCCGTTCTTCAGGTGGCAGCGTTGGTCGCATGAGGCCGAGTTGCATGGGTTCGGAGGTGTCTGGAGGGGCGCTGGGAGAACTCATGCTGGTGGGAGGTAGATAGCGGGAAGCGGGCATCGGTGCCCTAGCGGTCATCCACACCGGCCGGTTTGGCTGAGAAGAGCGCTCGGCTCGACGTTCACGAAGTCTACGGTCAATCTGGATGGCCTTGGTGATTAGATCTTCAAGAGTCTCTGGTACCCCTACCCGGGCAAGTTCATCCTTGAGACCCTCGGAAAGGCCCAAGCGGAACTGGTGTCTGAGGGCCGCGTCATTCCAGAGCGTATCCGCGCTCCAGCGTCTAAAGTCCGAAACATAGTCCTCGACTGCCCTACGACCTTGCTGGAGCGTGAGTAGAGCAGACTCAGCAGTGGCGGCCCGTTGAGGGTCATCGTAAAGCTGGGCCATGGCTTCAAAGAAGGCTTGCAGGGACTGGGTCTGAACATTGTTCTCTTGCAACAGCCGGTGGGCCCAGGTCTGAGGCTCGTTTTGGAGGAGGGAGATCACAAACCCCACCTTGGTGGCTTCCAAGGAGAAAGTCCGAGGTTGTAAAGCAAAATACAGCTCGCAGGCGTTGCGGAAAGCCCGAAACTTCGCCCGATCGCCTGAGAACCGTTCTGGTATAGGAACTCTGGGTTCGGGTGGAAGCATCACCACTGAGGGGGCGGAGGCCGTCGAAGAGGATCTAGCAGAGGTTGAGGGGGTTGCATCGCTGGAGCCGGATAGGTTTTGGACTTGTCCCTCTAACCTCATATACCCTTCTTGTAGGTTCTTGACGGCTTGTGTAAGGGCTGCCAGGTGTTTGCAGATCTCATCCACAGCGGGGGCGACTCCTGCAGGATCTGACATGATGGCTGTCTGATACTGTTATGTATGGCGGTGTACCTGGTCGTCATATCCTAGTCGCAGGAGGCGGCCTCTCGTACAGCACTGGCTCGGGAGCCGCTGGATTTGGGGAACAGCGGACTCGGGAGCGCAGCGGGGTATGGGTGCCTGGATGATGGTGCAGGTCAGCACGGCGCTGGTCCTTCCGGGTCGCTGGAACAAGAGGAGAGCAGGCACTCTGATGCGGAAGCTAGCAGCTTTGGTAGCGACTCTGATGCGTCTTGGCAAGCGACTTTGGTGCGGACGACAAGCGACTCTGGAACTGGTGCAGAGCGGAGTAAGGCAAGTGGACTAGACGTAGGCTGGGTCAGGCAGGCCGGGTCAGACACGTGAGCAGACAGGGGGTTCAGCAGGCAGGCGTAGTCGGTATTCAGGCAGAAGGTCTGGCAATGGTAGTAGCAGTAAGCAGAAGGCAAGGTCAAGGCGGGCCGAGGTCGGGTTCGGAGAGATGCGGATCGTCAGACGTAGCCGGGTCGGTATAGGAACTGGTTAATCAGGATACAGGTTAGACAGGTAAGTACGGCAGATCAGACAGCAAGAGGCTGCTGCATCTGTCTGTCTTTAAAAGGCACATTGGCGCCAAACTCGCGCTAACGTGCACGCGCGCGCTCCCGCACCACCGGCGCACGCACACCAGGGGTGCGCCGGGAGACGGCGGCAGATCCCTGACAGTATTATTAACAGTAATCCGCATGGGTTAACAAAAGGATATTCTTGCCAAACCAACCTATTTGACATTCTATGAGGAAGTAAGCTGCCATCTGGACAAAGGTATACCAGTGGATGTGGTGTATTTGATGCAGTCACCACAAACGCTTAATCTACAAACTGGGGTCTGTTGGATTGGACCATAAGGTTTGTTCTTAGATTGATAACTGGCTATGGGTCATGTCCAAAGGATTGTGATAAATAACGTGTACTCAGAATGGTCTATAGTGGTTATTGGGGTACCCCAAGGCTCTGTCCTGGGACCAATTCTGTTTAATTTATTTATAAAATGATTAAGGATGACCTCAGGCGTGTTTGCAACCCGCAAGTGCAAAACCCGCCAGGAAGTTGGCACTGCACAGCGTTAATAACAGCCAGTGAGACAACGTTCGATCTCTGCAGCCATGGATCGGGAAATTGTCTCACTGCCTGCGATTAGTGCTGTGCAGTGCCGACTTGCGAACACACCTGAGCTCATCCTTATAAATGATAAAGAGTGGGGTCAGCAACTTGTCGATCACAGTCCACCTGTCGACCGCAGGCAGGTGACGGGTGGACTGTGAACAGGTTCCTGCGACGCTGACACTTGCCTTCTATGGGCCGGTCCTTGTCCCCCCTCAGTCTCCAGCCTCCTCCACGGCTCAGCCGCGCCATCTATGTCCTGGTCTCTCTCGCTCCATCCTCCTCCTCCGCTGTGATCAGTGAAGACCGGAGACCGAGGGGAAGCACACCTCAGGTCTGAGGAGGAGCTGGCCAAATTAACTTTTTATGTTAAACCACTGATGATTAGTTGCTAGGACACAGGGTGGTCCTAAGAAGCTATCTGTCCAGTGCTGTACTGCCTCCTGGTCTCCGCTGTGGAAACAGGTAGGACACTGCTGTGGGAGGGAAGGGAGAGCTTACTGCTATAGGGGAAAGGGGGGGTAGAAGACACCACTGTGTGGGGGGTGATGTGAAAGGGCAGAGGACACTTTTACCAGCAGGGTCACCCCCATAGCAGTGTTCTCTACCATCCGTCACATAACCAGCACCTCCCCCCCCCTCCCGATCCCTGCATTCTTGAGAGTGGCGCACTGTTTAACCCTGCATTCTGACTCTCGATGCACTCCTTAACCCTGCATTCTGACCCCTAACGCACTTCTTTACCCTGCATTCTGACCCCCAATGCACAACTGAACCCTCCACTCTGAGGGTAACACAATCCTGAAAACAGCATTTTAAGCATAATACACTGGTGATCCCTGCATTCTGAGTGTAACGCACTCTTGAACCCTGTATTCTGTCCGCGACGCGTTCCTGAACCCTTCATTCTTAAAGCAGCCAACTCCTGAGCCCTTCATTCTGAGTGCAGCCTACTCCTGAACTCTTCATTCTGAGCGCAGCCCATTTCTGAACCCTGCATTCTGAGTGCAATGCACTCCTGAACCCTGCATTCTGACACAACACACTACTGAACCCTGCATTCTGAGCGCATGCCACTCCTGATCCCTGCATTCTTAGCATAATGCACTGGTGAACCCTGCATTCTGGGTGTAACGCAGTCCTGAACTGAACCCTGCATTCTGGGTATAACGCACTTCTGAACTGAACCCTGCATTCTGAGCGCAGCCCACTCCTGAACCCTTTATTCTGAGCGCAGCCCACTCCTGAACCCTTTATTCTGAGCGCAGCCCACTCCTGAACCCTTTATTCTGAGCGCAGCCCATTCCTGAACCCTCCATTCTAACCGAAACGCAGTCCTGAACTCTGCATTCTGGGTGTAACGCACTCCTGAACTGAACTCTGCATTCTGGGTGTAACACACTTCTGAACTGAACCCTTCATTCTCTGCACAATGCATTCCTAAACCCTGCACTCTCTTGTAATACTTATTTTTGTTCTGAGTAAAAATATAAAAAAAAAAAAAAAAGGTTGGTCATATTGGGCAACTAAATACATTAATATGGGGGCTGGAGGACCTCAATTATGAGGAATGACTACAAGTGTTAAATTTATTCTCCCTGGAGAAGAGACGCTTGAGAGGAGATATGATAGTGATATACCAACATTTCAATGTAGGCAAGAAACTTTTCAGTCCCAGGGAGTGTAAAGCCCTGTACACACAATCGGTCCACGATCGGTTAACCGATAAAGCTGACTGATGGACCAATGTGCCTACACACCATCGGTTCATGAACCGATCGTGTCAGAATGCAGTGACGTAAAACACAACAACGTGATGGAAAAAACAAAGTTGAATGCTTCCAAGCACGCGGCGACTTGATTCTGAGCATGCGTGGATTTTTAACCGATGCTCGTGCGTACTAATGGTTGGTTTTGACCTATCGGTTGGCCGTCCATCGGTTCGATTTTAAAGCAAGCCATCTGTTTTTGGACCGAAGGATAACGGACTGATGGGGCCTACACACGATCGGTTTGGACCGATGAAAACGAACTTCAGTCCGTTTTCATCGGTTTGAACCGATCGCGTGTACGCGGCTTAAGAGGACACAGGGCCACACTATGAGACTGAAAGAGAAGCGGTTTAAAGCGGAGGTTCACCCTAAATATAGTCTTTCTCATGTGATCCAGCATACTGGCGTCAGCCCATCCATCTGGCCCATCAAGACTCACTCTCATTTCATCAGTCCATAAAACCTTAGAAAAATCAGTCTTGAGATATTTCTTGGCCCAGTCTTGACGTTTCAGCTTGTGTGTCTTGTTCAGTGGTGGTCGTCTTTCAGCCTTTCTTACCTTGGCCATGTCTCTGAGTATTGCACACCTTGGGCCAGATTCAGCAAGACTTTCGCTGGAGTAATTCGATATGCGCCGCGTAACTGTGAAGATGCGCCGTCGTTTTTATGTGGCCGTACCCACCAAACTAGATGCGACAGAAAACGGGCCATTTCCGATCGGCTTAACTTTCCGACGCCAGAGTCTCGTCAGCGCATAATTTCGCTTGGCGCATCAGTCGCGCCTATTGATTTCCCCTGCAAATATGCAAATGAGGGAGATTTCCCGATTCGCGAACGGATTAGCACCATACGCCGGCTACATGCGCCGCGCGTATCTCGTCCATCCGGCGCAAAGTTATTTCTACAAATAGCTGCTTTATCTTTACTCCAGACGGCCTCAGGTCAGCAGGAGAGCAGCTACAGCAGCAGCGTTACTGACGAAACTAGCAAGCTGAACAACCACACTTGCAAGGACAACACCTCTGTGTGCCAACATGCCAGGGGCAGTCGCGGTCCTAGCACTAGTACTGGGTCCCCCGGAACGGAGTAGGCGGGCACGTGAAAGGATATACCGCACGCGCATGAGCCTCTTTGGCATGGGGGATGAGGAGGTGTATCGCCTCTTCAGATTCAGCCCAGATGCAATACTTGAACTAACCACAACCCTGCAGGGTGACATCACCAGCCCAACACACCGCTCACAAGCAGTGCAGCCACTGGTGAAGGTACTGGCAACACTTCATTTCCTTGCCAGTGGATCATTCCAGCGTACAAGTGGAGTGGTGGCTGGGATGTCACAATCCTCCATAAGCAGATGTGTGCACCAGGTTGTCCCTGCAATCCTCAGACGCATGTCCAACCAGTTCATCAGACCAACCACTGAGGAGCTGCGGCTGAAGGCAATGACAGATTTCTACAGCATTGCCAGATTCCCACGCACTGTGGGGGCCATTGATTGCACACATGTGGCCCTACAGCCCCCCAGTGCCACAGAGCACATATACCGCAATCGGAAGCATTGGCACTCCATCAACGTACAGGTGATAGCCGATGCCCAACGCCTCATATGGCACGTCCGTGCCAAACACCCCGGGTCCAGCCATGACAGCTTCATATACCGTCAGAGCCCCATCCCAGCAGAATTCGAGCAGAACATGTATGGGGACAGCTGGCTGGTTGGTGAGTGACATGGGTGGCAGGCATGACTATCCCCTCCCATGATGCACATCACAAGGGGCACATGCATGACTAACATCCTCCTGTCTTTTCCCTTACAGGTGACTCTGCATATGCACTGGGACCCCATCTCATGACTCCTTTCCGGAACCCCCAAACCAGAGGAGAGAGAAAATACAATGAAGCACACATCAAAACCCGTGCAGTGGTGGAGCAAACATTTGGGCTCCTGAAGTCCCGTTTCCGCTGCCTGGATAAGTCCGGGGGGACCCTTTTGTATTCCCCTACCTTCGTGTGTCAGATCATCGGTGCATGTTGCATTCTGCACAACTTTGCTATGAGAAAAGGCCTGCAGATTGACATGCGTGATGACCTGACCCCCCAACCAGACAATCCCCCCCTGCCAGAGGAGAACCAGTCTGCTGATGGAAGAGCAGTCAGGAGGGTCCTCGCCGTAGGCATCTTTAGACACTAAACCCAAACATTAATCACACAGACAATGCACGCATGCACACCACTAATGTCCCTAGATCACACACACCACATGCACATCACATTGGATTAGCCCAAATCCAGCATGTAGGACTTGGGAGCAGCAACGCCAGCGTCAAGGCCCCAATGATGTCGCTGTCCATTCATACACCTTTCACACGTCATTCATACAGCCGTGGGGTTAACTTCACCACCACGGCCGAGGGTGACACCCCTTACTGTCAGGAGTGCCACCCCCTCACATTCACACACCATTCACACTGCAACGTGTGCAGTATCAAAAAAAAAAATCTCATAACCTGAGCATAATCATAAATAAAATAACTCATAACTTGAGTATTAATAATAAAATAAAAATCTCATAACCTGAGCATTCCCAAAAAAAAAAAAAAAAACTCATGTCCTGAGCATCAATCAAAAAAAGAAAAAGAAAAATTATCTGGGATGCCGGGGGCTTCTTCTGGCGGCCCCTCTCTGGCTCCTCAGCTGCCTGGATGGAGTGGGTGGGTGTGGGGGGGCATCTGGAGGTGGCTGATCCCCGGGTGGGCCACTCCTGGCAGGTGTGGCCTGCCTGCCCTCCAAGGCCACGGCAATCCGGCCGAGGTACGCACTGGTCTGGGCCTGCACCCTGAGCTGCTGGGCCTGCATCCTGAGCTGCCGGGTGACCTGATAATGCTGGGCCCGCCGACTCAGCCTCCCCTGGTCCCGGATGGCAGCACTGTTTGCCTGGACGGCTGCAGTGAGGTCCCTTATCTCACCCTGCACCTCCCCCAGGCTGGTCACCACTGCAGCGCAGTTGCAGCTCACATCCTGCACTGCTGAAGACATCTGGGCCACGGAGCACAGGCTGTCAGCCACTCTGTCCAGGTGCCCAGCAATCTCCCCCATTTGCTGGGTCTGCCTGGCGTGATCCCTCGCCACCTGGTCCTGGACCAGATTAGACACCCCCCTGGTCTTATGGGTGGCCTTCCTGGGGCCAGTAGATGTTTGTCCCCGGGGGGATGGAGTCGCCCTTGAGGGGCTTTCTATAATGGGGGAGGGGATCTGAGAGGGTCCTGCAGAAGAGGAGGATTCCTCTAACAATAAAACAAAGTCCTGCTCTGCCCCAACAGGCTCCTCCTCAACGACCTCTGCATGTGTGGTGTGGGCACTCTCCTCCTCCACCTCGGTGTCTTCACCACCCAGGGGCACAGGCACTGGGTGTCGATGGGGGGATGGGGTGGACTGGCCGCCGACAGATGATGGCCCAGCTCCGTCATCTGTGGATGACACAAAGCAGACACATGTTGGTGGTCCCACACACTTGGCACATGTACCCTCCCCCCCTCCCCCCCACATGCAAAACACCAAATAGGGGATAAAAAACACTTACCTGTCCTGGAGCCTTCCTACACAGAATCATAGCCTGGTACCCCCTCCAATTGCTCCCTCTCCAGGCAGCGGGCGACCACCTCCTCCTCTGTGGTCAGGCTGACCGGACATGGGGGTCCACCACCTGTGCCCCTCTCATGCCTCCTGATGGTGGCCACCTTGCCACGGACCTTGCGCCGCAGATCATTTTTTTTTTTTTGGATATCTCCAGCAGTCCGGGTGGAGTACCCCAAGACATTAACCCGGCCAGCAATGGTGTCCAGGATGGCCTGCTTCCTCTCCCTGCTGGTTTTCCTACTTTTTTTCCCATGCAGGAAATCATTATAACTCTCCATAGCGGAGATGACCACAGAGACCTCCTGGGCATTAAAATTTAGGTTCCTCCTCTCTTGGAGTGCGCATGGTCCGTGGATGATGCGCTGAACGTAAGCCTCTGCGCTGGGCTCTGCCCATCATTTACATATGATCACACCCACTTCCACTTGCGTCGGATTACGCCAGCGCATTATCGTTACTCTGGCGCAAGTTTACGCGCAACTGCTATGCGAATAACAGTACTTGCGCCGAAAGTGTCGGCGGAGTAACGTAAATGAGAAACGTTACTCCAAAGTAAAGAAGCGCCCATCTACCTGAATCTGGCCCCTTGTGCTTTTGGGCACTCCAGTGATGTTGCAGCTCTGAAATATGGCCAAACTGGTGGCAAGTGGCATCTTGGCAGCTGCACGCTTGACTTTTCTCAGTTCATGGGCAGTTATTTTGCGCCTTGGTTTTTCAACACGCTTCTTGCGACCCTGTTGACTATTTTGAATGAAACGCTTGATTGTTCGATGATCACGCTTCAGAAGCTTTGCAATTTTAAGAGTGCTGCATCCCTCTGCAAGATATCTCACTATTTTTGACTTTTCTGAGCCTGTCAAGTCCTTCTTTTGACCCAGGAAGTTGACCAATAATTCTGCACTCCCTGTGTATATATATATATATATATATATATATATATATATATATATACAGGGCTCAAGTCCTGCGGGAACGCGTGGGAACGGAGTTCCTGCACTTTTTTCACAGCAGGAACTCAGTTCCCTTTGCAGGACTAGAGCAGCCGAGCCGCACGAGCCAATCCTTCACTAAGCGGCGATGCCCTGCTCGAGTCACTGTCAGGGGCAGGCGAACCTTAATAATCCTTTATGTTACTGGCCGCTTCCTGTGTATGGATTCATCGGGTAGTGTGCAGGTATTCTGTCACTTCCTCGGTGCCGCAATGTCTCCTGGGAGCTTTTGTCATTGTTCCCAGGAGACATTGCGGAGGTCTGCTGCAAGTTATCGCAGGATTTAATAAGAACTTGCTTCTTTCTAAATCCCACGATAAATCGCGGCAGGCCTCCGCAATGTCTCCTGGGAACAATGACAAAAGCTCCCAGGAGACATTGCGGCACCGAGGAAGTGACGGAATACCCGCACACTACCCGATGAATCCATATACAGGAAGCGGCCAGTAACATAAAGGATTACTAAGGTACAGTGGATCGAAAAAAAAAAAAAAAAAATGCGGTTTAGTAATTATGCATATGAGCGTATCATTTTTTTTTTTTTTTGGTGGGGGAGTGGATCTTGGGTGGGAGTTCCCACACAATTTTCCCCAGGACTTGAACCCTATGTATGTTTATATACATATATATATATATATATATATATATATATATATATATATATATATATATATATATATATGAGATAGAGAGGAGAGACCTGTACAGGGGCAGACTGACCATTGAGGAACTCGGGCACTGCCCGAGGGCCCCATGCCACTAGGGGTCCCCATCAGGGTTGCCAGGCTCATTAAAACCAGGGACAGTATGTAAAAATATGTGTTTTTTTACATCTATCCCTGATATGTCCAAAACCTACTTGCTTTTAATGTGAAAATCCCAAGATTTTAGCTGCCCCACCTCTGTACTGCCACCTGGCTTGGTGGCCATCTGTAAGCCTGGGGGCCCCATAATCTTCTATTGCCCGGGGGCCACATGAGTTGTCAGTCCGCCCCTGGACCTGTATATATGAGAGAGATATAGAGAGGAGAGACCTGTATATATATATATATATATGAGAGAGATAGAGACCTGTATATATGTATATGAGATATATTTCTCTCCTCTCTTATATATATATCCTCTCTATCTCTCTCATATACATATATACAGGTCTCTCCTCTCTATATCTCTCTCATATATATACATTTCTCTTCTCTCTATCTCTCTCATATATATATATATATATATATATATATATATATATATATATATATATATATATATATATACATTTCTCTTCTCTCTATCTCTCTCATATATTCAGGTCTCTCATATAAAAACATTTCTCTCTCACACTCGGCATCGCGGAGTCTCATCTCCCTCTCTCAGCCCTGATAAGTGAGGGGCCGGCTCATTCCTTTAGAGGGGGGGGGGGGGGTCTGCGCCCCCTGTGTATGACCTCCCCCGTCCACACAGCGTGTCACCCGCTCACACGCCGAGTCTCCCCCACCACCCGTGTACGTACACCGGATTCTTCTGTATTCCAGCGATTGAGGTGAGCAGGAGACCACCTCTCCCCACAGCCTATTCCTCCGCACTCCCCCGTCCCGCAGTGGTACGTTCCGTGTAGAAAAGGGTCTCAGGGGCTCGGAGCGGCTCAGTGTGATCAGGCGGTGCTGCTGCTGGAAGCGGCTGTGTGTCTGTCCGACCAGCCAGGGGTCTTCACTGACCCGTCCCACCCTGGACCCTCCACCCCCATGCTTGGATACAGCACACAATGAATGGTGAGTAGCTGGGGGTCCTATGGAGGCTGTGTGCGCGGTGTTGGGCTCACAGAGCAGGAGAAGGGGGAGGGGTGAGAGGGTCACATATCAGAGTTGTGGGGTACATGATTCCATCACACAGGTCACTGATGTCTCCTCTTATAGAGATCACTGATAATGTGTGCATTGTACATACCATTGGGGTGTGTGCTGTCCATTCTGGGGGGGGAGGGGGGGGTTATCACCTGTTACTGATCTGCCCCCCCTCCCAGCACACCATTGAAGGCCCCCCCCCCCTCATCACCTGACACCCCCCCCCCTCCCAAAGGGTACAGGTTATGTATTGTGTGTAAGATTTTATATATTTTTTTATTGGATGAGAAGCCTGTATTCTGTTGGTGTATTTCTGTGTGATGGGAGCACACCTGACCCACAGAGCTGACAATCTAAACACAACCGGCCCATTGGGTCATTCATTTGCAATGAATTGAAGACAAACCTTTCTTTTGTTGTAGAACGTGTAGTTCTGGATGCGTATTTCTTGTTTGATGTGTCCTTGGCACAGGAGCTAGCAATCTATTGTGCACTGGTGTTTGATCCGTGGGTTGCATGTTGGTGATTGGCTCCTCCAGTATCAGGGACGGCAATCTTCTTTTTTAGGCGTATAGATTGGCCATACACAGGCAGGTATGATGATGACGGCGATATCTGGCGTCACACGCACAGTTGTGGAACCCCAATACATTCCTGATGATGACCATGGTCCTCATAGTTCTACCTCTCACGTCACCCTTTTTAGAATGCATACGCTTGTCCTCCATCAGAAGATCTATTAGCCAATCGTCTTTAGTGCGAAGAATTTTCAACTGTGTTTTTTATTAAAAAAAAATAAAAAATATATATATAGATATATGTATGTGTGTATGTATGTATGTATGTGTGTTTATATATGCTGTGATCATTTTACGTTGTCAACAGCTTGCCCTCATTTAGAAATGCCGCTTTGTGATTTGTTGGCTGCACATGCAAATGTGTGTGTATGTGATATATATATATATATATATATATATATATATATATATATATATATATATATTTTATATTTAATTTTTTTCAGATAAGCAGTCACAATGTTGGTTTTATCCGACCAAGAACCCCCCCCCCCCCCCCCCAACCTGCCTTCAGCCATCATAATGGTGGTAGTGGTCTCCCTTGTCATTATACGAGGAGCTCCTAGCTGGGTTTCTGACTCTGACATCTCCACTAATGTGCTTTGTGAATGAAATGCATCTTGCAGCCTGTGGATGAATTTGCGCTGTTATGACCACAGGAGCTCGCAGTCTGTTAGAGCGCAGCCAAACAGCCCCCCACCCTCATTACATGGCGATGGATATTCCAGCTTGTGGATGCAAGTTTAATAGCGAGATGCCACATTGCGTGTTTGTGGTGTGTGCGGCGGGTCCAGCGTTCCTGGAGGATGCAGCAGATTGAGGCTCTTGTTACAATGGAGTGAACAGATGTGGGGATGAGAGTATCTTCCGTCTATGTAAATTGCAAAGCCTTTGCATTCTGAGAGGGAGGGTGCCTGGCACACGCTGCGTGCCCAAGAGCTGGCGATCAGATTGTTCTTGGGTTTTAGGCAAACTGGTTTGGTTGTAAAATTGTACTGCTGAAGACGTATCAAACCTGTGGCTGTGTTGGGGAACTACAAGTCCCAGGACACCTGCAGGTTGCATTGAAACTTGGAGTGGCTGAATAGATGGAGAGGCTGGGGTTCACCAAGGCTGTAAAGTTGATTTATTGCAGACATTTATAGGCCATTGAGAATTTCCGCAGCACTTCACATACTATTCAGTCCCATCAGTCCTTGCCCTAAAGGTGCTTACAATCTAAGGTCCCTATCTCACCTACAAGGGCCAATTAGGCAGGAGCCAACTAACCTACCAGCCTGTCTTTGGGGTGTGGGAGGATACAAAGTACTTGGAGGAAACCCAGGCAAACTCCATGCAGATAGTGTTGTGGTTGAGATATAAACTGATAACCATAGTGCTGCAAGGCAGAAGTGCTTACCAATACATCACTAATGTTTTTATGAAATAATGTTTTTTATTAAGGTAGAAGATGACCTCAGGAAACAATATCTAGGGACCAAGGGTATTGTGAAATAAGTGCGTACTACATCAAGTGATTTTTTTTTTTTTTGCAAGTGAATGGCATATCTGTTTAATGAAGGTTGCAGAATGTAGGGGAGGAGATCTTTTGAGTGATCTTTGTTTCTTTGCGTTTCTTTTGAAGAGAGGAAGGTCTGTTCCTGGCTAAAAGCACTACATCGATGGGATCAGCTGCCTATGGAAGAACGAGGCCTCCATTCATTTGAGGCTCCATTCATGTTTTGCGATTTGGAATTGTAGTCAGAATCGCCACGATTCCGCCCACAATGCCAAATCGCGTGTCAGTTGCTGTGCAGCGCACGTTTGGGTGCCATTGCATGAAGCTTGTCCCCCAGAAAGAAGCAGCTCCAAGTCATTGGGCTTGGCCCTATGTAAAATGGCGTGCAAATTGCTCCACAAAATCACGGAGCGGGAATGCTTGTTTTGCGCTATGCGATGAAGAGTACTGGGCCCAATTTTTTTTACACACCACGCCCCAAAGCCACATGTATACAAGGGGCTTGTATATATGTGGAGTCTGGAATGCTTCTGCCTCCTATGATTGGTTGTCTGTTTTGGCCGCTTCCTGGGCGGATAGCGCATGCAGGTCCCAACTCTTGTCCAAAAACTGCCTGAGTTCATGCCTGGCCCCTATTGTACTAGTAGTCATAGATGCCCACACACAGACAAGGTATACACGTTACATTTAGATAGGGTGACAATCAGACCCAAGACCCCATTGCCGCAAGAACGAAGCGCATAGCTTTCATGTTATCTATGGGTGATATCAAAATTTGTCAATTCTGAGTTATCGTATAACTGATCTGAGGAATTTCTTGGCCAATTGTCCAGTTTTCGCTACATGCCCCTGACCTTCTGTACCTTCCTGAGATAAGAGACTCCAAGACCCCTTTCACACTGGCAGGCAATACAGCGCTAAAATTAGCACCTAAATACCACCTGAAAAACTCCTGCCCAGCCTTCTCTGTGAAAGCTCGAGGGCTTTCACACTGAGGCGATGCGCTGGCAGGAGAGAAAAAAAAATCTCCTGCAAGCAGCATCTTTAGAGTGGTGAGAGGAGCGTCGTGTATACCGCTCCTTCCCTTTTAAAACAATCGGAAACCGCAGTAATACCGCCCGCAATGCGCCTCTGCATTAACCCTTTATCGTCTGCTAGCAGGGGTTAATACCGCACCGCTAGCGGCCGAATCCCGCGACGATTCCGACGGTATAGCGTCTTTTTTTTTTTGCGGCGCTATACCGCCACCGTGCCTCCCGTCCCAGTGTGAAAGGGGCCTAAGACCCCATGTACACTGCTGCTGTTTAATGGACGCTTTTTTCAACTGCCCCTGAACACATTCAATGTTATCTTATGTGACCATGTAAACAGTCTCGTTTACAGTCGTTTTTAGGCAGTTGCTTTTAACAGCGTTTCTTTGAACGAAAAAAAATGAGTTCATACGCAGGAGATTTCCAAGTTTTAGATGCTAAGGCAGGGTTTGACACATTTGCTTGGAATCTAGGAGCCAGCTAAAAAAGTTAGGAGCCAGAAAACGTGCCTGGTCCCGACAAGCTCGCACGCAGAAGCGAACACATACGCGAGTAGCGCCCACATATGTAAACGGTATTCAAACCACACATGTGAGGTATCGCTGTGATCGTTAGAGCGAGAGCAATAATTCTAGCCTAGATCTCCTCTGTAACTCAAAACATGCAACCTGTAAAAAAAATTTAAACATCGCCTATGGAGATTTTAAAGGGTAAAAGTTTGTCGGCATTCCACGAGCGAACGCGATTTTGAAGCGTGACGCGTTGGGTATCAATTTACTCGGCGTAACTAACTTTCACAATATGAAAAAAAATTGGGATAACTTTACTGTTGTCTTATTTTTTTATTTAAAAAAGTGTATTTTTTCCCAAAAAAGTGCGCTTTGTAAGACCGCTGTGCAAATACGGCGTGACAGAAAGTATTGCAACGATCGCCATTTTATTCTCTAGGGTGTTAGAATAAAAAATATATATAATGTTTGGGGGTTCTAATTGGAGGGTAGGAGATGGCAGTGAAAATGGTGAAAGATGACACATTTAAATCGCTGTTTAACTTGTAATGCCAACAGCCACCACCAGATGGCGCCAGCTCAAAGGAGGACACAGAAGGGACTTGACAAGGCCGCAAAGCCGCGACCTCAATTACCGGCCGCGGAGACAAAGGCGGCGGCCGGTAATTGAGGCCGCGGCCTTGTAGGCCGCAAAGGTGGGTGCGGGCGCCAGGTCACAATTTCTTGTCGCAATTGCGACCTGGCGCCCGGATATTGTCGACCCCCTGCGCTAAGGTGTTCTTTTATGAAAGTGAGATCAGCGGCGATCCAGACTCTCACCGCTGATCTCAAGTCATTACCAGTTTATGCAACTGAGGTAATCGGCTGAGAACATGTTCTCCACTGATTATCTCAGCACAGTGAGAATCTTTAACTGACTGTCACTGAAACAGCCAGTTTATGAAGGTGCGATCTCGGCACCTCACTGGCGATCTGTGACAGAATTTTCACTTTCTAAATCCCCATCTCAGAGAATCAGAGAGAGAAGCGCAAAGCTGGCTGAGTATTGTGGAGGAAGAAGGGAGTCTTTTGACACATCTTCCCTGCTATTGCACACCACAAAATGAGCAGGTTAGGAATTTATAGTGTGTGTGTGTGTGTGTGTATATGTGTATATATATATATATATATATATATATAACATTAATAATTCTACCTGCATTAAAATTCTATTAAGTAATTTTTATATAATTTTTATTTTATTAGTAACAAATTGAAAACCCTAAAATATGTTGTACACCTGGACTGTTCTATTACAGTTATATGGGTTTATATTTGTATACTTTATTAAAAAAAAAATATTTAATGATTATAAATGTATTCATTTATATGAATGGTGTATAGCTGCATTACATATCTGGATTACATTCATTTACTATACACCATTCACATTTAAATAGGCACATGTATGACATGTATATATTGATAAAAACAAAGTTTTTTTTAAATAGGTTAATGTAGATTGTGTAGGGGGAATTTAACTTTATTATTTTATTAATATGTTGGGGAATAATGTGTTAAACATTTCTATTTTTCACTTCCTGATATTGTAATCCCGCGAGATTGCAGTGAGAGGAGTAATTTTTAGGAGTTCCCAACATTTGTAGATCGCTCCTCATCTCAATATTCGAAGCAATCTACAAAGTTTCATAAAGATCTCCTCTGAGAATGCCTGAGAACAGAATAGCGGTATTTTACTGCACTTTCATAAAAGGACACCCTAAACGCGGTACCGGCGTGTTTGCCCATTTAAAAAAATTATAATTTAAATAAATATTTTTTATAAACACTTCTAAACGCAGCATTTAATTGCGGCAAAACTGACGTTTTAAACGTATGTTATTACCTGTCAAGTTCAATAATTTAGGAGCAGTTTTAAAAACGTCCCATGTACATGGAGCCTAACAGTGTGTCGATGCCCCTTATTTACACCCCTCCCTTCGTGACATAGCTTTGGACATTCTGATGCATTTTGTGCCAGGATATGGGTCAAGGCTGGTCAGGTAGTGTGCAAATATCTGTCCATTCTCCTACAGATGGAAATAAACCGCTGAAACCTACAATGATTATAGACACGGACAATTGTGAAGACAATTCATTTGTTATTCATAAATACTGGCAAATCCAAGCCTTGCCAAGTCATAAAAAAGTGTTAGTAAACTGCATAGAAAAAAAGGCATCAGCAGTTGAGGTCATAATGTGCTGTATGCATTGCATACTAGCACATTATGACAGACTTGCCTGAAATTGAAGCCCTCCAGTGGCACGCTGTTGCTTCCATTTTCCTTCCGGGTTTGCGGGCTTCAGCAATATGAATGAGGACATGCAGGAGTCACGGATATGCTGTTCCTTCAGAGCGCATGTGCCGGTGACGTCACCAGCTGTATCTAAACTAGATATCTCCTAAACGGTGGATGTTTAGGAGATATTTACTCTACCTATAGGTAAAAATCATACACTTTAAGTGGTCAGAAGTCATTTATTTCCCCAATGCTGCACATTTTTTACCAGTTTTTCACCAAAACAAAATGGTAATTCATTACATGATCCTAAAAATAGCTGCCAATATTTTTAGTGCAAGTTGCAAAATAAAAGGACTTTACGTATTGCTATTGACTATATGCAGTGCCATGGTGGTGTACTTCAAGCAGTGGCGCACTGTAAATATTCTATGGCGTTGCAGCAAAAATGGACACGTTACAGTTCAGGTGACCAGTCTTTCCAGTTTAGGAACCAGTGGGTCTTTTTTAAAATGCTGGATACTGCAAAAATGTATTATGTGGATGTATATATTTTT
This sequence comes from Rana kukunoris, assembly GCA_029574335.1. Classification (NCBI taxonomy): domain Eukaryota; kingdom Metazoa; phylum Chordata; class Amphibia; order Anura; family Ranidae; genus Rana; species Rana kukunoris. The sequence goes on along the minus strand of CM056057.1, from coordinate 147,069,744 downwards.
AGATGTATTTTTAATCAATAGGCCAGTCATGTATGCACAGTAGCCTCCCTGCCACTTGCCCGCTTTGAGGGTAGAACCAGCTTCCAACCAGTCAGTTGACTGAGAGCTCCTGATGCCTCTACAAATTAGTGACGTTGTTTTGGAACGTTGGCTCAAGGATAGAGTTGCAGACCAAACCTTTTTTTTTTTTTTTTTATAGACCACTTCCCACAAAATGGACAGCAACTCGTTTTTTTTCTTCTATGGACACATCACCATGACCTGGCTGAGCTACAAACAAGCATGGTGTCATTTTTGGCACTGGTCCCTTTATAAGTAGCCAGGGGTTTACACATGCATATGGAATTCAGGGGCTGGTCTGTCAAACCCAGGAGCCAGCAAAATTGTTTCTTTTCTTTTTTTTCAGAGCCAGCTCTATTGCAACTCCTGGGATTTGTGAAGCCTTGTAGGTGGGCACTTTGTTAATGGAATTTTATTATGTAACCGTGTATAGTATATGTATGGGCAAGTTGGCATCACACTGTGTATAGAGACATGTGTCTTATTATGCGTTCCCTACTGTTTGGCTGGCTTCCACCAAGTATATTTTCATTTGTACATCAAGTGTGAATGTGATGTAAACATTGTAACCGGCTGACTCTCGGATGGAGATGATTTTTTTTTTTTCTTGCTAAAGGAAATATAAGGTCACTGCATACACTTTCATTTTATGAACTCAGCATTGTAATACAAACAATAAACTTACTTGAAAAATCTTTCTGCCTGTCTGTTGGACATCTGTTTCCACAACTTCTTGTATTCCCTACATGCTTTGCAGCTTCTCCTCTGCTGCTTACTTGTCATTCCTAAGGACTATATATCCCATAGTACATTGCTGTGCAAGCAGTGATTCCTGTATTGACTCCGCCTCCTGAAACTCCTCCTCAGCATCTCTGTAGATCAGACGGCAGGCTCTGTGAAATGTGTGACACAGTAGTGCCTACTCACAGGGTATATTGAATACGTGTCTTACAGAGTGTAAGTTTACAAACTTCAAGATTGTTCCAATTAGTAGGTGTAGGCTAGAAATAACTGAAATGCTATATGAAAATCATATATTACCACAGATGCACTTCATTATTTTTTTTATGACTTTAGAGACGGACTTGATTTGCCAGTTAAGCCGGGTACACACGTTTCGAATGTCGGGAGACATTTGCTGGTTAAAAAAAAAAAAAAACACGGTCGACATTCGGCCTGGGTGTATGTTGATTTGTCTGACAGAAGCCGAACGAGCATGCTGGAAAACCAGCAGCTGACCGACTCCTGATCAGTGTTCTCAGTCAATGGCCCTTAGTGTTGTACCAGGATGAACTCCTGTAGGGCTGGTAACAAATGTGCCACCCTAGAAGAGAGGGTAGTGGGGGTCTTGCCTGCTGCAGCAAGACATCGACTGATCTTTTACTGCTGGGGCACCATATACGCCTTTCTTTATTCTAGCTTTAAAATTAAGGTGCGCTGTTGGTGTAAATGATATATTCATATAATTGAGCAGTTATGGATTGGCTTTAGGTATGTGGACTGGCTTGTGTAGCCTGGGCAAATGAATGTGAATCAACTTGCGCTACCTAGATAAGGGATATGTATTGCGCATGGACTAGTTTTTGGACTGTTATCCAAAAAGGTCATATTGGTGGACATCAGAAAATAATAAATTGATGCTTTTGGCTTGGACTTTTGAATATGGAGGATAGGCTGGGGCAGGCTGGCTAGGTGACTGCAGATCTGCAGTGTGCTCATTATGTGACTTGACCACACTGTGACTGTAAGGCCTCATGCACACTGGACATTTTTTACATTTTTACAGCAGCTGTTTTTGGCTGTAGACGTTTTTTTCTACAGTCATTAAACCCTCCATCATGTTATACTATGTGTCCATGCACACCTAGGCTGTTATAAGCAGTTTTGGGCAGTGGCGTTTTTAAACAGTAAAAAAAAAAAAAGGTGGGTTCTGAGACGTTTTTCAGCTGTAAAAATGCTCTAACGCTCAAAAACGTCGCTCACTATCGTTTTTAACGCTTTTGATAGATTCAATAAATAAACGCTGAAAAACACTATTGCAAAAAAGTTGGAAAACTCACTGCAAAGCTACTGGCGTTTTTAGAACGTTATTTTAACATCCAGTGTGCATGAGCCCTAAATGTGCTCTTCACAGATACACAATGCGGATTATGACAGTTCAAACAGGATGTAAGTCTATTCAATTATTTGGTTACAACTTCTATATCCTAAGCAATACTGGTTTATCTATGTACATGTGTGAATTTGCCTTATTCTAAGGCTTGCGACTTGGGATCATGGGCAGAATTGCTGCGATTTTGCTTGGGATCCTAAATCTGGTGGCAATCTCGGCAGGACTTGCTGCATGCGTTTTTGGATGCCATTATTCTTTGTACATTTAAAGACCCAACCTATAAACACTAGCCTTTGCACTAAGGTGCACATGGAAGGGCAACACACACCAAGCACACTTACCAGCACACTTACCAGCTAGCCTGCAAAACAGCCAAACTGACCATATGACCCTGTCTGGCAATTCACACTAAAAACAGGTTTTTATTTGCACACATTTGCAAATGTATGCATAAGCTGCAGTGCCTACGTCCAAGCTCCTCTGTATCCTTTAGTTTCACCCCAAATAGGATGTGATTCTGCCCCAATTGTCATGCATTAGGATTGTGGCAAACCGTGCTTTTACAAATCACTTAAAGCGCGTCGTCCGAAAAAGTGCAGGAGCTTCTTTTCAGACAACAAACATGCATAGGGCAGCCCCTTTAAATGAAGGGGCTGCCCTATGCAACACGCAGAATCATGTCAAGATTGCGTAGTGGGAATGAGCAGTGTGAACCGGGCCTAATGCTGCCCAGATAATGTGAACCGGGCCTAAGGCTGCCCAAATAATGTGAACCGGGCCTAAGGCTGCCCAGATAATGTGAACCGGGCCTAAGGCTGCCCAAATAATGTGAACCGGGCCTAAGGCTGCCCAAATAATGTGAACCGGGCCTAAGGCTGCCCAAATAATGTGAACCGGGCCTAAGGCTGCCCAAATAATGTGAACCGGGCCTAAGGCTGCATTCACATTTAGCATTTTCTGAACGTGTGCAAACTCTCGCCACGTTTTTGTGCCATTTTTTTTGCACCACGCTAACAGGGAAGCTCATAGATGTGCGTTTTTTCCACATTTGATTATTTTTTTTCATGAAATCACATATTTTTTTGCTGCGTTTGGGTGCCATTAACAATGAATGACAATGCAAGCACAACGAGCATTTTTTGCATGATTTGTAAACACGTGTGAATGAAGCCTAAAGGGGGTATGGATTACATGAGCTGAATATAGCAGCTGCCATTGTATTGATAATTCTAATTGTATGTAAAGCTGATCCTCTAGCTTCAATACTGCAACTATCTGACCTGGAACAACCATGAAGATAAGAAATTCTAAATTCTGACTTCCTGATTTTATATACTAGTTCCAGGGCAGTGGCTCAGACAGTACTAAAGTCAGCAGATGAAACCCCAAGAACAGCATAGCAGCCAAGGAAGGAGCATTGTCAGTAAGATGCAATGGGGCAGCCTCATGGTTCAGCAGGAAGCGGTGGAGATTTGAACCATTAATGGGCAGGCTGAATGTACCAAGCCTGTTGGATTTGCTTTCAATGATCGCAAGCGGCTGCTATAGCCACTAGCGATAATCCCTGTGTTCTCCTGGCCAGGACAACTTCCCCTGTCAGCACCGTCTATGTTGATGGGGGAATTGTGTGAAGTTGTAGTAAAGATATTTGAACCGTGTATGGCCGGCCTTACAAATGCTACGGAAAAGTTAACTTGGCTTGACAGGCAGCAACGCTTGTTAAAATGGCATTTTAAAATAATGGGATCATGCCACAACCACAGGCTAAACGCTTGGCTCACTGTTACAGCGTTATATTTCAATGCAAAATCCAGGTATGGCTGGGGGAAAAAACAGGCATTTAGGAGGCGTCGGGATTCCTCAACACCTGGAAACTGCTGCACTGCCAATGTAGAGACTTCCAATTGTTTAACCACTTAAGGACCGGAAGAATTTGCCCCCTTAATGACCAGGCCATTTTTTTTTTTGCGATACAACACTGTCGCTGTTCCCGATCACTAGGAACAGCTGATCTCTCTCTACTCCCCTGTCAGAACAGGGATCTGTCTGTTTACATGGACAGATACCCATTCTGGCTCTCTGAGGAGCGATTGTGGGCGGCCGGCGGACATCGCGGCCGCCAGCCACGTGCATCGGCTCCAGCGTCCCGCCCCAGGCCTCCGTGCTAACCTGCCGCAGTGCAACTGTGGCAGCTGGTCGGCAAGTAGTTATAAAGCTCTATACAACTTTTTGTTGTTAGATTTCCTTTAGCTTTACCTTTTAACTATGTAGTGCAAGGGCCTGCCTGATTGCATACAAATTGAAAGTGCTTAGGTTTGACCTCCTATTATATGGTTTTGGTAAATCTAAAGTAAAAAAAATATTCAGAAAATTGTATAGTGTGTATCCAGCTTATGACCCCTTTCATGTGTGCAGACATCAGTTCAGTCACGTTTTTCCAAGGAAAAATGTATGAAATTTACATCCGATTTTATTTATTTTTTAAGGGAAGAAAAATAGGGCTTTGATCCCTTCCAAAAAGACGGATGTTGACGGAAGCAGATGTAAATGGATGATGATCAGTTTCCATCCGTTTTTTTCCATAGAGGTGCATCGATGTCTATTTTTCATCTGTCAACGGTTAGATGAAAAATGGACAAATGGTCTGCATGTGTGAAAGGGGTCTAAGGGTTACGTTTACACATTACTTGGCATGCATGCACTTAACATGAAAAAAAATATATAATGCTAGGTCCTCTTCATGTGACATTTAGGGCTCATTGACACCTATAGAGGTCTGCTATTGTTTTAAAAATAAAAAATGCGTTGAGCTGCATTGGCCAAAATTAGTTTGTCTGTTTTTTTTTTTTAATTCTTCAACGCCTTTAATAATGGCATCGCATTACAGCGAAACTGCCCAAAGCAATAAAACAGCCAGCCTTCATGAGTCATCCGATGTGAGAATTTATGCTGGATTTTAAATTTTAATTAGAAAAGAGGCAGCATGACCTGTTCACACCATGTAAGAAAAGGTGGTGCGATATTTAGGTAGCCATAGACATGAAACAAGTTGCCCTTCACCTTTATGGGAGAATTGGGTGACAGTCTTCTGTCTGACTCAGGACACTAGAAAGTCTGGCCAAGCATAATGACCATAAACCAGCCACCTGATGTTGGTGTCTGAAAGCAGTCAATTCTGTCTGCACATCTGACTACATTCATAGGCCTGTAAGTGGCTTCATTAAAGTGCTGCTAACATTCGTAAATAGGAAAGTACATCATAGTTACTTTTTTCATTTCTTTAGTTACTTCCCGATTTCTTGCCTAGGCAAAGTTTTCAAAGTGATTCTCAACAAAATAAATAGACATGGATGAATGGGAAGTTTGCTTTGAATGTTAAAAAATAATAATTAAATCGTGTTTTGGGTTTGTGGTGCTCAGATGCACTGAAGATCCGCTTAAACCCCTTCACGATCACGCTACAGCCAAATGCCGGCTACGTGCCAGGAGGCCATCATATGACAGCCTCCCATGCTTGCGCTGCCTGCCCACCTTCCAAAATGTGCGCATCAGCTGTGATCGGTGTAAGGAGCCAATTATGGAGGCTCTTTACCACGTGATCAACTGTGTCCAATCGCGGATGTAAACAGGGTTTGCCAGTTATCCGCAACCCCCCCCCCCCCCTCACACGCTGACAGCGCGTGAGGAGAGCCAAAAACCGTCAAATCCACACGGGGAAATCTGCACTCATAATCGTGGCACTGATCATTCTGCCCCACCAGTTCTACCAAACCGTGATGCCTTTTCAGTGCCCCTCTGTGAAGGAGAAAAATTACACAAACCCAAGACTTTTTTATTAATTTTTTTTTACGTTTTTCTGTCTTTTTATTTAAAAATAAAAAACCCAGGGCTGATTAGATGACAGCAAAAGAAAGCTCTATTTGTGTGAAAAAATGTATTTGGGTACAACATTGCTTGACCACAACGTGATTCTGGAATTTCTAGGGGGATTGGGTAAGAAATGGAGTTCTGCTTTTAAGGATTTGGGGATTATGGTCTTCCATTGCAACAATAGAAAAGACTCTGATAAGTCTGTTAATAATTTTCAAGGTGCTTTTCCTGCACAATTCAAGGTATTTGCTCAGCCCGTTAATAGTTACTTGAGGTGGATTGAAATTCTTTTAGATGTCCATATGGCCAGGTTATTGTCCAATGCCATTGACTGCTCCCAATCTCCTACTGAGCACGCTGTGACCTACAGAAGTCACGTGACCATCCCGCCTATTGTATAGCTCAAGTGTTTAAACAAACACCAGGCGAGTGTTATTTGTAGCGTACTCATTAGTCAGTTCATTAAACGAAACGTGAGCACCTGGAAGGCAGTTGGTCCCCTAAGCCCCCGCCGCTGCCTTCTCCCGAGTCCTCTGGCCTCTCAGGGGAGACGTCCCGCTAGATCTTCTAATTGCAATTTCCATGACATTTGAACCTGGTGTATTTTTAGAGGCAACATGTGAACTCTTGGGACAAAGCAATTATATTTTTACTCATATGTATACAATTATAATAAGTAGCATTTCATTATTGTTCTTGTTAAAGGGCAAGCAAACCAAAACTACAAGCTGAGGAATATATGAACAAGTCCAAATTAAAATGTAAAGATGTAACCATTTTATATGCGCGATAAAAGTTCTTGGTGGTGGTGGGGGGGGGGGGGGGTTGAGTTCCAACACACTGCTAACTTCCTGTCTTGCAATTCCATGCCTGCCTCTTGATGCTAAGATTGTACATGGAAGCCCGATTTTATTTTTCTAATGCCTAGCGGCCCTAAATTTTTTTTAAAAAAATCCCTTATTCACACATGGAATGTGTATGGGGGGGAATCCTCCCTGTACTGTATTCTGACAACGGGGCCTTCTCCACTGTCAGAGTACACTGATCAGCCGCTGCAGCTTACTGATCGAGACATTTTTCCATCAGTTACGTTCGACAGAAGTCAATTTTTAGATCCACTTCTGTTGAGCGGAAAAAGCCTTAGATGGATTGAAATTTGACTGGACTCAGCTTAACTGGCGGAATTTTGCTTCATCTATGTGAATACGATGGCTGAGAGTTCCTTTTTACTAAAATGTATGTGTGTGAATGTGTAACATAATTACACTATATTGTCAAAAGTATTGGGGTGCCTGCCTTTTACACGCACATGAAATTTAATGGCATCCCAGTCTTGGTCCATAGGGTTCAATATTGAGTTGGCCCACCCTTTGCAGTTATAACAGCTTCAACTCTTCTGGGAAAGGCTGTCCACAAGGGGTGTGTGTGTGTGTGTGTGTGTGTGTGTGTGTGTGTATGTTTGACCATTCTTCCAGAAGAGCATTTGTGAGGTTGAGAAGAGAAGCCCTGGCTCGCACTCTCCACTCTAATTCATGCCATAGATGTTCTCTTGGGTTGAGGTCAGGACTTTGTGCAAGCCAGTCAAGTTCCTCCACCCCAAGCTTGCTTATTCATGTCTTTATTAACCTTGCTTTGTGCATTGGTGCGCAGTCATGTTGGAACAGTAAGGGGCCATCCCCAAACTGTTCCCATAAAGTTGGGAGCATGAAATTGTCCAAAATGTCTTGATATACCTCAAGTTCCCTTCACTGAAATTAAGTGACTAAACACCAGGGCATAAACAAACAAGGTCCATAAAGACATGAATGAGTGCATTTGGGGTGGCAGAACTGGACTAGTCCTGACCTCAACCCCGATAGAATACCTTTCCAACATTAGTGCCTGGCTTCACAAATGTGCTTCTGGAGGTCAAACATTCCCATAGACACACTCCTAAACATTGTGGACAGCCTTCTCAGAAGAGTTGAAGCTCTTATCCCTGCAAAGGGTGGGTCAACTCAATGTTGAACCCTACAGACTAAGATTGGGATGCCGTTAGAGTTCATTACTCTTAACTTTGCAGCTTCCTTTGTCACCTGTCTGCCGTTTTAAGATATCGATTGTGATGATGGCAATCGTCCAAGGAGCAGGTAGGCATGAAGGAAAGCTGATCATAGGTAATGAGTGTCACTCTGGTGGCTATGCAGTGTGGTTTGTGAAATGGACTGAAAGAACTGACTAGAAAAAAATTACAAAATGTCTTTGATAAGAGTGTTTAGAGATCGTGGATGGGGAAGATTTCCTGGTGGAGGGACCCCACAAAACCTTGCTAGTCCTCCCTTTTACCCTACCCGTCCTTCAACTTTTCTTACTTGCCCACTCCTTACCTCCACCGCAGTTATATATATATATATATATATATATATATATATTTGCCCCGATACAGAGTATTTGCGGGAGTACTTGTACTCCCACAAATGCCCCCGATGCCTGAATAGAATACTTGCCCCCCGCCGCCGTATATCGCAAAGCCGCCGCTGCCGCATTAACCACCGTGCGGCGAACATTACAGGCACCTATAGTTTGAATAGCTGTTTTCCCCGCCTCGCCGTGTATAGACACTCCCCCTTGCTCGGGATTGGACGGATCTGTCCAATCCCGAGCAAGGGGGAGTGTCCTTTACAGGGCGCGGCTGGGAAAACAGCTATTCAAACGAAAGCTGCCTGTAATGTTCACCGCACGGTGGTTAACGCGGCAGCGGCGGTGGCGGCATCATCATTTAGGTACGAGAGACATGGCTGCATATATGTGGGGGGACATGGCTGCATATATGTGGGGGGACATGGCTGCATATGGGGGACACATTTAAAAAAAGTATCGGTATTCGGTATCGGCGAGTACATGAAAAAAAAGTATCGGTACTTGTACTCGGTCCTAAAAAAAGTGGTATCGGGACAACCCTTATATATATAATTTCTCACATGGCTCTGTACATTGGCATTCATTTATTTTTATTTTTTTATAAATAAAACCGTTTGGTAAAAAAAAAAAAAAAGAGCGCCTGCGTGTGTTTTTTTAGCTGGAGTTCCACTTTTAATCCTTTTATTAGGAGAGTAAGGAACTAATTGCTTTTTATGTTGGCTGATGATGCAATGTCTATAAAATTTGTATCAGGAAAGTAGCTGGTGTTATTAATGACTTGTCTTTAAAGGATCCTTAATCAAAAATGATGTAATGGGAAAAGACTACAAAAACCTTTACTTGAACAGAAAATTTTATTTTTTTCCCTTGCAATTCCCCCATCCTTCAAGTAACTAGCTTTCCATTGGCTAAAACAAAAATGCTTAAGTCTGAAAATGCCTGAAAAACAAGTGTTTAAAAGTATGAACCTAGCAGAAGTCCATCTTTCATCTTTTTTTTTATTCCCTCTTCACTTTTCTGCAGGTTTATCATCACAAACCATACTCCCCTGCCAAGTGAATCCAGCATTGTACAGGCCCAGCACTGTTATCTTCCTTTTCTATGTTATTTAGAGCCGACTGTCTGTCCAGGTTTTTACCGACAGTCCCCAATAACACACAGCCAGGTCCACTGAGTCCCTGCAGCCTCCTGGGATATGTGTCAAGGAGGCTACAGGAGCAGGAATTGGTTATTCTCATCTAGGGAAGAATTGGAGGCTTGGGGCAGGCCAGAGCAAAAATATAAAGAAATATCTAAATATGAAATTTATAAATGTATAAAAATGCTGTGGAGAAAGGGTGTTTTTTTTTTTTTTTTTGTGCCGTTAAGGTCCACTTTAATAATATAGGTAGAACCTGACTCAGACGTAGACTGATTTTTGTATGTTATGTATACAATGTATTCCCCAGCTGTCTCTGTTACCCATGCAAGATAGCCAATGCATAAGCGAACACTAAAGTTACAGCAAAGCCAATTCTCCTACCCATATACGCAAGGTTTACTGGTTTAGCAAAGTTTCAATGCTGCAGAATTTGTATCGGGGAGCTGCTGTCATGACTAAGGCTGCATTCACACCTAGGCATTTTGTCGCCCGACGCTACAATACGCCGGACCGTCGGATTTACATTATTCTCTATGGAGATCGTTCACATCTCCTAACGCCGTACGCCGAAAGAACGCCGATTGCCGAAATTCAAACAAGTCCCGGACCCTTTTCCGACGCGCGTATCGGGCAGCTTCGGCGTTCCGCATAGCCGACAATACAATGTAAAAAAAAACGTGGTTAAAAACGACGCGTTTTGTCGCCGCAAAACGCCTACGCGAAGGTGCGAATGCAGCCTAAAAGCCCCCGTTGAACCTTGAACAATGTGTGCTCAGATCAAAGCAATTCATTGTGTGTGTGTGTGATTTAGTACTATCTGTGTGTCATAAATAACTGCTTGTGTGCCTAAAGCCTTGTACACAGGATGAGAATATCGGACGAATGATCGTCACTTTTTTTTTTTTCATGCTAATTTTGTATTGAACAACTACGAAAGTGATGTATTGTATTCTACAATATTCTTTTGTTTCCGAGAAGGAGTGGACTTGGTCTTTTTTTTTTTTTGTACAAATTCTGTACTGATTTAAATGAAAATTGTAAGTTTTGGTATCGTGCGAGAAAGATATTCATGTTTGTTCCCTCTGATAATTTCATGATCGGCTGTCGAAAGCTGTATACGAACGATCAGATTATCATATGATTGCTTTGAAAGCTGTATTTTTCGTCTGATCGCATGTTCTAGGCATTGGTCCCTAGACACATGGGCCACTCCTAAGCTTTTCAAACTTTCACTCTACTACATTACAATAATATAGAGCATAGAGTCAGTACATGTGTCTGGAAAGTACAGAGAGCCACGAATGCTCTGATATGAAATAATTGCACACTACTTTACCCCCTGGAGGTAGTAGTGACCGAGATGATGGGGTCTGAAAAGGTGGCTTCATATCTGTAAGTCTTTATACATTCAGTCCCTGACACTCCCGGCTTATTAAACCCCTTGAAGTAGGGAGAAATCGGCAGCAGGCACAGTGCATAAGAAAAGGGGTGAGTGCAATGGATCAGTACATGAAAAATGCGTACGATCGCTTTGCAAACAAAGGCGGTTTTCAAAGACCCTTAATGCTTAAGCGCTAGAAGCAAATTTTGCATTTGTTGCTGAAGGCAACAGTAATTTTTCTTTGTTTCCGGTTTACGTATTTTGGTCTGAGAATATTTTGATGGCGCCTATCTACATGCAGGTCTTGAACTTTATAGTGTGACCATCTGTGATCTGTAACAGAAGTCGTCTGCTCTGGACAGGATTGAACGTTCGAACTTCCTATTGTGACCTGTAATGCCTCGTACACACAGTCAGACTTTTGACCGTGCAAAAGTCCGCTGTAACCTCGTCGGGAGTCCGACGGACAAAAAGAGAACAGGTTCTCTATCCAAGATCTGTCTGACTTCCGACAAAAAAAGTCAGATGGAGGCTACACACGGCCGGACTTTTTGGTCTTGAAGAGATGCCATTGCATGCTCCATGGTGAATTGTGGTTACCTTCTGTAATGGAAAAAGGTTCACACTATAAACTGGCTACTTTCTTCAATTATCCAATCATGTGCAGATGAAATACGGGACAGGGATTTTCTTTTCACATGATTGGATAATTGAATTGAAGTGAATCTTCGCACAATTTATTGTGTGAACATTCTCAAATCCGCTTTGTTGTGTCTTGCTAAATCATCAGCTGGTTGGAGTAAAAGTTCTTCTAAAATGGCACAAAGCTGCTTTTTAGCAAAATTCACTGGGCAATACTCAGTCAACAGATATCAAAAGGGTTGGCAGCAGGAGTGGCATCTTCATTATGGGCTTGTAAGAGGGTGGAGACCCAAAAAACTGCAGGAGCATCACCGCTGCAGCCTTAAATATATAGTGTAATGCGGTGATCGACAAAATCTGGGCGCCAGGTCGCAATTGCGACAAGAAATTGTGACCTGGCGCCCGCGCCCTCCGGTAGTTGAGGCCACAGTTTTGCGACCTAGAAGGCCGCGGCCTCAATTACCGGTTGACGCGGGGCCGCCGCGATCGCGAGGTGGGGGCGCACGGAGGCACAGGATCCTGTGTCTCCGTGCGCCCCCACCTCCACGCGACGGCCGGTGATTTAGGCTGCGGCTTTGCAGCCTTGTGAAGGCCCAAGCTTTCTTCTGTGACCTGGCGCCATCTGGTGGTGGCTGTTGGCATTACAAGTAAAACAGCAGTTCTAATGTTTGTGTTTTCTGGCTCCTAACTTTATCTGGCTCCTAGATTCCAAGCAAATTTGTCAAACCCTGGTGTAATGCCATCAGCTGTCTGTTCATGGTCACCCAGAACTGTAATGTAGGTTTTGGGTGGAATTTTCCTAACAATCTGAAAATGTTTCACTGGTTTTGGATTGAATGGGGAAAATTTCTTTCTTCTAGTTCCCCCACTTCCTGGTGTCACAGGAAGAGAAAGTGAGAGAACATCTCCCCAGCAAGATCAAAAATGGCCATACAAAAATCGGGCATAAGGTCTAACCTTCCCAAACTCCCCAAAAAATAAAAGCTTTGGCTGGAGTTGGGCTTCAGTTTGCTTTAGGCAAAAGTCCATGAATGTACCTGTATGATGGTGTGGGTGACCTCTTAAAGGCAGTGACTGATGGAAATATTTCTCAGAATCCATGTTGCATTATGTTGCGCCAATCACTTATGTACACGGCGTGGTCTTGGAGAACCCAAAAAAGGTTGCTACAAAGGGAAGACATTTGAGAATAGAAGAAAACGCTCCTGCCAGTTGAAATGCATTGAAAAAGCATCATTGGTACACCCGGTTTACGTTTTTGTGTTTTTGACGCATGACCCATGAAAAACACTCCAAAAGCTCTGTAAAATCGCGTGCGGTTTTCGGTGCCATTAATGACACCTTTTTCTCTTATCGCCATTCTGCCAATAATCACATAATTTTTGCCTGAAATGTTTCGGTGCATCTCTGTCCTGCGCTACTGTTTTTGCAATTTCATTGCCACTAGATTGGACTTCCGATAAATGAAGCCAAACTGCAATTGCACTGAAGTAGCATTATTTCAAAGCAGCACTGGTATGCTGAACCAGGGCTTGTTCAGTTTGCCCCCTGGATTTGTTGGATTTCAATAAAAAGTAACCCATATTTTAATCTGAAACAGACTGCAGCCGCTTCAAACCTACAGTAACGTTGTTTCAATACAAAAGCCATGCGTATTCTGTCCTTTGCTCATTTTCTCCAGTAATCCAGAAGGAAATGACTCCAGCATTTTGTTCCTGTGAAGAAACTTCCTGTAATAAAGACCTATCACTGCTGCTCTCTTTCCTTGTGCAGGGTGACTGGTCTTGTCTCCGCCCCCTCCTGTAGATTTCTGCAGACAGCCTGTAGTGGGTGGGGTCTGCTGGGTTCCCTCCCACAGCTCTATTCTTTGCACAGGCTGTGTACAGCACAGTGATGTTACTTCTTGTTGTTCAGAAAAACATGTAGACCCCTAAATGATCCGCCTCCGTGTCCTCCCTAAGCTCAGCGGGGATCGCTCTGTAGCTCCCCGCTGAGCAGGCGGATGACAGGGCGGTCCCCGCACACTGTGCAAGGACCGCCCTATCTTTTCTCCGCTCTCCCCTATGGGGGGATCGGATGAACACGGACCTTGTGTCTGTGTTCATTCGATCCGCTCTGCAGATGGAAGAAAAAATAGGGTTTTCTTCGGTCTGCAAAATCGGATGTTTGCAGACGAGATCGAGTGTCGGCGGCTGACGCCCGCAATCTCATTGGGACCAATGTATGTACCTTTTTCATCCGCAAACGGATGGATGAAAATGCGGATATACGGCTCGCACGTGTGAAAGGGGCCTTAGGCTCTGTTCACGTTTGTATCTTGTTATGTGAGTTTGGACACAATGTCGCATCCCATTGATTTCCATAGCACCTTTCCAATCCACTTGGCAAAGGTTCCTGCACTAGTTTGATGCGACCTTCTTGCAACTTGAGTGCCAGAGTGTAAAGTCGCACTCCAGAGTCGCATTAGTGTAAGCCGAGACTTGCATCAATTTTTATTTTGCTGGATTTTACTTTTAAAGTGTAGAGATTGAACAAAAGCAGATCAGTTGCTACAGGTTTCATCACGGCACTGGCTGTTGCCGATAAATCATCCTCACAGCAGTCATGGGACTTTCCTTGCATATTGTTCCTGAAACCCCCCCTCCCGTGGGTGTAATGAGACTAGATCCATTGACAGAGATGAACTCCGCCTGCCAAAAAACGGTGTCTGCAAAATATTAGTTCATAAAGGGTTACAGCGCTTCCTTGTCTCTTGCCAGACTTCTGCTCCCTTATTTATGTTAAACGTTTTACCAGGAAACATCCTGACAGATAAATATCTCATGTCCAGGTATGTTCTGGAATGTGTAACTCTAACAGCTGGTGATTAACCCCTTCCTGTTCGGCTCACAGATCTGCAGGGTTGCTTGCGTCCTTTGAGAGCTCTAAGCTAGCGTAACACGGGCATTTTTGAAAAAAATTACTGCGTCTTTTACTGTCAGGAGTTGTAAAAAAATTTTTTACAGAGTTTTTGCCATAAACTCATCCAGTCCAAGCTGACAGGCGTAAATGGTTACGCCTGCTGGGTTCACACTGGTGCACTGCATTTTGGCTGCAGCCTTCTAGCCGTGGTCCCGTTGATTTTGTTAATTTGCACATTTTTCTTTGCGTTTCCTGGTGAGTGCACCAAAGATGCAGAATGCAGAACTTTTGGTGCACTTTTTAGAAAACCTATGTGAAAACGGGCTACCTAATAGAAGTTGACTGCGACTAAAAATGTGTGTAAAATGCATGTAAACCATGCATACACCCGTGTTGGGCCTAACTGCTGATGGGATAGAGAAGAATGAGAGCTGGAGCGAGTAAGGCCCCTTTCACAAGGGCTGTCCGATCAGATCCGCCTGTCACTTTTTCAGGGGGACCTGATCGGACCCTACAGCCTCTTCTATGGATTGGCGGATGCCAGCGGACACATGTCCATAGACACCTGCTGCCATCCGATCTAATCCTGCTCGCCAAAACAGACGGATGGTGGAAATGGACAGACGTTACATTTCCATCCAATTGCCCCTTAGACCCCTTTTCACACTGAAGCGTTTTTACAGCGTTTTAGTGTTAAAAATTGTGCAATTAAAACGCTCTCTATGCATCTCAATGAACCCTTCCACACTGAGTCCTGCAAGCAGCATCTTTGGAGCAGCTTTTATGTGCTGAAAAAAATGCACCAAAAACGCCCCTCTTCATTGAAATGAATTGAAAGCGCTGTAAAAACGCCTTGCCGTTTCACACTGAGGCACTGCAAAAACACCCTAAAATGTTAGGGTCTTAGCGGTGCTTTACCAGCGTTTTTTGGGCGCTGGCAGTGTGAAAGGGCTCTGAAAGCACTCAGGCTTTCACATTGGGATTGCCGATGAGGCTTCTTTCAGGCGACGGAAAAACGCAGCAAAAATGCCCCAGTGTGAAAGGTGCCTTAGATGAGAACAGAACCGTGTCTGCTCTGCATAGTGGAGCAGACACAGACCTGTCATTTGCCTAATCAGTGGAGAGATCCCTTGCTGAGCAAGTGGATTCTGTGTGAAAAGGGCCTAAGGCCCCTTTCAGACTGGGGCGGGAGCCGCGGTGGCGGTATAGCGCCGCAATACCATCGGATTTACCGTGGGATTCAGCCACTAGCGGTGCGGTATTAACCCCCGCTAGCGGCCGATAAAGGGTTAACACCGCCCGCAATGCGCCTCTGCATTGCGGGCGGTATTAAATGGGAAGGAGCGGTCTACACGCCGCTCCAAAAATGCCGCTGACAGGAGATTTTTTTTCTCTCTCGCCAGTGCATCGCCTCAGTGTGAAAGCCCTCGGGCTTTCACATTGAGTAGGCAGTGAAGGAGTTTTTCAGGCGGTATAGCAGGGCTATTTTTAGCACTGTACCGCCTGAAAAACTCAGTGTGAAAGGGGTCTAAAGCTGGCCATGCACGGCTTGATTTTTTTATTTATTTTTTTGTTCAAACCGCGGTTCCCTCCTAACTCTGTAAGTCCTCATCTACAATAAATAATAATAAAATATGCCTGTTTTTTTTTTTTGCTTTATTTTTCTGCCCAAAAAAAGGGCTCAATTTGGTGCATCTTTGCGCACATTGATGTGCGTGAGAATACATGTAATTTCATTCTGTTGGCTAGAACATTAAAGGGGTGTTCCAGCCCTAAGTTGTGTTTATTAAAAGTCAGCAGCTACAAAAAGTGTAGCTGCTGGCTTTTAATAAACACTCACTTACCTGATCCTGCGTTCCAGCGACGCGCCGACCGGGGCTCCGCTCCTCTGCCCCCCTCCCCGGCCGGCGTCTCCATCCTGACTGTGGGCACCCAGCCGTGACAGCCTTCGGCTTCACGGCCGGGCACCCACTGCGCATGCGCGAGCCGTACTGCGCATGCGTGCGCGGCGCGGCTCGCCGCTGATTGGAGAGGCGATCGCATGGGACCTGTCAGTGTCCCATGTGATCGCCTACAGGGAGGGGGCTGGTGTAGGCGATTAAGCTTAATCGCCTAACCAGCCCCTCGGCGGAAGCAGGAAGTGGGACAGGAAGTCCCACTCCTACTGAAGCCCCCACTCCCCCCCCAAAAAAATTACATGCCAAATGTGGCATGTATGGGGGTGAGGAGTGGATTGAGAAGGGGTCATTTTTTTGGGTGGAACACCCCTTTAATTTGTTCTAGCCATTAGGCTGAAATTACACGCGTGTTTATGCGCAAATTATGCCAGTATGCTTCTCTCTGACGCAATTTTGGAGCATAAATTAGGCCACAATGTGCATGGACACTTCTGAAAGTGGCAATTTTTCTGCCCATGTGCACATAGCCTAAGGACCCATTCACGCTTGTGTCATGCGACTTTGGACATGAGAAGTCACAGCCCATTGTTTTAAAATGGCCACTAATTTAAATTGGTGTGACTTGGCAGCGATTTTGAAAAGGGGTTTCACTACTTTGGTGCAACTTTTAATACACCTTTTGGTCCAGAGAATGTACAGTCAGATTAAAGTCGCACTGGAAATTGTGCAAATTTGGACACGCTCTAATGTGAACCCTAACCATCTCCACTGCTGGCTGTTTTATTCAGGCAGTTGCAGGTGCTAATAGAATGCAGTCCCTGTTCAGTCGGAAGTTGGGGAATATAGTGGCATCACCTGCCCTTCCCCAGCCTGGAAAACCAAGATTTTGTTTGAGATCATTGTTAGAGGGGTACTTCAGCAGTCACCATACTTCTTTTGCGCTTTGGACTGCCCTTTAAATACGCCAGTCGTTCTAAAATATAGAGGCTGACCTCTGAAAATGCTAGTTGCCCAGCTGTCCTTGTCTTATGTCGCTGACCTAAATGAGTGAGTAACTTTTATAGCGCTACAAATGCGAACTATAAACCGCCTCAAGGCGCTTTGCATCCACTGTCGTCCTTGTCCTTCAGAAGAGGTGGGGCTTAAGTTTTTTCCTGAAGGCCGATGGTTTTCTTCCATGCGGATGTTCGTGGGTAGAGCGTTCCATAGCCATGGTCCTTGGACTGCAAATCTTCGTTCTCCTTTAGATTTTTATCGGGTCTTCGGGATGTGAAGGAGGTTTTGATTAGTTGACCGAAGGGTGCGATTTTTTTTTTTTTTTTGCATAGGTATTGAGGAGCGTTTACTTGTGTACATTTGTGAGTGAGGCAGTGTCTTGAATGTAACCCGATCCTTTACGGTTAGCCAATGTAGGTACCTCAGGGACGGGGTGATTGATTCCCAAAGTTTTTTTTCCCCATTACCAGTCTGGCTTCTGTGTTCTGGACGACTTGTAGACACGAAATCTGGTATTTGGGGAGTCCGAGGTAGAGAGAGTTTGCGTAGTCGAGTCGGGAATTAATGATTGTTCCAACTACTGCTGTCTCCTCTTCTGGGATGAGTCTACACAGCAGGCGAAGAAGATGGTGAGATCCGCCGACTACTGATCCTATTTGTGCGTCCATAGTCATGTCTGAGTCAAAGGGGACTCCGAGGCTTTTGACTTTGGTGCTTGGGGTGATGGTTTGTCCAAGGATGTGCCTGTTGTCCTAGAGTTTTTTTTTTTTTTTTTTTTAACTTTAGCTTTTTTTTGCTTTGCGTGGAGAAAGAAGTGAAGAACGTCATTCTGTCTTTTATCCCAACTTTTTTGCTGCATGCTTGTTGCAGGTCTGTGACTCTGTGAATTTTGGTAACCGGAAACAGCCTGGTTACCCGCTTTTTAAGAATATGGTGTGTAACTGCACCTTCCACATTTCTGAATATGTGGGTATGAAATGTCCCGGACTGGAGACAGGTAGAGTGCCGTGAAGATGGGCAGTGGGAGCGTTGGATGCTGGATAGGAGCCTCAACTGTGACAGTAACAGGTCCTCTTAGTGCAGTTGATCTAGAACAGGGATCCTCAAACTACGGCCCTCCAGCTGTTTCGGAACTACACATCCCATGAGGCATTGTAAACCTCTGACATTTACAGACATGACTAGGCATGATGGGAATTGTAGTTCCTGAACAACTGGAGGGCCGTAGTTTGAAGATCCCTGATCTAGAACGTTCTTACATTATTTATTTTTATTTTTTTGCACCACATTTCTCATTATGTAGGTATGGAATTTCTCGGACTGGTGTCTTTTTTTAAAGCGGGATTCCGGGCATAGTTTTTTTTTTTTTTTTTTTTTTTTGCACTCCACAATACATTACATTCAATAGTTTTTTTTTTTTTTTGTTTTTTTATAATTGTAAAAGAATATCGGTACATAAGAGTGTAAACACTTGCCTGATATCTGCTCAGCGATCTTGTGGCCGTTTCCATGTTAGCCGTGGGCATGAGAAGCCCAGTTCCTGCGTCTTCCTGGATTTCCCTAGAGAGGTGCATGCTGGGATTTGTAGGCACAGTAATGCCCAGAGACCCCATTGCCTCCTGGGAAATTATGACACTCATTTCCCAGGAGGCAATGGGGTCTTAGGACAGGAAGTTGAACCACCGCAGACTAGGACTAGACAGATTATGAAACAGCCGTATACAAGTGAGTAAAAAAATGTTTTTTATTTTTATTTTTTACATTAAATGCACGCTGTTAATAAAAAGTTTGTTTTTAGGATGGAACTCTGCTCTAATGTGAGATCCTTTTAGTGGATTACCATATTGCTAACACCACTTGAAGAAGGTGGGCAATGGGAGAGTGAGGAGCTGGATAGGGGCCTCAGCTGTGAGGATAACGGATCCTCTTGGTACATTTGTTTTGGAACTTTCTTACATTAGCGTTTCATTGCTCTTTAACCACTTAAGGACCGCCTACTGCACATTTACGTCGGCAGAATGGCACGGCTGGGCACATCAACGTATATATACGTTGATTTTAGTACCCAGCCGTGGGTCGCGGGCGCGCGCCCGCGGGCGCACGCCCGCGACCCGGTCCGAAGCTCCGGGACCGCGGGATTCGCGGACCCGATCGCCGCTGCAGTGCGGCGATCCGTCCCTGGAGCGGAAGAACGGGGAGAGCCGTGTGTACACACGGCTTCCCCGTGCTTCTCTGTGGCTGCAGCATCGATCGCGTCATCCCTGTGATAGGGGGACGCGATCGATGACGTCACACCTACAGCCACACCCCCTACAGTTGTAAACAAACACACATAGGCACACATCCCCTACAGCGCCCCCTGTGGTTAACTCCCAAACTGCAACTGTCATTTCCACAGTAAACAATGCAAATTTAAATGCATTTTTTTCTGTGAAAATGACAATTGTCCCAAAAATGTGTCAAAATTGTCCGAAGTGTCCGCCATAATGTCGCAGTCACGAAAAAAATCGCTGATCGCCGCTATTAGTAGTAAAAAAAAAAATAATAATAAAAATGCAATAAAACTATTTCTTATTTTGTAAACGCTATAAATTTTGCGAAAACCAACCGATAAACGCTTATTGTGATTTTTTTTTACCAAAAATAGGTAGAAGAATACGTATCGGCCTAAACTGAGGAAAAAAAATGTTTTTTTATATATTTTTGGGGGATTTTTATTATAGCAAAAAGTAAAAAATATTGCATTTTTTTTAAAATTGTCGCTCTATTTTTGTTTATAGCGCAAAAAATAAAAACCGCAGAGGTGATCAAATACCACCAAAAGAAAGCTCTATTTGTGGGGAAAAAAGGACGCCAATTTTGTTTGGGAGCCACGTCGCACGACCGCGCAATTATCAGTTAAAGTGACGCAGTGCCGAATCGCAAAAAGGGGCAAGGTCCTTTGCCTGCATTTTGGTCCGGGTCTTAAGTGGTTAAGATAACAGGTGTACAGTAGGTCACCTCAATACCGGACAACCTGCTCACCCTCTTTTATCAGAGAATTACAAGTCGGGGTCAGTTGGAGGACCTTTTAGCTCGCCCACACCTAGCACTGGTTGCATTCCCAACATACCGAGAGAAATAAACTTTACCCAGATTTCCAGTGGATGATCATATGCTGCAAGGCGCACCAGGAAATTTTCTCATACTCTGGTATCTGGTTCACTTCCCTTCACCCCCGGCCACATCACAACTTTTTTTTCCAACACATTTTCTTCAACCTTTCCACTGCTTGATTTCCTTTACATTTTTCCAAATGTCCCCAAATCACAACTGAACTAGTTTGGAGGCTGATATTTAACAATAATAGCTGGTGGTTATTGGGGGGGGGGGGGGGGGATCTTATGACGGGTCTCTGGGGACAGAATGCAGCAAAGATTTATTCTTTTCCCACGATTTGTGCACTGCTGAGCTTTTTTAAAGAGATAAGCTATCTATACAACACCTCATGACACTATTGGGGAGGTTTACGAAGGCCGGGTTCACATTATGTGCAGCCGCGAGGTCTGGTATGTGTCTGTTCACTGGTTCGGGTGCGATTCATGTCTGAATTTTGCCTGAATTCCCACCTGAACCAAACACAATCCCGCATAGGACCTTTTTTCTGTGGCTGCCCCAGATTTGTGAAACGATCCATTGAGAGTGTGTGTGTGTGTGTGTATGTATGTATGTGTGTGTGTGTGTGTGTGTGTGTGTGTGTGTGTATATATATATATATATATATATACATATACAGAGCTTTGTTTCTCAAAAAATAGGTGCAGGAACTCAACCACGACCCCATTCAAATTTCACAAACAGTAGAAGGGTCTTAAAGGGGCATTAAATACCAGAATTGCATTACATACAGAGTGCAGAGTTCAGGGGGTTACACACAGAGTGCAGAGCTGTCACTTGTAAACACAGAAACCAGGCTTCTGTGTTTACAAGTGATTGTGGTGAGCAGACACCAAAGGGTCTGAGCCAGAGGTGGTGGAACTCAGTTCCCCCAAGTTCCCCCAGAAAAAAAGCCCTGTGTGTATATATATATATATATATATATATATATATATATATATATATATTTGAGTATAAGCTGACCCGAATATAAGCCAAGGCACCTAATTTTACCACAAAAAAATGGGAAAACGTATTGACTCGAGTATAAGCCTAGGGTGTCCATCTGCATGCCTCACTGTGCACAGGACTAGACTTGCGTTTAACATGGGAGTGTATAGAAGGTGTGCTAAGTTTGAAGTCCAGGGAACCTACGGCTGGCCGGTACCGGGTCCCCAAAGTCCTGGTGATCAGACGCAAAAAGGTGACTCGAGTATAAGCCGAGGGGGGCATTCTCTCGCTCCCCCCCCCATGGTTGGTATTTGAACCAATGACCCCAGTGCTGCAAGGCAGACTCTCTAACCACTAAGCCACTGTGCTCTCTGGCCTTCCTATGGGGAAAAAAATGGTCAGAGTGCTTGTAATGAATTCCCCCCTGCTCTCCAGGAAAATCACTGATCGGAATGTAATGACCGCATAGAAGAAGAAAGACTTCGCTACTGAAATATTTTATTCACAGTCTCCAGAATTCTCACATGCCCATAACACTGATTGGCACTGTTAATTATACTAATCTGTCTCTCTCGTGGCCTGTTCTGCTGTGTATAGACTCGTCTGATACCTCCTGAGGGTCGTGTCTCTCTGGCAAAGGGATGTCAATGGGTCCAGCACAAGGCATCATTTTGCCAGATAGTCGCTTTCCTTGGAGGTATTGGAAGAAAGCCTTTACTCGGCAGGAACCAACAGTGGTAGAAACCAGATTGCTTGTTTCAGAAGCACGTATTGAGTAACTGCATACTGTAGGTGTGTTGCTGGGATTTGTTTATGTATATACACATTTTTCTATTTTTAAGCGCTAAGTAATTTTTTTTTTCTAAGACCACATTAACTTTTACAAATGGGGCCATTTGCGATTAGTTGCAGGGATGCCTGCAATAAGCTGTGGGCGATTACATGTGGTTGATCACAAATCTCTACAGGAGATGACTGGTTTCCACACACAGCTGCTCCATAATCTGTCTTCTCCAGTCTTGATAAGTTTCCCTTTTAGCCCAGGTTCACACTGGGTACGATTTAGTTCGATTTGAGATGTGGTTTCACATGTGAAATCGCATCTCAAATCGGCGGCAATTGCCTGCAATCACACCGTCCTAATCGGTGCGACGCCGCATCTGTGGCACTGCACCGATTTCAAAAAGTAGTTCCTGTACTACTTTTTGCGATTTCAGGACGCGATTTACATTGACATCTGTGCAGAAACCTGCACAGATGTCTCCTAAATCGCGATGAAATCGGGACTGCCACAGGGAGTGAAATCGCGCGATTTCAGCTGGAATTGCGCGATTTCACTCCCGCAGCCCAGTGTGAACCAGGGCTTAGGGTTTTGGTGCCCAACACGTGGCCCACCAGCGTTGTGTGTGGCTCACTGAATCCACCATCTGTAAACAAATCTCTCAATGTGATGGGTGCATCTGTATCCCGACTGTATCCCTGCAGTGGCTGTATCTAGCAGGAGTTCCTAAAGTCTGCTTACCAGCATCCAGCGGCTCCCGACTCCTTCATAGCGCTAGTCAGATGGATTGTCAGGAGGTGATCTGCCGTGTGTAGCTAGGAATGATGGAAAAATCCTTGAAGTCCGTTATTCCAGTCCTGGAAATTGACCGGGAGAGCGAAAGAGGAAACCAAAGAGACATGGGGGTTGATTTATTAAAAGCAAATCCACTGTGCACTACAAGTTCAGTCGCTGTAGATCTGAGGGGAAGCTCTGATGATTTTCTTTCAATCATGTGCAAGCAAAAATGCTGTTTATTTTCCTTGCATGTTTCTCTTGAGTCTACAGCGACTGCACTTGTAGTACACAGTGGATTTGCCCTTGGTAAATAAACTCCATTGTCGCTATGCCCATATATTTAGCTGCATTTAGTGAAAATGTTGCTTCATGACTGGATAGCTCAGAGGCTTTGCTGGACTGTGGATTTGTTTCCTTTTTACCATGTATGCCAGGTGGCATGTCAATGCTTCCCACTGATTGGGCCAACTTTATAGCCACATGTTGCTGCAATGCAAGTGTTAATGAGTGCGGTAATGTACCATGTGATAGGGCATTGTGGTATGAATGGCACCCCATGCGCATTAAAGGATTGCCTATACTTTACATGCCGCAGTAATGGCTTTGTGTTGTGGTGCACTGTGTGGAATAAATTATAGTACAGGTGCTATTTCTGGTCCATTGTAGTACATTGGCAGCCCATTCAAATAACTGGGTTGTCCTAACACAATGCAAGCTAACGCGTGCATTATTGCACCACAATGATAATAACTGAATTTGGTAATCTGAGGGGCGTGCTGTCATTTAGGTACAGGTGCTATTGTGTGACCCTCTGAAAATGTCAGGGGCCGCACCTCGGAAGCTCTTATAATAATTAAAAAGTTGAGCACCACTGATATAGAGGCTGCCATTGCTGGCTTTACTTTTAGCAATGCTACTTGCTTATTTTGTGTTATAATCAGTTCAGAAAAATAAAATTTGGCTATTCTGGACTTGATATTGCAGCTCTAGCAAGCACACAAATGCAGGTTTTCACCCTTTTTTTTTTTTTTTTTTTTTTTTTGTTTTGTTTTTTAATATTCGGGCTTATACATGTAGCGCTCACCCCGAAGGAGCCACTGGTTGTTGTTTGGATTGTCGTATTAAGTTACCTTGTAGTGTGTCTAGGGGTAGTAGCAGTGAGTAGTAGCAGTGAGCGAATGTCCAGTCACCAGATGAGTTTTCTTCTCTCTCCCTTGCTCCCTCTCTCTCCCCTACCCCTAGGAAGGGAAATTTACTCCCATAAGGCCCAATTTCACACTGAGGACATTTTCAGGCATTTAACGGCCCCAGTGTAAAATGGGGGTCTAAGAGTTGTGGAAAAAAAGGGGTCTCCTCTGAATTTTTTTTTCACAAATCCTTGTTTCCTGCAACAATCCAAAATTCTATAAATCCAAATGTCAGAGGGACAGAAAGTGAGGTGAAATCTTCTTAAAGGGCACAGACTATCCAAAAAGCTTAATTAAAAAAATAAAAAATCCTGTTCCAACTTGCATACAAATTCAGCTTAAAGCTAAACCATACTTTAAAAAAAACAACAAAAACCTCTGCAAGTCAATGGCATAATGTGCTAGTGTGCACCGCATGCTAGCACATTATGAAATACTTACGGTACCTTAGGACTAAGCCCTCCAGGAGTACACTGTCGCCACTGACACCTTCACCCGGTTTTCCTTTCAGGCTTGAGTGCTCTGTCCTTCTGCTAGGCCGAGCCATGATGATGTCACTCCTGTATACACGCAGGAGCTGTGGCACCAAGCTCTGAAGGGACAGCACTGCTATGCTGTCCCTTCAGAGTGCATTTGTCAGTGACATCACCGGGCCAATGCAGTGTGAATATCTCCTAAAATGTACAGGTTTGGGAGATATTCAGTCATTGTACCTACAGGTAAGGGCCCTTTCACACGAGCGGACGAACGGTCCGCTAATTACAAGTCCGTTTACGGACTTGTAATGGGCCCCTATGGGAGCGGATCCGTTAGCGGATGATGCATCCGCTAACGTCCGTCTGGATCCGTTTTGCGGACGGAAGAAAACCCTATTTTTCTTCCGTCCGGTGGAACCGATTGGTTGCAAACGGACAGACGGTCCGTTTCCATCCGATTCCCCATAGGGGATAGCAGGGGAGAGACAGGGCGGTCCCTGCATAGTGTGCGGGGACCGCCCTGTCCGCCCGACAGCTCAGCGGAGACCCCCTGCTGAGCCGACGGACACACGGAGCGGACTGCAAAACGGACCGCTCCGTGTGAAAGGGCCCTAAGCCTTTAATTAGACTTACCTGTAGGTACATGTTAAAAATAAGACTTTACTACCACTTTAAAAACAAACCTACAGAATTGATCTTGTTTGTAACCTGGGGGACTGCCTGATGATGGTGGCTGTTGGTATATTTTAAGGGGGGGTGGCCAACAATCCTACCACCCCCCCCCCTCTTCCCTCCGCCCCAATCGGTCAGTCGGGTCACAGGCACCATCTGGCATTTGACAGGTGTACACGGAGATCATTAATTCTGTGCATGGCCGTGCCTCGTTATCCTAAACTAAGAAGCTTCTTTGGTGCATTAAGATTTTACAGATAACAAAATCTAGTTAGGAGAAGGGGGGGTCTTTATTTATGAAAGATTAGCATCCTCTCCCATTCCAAGCAAATTGGGTAAAAAGATTTAGTTGCATTTTATGGAGCAGCTACCTACCTGGAGGCTTTGTGGATAGCTGTGACCTCTCTGTGCTGGGGATCGGTGTAAACTTTTATACCAGGTATGTTGTACAGGGAATTTGTGTTCTCATCCTCCCACCTCTCATGTTTTATTAGCAATCGGAATGTATTTGGTTAATTGGCCTCTGAACCAATTGGTTTTATTGCATTTGTGTCAGCGTGACATTGGAGCAGGGCTCAAAATTTCAAGTTTTGAGCTACTAGCCAGGCCTCAAGGGTTAATCACCACCAGTTGCCCCAGCCAACCCGCCCCTAATTCTGCCCCTAAACACACCCTCACAAGTTATTTCATGACTTTATCTGTGCCCACCAATGCAGCCTACCTCTGCAGGGGAAGAGGATTGGGGAAATCTGATATACGTCACACATCTCGGGATTGGACAGGAAGCTGTCAAAGTCCCCAGACAAGGAGGCGGGTCTCTGTGACAGCGAGTGCGGGGAACACACAGCAATTGAAATGAAGGTTGTGATGCTCAGCGCTGTGATCATCCGGCCGCCTGCTCTCCTCTCTGTTCCCCTCCACAATCGCTGGGAGAATGGCTCTCATGCAACATCGCCTACCGGTGGTGCTCACCCCCCATTCCCAGGCAGCCCACCCTTGCCATCCCTAATTTTCCAAAATGCGAGTAGGCCAGTGGAAAATTTGAGGGCTGCATCTGACTGTAAGCTCCCCAGGCAGACTGCTATAAATTCTCTCTGTATAACATAGTGGATGCAAACCTGTGTAATCTATGGGTAGCAGATCAATGGGCAAGGCGCTGTGTACCAAGTCATTTGTCTGCAAATCATAGGTTTTGGAATATTTTTTGAAGCTGTAATAATATGTAGTATTAGCATTGCAGAGGGATGTATTGGAGCTGTACGGTTCCTGGAACAGCAGTGTGAAGAGCATGGTATAGGAGGTTGGTGTGATGTAGGACACTCGCTCCTTTTTATCTCTGGGTAATAAAACATTTATTCTCAGCTCCACCTAGCAATCCACAGGACCGAATCTAAATCTGTCATACGTCTCCTACTGACGACAGTAACGCACAAATAGTCTACTGTGATGCACATCACACTTGGTGCACATCAGTGTATGAATTCGACATGATTGTGTATAGATGATCCCCCTGGGTGCAGACCGGTATATGAATTCTACATGATTGTATATAGATGATCCCCCTGGGTGCAGATCAGTGTATGAATTCTACACGATTGTATATAGATGATCCCCCTGGGTGCAGATCGGTATATGAATTCTACATGATTGTATATAGATGATCCCCCTGGGTGCAGATCGGTATATGAATTCTACATGATTGTATATAGATGATCCCCCTGGGTGCAGATCAGTGTATGAATTCTACATGATTGTATATAGATGATCCTCCTGGGTGCAGATCGGTATACGGATTCTACATGATTGTATATAGATGATCCCCCTGGGTGCAGATCGGTATATGAATTCTACATGATTGTATATAGATGATCCTCCTGGGTGCAGATCAGTGTATGAATTCTACACGATTGTATATAGATGATCCTCCTGGGTGCAGATCGGTATACGGATTCTACACGATTGTATATAGATGATCCCCCCTGGGTGCAGATCAGTGTATGAATTCTACACGATTGTATATAGATGATCCTCCTGGGTGCAGATCGGTATACGGATTCTACATGATTGTATATAGATGATCCTCCTGGGTGCAGATCGGTATACGGATTCTACACGATTGTATATAGATGATCCCCCTGGGTGCAGATCAGTGTATGAATTCTACACGATTGTATATAGATGATCCCCCTGGGTGCAGATCAGTGTATGAATTCTACACGATTGTATATAGATGATCCTCCTGGGTGCAGATCGGTATACGGATTCTACATGATTGTATATAGATGATCCTCCTGGGTGCAGATCGGTATACGGATTCTACATGATTGTATATAGATGATCCTCCTGGGTGCAGATCGGTATACAAATTCTACATGATTGTATATAGATGATCCCCCTGGGTGCAGATCAGTGTATGAATTCTACACGATTGTATATAGATGATCCTCCTGGGTGCAGATCGGTATACGGATTCTACATGATTGTATATAGATGGATCCGCCTGGGTGCAGATCAGTGTATGAATTCTACATGATTGTATATAGATGGATCCCCCTGGGTGCAGATCAGTGTATGAATTCTACACGATTGTATATAGATGATCCTCCTGGGTGCAGATCGGTATACGGATTCTACATGATTGTATATAGATGGATCCGCCTGGGTGCAGATCAGTGTATGAATTCTACATGATTGTATATAGATGGATCCCCCTGGGTGCAGATCAGTGTATGAATTCTACACGATTGTATATAGATGATCCTCCTGGGTGCAGATCGGTATACGGATTCTACACGATTGTATATAGATGGATCCCCCTGGGTGCAGATCAGTGTATGAATTCTACACGATTGTATATAGATGATCCTCCTGGGTGCAGATCGGTATACGGATTCTACATGATTGTATATAGATGATCCTCCTGGGTGCAGATCGGTATACGGATTCTACATGATTGTATATAGATGATCCTCCTGCGTGCAGATTAGTGTATGAATTCTACACGATTGTATATAGATGATCCCCCTGGGTGCAGATCAGTATACGAATTCTACACGATTGTATATAGATGATCCTCCTGGGTGCCCATCGGTATATTCATTTTATGTGATCGTTGATCCTCCTGGGTGCCCATCGGTATATCAATTTTATGTGATTGTATATAGATGATCCTTCGGGGTGCACCTTAGTATATGAATTCTACATGATTGTATATAAATGATCCTCCTTAGAGCATTCTACATCCTTTCATCTAATTCTGTCACTTTGGTATATTTTATATTGGTACATAACCAATAATTCTATCTGGTTGCGCTACTTTGTTTTGATTTTGCCCTTTCTGCTTTATAATATATGGTTGTGCGCCCTTTGCTGCATTATATCAGTCTCTGTGTTGATTACAGTTCTGGATCTGCCCCCCTAGGCTGCGCTGTAGCCGCCTCTGCCCCCCTCTGCTCTGCCGTAGCCCACTCTCCCTCCCTAGGCTAGATCTCATCTAAATTTATAGTATCCGGCATAATTGGTCTGTATCCATAGCCTCTCCATTGAATGGGATTCCATTGATCTTACTAGTATGTATGCATGTAGGTATGTATCCAGCTGCATGAATATGTTGCTGCATCTGTCATGTTATTTGTGTCTGTGATGTGTATTCCAGAGCACAGGGTCTTCCTTTCACTGATGAGCTTTAGGTCCTGTTTGCCTCGTACATGTTTATTATACTTGTGTTGGGTTCACTATACAGGTGTATATGCCCCCGTCCATTCCTCCTACCGGGGGGAGGCAGGTCTTTTCTCCATTACGAAGACCCTCATCTCCATCCCATAATGGCACCGTGATGTCATCACTCTTCTGCACTCCCCGTAGTCGCCATGACAACAGTCTCAATCCTCAGCTGCACTATTTCTCCCTCTAATTGGCAGGAAAGCTATGAGGGGGGGTTATCCAAATAGCCTGCTGCTGCCG
The DNA here is from genome assembly GCA_029574335.1 of Rana kukunoris. Classification (NCBI taxonomy): domain Eukaryota; kingdom Metazoa; phylum Chordata; class Amphibia; order Anura; family Ranidae; genus Rana; species Rana kukunoris. The sequence goes on along the minus strand of CM056057.1, from coordinate 147,040,400 downwards.
TGTATGTGAAGACCACAGTACGCCATTCCTCCTCATCGAATCCCCCTGAATGCCACCGGCTTTGCAGACCCCCCACACTGGTTGCGGCGCCTGTGTGGGCCCCAGATAGCCCCCCCCCCCAAACGTGACACTTTTTTCTTTTGTGCATTCATGGCCCACCTTGTATATTCTACACTTATTACTGCTCTGAAATTGTGATCTACAAAGCAGACCTATAGATCTCCTCCTCGTTCTATTAGACTTCTAAAATAAGGCATTCTGCTTTCACTCAGTAACATATTGCTGTTATTTCTTAGCAAACTGCGGCTGACGTCCCATTAGACCAGAAAATTAGCCGGTGCTCACCTTACTTCAGACGTCAACAGGCTGTCAGGCTGCAAGTCACTGCATGTGCTAGTTAAGGGTTGGCCATATGAATGTTGGCATTCAGGAGCCACTCAGGGCAGCCGAAGACCCATGGAGAATAAAAGCTTCCACTGCTGGCAACTAAAATCCGCCATAAAGTTGTGGGCTTAGTGTGTTTTTCTTTGCTTGATGTTTTTTTTTGTGTGTTTTCACCTAGTTGGCTGAAAGGCTGCACCATCTATAACAGTGGTTCTCCACCAGGGTTCCCTGGAACCCTAGGGTTCCTCCGGGGGTTGCTAGGGGTTCCTTCAGCATTGGGCAATTTTTGCCTCTCAGATAAGTTCCCACTGACACTATTGAATTTTTTAGCTATCTGTAAGGAGGTAATGCTTCCCAATGACTACAAGTGTAAGGACCATTCTTCTGACTGACCATCACACTAAGGTATCATGAATTGTAGATTTCTAGATTTTTAGCAGGGGTTTCCCAAGACCGGAGAACTATTTCAAGGGTTCCTCTGTCTTGAAAAGGTTGAGAAAGGCTGATCTATAAGCTTACAGCGAAGCTCCATCCTAAAATGAAACTTCAGCTCATGCGATTACTCCCTCCCCTTCGGTGCCACAATTGGCACCTTTTGGGAAGGGGGGGGCCACAGGATACCTTTCCCACTTCCGGGAGTCCATCCGTGGCAGTGACGTTACCGCGGGGCTCCCTCCTTCCCTGGCTGCCGGGCTAATAGAAGAGAGGAGCGGGGCCTCGCGAATGCGCAGTAGGGTTCCTGACGTGAAGCCAAAAGGCTACACTGCTGGGTTCCCTTACCCGCAAAAACGGCGGCAGTGTAGCTCAGTGGTCTCCAAACTGTGGCCCGAGGACCGCATGCGGCCCTTTGCTTGCCTTTTATCTGGCCCTTGTGGCACTATCTCTCCCACTGATACGAGACACTATTCTGCCATCTGACACCGACAGTAAAACACCATTTCTCCCACTAACACCACTATTCCTCCCTAAGATGCCAGCGATGGGGCACTAATCCTCCCCCTAATACCAGATGTTTAGTCCCACTGATGCCAGTAAAATTTCCACCCCCGCTGGCAAAAATCCGGCCCTCCAAGAGTTTGAAGGACAATAATCCGGCCCTTTGTTGAGATGTTTGGAGACCCTTGGTGTAGCCTTTTGGCTTCACGCCGGGAACCCTACTGCAGACATTGAGGGACAGCAGGACAGGTAAGTGTCCATTTATTAAAAGCCACCAGCTGCCTCCGCTTTAAATTAAATTTGTCATAAAGTGAGGAGAATTATTTATTTGATTCCCCTGCGGATTTTGTAAGTTTGCCCACTTACAAAGAAATGAAGGGTCTATAACTTTTATCATTGATGTATTTTAAATGATAGAGACAGAATATCAAACCAAAAAAACACATGATACAAATGTTATTTGATCCCCAAGCAAAACATGACTTGGTAATTGGTGGAGAAACCCTTATTGGCAAGCGCAGAGGTAAGACGTTTCCTGTAGTTGGTTACCAGCTTTGGAAGTTTCAGCTCCCTCTATAGAATTAAGGTCTGGAGAGTGGCCACTCCATGACCCTAATGTGCTTCTTCCTGAGCCACTCCTTTGTTGCCTTGGTGGTATGTTTTTGGTCATTGTCGTGCTGGAATACCCATCTTCAGTGTTTTGGTTGAGGGGAAAAAGGTTCTCATCCAAGATTTTACAATACATGGCACCGTCCAATGGCCCCTCGATGCAGCAGAGTTGGCCTATACCTTCAGTAGTGAAACAGCCCCAAAGCATCCACCTCCATGCTTGACTGTAGGGATGGTGTTCTTAGTCAGCATTTCTCTTCCAAACACGGAGAGTGGCGTTAAAGCGGAACTTCAGTCATTTTTTTTCATCTTTCCATCTATTCAATCTTCTGCTCTTGTTTTTATTTTGGATAGTAAAAAAGCGAGAGAGAGAGTTTACCAAGAAGGGAGGGGGGATGAGACATAAGAGGGCCAATGAGAACTGCAGAGCTGGAGGTGTCCCTCTGTGTGTCTTTGTAAATGCAGGAAGTGAACAGGCAGCAGCTGTAGCTGCCCACAGTTAAAATTATTGCAGCCAGACTTAGTGCAGGGGGATTTCTGCAGTATATTTGGCAAGTACAGAATCACAGTATATATAAAATAGACTGTTCAAACAGATCGGCCTGAAAAACTGACAGGCGGACCTGAATGAAATGGTTGTGTGAAAGGGACCTTCTTAGGGTGTCTCCACTCTGGATGGAGGAGCAACAGACTCCTCTGGACAGCAGCATTGTCAGTCTGGTTAGTGGATCGTGTTCGATATAGTGGATTTAGATGGACTTGACTAACAAATTGAAGCTGACGTTCTGCTAATGCGTTTTTTAGGCAGTTACAGCAAACTGTTTATGTAAAGTTTTTACATAAATGAAAGCTGACCGGGGCTCAAGTCCTTTGCAGGACTAGAGCAGCTGAGCCACCCGAGCCGCACGAGCCAATCCTTCACTAAGCGGCGATGCCCTGCTCGAGTCACTGTCAGAGGCAGGCGAACCTTGGTAGTCCTTTATGTTACTGGCCGCTTCCTGTATATGGATTCATCGGGTAGTGTGCGGGTATTCCGTCACTTGGTGCCGCAATGTCTCCTGGGAGCTTTTGTCATTGTTCCCAGGAGACATTGCGGAGGTCTGCCACGAGTTATCGCGGGATTTAGAAAGAACTTGCTTAAAGTTCTATCTAAATCCGACGATAACTTGCAGCAGACCTCCGCAATGTCTCCTGGGAACAATGACAAAAGCTCCCAGGAGACATTGCGGCACCGAGGAAGTGACAGAATACCCGCACACTACCCAATGAATCCATACACAGGAAGCGGGCAGTAACATAAAGGATTACTAAGGTACAGTGGATCGGAAAAAAAAACATGCGGTTTAGTAATTATCCATATAAGCGTATTTTTTATTTTTTTTGGTGGGGGAGTGGATTTTGGGTGCGAGTTCCCACACTTTTTCCCCAGGACTTGACCACTAAAGCTGACCATTGTAAACACCCCTGTCAGTGTTAAACCACTTGCTAACCGCCCTATAGGGAAAGTACGTCCTATGTTCAAAGATGGATATCTCGGTAACGGCAGCAGCTGCTGCCACAACCAAGGTATCCATCTTAGCAGTGGGCGGTGCTGTACACGATAACGGTGGTCATCGCAGTGTATTCTCCGCAAGATCAGTTATCGGTGGCGGGAGAGGGTGCCCCCCCCTCCCGCTGCTCTCCCGCGCCCTCCGCAGCTTACCGTAGCGGCGGAGGTGATCGGGTCTGCTCGTTGTCTGTCCGGGGAATGCGACTGAGGGAAAAAATGTCCCTCAGCCGTCCCCATACCTCTGCTGGGCGGAAGTGACGTCAAAACGTCAGTCCCGCCCAGCGTCTTAAAGAGACATTTTTTTTTTCTGACATTTGAAAAAATGTCATTTAACATTTTAAATTATTTTTTTGCATTTAAGCCTAAATATGAGATCTGAGGTCTTTTTGACCCCAGATCTCATATTTAAGAGGACCTGTCATGCTTTTTTCTATTACAAGGGATGTTTACATTCCTTGTAATAGGAATAAAAGTAATACATATTTATTTCAGTGTAAAAAATTATAAACTAAATTAAAATAAATAAGAAAACAAATTTTTTTTTTTTTTTTAAAACGCCCCGTCCCGACGAGCTCGCGCACAGAAGCGAACGCATACCCGAGTAGCCCCCGCATATGAAAACTGTGTTTAAACCACACAAGTGAGGTATCGCCGCGATCGTTGGAGCGAGAGCAATAATTCTAGCCTTAGACCTCCTCTGTGTCTAAAAAAATGCAACCTGTAGAATTTTTTAAACCTCGCCTATCAAGATTTTTAAGGGTAAAAGTTTGACGCCATGCCATGAGCGGGCGCAATTTTTAAGCGTGACATGTTGGGTATAATTTTACTCAGCGTAACATTATCTTTCACAATATATAAAAAAATTGGGCCAAATTTATTGTTGTCTTATTTTTTAATTCAAAAAAGTGTTTTTTTTCCAAAAAAAGTGCGCTTGTAAGACCGGTTCGCAAATACGGTGTGACAAAAAGTATTGCAATGACTGACATTTTATTCTCTAGGGTGTTAGAAAAAAATATATATATAATGTTTGGGGGTTTTAAGTAATTTTCTAGCAAAAAAACAGTTTTAGTCTCGTAAACACCGAATCTGATAAACAGGCTCGGTGGTTAATGGTTTGTCTAAAACCTCTAACTGACACTTTTGCTGGACCACTTGATCTGTTAAAGAATATTTAACATTTACAGACTTGCTGACAGGATCACCAGGCAGAAAGAAAGGAAATCAATGCAGCCACCAATTGTAAGAATTGGTACTCTGAGAGATGTACAGTATATAGATATATATGTAGCGCTACCCCCGCAGGAGCCGCTGAGAAATGGTGGGATGGCATGTTATCTCATGGCTCCGGTGAAGTGTCTAGGGTGAACGGTGAATGTAGTAGCAGGAATGTCAGCACGTAGGAAGTCTCTTTTATATGTGCTCTTTATTATCCAGCCGGGTAAAAACAGTTAACAGGTGATGGAAAAGATAGACGAAGGTTGGAAGGAGAACAGCAGATTCAGGCCTTGAATATGGGAACAGTCCTGCTTCCGACAACGATAAGATTTCTTTTGCCACTCCAGCCTGAGTGGGTATAGCGTACCTGGACAGGTCTTCCTCACCAACCCGGCAGCCAGAGTATCACTCGGAACTTGAGAAGAGGTCTCTCTCACAGACTCTTCCAGGGTGAACTTCTGGAAACGCGCCTCAGCCACAGGCCTTCTCTGATTGCGGATTTGGAGGAACCCCTCCTAAGTAAAGTTTTGCCTGAACCTTCTTTTCAATGTCGCCCAGGTACCCATTGAGAGAGGAATCGATCCCTCAATGTCCAGTACCTTGATGCCCGATGGTTCGTTCCATTACCGTTGGACCGCTAGCCTCTCATTGGCGCTCCTCAACTGGACTCCCCACCGAACAGCCACACTTGCTAACATAGAGTTCAGTTTATGGGCTTTAAAAAAAAAAGCCAAAACGCCAATAAACTGCAGTTTATCAGCTTCAGTGTGCATGGAGCCTAAGGCGTTTTTACAGCGCTTTCAATTCATTTCAATGGAGAGGGGCATTTTTGGAGCGTTTTTTTTTTCAGCGACCAAAAGCTGCTCCAAAGATGCTGCTTGCAGGACTCGGTGTGAAAGGGTCCATTGAGATGCATGGAGAGCATTTTATGAGCATTTTAATAGCGCTATTTTTAACGCTAAAATGCTGTAAAAACGCTTCAGTGTAAAAGGGGTGTTGGTGTCCCTTTTTTAAGTGGTTAAACTTCCTGCATTTACACACAGAAGTTTGCTCTGAGAAGGAAGTTGGTTACAATGTTTCATGTTACAAACTTGGCAGACTGTTTTCCTTTACACACAGAAGTTTATCCCTTTGATCTTAAAAGGAAGCTTGGTTACAATATTTCCTGTTAAGAACTTTGCAGACTGCCCATTATCTTTTGACAGCTGAGTGAGCAGATAAAGTCTCTCCACTTGTTATATGAAAGAATTATTGGTGATCGTTGGGGGGGTTGAATCGAGATCACGAATTTCTAATGATTAATTGTGCAGCTCCCCCCAAAAGATTTTAGTTTGTTTTTCTATTGAGTTGAACAGTTTAAAGGTCACATTAAGGCTGGGTTCACACTATTTTTTTTTTTTTTACTGTTTTCACTGCCATCTCCTTCCCTCTAATTAGAACCCCCAAACATGATGTGTATTTTTTTTATTCTAACACCCTAGAGAATATAATGGCAATCGTTGCAATACTTTCTGTCACACCGTATTTGCGCAGCGGTCTTGATACCCAACATGTCATTCTTCAAAATTGCGTCCGCTTGTGGAATGCCAACAAAATGTTACACTTTAAAATCTCCAGAGGCGACGTTTAAAAAAATTCTACAAGTTCCATGTTTTGAGTTAGAGGTCTAGAGCTAGAATTATTGCTCTGACTCTAACGATCGCGGCGATACCTTACATGTGTGGTTTTAATACCGTTTACATATGCGGGCGCTATTCACGTATGTTTTCGCTTCTGTGCACGATCTTGGGGGGGACGGGGCGCGTTTTCTGGCTCCTAACTTTTTTAGCTGGCTCCTAGATTCTAAGCAAATTTGTCAAACCCTGGTTGAGTGTATTCTTCTACTTGGCGCCTCAACCTTAAGAGATTGGTATGCTTTAAATATTGTGTGGTTGGTTGTTGCATTTACAATTTGGGACTCTTGGGTTAGGCTGAATTGGGAGATATAATCTCCTATATTGCAAGCTTTACCTCCTTTTATTCATTTTTTTACCTTTAAACTTGGCCTAGAGTCTTTTTTTCCCTTAATGCTGTCGGCCATGTGAGTTATGTGCCTGTCGATGACAGTCGCTTGTCATGTAGTCATAACCCCATGCCTTTCACCCCTCAGGCCTGAAGTGATGCCTCTAAAAATGGCTCGTTTTCAGGGCCCTGTCAGGAGTGATGCCAGATTGACAAGCTCTGTCCCATCCTAGTGGAAATCTGACTATTGAAGTCTGGGAACAGCAGAAATGCGCCTGTCGCTCTCCCATAAAAGAACACTTGCTGCTTTTAAAAAGGCAGTAAAGGTTTTTCTTAGCTTGCATGTGTAAAGGAAAAACAAAAATAGGCATTTGTTGTCAGCTTTTATTACTGAGGTGCAATGTCTGGAGCCGTGATATTTTGGCTGTTAAGTCATTAGAATTCTTGCATAGTCTGCTCCAAGAATGTGTGTATGTATGTATGTATGTATATATAATATGTGTGTGTATGTATGTGTGTATATATATATATATATATATATATATATATATATATATATATATATATATATATATATATATATATATATATATATATATTAATTATTGTGACAGGAAGTCAGGTAAATCTGTGGGTGTTGTCACAGACGGGAGATGCATTTCTGCCTTGTTTAGACAATACACCAATTATTAGCATGTGTCGGCTGCAGAAGTAGCCAGAAAGGTTTAGGGCGTTGGAAAACTTCAGCTCTTCAGAATGAGGCAATTAAGGCCTCTATAAGTCATCCAGAGGATGACTACTGATTGCTGCATCCTCAGGCTTTTTGAGTTAAGGAGAGCAGTGAGAAAGACTTCTGAAGAGGTGAGGTGCTTGTTGGTTTTTTCTGTGTGATAAAAATCAAAGAGACAATTGTTTCTCTGCTGTATGACCAGCAGTGTCTGCCCAGCAGTAGGCTGTGCCGGACTCCATATGTAGGTTCCTGTGGGGTGAAGGTAGACGCCCCAAGTGGCCAGGGTTTATTTTATGTTTTGTTTTGTTTATGCTGTTTGGATGCTTGCACTTGTTTCCAGCAATATGAAAGAATAAACCAAACTCTTTGTTTTCAACCGTCTTCAGCTGCCTCTCTGTATAGTTTAGTGTGTAGTGAACCCATCCAGGGTGTCACACACCCCCGCTACCGAGCTTACCCCTTACACTATATAAATATATATATATATATATATATAATGTGTATATGTAAAAGTATTTGCCCCTTCCTGATTTTTTTTTTTCTTTTGCATATTTGTCACACGTAATTAAAACCATCAAAATTTTTGATTAGGCCCCTTTCACACGTGCGGACCATATGTCCACTTTTTCATCCATCCATTTTGCGGATGAAAAAGGGACATACATTGGTCCCTATGAGATTGCGGGTGTCAGCGGATGAACAAGGCAAAGCCTTCCTTTATCCTAGGAATGGAAACAGCGCCCAGAGGCGATTCAGTTCGCATGTGTTGGCGCTCTATAAGTTTTTCACTCACTCAACATGCGCTGACACCCGATCTCGTCAGCCTCCGCAAAGATCTGATTTTGCAGACGGAAGAAAACCCTATTTTTCTTTCCATCTTTGGACATACGGTCCGTGTTCATCCGATCCCCCCCCACAGTGTGTAGGGACCGCCCACTTCCCCCTGTCTTCTGGGAAGCACACAGGTCCCAGAAGACAGCAGAGACCAGTGAGGACATGCAGCGCAACGTTTGACTTCCTGATCCCCTCACCGAGAGGATGACAGCAGGGATATATATATATATATATATATATATATATATATATATATATATATATATATATATATATATATATATATATATATTATACACATTTTTTTTTATTTTTTTTTCAGCTATAATCAAATTTTTTTGAAAAGCTAAGTTAAATTTCACTTGCCACACCCAGGCCTGATTACTGCCAGACCTGTAGAATCAAGAAATCACTTTAATAGAAGCTGTCTGACAAAGTGAAGCACGCTAACCGATCTAAAAAAGCAATACATCATACCGCAATTTAAAGGAATTCAAGAACAGATGAGAAACAACGTAGTTGACATGTATCAGTCTGGAAAGAGTTTCAAAGCCATTTCTAAGGCTTTGAGACTCCAGCCAATCACGGTTAGAGCCATTATCCACAAATGGCGATGACTTGGAACAGTGATAAACCTTCCCAGGAGTGGCCAGCCAACCAAAATTATTCCAAGAGCACAACAATGACTCATCCAGGAGGTCATAAAGAACCCAGAACATCTAAAGAACTGCAGGCCTCACTTGCCTCGGGTAAGGTCTGTGTTCAGGATTCAACAATAAGAAAGAGACTGGGCAAAAAAGCATCCATGGGAGAGTTCCAAGGCCAAAGCCAAAAAGAACGCACCGGCTCATCTCACTTGTGCCCAAAAAATCTTGATTATCCCCAAGACATTTGGGCAAGTATTCTGTGGGCTGATGAGACAAAAGTTGAACTTTTTTGACAAGTGTGCGTCCCGTTACATCTGATGTAAAACTAATACAGCATTTTATAAAAAGATCATCATACCAACAGTTCACACATGGCATGGCCTGGCCTTTGATGGCCTGGGGCTGCTTTGGAGCTTCAGGTTCTGGACGACCTGTCGTCATTGAGGGATCCATGAATTCTGCGCTCTACCAGAAAATCCTTAAGAATGTCCGACCATCAGTTCTAGACTTCAAGCACACTTGGGTTATGCAGCAGGACAGTGATCCAAAAACACACCAGCAAGTCCCCCTCTGAATGGCTACAAAAAAACAGTCTGGACTTCAATCCAAATGAGATGCTGTGGCATGACCTTATACAGGCCGTTCATGCTGGAAAACCCTCCAACGTGGCTGAATGAAAACAATTATGCAAAGAAGAATCGGAAAAAATGTCTTCATAGCAATGTGAGAGACTCATCAGTTATCTCAAATGCTTGATTGCAGTTGTTGTCCCCAAGGGTGGCACAACCAGTTGTTAGGTTTAGGGGGTCAATTACTTTTTCACATAAAGCCAGGCAGGTTTCGACAGCTTTTTCCCTTTACAAAATGCAGTTTTAAATGATTTCATTTTATTTTTTACTCAGGTTATCTTTGTGTAATTATTAACATTTGTTTTAGGATCATTTAAGTGTGAAAAATTCCCCCACGAATAGAGCTTTCGTTTGGTGGTATTTGATCACCTCTGCGGTTTTTATTTTTTGCACTATAAACAAGAGGAGCGACAATTTTTTTTAAAACACAATGGGCCAGATTCAGAGCGATTACGCCTGTCTAACTGGTGTTGGACTGGAGTAATTTCAAATTACGCGCGTTTTTTAGCTAGTCGGAAACCTCAAACCATGAATAGACGGCTGCGGGCTTCAATTCGACTGGATTACGTGTTCGTACGCCTTCGGATCTACGCTGCAATAAAATTGCGGCCACTGGGTGGACTTCCCGTCGTTTTCCGCGTCGGGGTATGCTAATGAGCTTTTGCCGGCGATCCCAGAAATTACGATCTTCAATCGCAATCTCTTACGGCACCTTTAGTCATCTTTTTTTTACGTAACACTATACCAGCTTTTTGCTGGTCTAATATTAGACAGCCCATGTTAAGTATGGCTGTCGTTCCCGCGTCGAATTTCTACGTTTTCCGACGTCTTTTATTATTTTTTACGTAAGTCGTCCGGGAATAGGAATGTTCGTAAACGACGCTACTCAAACAACGAATGACGCAACGACGTGACTTCGCGCAATGCACGGCGGGAAATTTCTGAACGGAGCATGCGCAGTTCGATCGCCACAGGGACGCGCTTAATTTAAATGCTTCACGCCCCCCAATCGCGTATTTCGATTACGCGGCGAGAAATAGACAACGCCGCCGTAGCGTATGGGCAAAAATTTACCAGGATTCGGTGTAGAGCCTGGTGAAATACGGCAGCGTAGAGTATTTCGATTACGCAGCGCAATATTAAGTGTATCTGAATCTGGCCCAATATTTTTAACTATTTCCTATAATATCACAATTTAAAATAAATAAATAAAAATTTTCCTCAGTTTAGGCCGATGTGTATTCTTCTACATATTTTTGGTAAAAAAAAAACACAATAAGCGTAGATTGATTGGTTTGCGCAAAAGTTATAGCGTCTACAAAATAGGGGATAGATTTATGGCCTTTTTATTTATTTGTTTTACTAATAGTGACAATCTGCGTTTTTTTTTCAATTTGTTATAAATGTGACTGGCAGGGAAGGGGTTAACACTAGTGGGCGATCAAGGGGTTAAATGTGTGTCCTAGGGAGTGATGCTAACTGTGGGGGGAGGGGACTGGCTGGGGGTGGTGATTGATCGGTGTCCCTATGTTCAAGTAACACACCATCGGTCTCCTCTCCCTGACAAAACGTAGATCTGTGTGTTTACACAGATCCACATCCTTGGCTTTGTAACTGACGATCGTGGGTGCCTGGCGGGCATTGCGGCCGCTAGGCATGCACATCGGCACCCGAGTGACGCGGCGGGCGAACGCCCCCCGGGAGGCCTGATATTATATATAATAAATGAATATAAATATATTTTTTTATTCTCAGTTTATTCAACAATTTCAGGTAATAATGACAATATGCAAAGTCCAGGAACCCAACCAGTGGTAAATTATTTTCAGGGTGGTTTTGATTTAAACCAGTAGTAAAAAGGTGAGTGGATGCCCGTTAACGGGCGCTGCCATGATGATCTGAAAAGACAGGTGCTCCTTCAAGTGTAAGTGCTCCTTTTAAGTGTATTCTTTCTGGTAGTTGGAATCTTTAATATTTGCAAACAAAATGAAGGTTCTCTTTTTAGAATAATAAGACATCGGGTTAGTAAAACAGCGATTTCAGAAGCGACTAAATCATACAGTTTGTCGTGTACATAGATTTGCAAAACAATAGGATAAAGGAATATTCCTGAACTTTGTTTAATCTTATGGTTACTGTGAAATTGTGTGAATGCATCAATGCAGTGCATGTTATCTCGGCTTGCAGAGCTTGGATTCATTGAATGAGTTTACGAAAAACAAAAATTTATATTGCAGAATATACAGCCTCATGCTACATAACTAGGCTCTATTTCATGCTGAATAAAATTATTAATGTATCTTAAATGTAAAAAAAAAAGCCATCTTTAGATAGATTTTTACTCCAAAAGCATTATATTAAAATAAATTTGATAATCAAAAAAAATATCAGATTTAAAGAAAGGGAATTTTTTTTTGTATTTAAAAATAAATAAATCATTTCCATCCACCCTGATCATTTCACATCTGATTGGTTGCTATAGCTTGGGGAACCATTGCAACATCCTCGCTGCTTTTGTGCTTTATTCCTTCTTGATACATTTTTTATTATCCCTATGTTGATGACATTGGTGGTTTGTATGTATAAGGGAAGCGGATTGCTTTACCAGTAGAAGACCTCGCAGGGCGGGTGGGGGCCTCTTTGTCTGCAGCCTGAATAGGTTTGGGTTGAATGTTGGGTCAGAGTGAGAATGGATGAGGAAGTCCGCGGACATACGAATGGCCAGGAGGAGGGAAAGCGGATAATTGCTGATGCATTTACTGCACTCCCTGCCTGTGATGCGATTATTCTTCCCTTTTGCATACTTAAATTTTATGTCCGTATTTCCTTCATCGCACTACTGACCCTCTTCATGGCTGGAGCTGTGACCTTTCTGTATTCCATGCTGGGGAGATTCTTCATCACTCTGTGTAGTGCAGTCTATTAGTAACGCTTCTTACAATGACACGATTGGTGGAAGAGATTATACTTTTGCTTTTGCTTGGCTGGATTTTTGGATCACTGGGGTTGATTTACTAAAGCTAATCGGCTTCCAGATTTTATTGTCAAAGCTTAACCACTTCAGCCCCGGACCATTTTGCTGGTCAATTTGCAATAAGCGTTTGGTTGGTTTACGCAAAAGTTATAGCGTCTACAAAATAGGGGATAGTTTTTTTATGGCTTTTTTTTTTTCAACTAGTAATGGTGGTGATCTGCGATTTTTATCAGTACTGCGACATTATGGCGGACATATCTGACACTTTTGACACATTTTTGGGACCATTGGCATTTTTATAGCGATCAGTGCTATAAAAATGCATTGATTACTGTAAAAATGTCACTGGCAGGGAAGGGGTTAACACCAAGGGGCAATCAAGGAGTTAATTATGTTCCCTAGGTGTGTTCTAACTGAAGGGGGGGTTGGGACTGACTAGGGGAAATGACAGATCGCTCTTCATTCATTGTATGAACATATGATCTCCCCCTGAAAGAACCAGGAGCTGTGTGTTTACACACACAGCTCCTGGTTCTCACTCTATCACGAGTGATCGCGGGTACCCGGCGGTGATCGCGCCCTCCGGGCACTTGCATCAGCACCAAGGGCGAGCAGGGTTCGCACGCTCCCCTAGTGGCCGCAATGCAAAATAACGTTATTACGTGATTTTTGCGCAGCCGAGCCGACCTTCCCGCCGTAAAACTATGGTGGGCGGTCGGCAAGCGGTTAAAATGATAAATGCAAGTGTTTGTTATTAAAAAAAAAAAATGTCATGCTTACCCGCTCTGTACAATGGTTTTGCACGGAGCAGCCCTGTTCTCCTGCCAGCGCACCTGGCCCCTCCCTTCTGCCAAGTGCCCCCAGAGCAAACTGCATGCTGTGGGGGCACCTGGGCAGACTCACTCTTGACCCGCTGCTCTGCATGTCCATTCACACACAGCGGTGGCTTGGCCCCACCCCTCTTCTCATTGGCTCACAGGCTATGATTGACAGCAGTGAGCGCCAATGGCTCCTGTCTGTGGAAAATCCGATCGTGTGTACAAGGCTTAGGTAAGGCCGGCCATGTCTAGAAATTAGAGCCACCTTTGTACTCCACTTTTACAGCCTGATTCTTTACAGAGGCAGTATATTTAAAAGCAATACACCAGCCAGCATTCTAGTTTTGAATAGGGTGGGTCAGAATTATGCAAAAACAATGGCCTTATTTTTAATTGTGCTTCTCTTTTGGGGAGATTTCACGTAAAGCAATTATTAAACCCCAAAATGTAGTATATTGCAGCTTATCGATCATTAGATGTGGTGGCTGCATTAGTTTTATTTTTTATGCTCCCCCCCCCCCCCCCTCGGTCTTTACCTGATGATCTGGACAGTACCACACCATCTATATTAGAGTGTCTCCACTTTGAAAGAAGGAGCCCAGGGGACACAACAGACAGCAGCATTGTCCGTTTTGGAGGGGAGTGTTGAATGCACTAGCCGATTTTAAATACACTAACAAATTGAAGCCAAACCCAAGCTCACACTTTATAAGCAATTACAGCAAACATGCTTTTCCTTTTTAGGATAAAGGTTTTACATAAAAGCTGATCATTGCAAGCACCCCTGCTAGTGTTAAATGGTTTGTCTTATCCCTGTAACTGATACCCGGTGGAGGGCTTGTTCTTGTGAAAAAGACTTGCTGGCAGGATCACCAGGTAAAAATAGAAGAAAGCCTAAAAAAGACAACAAATACAGCCATCACATGTAGGAATTGGTGAGCTGCTTTTATAAAGTTTGCTTTTTGTGTTTTAATATCGTTTTAATTTTCTGTGCTAATAACGGTGGTCATTGGGGCAGGAAGAATGGGGGGAGGGGTTGGATTAGAACAACTGTCGGATTATAATTGAGGTCCATGTTTCTGTAAGGGATTCCTCTTTTTTTCCTGCCCTGGTAACGATGCTGACAAAGGAAAGGAGAGAATGCGATCAGCAAAAGTAACCCGACAGGAGGGTATTATTTCTCCCCAGATCTCCCAATCGTCACCCTGTGACACAACTGTCTGTCATTATTTGCAGGTAGAAGCACATTTTTGAAGCAAAGGGGTAAATGTGACCTCCCAGGAAACTAGCATTTTAAGAATAGTAATATTTGAAAAATAATAAATATAATATCAGTGTCAGTCTCCATGTCTCTCCTTTAGAGTCATTATCGAATGCAGTAGAATTCTGCGGCGGCTGCGTAATTTGTAGTCCTTTTTTTTTTTTTTTTTTTAATCCTGACGAGACTGGATAAAAATGTATGAAAAATGAATTTTTGCCAGAAACCATGAAAAACTGAACTGTTGCGCCATAGTTGTATGTTTTCATTACATACATTTAAGCAGACCTTTTTCTGACCATATATTTCCTCCATAAATACTAATAACTCACCTCTTAGATATAAGTGTCTCATACCTTACCCCCAAGGCCGATTATTACATCCCATCCATACATTGGCTGACACCAACTGGTCCTTGGAATTCGCAATCCATCACAATCGCCTTCTCCTCTGCATTCCTGAGCTTCACATACCTGGAATACCAGCTTATTTTTCTTTTAAACTTGGACTTTACTATTCTTACAGCTGTCTTCAGCCACCTCCAATAAAGATTCAATCTGGATAAACACAAAAACATGCGTTCAAGTTCACCCAGGAGGGACCCAGCCTGTGTAAATGGGCACCAGCATTGGTCGTCTTCTCTTCTTCCTAGTGCCTTTGCTATGATGCCAGGTAAAATATGCCGTGTCCCCTGATTTTAGCCTCGTCTTCCGTGTTTGTACAAAACTGAGGGCAAGGAAGTCCTCATCGCAGCAAAGCCCTTTGAGAAGGTATATGGCAAGGGTGCCCAAACTTAATCTGCTGAACACTTCTGTAATCTCTCTGCAAAGATAAGAGAGCTGAAATTCACACCGCACACCGCACAAGTGTGAATTCGGCCTAAAGGATAATGTTCACAAAAACGCCAGTACTAAAAGACCAATGGTGGCCAAAGAAAAAAGGAAAAGTAAAACTCTGTATCCAAAAGGAGTCCTTTTTTATACACATTTTTCTTTTGCCTCTACTGCTCTTTTAGTGCTGGTTCCCTGAACACCTGGGGCCAGATTCACAGAGCCCTTACTCCTGTCTAACTGGTGTTAGACTGGAGTAATTTCAAATTACGTGCGTTTTTTAGCTAGTCGAAAACCTCAAACCATGAATAGACGGCTGCGGGCTTCAATTCGACTGGATTACGTATTTGTACGCCTTCGGATCTACGCTGCAATAAAATTGCGGCCACTGGGTGGACTTCCCGTCGTTTTCCGTGTCGGGGTATGCAAATGAGCTTTTGCCGGCGATCCCCGAAATTACGATCTTCATTCACAATCTCTTACGGCACCTTTTAGTCATCTTTTTTTTGCTGCTCTAATATTAGACAGCCCATGTTAAGTATGGCCGTCGTTCCCGCGTCGAATTTCTACGTTTTCCGACGTCTTTTTTATTAATTTTTACGTAAGTCGTCCGGGAATAGGAATGTTCGTAAACGACGCTACTCAAACAACTAATGACGCAACGACGTGATTTCGCGCAATGCACGGCGGGAAATTTCTGAACGGAGCATGCGCAGTTCGATCACCGCGGGGACGCGCTTAATTTAAATGCTTCACGCCCCCTAATCGCGTATTTCGATTACGCGGCGAGAAATAGACTACGCCGCCGTAGCGTACGGGCAAAAATCTACCAGAATTCGGTGTAGAGCCTGGTAAAATACGGCAGCGTAGAGTATTTCGATTACGCAGCGCAATATTAAGTGTATCTGAATCTGGCCCCTGGTCTTCACAGTGGACAAGTGTATTCTAAGGTCTATGAGCTTGGAGACGGAGCAGGGACGTGCCTTGCCATCTTAAGCTATCGGGCTGTGTGTTTCTATTGATGCACACCGTGTACGCAGACACAACTTTATGCCGGGTATGCAATGGAGGCATGGCAGCAGCTTAGGCTAGGTTCACATCTATGCGTGTGCAGTTGATGAATTTTTTCATGTGTTTTCATGCTTCCTGATTTTTTTTTTTTCACAAGGAGAGTTAACCACTTCAGCCCCAGAAGGTTTACCCCCTTTCCTGACCAGGCCATTTTTGCGATACGGCACTGCGTTATTTCAACTGACAATTGCACGTCGTGTGACACTACCTAAATAAAATTGATGTTCTTTTTTCCCCAAAAATAGAGCTTTCTTTTAGTGGCCATTGATCACCTCTGTGGTCAAAAAATTTTGCGCTATAAACAAAAGTGATAATTTTGAAAACATTTTTTTATCAGTGCCCTTAATTATCAGTGTAGATGTCACTTTTTTTTTTTTTTAAGTGTATTTTTTGTGCGTGAACTCGAGAGAGAGGAGCTGGACTGCAGGAGTTGGGAGTAGGCAGACCCTCCCCCCGGAGGCATTCGCCATCCTTCTCCATGCCCCTGGTGGCAATGGCGGGTGTGAAGGGGGGCCTCCCACTCACCCCGCCCTACCTGCTCCTCTTGGGAACCCAACTGGGGCCCAACGGGACCCCAATGGGGCAGAGGGACTCCCCCTATGAGGGAGTGAGGGGGCCTAGCCCACCCAGCCAGCCCCGTAGGTCCTTCGCCTCTCTTTATTTTAAGAGACCGCATGGCCAAAGTGCGTGTGTTTTAAACCAATTTCGTGTGCGTGCAAGTGTGGTGGTTTTTGGGGGGGGGGGGGGGTGGGCGTACTAAGCACAGGCGTACCTTGCATAGCACACCCACCGGGAGCCGGGCTGAGACCACCAAACTCAATTCACATGTAGCCGAGACCGGGATCCGAACCCTTGGCTGCAGAGGTGAATGGCTTGTCAACGCAGTGCCAATCACGTTGAGCCACCACAGCTCCCTTTGTGTAGATGTCACTTTAACACATGCTAGTTATCTGCTCTCTTCTCCCCTCCTCACACTGTCAGCATGAGGAAAGGCAAGCCGATGACCAGCTTGTGTTTACATTGTGGTCAGCTGTCATTGGACACAGCTGATCATGTGGTAAAGGACTGCTGTGATTGGCCCTTTACCCTGATTTGTGATCAGAGCATACCCTCCCGGAAGAGTAAACCTGCGCTGTAGCTGTCTTTCTGCTATAGCAGGGGCGGGAAGTGGTTAAAAAACATGTCCCTGCACCTTTCCAAAAAACGCATTGGAGGCAACTTCAAAGCTGTAAACGGGAGCCATAGGAAGTGTTAAATGGATTGTAGTGCGTTTCTGCAAATGCACTAAAAAATGCAGAGATGTGAACCTCTTCATTCAGAGGCTGGTGTGTGGTGGGGCCAAGATTAGCGCAGTGATGATTCACTGAGCTCTGTGCGTTTCAGTGTTTATTATTTATTTATTTTTTACTTTATTGAGATGTTACACAGACATCTCATAAAGTTCAATTACTGGTAGTAATGTGAGGCTTTGCACTGAAAAAAAATGCACTTTCCACAACTGTAGTGGTGTGAATCGGGCACATTGGAGACGTGGCATTTTGCCCTATCCATGCCGTGGGACTACACTGGAATAGCTGCCCAGCGCAGTCCTACCGCATGTGTTGCGGACATGCTTTTATAAATCGGCAGCTGAAAGTGTGTGAAAAATTTAGGCTTCATATCACTTTAAGTGGATTTTTATTGCGGTCTTCAGTTCTAGTAGCACATACAAAAACAAAATCTGAGGCCAGTTTTGCAATTATTTTAGTCTTCATTTTTTCAGCATTGAGTCAGAGGAAACGATTAGGCAAGTTAACATTTTTTACTTTTCCATCTCTTTTTCTGGTGCGTGTGTTTTTCTATTTCAATATGTGATCTACTGGAAAGTACAAGAACGCATCAAGTTAACTTTTCTGTTTAAAAGATTACAATTTCAGTTGAATTTAAGAAACACAGTGGCTCAGGCATTTGAACGAAAATCCGTGTTATGTAAGCGCTTTAAACTTTTTTTTTTAATCCTTGTAAAACTTTTTGGTCTGTTCTGCAGACATGCAATCTAAACAAAACAAAGCCCTAACAACTGCTGTGTCACACCGTTTGCGCTGTGTTTATGAATTTATAGGAATTTTGTTCCCTTTAAAATTGAAAACATTGCTGTGCATAAACTTTCACGCTGCGTCATTTGTTCCATACCGGTGAAGATTTGATGACGTCACCTACTCCAATGAGCGGCTCTGAAATAAAACATTGAATTACCTAGAACAAAGAAAGATTGCTTGGATTCCTGAGACAGGCTGATTGTTTTGGTTTTAATATGAAGTGTACTTGGATAAATTAGATCAAAGGGACTGTGCCTGTGTGGCAGTGTGTATGTGTGTGTCACCACTTAATACATCCAGGAATTGTAAAGTGGCACTCTGCACTTAGCCTACAAGCTCTGGGAATTTGATATGGCGGTGATGTCACCCTAGACAATAATAGGAAATGTGAGCGCTTACGCTTGCTTTATGGTGATGTCATTGCACAACCAGCTTATTGCATGAGGTAGTTGGCTGCATTTTTTTTTTTTTTTTAAGTGTCATCACATTAAAATCGCAACAGAACCGGAGTATAAACCTGTAGTAGTATTGCTTGTTTGCAAGTGTTAAACCTTGATGAATGATGTACAATGGAACTTGAGGCATCGAAATACATTTGTGGTAAGATTTAAGAAAGCTAAATTCTAATTGGCTTTGAGGTATTGGTGCTCGCTACTTTTGCTGACATGAGATTTCTCTTGTTTCATTTAATCTAAAATGCAGCTGAAATTTAATCAAAAGTTAATTTGATCTTTTATTGAACGCTCTAATAAGCAATCAAGTATAAGTGCCGGTTCACACAGGGGCAACCCGACTTACAGCGCAACTTGTAGCAACAACTTACAGCGTGACTTAAAGTTGCCTCCAGGACAGGTGACTTTGCCAGTGGCCAATCACAGAATAATCAACTCTGTGGGAGGGAGGGGTTTGCCTGAGTAAACTATTTTCTCTTCCTGTAAAGTTGCTTCAGTTAAGACGGAGATCCGACTTTGGAAGCAACTTCCATTGAAATCAATGGGTACAAGTTGCCTTGAAAGTAGTACAGAAACCTTTTCTGAAGTCGGAGCGACTTACGTAGTGTACGTTAAGATGGCTCTCATTCACTTCAATTGAATATCTCATGTCGCGCAACACAAGTCAGATCCCAAGTTGCGGTAGTGTGAAACGACACGAAGATGAGAAAAAATATATTATGCTACAACCACATTGAAAAATAAAAAGATTTCAATGTGACCTTCAATATATGCTTGGGGGGGGTCCCAGCTCAGACTATAGAAGTCCAATAGATTGGATGTCGCTGACCAGTGGGGGTGCTGGCTGAGGAGTGGTTCTTCCAGACCCAAAACACACTGTAGAGATGAGAAATGACCTGGCCGCCATGCAGCTCACTCGGTCCAAGTGGTAGGCAAGTAAAGCAGCCTCAGCTTTATATATCAAAGCCATTCCTCCACATGTTTCACCTGCCCCCGAGGGTTACTCATGGAGGTGAAGGTCTCTTGGTGGCAGGAATAAAGAATAAATATTACCCTGCCACCAAGGGACTCCGACCTCCTATGATTAAAGAGGTTGTAAACCCAAAGAAAAAAAAAACCTGTAAGACAAAGGCATAATGAGCTAGTATGCATCGCTGCGGTCTTCAGGTCATTCCACGGATTTTCAATGGGGTGTAACTCTGGGGTCTGGTCACTAGGCCATGCAAGGACATTCACCCTTTTCTCCTTCAACCGCTGTGTGGTCCTCTTTGTTGTGTGCTTTGGGTCATTGTTTTGTTTCCCATTGACAACTTGTGTGGCAGAGGGCAGCAGATTATCCTAAAAAATATGATGTTTTTTTGCCCCATCCATTGTTTTTTTCTATCTTGACAAGTGCTCCTGTCCCTGATGCAGAGAAACACCCCCATATAACAGGATATTGCCACCTCCATGCTTTACTATAGACATTGTGTTATTTGGATGGCAAGCTGGATTGGATTTCCGCCAGACATATTGCTTGTTGTTGAGGCCAAATAGTTACATTTTAGTCTCATCTGACAGAACACCTTTTCCATGTGGCCTCAGAATCTTGTTTTGGCAAAACTCTGCCGTGATTGCATGTGGCCTTTCTTGATGCATGGCCTTTGTCTTGCAACCCTGCCATACATGCCACATTTGTGGAGAATTTATGATATTGTTGTCACATGCAATGACCATATGTCATAAATTCTTGCAACTGCAGCTCTTGGAAACATCTCTGACCAGGTTCTTCCTGGCTCTTTCATCCAGTTTGGAGAGACGTCCTGATCCAGGAAGGGTCTATATTGTACCAAATACCTTCCACTTCTTAATAGATTTCACTGTGCTTCTAGGCAATGATGAACCCTTTGGGGCTCTTTTGATCGTGCCTTGTCACCTATAGTTGATCGTTTGATGGCTACACCTGATTGAGTCATTTTTAGGATGGGGCCGATCCTTTTTCCAACTCCATGATCCTGTTTATTTTTGTTAAATGTTTTTCTTCTGACATGTTGGTGTTGTATCTTTCACTTGGATGTTATAAGTTGCACTGAGTAAATACAGCTGGATAAAACAAAAACTGTATCAGGTAATTGCTTGAGTCCTGCTCTAGCGGAATTTGGCCTTGCTAAATCCTTTCATGTCATAAACTCGCATTAACAAGTCAGATTTTTTAGCTGGTCTCTTCTAAAGAACCAGTCTTTGACATTGTGGATGAATAGTTCTAAGACTGACTTATTTTGGGTTCCCTAAGCAGAAAATGATACTTGGCTCAGAATAATTTGCCTGTTATCTGTATGAAACCCTTGCCGGCCTTTTCACCCGAACAATTAACATGTTTCCTCCCCTCTAATTCAGTCCAGCTGTGTGAGTGAAAAGGAGACCATCGTGGGGTCAGGAGTCAGCCCCAGTGGGTGGAAGTGTCAGGTTGTCCTGAAAACAAGATGGCCGCCGCCCCTAACAGAGAATCAGCCTGCTGTCAGGTATTTCGTCTCCCGGAATAACAGAAGTCAGCAGGAGGGAAAAATTGAGAGTCTCAGTTTCCAGATTTCAGGATTAGCAAGCCGCTTGGTGTTGCTGATGGATTAGAAAGTCTTTAGCACATGGCTGTAGATGCTGTGAGATTACATTGAGGCTTTTCGTTAGTAGAGAGAAGAGAGCTAAATAAACCACTTTTCTGTCACCTCTTTACTGATCTATTCCTTTTCAGTGAGTCTCTGCTGGCGTGTGCCTAGTATGGACCACTTCAATTCCCAATGGCCTACAAATGTTGTAGTATAGTTACTTTACTATTGTAATTTCATAGGATAGAAAGCTTACTTTCTGTTAAAGTTGTCTTTACATTTTTTTTTCTTTCTTATGTAAACACGCTGTTCCTCTTGCTATCTCGTCTAACAGAAACTGTGCATAAGACTGTTGTGAACTCTTTACTGCCTGCTCTTTTATTTCTCCGCTTTCCAACAATCCCTAGATTGTGACTACAAATTTATAGCTGTGTGACTTCTGTGTGAGATCACCTAATGCACTGTGCCTCTGACTAATTATTGAGATTTGGTGATGTAATTTCTGGGCTGCTCTTGCTGAAGAATAATTGGCACTGCAATCATTTCCCTGCTTCTGGCGTTTTTAAGCGTATGGGCAGTGGCCGTCGGTCCATAAGGGGCCCCTAATCTACAGGTGTGTTTTTTTTGTTTTTTGAAGCGTGTGATTAGAGCCCAGAGGCTGTAATTGGCTTCAAAAAAGGGTGGGCTTGGGGCACAGAGCACTTGAGCCCACTGTGACCTACCCTACCGACTGGGGGGGGGGACACACAGACCACCACTGCATATGAGTGTACACTAATTTTATTGGCTAGAATATTAATTCGAACCGCTAGAAAAACTTACTTGCATATGTACGTTTTTGTGTAAATTCTGCTCATAAGCTCCTCTCCAAATGCAGTCTTGAGGCTTTTTTTTTTTATGCCCTGAACACTGCGTACAAATATGCACATAAGTACCTACATGTGCATGTCCACATTAAATAACTTGCAGCTGCGTTCATGGGCGTAAAAAAAAACCTCCAGATGTCCCTGGCAGCGCCATTTTATTTGCTGGTGTGCGTGAGTCCAAAATATTATCAGAAAGAGATGAGTCGAAGGGGAAATGGAGGCGAGGTGCTTCAACTGGAGGGGGATGCAGGGGAAAAAAGCCCACTCTGTGCATATAGATTGTGTAAAAGATCTGGGGTTTTGTGCTCACATGTAAGCAGCTTAAATCCTGATTTCCTGTATCTTACTGGAGAGTGAGAATTTGTGCACCAATTGGAGGATTTCATTGATTTGGTTCTGTGTAAGGTGATGTTTTTAGGTCCTTTTCCCATGTCCGGATGTAAGAAGGGGGGTCGAATACATTTACGTGGAGTGTGTAAGAGAAAGTTTGTCGTGGGGGAGAAGATTCTATGCAGAGTCTCAAAGTTTGTGCTGGCCTGAAAAAAACTATCGATGTGTATAGAATGAAGTAATGGGAAAGTTGCAGTGGACACCAGTTCAACCAAGCTGAGTCTTGAGATGAGAGTGTGAGAAAAAAAACTCCATCTTTACTAAAGTGGAGAGCCAGAAATGGACTGTTTATATCAGGTTAAGAAAGGAAGGTTCGGAGTATCCTGAAAGGCTGGTGTCCCCAGGTCTGTAGTTAATGGAGAAGGGAATGAAGAAATCTTGGAGGAATGGAAGAGCTTAAAGGTTCCTGCGTAATTGGGACCCATTAAAGGATGGTGTTTGTCTGTTTGAGTTCTGGTGGAAGTTGGTCAGCTATCCAAGATAGGCTCTGCAGAGGGAAAGGTGTAATGTTTTGCTCCCATCTGACCCATGGTTTATGAATGTGAGGCCCCATACACACGTCCGAGAACCTTGTCTGGCTAAACTCATCGTTCCGCCCGTCGAGGTTCCCGATGAGCGGTCGAAAAGGTCGTCGAGCCAAATTTCCTCATTGAACAACGAGGAAATGGAGAACATGCTCTCTATTTTGGCTCGACGAGCTTCCCGACGGTTTGCTCGTCGAAAGTGTACACACGACCGATTTTCTCGGCAGAATACGTCTCCCAGCGAGCTTCTCGCTTGATTCTGCCGAGAAACTCGGTCGTGTGTACGGGGCCTGAGAGGTATGCCAGTCTAGAATCGGGTTGCGTTGTAATACCTGTGGGGTCTGGAAATCCTGTTCCACCTCTGCATTTTAGATAGAGGTTAACCACTTGGTTCCCTTTCTATCGTTAAATGACGGCTGCATGGTGAACCTGAATATCCAAGACGCCGTCAATTGACGGCATCGTGTTCTCCGGCCACTGGGGGGCGCGCGCGCGGATGGCGGCGCGCACCCGGCGCGTCCCCGAGATGCCGATGCGCGCGCCTGGTGGTCGCGATGTCCGCCAGGTACCCACCGATCGGCAGTTTTAGAGCAGGGACGTGGAGCTCTGTGTGTAAACACAGAGCTCCACGTCCTGTCAGGGAGAGGTGACAGATGCTGTGTCCCTTGTACATATGGAGACAGCATCGGTCAGCTCCCCCAGTCACCCCCCTCCCCCCACACAGTTAGAACACACCCAGGACTCACATTTAACCCCTTCCTCACCCCCTAGTGTTAACCCCTTCACTGCCAGTCACATTTATACAGTAACTAGTGCGTTTTTATAGCACTGATCGCTGTATTAATGTGAATGGTCCCAAAAATGTGTCAAAAGTGTCCGATGTGTCCGTCGCAATATCACAGTCCTGCCAAAATTCGCAAATTGCCGTATTACTAGTATAAAAAAAAAAATTGTCAGAATTCTATCCCCTATTTTGTAGGCACTATAACCAATTACTTTACGCTTATTGCGTTTTTTTTTTTTTTTTACCAAAAATATGTAGAATACATATCGGCCTAAACTGAGAAAAAAAAGATATTTTTTTTTTCCAAAAAATTGATAATTATTATAGCAAAAAGTAAAAAATATTGTTTTTTTTTTTTTAATTTTCACTTTTTTGTTTATAGCGCAAAAAATAAAAACCGCAGAGATGATCAAATACCACCAAAAGAAATCTGTATTTGTGGGGGAAAAAGGACGCCAATTTTGTTTGGGAGCCACGTCGCACGACCGCGCAATTTTAATTTAAAGCGACGCAGTGCTGAAAGCTGAAATTTCGCCTGGGCAGGAAGGGGGTATATGTGCCCAGTAAGCAAGTGGTTAAGGATCAGAAACAATAAAGCAGATGTTCACTGGATCTGAGCACCACAAACCAAAAGTATCCAATTTGCATATATTGTATGTCAAGCGAGCCTAAAGCCTGGTACACACGGTCCCAATGTCGGGTGGCAACGGCTGGTTCAATAAAAACTGCCCAACATTTGGCCTGGGTGTACTGGAGTTGGTCCGACAGCCGGAGAGTCATGACCAAAGACGGCTCCTGATCAAGGCTCTCAGCCAATGACTGGGGTGTTCTGGCAGAGGGACCTTTCCCCATCAGAAAACAGTAGAACAGCAGGGGGGGGGGGGGGGGGGTGGCTGTACCAACGTTAGAGCTGTCAGTTTTTTGTTTTGTTTTTTTGTTTGAAAGGAAAAACTACTAGTGTGTACGGAGCCCAATTCTTGTTTTCTTTTGGCCCACAGGAGAGGTAGACAAACATGGGTTCCTTTTTAGTATTGTAGAGATATGAATGGTAATGTTTGGAAGAGGTCGGTCAGTCTAGGCAGGCTGATCGTTGAAGTATAGTATACTATTGTGGCCAAACCAAACGAAACATACCTTGGTGAGGTTGCTTTTTAACGGCTAGGAGGTGAGATTTAAAGCTGATCTCAAAGAGCTTTCGAAGGTTGCTTGCAACATCTTTGATGCAACAGCTTTCCATGTCCCTAAGAATAAAAAAAAACGTGGATCCTTTTGGCAAGAGGTGATCGGTATCATCAAGCAATTGACTAACGTAGACCGAAAGGGGAACCCTGCTGCTTGTCTGCATCTCTTGAACCATCTGTTTAAGAGGTATAAGGCTTCCCATATGATCCAGTTACTGAATTCGGCTAAAGCATACATCCCACTATGTTGGAGATTTCAAAGCCCGCCATCAAAATCCTTATGGTTTCCGAAGGTTAATAAACTTGGGGACATGAAGGATCTCCCTGCTAACTGCATAACCGAGAGACCACCTTTCGAGACACTTGGAAACCATGGCAACACTTTATTTCCACTGATTTCTATCTTCAAGGTGGCTTGCTTTCGGGCTGAACCTCTGGGGTTAACCATGTTCCCTGGGTGAGGGGTCCCCCCCCCCCCCGCTCTCTCCACCTGAGTTTTTTTTCTCTCGCACCTGAGATACTCCATTTTCTTTTTCTTTTTCCCCTGTTATCTCCTTACGCCTTCTTCTCCCTTCCTCCCCCTGCGATTACCCAGTTTTGGGTACATCTTTTTTCTGGATATCCGACTGATTATCTTATTATACATTCCCACTCGCTCCCTGGTACAATTTATGGTCCCGCTTAAAACATTGTTGCATGGCTTTACATATACAAATTGGTGTGTATGGTCTTGCATATTGTTACTCTATCTGTTGCATATGCCTTGTTAAATGTAGTGCATTCTCAGATTTGACTAGTTTATTTGACTATTCAGGCTGTGTTCTGATGGGTCTTTTGACCAACAAATTTTACCGAGAGGTTCAATGTATCTGCTAAATGTTGACCATGCCTCGTTCTTTCATGTTTCTGTTAAACTGTGAATCGCAACACTTGGTAAATAATGGAATTACAAAAAAAAAAAAAAATCCCCTTGTTTTTGGGTCTGCCTGGGGGCCAAATGCCAGACAAGCTTTGTTGTTGAACAGTTTGTACAAATACAGGTGTCAAAGTCCAGACCACAAGGTGAGGGTGGTGAACTAGCCACATGTTTTTAGGAAGTATTGGAAGTGGACAGATCAGTAAAAAGAGTTTTATTTCAAAGGTGTAGTACAGGAGGATCTGCCAATAAGTGTCCATGGATTACTTGGTAAGGCTCTGGCTCTGGGACTGGGTTTAGTCATAAAAAGGAGCTGAAAGAAAACCCTTTTTACTGCTTTTTATTTTATTTATTTATTTATCCTTTTTTTTTTTTTTTTTATCCTTTTTTTTTTTTATTATTATTTTGGTTCATCCCTTCTCTAAAATACCCATCCTTTCAGTCAATCATTGCTTGGTTTTAGGTCTGTTTTCTAGTAGACTTTTCACTGATTACTAGAAAAAAGGTCTGAAAGTGTTCCAAAAAGTTCTCAATCTGCTTCTTTTGATTAAAAAATGGTTTAAGTGGCTTTGTGGCTAAATGCAATGTCTACTTAGATCAGGTCCCCCTCCCTTGTAAAAATCTCTATGGCTTATAAGGGCAAAAATGTACATGTAAAGAAAAAAAGAATTTATACTATTTGCTCCTGCCTTCTGCCTGAGAGGCCTAGGTGAGGGTGACATCAGTCCTTTTCATGGTGAGATCCTGGGAACAACAAGGGTCCCAAATGTCATGGGAAAATGATCTTACAATGGACTGGAGTGTCTTCTTACATGATTTGGGGTACTCGTCTTTCCCTAGGAATCTTGTCAAAAAATATCGGGTTGTTGCGCTGTGTTATGTAAAAGACGAGGGTTAGGTAAGTATTTACTCTTTTTTTTTTTTTCCTACAGGTACATTTTTTGCCCTCATAAATGTAGAAAATGTTAAAGGAGGGGGGACTTTGATCTAATAAGGAGACCTTTCATTTTACTGCAAGGTCTGCTTCAACCAAGAGAGAATCGGTTGTGTTGCCCAGGGCATCCCCCAGCTGTATAATTTGTGGCACTGCCCTGCTGCTTCATTCTTCTGTTCCAGATCCCTGCCATTAATCCATGTATGAGCAAAGTGACAGATTCTCTTTATAGCTTTTTTAACTACATTTTTGTTGTTCTTCCATGGGAATGCAAAGGACTAAAGAAAATATGTAATAGTCTGATTAGCTGCACCAAAGATCATCCCTCTCTAGGAGCTACAGTGGCTAAAAAATCTTCTGCATCTGACACATTTTCTAGTTTGTTGGATGCCTGGTCCACTGCTGAACATTGTTGGTTATTTTGTCGCCCCCTATATTACTGTTTTGTCCTGTAGTGGAACAAGGGCCAGTGAATAAAACCATAGAGGACATAGGGGAAAGCTGGCCATAGACGGATGTAATCTCGACCGGTTCAGCAGGGACCAGTCAAGATTTGATCCATGTGTGGTCTGGCTAGTTGTACTGAAGTCTATTCATTAACTTCAGTACAACTAGCCTGTCAATTTTTTTTGCATACGATTACTGCCGGTAGCTATTTACTAAAGGCAAATTTACTTTGCACTACAAGTGCACTTGAAATTGCACTCAAATTGCACTGAAAGTGCACTTGGAAGTGCAGTTGCTGTAGATCTGAGGGGGACATGCAAGGGAAAAAAAGGCATTTTAGCTTGCACATGATTGGATAATAAGAGCTTCCCCAGATTTACAGCGACTGCACTTCCAAGTGCACTTTCAGTGCAATTTTAAGTGCACTTTGCACTTGTGGTGCAAAGCGGATTTGGCTTTCGTAAATGACTTTCACTGTGTTCTGCGGGAGGGGTTCCTCCTTCCACACTGTGTTGATAGGGGAATAGTGTGAAAATCGCATTGGCTATGGCTTGACGAAGTGCCAGGTGCAAAAGATTTCTCAGTAAACTTAGCTCTTCAAGAGTGAAGAACGGTAGTGTCAGTGACAGGACAGGTAACTATTAGGCTCCATGCACACTGAAGCTTATAAACTGCAGTTTATTGGAGTTTTGGCTTTTTTTTTTTTAGCCTATGTGCCCATGCACACCTGGGCGTTTTTCCAGTGTTAATGAGCTTTGGAGTTTATTGGCTTTTTTCTGAACGCCCCCGAAATTTGTGTTGAAAGTGCAGTTTTTTGGCGGGGAAAAACGCAAAACTATCAAAAACGCCGGCGCTAGCATTTTTTTGCGTTTTTTTTTTTTTTTTTTTATCCATTAAAAAAAAAAAGTAAAAAAAGCTGATAAAAGCTACACTGAAAAACGCTGATTTCAGCTACTGCAAAAACGCTAAAAAATGTTGCAAGGCTCCCTGCAAAGCTACTGGCATTTTTTTTATAGCTTTTATCAGCTTCAGTGTGCATTGAGCCTAAAGCTTTATTTTTAAGGTTTTTATCCTAGTGAGTCTTTCAATTTTGGAAGCATTGTCTAATGAATCACATGAGATATTGGGCAGTATTAATTTCAAGTGCAATTCCTGCATCCATGCTTTGTGTAGGCCACGTGAAATGTCAGTGTATGCAGTGTTTATTATATAAGTAGGTGCAGACTCAATCACTAATATCAGATGTCACTTCAAATGTAATTAAACTTCAAAAGTCATGTTCAGGTTTTTTAAACAGTTTTCATAAAGGAATACGTAGTCATGTCCTTGTTTAGGCACTTCTCTTTTCACTTTTCTCCTGTAATAAATATGGATTTATTACAAATCAGCGAGTAAACATTTTTTTCTCTTATTTTTTATTCAATATTTATTAAACTACAAATGTCGGAAACTAGTTATTCATTGGTCGTATGTGTTGTGCCCCAGGTAAAGTCCCAGGGCAAATAAATTGGTTGTGTATTAATGAAGGGATGGAGGCACATCACTGGGTTCACCAGGCCACATTCTATTTTGTAACATTGACAATGGAACATGCGTATGAGATGTGTGTCCAGTATATAAAATTTTATATATAGAATTTTTTTTTTCTTTTTACCAATAACTGATATTGAATACATTTATGTATTTTAATAATTGTGAAAAAAAAAAGTTGGATCAAATAACTGAAGGTCTGTGTTTTGTGTTGTATTTGCGTGGCTTGCAATATCAGTGATCTGCATGTCCTCTGTGTGCTTTTTTGATATCTACTGTGTTATTGATATAAGAAAATATGTAAAAAGTTAATATTTTTTTTTCTTTTCTTTAAGGCTCGAGGATATTAAGCTGAAAATTGGCAAACCACACTGGACCTTGACAGTTTCATCTTTTGGTGGAAAAGATTGGACTGTTGTAAGAGTACAACATGAGGCTGGTAATTGACTTGATCCCCCCTTACTTTCTTGTTTTGTGGTTGTCTAGCTCCAGTGCAGCCAGCTCTCCATTTCCAAGCTTCACCGTGTCTGACACCTCTCTAACTCATCTCGCAGTGCACAAAAACACAGGGGACGTTTATATTGGTGCGGTGAACAGAGTCTATAAGTTGTCGGAGAACCTGACAGAGTTGCGCTCCCACCTGACTGGCCCCATAGATGATAATGCCAGCTGTTACCCCCCACCCTCCGTGCGCGTCTGTACACACAAGCTTTTTCCTTCAGATAACGTTAATAGACTTTTGTTGATCGATTATACTGGGAACCGGTTGGTGGCTTGTGGTAGTGTATGGCAAGGTATATGTCAGTTTTTGAGGCTGGACAACCTCTTCAAGTTGGGGGAGCCGCACCACCGCAAGGAACATTACTTATCAGGAGCGCGAGAGCCGGACTCCATGACAGGAGTGATTGTGGAACAAGATGGTGAGCAGAGTAAACTCTTCATTGGCACCTCCATTGATGGCAAATCAGAGTACTTTCCAACGCTTTCGAGTCGCAAACTGGTCAGAAACGAGGAGAATGAGGAGATGTTTCGTTTGGTGTACCAAGACGAGTTTGTCTCTTCTCAGATTAAAGTCCCTTCAGATACCCTTTCCCAGCACCCTTCATTTGACATATATTACGTCTATGGCTTTGTCAGTGGTGGGTTTGTTTATTTCTTGACGCTCCAGCTGGATACCCAACAGACGGTAAATGACGCCACTGGGGAGAAGTTCTTTACGTCTAAAATTGTGCGGATGTGTTCTGCAGATCCCGAATTCTACTCTTATGTCGAGTTCCCCATTGGATGCACCAAGGATGGAGTGGAGTACAGGCTTATTCAGAGTGCTTACCTTAATCGTCCAGGGCGTAAGCTTGCACAGGAGCTCGGGATACCAGAAGACGAGGATGTTCTGTTCACAGTTTTCTCTCAGGGGCAAAAAAATAGGTCCAACCCACCTAGAGAGTCTGTTCTCTGCCTTTTCACGCTCAGCCAGATCAACAAACGCATAAAGGAGAGGATACAGTCTTGCTACCGTGGAGAAGGAAAGCTATCGCTGCCTTGGTTACTGAATAAGGAGCTCAACTGTATAAACACGGTAAGAACTGCTAGAAACTATTCTCATGATCTTTGTTTGCTTGGTATCCTCGTATTCCATAGCACTTTGGGGTAATGTATACAAAAAGCATGCATTTGAAAGTTATGGAAGCGGAAAATTAACAAACAATATCTGGAAACAAAACCAATGAGGGGTCCTGTCTACAGGAGTTTTCAGTTTGCTAGAAACTGGGAAATTCTACTTTTAGCCATAGAAAATCTTGGGAAGTACCAAAATATTCAGTTTGGGAGTGAGTGGACTGGTCCTACTGGTGGTATACATCATAATGAGGCTCCTGTCCACTAGTTTTTGAGGTTTGCTAGAAAACGGGGAATTCTCCTATAGCCATAAAAAAATCTAGCAAAGTACCAAAATATTCAGTTGGGAATGGACCTGCCCTACTGGATATCAGAAATCTAAAGTGATTAGGAGAGCAGCGTTCACTAAATGACCCTAAAGAATATGGCGATGAATCTAATACACAAGAAGGGACAAAGAGCACAGAGGTGTTTCCATTAAACAGATCAGAAGGGTGGATTGTCTGGAGACAGATGGTCGGATGGTATGGAGGCATTTATGGAATGGTTGTGCTTGGTGGATGAAAAAGTAAAGCGTTTTATTTTAGCAGATTGTTAGTGAATATCGTTGCCTTTTGTTGTGCAGTGTTTTTCAAGCGTTAAGCATTTGTATAGAGAGAGTATTCTTAGGCCCTGTACACACGATCAGACATGTCCGAGGAAACATGTCCGACGGACCGTTTTCATCGGACAAGCCTGAAGTGGTCTGTTGTGCGTACACACCATCGGACCAAAATCCCCTCGGACCAGAACGCGGTGACATAGAACACAACGACGTGATGAAAAAAACAAATTTCAATGCTTCCAAGCATGCGTCGACTTGATTCTGCGCATGCGGGGAATCTGGTCCGATGGTTTGTGTACTAACCATCGATCCTGTCCGACGGACAGGTTTCCAGCTGACATGTTTTCAAGCATGTTTGGAAATTTTTGTCCTCTGGAAAACGGTCCGATAGGCCGTACACACGATCGAACATGTCCGCTGAAACTGGTCTGTGGACCAGTTTCAGCGGACATGTTCGATCGTGTGTACGCGGCCTTAGATTCCATGATATAGGGTCAATATATCCTCTGCTCTACACGCTAGACTTCAGCTGTCACGCTGCAATAGCCATAGATCTCCTGTGTTAGGAATTGCTTGGCTCTTGCCCATTCCTCCACCGCGGTCGGGCAGGAGCGGAGCAAAGCACAGGGAGGGGGGTGTGAAAGGCACATGTGAAGATTTGTTGCTTAATGTATAACATTATTAAAAATTGATTTTTTTCGTAGTGGAACTTGCTCCGTTAGGCGCTCTGCGAGCTAATTAAATTCCTTTGTATGGTTTTGGCTTGTCACAGGCACTCTGCTCGGAACTGAGAAAGGCAAATAGTGCTGCATCCACTTAAACAAGATTAATAGGATTGGAGCCAATGTGTCCCGTGTAACCCGCTCATTCCCAGCGAGGCCGTATACGTGCGCCGAGCTACGCCAGTCACCTAGATTGGCTAGGCTCGGTATTGACACAATTCTGACCTAATGCACACACTGATTATACAATCTATTACCACTTTAGGCTGACAAATTGTTAGCAATCTAACAATATTTCTTTGGAGATCATCAGCAGATGTATGAGCACTTGTGCAAAAATCTCACGTATGGGATCACCAGAGGTGTATTTAGGTTTTGTGCTGCCCTAGGCCTGACTAAACTTGCGCACCCCCTAATTTAAATATGACCCACCCCTTCCTGTCACAGCCACACCCTGTGTTGTTTAAGGCCCGCCCTGAAATTTTCGAGTGAGGACACTAGTTCTGAGGGCATGGGGGGGGGGGGGGGGGGGGGGGGGGGTCAATGGATTCCCTTTGATTTCCTCTTACTTCCTGGTTGCCCATAGAGCAGGAAGTGAAGGGAAATCTTTGCAATGGGACAGGGATGGTAAAAGTGTTGCCTATAGTTCTATTTTAAGTAGATGGTGCAGCAGAAACATAGCACAGTGAGGAAGGTTTGTGGTCCAGGATGACAAAACAGTCAAAATTGGAAGCGTCCCCCCACAGTTGCGGAATGCCGGCTGCCCGCATACTAGAAGCAGCGCGGCCACTTTATGGGGGCGCTAGACTAATTTTCCTAACAGTGTAGCGCAAGCCGGCGGGGGCTCTTTTCGTGCTGCCCCCCTGCAAGGTGCTGCCCTAGGCCTGGGCCTTGTTGGCCTAGGCCAGGATACAGCTCTGGGGATCACATATTATTTGATAGGAATACCTCGATTTGGTTCAATGTACAGTAAAACCTTGGGTTGCGGACATTATTCATTCCGGAAGCATGCTTGTAATCCAAAGCACTTGTATATCAAAGCAAATTTCCCTAAAATAAATAATGGAAAATCAAATGATTCGTTCCACAACTTTATTCATAGGTTCTTCAGTTTATAGTCTATATAAAAAGATTATAGCAATGTGATATGTTGTGTAACCAAAAAATGTCCTTCCATAAATGGAAGCCTCCACAAGGGGATTAAAGGCAAAATCCAGCTGGAGCTAAGGAGTATAAAAAGGAGAGGCGCCTTTAAGTGTAGCAATATGTTCCCAAATGTTGTACCTTCATTAAATGTAACCATATTGCTACACTTGGAGGCTCCTCTCTTCTCTTTTATACTCGGCTGTGACATGACGCTGCTTGTATATCAAGTCAAAAATTAATTTAAAAAATTGTCTTGTCTTGCAAAACGCTCTTAAACCAAGGTTTTACTGTAATTGCATGAGACACGCTAGAACAGTTTTAGGCTTTCTTTCACTTTTTCACCTGGTAAACAGCCAGTAAGTCTGTGGTTTTTCAACTGCACAAACTGTCCTGCAGATGTAGACGTTGGAGGGATGAGATTTAGCATGGACAGGGGTGCTTAAAATGGGCAACTTTTATTCATGTAAAACCTTTATCCCAAAAGAAACAAATCTGTTGTAGTTTGTTGAGTTTGGCTTCAATTTGTTATTGTATCTAAATCTGCTAATGCCTCTAACACTCCCCTCCCCCATGACTGAAAGTGCTGCTGCCCAAGGGTAACCCTATGTTCATTCATACAGAGTGGGGGCACTCTAATACAGGAGGTATGTTACTTGCCAGATCACTAGATAAAAACGGAGATAAAAAAGCCTAAAAAAAAAAAAGAAAACGAAAACGTAAGTAGCCACCACATCTAATGGTTGGCAAGCTGCAATATGTTTCATTTTCTGGTTTTGGGTTTAAAACTGCTTTTAAAGCATTTCTAAAGGCAATTTTTCAATTAATAAGAAAACCTGTTATACTCGCCTGCTCTGTGTAATGGTATTGCACAGAGCCGCCCCAAAACTTCTCTTCTGGGGTCCCCCACCAGCAATCTTGGCTCCCCTTTTTTTGTGTCTGCCCCCATAGCTGTGTGGGCTTACTCCCAAGTCTGGGTTGTGTGTCCATAGACACACGCACCGTTCTGTTCTGCACTGCCCCTTGCTCTCTGCTCACAGGATTTGACTGACGGCAACAGCCAATCCTCCTGTGAGAAGAGAGAGGGGAGAAGAACTACAGACGGGCACAGTGCTGGATTAATAAAGGACTCGGGTAAGTGTTTTTATGGGGGAGGTACAGCCAGTGGCAAAATGTTGTTTTTGGCATTTGAAACGCTTTAAAATGTCAGTGTAGTTCCAATAAGGAACATATGCACATTGGCATAATATTTATTAGTGTATACAACAAATGAACAGCATATATGCTGTTATTATGCAGTACAATGATTGTAGGTTTATGTAGAAGCTAAACTCCAGAAATTCAGCCACTTTCTACAATGTTCTGATTACTAGGGTAAAGTCCAATGAGGTACATGCCAACTTGAGGAGTTGGTTTTCTCTCTCTTTTTTTTATTTTTTTTTACTAAACACTGGGAGCTGTGACGATAGACCACCTGCTCTCAGCTCCTGCAGCTGAGTCTGCCCTTCTCCAGCACAATCACAGAGCAGTTTGTATTATGTGAACCCATTCATAAAGAGAGAAGTCCGGGAGGTTGCATGCACTTCGTTTAACTTAACCCATAGTAAGTCAGCAGGTGTTAGAAAGTGGCGTAATTTCTGGAATTCAGCTTTAAAATGTTTATTCGTTCTGTTATCAGTGGTCTGTCCAACATGATATCTTATGTTCTACATAACGGAGCATGAGGTAGATACAATGTTGTGAAACTAGTCTGTCTACTATTCACTATGGTTGCCAGTACAATTTAACAATCGGAACAGAACTTACACTGGACATGTACATAACAAATTAAAGTGATTGTAAAGTCTCTTTAAAAATAAAAATAAATAAACCTATTATACTTGCCTGCTCTGTGCAGTAAATTTGCACAGGGCAGCCTGGATCCTCCTCTTTTCTGGTCACTCTTTGCTGCTCCTGGCCCCTCCCCATTAAGTGCCCCCACAGCAAGCAGCTTACTATGGGGACAGCCGAGCCACAGCTCTGTGTGTCCAGTCGGACACGGAGCTGTTAAAATAGACAGGCCCCTAGCACAACATTGGAGCATAACTATTCTGCCGTTTTTCCGAATTAAGAAAGCAGGCAGAGAGACAAACAATCTGCTTTTTTCTATGTCCAACTGTCAAGAGGAGGAGCTTTTATTGCTACTGCAGATTTTAAGACAAAATTACATCATTCATATGAGCACATTTGATTGGCTTAGTCTATATAAGGGTTTCTTCCTGTGATGTCTTATTCTTGTCACGGAGCCCTCGTGGCACATTCTTTCCTTCCACAGTCGCCATATTTTTTTTCAGTTGATGGAGGGGGCTTTGGAGTGAAGCTGTTTAGGAGTGCAGTAAAAGGGAGGGGTTGGAGACATCTGTCTTCACTTAATCACTTCCTGGGCCGAAATTTAACTCTATGATCTGTTACTTCATTTAAGGAAAATGATACTGTAGTATATTTTCACACATACATATGTGTATATATATCTATATAGATCAAGAAATAAAAGGGAAAACAAGAAATAAAAGAATATAAGGCAAGAAAAGCAACATTTCAGTGGTTATAGTAAAAAGTAGCATAACACAAAATAATCATTTTATTTTAACTCCATCACACTGTGGTTCGGCCCCTCTTTCCTGATTGGCTAACTGACTTTGACTGCAGCAGGTGACTATAGCCCCACTGCTGTCTCTCGGCTAATCAGAAGGGAGAGTCCTGGGAGGCAGAGGGACTCGTGGACATCACTGGATAGAGATGGGGCTCAGGTAAGTATTAGGGGGGGGCTGAGAGGGGCTTCTGAACATAGACTTAATCTTAATGCATTAAGATAAAAAATGTCTGCCTTTACAACCCCTTTAAATGGTTTAAACAGTGGCCAGTTGCTTCCATTAAGAAGGCACTTTTGGTCATTTTTTGCTAACAGCAGACTTTATACAGATCACTGGAAAGACTTCTTCTTTTAAAGCTTAACTCTAAAGCCTACTACACACAAGCCAAATATCAGCATATTTAACCGAAATCGTCCGACATTTGGCCAATGTGTACAACAGCCTGTTCGACCAAAGCTGGCTTCTATGGAATAGGCATGCTGGAAAACAGCTGCTAATCGGCATCCAATGGTTGTGGTTGTTGACCAGTGTGTTCTGGTGGGGTGGGGGGGGGGGGGGGGGGAGTCGGTCCCCCTTTCAGAACACACTAGTTCAGTGGGAAGATTACTATACTAACATTAAAAAGTTAGTACAGCGTGCGCCTCTTTTTTGTTTTGTTCGGCAGAACAAAACAAAAAAACAGAGGCGCACGCTGGTTTTAACGTAAAAAAAACTTGGACCGGTTGTACAGGCTTTGGTCAGGGGTCTGAGAAGAGATGGTCCCCTTTTTGGCAGTCCATGTCTCCCCTCATTTTTTAGCACTGCAGCTTTTGTCAACACTTGCGGGCGTGTCAGATATTCGTGTTCCCCACAGCATGCCATAGTTCCATTCTCAGACCCCTAAGTAAGGATTGAAACAAGGCTCATAGTGGAGGGACGCTCCCGGAAGTGAGACTGACCATGGATGGAGCTCTGGAAGGGAGGGAGAAGATGTAGACGAATGCCGCTGGAGGGGTGAGTATGTCATCTCTTTTCTTGCAGGGATCCTAAATCAGGATTTTTTTCTTTAACGGTATGGCTGACTGCAGCTTTACAAAGCATTTAGCAGGCTTTGTCAGGCATTAAGGAAATTCTGGGAGACGACTAAGCTGGGCATTTTAGATGTTTATAAAAAGCATAATGCTTTTGGCATTTTATGCCTTAAGGTAAAAATGCCCATGTGTATTTGTTGTCGTGCAAGAAGCAGTCATTTTCTTCCTTCCAGGCCAGACCTGGGTGCCAACATCTTCCTCTTTGTATACAGAGGGAAAAATCGGATCATGTCTAGCAGTGGTGCAAAGTATTTTCTCAGGTCTTACAATGAAATCCTAACTCTTTCACTGCCTCCGACCTAAGGCATACAGCAGAACAAACGCTTCCAGCTGGTCAGGTCAGTTTGCCTTCTGTCTCCTGCATTTTCCACTCTGCCTTGAAACTCATGAACTTATCAGAAATGTACTCCTGACTATCCTAATTAAATGAATAGCTATGATCAGTGACTGAGAAGTCGCTGATTGTCGCAATTCATTGAGAAAGTGACCCCTGCTACTATCCCAGAGACCTGCTACTCTGCCAACAGACCACCCCGCAGGAAAATACATTTTTTTGTCTCCAGCAAAACCTGATCCCCCCCCCCAACTGTGCCCTCCAATCTTTCCCCACCTGTACCAGGGGAGATGGTGAGCTGTGTAGGGTAGAAGCAACCACCCCCCCCCCCCCCCCCAGCTGCGAGAATCTGGTGACAGGTGGGCGCTGGCAAACGGCAGCATTCTGTGTCAGCTGTAAGGCCTCTGTCTGTGCTGTGCCCTCTAATCTCCATTGCTTCTCCCCCCAATCTGTAGCAGCGGAGACCATGGGAAATGACCGCACACCGGCACCCAGTAGGGAGAATTGGATGGGTGAATGGTGTTGATCACCCGGTGTTGATTCAAGTGATACTAAAGGATAATTTTTTTTTTTAACAACAAACATATTATACTTGCCTCCACTGTGCAGCTCGTTTTGTACAGAGTGGCCCCAAACATCCTCTTCTGGGTCCCTCAGCGTTTCTTGCAGCTCCTCCCCGCATTAGATAACCCCCTTGGAGAAGTGCTCTCCCAAGGGGGTTACCTTACGGGGGCACTCCCAAGTCCAGCATTTGCATCCATGGACACGAATTCCAGACTTGGCATCGCCCACCACAGCGTCCGCTTCATTGGACTTGATTGACAGCAGCGGGAGCCAAAGGCTGTGCTGCTATCTATCCAATCAAAGCTGGGACTCTGTGGAGAGAAGGACAGCACGTCCCTGCCGAGGAGATGAGGGGGCTCAGGTAAGTAAAACTGGGGGGGACTGCCAGGATGAAAAAACATGAGCCTTTACTATCTCAACATTTAAAAGGGGTTGTAAACACGAATGCCCATTCCAGTTTACTATCTCATTCTTTTATCAATGAGCAGGACGCTATATGGAGCACTTTCTGTTCAGTATGGGAGTGCAGCTGTGGCTGAAGAAGAGGAGACTGTGTCCTCAATCTTTCTCTGTCGGTGAGGCACATTAGAGTGCCATTCATTCATTCATATATTAATTCATTCTGAATGGTACTGCATTACACCATCTCGCCTTGCAATGATGTACACAGGAGTGTGCATGTTCCCACAACACGATGGTGTGAATTGGGCCTAATCCAAAGCACCGTCTTTTTATCCTACTGGCCATGTGCTTCCACAAAATGTAGGGTTTGGTGGGTCTTGTGCAAACTTGGAAAGATAGAAGTGAAAAATGATATACAAAATATCTAGGTAGAAATTGTTCCTTGCTTAACAATCCCCTGGAAACTTCTGGAACCCTGGGTTAAACCCTGCATTCATTTCAGATTTTTTAATCTATAGAAATTGTTTTGACATTTTTATGGACAGTAGTTGCATAGTGGGAGCTGAACTTAAAGTGATTGTAAAGGTGCTCAACCTGTGGCCCTCCAGCTGTTGCTGAACAACAAGTCCCATCATGCCTCTGCTTTTGGGAGTCATGCTTGTAACGATCAGCTTTGTAATGCATCATAGGACTTGTAGTTCTGCAACAGCTGGAGGGCCACAGATTGGGCACTCATGTCTTAGTAGGCTTTTTTTTCCCTAATGCACTATGTGCAGCAGCTGGCCCAGCACCCCCTGATACTTACCTGAGCCCCATTTCTGTCCAGTGATGTCCACGAGTGCCTCGCCTGTCCGTCCTAATTGGCTGAGACACAACGGTGATGCCATTGGCTCCCGCTGCTGTCAATCAAAGTCGGTCAATCAGGGGAGAGGGAGCCGAACTGGGGCTCCGTGTCTGAATGGACACACAGAGCTGCAGCTCGACTCAGGTGCCACCATAGCAATCTGCTTGCTGTGGGGGTGCTTCGTCACATACGGCTACCCGATGGACTGCGCATGCGCGACGCCGCCATATGCGTTCCAACACTTTTACAGTGTAGCTAGAGAATTTAGCTGAAAGGAATTTGTGAACGTTTTAGTAATTGCTTTTCAATGAAAATTTTGCATTTGTAAAAGTGTTGGAACGCATACGACGGCTTCGCGCATGCGCACTCCAGCGGGTAGCCATATGTGACGAAGCACCCCCACACCGAGGAATTTGCTATGGTGGCACCTGAGCCGAGCTGCAGCTCTGTGTGTCACCATAAGTGACGAAACAGGGGCACTCAGCAGGAGGGAAGGGCCAGGAAAGCTGGAGGGACCTGAGACGAGGAGGATCTGGGCTGCTCTTTGCAAAACCATTTTACAGAGCAGGTAAGTATAACATGTTTGTACAGTCTCTCGTGTTTTTTTTAAATATAACAATCAGTTTAAGCCAGCCATAGTTCAGGGACTGGCTTAAAGGGGTTGTAGAGGTAAAAAAATGATTTTCCTAAATAGCTTCCTTTACCTTAGTGCAGTCCTCCTTCACGTACCTCATCCTTCGATTTTGCTTTTAAATGTCCTTATTTCTTCTGAGAAATCCTCAATTCCTGTTCTTCTGTCTGTAACTCCACACAGTAATGCAAGGCTTTCTCCCTGGTGTGGAGTGTCGTGCTCGCCCCCTCCCTTGGACTGGGAATCAAGTGATTCTTTTCTGGATGGTTGCAGAAAAGAAAATGGCATAATCTGTGGCTTGCTTTTAGGACTTGTTCACACTGGGTGTCAAAAATGCATTTGATTATTTATTTTTTTGCAGCCTCTATGCACCCCTCTGTTAGCCCACGTGTTCTTGCACACATGGGTGTTTAGAGGCGGAAACCCCCTCCCCCAGTGCCAGCGTGTTCAGGAGAGGAGGAAGAAAAGTCGGACACGCTGAAATGCGTGTAAAAACGCTAGGCGTGTTTAGCACTTGAACATTCGTTCATTCCAATGTCCAGAATAAATGAATATTACAGCCATTGAAATGAATGAATGCCCAGACACTTGATGCACCTAAACATCTTTGCAAAACGTGTCACATTTTTGAATGAATGAATAAAAAAATCGCCTCCGATTTTTATTTATTTTTCCTGATTTTTGGAGATGCAAAAGCACTGTGCGATTTCCTCAGCGACTGTGGAAATAAAGTGCAGTGACCCTTTTCCTGCGTTTTCCCCTCAGGTACAGCAAATTAATGTCGCACGAGCGGCTGCAAACGCATAGGTGTGAACCAAGGCATTAGGAATAAAATGGAAGATGTTCTGTTTGTAAATGGCGCTCCTTTCCTCATAGATGACTCAAACTGTAGACTTTCCATGGAGTTTTGTATCCAGACGCATGTTCATTAGACGTAGCAATCTGCACATTTTAAATTGCATACGGCTGCTCCAGGCTGTCGTTTTGAGAGGAGGGGGGGGGGGGGGGGGGAGACAGAAGGTTGCAAATAAGGCCATGAAGTGGGAGGTCTGGAGAAAGCAGGCATTATGTAAATGTAATTAAGTCTGAACTATTTCAGAAAATGAAACGTACGCCGCTGCCGCTCCTTAATTTTTCCGTCGTACACCAGACTTGATTCCCAGTATTGCTCCCCTCTTCCCGTCTGCAGTGTGGCCTCACGTGCTGTTCATTTCAGCATTCTTCATAGTCGCACACTTCTGGCAGCGTGGAGGGATGAGTATAGCAGACAGCGCTGCTCTAAATACAATGTGGTTTCCCAGAGAAGCCACTTCAAAGGCCGCACAGCTACAGCGACACCCTGTTATTTGTGGCACAGTAGCCGCAGATGTGACATTTCGCTGGGTGTCCTGGAACGGTCTTGATGTCGACGTGGCAGGCTGGTTATTCCTTGGCGTCAGGATTGTGCCAATGTCTTTAAAGGAGCCATCTAGTGATAAAGACAATTTATTTTTTTGTATTTAGCAGACAAGGGTTAGAACCTGGTGGTTTTCAAAATGCTCTCGGTTTTACCATAAAGTGGATGTGTTTCGTCTTTGTTCTCTCTGCCACCCTTCACTTAGACAGGAAGTCTGGGGAAATCCTTCCACGCCCTTTCTAAAAAAAAAAAATCTGACAGGCGGACCCAATCGGACCATCCATTGCCCTCTGTGGAGTGGTGGCTGTCAATGAATATGTGTATGCAGGCATCCGATCTGATCCTATCTGCTAAAAATGGCAAATAACAGATGGGGATCTGCTAGCATAATCCCGGCTGAAGAAGAGATGTTAATAAATTAAATTATATATATATATATATATATATACATATATATATATATATATATATATATATATATATATATATATATATATATATATATTATACGGACAGGCTGTCTGTTTACATTCGGCTGCCCATAGAGGCCAGCGGGCTGTGTCTGTCCGCTCTGCATAAGCTGGGTGGACACAGACAAGCCATCCACCTTCTCAGTGGGGATCAGCGGATGGTTTCCTGCTGAGCAGGCGGACTCCTGGTGGAGCCTCTGTATTCCTATTGGTGTGTGGCTGTATACTGATGAGTCAGTATAAATCTGTTTACACCCATGTCTTTTTATGCAAGTTTTGGATTTTGACTTACTCTGAGGAAGCTGTAAAAGCGCTCTAAGGGCTCATTTACACTTGCTTTGGCTTCAACACACATTAAAGCACCTACCGCTTCAACATGCTTTTATGATGTGTTTTTGATGCATCGGTGGTGCTTCCATGAAGCTTTGGTGATGCTTCAGTGAAGCGTCGGGGATTCCTCTGTGATGTTTTTTTTGAGCTTTTTCAAAGCTTAACAGGTGTGTGTATCTAATACCTCCAATTTCTTCAAAGCAAAGCTAAGCTGAATTCAAGCCTTTCAAAAGCTGAAGTTGCTTAAAGTGAGCTTTGTCATGGCATTCTATGGAGGCTTTGAAGCGCCACTAAAGCTACCTGGGGTATAATTATTTAAGCAAAGCCGAAGCAAAGCAAACACAAGGTGTGGAAAAGTGTAGTGCTAATAATAACACAAATAATAATACAATAAAGATTAAATCATGCAACACCACATGTGAATGAATGGTATTCAAAAGTCCATAAATGTTTTGAATAAATCGGTGAGTCGGTTTCTTTGAGTAAAACAGATACACAAAATCCGGTGCATAAAGAAGTGAAAAATCCACCACCGCTTATGACAAGGGGCTTACCGGACTGATTGGACCTAGACAGGCATATACCCACTAGGCCAATCAAGCTTTGTTAAAGTTGATATACTGAAGCGGGTACACCATACACGTCATGCGATTCGGTATCAATGAAGGCAAACCTCAGACAGATGATTCAAAAATACTTCCCAGCAAGCAGCAACTCTCAACAGATCACTCAGAGGGCATATCAGTACTCCAACCGATAAGCATGAAAAAGAGAAGGCAAAGCGTACATAGCGTAATTCCGTAATAAAAATCGATATTTATTATAAAGAGAAAAACTCACATTTTGCAATGGTCAATAGAGCTTATAGAAAAAGGGTAGCAGGAACAACAGTAGTCCATCCCGACATGTTTTGTTACAAAAAGATCATCTGGGGTGCTGTCATCATGCTACACTTACCCTTATATACAGCAAAAGGTCCCCACACACACACCCCAGATCTTTTTATTCAAAACATTTATGGACTTTTGAATACCATTCATTCACATGTGGTGTTGCATGATTTAATCTTTATTGTATTATTATTTGTGTTATTATTAGCGCTACACTTTTCCACACATTTTCTATTAGCAATTTTTTGATCTCTCTTGCTGTGTTAGCGGCTTTTTGCATTTTAAGATAGCGCAGTATTTTTTCTTTTTCGACAAGGTGTAAACAGAACTGTAAGCTAACCATTTTATTTAGTGACAGGAGCTTTGACAGGCGTTTAGAGAGCTTTATCAAAGCGTGTCCAAAGCCTTGTTTTGAAGCAAGTGTAAACTCGCCCTAATACAAACCTCCATTCATCTCTGTATCTATATGCATTGCAGAGAAAATGTATTTGAATTTAAAGTTCACAACAGTGAGTTTTTCTTTAAAAGCTGATCCTGCTAGCCCTTTAATGCAGTGGTCTCCAAACTGCGGCCTGGGGCCA
The DNA here is from genome assembly GCA_029574335.1 of Rana kukunoris. Classification (NCBI taxonomy): domain Eukaryota; kingdom Metazoa; phylum Chordata; class Amphibia; order Anura; family Ranidae; genus Rana; species Rana kukunoris. Next base: position 146,997,003 of record CM056057.1, on the reverse strand, counting down.
GGTGCGGCTGTTTGCTTGCTTTTATCTGTCCCTTGAGGCGTTTCACACTGTCAATCAGTGCTTAATCATAGCTGTGATTAAGCACTGATTGACAGTGTGAAACGCGTCGACTCTTTTGTCCGTTCTGCTGTGGCATGTATTTTTTGATCCTATTTTACTATTAAAGTGGTTGTAAACCCACTTTTGTTATTTACACCTACAGGTAAGCCCCTACATTAAGGCTTACCTGTAGGTGTTTGGCAATTACTCCTAAACCTGCACAGTTTAGTAGATCTTCGCCAATGACAGGCACCGCTGTCTACGGCGCATGCGCTGTTGATTACAAGTGCGCAGGTGCACTGAGAATAGCCGTCTTAAATGCGGCAATGTTGAATTGACAGCTCCTGAATGCATGCGTGGAGTGATGTCATCGCCGCTCCGGCCAATCACAGCGCCGGAGTGGCGATACCCGGAAGTAACCTCAGAGAGTGATGAATGCAGCGGAGGGGGGAACACGAGGACGGCTTCTGGTGCTTCGTTCGAAGGTAAATACATGCATATTGAGCTGGTATGCTAGTCATACTAGCTCATTATGGCTTTGTCTTGCAGGTTTTTAAAAAAAAAAGTTTAACAGGGTTTACAACCACTTTAAAGGCAAAAGAGTGCAGCTGCCCAGAAGTTTCCTTTCATTCTCATTGGTCATGTCACAGGCCGAAGTATTGTCCATTCTCATTATGGCTTCTAGAAATTCCTAGTGAATTGTGTGGCAGTACCCTATGATACTTTGCCCTGGGCAATTGTCGCCAACCTTTTGGACCTCAAGGACCACTAAACTCACAGTTTTGAATCCCACGGACCACTAACATGAATTTTAAGTGCCTTATACGCACAATGCTTTGGCTCCCTGCCCCTCTCCCCCTGGATCACACTGCTGCGTTATACGCACAATGCTTTGGCTCCCTGCCCCCCTCCCCCTGGATCACACGTCTGCGTTATACACATAATGCTCCGTCTCTCTGTCCCCCTCCCCCTGGATCACACTGCTGCATTATACACATAATGCTCCGTCCCTCTGCCCCCCTCTCCCCCTGGATCACACTGCTGCATTATACACATAATGCTCCGTCTCTCTCCCCCCCGCCCCCTGGATCACACTGCTGCGTTGCATTGCTTCCTTACACAGACTCCTCATTGGATCTTCCCTCCTCATCCAGGCTTTTCCTGTAGCTCTGTGCTCCCTTCCACAGTTTGTGATCAGCACTGCCATTGGAAGTCCCCTCCTTTATCTCTGGTTCTCTGTACTACTCCCGGCACCTCCCTCTGAGTTCACAGGAGCCGGAACTACAGCGGGGGCATCAGTTATCAATGCACGCTGACAATATTGACCATCAGAGCGCATTGAGAACCACACTGGAAACGACAAGGGGTGGTATACATTCGCCAAAATGTTGATTTGCAGCAGATCCAAAATTTTCTTGGACCACTGGTAACCGCTACTCCAGCTAGCTGTTCCTTGAGCTGTGAGCATCTTTTAACTCTAGGATATCGAGAGACGCTTAACATCTTTTCAGCTCTCTGTATTAGTTAGAGGGGGATTCTTCTAACTGACCACAGATGTGAGGAGCTTTCTTTCCACTGACCCTCATGGTAGTTTACCATAAGCTGTAGATACAATGAGTTATTATCAGGGTTCTCTGAGACCTAAGGTTATTTTAGGGGTTTCTCCTTGTTTACAAAGATTGAGAAAGGCTGCTGCATACTATGTACTGCTTTTTGTAGAGAAGAGGTAAAGGCTAGTTCACCGTCTGTCAGCGATTAAGCGTGGAACCTCAATGACATGGGCGTAATGCAGAGAACGATGCTGATTAATGTGCAAGTCCAGTTAAAGCCATATTAATCTTGCAAGAAGGAATCGTCTTCTGTTAGAAGAATTTTTTTTTTTTTTTTAAGTTTGAATAATGTAACATTTAGAGGGCCCCTCAACATTTCAAAAATGTCCCTTGATGTGGATAAATTACCGTAACTCCCTTATAAAGTTGGGATGCAGTAATGTGAGCTGCTGTGACTTCATCTTCTCTCCTTTGGCCAATACGGGTCTCGCAGTCAACAAAGCTTTCTGGCAAATGTCAGCCATTCTGTTTCTCCTTTCTTCCCTTACCTAACATGGTAAAATTCCTTCTCAATTTTTTCTTCTTTTTTTTGTAAAAGTATCACTGGGATTGTGGTGAAATCCACATGGCCAAACAGAGTAGCTGCAGAGTAGAGTAGATGTAGAGAAGCTGAAGGTATGTGCGGGGAGATAAGGGGGCAGTGCCAAGCTTTTTCTTTTGCAGCTTGTCCTATTCTGCACATCTTTTTTTGTCTTTATCATACATCAAGGGTCAGAGTTAGGCTATTATTACTTACCGAGTTGTACGCCATCTTTAGTTGAATGCACACTGGTAGACCAAAGGTCTTGGACAGAAAGTCTGACCCTATATAACCCCTCCCATACAGGAAGTACTTGTTTTTTTACCAGTGTCTGCAAGGCTGTTGCTCAGATTTTTAAGACCCGGTCTTCACTGCATATGCTCACAAGATTGGTGGATGTTGGAGCAGTCGAGGATTTTGATTTTTGGCACGGTGTCGTCGCCCCCCCTCAAGGTTATTGCTCTGGGACGTCCCAGTAGATAAGGAATATTGGCCTGACTCTGTGTCCCATGATGTATGAAAAAGAAAATAGGATTTTTTTCTTCATACTTGCCTGTAAAATCCTTTTTCTTTGAATACATCACCTGACACTGAGGTCCCTCCCCTCTTTTAAAGGATATAGTGCTTGCTACAAAACTGAAGTACTTCCTGTATGGGAGGGGTTATATAGGGGCGGACTTCCTGTCTAAGACCTTTTGGTCTACCAGTGTCTATTCACCTAAAGATGGGGTATAACCCAGTAAGTAAGGAATAATAGCCTAACTCTGTGTCCTGTGATGTACTTAAAGAAATAATTTTACAGGTAAGTGTGATGAAAAAAATCTTTTTCCCTACTGTTGATATCATGAAAAAAATGCATTGTAATGCGTACAAAGCACATGGTCATATTTGCAGTGCCGGGCACAGGTGAGGCTGTGCTGAGGGGCACAGGTGAGGCTGTGCTGAGGGGCACAGGTGAGGCTGTGCTGAGGGGCACAGATAAAGATGTTAATTTTTATTTTGTAACTTTAATTCTGCATAAAACATATAGGTGTAATTTCATGAAATAATTTATGAGAGCGTGTTTAGGGGCATGGTTGGGGTTGGGTGGGGCAACTGGTGGAAAGTAACTCTTGCCTGGCTAGTAGCCTTCTGCCCAGTACTACATGTCCCATGAGGCATTGCTCCTCACACATTCACAGGCACTTCTGACATGTATGGACTGTGTACTGAGCTGTATGTGTTCTGCACGGTGTATACTGACATGTATGAATGGTGTACTGAGCTGTATGTGTACTGCACTTTATTTTGTGCTATGTAAACAAATAATGCATTCTGTATGCAAACCAACTAAATCGACTGATCAACTAATTGATTATGTTGATTAGTAGTTTAAGCCCTATTCTGTGTTCCTAAAGAAACTTTATTTAGAGGTAACAAACGCTGATGAAACAATGATCCCTCCTCCTGACTGTTTTTTGAAACCGAGCTATAGCCATCTTGACCATCAATAACGTGTGGTGTTTTTTGTTTTTGTTTTTTAAATCGCCTTATTGACCCATAAGCTTTTTCAAATTTATTGAGCTCAGATTTTCACTGTACAGTTTAAAAAAAAAAATCGATATTCTACCCAGTCTACTCTATGGTCCGGGGTTCACCTGGTGTCGTAGGTTAATTCTGGAAACAGTGTGTAGCAGATGGTGTCAGGACGGCTTTACATCTGCGTAGTCTTCACCCTCCGCCGGCAGGGAACAAGTCAGCAGCTCCTCTCTCACGGATCATGGTTTATTTTTTTTCCCCCTGCGTTGTGCGTGTGCGCTAACACATAGCAAACGCATTCAGCATAACTGCTTTGGCCTGGCAATGAGCCACAATCAAGCATGCCAATCCCACGGCTGATGATCCTTATGCATGCCAGCCTCTGGGGCAAGAAACATTTCACAGAAATCCATTGTTTGCTAAGGCAAGGTGCAGGTTGTTTTTTGGAAAAAAAAATAAAATAATTGTCTGCTTTTTCCTGATATAGTATTCAAAGTCAACAAGAAGAATGTGTAGCATTCTGCTCTACTGTTTTTCACCTTCTTCATTGTGGAGGTGTTTTTTTTATTTTTTTTGTCTCTTTAATTTACTGTAACTGGGTTAATCCCTGTTAAAGGGTATACAGAGTCATAAATGGGTGCGAGTACGGTAGGTATGGTATGGGTGCGAGTACGGTAGGTATGGTATGGGTGCGAGTACGGTAGGTATGGTATGGGTGCGAGTACGGTAGGTATGGTATGGGTGCGGTAGGTGTGTGGTATGGGTGCGGTAGGTGTGTGGTATGGGTGCGGTAGGTGTGTGTTATGGGTGCGGGTACGTGTGTGTTATGGGTGCGGGTACGTGTGTGTTATGGGTGCGGGTACGTGTGTGTTATGGGTGCGGGTACGTGTGTGTTATGGACGCATGGGTGTAGTATGGGCACGGTAGGTGTGTGGTAGGTGGGTGTGACATGGGTGCGAGGTACGGTGGGTGTGTGGAATGGGTGCGACTATGGTACACTTGTACAGAGGTAGGCTGGGTAGTGCTGGCTCCTATGGGGCAAGGAATAAAGGGAAAGTTCCTGTGCTTTGTGTAAAGCATTGCAGAAAATGTCAATACTAAATAAATTGGTAAATTAAAAAACAAATCTATTCTCTGCGGGTTGTTTATGAATGAAGCCCAAACACTCTCGTGTCTAATCTTATCTGCTTTTTCAGCCTTTGTCCTAATAAGCGCAACGAGGCCTGAAATGCGAGAACATGCATAAAGGCGTGTAAACTGTTTCCAATGGTGCTTCTAGGAGGTAGTAATTGATTAACCGATGCAACAAATGATTCTGTATATAGTAAGGCACACAAACGTGTAATTAAATCGTGGGATCAGTGATCGCACAGTTCTCCAATCATGCGTGATTGGTAGCTACAAGATGCCACTGCATGCTTTTTGTGTAGCTTGATCCATATGGGAGCCATTGGTTCCATCTGTTTGGAAATCATTACCACTCCTATAGATTAAGGTCTTACAGCTGATCTACTTTCAGACTAATGATGTGACCACCAGCAAGTAGCAAGAAATAAATTCACTTGTGTAACTTGGCTTGTGTGAGACAAACGGGACCCAATGAGGCTTGCTGAACATTTGTAGCTCCTTTGCCAGATACCAAGTAAAGGCCTTTCAGGTACAGCACAAGTGTCAAACACAAGGTCCGCGTGCCGAATCCGGCCCTCCAGGCCATTTCATGTGGCCCTCGCACGTCTCCTGCAGCTGCAGGAAAACTCCAGCCCTCCTCTGGTCCTCCTTTAGACCCTTAGGACGCGTACACACGACCGGTTTTCTCGGCAGAATTCAGCAAGAAACTCGATGGGAGACGTAGTCTGACGAGAAAACCGGTCGTGTGTACGCTTTTTGCCGAGAAAACTGTCAAACTCGTCGAGCCAAAAAGAGAGCATGTTCTCTATTTTCTCGACGGGCAATGGGAAAATTTGTCTCGACAAGTTTTTTGACAGCTGAACAAGGAACTTGACGGGGAAAACTATGTGTTTTGCCCGTCGAGTTTCTCGGTCGTGTGTACGCGGCCTTACTTTCTGCTTTCAAGCAATGCATCCAGCTTCTTCCCAGCAGCAGCATAAGGAAAGGGGGTGCACTGTGATGTAAGGGAGAGTGGGAGACTCAACTTCTGATGGTGGGGTGGCTCTTGACATCTAATGTAAGGGGAGGGGATGTGCTGGACATTTAATCTTACAGATACAACCGACCCTTTTGAGGCCAATCTTAATGCTGATGCGGCCCACAATGAAATTGTTTGACACCCCTAAGGTACAGTATCTCACAAAAGTGTGGAACACCCCTCACATTTTTGTAAATAATTTATTATATCTTTTCATGTGACAACAATGAAGAAATGACACTTTGCTACAATGTAAAATAGTGAGTGTACAGCTTGTATAACCATGTGCAAGTTTGCTGTTCCCTCAAAATAACAACACACGACCATTAATATGAAAACCACTGGCAAAAAAAAGTGAGTACACCCCTAAGTAAAAATGTGCAGATTAGGCCCAATTAGCCATTTTCCCTCCCCGGTGTCATGTGACTTCTTAGTGTTACAAAGGTCTTGGGTGTGAATGGGGAGCAGGTGTGTTAAATTTGGTGTTATCGCTCTCACTCTCTTACTGGTTAAATTTGGTGTTATCGCTCTCACTCTCTTACTGGTCAATGGAAGTTCAACATGGCACCTCATGGCAAGGCGTTGTAACAGGACAGGTTCCACTCAGAACAGGCCTCGCCATGGTCAACCAAAGAAGTTAAGTGCACATGCTCAGCGGCATATCTAGAGGTGTTCTTTGAAAACAAACAGTCTGTCCGTTTTCATCCGATCCGCCAGATGGATGCAAAATAGGCTTTGCATCCATCACACTTTTGCGGAGAGGATCGGATCGGGTTTGATCAGATGTCAGCGGACATGTCACCGCTGACATCCGACGCTCCATAGAGGTACATGGAGCGCCCGGTCTTGCTTACAGTCAAGCATGGTGGTGGGAGTGTCATGGTCTGGGGCTGAATGGGCGCTGCCGGCACTGGGGAGATGCAGTTTGAGGGAACCATGAATGCCAACATGTTCTGTGACATACTGAAGCAGAGCATGATCCCCTCCCTTCAGAGACTGAGCCGCAGGGCAGGATTCCAACATAACAACCCCAAACACACCTCCAAGATGACCACTGCCTTGATAAAGAAGCCGAGGGTAAAGGTGATGGACTGGCCAAGCATGTCCCCAGACCTAAACCCTATTGAGCATCTGTGGGGTATCTTCAAACGGAAGGTGGAGGGGCACAAGGTCTCTAACATCCACCAGCTCTGTGATGTCGTCATGGAGGAGTGGCAACCTGTCAAGCTCTGGTGAACTCCATGCCCAAGAGGGTTAAGGCAGTGCTGGAAAATATTGGTGGCCACACAAAATTTTGAAACTTTGGACCCAATTTGGACATTTTCACTTAGAGGTGTACTCGCTTTTGTAACCAGCGGTTTAGACATTAATGGTTGTGTGAGTTATTTTGAAGGGACAGCATATTTACACTGTTAAACAAGCTGTACAGTCACTACTATACATTATAGCAAAGTGTCATTTCTTCATTGTTGTCACATGAAAGATCTAATACAAATTTTACAGAAATGTGAGGGGTGTACTCACTTTTGTGAGATACTGTATGTGTGGGTCACCATGGCTCAGCATAGATCACAGGTTAAGTCCAGCAAAGGAAATGGCATGTAGGCATATCACGGTAAACTCTCTGCACAAAATTCCCCAGCTCGCAAGTCTGCTATCCTGCAGAGGTAAACCTGTAGAATCCATTTGAATAAAACGGCGGTCTGTTGCATTCACACACAAACCTTGGCAATGATATGCTGCTGTCTCGGGTGCCGAGTATAATGTTGTCACTTTTCTTTTTCAGCCTATCCATATTCATGAAGCATTCTGTGGCCTGGCTCTTAATCAGCCCATTGGTGGCCTGAAGGTGATCGAAGGTCTTCCCTTGTTTGAAGAGAAGACCGATGGCATGGCTAGCGTGGCGGCTTACAGCTATGATGGGCATTCCGTGGTCTTTGTGGGCACCCGGGCCGGAACACTGAAGAAGGTGAGTTCTCTTCAATATTAAATGTTTCCTTTTTAAATGGACCGAATAGTTTTATGTGGGTGCAGCAGTTGGCTAAAAAGAACAAAGTAACTAATGAATACTTTTTAAAGCTTTTAATTTTTTTTTTTTATGTTTGTAAAGGAAATTAAAAAAATGCTAGGTGTGTCTAGCACTTGTGCACTCATTCATTCAAATGGCTAGAATACATTACTATTCTGGCCAATGGAATAAATGGACTCCCAAATGTTTGCCGTGCCTAAACGTGTCAGGCCATTACATGTACAGCTCCATGGCAAATGTAGGTGAAACCAAGGCTGACATGGCAGCTTTCTTGGCTGTAAAGGATAGGGGGGTTTCATTCCAGTTTAATGCTCCAGAGAATGTTCTGACATCAGTGTGATTCTCTCCTGCATTGTATAGTGAGACCAGAACAACATGTCCCCCAACCTCCGGTGCATATGCAGGTGCAGGGGACAGCAGACGGCCTTAGATGGAGTTTGGCTTTAAGTGAATCTCTCATACCGTCTATAAATGAATGTTGGGTAGAATGCACTCATGCAGTGGACCAGGAATCAGGCAGGGGGTAGGGCAGTAGCATACAGCCCAGAGTTGCACATGATAAACTGTGGCTACCTAGGTGTTATAGCATTGGTGGAGAGAATAAAACCAAGCAAATATTTGGTCCACAAATAACTGCTAGCATATCACTATGTGTGAATCCTGGCTGAAGAAGAAATGCACCAAGATCCTGACCAGGTCTGCCTGTCAGTTTTTCAAATAGACCCGATTGAACCCTCTATGGCAGATTGGCAGTGGTTCTCAACCTGTGGGTCGGGACCCCCTCGGGGATCGAATGACGATTTGCCAGGGGTCACCAAATCCTGGGTTGTTCCTGAAGCTCTCCCAGCCTTTTTGTGGCTGCCCAGCTGGGGCTGTTCCTGGAGCCTGTGGCCGCCCAGCTGGGCTGTTCCTGGAGCCCATGGCTGCCCACTCAGACTCTTCACAGCTGCCCATTCAGTTCACAGCATGGCTAGGGGGCAGAGACTAGAGGTCAGCTGACTGGTGAGTAATGTAAAGTGGGAGGGGCTGAAGGAGACCCTATATCCTGATTTCAGGATAGGTGTCACTGCTGTGAGACACCACAAAGTTGGAGACACCGTGAAGCTGGAGACGCAGTGAGTAACACTACCTGTAGTTATAGTTGCCATTAAAAGTCCCCACTACAGTTCTCAGATCATTAGATGACCTGGATCAGAACTCCCCCGAGCACTGCCACAGATTCCACCCCACACCAGCACTACCACGCATTCCCATAGATGTAAGGGAGAGGAGAGGAGGGGGAGGAATAAAGAAAAAGGGAGAGAAAGAATAAGAGGGGGAACATCAAAAAAACGCCTAGAGAGAGGGATGGGGAATTTTTTTTATTTTTTTATTTTTTACCTTAAGGGGTTTTAATACTGTACGAGTGGAAGGGACTCGGTGAGCACTAAATGTCTGTAGATCAGGGGCGCAAATTACTTGTCTTGCCTTGGGTGCTGACAACCCACGCTACAAAATTATTTTAATGTTAGGGGTCCCCACAACTTGGGAATTTTTATCAAGGGGTCACAGCAGTAGAAGGTTGAGAACCACTGCTCTATGGACTGGCGGGTGTCCAATGACCCCCACCAACATCCGATCCTATCTGCTAAAAACAGACAAATGGGGATCTGTTTGCCATCTGTCTGGCGGTCGGTTTACATCTGAGCACCCATAGAGGACAGCAGGATGCGTCTGTGTCTGCTCTGCATAAGCCGAGACGGACCAGCCATCTACTGGAAATGGGCAGACAGATTCCTTGCTAAGCAGGTGGACCCAAACAGAAACAACAAATGGACACATTTGCACCTGTGTATAACCAAATGGTTTTATTAAATAAATCATTAAGTCATGCACATATAAACATTATGGGTACAGTGGGCAAATCCACCTATCCTAAGAGCTCAATTCCTAACAGCCTATCATTCAGACAGAGAGCTGGCGGATGTACATAATTTCACAAGGATAAGATGAGGAGAACTCCAAGTTGTAATGTGCTCAGCCACTTCGAAGAGGGTTGGGGATGAATGAATGAATGAAAAACTTATATAGCGCGGCACATGCGAACTGAATCGCCTCTGGGCGCTCGTTGTTTCTGTCTCTCATGGCCTCAAAAGAGCAGAGTTTTAATCTGTCTTCTGAAGGTCAGGTGGTTTTCCTCCAACCGAATGCTGGTTGGTAAAGCGTTCCATAGTCTGGGACCTTGGAAAGCAAACCTTCTTTCTCCTTTGGACTTGTATCTGGCTTTGGGTACCTTGACCAAATTTTGGTCGGTGGATCGCAGAACGCGATTGGAATTGTGGGCTTCTATCTTTTCGCATAGATATTGCGGGGCTTTCCCATGGATGCACTTATGAGTCAGGCAGAGTGCTTTAAAAGCAATTCTGTCTTTTACTGGCAACCAGTGAAGAGATCTTAGTGAAGGTGAGATTGATTCCCAGGGTTTTTTTCTCAGTCACAAGTCTGGCGGCCGTGTTCTGAACGACCTGCAGACGAGAGGTTTGGTACTTAGGGAGTCCGAGGTAAAGGGCTTTTGTATAGTCCAGTCTGGAGTTCACAATTGTTCCTACCACGACTGCTACGTCGTCTTTGGGAATAAATGGAATGAGTCTACATAGTAGGCGCAGCAGATGGTGAGATCCGCTGACTACTGACCCTATTTGTGCGTCCATTGTCATGTAGGTGTCAAAAATGACCCCGAGACTTTTGACTTTGGAGCTAGGGGATAGGGTCACTCCCGAATCTTGATGAAGGAACAGATACCCTGAAATGTATTGCTGGTAAAGTGCATTTACAAATAACTGTTTGTTTGCCTGGAGATTAGTTGTGGCCTTGTATACAGCCCAAGATCCAAGGTTGTTCTAGGGCAGTGATGGCGAACCTTGGCACCCCAGGTGTTTTGGAACTACATTTCCCATGATGCTCATGCACTCTGCAGTGTAGATGAGCATCATGGGAAATGTAGTTTCAAAACATCTGGAGTGCCAAGGTTCGCCATCACTGTTCTAGGGCATAAAGGGAACTGATCCAAAGACCAGAATGTGCCAGCATTTTACCTGCAATGTTGACTGGTACATATTGATGGGCATGACAAGCTCACTTTAGCCCCGGACCATATTGCTGTCCAAAGACCAGAGCACTTTTTGCGATTCGGCACTGCGTCGCTTTAACTGACAATTGCGCGGTCATGCGACGTGGCTCCCAAACAAAATTGGCGTCCTTTTTTCCCCACAAATAGAGCTTTCTTTTGGTGGTATTTGATCATCTCTGCGGTTTTTATTTTTGCGCTATAAACAAAAACAGAGCGACTATTTTGAAAAAAATGCAATATTTTTTACTTTTTTCTGTAATAATAAATATCCCCCAAAAATATATAAAAAAAATGTTTTTCCTCAGTTTAGGCCGATACGTATTCTTCTACATATTTTTCGTAAAAAAAAAAATCGCAATTAGCGTTTATTGATTGGTTTGCGCAAAAGTTATAGCGTTTACAAAATAGGGGGTAGTTTTATGGCATTTTTATTATTATTTTTTTTTTTTACTAGTAATGGCGGCGATCAGCGTTTTTTTTCAGTACTGCGACCTTATGGCGGACACTTCGGACACTTTTGACACATTTTTGGGACCATTGGCATTTTTATAGTGATCAATGCTATAAAAATGCATTGGATTACTATAAAAATGCCATTGGCAGTGAAGGGGTTAACACTAGGGGGCGGGGAAGGGGTTAAGTGTGTTCCTATTTGTGTTCTAACTGTATGGGGTGGTGGACTTACACACGCACGGGACTCGGGGGCGAGCAGGGGGCGCGCGCGCGGGCCACCGGCGGTGCGCACGCGCCCCCTGGTGGCCGTCGAAAGTGGCGACGTAGAGCTACGGGCTCTCGCGCAGCATTACCGACCTCCCGCCGTATTACTGCGGTGGCTGGTCGGCATGCGGTTAAAAGGGCAAATACTCACCGGACACTTTATTAGGTACATCTTACTAGTACCGAGTTGGACCCCCTTTTGCTTTCAGAACTGCCTTAGGTCTTCGTGGCATAGATTCCTCCTATTTTGGTCCATATTGACATGATGGTATCATGCAGTTGCTGCAGCTTTGTTGGCTGCACATCCATGATGCAAACCTCCAGTTCCACCACATCCCAAAGGTGCTCTATTGGATGAGATCTGGTGACTGTGGAGGCCATTGGAGTACAGAGTGACCTCATTGTCATGTTCAAGAAACCAGTGGTGAGATGATCAGAGCTTTGTGACTTGGTGCATTATCCTGCTGGAATGAGCCATCAGAAGATGGGTACACTGTAGTTATAAAGGGGAACATGGTCAACAACAATACTAAGGAAGGCCATGGCGTTTAAACAATGCTCAATTGATACCAAGGGGCCCAATATATGCCAAGAAAATATCCTCCACACCATTATAACACTACCACCAGCCTGAATCATTGATACAAGGCAGGATGGATTCATGATGTTTACACCAAATTCTGACCCTACCAGCTGAATGTTGCAGATGAAATTGAGACTTCTCAGACCAGGCAACATTTTTCCATTCTTCTATTGTCCAATTTTGGTGAGCCTGTGCAAATTGTATCCTCAGTTTCCAGTTAGCTGACAGGAGTGGCACCTGGTGTGGTCTTCTGCTTCAAGGTTCGATGTTGTGCATTCAGCGATGGTATTCTGCATACCTTGGTTGTAACGATAGGGTATTTGAGATACTGTTGCCTTTCTATCATCTCAAACCAGTCTGCCCATTCTCATCGGACCTCCACACATTTGCCACTCACTGGATATTTCTATTTTTCAGACCGTTCTTTGTAAACCCTAGAGATGGTTGTGGGTTAAAATCCCAGTAGATCAGCAGTTTTTTAAATACTCAGACCAACCTGTCTGGCACCAACCATGCCAAGTCACTTAAATCCCCTTTCTTCCTCCATTCTGGTGCTCAGTTTGAACTTGAGAGTTGTCTCCACCATGTCTAGGTACCTAAAAGCATTGAGTTGCTGCCTTGTGATTGTCTGATTAACAATTTGCGTTACCAAGCAATTTGAGTGGGTGTAACTAATAAAGGGGCAGATGAGTGTAAATGGCTAAATGCACTGCTGAGCAGAGTATAAGGTTTTCATTTTACAAGCCAAAAGTGTAGTACAGAGATTCCTCATCCTTTTGGCTAGAAAAATGAAAGTTGCCATTGCATTGTTTTGCCACTCAGATTTCCCTCCATTTCCTGTCAGAACAGGAGGTCATGGGAATTCTTTTAAATAGGGAGACCAATAAAAACACACTTTTAATGTAGTGAAGGATTGTTCATATGACTAATAATGTTTTTTAATGGTGACAGCTCCTTCACCTATTCCTTGTACAGGTCTCATCAGGACATAAAGTGAGGGAATAAATCACCTTACTGGGGTCACACCCTCTGATTAAAAACCTGTAACAAATGTTTAACAGTTCCTCACTCTGTATATAGAGTAAACTTAAAAATTGGCTGGTGTTTGGTTTTTATGAGCGTGCAAAATATTCTCTTGATTACCGCTGCTGGCTATTGCTCTCAGCGCTGTTCAATGTAATCTGGCGGCGAGGAAGTCTCCCCGCTGTCAGAATGTGCCACGGTAGGGAATCAAGTGTCTTTTTTTTATTTTTTATTATTTGACCCACTGGTTGAATGAAAAGGTGTCATGTATGGTAGCCCAAGTCTTTCTTTCAATAAAAGTTTTTTTTTAAGACAGGCGGACAGTCCTTAAGTCCTGATATCTTGTATGTGAGCAGCTCAGGATATGGTTGTGGGCAAGAGGAGCGCAGCTGGTATGGTGGCGGAGAAAGGAGACATAACAGGTTTTGGCTCAGCATTAATGACGGCTTTTATAGATCGCCCTTCACCTCTGCCGGGGGAAAAGGACGGAGAATACATCATGCAGCGCCATAAATCCTGCCTGCCACATAGATAATTATCAGAGAGCGTACTGTGCCCAGTCCCGCTTGCTGCTTATTGTTCTCCTAATCAGCCAACCTCACAGCAATTAAGTTATGAGCATCTTAGGTGGAATACTGTTTACACAGCCGTAACCATTATTGCTTTATTCTAATGCACTAATAGCTTGAGTTCAGTGATTCACACCTGACACCTTCATAAATCTGAGCAGTTTGCTATTCATTTAAACCTTAAAAGCAACATCCATGTTTTTAAGATTGGGGTGGGGGTTACATTTTTATAACGAACCCCAAGAATCAGTTTTCCAAATCTAAGCTACGGTCCATTTTTAATTGCTCTCCAATAAAAAGCACTGTAGAAGGGTTATAGGGGTATCGTTGTCCCCTCCCATCTTCAATTTTTGGGGTGTTCCAATCTGCCCAGATGTGACCCAGCTGGGCTTTCTGAAAACACAACCTGTAGCCATAGTGGAGTCTGTACTCGAGAGTAGGCTTGTAAAACTCAAACAAATCCATGTGCCATACTAGTTAGAAGTCGGCAAGGGCCCCTTTACTTAGACTGCTAAGTGCACTTACTAAATTGAAAATGTAATCGAGCACTTTAGGGACACAACATACCAATAATATAATGTATTTAGTTTTTTAACAATGCATATTTACTCTCTTATGTCATAGATTGTTGCAACTTGCAAATCTTAACCCTGGCCAATTATAATGGTGAAAGAATTTAATTTTTTTTTATTTAAAAAAAAATTTTGGGTCAAAGATAACCTGTTAAAATTTGCTTGTTGCCTGTGAACTTGCCTTACCAGCAGACGTAGCCTAGAGTCCCTTTTTTTTTTTTTTTTTTTTAAGATAAGGTGTGGTCATACTCCGGCTGACCTTCTCTCGTTACCCCCACTTTCTGGTTGGCCATTGAAGTTACTCTTTACATTTGGCAGCCAATTTTAGGACAGCCACAATTCTATTCCAGGTTTGCTCACTATTTGCCTATTGCAGCACTCTGAGTTTGATACAACATGAGGAGTATCAGGGTGTTCTAGAGGTAATCTATAAGATCTTTGGGACATTTGATCAGATGTGGGGGACCCACAGTTTTTTCTTGTTTTGTCCATCTCGGGTTATTGATGCCCCTCTCAATCTATAGTCTTGTTATTATTTTATTATTATAATTGTGTGTTAAAGTGATCAACTTATTTAGAGGGAGAATTACTAACACTGATGCACACTGAATCTGGTGCAGATGTGCATAGTAACCAATCAGCTTCTAACTTCTGTTTTGTTCAATTAAGTTTTGGCAATAAAATCTGGAAGCTGGTTGATTTCAATGCATAGCTGCCTCAGATTTTGCATGCTTCGGCTTTAGGCTGTTCACACTGATCCGAAACGGAAGTCGCATTATGATACTTCCGATCTGACTTTGCCCTGAGACTTTGACTTCCATGCGACTTTATTAAAAGCTTTCGGACTTCGACATGATTGTGTCTTTTCCTTTAATCAATCAAAACAATTCCTTTGCTCCTGGTATGGATTGACGCATAAATGTATTAAATATACAGTGTTGGGTCCCCCCTGAGGGCTTTCACACTGAGGTGATGCGCTGGGGGCAGAGAAAAAAAATCTCCTGTCAGCAGCATCTTTGGAGCGGTGAGAGGAGCGGTGTGTATACTGCTCCTTCACCGCTCCTTCTCATTGAAAACAATAGGAAACCGCGGCAATCCCGCCTGCAATGCACCTCTATAGAGGCGCATTGCGGGTGGTATTAACCCTTTATCGGCCACTAGCTGGGGTTAATACCGCACCGCTAGCGGCCGATTCCCGCAGAAATCCTGGCGGTATAGCGCCGCTATTTTTAGCGGCGCTATACCGCCACCACGGCTCCTGCTCCAATGTCAAAGGAGCTTAAGCAATGTGCCAATGTGCCATTTACAGAAGAGAGCTCTGTGGTGTTAAACACCATAGAGCTCTCTTCTGTCATTCGCTCAGTGGTTGCTGGCCATAAATCATTGGCCGGGACCCGCTGATTGGCTTGTGCTGCAGCGAATGGCAAGATAGACAGGGTGGCGCCCCCTACTCGGAAGAAGCAGATAATGAACATGTATGTGATCCGAAGCAAGGGGGGCATTCTGCTGCAGTTTATCTGTAATTTGAGTTTACTGTATATCTGGCAGGATCAAAAGATTTTTGAACAGATATTACAAAAATGCTTTTGATAGCAAGGGGGATCAAATCGAGAAGTGCATTGTTAGCGTTTACACTTTTAGGAATTCGCCTCCATTCTTATAGTTAAACATTACCGCAATCGGCACGACTGCATATAGCTGAAATGTAATGGGAATATAGACAGCTACTCCTAGTTAAGCTTTTGTGTATGCGTCCTCCCTGTACATTGTAAAGGTTGTCCACATGATCCCAACCCCTGATCCGTGCTAAATCATGTACATTTTTTTCTGAGGCCCTGATCGGCCAGAATGTGGTTATGGCGTTTTAACTCCAAGGGCAGCGTGCCCAGGGGAGAGGCGGAACATTAAACTTTTCATAAAACGGTGTGAAATCCGAGCCCGTCGCACACAATCCGGCCCAGCTGGAATCCATTAGCGCACTCCTGTTTTACACATTTATTTTGGTCTTGCACATTTTTTACGTCTCTGGCAAATCAGCACGCCTTTCCTTTCGGCTTTCCGTGCAGCCCCCCCCCCCCAACACTGGCTCAGTGTCCGATGATCTGATGATTAATGTGTTTTGTTATTCTTGTGAAGGCTTTTGATCGCCATCGCTTACACCTCGGCCGTGTAGACTCCACTCTGCAATCAACTTTGGTTTTGCATACACTTTTGGGCCCCTTTAGCGAGGCCAAACACTGACGGTCTTTTTTTTTTTTTTAACCTAGAATGTAGTGAATGGATTCACTGAGCGGCAATCACAGAAATAACTATTCTCTGTAGGCGGTCGTTTTGTGCAAGAAATGGTGTTGATACAAACCAGAGTGTTTTTCCTAATGGAAATGATCAGAAATTACCTAAAATCCCCTGAATGGTGTAGAATCTCCTGTTTTTTTTTTTTTTCACTTCAATTTTTTTTCAGGAAAGCAATTTTTTTTTAAAGGATTTTTACATTTAGGCTTGTCATAGATGACTCGATTCTTGGCCGGTTCAGCAGGGACTGGCCCAAATTTGATCCATCTATGTCTAGGCTGGTTGAACTTCAGTCCAACCAGCTTGTCAGATTTTTTGCATGTGATCGCTGCTGTCTGCTATAGCCGCTAGCGGTGATCATTGTGTTCTGTCAGCAAGGGAGGCATCCTGCCAGCAGAATACAATAGTGGTGGGGGAGAAATAACCCCATCAGCACTGACTGTGTTTATGGGGGCATTGAGCATTTTTCATTCTTTCCACCCGTGGTGGAAGGAAAGAAATTGTATAACCTACGTCTTGCCCTAAGTCGGCAATAGACGGTTTGACAGTCATAATACATTATGGCACCAGTTTATTATATTTTTTCAAATACATAATTTACAGTAGTTGTATTTTATTTTTTGGAAAACGCACCTAATGTGGACCTGGACTCCAAAATTGGAGATATGTCATATTTTATAGGGAAATTCTAGCAATGCTACGTGCACACCACACTGAAAGATCTACTTTTGAAATGTAATTCTCCTGAAAATAGATGTGCAGTTCTTGTGTCTTTGCCTTGAGCCTCATAGCTGTACGTGTGTGAGATCATCTGAGGCACTGCTGACCACTAACCTTAAAGCGGGATTCCAGGCACAGTTTTTTTTGTTTTTTGCAATCCACAATACATCACATTCAATATTCTTTTACAGTTCTCAAAAAAACACGATTGGTACATAAAACAGTGGAAACACTTACCTGATATCTGCTCAGCGATCTTGTGGCCGTTTTCATGTTAGCTGTGGGAATGAGAAGCCCAGTTCTTGTGTCTTGTCTTGATTTCCCTAGAGAGGGCTTGGTGAGAGGGTGACAACAGTTAGTGCGATTATTTGCAAATGGAAGAAACGCAAAACTGTCAATCTCCCTCCCATGCAAGATCTCACCTCCTGGAGTTTCAATAAAGGTAAGCAATCGGCCCAGAACTACACGGAAGAATCTTGTCAATGATCTCAAGGCAGGTGAGACCACAGTCACCAAGAAAACAAACACAAGGTAACGCACTATCCCGTGAAGGACTGAAAAGTCCCCCTGCTCAAGAAAGCACATGTACAGGATCGTCTGAAGTCGCTAATGAGCATCTGAATGATTCAGAGGAGAACTAGGTGAAAGGGTTGTGGTCAGATAAGACCAAAATTGTGCCCCCTGGCATCAAATCGTTATTTTTGGAGGTGGAGGAATGCTGCCTATGACCCCAAGAACACCATCCCCACCGTCAAACATGAAGGTGGAAACATTATGCTTTGGGGTGTTTTTCTGCTAAGGGGACAAGACAATTTCACTGCATCAAAGAGACGATGGATGGGGTCATGTACCATCAAATCTTGGGTGAGAACCTCCTTCCCTCAGCCAGGACATTGAAAATGGATTGTGGGTGGAAATTCAAGCATGACAATGACTTGAAACACACAGCCAAGGCAACAAATTGGTGGCTCAAGAGGAAGCACATTAAGGTCCTGGAGTGGCCTAGCCAGTCTCCAAACCTTAATCCCATAGAAAATATGTGGAGGGAGCTGAACGTTCGAGTTAAAAAAACGTCGGCCTCGAAACCTTAATGACTTGGAGAGGTTAAAATCCCTCCTGAGATGTGTGCAAACCTGGTGGCCAGCTACAAGAAACGTCTGACCTCTGATTGCCAACAAGGGTTTTGCCACCAAATACCAAGTCCTGTTTTGCAAAGGGGTCAAATACTTATTTCACTCATTAAAATGCAAATCAATTTCTAACTTTTTTTAAATGTGTTTTTCTGGATATTTTTGTTGTTCTGTGTCTCACTGTTAAAATAGACCTACCATTACAATTATAGACTGATCCCCCCGCTGACCTTGTGTTTGTCCACTGACAAAAATTATCAAATTCTTTTTTCCCTCACTCTATATACCTTTTAATCCTTTTTTGGGGGGGGGGGAGCATCACCCATCCCAGAAGGCTTCAGGGGCATTGCGCCACTGCACGTCATCAGTGGATGGCTGCAAGAGCACTAAAGACTGCTGGCTCCTGATGACATGAGCAAAGAAAATGGCTGCGGAGAACCTGAAGTGTGGCGGTGTATGATAAACTGTCCAGACAGCTGCACTCCAAGAATCTTTATTGAAAAAGTATAGAAGCAAAAAAAAAAGTTGTCATGTTTTGTGCTATCTCAGCACTTAATCATGACCAAGTACAGTGGCTTTAGGCTTATTACAATGGGACGACGCTGGAAACCAGCGAAGAGTGGAAAGAAGAAAAAAATAAGAGGGAGGTGACGTTCCTTTAATAAGAGCTTTAATAAACTTTCAGCAGCTTTCCTCTAGGGGTGAATAATAATCAAACTCAACACGGTTTCCAGAACTGGCTGTGACCTGCATCTTTGCAAGTGGACTAGACCTCCCTGACTTCCGCTCGTGTGCTCGCAACATGTCCTATAAGAATGCCTTTCTTTTTTCTTTTTTCATTTTTCTTTTTTTTGTTGGATATTTTTATTCTTTATTAAAATTATTTTAAATTTGGGCAGCTTTATCTTTGTAGTTCCTTGGCAGAGTGGATGGAAGCTTTCATTATATTAACGTAGTCGTCTTTGCTCCTAAGGAAACGTCTATACAGCAGAGACGAGTCCTTTGAGAATCGAAAGTGTAATTGAAAAGCAGCATGCAATCCCCAGGTATCCTCATATAGATAAAACAATAAACGGCTTTGAATTTGTCAGCTGATTTGCGAGCGCCAGTCGTTTTTAACAGCTGCAAAGAGATTTTTCTTGGAACGATGGGCTGTGTTCAGGTTTTATTTCACTTCTCTTCAGAACCACATAAATTGCAATGCCCTGTGCATGATGCACCTGACCAGAACACATTCATTTTCATGGTGATTTTGTAGTTTGTTTTATTTTGACTTACTTTTTGGGTTTTATTGGTTGCTATGTGCAAAATTGTTACATTTACCTTCTGAGCAATTTTAATAAACGTGGCCATGGGTTATTCAATTACTCGTAAGAGTGAATGCAGCCATATTGTGACACAAACCATTGTTCAGCTTTGGCCTGCTGACTTTAGAAACAGCTGGTACCACCACTGAGGCAGAATTTCACAGGCTGACTTTGAATTTATAGTTGTCATTCATATTTTTCTTGTGGCTTTTTGTGTGCCTGTTGTCCGTATGTTTATTTGATGTGTTTTGTCATGCCACAAAAAACCTGCCTCTGGTTTTCCTTCACAGTAGAAGCCAGCAATGGCCTCATTAAATTACTGTACAGGGCTTACAGGCGCGTTTACCCACAACCCTGTGCTTTTCATAGTAAATAATCTAGAGGCAAAACATTGTCAACTCATATTTTACTTTGGTCTGTGTGGCCATGTTACATTTTCATGCCATCCCAATCCAGTTTAAGGAGGAACTGAACTCTGGGGAAAAAAAATGGCTGATGGAAGGCAGATGAGTAGTCACCAGTATTGTTGTCTGCCTGCGGCTGATCTTTCCCTGTTTCTGAATCATCATGTTTTACTATGAACTATACATTTAAAGTGGTTCTAGGGGCTCAAGGTTTTTACCTTTTAAAGTGGTTGTAAACCCAACCAGAAAACTTGCACCTACAGGTAAGTAGGGTTGTCCCGATACCACTTTTTTTAGGTCCTGGTACAAGTACCGATACTTTTTTCATGTACTCGCCGATACCGATTACCGATACTTTTTTTTAAATGTGTCCCCAAATGCAGCCATGTGTCCCTAAATATGTCCCCAAAGAGAAAGCCAAGCCCTGCCGCCGTCTAGTTGATCAGCACGGGGAACATAACCGCTTTCATTTGAATAGCTGTGTGTTCCGCACCTCGTCATATATAGCCCCTCCCCCTTGTCCGGGCACTTTGATAGACAGATCACCCGTCCAATCCTGGGGGGGGGGGGGGCTTGGCTTTTCCTTTGGGGACTAGATGGTGGCAGCAGCTCTCCTCCATTAGTGACATACCCGAGGACTGCTCTGCTACACTCTCCGCCACCTCTCCGCCCCCTCTCCACCCGCTCTCTGAAAAAAAGTATCGGTGACGCATCAGGCGCATTTGCGTGAGTACAAGTACTCACGCAAATGCTCAGTATCGGTCCAGATACTGATACTTGTATCGGGACAACCCTACAGGTAAGCCTAGATTAAGGTTCATCTGTAGGTGCAAGAAATATATCCTAAACCTGCACGGTTTAGGCGATATTTACAGTAATTACAGGCGTAGATATACAGCTATGAGACTGCAGGTACGGCAGTTCCTTAGAACTCTGCAGATATACAGCTACGAGACTGCAGATACAGGAGTTCCTTAGAACTCACTCTGCAGATATACAGCTACGAGACTGCAGATACAGGAGTTCCTTAGAACTCACTCTGCAGATATACAGCTATGAGACTGCAGGTACGGGAGTTCCTTAGAACTCAATCTGCAGATATACAGCTATGAGACTGCAGATACAGGAGTCCTTAGAACTCTGCAGATATACAGCTATGAGACTGCAGGTACGGGAGTTCCTTAGAACTCAATCTGCAGATATACAGCTATGAGACTGCAGGTACGGGAGTTCCTTAGAACTCTGCAGATATACAGCTATGAGACTGCAGGTACGGGAGTTCCTTAGAACTCTGCAGATATACAGCTATGAGACTGCAGATACAGGAGTTCCTTAGAACTCTGCAGATATACAGCTATGAGACTGCAGATACAGGAGTTCCTTAGAACTCACTCTGCAGATATACAGCTATGAGACTGCAGATACAGGAGTTCCTTAGAACTCACTCTGCAGATATACAGCTATGAGACTGCAGGTACGGGAGTTTCTAGGCATCCTCACCTACCTGTAACTGCACTGTTATTTTCCTGGAGGAATTCCAGACTAATGGCCCACCAGTCTCCTAAGCACAATTAACATGTCTAGATGTTTTCTTTACCATGGCAAACCTTTACTTTTTGCGTTCAGGTCCACTATAATAAATAAAATGATGGCTATTGTTATTTTAAGACTATCAGTCAATTCACTGTAGAACACACTTGCTGGTAGAAACGTTACACCTACGCAGCAGTTGTCCCAGTTGGTCAGCCCTGTGTCAGGAGAGCAATTGCATTAATCGTTGTATTTGTTTAGTGGTTTTAGCTGGAAAATTTAATTGCTGTACTTAATGAAATGTTTTCTTTCTGGAAGTTTTCTGAGATATTAATTTTACTGCCAAGTCATCCAAATGCAGCTTTCAAGGTGGTGTGGTTAAACGCATTGGTGTGATGTTCTTACCACCATCAGCTGTTCTGCTTGCTTCCTTGCCAGAAAACGGGCATTTGTCATGATATATGAACTGGTCTGGTTGTCATAGCTGTTGGATAGGCAGTCGTGTGTGTGTGTGTGTGTGTGTGTGTGTGTGTGTGTGTAACCTGGAGAGGTATTCCCTATAGTCCTAATATAGAATATGTAATGTGACATATTTGTGGTTATTTACTAAAACTGGAATGTTCAAAATCTGGTGCAGCTCTGCATAGAAATCAAGCAGCCTCCAGGTTTTTTTGTTTGGCCAAATCTTAATGTGATACTAAACACAGTTTAATTTACATGATCCCTTCTCTTTCTGTGTATGGACAATTGAACTGTAATTATTTTCTGTTTCTATTTCTATCATATTTATTTGTTTTGCAAAATAGAGTAATACAATTTTTAGTATACTTTTTTTTTTTTTTTTTTTTACATTGAGGCTATCAAGAACAGTTAAGACTTGCAGTACTATCAAAATCGAGGGATAGTCCCATATCTGTCTGGTAGTACTTGCAACCATTGTGCTATCCAGGAACAGTCCATAGTATTTTAATATTTAAAAAAAAAAAAAACACATCCAAGTACCCTTTTCCAAATCAATATACATCTCCCACGTGACCCAGCTCTTTCCCAGACTGTCTGCAGGGAAAGAGTGGCAGGAGGAGCTTCTAGTCCTCTGCTGCTGGTCACATGTTCAAAAGAAAACTTTTTGGAATACAGAGTAAAAATAAATATCAATAAAATGTTTTAAATTATCATACAAATATATATTTGAAATATTTGTTTTTTGGCAATAGCATGGTATGGGCAAATTTCTGCAAGTCGCAGGCTGTGTCATGCTCATCATGCCTGTGCTCTAGAATAGCAGGGAGGAGAAGCCTCCATCAATCAATGTGCAATATCCCACCCCAATTGTGTTTAGCTAGTTAGTGTGCATGGAGGAGGGAGGCAGTGGGCTGTCATTTACCACTGTGTATATGCCCACATTTGTGGCTCTATAGTCACATGGGCTGCTCAGATGTGCTTCGGAGGAAATGCTTAAGATAGAAACTCACTGAAAACTGAGCATGTGCAGAGCTGCCAACACTACTCTGCAAAATCCCTGGCTGCAGTGGGGGCTTGGACTGAAAGGGGAGATGGAGAGCAGCAGAATCACCCAGACTTTTTGCAGAATACAAAAACAAATCCCATAGTGAATGAATGAGTATGAATTCACTATTTGGTTTAAAAAATAAAATTATGATGTGTGTTTAGTGACACTTTAATTGAACAAGCTGAAGTTAGAAGCTGATTGGCTATCAATAGTGGTGCAACGGATCGTCATTGATCCGTGATCCAAACAGGTCAACGTCCGCGGATTGGCACACCACGCGATCCGCGGATTGAGCCCATAGGAAAGGCCGCAGCTTCGGCATTGCTCCGGAGCCGTGGCCATCTTGGTACACCTGGCGGCAGCCTAGGTGAGCTTCCCCAGAGCGGCGCTGACTGGGGAGATGAGGACATTACAGTGGGGGGGAGATGACGTGGACATTACAGTGGGGACTATATATGGGGGTGATATGAAAAATGATCTGATCCGTGGCTCTGATCCGTGGAGCGATCTGAACCGTGAGTTTTTTGATCTGTTGCACCCCTAGCTTTCATGCACAGCTGCACCAGATTCTGAGTGCAACAGTTTTATTAAATCTCCCTATTTTCTCAGTGAGAGATCAGACAATCGCTGAAGTACTGCGATTTGCTTTTGCAAACCAAAAGTCTGTGTGTGAAGTTTACTAGGGATGGTCCGCTTCCTCCCAAAAAACTGATAACTGGAAGCATCTGTAACTGGTGGGCTATGAAAAGGTAACTCCAACCCAAAATTTTATTTTCTGGCTTTGAATAGAGTGAACGGAAGGGCTAGAACATCTGTCTGGTTTTTATTACTTTTGCTGTTCTTGTTGGGGAGAGCTTACTGTCTGTGCTGACTAGTGTGAGGGGAAACACAATATATTATGTTGGAAGAGGAGTGAAAGGGATATTGTCTATATTGGGGACATTTCTTCCACTGTCAACTATCAAAAGTGGGCTTTTCCCTATATTTTGGAGAATTCATGATGAGGATTAGACACGTGCCCACTGAAATATTTTGCTTCGGGATTTTGTTTTCGTCTGAAAAATTTAGTTACTCCCAAAATTAGTATTTATTTTGTTTTGTTAAATGCATTCGTCCTAAAATCCGAATTAAGGTGGAATCTGTCATTGAAGGCTTATGGTGTCTGTCAAATGTTCTAAGAAGATTCGACAAGCGGCTAAACTGTACGATGCCGCGATCGTACATTTCCCGTCGAATGTTCCGCCTACAAGAATTCTTTTTTTGTTTACAAACTTTTATTGTGAAAGGTAGGTGGTGGTACAGATCCGAAAAATGACAGCATATATATAGAAAAATGTGAGACATATACAAAGTCAGTCTGTGTACAAGGCCTAAGGCAAATCGTAAAGACCATATCTAGTTATACATGATAGGAGAAAACTTAGGGCCAGGAATAACAAAAACACCATAGAGAAATAAAACCGTAATATCTGGGATATGAGACATTTAAGGAGAATAGGTGGGATTAAAAAAACTGTGAAGAGTGTTCGAACCAGGGAAACCATTTATTTTCATATATGTGGGTGGTATTTTGTAGGGTATGGAATATTTTTTCCATTAAGCATATATTGTTAATTCTCGATTTGAGTGGATCTATAGGTATCGTAGGAGATTTCCAATGGAACGCTATCAACCAGTGTATGGCTACGCATATTGTGTGTATCAGTCTCATATAACAAGTGGGGAGACCTGTGATTGGGGAAAAAAGAAGGCAGTTATGTAATGTTAGGGAAATGTTTTTGTCGGAGATTGTGGATGCAAATTTCTCTAGCTCTAGCCATATACTTTTAATTTTGTCGCAATACCAAAATGTGTGGGAAAATGAGCCCAAGGAATCACAGTTTCTGAAGCAAGACGGGGAGGACAAGGGGAATATTGAATGAAGTTTGGTGGGTGTATAGTACCATCTTGTAAATAGTTTCAAGGCCGTTTCTTTGATAGCAATGGATTTAGTGCACAGATGTAGATTATTTATACAATTGTTCCAATTAACTGTGGAGTATGTGAAATTCTCTTCTTGTTCCCATTTGATCATGTATGGGAGTTTGTTTACGTCTGAGTTGTGGATTAAGTGAGAGTAAAGTTCGGAGATGAAACCTTTTTCTGGGTGAGTTTAGACATAGATTTTCGTAAAGGGTTGGGGGTTGGGTGTTCAGGGTCTGGAAATGTGTATCGAAGAACTGTTTAATAAGGAGGAAATTGGAGAGTTCTGAATCTGGGGCATGATATTTTAATTTCAAGGTGGAGAAGGAGATAAAATTAGTGCCCATTATGAGCTTGGAAAGTGAGGTCAGGTTGTTGTTTATCCACCAAGTAAGATCTATAGGCTCACGAGCGTTAGGTGAGAATTTAGGGTCGCCCAAGAATGAGGCATGTGGGGGGGATTTGGAGGTAAGGTTAAACTTATGGTTGTGTAGTTTCCATAGTTGGTATGAATGTGCAACTAATTGATTGCGGGCGGCCAAAGAGGGAATCGGAATTTTGTTCCCCCATAGTAAACCTGAGAGAGAATATGGTAAAATTGAAGCTCTCTCAAATTCAACCCATGGGAATCTAGAATTTGGTATATGCCATTGTGCTATTTGGGTCCACCTGGCGGATAAATAATATAACCAAAAGTCTGGGAGGCCGAAGCCTCCACATTTGTGGGATTTGTATAAAGTTGGTCTAGGTAAGCGTGGGTGGGAGTCTGACCATACAAATTTGTTAATGTCTGATTGGAATCTGGTGATAAGGGTTTTATTGATTCTAATGGGAAGTGCTCTGAAAAGGTACAAAATTTTGGGTAGCAGTGTCATCTTAATTGCAGTGATTCTGCCCAAAAACGAGATCTTAAAGGATTTCCACATTTTAAGAGTAGCTCTTAATTTTTGTATCATTGGGATGTAGTTTTTGGCTTCTAGGTCATTGAGATTAGGGGTTAGATGTATACCTAGGTAAGGGAGGGATTCTAATGAATAGGAGAAGTGGAAAGAGGAACGTAAGGATTCCATCGTAGAGGGGGGAATGTTTATCGGCATGCCTAATGATTTATTGACATTGACGGTGAGGCCCGAAATGGATGCAAAGCTGTTGAGGGTCTGTAGGAGGCAGGGTAAGGTGATTTCAGGTTGAGACAGGAACAATAACATATCGTCAGCATACATACTCAATTTGTATGTGTTGGAACTTGTTGAATATCCTATGATGTTGGTATTAAGCAGGATCGCTGTGGATAAAGGTTCAATAGCTAATGCGAATAGTAAGGGGGAAAGGGGGCAGCCCTGTCTGGTACCCCTGCCTACACTGAAGAACTCTGAATTGCAACCTGGTAAACGTATTCTAGTGGCGGGGTTATGGTAGAGTGCATGAAATGCATGTAAAAATTAATTGCTGAAGCCGAATTTGTGAAGTACTGTATCTAGATATGACCAGGTGACACTGTCGAAAGCCTTATTGATGTCAAGGCTGAGCATTAAGAGTGATTTAGAGTTTACATTTGCATCTTGAATGATGTTCGTGACCAGTCTAATGTTGTCAGTGATTTGCCTGCCTGGGATGAAGCCTGATTGGTAAGGGGAGATTAGGGTGGGGATAATTGTAGAGAGTCTGTTTGCCAGGAGTCTGCTAAAGATTTTGAGATCGTTGTTAATAACTGAAATTGGTCTGTAATTTTGGGGTAATGTGTGGTCTTTATTGGGTTTTGGGATGAGGGACATATTAGCGAGTAACATCTCGTCCGGGAAGTGTTCTCCCTTCAGGATGCGGTTAAATAATTTTGTTAGATGTGGGACTAATAGTTGAGAGTATTGTTTGTAATATCGCCTACAAGAATTCTAATGTTGTATGACACTAGTAATATCTTATAAATTATTACTACTAGTCAACCAACATTCAAATTCTTCTATTTTTATGTCTGATCCTTCGGATTTCTGATTCTGCACTTTTTTTTGTTAAAAACGATAACCAAAATACCCGAAATTCGGACGAAAACGAATGCACATGTCTGAGGATACAGAACCTCTTCTCCAGCACATCATGCTATCCCCAAAACAAAGTTTTGGCTTGCATTACAATAGAAGTTGCTTCCACGTGAATGGATCTATGTGCTCTGGGGAAACGAAAAAGTGATAGTTTATGCGTGTTAATAACCAGAATTGAATTACCCATATGGTTTTTAGGGCATACATAATTGATTACGGACGCACCTCCCAGTTTACCAGTCTCCCAAGTAGGAAAATGGAAGTCTAGCCCATAGAAGATAGTGTAACGCCCTGTAGTTCTAGACCTTTAATGATCTCGGCTTTGGTTTACCACAGCCCTGTCTCCTCAGCAGCCATTAAACTGTGGTTCTTCTCACACCCCTCTGATCATGTTGCCTACAACCCCCCTCTCTCCTCCTAGTCACCTCACTTCTCATTACCTCATTGTCTTGAGATGAAAATCTTGTTTTTGTCTCTAGTCTGCAGCCCCCACCTCCCCTCACCTCCATCATTTCTCTCCTTCCCTCTGATGCTTGGCTTAATATTTCATGCTAATTCTCCTGATGGATAATAGATTACTGGCAAGTTGTAAGGGATGAAATGATTACTTGGAGAGCAAGATTCTGGATTTAACACTGTGTAACTCGGAGCTGTCAAGTGGTTTAGACAGAACGTCTTGCCAGAAGAGCACCACTGACAGAAAATGAACAATGTAGCTATGTAAATGTTCTCATTATATGCAGTTCAGGTGCAGAATGACTGTTGGTGCCTACGGTATGCTTCAGCCCACACAGCAGCATTAAGGATCTGTGGCAAGCTTTGGCTCGCACAGCAGCATTAGGGATCTGTGGCAAGCTTTGTGCCCCCCCCCCCCGCAGCAGCATTAAGGATCTGTGGCAAGCTTTGGCTCGCACAGCAGCATTACGGATCTGTGGCAAGCTCCCCCCCCCCCCCCCCCCCCCCCGTAGCAGCATTAAGGATCTGTGGCAAGCTTTGGCCCATGCAGCAGCATCAGGGATTTGTGGCAAGCTTTGGCCTGCGCAGCAGCATCAGGGATCTGTGGCAAGCTCTGTCCCGCGCAGCAGCATCAGGGATCTGTGGCAAGCTCTGTCCCGCGCAGCAGCATTAGGGATCTGTGGCAAGCTCTGTCCCACGCAGCAGCATTAGGGATCTGTGGCAAGCTCTGTCCCGCGCAGCAGCATTAGGGATCTGTGGCAAGCTCTGTCCCGCGCAGCACAATTAGGGATCTGTGGCAAGCTCTGTCCCGCGCAGCAGCATTGGGGATCTGTGGCAAGCTCTGTCCCGCGCAGCAGCATTGGGGATCTGTGGCAAGCTCTGTCCCGCGCAGCAGCATTGGGGATCTGTGGCAAGCTCTGTCCCGCGCAGCAGCATTGGGGATCTGTGGCAAGCTCTGTCCCGCGCAGCAGCATTGGGGATCTGTGGCAAGCTCTGTCCCGCGCAGCAGCATTGGGGATATGTGGCAAACTCTGTCCCACGCAGCAGCATTGGGGATCTGTGGCAAGCTCTGTCCCGCGCAGCAGCATTGGGGATCTGTGGCAAGCTCTGTCCCGCGCAGCTGCATTGGGGATCTGTGGCAAGCTCTGTCCCGCGCAGCTGCATTGGGGATCTGTAGCAAGCTCTGGCCGGCACAGCTGCATTAGGGATCTGTGGCAAGCTTTGACCCAAGAGGCAGCATTTGGGGTCTGTGGCAAGCTTCGGCCGCCCTCCCCCCCCAGCAGCAGCAGCATTTGGGATCTGTGGCAAGCTTCGTCCCCCGCAGCAGCATTAGGGATCTGTGGCAAGCTTCGTCCCCCGCAGCAGCATTAGGGATCTGTGGCAAGCTTCGTCCCCCGCAGCAGCATTAGGGATCTGTGGCAAGCTTCTTCTCCGCAGCAGCATTAGGGATCTGTGGCAAGCTTCGTCCCCCGCAGCAGCATTGGGGATCTGTGGCAAGCTTCGGCCCCCGCAGCAGCATTAGTGGTCTGTGGCAAGCTTCGTCCCCCGCAGCAGAATTAGGGATCTGTGGCAAGCTTCGTCCCCCGCAGCAGAATTAGGGATCTGTGGCAAGCTTCGGCCCCCGCAGCAGCATTAGGGATCTGTGGCAAGCTTTGGCTCCCGGACAGCAGCATTAGGGATCTGTGGCAAGCTTTAACTTGTGGAGCAACAGGGGGGCATCAAGCTCTTCAAGCTCTGCGCATCCTGTAATTATATGGAGAAATATATAAATATTATTTTTTGT
The DNA here is from genome assembly GCA_029574335.1 of Rana kukunoris. Classification (NCBI taxonomy): domain Eukaryota; kingdom Metazoa; phylum Chordata; class Amphibia; order Anura; family Ranidae; genus Rana; species Rana kukunoris. The sequence goes on along the minus strand of CM056057.1, from coordinate 146,967,435 downwards.
ATGTATTCCTGGAGAACTTTCATAGAATCTAATCTAAAGCCTGGTGGCACACACTGCCCCAATGACTATAGCCACACCTTGTCCAATTCCTATCTCTGCCTGTCCTTAATCCAACCAGCCCTCCCAAGTGAGATTTCCACAGTGGGCTGCATCGCATATTTGTTAGCTAGCACATTCTAACAATTACATTTTAATTGCTTTATAACAGATGTTGTGAAAACACATTTGGAAAACTGAAAAAAATAAGCTTTATTTTTGTTTGGTTTAAGCCGAGAGCATCATGTTTCGTGCAAAACATTCTCTGAATGGCGCTCGTGCCGAACAGCCGACCTCCTGTGCTCACAATGCCGCAGGGCAGAAGCTTGGTACAGTACCCGGAACCAAGTGGTGAGCACTGGAGGAGCGTTGTCTACCTCAGTGATGCCCAGCTTCCAGGGTCGTCAGCCGGGTATAGTATAACCATTGTTACATTGATCCAAGCTGGACCAATGTAACTGTGTATAAAATATCCATACCTGAAATTCTTCTTTAACTTCTGAATATGTGATGATCACCCTTTTTTCATCTTTCTAGTTATTCAGCGTTTTGGGTCAGTTTTTGATCAGGTCAGGATTGTATCGGGTGAGGATTTTACCCTGTTTACAACTGAATGACCTGTGCGATTTAAGAAGCGTTTACATAGTTAATGGGCCTGAATTCCCACCTGAACCGTTCAAGTTGCACTGAATCCGCACCCTGGCTGCACTGAACAGGCACAATAGAAAGCAACGTCATGCTAATTGGATGCGGTTCAAAACGCATCAGTTTGCATATGTGTGAACCTAGCGTACAACTGGAGCACTCAGGATTTGGTGCAGCTGTGCATGGTAGCCAATCGGCTTCTAACTTCACCTTGTTTAATTAAAGTGATTGTAAAGGACCATCCTGTAAAAAAATCAATTCAGTGTAAAACAGAAGTGAAAGGGAAAACATTTGTGTATAGATTAAAAAAAAAAACATGATAAACACTTTTTTCCCCCCTTTTTTATAAGTGATCACATTTCCTCTGTTCCTTCCTTCAAAACAGCTGGGGGGGAGAGAGAGGAACCGCAGCACACAACTTTCCAGTGAATGGGTGTGCACGGGGGGGTGGGTGTCAGGACATGTCTCATCATTGGAGAGCAGGCTGAGTTTCCAGCATAGATGGAGAACTGACCGAGCGTGCTTCCTGCTTAGTGTGGTCAGTTTTTAATAGGAAAGCAGAGGGACTGGCAGGAACACAAGGGATTTCACACAAAGGAAGCAATACAAATGGAACTGGAGACTTTTTCATACAAAAACTTTTAGATAAGCACCTGGATGACCACAACATACAGGGATATACAATGTAATACTGACATAAAATCACATACATAGGTGGACTTGATGGACTTGTCTTTTTTCAGCCTCACCTACTATGCAAGTACATGGTACCACAGGCACATAACAGGAATATGAAGTGTTGGGTTAACAAATGCTTTAAACTTTGGTAATATGAAGGGGGGGGGGAACCACTGAAAACCCCAATACACCTGCCAACATCCCAATATGCATCCAGAAGGGAATTGCCCCAGCGTGGACTTTATAGGCAGGTTAGGGGAGTGTCGGATAGTATTACAAAGGTATAAAATTATAACAAAATGTACTTGTTGCATAAAGTAAAAACAATTCCCAATAGAGGGACAGTAAAATACATAGAATCATATATAGATGATATAAATACAATACAAGCACCCAATTCGTGGGTAGGCTATAGCACCGAGCCGGCCAAGACAGACCTCAAGGTGTTCGCCCTAAATACTAGCATTCTCATTTATGTAGGCATTTGATGTGTTTTAAAAAGTGCATATGTATAAACATTTTAAATACAAATTTTATATATAAATTTTATGGAATGGTGCCTTTTCCCTATTCTTGCTTCCCTAGAATTTAGCAAGCTATTGTTCAGGATTTGCACTTTAAAGTTGCTGTCATGTTTTTTTATTCCATCATTAGGATGAAGCCTGGCTGTCAGAAAGGCCGACCCTCTTTGAGGCCTGCGTTGTTATACTAGGCCTCGGGCAACAAGACACATGACAATGGCTAACGATGAGGAGGCTTTGTACTGTCTTGTTATCCTTTCACTAATCATGCTTTCTTCAGCCCCCTCCCCTCCCCATACACACACACACATTGTTACATATTAATATACATGAACATTATACCTTATGATTTTGGAATGTGCCTCATCAACTCGGTTGCAAAAGCCTACAGGGCTCTTATCTGATGCTTTCCTTCCAACCATTCACCATAGTAACACCATCATCTACCATGTAATCTTCTGTTCATTTGCATATCTTAATTTATTTATTTTTTTACATTTTGTGTTGGTTGGTTTTTGTCAAGTGAAACTGAGATAAATATCATATAACAATATCGACTTCTTTGCAAATGTTGTGTTTTTAAAAAAAAAAAAAAAAAATTGCTTTTACTAGAGGTCGACCGATATGGGTTTTCTCTGGCCGATGCTGATATTTAGAAATCTGGCCGGCCGATGGCCGATACATGATGCCGATTTTTGCGGCCGATATTTTAGGGCGTTTTTTTTTTTTTTTATTTCTTGGCGTCACTGGCTCGTGGCACTGGATGGCACTAATTGGCACTGGAAAAGAAGGCACTTATTGGCACTGGCAGGTTGCACTGAAAGATGGTACTAGCAGATGGCACTGATTGGCAGGTGGCACTAATTGACACTGGCAGATGGCACTGGTTGGTACTGGCAGATGGCACGTGGCACTAACAGGTGACACTGGCAAGTGGCGCTTGTTGGCACTGACTGGCAGGTGGCACTAATTGGCACTGGCAGGTGGCAATAGTTAGCACTGGTTGGCATTGGCAGATGGCACTGATGGCTTTAGTTGGCACTGGATCGCACTGGATGAAAGGTGGCACTGGATGAAAGGTGGCACTGGATGGTGGTATTGGCACTGGCAGGTGGCATTGGCAGATGGCACTGGATGGAAGGTGGCACTAATTGGTACTGGATGGTGGTACTGGTATTGCCTCTGGCAGATGGCACTGGTATTGCCACTGGCAGATGGCACTGGATGTCATCCCCCTCAGTACAGACCCCCCTCTCCTTCCAGTATAGACACCCCCCTGCCCCCCATAGTACAGACACCAGAGAGCGGTGTGTGTCATACGAGCACAGGCCCCTCCTCCTCTTTGGGCGTAAACAGAGAGGAGGGCCTCCGTGCTGGGTGTACCAAGATGGCCGTGGCTTCGGAGCTAGGCTGAAGCCGCGGTCTTTCCTGATGCTGTGACCGCGGAGGCAATCCGCGGTCACAGCATCAGGAAAGGCTGTGGCTTCGGTCGATGCCGATTTCTCCAAAACTGCCAAATATCGGCCGATATATCGGTCGACCTCCTAGTTTTTACTATACAGTAGAGCAAGGGTGTCAAACTCAATTTCATCGTGGGCTGCATCAGCATTATGATTGCCCTCAAATGGGCCAGTTCTACCTGTAAGATTAGATGTCCAGCGCATCCCCTCCCCTTACATTAGATGTCAAGAGCCACCCCACTCTCCCTTACATCACAGTGCACCCCCTTTCCTTATGCTGCTGCTGGGAAGAAGCTGGATGCATTGCTTGAAAGCAGAAAGTAAAGCCCCATACACACTATCAGTTTTCCTGCAGGTTTTTGTCCTCGGGTTTACCAAAACCATCTAATATGAGGTCAAACCTCAAGAGTTTCAATTTGTTTGCAATCAGGCAGGCCCTTGTACTACATGGTTTTGGTCAACCTGAAGAGGAAAACCTGCAGGAGAACTGATTGTGTGTATGGGGCTTCAGGGTCTGGAGTAGGACCAGAGGAGGGCTGGCGCTCTCTTGCAGCTGCAGGAGGAGAGGTGCGAGGGCCACATGAAATGGCCGGAGGGCCGGATTCAGCCCGCGGGCCTTGTTTGACACCTATCTATCTGTGTGTGTGTGTGTGTGTGTGTGTGTGTGTGTGTGTGTGTATGTGTATATATATATACATCCATGCATGTCTTCACACTTGTCCGTCGTGGTGTTAAAAATCTTGCTGCATTTTTGGTCAGTTAAAAAAAAAAAAAAAAAAAAGTACCTCCCTTTTAAAATGCTTAAAAAACTCATCAAGAACGCATCAGTAACAAACCGGTGTTATATTTTTGATGCGCGTTTTGAGTCACATGACCTATGAAAAACACACCATAAGCACAGTAAAATCTCATGCATTTTCGGTGCCATTATCGGCACTTTTCTCTTATCAGCAAAATGCAGATAAGACTATTTTCGAATGGCTGACTTTTCTGTGCATCTCTACTATACACTCTTCTATTAATGCATTTATGGCCTGGTTCACACCGGCGACTAGAGTTGCAGAGAATCATGTGACAATGGAAATCACATTGATCTCAATGGTGCCTGTTCATATCGCTGCAATGAACCGTCCAAAAAGATACCTGTGCTATTTTGGTGAGATGCAGTGTGCCATTATTTTGCCCCTTAAGCCTCGTACACACGATCGGATTTACCGATGGGAATTGTGTGTTGACAGACCGTTTTGTACCCTCCATAAGACAATTGTCGGATTTTCCACGGACAAATGTTGGATGGCAGTTTTTCCAATCGTGTGCACACAAGTCCGTCGAACAAAGCTCCAAAGTACAAGCACGGATGCTCGGAATCAGTGCTCACTAAACACAACATTAGCAGAAGGTGTCCAAAGGACGGCTCTCAAGAGCTGAAAAACCACATGGTACGTCACTACGTTCGTGTTTGTTGGCCGACAATTGTGTGCCAGTTGTATGCAAGACAAGTTCATGGCCAACGCCCTTCGGACAAAAGTCTGATGCTTTGCGGAAAATCCGATCGTGTTCGAGGCTTTAGGCTTTAAAATGTTACTAAACCCACAATAGTAAAATCAGTCTGTATATGCAGTAAAGCATGCTTGTTGTACTCACTGTGAAACCTAAGGGTTTAAAGTCATTGTAAACCCATTCCAACCACTTTAACCTACAGGTAAGCCTAGATTAAGGCTTACCTGTAGGTGCAACAAATATCTCCCAAACCTAAAAGGTTTAGGGGATATTTCCAAAAAATAGCGGCACCGATGTCTACGGCGCATGAGCCATAGACATCGGATGCAGGCGCACTTGGCGCGCCCCATATTTACAGCATCATGCCGTAAGTGGCGGCTCCCGCGCGCATGCGTGATATCGGCACTGCTCCGGCCAGTCACAGTGCCGGAGCAGCGATATCTGGAACTCACTCCGGGTATCATGGCGGCATCGGAGGAGGTGAATGAGGGCCACTGCGGGGGCTTCGATCTCGGTTAAGTAATACATAATGAGCTAGTTTGCTATGCATACTAGCTTATTATGCCTTTGTCTTGCAGGTTGTCTTTTTTTTTTTTTGGACGAGAGGGTCTATCTCCTCTTTAATCCCCTCCCTGCATTGTGTAAAAAGGCTGATCAATCCTTTCTGATCCTCCCCTTCTTCCACTGTCCCCAATATACTAATAGAACAGAGCCTTTGGAGTCACTCTGGACGTGCTCAGTTTAGTGTGTATTGCTAGAGACTTTTTATTTTTTTGGAGGGGGGGCCCTTGTGTGATCACAGGGTTATTGCAGCATATGATGACTTTGATTTTCATAGAAGAGAATCCACATGATTATTTCCATGACCATTTTTTTTTTTTAAATATCAGTTTTCGGATAAGGCAGGATGAGTTAGAACCCCTGTCACATTTTATTGTCTGTGTCCTCAGTGTGTCCCCTCTCCTGTCTCTGGGTTTCTCGGGTAAAATCTTCCCAACAGGAACACAGAATGCTATTTAAACCACCAGAAAGCCTTGGATCTTTTCCTACAAATTTGTTGGGGATTAAGCCAGCTATATATGCATTAAAACTCAGCTGGGAACAGGGCAAATTTTGACCGATGTATGGGCAGGCTGGTTGTACACAAATCAATCTATTGATCTACTTGTGGACCACTAGCCCTATGAGTTTTTCTGCAATGATCAGTGCCGCTGGCTATACCCGGTAATTTTATTGATGATTGTATTCTGATGGCTGGGAAGGCTCCCACTGTTAGATAACAATACCAGAGCTGGAGGAATTTCCCCATCCACTTTGAATGGGTGGATGGGGGAATCTATGCATCGTCTTTCGTACAACCTACCCGCTGGTTAAAACAAATACAATTTTTTATAAAAATGCATATGGCTTTGGGATTAGAATGAAAGAAATACAGTGACTACCGTTGTTCACATCCTGCAAATACTAAAATAAATAAATAAACCTTGGGAGTTTGCTTCCAATCAACCTGAAAACCTGATTCAGAGGGAGGAACAGCAATGTGCAATCACTCTGCAGTCATACAGATATAGAATATAAAAATAAGAAAATGTGTCCTCCCCCTCCCCCATACACACATCTACAACGCCCATAAATAAGGTTTTCAGCATGTTGTGCTTGATATGCACATTTGCTACAACTCCTACACACACAAAATAGATTACCAACTCCAGTCTTTGGTCAGGCAGTCTTAATTGTATGTGTCCAGCCGTCAGACACAGACCCCCCCCCCCTTCCTTGTTCTGTGTCTGAACCCCCTGAAATGTGTCACAGTCTGTTTCACAGTCATTTATACTAATGATGTTTGTCATGTTGGAGGATGGCGAAGAATGAATAGGCAGACGTTAGCAGGGACACGAGACGTTCTGTGTACAGTGACTGAGCACACAAAAGCCTCAATGTCCCGTGGGCATGCATTTTCATTGTTTTTTCTTTTTTTTTTTTTTCTTTTGCTGTGACAGATTCGCGTGGACAGCCCTGCAGATGCTGTACTGTATGACACTGCTGTGGTGGTGCCAGGAAAACCAATACTGCGGGATATGGTGTTCAGTCCAGACTGGCAATCTGTATACATACTGAGTGAGAAACAGGTAAGAAAACATAAGGTATACCTAAATTCAATTTTATATATTGCACCCAGACTGGCTACAGTATGTGGTACACAGATCAGTCCTGTCAATTTTAAGAAGGTGCTCTTAGCGACAACACGCTGTGTATAAAAGACACCTGTCCGCAGAATCTGTCTTCCATTCAATGCTGTAAATACCCAATTTCAGAGCCGAGATTCGCAATCACATGACCGGCCAGCTCTCTCCTCTTCCCGTCCAACAGATCCAGTGGGTGGGGCTGAGATCCTGCCCCCCCTCCCTGTAGATATCTGCTCTGAAATTCGGTATTTGGAGCATTTATTTTTATAAATTGCACACAAAGGGGGAAACTGCAATAGGAGGCAGCGCGGATGGGGCATATATGTTATTCGAGCAGCAGGAGCAGAGGTGGGCGGGCACTGTGCTGAGCTGACAGGCCAGGATGATGGGGGGGGGGAAGAGGATGCAGAGAGCAGGCTGCAGATGACCGAGGCACGTAAACTAACCAAGGTGTCAAGGTTCAGCAGCCATGATGCCCAGTGGTCAGTTTACGGAGGGGAGGGTAGAAACTGGCAGGATCAGCCAGGTTTTGTAGAGGTTACATGGAACCAAATGACACCATACATGCACTGTGTCATATAACATGCTTTAAAAGCGCAGGATTCATTTTTTTTCCTTTTTGTGTCAACATCTGCTTTAAGAATTTAGACAAGATCTGCAAAGAGTTGACCAAAATCCCTCCCGAGAGGTGTGCAAACCTGGTAACCAATTACAAACATCTTACCTCTGTGGTTGCCATCAAGGGTTTCTCCACCAAGTACCAAGGCATGTTTTGCTTGGGGATTAAATACTTATTTTTCTCACTAAACTGCAACATTTGTACAATTGTGGGTTTTTTTTCTGGATTTTTGGTTGATATTTGGTGTGTCATTTAAAAAAAAAAACACCTATGATAAACTTGCTGGACCCCTAATTTTTTTTGTAAGTTGGCAAACTAACAAAATCTGCAGGGGATCAAATAATAATTTTTCCTACTGTATATTTAGAGATGTGAACAAGAGAACCCATTTCCCTGTAGCGAATTATAATATATATATATATATATATATATATATATATATATATATATATACTTTCAGTAAAAAAAAAAAAAATATCTGCTGGCTAGAAAATGTCAGGTGCCATGGTGTGGGCCTGGCCAGCACACAAAAAGGCTTCTTTACAATGTTTGTGGGTCAGGTGATTGTCATTTGCTATTCGCTTGTCTTTTCCCATTTGCTAAAAACGGTCTTTCCACAGGTCAGCCGTGTTCCTGTAGAGAGCTGTCAGAGATATAACACCTGTGCTGCCTGCCTGGGATCTGGGGATCCTCACTGTGGATGGTGTGTGCTTCATAGCAGGTAAGGACTTTTCTATCATCCACCAATTGCATACAACTGTCTGAATATTTGTGAGGAGATCTTTGTTGCCTTCTCTATTTCTGGTAAGATATGATGATTGTAGGGTCAGAACATAGTGCAGACAAATCCAAACCCATCCTGACTATGTCCATATCATGGGATTGCTATTGTTTGCTTGGCACAAAATTAGGCCTCTTAAAAAAGGAATTGCATGCAGCAAACTTTAGAACTAAAAACTTTCCAAAAAAACATTTGCCACTGCTATACATGGCTGTGTCCCATCTTACTACTGCAACAGAGTAGCCCTTGGGACATGGGCCCAATAGCACTATAGAAGGGAGAGTAGTCCTTTTCCAGAGAGCCTGCACATGTGCAGTGTGTTTGTCTTTTTTTCGCTTGTCGCAGCCATTGAGCTCATCCACACTGCGCATGCATAGCCCTTTGAAAAAGGTATGTGCACCCTCCTATAGCGCTAGGGGCCACTTGCCACATGAGGCCGGGTATTGTCGTGCACCAGGAGGAACCCAGGACCCACTGCACCAGCGTAGGGTCTGACAATGGGTCCAAGGATTTCATCCGGATACCTAATGGCAGTCGGGGTTCCATTGTGTAGCCTGTATAGGTCTGTGTGTCCCTCCATGGATATGCCCCCCATGGATATGCCCCCCAGACCATCACTGACCCACCACCAAACCGGTCATGCTGAACGATGTTACAGGCATCATAAAGTTCTCAGCGACTTCTCCAGACCCTTTCACGTCTGTCACATATGCTCAGGGTGAACCTGCTCTCATCTGTGAAAAGCATGGGGCACCAGTGGCGGACCTGGCAATTCTGGTGTTCAATGGAAAATGCCAATCGAGCACCACAGTGTTCGGCAGTGAGCACAGAGCACACTAGATGATGTCGGGCCCTCCCATGAAGTCTGTTTCTGATTGTTTGGTCAGAGACATTCACACCAGTGGCCTGCTGGAGGTAAAATTGTAGGGCTCTGGCAGTGCTCATCCTGTTTCCCCTTGCACAAAGGAGCAGATACCGGTCCTGCTGATGGGTTGACGACCTTCTATGGCTCTGTTCAGATCTCCTAGAGCAGGGTTGCCCAACGTTTTGAAGCGCGAGGGCCACTTAAGTGACCTGGAGGTAGGACACAAGTCGGTTTACATCTGCCACTCAGAGGTGAATGGAGGGTCCAATGTGAAAGGGGCCCAAGGCTGTTTTCACACTGATGCGCTGTGGTTTACCAACGCAGTGTACCTTTTGGCTTTCCTGCACTTTGCAATAGACTTCTATTATATTCTGCAGGTTTGGTGCATTTTCAGAAGGCTCACCAAACTTGCAGGTAATAACAGAAGTGTATGGCTCAGTGAACGTAATCCGCAGGTACGCTGCTCTGCATCTGCGAGTCAGTTTAAAAAGAGCCCAGTAACCCCTGCAGAACAGATATGCCCATATATACACTGATTTTAGTAATAAACTGACCTTTAAAAACCGTATTCTATTCTAAACCATCACAGAGCAGGAGGCCACGGGCCACATCAGAGGGCTCCGTGGGCCACTGGTTGGGCACACCCCTGTCCTAGAGTAACTGCCTGTCTCCTGGAATCTCCTTCATGCTCTTGAGACTATGCTGGGAGACACGGCAAACCTGGCAATGACATGTATTGATGTGCCATCCTGGAGGATGGCAGGGGACTGTGTGTGTGTGTGTATATGTATATATGTGTGTGTGTGTGTGTATATATTAACTATTCCTTGATTATGCATACCTCCAACTATTGGCTTTCAAGATTCAGCTGACGCACGGCCTAATTTATTGAGAATGTGGCATTTTGGCGCTGCAGATTACTTACTAGAGAGCCAAGACTCCACATTTTCATAAATTAGATTCATTCCTAGACAATATGTTGTCATTTTTCCCAACTAACACATTCTGTTAATGTTTTTCGCTTTACCCATTCCCCACTTCTGTGCAGGAACGGGCATGATTGTTCAGTTGCCTGACAATATGGATGATTATTCCTGACATGCAAAGAGAAATGAAATATTCAAATTGCTTGTGTGTTCACGGATTTGTGTATATGGCATTGTGTATGGTTCTCTATTTGCATTTCATTTATTGTTCAGTATGATTTCAGACGAAAAACGCCTTTTGTTCTAAAAAAAACAACTTATCCTTATGCAGGCCTCATGCCTCTAACAATCGGGCGCATGTGGAAGAATTGAAATAAATTATAATCTGTGTGCTACTACGCTGCCTCCTGAACCAGGAAACAAAATGGGTAGTTGTAGAACAAGCTTGGTTTCCTGTACCTAATTATACAATAGAAACCTAGAACATAAATGCAGCTTATTGGAGTAGATAACTTTAGACAGTTAAAAAATATATATACTGTATGTACTCGAGTATAAGCCGAGTTTTTTTAAAAAAAAAAAATTTGTGTGCTGAAAATGCCCCCCTCGGCTTATACTCGAGTCACCTTTTTGCGCCTGATCTCCCATATTTGGGGACCCGGTAACGGTCAGCCATAGGTCCCGTGGACACACATGTAGCCCCACTCTTCCTCTACAAGTGTGCAAAGTTTGTTGTCCAGGGGACCTACGGCTGGGGAGCACCGATTTTTATTACATTTTGTGGACCCGGAACTTGGCACACATGTAGCCCCATTTCTCCTCTACACATATACAAAGTTTGTTGTCTAGGGGACCTACGGCCGGGGAGTATCAATTTTTCAAAGTCCGGGCACTCTTTCCATAGACTCCCATGTTAAACGTAATTTTAGTCATGGGCACAGTGAGGCATGCACATGGACACTCTAGGCCAGTGGTGCCCAACCAGTGGCCCGGGGGCCACATGTGGCCCGCAGAGCCCTCTGATGAGGCCCGCGACCTCCTGCTCTGGGATGGCTGGTTGGCAAGCCCAAAAATGCAGGTTAACGACCTGCCATCCCAGAGCATCAGTGTTGTGAATGAAGCCGGCGGTAGAGGAAGCAAGCAGCTTTTTAGAAAGTGCACCACACCTGCAGGATATAATGGACGTCTATGCTAAAACCACAGGAACGCTGCTCATGGGTAGACCAGACATTCAGTGTAAAAGCACCCTTTGGCCCCTTTCTGGCCCCTTTTACACGAATGGTCCGACCCAATCAGACCCTCCATTCACCTCTATGGAGCGGCAGATGTAAACAGACTTTTCTGTTTACACCCGCTTACCTCCAATCCGATCTGCTAAAAAAAACTGAAGTGGATCTGTCCCCTTCCGTCTGATTGGATCAGAGGGCCCATAGAGTAAATTTGTGCTGTGTCTGCTTTGCATATGCAGACTGGACACAGACCTGTCATCTGCCCACTCCAATCATTGTGGCCCGCGACTGGTTACTAAGTTGCTTAACCTCCCTGGCGGTCTTCCCGTGTGTGGCACGGGGTGAGATTTTTAAGCTACGATCGGTAACCCCGTGCCACACACAGACTTGCCTCGCTGGATGCAGAAAAGAGTTTACTTACCTTTTCTCTGCGATCCAGCGATGAATCCCCGCAGTACACGGCGGCCGGATGTCCGTCTGATGCTGTGTGTACCTCCGATTCCCTTCCCTGCGAGCGTCGCGACGTAGGGGGGGGGGGGGGGAACGGCGCCAAATTCAAAAAAGTAAACAAACACTATACATACAGTACACTGTAATCTTATAGATTACAGTACTGTATGTAAAAAATACACACACCCCATGTCCCTTGTGGTCTGCCCTGTACACTACATGTCCTTTTATATAATAAAAACTGTTCTTTCTCCCTGCAAACTGTAGATTGCCCATAGCAACCAAAAGTGTCCCTTTATGGCAAAAATTGTTTTAGAGCAGCTAAAAAACAGCGATAATAAATCAGAATCACTTGCAGAATTTAGCGATAGCGATTTATGGGGAAATTCGTCATAAAAAAAAAAAATAATGACAGCAAAAATTCTGCAACTGAGCAAATTTCAGTGATTTTGATTTGATTACATTATTGAATAATTTTTACTATAATTATATTATTATTTGTCATAATTTTTTATAATTATTTATTATATTATAATTTTTAATAATAAAAAAAAAAAAATCATACCCGGGATGCCTATTAGACTCTTGTTTGGATAGATTTCAGTGAGTTATTCCTAAGAATTACAAGCCTACAGTATAAAACGCCAAATTCCCTTGCAAATAATGGTACCGCTTTCAGCACCTAAAATCTGAAAGAATCATACCGCCAGGGAGGTTAAGTGGTCCTTGGCCTTCAAAAGGTTGGGCACCCCTGCTCTGGGCTTATACTCGAGTCAATACGTTTTTCCATTTTTTTGTGGTAAAATTAGGTGCCTCGGCTTATATTCGGGTCGGCATATACTCAAGTTTATACGGTTTATATTATCTAGATATAGGTGGATACTTGAATAATGATTCACGTGCCTGCTTATGAACTGGTGACTGGATCTCCGTTTCCGGCTCTGCCCAGCTGCTGTGGCCATTATAATGTGGCCTTTTCGCTCGGTTTGTCATTCATTTTGGATGATGAAACAATTGAAAAGCAGCAGTGTTTCTGGCTTTTGTAGTGACTTTGCTGGGATCATCTCTCTGCTGGAGTCCACAAGACACCTAAGAAGCCTGTGGTTGTCTCGGTCCACCAGTATACACCCATATCTGTTCTCCTGGGTGGACTGATGCTTTAAGCCATGACTGCTGAGGCAGCTGTCAGGACATTGATGGGATTGCTGCTCTCAGTGGAGCTTTATGGCGTGGGATGTTACTGCCTTTGGTCTGGAGAATCTCAGTCCTCACCTGGGAAATGACTCCTGCTAAATCCATCCAGCTGGGAGAGGAGGGGGAGGGGGAACGGAGACGACGGGCAGACACAGCCATCATTCCCGCAGCTGTGTATTGACCCTCTGTGTGCACACATGCATCACTCCAGCTGCCTCTCGCCTCTAATACATGTTGGAGGTTCATACAATGCCTAATTTCTAGAGGCTCAATTGCATTGTAGTTGTTGGTGGAATCCAAAGAGGCAGGATACACTATGCTTGTTTTCTTTCGCTGTGCGGAGAGCTGTGTCTTCCGGGAGAACAAAGCGTTTATTGCTAGTGGCCATAGTCTCTTCCTCAAAATCCCACATGCTGGTTGTACCCAAGTCAATCCATCAATCAGCCTTGCCCATACATGGTTCGAATCTCCACTGTCCCTGCTGAACCGGACATGATTCAACGCCTATGTCAGACACTTGTTGCTTTATAAGTTAAAATCAGTATTTTTTGCTAGAAAATTACTTTGAACCCCAAACTTTAAAGATTTTTTTTTTTTTTAGCAGAGACCCTAGAGAATAAAATGGAGATCGTTGCAATACTTTGTCACACCTTATTTGCACAGCGGTCTACAAACGCAATTTCTTTGAAAAAAATACACTTTTTTTTAAATTAAAATAAGGAAACGGCAAAGTTGTCCAATTTTTTTCTATAATGTGAAACATAATGTTACACCGAGTAAATTGATACCCAACATGTCATGCTTCAAAACTGCGCCCACTCGTTGAATGGCGACAAACTTTGGTATCTCCAAGGGCAACGTTTATTTTTATTTTTTCCCAGCTTACTAGTTTTAAAGGGGTTGTAAAGATGATTTTTTTTTCCATAAATAGCTTCCTTTACCTTGGTGCAGTCCTCCTTCACTTACCTCCTCCTTCAATTTTGCTTTTAAATGTCCTTTCTTCTGAGAAATCCTCACTTCCTGTTCTTCTGTCTGTAACCACACACAGTAATGCGAGGCTCTCTCCCTGGTGTTACTGTGTGGAGTTACAGACAGAAGAACAGGAAGTGAGGATTTCTCACAAGAAATAAGGACATTTTAAAAGCAAAATGGAAGGATGAGGTAAGTGAAGGACGACTGCACTAAGGCAAAGGAAGCTATTTAGGGGGAAATAATTACCTTTACAACCCCTTTAAGTTACAGATATTTGGCTATAATTACTGCTCTCGCTCGAACGATCGCGTTTTTTTTTTTTATCCTATTACATGTATGTATCTGCACCAAAAATGCAGCAAGCATGATTTTTAACAGTGCCTATAATGGCCAACAATTAATATTCATTTCAATTCATGATAATAATTAAAAAGTCAAATTTTATATATATATATTTTTTTATGTAAATTTTAGTTTTGGCCAAGTGCATCCTGAATTGTTTGTTTCGGCACTGAACTTTTTAATTTCAGGGCACCAATGATTTGTTTGTTCACAATGCCATGTTCCAGGGGTAGACAACCTGGGGACCTCCAGCTGTTGCAGAACTACAAGTCCCATTTTGGAGTAATTGTAACTGCCAGACTTGCAATGCCTCATGGGAAATGTAGTTTCTCAACAGCTGCAGGGCCCCAGGTTATATACCGCACAGTTGTCGCAAGTGATGTTCTGATTGTCTGTATCACGTGAATGTGACATACTGTGGGTTGTAGTTAATGACACATTAGAACATTTCTTCCTGTATGCAAGTTTGAACACACAAATGTGCTTCTGCATCTAAATATTTTAAAGGGACCCCCTGACACTTCAGCCATTGATCAGCATTCTGTATTGATAGAAAAATGACTTCTGGTTAAATGCTTTTTTTTTTTTTAAACTCTATTGTTTACTATGGCTCCAACCTGTTCCATAGCTCTGTAAAAGTAATCTCCCTACATACCTCAGTCTGGAATCTCCCTTCCCCCATTTATAGCCCTCATTAACTAGTCTGTTGGTCTGGAATGTTAGCTGTTCATTCCTTTACACCCCTCCCTCCATACCCTGTAACTAGTCTGTTAAATCGCTTTGGGATCCTGACTCTCGGCAGCTGTTATGGAACTACATGTCCCAGCATGCTCTGCAAGATGGTTTGGGGGTAAGCCATCTTTTGTCCAGCTGACCATTATCTGTATAAAATGTACATTCAACATCAGTTTTAGAGAATACCTCAAATTTCACTTCAGATGCCCAAAGGAGCTTTCTCTCTAATGCCTGCCCCCCCCCCCCCCCCACCGCAGTCATACAGCCACTATTATGTTTATTCATTTAACCAACATGGCAGAAAATGTGTTACTGTTTTACCCTTTCCCAGCAATGAGAGAACTATTAAATTCACTAGTGTTTTTTTAACTTTTAATAGATTGTAAAAGTTGATATGGTGCGATGTTATGTGGCCATTTTAAATACAGTTGGTGCTTACCATGGCTATTTGCCAATAGTTCTCTGCTGGACCAGACTGGCGTAAGAAACAGCTTGGCACATGAAGCTCTACCAGCTTTCTTGTGTATGTGGGCAGATCTTTGCCAAGCATTGTGGATTACTAATGTTTATATATTGCCATCAAAGCCAGCTCAGTACCAAAGTGCAGAATTTGTTCTGAAAATGCATAAAATAAGTATCTTGGCATCTTATTTTAGATATCTAGCAGTCACGTTATTAGTTACACCTGTTCAATTGCTTGGTAACACAAATTGCTAATCAGCCATGGTGAAGACGACTTGCTGAAGTTCAAATGGAGTATTAGAATAGGGAATAAAGGGGATTTAAGTAAACGTGGCGTGGTTGTTGGTGCCAGACGGGCTGGTCTGTGTATTTCAAAAACTGCTGATATACTGGGATTTTCACACACATCCATCTTCCAGAGATTGGTCTAAAAAAGAGTATATCCAGTGAGTGGCAGTTGTGTAGATATAAAATGTTGATGTCAGAGGTCCAAGGAGAATGGGCAGGCTGTTTTTTTTTTTTTATTTAATTTTAGTGTAAATATGAGATCAGAGGTCTTTTTGACGCCAAATGTCATATTTAATTGGACCTGTCATGCTTTTTTTCTATTACAAGGGATGTTTCCATTCCTTGTAATAGGAATAAAAGTGACCAAAATCATTCATTTTTTTTTTAAACAGTGTAAAATTAAAGTGAAATTAGAATTTTTTTATTTATTTTTATTATTAAAGCGTTCCGACGAGCTCACGCACAGAAGCGAACGCATACGTGAGCAGCGCCCGCATATGAAACAGAGGTTCAAACCTTACATGTGAGCTATTGCCGCGAACGTTGGATTCCTAAGCCCTAGACCTCCTCCAACACAAAACATGCAACCTGTAGATTTTTTTTTAAAGTCCCCTATGGAGATTTTTAAGGGTAAAGGTTTGTTGCCATTCCACGAGCAGGCGCAATATGTAAGTGTGACAATTTACTCGGCGTAACCTTATCTTTCACAATATAAAATAAAAATTGGGCTAGTAAGACCACTGCACAAATACGGTGTGACAAAAAGTAACAACCGCTATTTTATTCTCTAGGGTGCTAGAAAAAAAATGTATATAATGTTTAGGGGTTCAAAGTAATTTTCTACCAAAAAAAAAGTTTTTAACTTGTAAACACCATATCTCAGAAAGAGGCTCAGTCCCTAAGTGGTTAATGTAAATGGGGCAGGCCATTGGCTGACAAATTGGCCCTCAAGTATTCTCAGAAATTAGTCCTCCTTGCAGATTTGCCAGCTTAGGCCTCTTGTTTTTGCAGCAAAATACAATGGCATTCGCTACTAAACGATCAGTCTGTGAGAGCTTGTTGTTTTCAGTCTCCTCCCAAATACTGTATGAACACATATCCCCCCCCCCCCCAGCCAAATCTTTTCATTTCTTTCTTTGTGTTTGCCCAAAACACGCCAACAATACCCCACCCACGGATTTGCAGCCCCCATCATTAGCTTGGCTCCAGTCCTTGCCCTGTACCTCTGGCGATGCCAGGCATTCTCCCAGTGGTGGAAATGAGGGTATTTGCTGGGCCCTGTGGTTGCACCTGCTCTGTGTGCCAGGCCAGGCTCGGAGGCTCTGCTCCATTCCATCAAGGGCTTGTCAGCCCCCTCACTGTCTCCTCTTGTGTCACTTGGGTCCTGGAGAGGTGGAGCGGTGCCCATCGTTTGATGTCTTTTTACAAGGCACTCAGGCTGTCTGTGCGGGGCCAAGTCTCGTTTCCAAAAGAATGCTTTTTACAAGGAGGACAGCTGCTAAAATGATTGAGGTCTCTAGAGCTGCTGTCTGCAAGGGACTGCTGGGTTAACGTAGCTTTAGGAAGAGCCCTGCTAAGCTCCCTGTATCTAAAATGGTCACAACAATTCCGATATAATTTTAGATAAATGGCGGTCCTCTCTGCAAAACAAAGTGCCCACTTGGCTCTATTTATTACACAGAATTTGAATGTGTTCATAACAATATTTTTAGTAAATGCGTATTTTATGTTTTTTGATTGAATTTTACATTCTTGTTGTACCTCCTTTCCATTACCCGACCCGAGAAGCAGAGGATCGGGGCTGCTCTGGGCAATACCACCTATTTTTATTTAGTTTTTAACAAGGCTTTAGAGCCCATTCACACCTGAGCGGCAAAACGCCTGTCGCGCGACGCTCGTGCCGCTGGAGGGGAAATTTCCCATTCATGTCTATAGAGATGGTTCACATCTCTGAGACGCCGAACGCCTGTCGCCTGAAAAAAAGTCCCGGACCCTTTTTTTCAAGCGACATTGGCGTTCACCCATAGACATGAATGGGAAGATTTGTAAAAAAAAAAAATAAATAAATAAATAAATCGAAGCGCGGCAAGTAAAGCCGCGTATGCGGCGTTACTTGCCGCTCAGGTGTGAATGCAGCCTTAATATCACTTTAAAGTGGATGTAAACCCACTCTCATCCTTTCTAAACTACAGCCATAGTGCTGATCTATAAGGATATACAAGCCTCCTGCATGTATCCTTACCTGTCAAATGTCTCCCCTCTGTCTGTTATAAGAACTAAAAAACTGCAGATTCTGTGGGTGGGTCTGTTGTCTGGAGCTTGGTGGGTGGAGTCGTAATGTCAGTAGACTCCCCGCCCACCTCTACACTCCCCTTGTCAACATGCATTTTCTCCTGTATATTCCTTGCACTAAATTCTGCTATGATCCCTAACATCCAGTCAAAATCCAGGAAAACCACATGACTTCAGAAAAGGAGTGGGGGTAGGAATTAAAATATTGCATTTTTTTCAAAATTGTCGCTCTATTTTTTGTTTATAGCAAAAAATAAAAACCGCAGAGGTGCTCAAATACCACCAAAAGAAACTCTATTTGTGGGGAAAAAAGACGCCAATTTTGTTTGGGAGCTACGTCGCACGACTGCGCAATTGTCTGTTAAAGCGTCGCAGTGCCGAATCGCAAAACCTGGCCGGGTCCTTTAGCTGACTAAAGGTCCGGGTCTTAATTGGTTAGGGTCACATGAACAGACACAATATATCAGGGAGTTACTAAGGAGCAGAAGAAAGCCCTGGCATGGTGTTTGTTTATAGCTTAGCTGAGTTAAAGTAGAGCTATAGGATAACCTTTTTTATTTTGGATAGAGCAAGGGAGGGTTATAAACCTCGATAGAGATTTCCCTTCACTTCCTGTCCCATAGCCAAACAGGAAGTGAGCAGAAATTCCTTGGGGACCCCTAGATCACTAGAACTAGTGCCCCTGGGGAAAGCCCAAAATGTATTTTACTTTCAAGCTCCGTTCACACCAATGCAAATTGGATGTGGGTTTTTCGTATCCAATTCGTGACCGACTCTGTATGGAGCCAGTTCACATATCTATGTTTTTCGGCTGCGGAGCAGCTTGCACAGGAACGCTGTGCGTCTATGGCTTTGTTTCAGGGCCAAATTTGGGCTAAAATTCGTCCCTGAAACAGAGAACAGAGTCGCACAGAACCCGTGTTGCGAGCTGCATCCGGAGGTGTGAACTCAGCCTTAATGATGACAAATACAGAGAGGGTGAATCTCCTCAACTACTTAAGGACCTCCGCACGACTATATACGACTATATACGTCCTTAGTTTGAAGAGGGATATCTCGGTAATGGCAGCAGCTGCTGCCACAACCTTGGTATCCATCTCTTCAGACGGCGGTCCTGAAACCGATAATGGTGGTCTCTGCGGCGTATTCGCAAGATCACCGTTGGCGGCGGGAGAGATAAAAGAAATAGTGCAATTTAGCCCAAACTTTACTGTTGTCTTATTTTATTTTTTTTTTCAAAAAAGAAGTGCGCTTGTAAAACCGCTGTGCAAATACGGTGTGACAAAAAGTATTGCAATGACCGCCATTTTATTCGCTAGGGTGTTAGAAAAAAATGTATGATGTATGGGCTCGAAGTAATTTTCCAACGAAAAAAAATGTTTTTAAAGTGTAAACACAGAGTCTGAAAAACAGGCCCGGTCCTTAAGTGGTTAATGGGGGTACAGACCGCAATAAAAACTGACAGGGGTTCCAATCCGCCTTCACTCTATCCATAAGTAAAACATTTTTTTGCCCTTTAGTTCTACTTTAATTCATAAAGGCGGAGATATCCCTAAGGCTGCATTCACACCTAGGCGACCTGATCGCGGCGTTTTGTCCCGCGAATTGCGGCGACAAATTGCAGCGTTTTGTACCGCGATTTGCGGCGACAAAACGCCGCGATTTTAACCCCCAGGTCCACATCTCCTATGCCGAACGCCGAAGCCGCCTGAAAAAAGGGTCCGGGACTTGTTTTGAGCTTCAGGCGTACGGCGTTTCGGCGTGGAGATGTGAACCATCTCCATAGAGGGCAATGTAAAATCACCCCTCCAGCGTATTAGGGGCTGCTGCGGCGTCGGGCTTCAGGCATTAAAACGCCTAGGTGTGAATGCAGCCTAAAGGATTGTAAAGAGGTACATTGGGATCATGGAAACAGACCAATTAGGTAGGATGGAGGAGTGTGAAGAAAGACTACGTCTGCTGAGGTCCTTTCTGTACTACAGGACAGCTCGGGAAGATGTTTTGTCAAGTTTTTAGGGTCCATGCATACTAGGCAGCTGAAAAAATGCCAGTACCTCTGGCAAAAAAGGCTCCTATTGCACAAGAGCTTATGGGAGTTTAAGTGTTTTTTCTAAAACCTTCCTCTCTGCTCGTTTTTCACTGTAATCAATGCACACTTGAAAAGCCGAACGCGCCTAAACGCCACATTCAGCCGTGTTTTTCTGCCCGAGAGCTCCTCTCAAAAATACACTTTGTGATGGTTTATTTTTATTTTTTCAGCCTGAAAACACTTCTCTGCAAATATACCTATAAATGCTCAAATATGCATGGACAAACAGGCTAACTTAAGCCCTGCATACACGATTGTTTGTCCAAAGAAAACCGACCGATGGACTGTTCATCGGACAAACCGATCGTGTGTGTTTTCCATTGTTGGAAAAAATAGAACTTTCTTTCCTATGGATAAAAAAAGATAGAAAAAACATTGTGTGGAAGTCAATCAGTCAAAAATCCACGCATGCTCAGAAACAAGTCGACGCATGCTCGGAAGCATTGAACTTCATTTTTCTCAGCACATCGTCGTGTTTTACGTCGGCTTCATTGGATATCCGACGAAAAAACCCATCGGATTAGATTCCATCAGATATCCGATCATGTGTACAGGGCTTTAGAGTTTTGCTTTTACAGCCTGAAGAAAGATGACAAAAGCCTGTATAAGCAGCGTTTTTTTTTTTTTTTATGCCCAGTGTGCATGAGGCCTCAAAGTGTATGTAAACAATGGAATTCTTTTATTTTATCTCTTTTGATCTGATAAATGTACCATTTGAAAGCATTTCTGTTTAGGAGCTAAAAATACCTGTTGATCAAATCACATGCAGTATCTGATCACACGTGTGTGAATCCAGCTCTGAGGTGTAGCCAAGAACAAAATTGCGGGGGGGGGGGGGGGGGGGTGTTTTTTTTTTTTTTTTTTTTTTTTTTGTAATCCATGAGTAATGACATCAGCAGGGCTGACAACATGTGCATAGGAATTGAGAGCTGTGTTGTCATGCCAAAGAGGAGGTAGGCGTATGCTGCAGATACACTGGCGTAATTCGAAAATCCTGCCGGCGTATCATTGTTTTGTATTCACAAAACAAGATACGCCAGTTTTACACTAAGATCCGACTGGCGTAAGTCACTCACACCGTCGGATCTTAAGTGTAAGTACGCGGCCGCTAGGTGGCTTTTATGTCGTTTTCTCATTTGCCTATGCAAATGAGCCTGATACGCCGATTCCTGAACGTTTTTGCGCCGCCTCGTCGTCGTTTTCGTTGTCTCCGTAAGCGTTAACTTACCCCTGCTATATGAGGGGTAAGTTTACGAAGGTCCGTCGTATGCCATGTTAAGTATGGCGTTGGGACAGCGGCGTCTTTTTACGTAGTTTTACTAAGTCGTTCGCGAATAGGGCTTTACGTTAATGACGCTCACGTCGGCTTCAGTGACGTTTTCCGACGTGAGCTGGAGCATGCGCACTGGGCTTTTTCCCGGCCGGCGCATGCGCAGTTCGATCGACGCGGGGGCGCGCTTAATTTAAATACAAGCCGCCCCCTTCATTTACGCGGGGATACGCCAGGCCATTTACACTACGCCGCCGCAACTTACTGAGCAAGTGCTTTGAGAATACGGCACTTGCTCATTTAAGTTGCGGCGGCGTAGTGTAAATGATATACGTGGCCCGTACGTGAATCTGGCCCTATATTTCTGGAACATCAACAGATGTTTTTCTGTACCTATTTATAGGACTACAATCTGGAAAATTTGCTGGTATTCCTGAGATGTACTAAAATTGTTATTTGTTGCCTCGACATATGCTTTGAGGAGCACCACACAATCCAGGAGAAAATAAAAATGGTGTGTTTATTGGATTACCAGCAGAGAACTGTTCACGTTAAAGAGCATGGCTTTTGAAACACCTCATCGTCGTGTTCTGCTGGCTTTTTAATAACGACACGGTTTTTGTCTCCCGCTTTGTGCATTTTTTTTTTTTTTTTGTAGAAATGATCTGGTACCTTGTACCTGGGTCTCATTGGGGGAGTACATGCTGGATTGCACCTAAGGCAATACTCAAGTGATATATTAAAGTGGTTGTAAAGGTAAGTTCTTGCTTTAAGTCCGTGACTCGGAACATGCTCAGAAAATACTGCCGGTGGATCATATTAACACTGGGATTTTCAGAAGTGGTGAATATTTATATATCGGTACAGCTTTCCTGTAAGCTGTGTTTATGAGTGTAGAATGAAAAAACAGGATGGAACGGTTGGCAGGAAGTTTGTAGTAACAAAATAATTACTTGCTGAGTAATTGGATGTCTACAGAAGATGGTGATCGGCTTTTTTTCTCCTTGAACATTTGTGGTTCCCCCACCAAAAATTCCACCATGGCCAATAGTGTGTTTTTACCTCCTGACTGAGGTGTGCACTGTCCTTCAGCATAACAAGGAAAAATGCTGTATCAGACTGGTTTGCAGTATAATTGTTGGCCTCTCCCTCGGCTTGTATGACAGAATGTGGTGTATTTGTGAGTGCAGAGATAGCACTTGGTGCCTTTCATGCCTTCCACCTATTTTTATTTGCCTGTGTTGTGGCGAGGTCTGGATTATCAGCCAGCTCCACACTCCTAATCCTATTAGGAGGGGCTCAAATCCTGGTTAAAGAAGCCTGATCCCCTGGATGTGCTCAGTGTGTGACCAGGGAGGGTCTGCATACACAGCTGTGCGATAAAGCCCCCTCAAGGTTTGCTCTGCTGAGTGTGCTGCTTACTTTATACTGATAGTGGGGACTGGCCAGTGCTGGGGGAGTTCAAGCCTGTCCTTGCTCTTTCTCTGCTCTTCATGGCACTTTTTAGTTCTATGTTTGATGTTTGGTCCGCTTTACTTACTTTAATACTTCACCTGTTTGCGATTCTGCATTGCTTTGGCTCTATGTAATCCGTCTCATTCCCTTCTGGGCCTTGGTCCTTTCTTGTCCTTCAGTACATGAGCTTGGCATGATTTCCTTCTTCTGGACCTGGACTTTAGCTGGCACTCTTTAGTTTTGGGGCTAAATGTTTATTAAAATTTGATCTACCCATCTTTAAATGTGGCTACCATTGCTCACCTGCTTCTCAGAATGACAGTTTCCTGGCTGTTATGCCGACATGAACTCAGTACGTTGTAATGCAGACCCAAAACAACCATGCTTATCAGAAAAGGACAAGTAAAGTCAGAAGCCATCTGCCACTTGGTCTAGGTTAGTAATTCAAAGTATTAACGCAAAAGGAATAACATGACAGACAGTTTGTATTGACAAAATAAGAAATAAACTGGTCCTTTATTTAGAAAGTTTGGAGACCCCTGAATTAGACTAAGAGAAGACCTAGACTATCTACTCTTAGGCTCCATTCACACCTAGGCGTTTTGTCGCCTGAAGCCCGACGCTGAAGCAGCCTGACATACGCTGGAGGGGGGAATTTACATTGTCGGCTATGGAGATGGTTCACATCTCTACGCCGAACGCTGATACGCCTGAAGCGTGAAGCCTGAAACAAGTCCCGGACCCTTTTTTTCAGGCGTATCGGGCGTTCGGCCATAGCCGACAGTGTAAATTCTGCCCTCCAGCAAAAAAGCAATAGGCGTTTTGTCGCCGCAAATCGCCGGGACAAAACGCCCATTGCATGTCGCCCGAATACGCCTGCTGCCGCCGACGCCTAGATGTGAATGCAGCCTTAGTCTAGGTCAGGGGTCTCCAAACTTTTTAAATAAAGAATCAGTTTATTGTCCTCCAAGATTTAGGGGGACCAGAATCTGGCCAACGAGAGTTGAAATTGTCCTGACATCAGTAGGAGTAAACATCACCACATTTGGTATAAGGTGGAGGAATTGTGTCCCATCGTTGGTATCATTGGGAGGAATAGTGCTCCATTGTTGGTGTCAATAGGAGAAATAGTACCCCCTTGTTGTCAGTTGGCAGAATACTGTCTCGTATCCACTCCTCACCCCCTTACATGCCACATTTGGCATGTAATTTTTTTTGGGGGGGGAGTGGGGGCTTCAGTAGGAGTAGGACTTCCTGTCCCACTTCCTGCTTCCGCCGAGGGGCTGGTTAGGCGATTAAGCCTTAATCGCCTACACCAGCTCCTCCCTGTAGGCGATCACATGGGACACTGTCAGGTCCCATGCGATCGCCTCTCCAATCAGCGGCGAGCCGCATGCGCAGTGCGGCTCGCGCATGCGCAGTGGGTGCCCGGCCGTGAAGCCGAAGGCTGTCACGGCTGGGTGCCCACAGTCGAAATGGAGACGCCGGCTGGGGAGGGGGGGGGGGGAGGAGCGGACCCCCCGGCCGGCGCGTCGCTGGATCGTGGAGCAGGTGAGTGTGTGTTTATTAAAAGCCAGCAGCTACACTTTTTGTAGCTGCTGACTTTTTATAAACACAATTTTGGCTGGAACACCCCTTTAATAGGACATGCTAAAACACATACACATGGAGCCTTAAAGTGGTACTAAGCACACACTGTTTAATTTACAGTGTCCCTTCTATTTCTGTATGTAGATGATGGCACTGTAATTGCCTACCTATAATAAACCTACTATTAAAATTATAGACTGATCATTTCTTTAACACTCAGGAACAGGATAACAAAAATATACAGAAAATCGCATTTCAAAAAAGTTATAAATTGATCTGCATTTTAATACCGGTAAGGGTTCTTTCACACGGAGCGGACCGTTTTTCGGTCCGCTCCGTTTGTGTCCGTCGGCTCAGCGGGGTGTCCCGCTCAGCTGTCGGCGGACAGGGCAGTCCCCGCACACTGTGCAGGGACCGCCCTGTCTCTCCTCCGCTCTCCCCTATGGGGAATCGGATTAAAACAAAGCGTTTGTCCGTCTTCATCCGATCCGTTCCGCCGGACGGAAGAAAAATAGGGTTTTCTTCCGTCCGAAAAACCGGATCCAGACGGACGCGGATGTTTGCGGACGTTAGCGGATGCATCATCTGCTAACGGACGCGACCCCATAGGCGTCCATTTAAGTAAACGGACTTGTAAAAACGGACGAATGGAGGCGGACATGTGAAAGGGGCCTAAGTGAAATAAGTATTTGATTCCTTATCAATCAGCAAATTTTCTGGCTCCCAGGTGACAAGCTGACTGTAGGAGCACTCTTTTCAAGGAAGTGCTCCTAATCTAACTTTGTTACCTGTATAAAAAAAAACACCTGTCCACAGAAGCAATCAACCAGATTCCAATCTCTCCACCATGGCCAAGACCAAACAACTGGCCAAGGATGTCGGGAACAAGGCTGAAATGGGCTACACGACCATTGCCAAGCTTGATGAGAGGGTGACAACAGTTGGTGTAATTATTTGCAAATGGAAGAAACAAAATAACTGTCGCTCTCGGCTGGTCTGGGGCTCCATACAAGATCTCACCTTGTGGAGTTTCAATGATCATGAGAACAGTGAGGAATCAGCCCAGAACTACATGGGAGGATCTCATCAATGATCTCAAGGCCACTGGGACCATAGTCACCAAGAAAACAATTGGTAACACACTATGCCGTGAAATCCTGCAGCACCCGCAAGGTCCTCCTGCTCGGGAAAGCACACATACGGGCCCGTCTGAAGTTTGCTTATGAACATCTGAATGTTTTAGAGAATTGGGTGAGAGTGTTGTGGTCAGATGAGACCAAAATCAAGCTCTTTGGCATCAACTCAACTTGATGTGTTTGGAGGAGGAGGAATGCTGACTATGACCCCAAGACCACCCCCCCATGTCAAACATAGAGGTGGAAACATTATGCTTTTGTTTTCCTGCTAAGGGGACAGGACAACTTCATTGCATCAAAGGGACTATGGACGGGGCCATGTACCGTCAAATCGTGGGTGAGAACTTCCTTCCCTCAGCCAGGGCATTGAAAATGGGTCGTGGATGGGTACTCCAGCATGTCAATGACCCAAAACACACAGCCAAGGCAACAAAAGAATGGCTCAAGAAGAAGCACATTAAGGTCCTGGAGTGGCCTAGTCAGTCTCCAGACCTTAATCCCATAGACAATTACTTGGAGAGAATCAAGAGGCAAAGAGGGGTGGGAGAAAATCCCTCCTGAGATGTGCACAAACCTGGTGGCCAACTACAAGAAACGTCTGACCTCTGTGATTGCCAAAAAGGGTTTTGCCACCAAGTACTCAGTCATGTTTTGCAAAGGGGTCAAATACTTACAGTGCAGAAAATAAGTATTTGAACACCCTGCTATTTTGCAAGTTCTCCCACTTGGAAATCATGAAGGGGTCTGAAATTGTCATCGTAGGTGCATGTCCACTGTGAGAGAGACATAATCAAAAAAAAAAATTCCAGAAATCACAATGTATGATTTTTTAAACTATTTATTTGTATGATACAGCTGCAAATAAGTATTTGAACACCTGAGAAAATCAATGTTAATATTTGGTACAGTAGCCTTTGTTTGCAATTACAGAGGTCAAACGTTTCTTGTAGTTTTTCACCAGGTTTGCACACACTGGAGGAGGGATTTTGGCCCACTCCTCCACACAGATCTTCTCTAGATCAGTCAGGTTTCTGGGCTGTCGCTGAGAAACACGGAGTTTGAGCTCCCTCCAAAGATTCTCTATTAGGTTTAGGTCTGGAGACTGGCTAGGCCAAGCCAGAACCTTGATATGCTTCTTACAGAGCCACTCCTTGGTTATCCTGGCTGTGTGCTTCGGGTCATTGTCATGTTGGAAGACCCAGCCTCGACCCATCTTCAAAGCTCTAACTGAGGGAAGGAGGTTGTTGCCCAAAATCTCGCAATACATGGCCCCGGTCATCTTCTCCTTAATACAGTGCAGTCGCCCTGTCCCATGTGCAGAAAAACACCCCCAAAGCATGATGCTACCACCCCCATGCTTCACAGTAGGGATGGTGTTCTTGGGATGGTACTCATCATTCTTCTTCCTCCAAACACGGTTAGTGGAATTATGACCAAAAAGTTCTATTTTGGTCTCATCTGACCACATGACTTTCTCCCATGACTCCTCTGGATCATCCAAATGGTCATTGGCAAACTTAAGACGGGCCTTGACATGTGCTGGTTTAAGCAGGGGAACCTTCCGTGCCATGCATGATTTCAAACCATGACGTCTTAGTGTATTACCAGCAGTAACCTTGGAAACAGTGGTCCCAGCTCTTTTCAGGTCATTGACCAGCTCCTCCCGTGTAGTCCTGGGCTGATTTCTCACCTTTCTTAGGATCATTGAGACCCCACGAGGTGAGATTTTGCATGGAGCCCCAGTCCGAGGGAGATTGACAGTCATGTTTAGCTTCTTCCATTTTCTAATGATTGCTCCAACGGTGGACCTTTTTTCACCAAGCTGCTTGGCAATTTCCCCGTAGCCCTTTCCAGCCTTGTGGAGGTGTACAATTTTATCTCTAGTGTCTTTGGACAGCTCTTTGGTCTTGGCCATGTTAGTAGTTGGATTCTTACTGATTGTATGGGGTGGACAGATGTCTTTATGCAGCTAATGACCTCAAACAGGTGCATCTAATTTAGGATAATAAATGGAGTGGAGGTGGACATTTTAAAGGCAGACTAACAGGTCTTTGAGGGTCAGAATTCTAGCTGATAGACAGGTGTTCAAATACTTCTTTGCAGCTGTATCATACAAATAAATAGTTAAAAATTCATAAATTGTGATTTCTGGATTTTTTTTTTTTGATTATGTCTCTCACAGTGGACATGCACCTACGATGACAATTTCAGACCCCTCCATGATTTCCAAGTGGGAGAACTTGCAAAATAGCAGGGTGTTCAAATACTTATTTTCCGCACTGTATTTCACTTATTAAAATGCAAATAAATGTATAACTTTTTTGAAATGCGGTTTTGTGGATATTTCTGTTTTGTCTCTCACTGTTAAAATAAACCTACCATTAAAATTATAGACTGATCGTTTCTTTGTCCGTGGGCAAATGTACAAAATCAGCAGGGGATCAAATACTGTTTTCCCTCCACTGTAAGAAAGCAAGGCATATTGGCAAACACACTATGGTGAATTTATTAAAATGGTACTGACAGTTTTCGAAGACCCCACCACCTTTTTTCGGTAACTCTTGACACATACAGCAGTTCTTAATAACACTACTTTGTAAACATACCACTATTCTCCAAATTCAAAAATAATTGCCTCCAGTCCAGAAATAATGAAAGTGGAGATAATTAGGACTTACTCTAACTTGGTGTACAGATGCAGGCAGAGTGCCCGTCCCTGTACACAGCATAGCAGAGTGGAATATTTTCCACTGCTATCCTCTCCTTGTCACTGGTTAAGGATGTTGTCGGCTTCAATGCTGACATCCTCCTAGCAACCAGTGATGCTGCAGTGGGCTGACCTGATAGGGAAGCTGAGACATTTATTCGCCATCAGGTATGCTCTCACCTTGTAATTGACAGCAGGCGGATTTGATAGCCAATAGCAGGCTGTCTGTTGACAATGGATCCGTCCATTGCCTGCGGTCAATCACAAGGGGAGTGAACCTAATGGAGGACTGGTTTCTCAGCTTCTCCAACATGGCTCTGCTCCCCAGGTACAAAAATACCCTTTGCTTCGCTGTCTGGACATTCCAGCCTCCATGCAAGCCCCCAGATTCATACATCTGTCTACAACAGGCACATGAATTTGTTGCCCGCACCAACATCTGTCGTGTAAAGGCACGCCGGAATTCCTATGAATTCCCCAGTGTATATTTTCTTTAAAGGCAGCCAAGACTGCAGAAAAAGACTAGTACATGTAAGGCGAACAGGTGGAAAATGATGGTGATGTTGTGATGCAGCCATTTATGGCCACCTTGGTCCAATGTTTGAGGCAGCCATTGAAATGTATTAATTGGAAAAGTCAGAAAACCTTGTCCAGTTACTAGAGATTTCCCCAGATGAGCCGTGCTGGAGACATCTGTAGCACACACCCCAATGTGACCGTCTGAATTTGCCTTCATTTACAGGTACCCTCTAGTGACAACAGCTAGCTCTAAAGCAGGGGTCTCCAAACTTTCTAAACAAAAAGTTTAGCCATTTTATTGTCCTTAAGACTTTTGTGGGGCCAGACTATGGCCATTGGTAGTAGAAAAGGTGTCAATGGAAAAAAACAATGCTCCATCTTTGGGAGGAATTGTGCCCCATTGTTGGTATCATTGGGAGAAATTGTTCTCCTTTATTGGGGTCTGAGATTCATGCCCCATTGTTGGTGTCGGTGGATAAAATAGTGCCCCAAGGGCCGTAGTTTGGAGACCACTGCTCTAAAGTATACCATTATCTATTTTAATCGTCTTATGCTGATGGCTATTGAGTGCTTCTTGTTAATGGCCTTTATTTTTACCTATAATAACTATGTATGCTTATTGTTTTAGTAGTACACCGTGGTTTTACTTTACCACAACTCACTAAAACCATGCACTCCCCATGTGGCCGGTTTCATCTTATCTCATTGACTGTTAAGAGAGGTGAAAATTGTTTTGGCTAATTCACACATTGCTATATCTAATAAGATAATAAATCTGGACCTGTCTAAAGCTGCTTTCAACATAAAAAATACATTGCAGTAATAGCTGTAAATCTGGTGCTCACTGAAAATACACTATTCTTTCCCTTTACAAAATCTAGAGATTGCTTTTTGTGTGTGCATGCATGTACTATCTCACTGTTCTCCTCCTCTGTGCTTATGAGCCGCAGAACAGCAAGGAGTTAATCCGGCACGGCTGTGGCAGTCTCTGTGCTTCTGGCTTGGCACTGCCAGTTGCTCAGGCATCTCCTGTTTTTTCTGAAATGTCAAATCGCCTGGCAACAGCTTGCTTTCCAATACTAATGAGCCCACCTTCGGAGCCGCAGCTCTCTGCCCTACAAAATCATTTAACTATTGCAGTGCCGCTGGCGTGCGTCATTCAGCACCTTGCTGGTGCCAGGTTTGTTGTTCAAGTATATTGTAATGAAGACCATGAAAGCTTTTGTTTTCTACACTGCTCATTCTGAAAGGGTCAGTCCAATGAGAGATCGGCTTTGGGTAGATACCAGCCGGCTGAATCACCCACAACTTCATTCTACAAGTAAACAGATTTGTCTGTGTGGGGTTGGGATTTGTGCATTGCGAGTCCTAGTTTCAGTTGCCACTAAGGACACTCCCAATACGCTTCTTTCCTGTGTTTGTGTGGGTTTTCTTCAGCGGCTGAAAATCTTTACTGGGAGTTTAAAGCAGAACTCCAGGCCCATCTGAAAACCTACATGCTATTCATTCAAAACAATATTTTTCAATACTACATACAGGATTTCCGTAAAGTCTGCCTCGTTACCAAGGCCTCTGCACCCTACACCCCAGCATTGATTAGCTAACATTAATTAGGCAATGTCAGTTACATAGGGAGGTGTTTTAAACTGCTCCCAGGATGAGGAGTAGGGTAATGTATGAAAAAAAAAATCAGGTCCTGGTCCCTTAAAGCAGATAACCCAGCACAGCACGTGTGCCGAGTCATCTGCCCCCCCCCCCTCTAAACTGTAAAAAAATATCTGAACTTGCCACTTCCTGTATGCTCTCTCTAATCAGACCACGAAAATCAGGGCTGCTCCACCCTGATCACCGTGGTCTGATTGCATCCCTGCATCATATTTATCTATCCCCTTTGCTCTCCTCTCTCCCCCTCACCCCCTCCTTACTGCCTGTCTTCCCCTTTGTGTCTGTCTGTGGCCTGCCCCCCAACCGCTATAAAATAAAAACCTTAAATGGTCACTGCCAGCCTCTCTATTAGAGGCTGGCATAGCACACTGTCATTACCTTCTTAAAGGGTTTTTTAACCCATCTATATAAAACTATGTCAGCCCCTCTATTAGAGGCTGGCATAGCACACGGTGTCATTACTTTTAAAAAAACAAGTGTTCTAAATACCAAATTTGAGCTGTCTTCAGGCGGCCACGTGACTTGCATCGCTTTACAGCTCCGATACAGGGCTTCTGCGGGGGAGAAGAGCGGCCACATGATCTCCCCGGCTGATGTCAGAGGGAGATCACCGCCCCTCCCACAGAAGCAAATCATCGGAGCTGTAAAGTGGCAGAGAGTGATGTGACTGGCCTGAAGACAGCTCAAATTAGGCATTTAGAACACTTGTTTTTTTAAAGTAATGACACCGTGTGCTATGCCAGCCTCTAATAGAGGGGCTGACATAGTTTTATATAGATGGGTAAAAAAACCTTTAAGAAGGTAAATTCTGCAGTATTTGAATGGTGGTGTTACCCTCCTGGCTACAGGTTCTGGTACCAATGTGTCACTCGAGCCCCCAGTAAAAAGACAGCATGAAGAACACCTAATGTGCCACGGTATCGTCCTCTTCCCCCTTAATGTCACCCTCCACAGTAGTGTCCTTTTCCCACCCCCACAATAGTGTCTTCTGCCACCTTCACATCATCCCCACCCACGGTAATGTACTGTGTACACACACATAGTGTCCCTTGCCCCCCCCCCCCCCCTCAAGGCCCACAGTAGTATCTTCTGGCCCTCAAGGCCCACAGTAGTGTCTTCTGGCCCTCAAGGCCCACAGTAGGGCCCCCCCCCCCCCGGCACAAACGCACACCATTGTGTAGGTAGCACTCTGCTACTGGTATTCAGCACACTGGTGTACTTTACGACTGGACTGGTGTATAGGAGAATGGGATGCAGCACAGTTATGGATGGAGGGTGGGAGCTATCAAAGTTAACTCTTCGTATTAGCAAGCTGGTGATTGGTTGCTAGAACGCTGGGTGGTCCTAGTAGCCAATCACCTACTGGTAAACTTGAAAGGTTAACTGAGGCAGCTCCCGCCCTCTATCCTATACTGTGCTGCACTGCTGCCTCTTGTTTTCCATTCTGCAGTGAGGGTAAGAGCGGCGGAGACTGTGGGGAAGGACCAGTAAAGTATGGATATTTTCGTCTTGCCAACTCTCTAAACCTTAAAGGGAACCTGTCGTGACAGGACTGAGAGGGGTTGCAGTTCCTGACCTCCATCTGAAAGAACTGGTTGTCTGTTAGGCTACCCTCTGGCTTTAATACTTTAGTCCCTGACCTGGGACATGCAAGTAGGCCAGAAACTGCATACAGTCTCCAGGGCAGTGCTAGCATTGTCAGGATAGGTTTGCAGTGGCTTTTTAATAGTTAATCTCTATACAGCATCGTAGAATATGTCAGAGCTTTATAAATGTATAAAGAGGATAATAGTGTGTGACTGTGATGGGAAATTGGAATGTAAACTCCTCTGGTGCAAACTTGTCCAAATAGTTTAGCGTTCTCTCTATAGCACCTTGGAATATGTCAGAGCTGTGTAATAGTGTGACTATGGTGAGACATTAGAGTGTGAGCTCCTCTGGTGCAGGGGCTGATGTGAATGAATATGTTGGTGATATGTTAATACAGGAAATTAAAGAGCGAAAAAATGTTTGCCATAAACCATTTTCTTGCCAGCTGGTTTGCAATTATTTATTTTCATAACTAAGCTCAGAATGGCGAATAATCCTCGCTGAGCAATACGAGACGCTGGGCCTGGAAAATATCTTTTAATACACACAATCCATTTTATTTTTTTCCACTGCACTGTCAGTATAATTCATGAGAAGATGAAGTATATCCCACTTCAGAGGTCAAATCTGTTAATCGCTGGCCTGCCTCTCCTGATAATTATACCGTGTCTTCATCTCGTGTATTAAATGGTAAGGCCGTTAAAATGGTAGTAAATCTTGCGGTCTGTCCTCTTCCACCCAAGCAGAGTGCCTACCCTCCTGCACTGGCTGTCAGCACTCTTCCCCCACCCTCCTCCCTCTGGCCTCCTCTTTGTCAGCTCCATGGCCCTCTTGCCCCGTCCTCCCCTCCTCCGCTGGTGATTAAAGTAGTTGTGTAGTCTCTCGGTGACCCTGTAACGTCCCTGGCTAATATATGACTGGGGCTTTGCTGCATCTATTCTTCCTCCAGGGAGTAGGAAGTGGCCGAGGGAACAATAGCAGCCTAGTGAGCTGAGGGGGGTCATTCTCCAAGAACCTATTAGAAAATGCAGGCCGCTTTGTGCTAATGAATCCGTTTATGAGCACAGGAGGGCAACATTCTTCCGGTCACTTGCACGCCCAACCGTGCAGGGGACAATGAGCTGTGGGGATTGTATTTCTCCATCCCCTAAGGACGAAAGGAGGGAGCTAGGGTGCCTCTGCCACACACAATGCTAGCGACTGTTCTGAGACCCCCGCCTTGCTCAGTCCTCTTGGCGTATTGCTTTGTCTTGCTTCTCTAGGCCTTTATGAACTCTGTCACTGTCAGGTTTAAAGGACTCATAAAGCTAACTCAAACTGGCTTTTATAAAAGAGCTATTGATAAATAAGTACAGATGGATGAGAACTTATGCAAGCCTATCTGATCTGAAGTAAGGGCAGTCGCACATAATGTTAAAAATGGTGTGATGGATTTATAGAAGAACTCGGGCACAAGTGTAATTTTTAAATACACCATTGGAATGCATGTGTTGAACTGCCAGAAAATGTTTAATTCTGTTCAGCCAGTCTTGCAAACCTGACACCCCAATCCTACAGCACAGCCAGGTCCTTGTTCTCAGTGGCAGGTAATTAGTACAAGTCGGGATGTGCAGGAAATAAACAGTGTGCTGGGCTCCAGGCCTCTGTAATTCCAGCGATGAGACAACCTTACTAGCAATTCTTAGATTGTAATTGCTATGGGAATCGCCAAGCCAAACAATGGTGTCACCATTGTGAATAATGTGGAGCAAGCAACTTGGAGAATCCAGCTGTGAGGGAATTATTACTTTCTTCCTGCCATGTGGCTGAAGTGAAGTCACAAAATGATCTGTCTAATGAGCAATGCTGTTGGTGGCAACATTTTGCCTGGAGCAGTATCTTTGAAATTAAACTTCTCTTATAACTAGTGGAAGTTGCTCTGCTGTAAACTGAATCGCTAGTGAGCAAGTGGTGATAGAACAGCATATTGCCAGTTTTCGGGAGTGAGGGAGCATCTTGGAAGCATAATATAAGTAGAATGTTACCGATTCTGTCTCTGGCAAGTGCGGTCCTTTCATTCGCTTCTGACAATGTCGCTGCTTCTTCGTTGTGCCACCAGGCTGGCTGTGCTTTGCTATTAACCACATATAATTTTGGGTGTAAATGCCCTTAAAATGTAATTTTGTTGTGATAATTAATTTCCCTAATGTTTAATTTTTTCTTAAAAACAATATAAGGCCCCATTCACATTTTCAATTAGGGACAGACTGCGATTTCCTGCAGGAGACTCAGCGGGATGCATGCAAATAACTGTGGGCCGGAAGCGCTATACCCAAAACAATAAGAGGCTGACCGTGCCCACAGCTGTTTGCATGTAACTGGACATGCAGCGATTACCTGCGGGTGATCACATCTGGACACCAACATATGCAGGTAATCGCTTCAGGCAGTGGTTTGCAATTGCGACCCAGCTCCAGGGGGCCCATGCTACTCCCATGTACACCTGCATAGGAGGGGCGGCATATAGAAGAACTGATCCTCTCTGTTTTTTTCCTGCAGCCACTGAAAGCCTGCTTCTCCTCCTCGCCTCACACAGGCACTCAGCATTTGCAGGAGAAAAATGGAGGGGATTGTTTCTTCTATACAACATCCCATCACTACTCCCATCCAGCTTCCTCTCGTTTCTTCTGCCCCCTTGCCCCTGTGATCTCCCCTGGCTCCTCTTAAGCTCTGCCAGTTCCCCCCCCCCCCCTCCTCTCCTCCCAGCTGCTGTAGGGGGATGTGTCAGATTGGAAAGCAGGGAAGGGGCCGGTAAATGGCATTTATTTTCTGAATAGACAGTCAGTGATCATTACCAATCACTGACTCTGTCCATTCATAACTGAGACATAGTAAACTGTGTTTAGAATGCTTCAGTTTGTGAATGAAATGGGAAGCTCTGTGATGAGCTAGTCCTGTCTATTCATTCTGTGTAGCGGAGGCTGTGACTATGGAGATTGAGGGCTGTGTCCTCAATCTTCTTTTTGTGTCTCAAAGGTAAAACCACATAGGCTGTTTAGACCCCTGACATTCATCTACATCCCCCAACAGGGCTCCCTATAGAAAATGGAAAACAATAAAAAAAAAAAAAAAAAAATTATAAATACAATTGTGGGAAAAAAGGGTAGATAAAAAAAACAAAGAAAAAAAAAAAATACTGATGCCAGTAGCGGAACTTCCAGGGTCACAAAAGTTGACTTTTGTGACCAAGCCCTGCTATTCCACCACCGGGCTCAGAGGGGAGATCCCCCAGCTGGGGATCAGGGGGGCCCTTCATGTTTTTTTGCATCGGGGCTCTGAATGTTCTAGTTACACCTCTGGCTTCAGGTCTGTTTAGACAATCAAGGAAGATGGCTGAACGGCCCGCACTTGGGAGTGCACAGCCGCTCAGCTTTGATTGTCTACACCAGGGATCCTCAAACTACGGCCCTCCAGCTGTTGTAGAACTACACATCCCATGAGGCATTGTAACACATTGACATTCACAGACATGACTAAGCATGCTGGGAATTGTAGTTCCTGAACAACTGGAGGGCCGTACTTTGATGACCCATGGTCTACACGTTTGCACCTGAAGGTTTGAGTGGGGCGGACGTTCATTTTGGGATACCATGCCTAGAGCGACATCACTCCTCATTCAGGTCCGTTTAGATGTGAAAGGGGCCTTATATAACCACCCCTCGCCCCCCCTCATTTTTTCCTCTCCTAAAGCAGCTTGTAATGTATGTTTTTTGTTATGTTCCTGTAATTGTTAATACTGTGTTTACCAGCAAGCCACAAAACAAACTTGTAAAATCATCAAGTAACCGCTGTCAGCATTTTTATTTGTGGTTAGTAACTTCTGATGAATTTTGTTATGCAGTTTGTTCCGTTTTATACTTTTCTGTGAAGTTTTGCTCTTCCTCAGCAGTACATTTTATTAATATTCGCTGTTGTGTTTTTCATGCTTTTGCTTCCTCTGTTTTCTGTGCAGAGATCGTGTGACATGTCACATACGGTTCAGCAGATGGTGCTAACTCATACTTGCTTGGCCTCTGCTGATCCCAGCCAATATCTCCATATTTTGTCAGAACAATCAATATCGCTAGACAGTGTAGCTAACCTTTACACAGAGTATTCTTTATTGATGTCATGTATAATGGATTCTGATTTTAGTTCTATAACTCAATGATCACTGCAGATTTTTAGCACTGTACTGTACATGGGAAATGCTTGTGAGTAGCACAGCAGGCTTCCATCCCACATTAAACTTTATGCACTAGAAGTCCATACACGACTCCCCTAGGTTCCTTCCTATGATGCATTTTGTCTGCACTAAAGCTTTATTGTAGAAGTATTCATCAGACAGAGGTTCGAATTCTTCCCCTACTTTACATTGTAGTATAATTTTAGCAAGTACATGTTCCGAATTCTTCTTAAGTAATGTTTGCTGTAATTTTTTGTTTAAAAGTTTACCTGCTTGTTTAATTGTGTTTTATTAAAGCCGACTTTGGGCACAAAAATGATTGTTAAAATATATTCCTCAATGGTAGATGCATGATCAAGCACCTTGTGCAGCGACCGGTCTTTATTACAGGAAACTCCTGTAAGTGCACAAGTTTTTTTCATACAGGTTCAGTGCACGGGTATGGGAAAAAATTCACAAGGGTACAAAGATTCAAGCCAGCCATAGGTTATGTAATTTTCTTTACTGCAACTAGGAAGAAAAATCATTCTATTCTCCCATTAATGCAGTCAGTGTTGATGGGGGGGGGGGGGGGGTGGAATCCCTCCCACCAGTGGCAGTTGGTGCTCAAAATTTTTGGGGGGCGCAAACAAACTAAAGAATACAGAAAGAAAAAATCCCATCAAATGCAGCCACTGTGTCCATCAAATGCAGCCACTGTGACCCGTCTGCCCGGTACCCTGTCTCGGTGAGCGGTGTGCTCCAAACTGTGTCTTCATGTGTCTCTTCCCGTCCTCTCCTCCTGTCAGGCATCCAATCACAGCACCTGTCGTTTCAGCCAATGGGGTGACGGGTAACAGGCCCGAGCACCTGATTGGCGGAGAGGCAGTTCAGTGTTAGGACAGCGAATATTCATTCACTGTTCTAAGACACCTGGGTAAACTGCGAGTGCCAACCACATTTTTTGACACCTATTAGAGCCTGTTGTTCAAGCGCTAACACCCGAAAAAGGGACGGTCACCTGGATAGGGAATGGCAGCGGTGGCCATGGATAGATTCATGCAATGTTTATAAAGGGGGTGGCTGGAGAGAGGGGGCGGCCCTTATGGGGAGGGATGGGCGCCATCCCTGCTGGTAGAACACAGTGATTATTGCTGGTGGGTGTAGCTGCTGGCATTAATTGCATGTTAAAATTCTGACATGCTGGTTGTACCCAAGTCGATTGATGGATCAACTTGGGTACAATCAACCTGCCCATACATACATACATACATGGTTCGAATCTCGGCTGAACATAGTTTGCGATCCCTGCTAAACTGGCCGAGCTTCCAACCGTCTGACCGGTTTAGAAATACACATGGCTTTTATATTTGGACAATAGTTGTCTAGCCCAGATTTCAGCTTTAATGCATACAATTTTAAATATCTCTGTTTTTAGTGAATGCATAACTAGATGAAATGGTTGTTTTTATATCCACATGGAGTTTCTTTATATTCACTTATTTTTCTCTGCAGCTAGCTGCTGTTTTCTGTAAAAGCTGAAAATGTACTTCTCTATCCCACGGCAGCCGACTGTGATTGGCACACTATACAGTTTTTCACACCTATAATTTCCCTTTTAATATTTTTTTTCTTAGGAAGTATTTTATGTTTTTCAATAGATTTGTTTCATGTAGATGTAAACATGTCATAATATCTGTGCAGGTGCTGTCGAGAGAGCGAGTGTGAACGGGCAGCCGAGCCGCACCGTTTTACGAACGATCTCAGCCAATGCATGCGCCTGGAGGTGACTCCCAACAACGCCTCTGTCAGCGTACCTGAACTGCTGGTAAGGTGCACTTTAAAGGGGAATTCTGCCTTGTGTAATGTAATGTCAAACCAAATAAAAGGTGCACACATAATTACTGTATTTATACAAATACAATACAGTCTATAGCTTTGCACAGTGATCAGTCGTGAGTGGCTTTTTGGTTTTAAAATAAACTGGGTATAGTGGAACAACCAAATCCAGCAAATTATTGGGCGCTTGTATTTAACACGTTCCACCCACACTATAGCCAAAAGATGGCTACAGCATTGCAGGGCTATCCTCCTGTGATTGCGTGCCCCCTATGGCACGCATCGGCAGGGATCTATGATCAGGGTAAAGATTAAATCACGGTGGCTCTTTACCATGTGACCAGAAGTGTTCAATCACAGCTGATCACAGTTTAAACCGTTTGCCGGTCATAACAGTCCACATGCTGACAACGCTTGAGCAGAGACGATAACTGCCAAATCCACACAGGGGACAACTACACTGATAATCAGGGCACTAATCATCAGTGTCCTGATGATCAATGCAGCCCCAACAATGCCCACAAGTGCTGCCAATTTGTGCCCATTTGTGCAGCCTTATTAGCGCACATCAGTGAGGGCGAAAAATTACTTTTTTAAAAGATTCTGTAACATAAACGAGGAAACTTTTCAAACTTTTTTGGACTTTTTAAATTGGTATAACAAAAAAAAAAAAAAAACAGTGGTGATTAAATACCACAAAAAGTGACCACGCAATTATTCAGTTGTAAAATCGCTGCAAACTGAAAACTTACCTGGGCAGGAAGGTGGTGAAAGTGCTCAGTAGGCAAGTGGTTAAAGTTGCGGTTTTGTTATATTCAGGTTTTTTTTTTTCAGCTGGAACTTGGTTCCACCACCTCTGGCCCAGGGCCTCTGCTTCCTGCTCACCACTATTACTTGTAAACACAGGAGTCCGACTTCTGTGTTTGCAAGTGACAGTTTGTTTCTCAAAGGTTCCCACTGAGTGCAGGATGGGGGCAAGGGAGATGCAGGTGCCTGGAGTGCATTGCAGATGCCAACATACCCACTTAATCTCCCCGCATCCTGCCCTTTAAGACCCTCCCACTGTTAGTGAATTTTGACCACATCCACAATTTTATATGGTTTTGAGGGTGTGTGTATGGGGGGTAAGGGGGGGGGGGGTTGGTTGAGTTCCTGTACCTATTTTCTGTGTAAAAAAAGCCCTGGTTATATTTATATTTCCCTGATTGTGTAACCTCCGATGTCTCTGCAGCTGAACCTCTCTGTGCAGAATGTCCCCGATTTGTCTTCTGGTGTCACCTGTGTATTCGGGGACATGGCTGAAAGCGAGGCAGTCCTGGTGGATGAAACAATTCAATGTGCCTCCCCCTCACTGCGTGACATTCCTGGAATCACTGGAGGACAGGGTAGGTCTGTGTGCTCTGTAACCAAAACCGACACTGCTTCATTCGGCGCAATAAATGCAGTGAAGCAAATTGGTGTCATCATCTTCATTTGTATTACCACCACACTGAACGTACTCTGGTATGTATGGCTAGAGTCCTGCTTTAGGTCTCTTTCTGATTGTTT
The DNA here is from genome assembly GCA_029574335.1 of Rana kukunoris. Classification (NCBI taxonomy): domain Eukaryota; kingdom Metazoa; phylum Chordata; class Amphibia; order Anura; family Ranidae; genus Rana; species Rana kukunoris. Next base: position 146,927,663 of record CM056057.1, on the reverse strand, counting down.
GTTTGTTTTTCTTGTTTTTACACCAGGAGCTCTGCACACAGTCCAGTTACACCTGAAGTCCAAAGAGACGGGTCTGAGATTTGCCAGCACTGACTTTGTCTTCTACAACTGCAGCGTCCTTCAGTCGTAAGCTTTCTTCTCTACCTCTCTGGTTCTCTAGTCGTATATACTATTCACATTTCTTAGTGGCTTTCATGGTCCCTGAACTTGCAGAAAACTAAAGCAGTGGTTCTCAAACTCCGTCCTCAAGTACCCCCAACAGGCCAAATGTGCATGTTTTTCTTTATCTTGCACAGGTGCTTTAAATCAGAGTTAATGGCTTGCTATTTTGGACAGCTATTTTATCTAAGAGAAATTCCCAAAATATGGCCTGTTGGGGGTATTTGAGGACCGAGGTTGAGAACCACTGTACTAAAGTATTGTCTTGTAGCTTCTGACTAGCTGTTTGGTGGAAGACTATCACCAACCAGTGAGAATTGCTAATGAAGATGCTCCCTGCCTGACTATAATGAGAAGAAATAAAATAGGTGAAATCCCTCACTTGCAGTTTAGCCCAAAAACATCCAAAATGGCGAACAAAATCCAAAGATTTTTTTTTTTTTAATTAGCCTTAAAAGATACATCATGAGGCATCACAACACTCAAAAAATAGATTGATTGACACAGTAAGCAACATATGTTCTGGGAAAGTCAGAAACCCACCGATCATGATCTACATGTCGATCAGGATCCCAGACAGTAGGGGCAGCATTTACTGGAATCGTTCCCCTATATTTCCTCCTGTGGCAGCTGAAAGGTGGCTTCCTCTTTCCTGCTGGCATTTGGCTGCCACTGGAGGAAATGCAGGGAATCGATTCCAGTAAATGCCCCTCCAGTCCTGATTCCAGGGCTTAGCAAGGAAGGGGCGCATTCTACCAGTCACCTGCCTGCGATCCATGGTTTACCAACTGCTACAGTACATGATATGTTGGTATTGGTTCACAAACATCTGTACTGATTATGTCAAGATCTACTTACTGTGACAATCTATTTTTTTTAAGCGCTATGATGTCTTGACTCACCTGCCGCTAGCTGCTGTGTGGGATCTTCAGGATGTAGAGCAAGGGACGGAACTGGTAAATGTAATTTATCCGACCCTTATTCTTCTGAATTAACTTAATGAGTGATTGGTACCACAACAGGGCTGCTAAAATAAAATTGTAAAAATAATAAAAAATAAAATTGTAAAAATAATAAAAAATAAAATTGTAAAAATAATAAAAAATAAAATTGTAAAAATAATAAAAAATAAAATTGTAAAAAAACAATTAAACACTGTAAAAAATAATAAAATATAAAAAATATGCCAACAATGGCCTTTGCCCTACTGACGCCATTCTCTGCCCTACTGACGCCATTCTCTGCCCTACTGACGCCATTCTCTGCCCTACTGACGCACACACTGTACACACACACACACCTCTTCTAGTTAATTTCTTTAAAAAAATAGTTGCCAAACCCCGGTTATTTTTTTTCATGCTCAGGTAAATCCCCACCTTTAAAAGATTGACTTACCCCGATGTACTGTATAAACAACAATTTCAAATCCATTTACAGCTGTTTTTTTGTTTTGTACCGTAAATTTTGACGAATTGAATACTAAACAAAGCGACAAAACAACAATCCCCCGGAGGGTTTTTCTTTACGACTTGAACAATTGAACAAATTCCATAGTGAAGTATCGAAAATGGGGAGTAAATGGTGACGCGTCTTCTTGTGCCAATAGGTTAAACTCTCACAGCATCCTACCTTGAAACATCTTCTGTATCTAAAGAGTCCACCCATCTATACCAGATTTTTATACATTTTTTGGGACTACCACATAATTCTCAATAATATACTTAATTTATTGGACGTAAAGCACATTTCATTAAACATCTATTTTGGGTAGAACAGCAGGAATATAGGATCAATGTTCTAGTACCTACCTGTTAATTGTGGGAAGCCATGCTGTGGTCTGAGTTGACATTCAGCATGCTTTGTTTGCCAGTAGCAGATTTTAACCATTTCCTACTCCATCTAAATGTAAAAGGTATTAACTACTCCAATTTCAAATTATATAGGTTGATGTGATAAGAACATGTATGCAAGTTTTATATTGTATTTTAACCATTTTACTATGGTGTCTTTCTCGTTTGCAGGTGTCTGTCCTGCGTGGTCAGTCCGTATGCATGCCACTGGTGTAAATACCGTCATATTTGTACACACAATGCCGAAGAGTGCTTCTTTCTGGAAGGTCGCGTGAACAACACTGATGTATGTATCATTAGCTCGCGTCTGCCTGTTTGGAAGCAAACTAATGTTTTGTAATAATCCAGATAGCATTGTTTATCTCATTGCTGCACATGCCAAATCTTTGGAATTCCATGCCTTAAAGTGATTGTAAAGGAAGAAGTTTTTTTTATCTTCATGCTTTCTATGCATTAAAATAAAAAGCCTTTTGTGTGTAGCAGCTCCCATAATACTTACCTGAGCTCCGTCTTGAACCAGCGATGTTGCACGAGAGACTCTCATTGGCTGAGACGGCAGCAAAGAGCCATTGGTTCCTGCTCCACTGCACGGATCGGGTTGGGTCAGTAATTTTGGAGCGGTTCAGATGGGTCCGGTCTAATCGCGTGAGCGTTTCCACTGCAAATCGGACCGTGAGGGACCATTCAGGGTTTAGAAAAAAATCCTAGCGCATCCACCAATCAGTGAGATGCATTTGTAGGTCCGCCCTAACCGAACCGTTCCACTCTCTCTGGTCCCTCATCTGAAGCAGGACCCTTGCTGGTGCAGTACGGTTCGGTTTTACGGTACACTTTCATAATGGAAACACCCAAAATAGCGTACCGTACGGAACCGTACCGTACCGAACCGATCCGCTCAGTGGAAACGAGGCAAATGTCAGTGACCTAATGAGGCGAGAGAGGGGACAGGACCAGGCTGCAGCTCTGTGTTTGTTCACATTGGGCAGCAGCTTGGGTGCCCCCATAGCAAGCTGCTTGCTGTGGGGGGCACTCGACAAGAGGTGTGTGTCCAGGAGCGATGAAGAGGGTCCCGAGAAGAGAAGGATCTGGGCTGCTCTGTGCAAAGCCACTGCATTATAGTATTTGTTATTTATAAAACAAATAAGACTTTATCACCTTAAGCTGGAACAAAATCCCCATGGCTGTGGGGTTGATAACACAGTTGCATAGGGAAACTATAGTAAGGAGAGTGCAGTCAGACATGTAATCTAAGGATCCCATAGGTTCTGAAATGTAGATAATCTGTGATCCAGTGTGAATGCCATTTTCTCAGTTGTCATGCACAACTTGATGCAATATGTAAGCTCCTCAAAAGGCATGTTTGACTTTCTCCATGATCTAACAATAGTCTGTTTTGCAGCTGTAACCAAAACTTGTTTTTAAGCATGGGGAACGGGGTAAACCTTCAACAGGGTATTTTTTTATTGCTTACTGCATTTGGTAATTTCTCCTACCTTCCTGCCAAGGTGAAAGGCACTACTTGGACAGGAAGTGGTGGGAAATCTCACCTACAGAGACATTGGCTAGGGAGGAATTAAATGGTCTAGTCTTGATAACTGTGCTCTGGGGGGATTCCCTGAATGAATCCCTAGTGAGGACACAATCTGCAAATGAAGCCAACATAGCTCCTCACCCTCCTCCACTCTATCCAAATCATGTAATGGCTGACGGAGGGATGAATGTGTTTGAAACCTTGCAGTTTTAAAACCTTTAAAGAGAAGCACAGGAATTGGATAGAAAAAAAAACATTACTCGCCTAGGTGGATGCAGAATCGAACTGATGGTGCATCTGTCCCCCGCTGGCTCTCAACTGAGCGATCAAAGACTGCTGATCGCTCAGTTCTCAGCATTCTGTGAGCAGAGAGCCGGAGATTGTCATTCAGTGGCTGTCTGCTCTGTCCCTCCAGCGGTCACTAGAGTGCTGAGCTGTGGAGGGAGTAAGAGGGGGCTGGCTCAGGCCCTTGGCAGATCGCTGAGAGGCTGAGCCAGCTGCTGGTTCAGGCTTCTGGGCGGATCCCTAGGAAGGTCAGGATTTTTTCAAAGCCTGGATTAGGCTGGGTGGCGTCACAGCTGACAACAAGTTTCAGCCCGCTGTCGGCCAAAAAATGAATCCCAGGAGTGCAGAATGAACTGCACTTCTATGATCCATTGGAGAAGTATAGCCAAAATAGCTTTAGCTTTTACCTCTCCTTTGGTTACCCAAGAAAGGGTATTCCTTAAAATCCAAACTTTCTGCAAAACAAAAAAAAAAATTGGTTGACATGCTACTTAAAATAAGATGCCAATTCTATCCGCGTAAGATAATTTATTGTATTTTAGTTCAATCTGAAAGTCGTTTGCTGGCTTACACTAAAATGATGTCCCCATTTGTTGCTGCACAGCTCCCAGCTGAAGCTGTACTGCTAAAATTACCTCTGTAGTTGAAGACACCACTAGGGTGGCCTTTTAAGCTGTATGATGCCAAACCTTTCAAAGATTTAATGCTTCCTTTAAATAGAGAATCCAGTCTAATTGATACTTAGTTGCTGGAGTTGTGAATCACCCACTGACTTCTCAATATTTCTGGAGGACTGCAGTGGTACAATCTCTGGAATGCAGGTTCTTACCTGCTGCTCCTTCCAGAGGATTTTGCTTTTCCTTTTTTATGTTAATTTCTTATTAGAGAGGTCACAGAACGGGTGGTAAACCCCCATGGTGAAGTGGGCATCCCTTGGATGCCCGGCTGGGATATGTTGCTTCAGGGTTTCAAAGAGGTGCAAGAAGCCAGTGGGAAATTCTCACTACCCAAAACCGAAATCGTTTTTTTGGGACTGTATTGACAATTTATTGGGTAGTTTGTAATCAAAATAACAATGACTGCTTTGTGCTTTTGTTTGCCCTTTTTATTGCATGTCCTATCATTGTGTTCACAGGTTTTTCCTTTTTTTTTTTTTTTTTACCTTCTCTGACTTAAGCCCTGTACACATGATCGGATATCTGATGAGAAAAACAGAGAATTGAGCGCACTCCCAAAGTCCAGCCTATACACAGATATGATTCTAAAACAGGCAATTCAGTAGTGAGAAAATAGTATACATAAATATATTGGAGTCCATATATAAAACGTCCATAAGCATAATAGCCTAAGACCACACTGACACTTGATGGCAGCCAGCTAACAGATGAAGCAATCTGTAAACGACAAGAAAAACACAAAAGCGGCGCCTTCTAAGCGTAGCAGTAGTAAAATTTAATTGATGTGTAACAATATAAAAGACCTACTCACAAAGCAGGTGAATGATCAGGCATGTGAACAATAACGGTTTTCTTCCGCAGGTAGTAAGCGTCCATCTCGCTGGGTGTCGAGTTGCTGGTTACTGCTGACGGCACGGGCGATGTACAACAAGGTCCCCCGGAACCAAAAGACAGGGAACCTGTTTCCCAGTGTAGCAGCGCGAGTGATGTCACTTCCTATGCGCGGGCGGATGCGCGCGTTCGAGACATTCGTGTCCCTTCCTCAGGCAATGGGGAATCCATTTTATCTCTCTGGTTTTGGGACACTGAGGAGGGAACCTGAGTGTGAGGAGATCTCTAAAGACATTGCAAGAAAAAGGTTTGCATCACAATATATTACCCAATAGGAATAACATGGGCCGGCCGACGAGTGGTTATATTGCCCTTTAGTAAAATGGATTCCCCATTGCCTGAGGAAGGGACACGAATGTCCCGAACGCGCGCATCCGCCCGCGCTGCTACACTGGGAAACAGGTTCCCTGTCTTTTGGTTCCGGGGGACCTTGTACATCGCCCGTGCCGTCAGCAGTAACCAGCAACTCGACACCCAGCGAGATGGGCGCTTACTACCTGCGGAAGAAAACCGTTATTGTTCACATGCCTGATCATTCACCTGCTTTGTGAGTAGGTCTTTTATATTGTTACACATCAATTAAATTTTACTACTGCTACGCTTAGAAGGCGCCGCTTTTGTGTTTTTCTTGTCGGATATCTGATGGAATCTAATCCAATGGATTTTTTCATCAGATATCCGATGAAGCTGACTTTCATCAGTCTTGCCTACACACCATCAGTCAAAAATCTGACTGTCCAACATGGTGATGTAAAACACTACGACGTGCTGAGAAAAATAAAGTTCAATGCTTCGGAGCATGCGTCGACTTGATTCTGAGCATGCATGGATTTTTGACTGATGGACTTCCACACAGACGATCGTTTTTTTTTTCTATCGTTTTTTTATCCATAGGAACATTTTAAAACATGTTCTATTTTTTTTTTCACCGATGTAAAACAAACCGATGGGGCCCACACACGATCGGTTTGTCCGATGAAAACGGTCCATCGGTCTGTTTTCATCAGACAAACCAATAGTGTGTACAGGGCTTTAGTCTTGTCCTCCCTCCTGTGTATTCTCTTTGTTCTTTTTATTATTCACTTTTTTTTCATGGAAAAACGGCGACTATAAAGCAGCGTCTTTCCATGATAGACTTCCCCCCTCCTCTATGGTATATACATTGTCAGCAGGCTTCAGTGCCAAATGCTGGTGTTAGTGTGTGAAAGTGAGAATCTCACTGATCTGAAAGTGTCAGAGGTTGGATAAGCAGCGGGTTTTAATCGGCAGCGCCTGACTACCCATCTCCTCGCACCTCGTCAGGGGGTGGCAATCGTTCCTGAACAATGCTGCAAACATTCATCTTAAATCCTATATAACACACAATAACGTTAAAGAGGAGTATTGGAAGGGTTCTGTTTCTGCTCATGCCTATGCAAAGAGCAAAATTTGCAAATCATAGAAGTGACTATTTCAAGAGCATTTTCTTACCTCTACCAAAATTTGTATAACTGTCTTTCTAAATGGCATTCATGAGGAGAGTTGGGTACTTTAAGTTTTGGGAAAACGTCCATCACCGTTAATCTGGATGACTATCGCTGTTCTTTCGATAGAGAAGTAGGAGAGGCCTCTAAACAAAAGAATTCAGCATATCTTTGCTTTTCTACCTTTTAAAAGAAGCTTGGCTAAAGTAATTGGATACCTTGAACTACATAGACAGATATTGTGCTTTTTTTTTTTTTTTGATCTTTTTTTCTATGGTTACATTTGTTTTGTTCGCCACACTGTATATTAAAAATGAATAGAAAATAAAAACGTTCTCTATTTTAATCCTTTTATGCTTGTATAGGCTATAGAAGCACACATGGTGGAACATATTCAAGGTCTACTGGTAGCCAATGAACCTGGTGGTTTAAAAATAACTTGAGTTGTGCTTTTGCCATCTTTCATAGGTGCAACACAGAGTAGTCATTTGACCATTCTATTGTTAGCTATAGAATAGACAACTTAGCTACTAGCAAGTTTCTAGATTTGCAGTCAGTAGCCTGTATGGGCATGCAGGAAGATGAGTGAGACAAAGAATTTACAATGTTCACTTCTTCACTGCCATACCTTACGGTATGAGAGGTTTCAAAATGATGAAGTTGCACTTCAAATGAACTTGTCACCTGCACACTGTTTATGCCGCGTACACATGATTGGATTTTCCGTTGGAAAAACCTTGGATGTTTTTTCTGACGGAATTCCGGTCAAGCTTGGCTTGCATACACATGGTCACACAAGTTCTCTGAACTTTTGACCGTCAAAAACGCAGTGACATACAACACTACGGCGGGCTAAGAAAATTAAGTTCAATCCTTTTGAGCATGCGTCTGACTTTTGCCGTCGGAATTGCTACAGACGATCAGAATTTTTTTTCCCGTCTGAAAATTTGAGAACCAGCTCTCAAATTTTTGTTGGCGGAAATTCCGACAGGAAAAGTCAGATTGGCACCTACGCGCGGTCGGAATTTCCGACCAAAGGCTCACGTCGGACATTTCTTGTCTGGAATTCCGGCCGCGTGTACGGGGCATTAGAGATCAAGGGCCAGATCCACATAGAAATAGATGGGCGCAGCGTATGTGAGATACGCTACGCCGCTGTAACTTACTTTTTAAATCTGTCAATCCTCAAAGAATTTGCGCCGTAAGTTTCGTGTAATTCAAATCGCCGAGTAGGGGGCGTGTTTCATTTAAATGAAGCGCGTCCCGGCACCGATTGAACCGCGCATGCTTCGTTCCGAAATTTCCCGCCGTGCATTTGCGCTAAATGACGTTGAACCAACGTCATTTTTTAACGTAGACGTGAATAACGTCCATCCCTATTCACTGACGACTTGCGCATAAAAAATAAAAATTCAAATTTCGACGTGGGAACGACGGGCATACTTAACATGGCAAGTCTAACTATATGCCGCAAAATACCAGCTGTAACTATACGCTGGAAAAAGACGACTAGAGACGACGTAAGAAAATGCGACGGCCGCGCGTACGTTCATGGATCGTCGGAAATAGCTAATTTGCATACTCGCCATGGAAAACGACGAGAACTCCACCCAGCGGACGCCGAAGTATTGCATCTATGATCCGAAGGCGTACGCCTGTCGGATCGAACCCAGATGCCATCATATCTTGGTTTGAGGATTCAAACTAAAGATACGACACTGGTCATTTCTATGGATCTGGCCCCAAGTGTTTTATGAATGCTTTTTTTTTTTTTTTTACTTTTATACATGGAAAGAAATCTATGGATATATCCTTGGAAAGATGAGCTTTTGCTCACCTCCTCCTGGAAATGCTAGGGGCTTGTTTTTGTTTTTTTCCTATTAAAAGCCCATAGTGTGTGTAACATACTCAAAAAACTTCACCCAGTGCAAAAAAAATGTGCACAACATAAAGAGGTGCGACAAAAAAGTGCAGCGGGTACACTAGCCCTATAAAATCAGAGGGCCCTGCCCTGAATCCCCCGGGAGTTAGGCTCCTGACAGGGAACAGGGTACTTACACTTGGTCCGACCAGCCAAAGCCAGAAGGACCCCTTTCTCTGGAGGGTCTGCCAAAACAAACCCACCCAAGTACTTGGTGGGGCTCCTCCGAAGGGAGACCCCATGAGAGAGGGCGAACCAGGTCAGAAGACCATGTACACCCCCTCCCAAGACTTTCAGGGCAGGCCCGAGGACAAGCACCCTACTCATCACACTGTGCAAAATGTGTACACAACATAAAAATACAAAAAGTGACAACACAAGGATAAATAATAATAAAGTGGGGAAAGGGATAGTGGAGAGGAGAGTAAAAAGAAGTGGTCATTGTGCATTACAATGGCCAGCCCTCCGGCCAGGAATAAAAAATTCCTCCAGTCCCAGTCAAAAGGCCCAGCCCAGGAGGCGGGTGCTTAAAAAAAGTGTGTATTGGTGCAGTGAAATCAAAGTGATTATTCTGGTACCCCTGGACTGCTACTTCAGGGGCACATGCATCATAGGCTTTGAAAGTCCTAAATCCAACCCCCCGACCGGCCAGTGCAGCCCTCCCCTGCCAGATAGAGAGCCCTTCAAGGTTTTCTTAGAGAGAGCTACCCTTCGGATAGCAGCCTCCACCAATACTAGCCTTTCCAGGCCCCCATCAACCCGGTGGATTTGCATGGCTCTACCCTGTCACCATCCCAGAGCAGTACCAGCTCCTTCTACCAGATTGTTGACAGGGACAGCACTTACACCGGCCAGCCAGAATGCCGGACTAGAACTCGGCAAAAAGACCAGACCCAGTGCAGCCACCCATCCTCACCAGGAGCACCCTTCCAGATGGCTCAGACGCAACCATAGACCGGCCCCAGTATCTGTCGGGCAGCACGGTGTAGTCCCTGCTGAAACCATTCTTCCAGGTGCAATGACACCATTGGATTTGCATCCACCCTCCCCATATAGGAGGTGCTTCAGCGCATCCTCTGGCAACTGATAAGAACAGATACTACACTTTTGGCTAAGAAGCTAGGGGCTTTTTTGAGGTCATTGACACATTGTTAAAGCTGTAGATCATCATGACATCAAGGCAGCTACCATTTTCAGAAGCAGGTTAGAAATGGCAGCCACGATGTTAGAACAAGTTTCCACTAGAAGCCAGCAGCAATGAGGAAGCACATGACTACATGTGCCTGATTACTAGCTCTGATCAAAATTTGCATGCTGATGTTTGGTTCAGCCCCCCAATAAGTGGCCTTTACCACTCAAAGGTTGGTTGAGACAAGTGAGTATACTCTGTTTCAAGATACTCAGACTGAGACTTGGCCCAGATGCACATACTCAAGCTAATTCTACACATTGCCATTCACACACTATTGTAGATTTGCATGCATACAGCCCCTAGCTTAGATGTAACCCACGTCAACCAGCTCTGGGTTAGCAGCGAGAGAGGATGTGTTGCCATGGCAACAAGAGCCTTCCTGAGGCGTCAAGCTGTAAGTAGGCAGAAGGCCACGTGGTCCCTCATCTTTTGCTGCACATCTCCCGGGGGCACTAGGGGGGAAGAGCCGCTGTGCAGAGAATAAGGAAGGACGAGTCTGAAAACATCTATGTAGATTAATGCACCGCGCAGCTGTAATTCAATCACTACACACACACATAAATACATTCCATTACTGCTTATAAAATTCTACCAAACTGCGTACACACATCTTTCTATTTTTCTGATATTGTTTCACAGCCCTTTACCACCTTTGCTACGAAACCTGTTGACTTCTTATATAAAAATAATCAATAAGTTTGAGTGAAGACGTTATTTTTAAAGAAGTTAAACTCAAATTCTTTAGGGTAAGGACAGATTTTACCATTGGCCAAAGGACCTATAGAAACTAATATTAAAGATTCTCTGTTATTAAAGGGATTCATTGCTTTATCCTGATTTGCAGAGTACATCCTGTTCTTGTCCCATCAGCAGAATTCATTCTTTCTGTTCTTTAACATGTCCAGATATCGTCCGCATTTTTAATCCTTGCTAGCCTTTTGGTTTGTAGCAAGTTGGTTTTAGGTTGCATTTTCAACGATAATAAAAATCTATTGTAGATAACAGTACAGAGGATCTCCTTCAATGTGCATTAAGTTTTTTTGTTTGCTGCATCTTCTGATTCCATAAACGTTATGGTTACAAAAAATTGTGTAAATGGTGAAATCCCTCAAGGGTTGTGACTATAGTGGCACTGGTAGTTTAAAGTCAGAGGTAGTAAGAATTATAAAAATATCAAACTTTATTACAAACATTGCATATACAAAACAGATAGTGAAAATGGTGTACGGCAACTATGGTTGTCCCGATACCACTTTTTTGAGACAGAGTACAAATACCGATACTTTTTTTTCAAGTACTTGCCGATACCGAATACCGATACTCTTTTTTTTTTTTTTTTAATGTCATGTGACAGTGGCGGTATTTTTTTTATTGTTTTACTATTTTTTTTTTTTTTTTACAGTGATTTTTTTTTGGGGGGGGAGGGTGAATTGTCAGTGTGTGTGTGTTTTATTTTTTATTTTTTTATGTACTTTTTTTTTATATATATATATATTTATGGCAAATTTTTTTTTTTTTTTTTATCAGCCCTGTTGGGGGTCTTTGGTGAGATATCGGGGGTCTTAACAGACCTCTGAAATCCCTTTTAAGACAGCGAAAAGGGACTAAGGACACAGATTCCCCAGTCCCTTTCTCAGCAGCCTCAGCTGAATGAATGGAGAGATGCTCTTCTCCATTCATAAACTGAAGCATCGTAAACACAGGTTAGTGCAGCGGTACTGACGGGGGGGGTAAGAGCAGCAGTACTGATGGGGGGGGGGGGGGGGGGAAGAGCGGTACTGACGGGGGGAGAAGAGCGGTACTGACGGGGGGGGGAGAAGAGCGGTACTGACGGGGGGGGGAGAAGAGCGGTACTGACGGGGGGGGGAGAAGAGCGGTACTGACGGGGGGGGGGGGGGAGAAGAGCGGTACTGACGGGGGGGGGAGAAGAGCGGTACTGACGGGGGGGGGAGAAGAGCGGTACTGACGGGGGGGGGGAGAAGTGCGGTACTGACGGGGGGGGGTAAGAGCAGCAGTACTGATGGGGGGGGGGGGGGGGGGAGAGAAGAGCGGTACTGACGGGGGGAGAAGAGCGGTACTGACGGGGGGAGAAGAGCGGTACTGACGGGGGGAGAAGAGCGGTACTGACGGGGGGAGAAGAGCGGTACTGACGGGGGGAGAAGAGCGGTACTGACGGGGGGAGAAGAGCGGTACTGACGGGGGGAGAAGAGCGGTACTGACGGGGGGGGGAGAAGAGCGGTACTGACGGGGGGGGGAGAAGAGCGGTACTGACGGGGGGGGGAGAAGAGCGGTACTGACGGGGGGGGGAGAAGAGCGGTACTGACGGGGGGGGGGGAGAAGAGCGGGTACTGACGGGGGGGGGAGAAGAGCGGTACTGACGGGGGGGGGGGGGAGAAGAGCGGTACTGACGGGGGGGGAGAAGAGCGGTACTGGGGGGGGGAGGGAGAAGAGCGGTACTGACGGGGGGGGGGAGGGAGAAGAGCGGTACTGACGGGGGGGGAGGGAGAAGAGCGGTACTGACGGGACGGGGGGGAGGAGAGCGGTACTGACGGGGGGGGGGAGAAGAGCGGTACTGACAGGGGGGGGGGGGGAGAAGAGCGGTACTGACTACTGACGGGGGGGGGGGGGAAAGCGGTACTGACGGGGGGGGGGGGAGAAGAGCGGTACTGACGGGGGGGGGGGGAGAAGAGCGGTACTGACGGGGGGGGGGGGGGAGAAGAGCGGTACTGACGGGGGGGGGGAGGGAGAAGAGCGGTACTGACGGGGGGGGAGGGAGAAGAGCGGTACTGACGGGACGGGGGGGAGGAGAGCGGTACTGACGGGGGGGGGGGAGAAGAGCGGTACTGACGGGGGGGGGGGGAGAAGAGCGGTACTGACTACTGACGGGGGGGGGGGGGGGGGAAGCGGTACTGACGGGGGGGGGGAGAAGAGCGGTACTGACGGGGGGGGGGGAGAAGAGCGGTACTGACGGGGGGGGGGAGAAGAGCGGTACTGACGGGGGGGGGGAGAAGAGCGGTACTGACGGGGGGGGGGGAGAAGAGCGGTACTGACGGGGGGGGGGGGGAGAAAGAGCGGTACTGACGGGGGGGGAGAAGAGCGGTACTGACGGGGGGGGGGGAGAAGAGCGGTATTGACGGGGGAGGGGGGAGAAGAGCGGTACTGACGGGGGGAGGAGAAGAGCGGTACTGACGGGGGGGGGGAAGCGCGGCACTGGGGGGAGAGAAGAGCGGCACTGACGGGGGGGGGAGGAGGAGAAGAGTGGCACGGAGCACGCGGGGAGGAGGAGAAGAGTGGCACGGGGGGAGGAGGAGAAGAGTGGCACGGGGGGAGGAGGAGAAGAACGGCACGAAGCACGGGGGGGAGGAAAGACTGCACGGAGAAGACTTGCAACTCCCCTGCCTGCCCAGGTATCGGGTGAGGCATCGGAGCATTTCCCCCGAGTACAAGTACTCGGGGAAATGCTCGGTATCAGTCCCGATACTAGTATCGGTATCTGGACAACCCTAACGGCAACCATACATGAATATTGGAAAGATTAGATACAGACAGCGTTTCGGGACTGCTTTGGTACATACAACTTTTCAAATTTTGGAGTGATAAATCATCGTGAAGCTTAAGAACGTGTATCAGCACGCCATGTGGTGTTATTCTCTGATACCCAGCCCGATGTGAACACTCGGACGGGCCCGCAGAGATCTCCCCCAGGATGTGGTCTGAACAGGCGGAGATTGCGTGATGATAGGAGCTAAATAGTCCAAGAGGACCAACGTTGTCCATAAATGTTAAAGGGTACTTGGACATGAATGGACAGCTCTCAGAAATTTGTGCTGGCTAGTGAATTCCTAAAGAGTACAGTCCCTTCAAGTCTATTGAGGGAGGCAGGGGAGACCTGTTCTGGTGTTGGCTTATCAGTAGTAATAAAAAAAAAAATTGATTTACCAATTTGTCCCTTAGCTATTCTCTCCAGTTACGCTCACTTGAGCGTGTCTGTGTCTGTAGGTAAGCCTTTAAACGTTACACCATTGCTCATTCTGAACCAAAATGACTAGAGAGGAGGCTATTGTCAAAAGTGTGTTGGCATGTGAACCTGTGCTTTGTCCCCCTAGTTGTAAATACTTGCCCGCTAAGAGTGAAATGGAACAACCCTTGTGTAAGGTCCAAGTACTTACCTGGAGCCTACACAGAGCCGAGGACTTCCCATCCCCATGTGCACCATAAGCGCCAAGCATTATAAGGTGTGTGAGTCACATGGCTCCTATATGTGATATCATGGGTATATACCTTCACTCCTGTGGTTGAATAGATCAAGGGAATGAAGAAAGTTTGTTATGTGCTGCTAGTTGGACAGCTAATGTATTTAACTTGTTGCTGGTCCCAATTACAGGTTTACTTAGACTTTAGGAAAAGGCAGCAGACCTGTCAAAACAATCTCCTGATATTTGCCCACAAAGGCATTGCTAGAGCCCATGAGGTCAGTGTCATGCAAGGTTTCAGACACATAGGGCCAGATTCAGGTAGAGTTAGGCTGGAGTATCAGCCTAACTGTCACTTTAAGCCGGCGTTTTTGTTTTCTGTAACCAGAAAACAAGAAACGCCGGGTTGGAGTTGCGATGCGAGCGGCGTAATTGAATTTCGCCATCGCAACTGCAATTTTAAAAATGGCGCTGGGGGCGTTCCCGCTGATTAACGCCGAAAATATGTTAATCAGCGGGAATCGGCATTTCACGATCGTATTAGGGCGCGACACAGTGACTTTCCGACGTTTCCGTAAGCGATACGCGGCGTAAAGATAAAGCAGCCCCCTAGTGGAGTATCCTATGTTGAGTATAGCCGTCGTCATCGCGTCGATAAAAAAAAAAAAAATGCGTCGCTTGCGTAAGACGTCATTGACGTTCACTGAAAGAATTTGGAGCATGCGCACTGGGATGCATTGACAGTCGACGCATGCGCAGTACGTTCTCCACGGGATCGCGCCTAGTTTAAATAATACACGCCCCGTACCTGCCCAATTTGAATAACGCCGGCTCATTTTCGATACGCTGCCGCAACTTTAGGAGCAAGTGCTTCATGAATAACAGCACTTGCTCCTAAAATTTCGCCAGAGTAACGTAAATGAGAAACGTTACTCCAGAGCAAAGATGCTCCCATCTACCTGAATCTGGCCCATACATGTTACTACTGCTGGCTGGGGATTAGGTTTCTCTGCTTTTTTTTTTGCCTTTTGCTACAGGAGAAAAACGATATAAAGGATAAACATTATTAGGCTCTTTTTTTTTATACTACACTTAATTTTTATGAATCTGCTTTAAAATAGTAGTTCCTACTGCACCAGCGTTCCCAATAGATCTCTCCGAGTTGACCCATGGCATATGCAATCAAAGTATTCATACATTGGATATACCAGCATGCAGCCCTAACTTCTCGTTTCTACTAACACCACCATGTGTTAAAAATATCTCATTACCCATCTCCTTTTTTTTTTCCCTGCTAGAACTCCTTTACCATCATTGGTCTGGATTCCCTTCCCACAGCGTCATAAATATGCTTTTCCCGTTAATGCAGTGGCACGAGAAGTGCCAACAAGCTCAGATTTACATGGAAAAGCTCTCTTAAAACCATAAAACGTGAAAGTAGAAGTGGCACTCAGGCTAATACGCGCCATTTCTCTTTTCACGGAAGACTGATTTATTTCGATGACCTCATGTGTGTCCTCTGTTTGTCCTCCCCCAGATTGAAGAGGTTTTATATGTGTGTAAAGCTGCCTTTAAATTATTGTGGGCATGCTTGTGTGACCGTCTGTATTCCTTTTATTGGGGAAAAAGTTATGAATAAGAAATTGGATGTGTAACCGCAAAGACCTTTGCACAGGGGGGCACCCATATAATGGCAGCTGCTTATCTAGTCTCCATTTCCTGCTATCGTAGTCAAACTCTTTCTCTTGCATTTCTTTTATGGCCGTCCTCTTTTTCACCTTGCTGTAATTGTGTCAGGATTATGCAAGATTTCAGGTTGAGAAGAAAAAACATTGCTTTATTCAGTGATGTTGCTTTTATATACCTTAGATGTTGCTTTTATATACCTTAGATCAGACAGCTGATCGGTCAGTGGCGTCAAAAGCCAGACCCATCTTAAAAATGTATAGTTGAGTGGAGCACTTTATCTTTTTATACTTCTTGTATTTCTCAGTCTCTAAAGTGCTGTAATGAAGGTGTCACTGCCTCACAGCTGGATTCCCCAATTATTTCCTTCCACGTTATGTAGAACCCATAGGCGGGGAGGCTTTGTAGCAGTTGGCAGGAACTGATGATTTTAGTGGGAATATTTCATGACTGTGTTTGACTAGAGATCTAAAAAGAACACATGTAGTTCAGTTTGCCAGGAACCATGCAAAACTGATATTCGATTTACGTTCATTCGGTACAGAAGAAACAAACAGTACACACAAGTTGATATTTTCAAAGTTTTTGCTTCTGGTATTTTTACCTTCTTTGCATTCCCCTTAAAGAGGTGTTTTTTTTTTTTTGTTTTTTTTTACTAAAACAAATATTCTATTCCAACAAGCACTTTCCTTTTTTAGCATTTAGAGAACTATATGTTCCAGCATGCAGTTCAGCTAATACTTGTTTTCTTGCCTGTCCGCTTTTCAACCTGTATAACACGATTGGTCTCCCTTGCAGGGCTGCCCGGAGATTATTCCGACCGGTGAAATCTTGATACCGGTTGGTGTGGTGCAACCGATCACTCTGAAAGCCAAGAACCTCCCCCAGCCGCAGTCTGGTCAGAAAAACTACGAATGCGTGTTCAACATTGAAGGGAAAATACAACGAGTTCCTGCCGTGAGGTTTAACAGCAGCAGCGTGCAGTGTCAGAACACTTCGGTGAGTGCACAGTGTGCAGAAGTATTCATTTAATGAGGAGATATAGACAACAAAGTGAAATCAGTCTGCTGCTAATGGGTGCTGAATAATACTTTTGGTCAACCTAGCAAATGTAGCTGAGGATAATGACTTTAATGGCGTGCTCAGCAACTAGAATACAGCGACTTGGAGCTTACACAGCTCTTGCTCTGTGTGAACTCCCAAGTTGCTCTAGTTTGAGCTTACACAGGGCTGAGGACTCCCTATCTGTCCTCCATGTGACAATACTGGGCCAAGCACTAGAGTCACATGCTTCCCCATACCAGAAATTGTTCTGTATTTTCTTTGCGGTCAGTGGCTGCAGAGGAGCAAATGAAAAGTCGGTAGTTACAGAAGAAG
Source organism: Rana kukunoris (assembly GCA_029574335.1). Lineage (NCBI taxonomy): Eukaryota > Metazoa > Chordata > Amphibia > Anura > Ranidae > Rana > Rana kukunoris. The sequence goes on along the minus strand of CM056057.1, from coordinate 146,910,438 downwards.
CTCACCTAAGAAATAAGTGTCTTCTGCCTGGCTATGTAGAGTGGCGCTGTGTCCAACTGCAGTACAGGCAACTTCCCATCTGCTGCTAGAATTATTTTAAAAAGCAAGGAAGTTTGGGACTTTGAATGAGGATTCGGACAAGGTGGGATATTGTAAAGGAAAAATTAGTTTAATGGCATGAAACGGTAAGTGGTGGCTCACTAGAACCATGGAGCTGTACATGGACCAACATAGCTAAGATGAATATTTAAAGGTACATATTGAATATGTCAATATGTACCTTTAAATATTCATCTTAGCTATGTTGGTCCATGTACAGCTCCATGGTTCTAGTGAGCCACCACTTACCGTTTCATGCCATTAAACTAATTTTTCCTTTACAATATCCCACCTTGTCCGAATCCTCATTCAAAGTCCCAAACTTCCTTGCTTTTTAAAATGTATTAGGGATGGAAGCGCAAACAGTTGCTTCATTTAAAGTCCCACCTATGCAAACGCATAGTCCCCCCCACTTTGTTGCTGCTAGAATTAAACAGAATCTGACCATTCAGGAGAAGCCATGTATTGTCATGCATGCTTCCTTTGATTGGCCAAGGTGGAGAGGCAGGTGGCTGATATCACTATTTCAACAGCCAATCACAGCAAGCCTTATTTAATGTGCATTGAAACCAGGAATTCTAATAAGACCAAATGCCTCATGCTGTGATTCTGTGCATTCTTAGTTCTCAGATCTCGTTTAAGTGCACAGTAAATTCCCTTCAAATGCCTTTAGGTTTCTTTGTTCCAGATACAGTGCAGAAAATAAGTATTTGAACACCCTGCTATTTTGCAAGTTCTCCCACTTGGAAATCATGGAGGGGTCTGAAATTGTCATCGTAGGTGCATGTCCACTGTGAGAGACATAATCAAAAAAAAAAATTCCAGAAATCACAATTTATGAATTTTTAACTATTTATTTGTATGATACAGCTGCAAAGAAGTATTTGAACACCTGTCTATCAGCTAGAATTCTGACCCTCAAAGACATGTTAGTCTGCCTTTAAAATGTCCACCTCCACTCCATTTATTATCCTAAATTAGATGCACCTGTTTGAGGTCATTAGCTGCATAAAGACACCTATCCACCCCATACAATCAGTAAGAATCCAACTACTAACATGGCCAAGACCAAAGAGCTGTCCAAAGACACTAGAGACAAAATTGTACACCTCCACAAGGCTGGAAAGGGCTACCCGGAAATTGCCAAGCAGCTTGGTGAAAAAAGGTCCACTGTTGGAGCAATCATTAGAAAATAGAAGAAGCTAAACATGACTGTCAATCTTCCTCGGACTGGGGCTCCATGCAAAATCTCACCTCGTGGGGTCTCAATGATCCTAAGAAAGGTGAGAAATCAGCCCAGGACTACACGGGAGGAGCTGGTCAATGACCTGAAAAGAGCTGGGACCACCTTTTCCAAGGTTACTGTTGGTAATACACTAAGACGTCATGGTTTGAAATCATGCATGGCACGGAAGGTTCCCCTGCTTAAACCAGCACATGTCAAGGCCCGTCTTAAGTTTGCCAATGACCATTTGGATGATCCAGAGGAGTCATGGGAGAAAGTCATGTGGTCAGATGAGACCAAAATAGAACTTTTCGGTCATAATTCCACTAACCGTGTTTGGAGGAAGAACAATGATGAGTACCATCCCAAGAACACCATCCCTACTGTGAAGCATGGGGGTGGTAGCATCATGCTTTGGGGGTGTTTTTCTGCACATGGGACAGGGCGACTGCACTGTATTAAGGAGAGGATGACCGGGGCCATGTATTGCGAGATTTTGGGCAACAACCTCCTTCCCTCAGTTAGAGCTTTGAAGATGGGTCGAGGCTGGGTCTTCCAACATGACAATGACCCGAAGCACACAGCCAGGATAACCAAGGAGTGGCTCTGTAAGAAGCATATCAAGGTTCTGGCGTGGCCTAGCCAGTCTCCAGACCTAAACCCAATAGAGAATCTTTGGAGGGAGCTCAAACTCCGTGTTTCTCAGCGATAGCCCAGAAACCTGACTGATCTAGAGAAGATCTGTGTGGAGGAGTGGGCCAAAATCCCTCCTCCAGTGTGTGCAAACCTGGTGAAAAACTACAAGAAACGTTTGACCTCTGTAATTGCAAACAAAGGCTACTGTACCAAATATTAACATTGATTTTCTCAGGTGTTCAAATACTTATTTGCAGCTGTATCATACAAATAAATAGTTAAAAAAATCATACATTGTGATTTCTGGAATTTTTTTTTTTGATTATGTCTCTCACAGTGGACATGCACCTACGATGACAATTTCAGACCCCTCCATGATTTCCAAGTGGGAGAACTTGCAAAATAGCAGGGTGTTCAAATACTTATTTTCTGCACTGTATGTTGTACACATGCTTGCCAAAATATTGCAACAAGGGACCACAGGTACTACAACAAAATGGCACCTGTGCACACACTGCCTCGGCATATAGTGGACGACTTGTTTGGTCTCATGGGAGAAACCCCTCTATCAATTGTATTTGGCTTTTGGTCTACTAAGAGAGGACTTTAGGTGTAGTAATTGAGAACGTCTCTATGTTGCTCATCATAACAACCAACCAGATTCCTGCTGCTTTATTTTCTATTCTTGATGATCTTAGAATTACATTACTGGTTGCCTCCACTTTTGCACATGGCGCAAACACTGCTTTGATGACTTTGTAATGCGCTGTCAGAACGTGTTGCATCGGTAAAGTTCTAACTACCAAAATCTTTAAAAGGCAGAAAAATCACGAAGAATGCTTTGTATATGAGAGAAATGATAGCAGATTATTTGGAGAAAGGATTGTTCCACAGCACCGCTATTCAGTGGATGGTGTTGTTCGCATCCACTTTGGTCAGCATTTTCAGCATCTTCTTACTGACACAAGATTTCTAGTGATGAACTGACATTGTGGCACACCAGCACTGTTGCATTAAAAGAGAAGTATAGCCAAAGCTACTGGGGATTACAGAAGTGCAGTTCGTTCGACACTGCTGTGACCCGCTTTAGCGTGCTGTTGACTGACGTCACTCTGCTGGTCCAGGCTCAGGAAAGATCCAGAGTATACAGTCATGATCCACCCATATGCGTGGACCAACATCTGGCTCAACCTCTGTGAGTCACTGGGAAACTGAGCCAGCCGCTTCCTCTTTCTGCACAACCCGGTGCTCCAATGAGCACTGGAGGGGCACAGCAGAGAGCTGGCAGTCACCGGCTCTCTGCTTAGTGAAGTGAAGACTGAGAACTGAGCGATCAGGGGGGACAAATACAGCATCAGACTGTGATAATGCATTCACCTAGGTGAGTATAAAAAAATAAAAATTGTTTTGAAGTACTAAACCCAAAAGTAAACATTTATTTTCTTTATCGTACATCACGGGACACAGAGCGCATAGCCATTACATATGGGTTATATGGGTACCTTCAGGTGTGGACACTGGTGTAATCAACTTCACAGGAAGTTCCTCCCTATATAACCCCCTCCCACTGAGAGTGCTTTAGTTTTTTCGCCAGTGTCTTAGGTGTTGGTCACGTCTAGCTGTCCCTCGGAGGTCTCGGGACCCAGGATAGCTAGCCGGATCCGTCCGAAGTGCTTCAAAGCCAAGGTGTACGGTACCCGGGCCCTGCTGGAGTGGGGTTTTGCCTATAATGCCTCTCCTTGGAGGGCTGGATTCTGGGCTCCAGTGCCTTAGTCTCTTCCAAGAACTAAACGCTACTGATGCCAGGATGCTATATAGGTCCAGGGGTGTGGGTTCCTTAACACAGGACCCCGGTCCCTGAAGGTCCAAGACAATACCCACGGAGATGGGGGAAGATTGGGCCTCTTGCATTTTGCAATACCCTGCGGCGTGGAGCAGGTAAGAGGGAACCTGCGGGACTTGGTTCGACAGTAGGTATCCCCCTGGGGGTTCTGGGTTGGCTAACAGTATGCTTGTGCATCAGCCACTATCTCCACTATGTCTGTGTAGGCAGGATGGGATACTAATGTTTACCCAGATAACATGTAGATATATGTATACTTGTGTAAGTTATATATTTGCTACTCACCCCAGGTCTGCCTGTTAACACTGATACTGCAACCCCACATGTTTTAAAGAGGAAATTGCTGGTAAAAACTCCTGTTTCTTAGGAAGCCCATGGGGACAGCTTCCTCGCTATGTGTGCACTACAATAAGATTAGTGCTTACCTGGTGTCTGTTGGTGCTGCCTAAACGCTGGTCCATGTTGTTTCCTCTGCTCTGCTTCCTCCATGTGGTTTCAGCGTGGTGCGCGCGTGTGCGCGCGCGCGTGCACGCCGCCTTTTATAGCGTCGGGGGGGCGGGCCAGCAGCGTCAGGGTCTGTTTAAAGGGAAAAACTTTTTCTCTGGCTGGTCTTTCCCTCCTGGAGGCAGAGGAAGAAAGGATACAGAGCGTGCAGCTGGGTCTTTTGGCCACACAGGGACACCTAGTGGAGGTTTTGTGGATCTTCAGGTCTAGGACTTAGGTCCACTATTGACCAGAAAAAAAAAAAAAAAAAAGGAAGTTTTTTGCTTAAAGGGACTCAGCCTTAGATCCAGCAGTATCTGAGTCTACCTTGGACTCCGGCTAACGGGCATTGGTGTGTCAATACTCACAGGTTTCCTCATTATTGCCACCTCCCAGGCGGGTAAAAAAAAAAAAAAAAAAAAAAATTTTTTGAAAAAAAAAAAAAGGAAAAAGAGAGAAATTAGTTCTTTTTCATTTTCCTCATACCTGCCCTCATATTGGTTACTCCTAGCTGCAACAGTCAGGTGTTGGCTATAGGGGTGACCCAAGGTTGTACAATGGCTCCAAAGGGATCTGGACCAGCCAAGGCTGCTAAAGGTGCCAAAAAGCAAAAGGGGTCTCCATCGGGGTCAGAGGATTTGGGCCAGGCTTCTACGGCCCCACCCTCGCCAGTTAGGACACCGAGTGGCATAGTACAAGAGCCATTGGGGGTGCTGGGGGCAGAGGCGGCCCCCGATCCACCCATTCCCGTTTACGTGACGGAAGAAATGCTAGCAGCCACCATGAGTGGGCTAGAGAAAAGGTTAACTGCGTTGTTTTCCCGTCCTTGCCCAAGTAGCAAGCGGGCTAGATCCCCCTCACCCAGTGTGGGGTTTTCAGAGGCGGAGGTCTCCTCTTCAGAGGAACGGGACCCACAAGGGGATCAGGCAGACCCAAGTCCCGACGGTTCAGACAGGGAAAATTCCACTATAGATGAATATTTTTCGGCCTCTCAAGCGGAGAGCCTGTGGATCCAGTCTTTGACAGATATGGTTCGCACTGCCTTTAAACTTCCAGTGCCAGAACTAGTAGCCCCGGAGGTATCCTCATTGGGTTCTTTAAAAGCTCCATTAACTTGTGCGTCTTTTCCAATGCACCCCCTTCTGCGGAACGTGATTTACCAGGATTGGGCTCGACCTGATAGAATCTTTGTCCCTCCTAAAAGATTCTCTATTCTCTACCCTATGGAAGAGGAATATGTAAGGAAATGGGCACTCCCTACAGTGGACGCGGCCATTTCCTGCGTGAATAAATCCCTGACTTGTCCGGTTGAAAATGTCCATATGTTCAAGGATCCGGTCGACAAAAAATTCGAGACCCTACTGAAAGCAGCTTTCACCTCAGTAGGTGCCATGGTTCAGCCAGCAGTAGCAGCCATTGGTGTTTGTCAGGCCCTGAAGGATCAGGCAAAACATATATTAAAGGACATGCCGGCTCAGCATACTCATGAATTAGCAGAATTCCCTAGGGCTCTCTGCTTTGCAATAGATGCTATTAAGGACTCCATCCAACAGGCATCCCGTTCATCTCTACTGATGGTTCACATGCGTCGCCTTTTGTGGCTTAAGAACTGGTCAGCAGAGGCACCCTGCAAAAAGCTTTTAGCAGGGTTTCCCTTTCATGGGGGAAGACTATTCGGGGAAGACCTAGATAAATATATCCACACCATATCAAGTGGAAAAAGTACTTCCTTACCGGTCAAGAAAAGACCGCGTGGGCCCACGTTTAAACGACAGGCCATTGCAGGCTCGGCCCCTTCGACTTCCCGTCAGTATCGACGGCCTCCCGGGCGTTCAGCAGTTAATAGCCGCCCACAGGGACAAGCCGCGGCAAACAAGAGGCCCTGGTCTCGCAAGCCGGCTAAACCAGTCATCAAGTCAGATTCATGAAGGGGCGCCCCCACTCTCTTGGGTGGGGGGAAGACTTCAGTTTTTCTCCGAAGTCTGGAAGGCCAGAATTCCCGACTCTTGGGTTCGGTCCGTAGTAGCCTCAGGCTACAAACTAGAGTTTCGAGAAATCCCCCCTCCTCATTTTCAGGGGTCAAGTCTTCCAAGCGACCCGTTAAAGAGGGCCTCTCTCGTAAAGCCGTTGGATCGCCTCTTGCTCCAAGGAGTAATTGTAGAAGTACCAACCCAAGAAAGGGGTCTGGGATTCTACTCCAACCTTTTTGTTATACCAAAACCCAATGGCGACGTCAGGCCTATATTAGACCTCAAACGCCTAAATCGCTTTCTAAGGATTCAGACCTTTCGTATGGACTCCATACGTTCAGTGACAGCCAGCCTGCATCAGGGCGACTTTCTAGCATCTATAGACATAAAGGATGCATATCTGCATGTGCCGATTTACCCAGCACATCACAAGTTTCTTCGTTTTACGATAAATCAAAGTCATTACCAGTTCGTAGCCCTCCCTTTCGGGTTGGCAACAGCTCCACGGGTATTCACAAAGGTGTTAGCCCCGGTGCTAGCCGTCCTAAGGACAGAAGGCATCTTGGTCCTTGCATACCTGGACGATCTCCTGGTTATCGACAGATCAGCTTCCAACCTCAATCATGCAGTAGTCCGCACAGTGCGGCATCTAGAAGAGTTCGGGTGGATTGTGAACCAAGAAAAATCAAGGTTACAACCCACAAGACAGTTGGAATATCTAGGCTTTCGGTTAGATACAGAATGCCAGAGGGTATTTTTACCTCAAGAGAAGATCAGGTCGTTGATTCAAACGATTGAAATAGTCTTAGGCAAAAAGAAGCCGACTATTCGCCTATGCATGCGACTGCTGGGAAAGATGGTGGCCGCCTTCGAAGCAGCGCCCTATGCCCAGATCCATACCAGAATTCTGCAGGCAGCTATTCTCTCTGCTTGGAACAAGTCCATACAGGCATTAGACCGTCCATTAGTTCTTTCCCCAGGAGTCAGGCGCAGCCTGTACTGGTGGCTGATCCCTCAAAAATTATCAAAAGGGAAAACCTTTTGCCCCATCTCGTGGAAAATAGTAACCACAGATGCCAGCCTAACAGGTTGGGGGGCAATCTTAGGAAAACGGACCCAGCAGGGACAGTGGTCAGAGGCAGAAAGTCTGCTTCCCATCAATGTCCTAGAGATCAGAGCTGCTCGGTTGGCCCTGGTCGCCTGGACTCTCCCCCTGCAGGGTCTGCCAGTAAGGATACAGTCCGACAATGCCACGGCGGTGGCATACATAAACCACCAGGGGGGCACAAGGAGCCTAGCGGCTCAAAGGGAAGTAAACCTGATTTTTTCATGGGCCGAAGCCCATGTACCCTGCATCTCAGCAGTGTTCATCCCAGGGATAGACAATTCTCAAGCAGATTTTTTGAGTCGTCAACAGTTACTCCCGGGAGAGTGGTCTCTTCACCCCCAGGTATTCCAAGAGATTTGCCAAAGATTCGGAGTTCCCGATGTGGACATCATGGCAACAAGATTCAACAAGAAGTTGGACAAATTCGTATCCCGAGCCAGGGACCCCTCGGCCTACGGGACCGATGCGTTGGTTTGCCCCTGGCACCAGTTTTCTCTCCTGTATGCGTTCCCTCCACTACAGATGATTCCCCGCCTTCTACGAAGGATCAGGGTGGAGCGCAGGCCGGTGATCCTGGTGGCCCCAGCCTGGCCCAGAAGGGCTTGGTACGCACTCATCGTGAGGATGTCAGTAGGGGCACCGTGGCCACTCCCCCTGCGCCCAGATCTGCTGTCTCAGGGCCCGATTTACCACCCTGCTTCACAGCAGCTAAATTTGATGGCTTGGCGGCTGAATCCCTAATTCTTAAGGGCAGAGGCCTCTCAGCCCAAGTCATATCTACGTTAATTCAGGCTAGAAAGCCAGTCTCTAGAAATATCTATTACAGAGTCTGGAGGACCTATGTGGAGTGGTGCGAGTCTCAAGGAGGGCATCCTCGCAAATTTTTTATTGACAGGATCTTGCGATTCCTCCAGGTTGGCGTTGACAAGGGGTTGGCTCTTAGTACTCTAAAGGGGCAGGTGTCTGCCTTATCGATATGGTTTCAAAGGCCTTTGGCCACGCATTCGCTTGTGAAAACCTTCTTGCAGGGGGTCTTGCATGTAAATCCCCCTATTAGAGCTCCCCTCTGCCCCTGGAATTTAAATCTGGTCTTGTCAGCTTTACAAAAGCAGCCGTTTGAACCTCTGACAGAAATCCCTCTTGTGCTGCTAACCCGAAAGTTGGTTTTCTTGGTGGCTATGGCTTCGGCCAGAAGGGTCTCCGAGCTGGCAGCCTTGTCTTGCAGGGAACCGTACCTGATTCTGCATAAGGACAGAGTGGTTCTGCGGCCTCAGCCTTCTTTCCTTCCTAAGGTCATATCCAGTTTTCACTTGAATCAGGACCTAGTCCTACCATCCTTCTTTCCTACTCCCCAGTCCAGAGAGGAAAGACTGCTTCATACTTTGGACGTGGTTCGAGCCATGAGGGTTTATCTCAAGGCTACAGAAAAGATTCGGAAAACAGATGTGCTTTTCGTTCTCCCGGATGGCCCCAAGAAGGGTCAGCCGACTGCCAAGTCTTCCTTGGCTAGGTGGATTAAGCAGCTGATTTTTCAGGCCTATGGTCTGAAGCGCATTCCACCTCCCTTATCAGTTAAAGCCCATTCTACGAGGGCCATGAGTGCCTCCTGGGCGGCACACCATCAGATCTCTATGGCACAGGTTTGCAAAGCGGCAACCTGGTCTTCCGTACATACGTTTACTAAATTTTATAAGTTGGACGTCGCAAAGGCTACGGACGCAGCATTTGGGCAGGCGGGCCTACGGGCAGCAGTATAGAATCCTCTGGCCCGGTTCACGCCCCCTTTTTTTCTGTTGGTGGAGCTATATTTTACCTCCTGATATATTTTCTGTTTGGCTATTTTTTGGCCTTACGGTCTCCCTCCCTTCATAGAGCATTGCTTTGGGACATCCCATATGTAATGGCTATGCGCTCTGTGTCCCGTGATGTACGATAAAGAAAAAAGGATTTTTAATAACAGCTTACCTGTAAAATCCTTTTCTTGAAGTACATCACGGGACACAGAGCTCCCACCCCTCTTTTGGGGAACATTGTGTAACCACAGAGAAATTGCTTGCTACAAAACTAAAGCACTCTCAGTGGGAGGGGGTTATATAGGGAGGAACTTCCTGTGAAGTTGATTACACCAGTGTCCACACCTGAAGGTACCCATATAACCCATATGTAATGGCTATGCGCTCTGTGTCCCGTGATGTACTTCAAGAAAAGGATTTTACAGGTAAGCTGTTATTAAAAATCCTTTTATATTGCGGCTCACAAATTCTTAATGTGATGTCTGTATTTGTTTTAGGATTTCCTTCCTTTATTTTCACCTGGTAATTCAGCCAGTAAGTTCTTCAAAATGACAAGCTCTCTTCCAGATGTATCGGTTTAAAGGAATGAGACAAACCATTTAACACTGAGGGGTTCTTACAGTTTTCATCATTTTATTTATGTAAAACATAAAAAATGAGCCCTTTCACATCGAGCTGCCCTGAGCATCGGCAGTAAAATGCTGCTATTTTTGGCAGCACTTTACCGTCGGATTTGCAGCGCTTTTCACCTACTAGCAGGGCGGTTTTACCCCCGCTAGCGGCCGAAAAAGGGTTGGTACGGCAGTGCTGGCCATTGATTTTAATGGGCAGGAGCGCATTAGGAGTGGGTGAGTTCACCGCTCCTAATGCGCTCCAAGGAAGCTGCTGGTAGGCCTTTTTCTGATGCTTTGCCAGCGCACCGCTCCAGTGTGAAAGCCCCGAGTGAACGGAGCAGCTGTTTTAGGGCATTTTGCAGGTGCTATTTTTATTTAAATAGCGCTTGCAAAATGCCCCCAGTGAGAAAGGGGTCTTGTACTACAAGTAAAAAAAAAAGTTTGCTGTAAAGGAGTTTGAATTCAGTTTGTTTGAGTATTTAAATCTGCTTGTACATTTCCTTAAGACTGACAATGCTGCTGTCTGAAAAAAGCATAAAAACACTAATGCAGCCTCCACATCCAATGATTGGTAATATGCAATATATAACATTTTGTTTTAATGTTTTAAATGGCAACATATGGCACGCTGGCATCGAATAGCTGGCACTATAACACCTCCTGATGCATGCCCTCTAGTAAGGGATGGGCATTTGAGATCCCATAATATAAAAAATATAGCTGGATCCCTTTCTCAGAAGCCATTGTCATGGGTTTGCAGTGACTGAATACCAATTTTTAAATAAATACTTGACATGTTCTTAGACCTCATTCTAGAGCAGCCAGCTCCCTGCAAAGCTCTTAGTGTGGCAGAGTGATGGAACAGTCACTGATCACATAAGACAGCTGCCGACTGAGAAGTCAGCAAAAAAATATGCCGAATATGAGCCTGTAGCCCCTCATAATCCTTTCCCCTTCCAAGCACTTCTGTCTCTAATCTTCTACATGACTTGTTACATCAGCAGGGGCTGCAGGACACTCAATCGGCAGGAAGAGGTTAAAGCTTGCTCTCCCCAGCCGATGGCAGATGGGTGTGGCTGGATTCTGAACGAGGATGGAGATGCTGGCAGTTGCTAGGGGACAGATCTGTTCTGTTACTATAGCAACAGAGGACCATCTAAATGAGCTGTTCCCATCCTCCCTTCTTTGTTATGCTGAGCCCCTGCTACTAGTGTGACCCCTCCACCTTCACACTGTATAGGCTACACAGCTTATAGAGGTGGTACAGATAGCTGTATCTGTCTCATGTATTTTCAGCCTGTTCTGTGCATGCTCCCTGTCCTATACAAACATAAACTCTCCCTGATGACATTTACAGCCAGCCAGGAGCTCTACCTTTTCTTCTTACTGCTTGCAAACATCCAAAATATGTGTGACTGTTAATCCTGGATGACAGGTTTGCGGCGCATGTGCGGTGAAAGCACCAGAGGGCGGTCTTCAATAACAAATGTTCACTTGCAGAAATTTTCCGGAATGATGGAACGGCTGGAGGCTCCCCTGTGTTTAATATGTTATTCAGTTTAACAGAATTTAAGTGTTTTTAGAATTCTATTTTCCGTTGACTAGATACACTACCTTCAAAATGGAAAATGAATTTTTTGTTTATGCACTTGAGCATCATGGGAAATGTAGTTCCAAAACATCTGGGGTGCCAAGGTTCGCCATCACTGGTTTATGGTATGCACAGTTGAACAATTTTTATGTTGCATTATATACACTTGGCACTGGAGTTTCTTTGGTCATTACTTTATGTAAAGCCTGATACAGACTGACAACTCTGGTGGGGAGCCACTGTACTAACCATGTAAGGTTAGTACAGTGATCTTCCCCGCTTAGCTGTTGTATTCTGAAAGGGGGACGAGACCCCCCTGCTAGAACAGTCCGATCAGCGCTCTCTGCCATTGGCTGAGAGTGCTAATCGGGAGTCGATCAGCTGCACTTCCTACAAAGCTTGACAGGCCAGCATACACACGGGCAGAATGTCAGCCGGTATTTTTTGTACCAGCAAATGTCTCCGGACATTCTGCCCCTGTGTATGGGGCTTTATGTACAGCTGCTTGTGAAATTTAGAATTTCTTAGTGTTTCTTTATAAATGTTCAGTTGCTAGCGTGAGGATTGGTGTGTACTTTACAATTGTTGTGTTATTTGCACTAAGCCATTTTTGGTGACTCTAAAATGGGGGTAAAAAATGTTTTTTCTTTCTTCCTCATCCATTAGGAACACAAAGGGTGAGGGATGTTTTGCAGCTGTGCATAGTAACCAATCTGCTTCCAGGTTTTATTGCCTAAACTTAAAGGGTCACTAAAGGAAATTTGTTTTTTAGCTAAATAGCTTCCTTTACCTTACTGCAGTGCTGTTTTCATGTCCTCGTTCGCTTTTGCTTTGATGTTGCTGTAATTCTGCTCTGATCTCCACACTTCCTGGGTGTCTGTTTCCTTATAACCACAGTGCTGGGAGCTTTCTCACTGTGGTCACTAATCAAGGAGGTGTGATTACTGTGTGTAAACTGAAACTGGGTTGGTGCTGAGGGGTTTTAAACAAACCATCACTGCCCTCTATTGGCTCTCTGTCTCTGTACATCAGAGAGACAGGAAATAACCACAATGAAACTAGAACTGTAGGTTGATTATATGATTGATTTTTTATTTTTTTAACCATTTTTAAAAGGAATCAGTTAACTTTTATGTCTCTATACCCTGTAAGAAGTCATTTCAGGCCATTTTTTTTTTTTCCTTTAGTGACCCTTTAATTGAAAACGCTGAAGTTAGAAGCTGATTGGTTACTATGCACAGCTGCATCAGATTCTGTGTGCACCAGTTTTAATATATCTCCCCCAAAGTCTCTCACCTCCAGGTTGTACTGTTGCCCACAGAAGGATTGGACACTGGTGAAAAAAAATACTGTGTACAATACAGCAGATTTTGCTAGTGTCCTAGGAAAATGGACATCTTCTCTTCAGCTCTGCTGTGTAGAAGACTTGACTACCAGTGGAACCTTGGATTGCGAGCATAATCTGTTCCAGGAGAATGCTAGTAATCCAAAGCACTCGCATATCAAAGCGAGTTTCCCCATAGAAGTCAATGGAAACAAAAATAATTAGTTTCACATGGACTTCTATCACATGCAATACTGCATGTGGCCAGAGGTGGGGAGTGCCGGAGAGCCTCAAAGGCTCGGGGACAGCTCGGCTGAACTCTGGATAACCTCGGAAAGGCTTGGGAACAGAGTTTTTCCGAGTATTTCCGATCGGCTCCGCTCAGCTTCGGCGCCCCCGCACCTCTGGCCAAATGCGGTATTGCACTCTGCTGTGGCTTGACTTCTGCTTGTTTTGCGAGACAACACTCGCAAACCGAGTCAGGATTTCCCCCAAAAAAATGCTCTTATTGCGAAACGCTCGTTAACCACGTTACTTGCAATCTGAGGTTTCACTGGTACTATTTTTGACAGCACTGTTTTTTTTTTCTTGCTCTTCAAGACTTTATGGCTAAATCATTACAAAAAAAGATGTACTGTACAGGTATGGTAGGTATTCAGATTCCTACTTGCCTAGGTGGATGCAGCATTGGTCCCTGCCAGCTCTAACACTGAGAACCGAACACCAACGATCGCTCGGTTCTCACAGCTCCCTGAGCAGAGAGCTGCTGATTGTCAGTCAGCAACTCTCTGCTCTGCCCCCCCCCCCCCCCCCCCCTGTGCTCATTGCAGTGCTGGATTGTGGAGAGGGTGGGAGAGGCCAGCTCAGGCTCTCAGCCGGTCCAGGCATGTGGGCTTCAGCCCACTGTCTGCTGAAAACAGGTCACAGGAGTGCACTCCAGTGATCCACAGGAGAAGTACAGCCAAACCAGTTTTGGCTGTACTTTGCCTTTAAGTCATTTGCTGACTGATCCCAAAGTCTTCTACCACAGATTTTGTATCTGATTAAACTGCAACCTTTGCAGCTTCAGCCAGTGAGACTTGTATTGATGGGTGCACACCACCCTGATGCTTCTACCGATGTGGTTGCCAGTCTTGTTCTTTAGAGACCCTAGGGCTGCAAAGATTTTCTCAACACACCCACTGTTCCACCTCTTTCCCTACAGAGATTGGTTATATTCTGACAAACTGTTTGCTCCTCCCAAGCACTTATTAGCTTTGTACCCATTTAGAAAGGATTTTGGCGGGCCCTGCACCTTACCCCATCTTGGCTGTGGGTGTCTTGTGTAAACCATTACTGACTGGGCCAAATGCTTTAAGAGATCTGCTGTAGTTGATACCATGATTATAAAACACATGGTACAAATGGCTGTAGCTTTAAACTCTAATTGTGACATTGCCTTAAAGAGGAGGTTCACCCTAAATATTCTCTCTCCTATGCGATCCAGCATACTGGCGTCAGCGCCAGTATGCTGTTTTTTTTTTTTTTTTTTAAATCCCCCACTTACTGTGAGATCTTTAATTTTAATTTCTTTCCCCCCGTGGTGGATGGCGCTTGTATAGCGCGTCACAGCTTCCAAAAATACCCGATTTAGGACTCGGGTATTTCCGGCACAATGCGGCGCCTGCGCACAGACCTAGGAGCTGACTGCGCAGGCGCCGTATTTCTCAGAGTCCTATGGCTAAAAAGCTGAAATAGGACTCCTAGGTCTGTGCGCATTGCGCCGGATATACCCGAGTCCTAAATCGGGTATTTTCGTAAGCTTTGACAAGCTGTTTAGGTGCCAGCCACCGCGGGGGAACGAAATAGAGATTAAAGATTTCACAGTAAGTGGGGGATTTAAAAAAAAAAAAACAGCATACTGGCGCTGACGCCAGTATGCTGGATCACATGGGAGAGGGTATATTTTAGGGTGAACCTCCGCTTTTACATGGGTCTCCTGCTAGTACACATGCATAGGACACTTTGTTTAATGTGATGGAATGCGGAACCCATGTCCAAGAAGTGCTTGATCCCACAGGGCTTTTGAGGAACAGCATCTGTTTGGCAAAAGTGCTCATTCTTCTCACAGAAAAGCCCAAGGAAAAGACTGTAAAATTCTCTCCCTCTTTTTCTGTTAAACATTCTTTTTGTTTCTTTATTCTTGTACACTGTAAGTTGAGATACCTCATGCTTGTCTCTCATTCTGGGGTTCTATATCTGTTAAGTCCTCAAAAGCCATTTCCAGCATAAGGGTGCGTCCCCCCTGTGGGTGCAGTCTCAGGCTCCTGCAGACTGTCTGCACGTGCCTCATATGGGCAGGCCTTTACTGAAAGACAGGAAGAATCAATCAACTATTGGAGAACTCAGCAGCGCCCTGGTAGTTTACTGAGAACTACAAACCGGCAACTGCAGAGGCTGTTGATACTTGTAGTTCGTTCATTCATTCATAGAACTCTGTGAATGAATGACGTATTTGTGAGGGAAGAGCTCTGCATGGCCTTGTCCTTTTCAAATTGTGACAGTGGGTGCGGGGAGAAGATCACCGGCCAGCTGTCACAATTAGAAGGATGAGGTAGTGGGAACATGTAACATTTTTCACCCTAAAAACTACTTCAACATGTAACATGTTCCCAAAGGTGCACTTGTACTTGAAGGTGTTCAATTTCCCAAAACTAAAGGGGAAATCTTGGATCTCGAAGTTTTAAATGTGTTTATCTGAGCCCAAGATTTTCACATGGAATCCTCCAGGTCTGTCATCACCTCTCTTCAGCAGGGAATTCTTCTGGCTTCTTTGGACATCAAGAAAACATATCTACGGTATATGTCCACATTTTTGGTGCATTTTCCCTGTTTTACTGTGGAACTCCTACACTGACAGTTTGTGGCCCTTCCAATAAGCCTCTTGGAAATCCTTTGAACCCTGATTGTGCAGGGGACTCTACTGTTGTCTGGTTGTTTCCCAATCAACATCCTGTAACTTCAAAAGATTTTGCTGGCTCTGCAGTGTTGGACCATCCTGCTGGAAGATTGTCCTATTAGATTCAGTTGAAAATGTCAGTGGTAGCATACATCAATCAGAGGGGTAAAAAAGTGGAAATTTGCGCTACTAATCTATAGAAAAGCTGCTAGCATCAACAATAAGACTTAATTATATAAAAAGTAAAAAACTGAAAAAGTGCAGCACTACAAAGTGCATAGGAATCCTGAATAGGTATCCAGAAGTGAGTGCTCAATATATAATATTAGTGAAATAAATGAATAAGCAATTTATTCCAATGTGTGCACTGTTTTGCTCCTGATCTCCCGGACTTTGGAATTTTACAGTGAGTACAAAAATCCTATTTTGTCACATCTCCCATTTTACAAAGCAGCTCTTGTCCAAATCGCCATGTTCCTAGTGCAGGTAGAAGAAAAGCGAAAGTTAATTATTTGCTATGGAATAGTGCCTTGTTAACACTTTGGTTCAGTTTTTTTTTTTTTTTTTAGATTTGTCCTGATGGGGCTGATATAAAAAAAAGTGCTAGTGTGAGAGTAGGGTGACTGATGTCCATAGCAACCAGTCTGAGGCTGTCTTCCGTAACTTGGCTGGAAAAAGTCACTAAGTGAAGACACACACTTCTGCTAAACAATAGAAATAGTCTCAGTCTCTCTGACATAAGTCATGACCATTCTCTTTCAGTACACATATGAAGGTAATGACTCCGGCGACATGAAGGTGGACTTCTCTATCGTCTGGGATGGACATTTTTATATCGATAAACCTGCATCCTTCCAAGGTAAACAATGGACACTTTCCCTCTTTTTACAAATACTGTGGCCACTTTATAAAATGTGGGAGGAACTGATGTGCTGCTCATGTTTTATCTTTTTAGTTCAACTAAAGGTCTAAAAATGAAAGCCAATTGTTTTTTACATTTTTTTTTTAATCGGGTAATTTTTATTAAAGGTTTTTTTTCTTGAAAATAAATTACAAACATTTCCTACAGGGGAAAAACAAAGCATTTCTAGAGCCTTATTAAAAGGCACATAAACAATTTTACTCCATAACAACATCAAAAAAAGGGATATACATTGTGCTTTTATCTTTATATGTAAAGAACCATATACCCTCAACCGATCTGCAATTGTCAAGGAATACAAGTATTTATCCCAACAAGTAAACGGCACCACCTCTCAAACAGGCTGATTAACTATAGACACTAAAGTGGACTCCGCAGAGGATAGCCAGGGGTCCCAGACTGTACTACATTTTTTGGGACAGCCCCTATGTTTACAAGTTTTCTTCCCTCTGTAGGTTCGTATTAACCGCTACATGCAATTATGAAGTAAATTAAAGCCAATTTTGAGTGGTAGTACTCCCTTCAAATTTTTAGAAAAATGTCTCGGTGAGGCAGATTTTTATTTTTATTTTTTTTAACACAGTAAATGACATCCATAGAAAGTAACCAAATTGTTAAATTCCCCAATACTGCACTGGGTGAATGGAAAAAAAGTCTGAAGAACTGTCTTTTCTTCTAATGTTTTGGAAAATAAGCCCCTCCGCTTGTGTCACTTGGTTCCTTCACTGCACACATCTTTGTCCCTCTCCCCCAGCTCTGCTATATAAATGCTCAGCACAGCGCGATAGCTGTGGTCTCTGTCTGAAGGCGGATCCTCGCTTTGAGTGCGGCTGGTGCGTGTCTGAAGGAAAATGCCTCCTAAGGCAGTATTGCTCTAATCCGAAAACCAACTGGATGCATCTCAGTAAACGGAACACACGGTGTACTGGCCCCCAGATCTATGAGGTAAGTTGTCTCCCTTTATCACCAGTACACTAAAGCGGTCTTCTGCTCTTTATGGTCTGAGGACCCTTTTTTATGGTCTTGAGGACCCTTCTTCAGCTTCAGTCCTCTTCTAATTTATTTTACAAAGTCTTCAGAGTCTACTTTTTTACCTGTACCGTGTTTGCTGTGCATAATAGGAAAAGCGTACTTTTAGCCATGTTTATCGTTCAGCAACCGACCCTAAATATAAACTTGTATTCAGTGTGTCTACAAACCCCTTCCCTTTGGACGTGATGAAAAAGCCTGTACAGGTATATTGGTATAGGACAGTGGTCTACAAACTGTGATCCAGGGGCAAGATGTGGCCTTTTGCTGACTTTTATCTGGCTATTGGGGCACTATTCTTCCCACCAGTACGAGGCACCATTTCTCTCAATGATACCAAAGATGGCGCATGATTCCTCCCACTGATATCAATGATGGCGGAACAATTCCTCCCACTGATATCAATAATGGAGGAACGATTCCTCCCATCGATATCAATGATGGGGAAAGATTCCTCCCACTGATAACAATGATGGAGCACTATTCCCCCCTCCTACTGACCACAGGTGCTATATCATTTATTTACTCCCACTGACCACCAAACCTGAGGCATTGTTTACCTTCACTGAATATGGGACATTTTCTAGTCCCGTTGGCCACAGTTTGGCCCCCCGTGAAGGACCGTAGACTGGCCCATTGTGTATAAAGTTTGGAGAACCCTGGAATATGAGGTAACAAGCACTGTTTGCAAAGTGTATGCTTCACTGCCTTGAAGTATCATGTTTTAGAAAAACAAAAACATTTTTGTACCATCACTGACAAATGAGCACAATTGCCTAAATATTCTTTTTGGAGTTTTTTTCTGTGGCCCTTTTTCCTTGTGTTAATCATTGTGTAATTTACATTTTTCTTCCATAGATTCATCCTCTTACTGGCCCGAGAGAGGGTGGAACCAAAGTCACCATCACTGGTGCCAACTTGGGTCTCTTCTTCAGAGAAGTGTGGGTACAGGTGGCTGGGGTACAGTGCTCCTCAGTACCTTCGCAGTACATCAGTGCCGAGAGGTGAGGATTTGTCTGTGGGACAATAGAATTACAGCTGGGAACGTTTTCAGGCACGGTGCCCCATGCTGACAAAATGTTCAGTTGTTTTATTTATTTTCATTACATTTTATACGTAAAAACTTATATTTTTTTGAGTTTTGCCATTTGTCAGATTATAATAGAAAAAGCTGAACAGGACATCTTAAACAGCGTGCGAATACATGTCCTTGAAGAAAAATTGATTTGGGTAGTAAATAAGTCATAGTTAACTGACTGTGCTAAATCTGTTTGATCTAGCTAGGCTTTCAATATATTGTCAAATCAAACAAGTCGGTTAGCTTTTGGCCCTTTTATTAGCTTAAAGTGATATCTTCACCCTTAGGAAAGACTTCTCTTCTATCCTCCCCTCCTCCCCTCCACTACCAAAATAGGGCTTCCTTTTTTCTCTTTCTTTTTTGTTTACTATTTTCATTAAAAAAAAAAAAAGTGCAGCACGTTGTCCTTGGGTGAATGACGTGCACTGTCCTCCCTTTGCCTCCTGGGATATGTGTGTCATGTATCCCAAGCGGTATAATGCTTCATTCAGAGAGGAGGAGGTGTGCCTAGTGCCGCATCAAGAAGCATGCCGGCTAAACCAGGAAGAACCAGCGGGCCCTTTGATGACTAACATGACAGCGTGGGACCTAGAGGTAGCAGAATACAAGAGGATCTCAGCAGGACAACACTGGATCCTCTGGGTGGGTGAGCAATGGACCACTGAGTAAGTAGGGGACAAAATAAAAAGGGGGGGGGGGTTGCAGGCGAAGATCCACTTTAAAGAGCAAGCTTATACTACTTGACCATTGAAGATTATCTGTGACCAATGATGGAAAAAAAAAAAAACTGGCAGGCATTTTAAAATTTGTTCTGAAGGTGTGTTTTTATTTTTAAAACCTTAATGCATTTTCTGCATTAAGGTTAAATATGATTTCACAGTCAGTTCCCCTCAGCACCACCCCCATAAAATACTAACTGGCTGCTTTTTCGATCCTAGTGCTTTGCTCATTTGCAGAAGCGCCGATAATTCTCCCTCTTTACACACAACACAGAGAAAGCCATTGGCTCCTGCTGCTGTCAAGCTATGATTAAGCACTCATTTATCAATAGCTTGCCTGCCCAAGTGCCACCCATAGCACACAGCTTGCTATGGGAGCACTCATAGGAGAGGAGGCGTGGACAGTGTCAGCAGGGGGACCCCAGAAGAGGAGGTAAGGGACTGCTTGTCCAGTACTATTGCGCAGAGCAGGTAAGTAACATGTTTATGATTTTAGGAATACATTATGCCTTTACAATCACTATCTAAAAGAATGTGTGGCTTTTGATAAAATCAATTTAGAGATAAAACAGATTTTTTCTTTTTTTTCCTCTGCAAAAGTTGAATACAAATGTTTCAGTTAAAATGTTTTTTAGAGAATTCTAGCATCAATTTTTCACGTGAGACTGTTTAAAGGGCATTGATGTTGGAAGTGTTTACATCCCATAGCTGTTAGACATCACATTTCAGGACATGAGTCCGATAAAAGCTGCATTTTGAATTTCTTTGGAGGGTTGTACTTTGAACATTTGCAGTACTTTGTTATAGAAGCACATTGGCCTCACAAGGTACAATCACAATGTAGCATGAGCTTGTCCTAGACCAGGGTTCTCCAAACTTTTCAAACAAAGGGCCACTTTATTGTCTTTCAGACTTTAGGAGGGCAGCATTGTGGCCAGCGGGGGGCAGAAAATGTCCTGGACCCAGCTCCAGTGAGAAAAAAATGTGGCCTCAGGGTTGGTGGTCAGTAGCAGGAGGAGTAGGGCCCCTATCAGTAGGAGGAATAGTATCCCATCATTGATATTAGTAGAAGAAATTCTGCCCCATATCAGTTGGAGGGATAGTGCCCCATACCAGTTGGAGGGATAGTGCCCCATACCAGTTGGAGGGATGGTGCCCCATATCGGTTGGAGGGATGGTGCCCCATATCGGTTGGAGGGATGGTGCCCCATATCGGTTGGAGGGATGGTGCCCCATATCGGTTGGAGGGATGGTGCCCCATATCGGTTGGAGGGATGGTGCCCCATATCGGTTGGAGGGATGGTGCCCCATATCGGTTGGAGGGATGGTGCCCCATATCGGTTGGAGGGATGGTGCCCCATATCGGTTGGAGGGATGGTGCCCCATATCGGTTGGAGGGATGGTGCCCCATATCGGTTGGAGGGATGGTGCCCCATATCGGTTGGAGGGATGGTGCCCCATATCGGTTGGAGGGATGGTGCCCCATATCGGTTGGAGGGATGGTGCCCCATATCGGTTGGAGGGATGGTGCCCCATATCGGTTGGAGGGATGGTGCCCCATATCGGTTGGAGGGATGGTGCCCCATATCGGTTGGAGGGATGGTGCCCCATATCGGTTGGAGGGATGGTGCCCCATATCGGTTGGAGGGATGGTGCCCCATATCGGTTGGAGGGATGGTGCCCCATATCGGTTGGAGGGATGGTGCCCCATATCGGTTGGAGGGATGGTGCCCCATATCGGTTGGAGGGATGGTGCCCCATATCGGTTGGAGGGATGGTGCCCCATATCGGTTGGAGGGATGGTGCCCCATATCGGTTGGAGGGATGGTGCCCCATATCGGTTGGAGGGATGGTGCCCCATATCGGTTGGAGGGATGGTGCCCCATATCGGTTGGAGGGATGGTGCCCCATATCGGTTGGAGGGATGGTGCCCCATATCGGTTGGAGGGATGGTGCCCCATATCGGTTGGAGGGATGGTGCCCCATATCGGTTGGAGGGATGGTGCCCCATATCGGTTGGAGGGATGGTGCCCCATATCGGTTGGAGGGATGGTGCCCCATATCGGTTGGAGGGATGGTGCCCCATATCGGTTGGAGGGATGGTGCCCCATATCGGTTGGAGGGATGGTGCCCCATATCGGTTGGAGGGATGGTGCCCCATATCGGTTGGAGGGATGGTGCCCCATATCGGTTGGAGGGATGGTGCCCCATATCGGTTGGAGGGATGGTGCCCCATATCGGTTGGAGGGATGGTGCCCCATATCGGTTGGAGGGATGGTGCCCCATATCGGTTGGAGGGATGGTGCCCCATATCGGTTGGAGGGATGGTGCCCCATATCGGTTGGAGGGATGGTGCCCCATATCGGTTGGAGGGATGGTGCCCCATATCGGTTGGAGGGATGGTGCCCCATATCGGTTGGAGGGATGGTGCCCCATATCGGTTGGAGGGATGGTGCCCCATATCGGTTGGAGGGATGGTGCCCCATATCGGTTGGAGGGATGGTGCCCCATATCGGTTGGAGGGATGGTGCCCCATATCGGTTGGAGGGATGGTGCCCCATATCGGTTGGAGGGATGGTGCCCCATATCGGTTGGAGGGATGGTGCCCCATATCGGTTGGAGGGATGGTGCCCCATATCGGTTGGAGGGATGGTGCCCCATATCGGTTGGAGGGATGGTGCCCCATATCGGTTGGAGGGATGGTGCCCCATATCGGTTGGAGGGATGGCGCCCCATATCGGTTGGAGGGATGGCGCCCCATATCGGTTGGAGGGATGGCGCCCCATATCGGTGGGAGGGATGGCGCCCCATATCGGTGGGAGGGATGGCGCCCCATATCGGTGGGAGGGATGGCGCCCCATATCACTGGGAGGAATAGTGCCCCAAGGGGCCACATCTGGCCCCCGGACGCAGTTTGGAGACCCCTGTCCTAGACAATCGTTTCTCATTTCAGCCAGATTGCAGTTCCCTGGAGAAATCGTTTTTACAAGAAAGTGTATATAATATATATATATCCACTTTAGTATGAAATCTTAATATTTAGGATGTCTCCTCTTTTATTGACCTTCACTATGAATACTGTCAGCAACCCTCTTTATTACCCACCGACCACCATCACCTGCAGATTGGACTCTAAGGTCCATCTAATTCATTTGTTCAGCCAGAGGAAGCGAGCCTGGTGCTTAATGAACGCTATAAGGAATCTCATTCTCCCACGCTCAGTAAGAAGCAATTAAGACGTAATGGTCTCGCCATGAATCAAACAGCCACGCTCTCCACCCTCAGCTGCGCCAGGAAGTTGCTGCACAAATTGCAAGTAGATAAATAGTTACAGGATGATGGATGGTGCATTTCCTCATTGCTTTCCTAATTAAATCGCCATCCAGGGCCTGTGCACACACCTGCTGTGACTCCCCCACATTACTTATTGTGAAGCTCTCCCCACAGCCAAGGCCTGTGTGCCACAAGTCTGTCATTGACGATTAAAATTTAAACTTGTTGAACTTAAAAACACCCACCTAAATAACTTAATTACACACTTGCATGCCTCTCATCGTCCTATAAAATAGTTATATTTATTACATATTATTGAAATTCAATTTATAATATTTTTTTAAGATGTGTACTGTTTTTAAAGCATTTAGTTCACCTTCTTCAGAAAAAAATAATTTCTACCTACCGCCAGGGTTGCAGAGCTGTCAGCACCCACACTCTGTCCAGCAGTCCAAGGATTTGGAATTCCTGCTCTTCTCCATGCAGTTCTTCTGGGACAAACCAAATCAATTCTGATTGGCCAGCGCCATCACAGTGACTTTAAATCCCCAGGCCGCTGGACTGGCTGTGGGGTTGCCGACAGCTCAGTAATCTTAGACATAAGTATACTAAGGACCGGGGGGGGGGGGGGGGTGAGTATGGTGTCTGGTGTTCGCCTTTACATTTTTTCTATAAAGGTGATCTTTTATCTGTAGGCAAATAATGTTTGCAATGTTCGTTAAAAGGTTAGTTCTTCCAGACTGATTTCTTCTGATCCTGGATGGGTAAACCAACCAAAACGCCTAGGTGGGTAGAACAGTCACCCCAGTGCACTCTTTACACCCGGATCAGCAGCCCTCTTTGTATCTTGTATTTGCTTTAAAAAAAAAAAAAGGAATAGTTTGTAATGATTTAGCTACACCAGGGTAGCCATATTGGCTTATTATATTTTCATCCTGTACTTCCTAGCACTGCAAAGAGTCTGCATGTTGCTGATTCCCACTACCTAAGCCTACTATACAGGTCTAATTGCAAACAATAGACTTCCTACAGTCTTTGATGAATAAAGACCCCCTAAGGCTGGCTACACATGGACCGATCATCAGCCGATATCGGTTGGTTTAACAGGAACCAGGTGACATTGAGTCAATGTGTACAACTGCCTTTCTGACAGAAGCCGGTCTAACAATCTACTTTTTTTTTGAGGGGACGTGCTGGAAAAATCAGCGTCTGATCAGTACTGGCGCTGGTTTGTGAGTACCCTACATAACTAAAGTTGGCCATAGATGGATCAAAACTCAACCAGTTCAGCAGGGACGGGCCAAGATCCTGTCCATCTATGGGTAGCCTGGTGTTTTTTTTTTCATGTGATCACTGCCGGCAGTGATCATTGTGTTCTGCTGGCAGGGAAGGCTTCCCGCCGACTGAACACAATAGTGCTACAGGAGGGGTTCCCCCATCAACACTGAATTTCACTTGTGGTGGAAGGAAAGAAAATTGCATTAATTATGGGCTGCTTATGCTGCTGGTAGCTGAGGTCACGTGCTCCTTTAAGTTTCAGCTTCAGAGACATTTTTACATTTTAGCAATGCTGGCATTCATTATATTGTCTGGCGTGAACTGCAAACTTTAATAGTTCTACTTTCATTCATATTTCCACCCAAATGTGATCTTTTAGCTGTAAGCGGAGTCTCATGGGCTGAATAATTATCTGGTTTCTTGGATCACTTGAAAGCATCCGCAAGATCTCCCCAATACACTTCATGCCTGCCCAATGCAGCATACACGCTGGCAGTTTGTCTGATGAAAACGATCTGATGGACCGTTTTCATCGGACTAACCGATCGTGTGTGGGACCCTTTGGTTATTTATCCATCAGTTAAACAACTAGGAACTTGTTTTAAAATCATCTGATGGTTAACTAACCGATAGAAAAAAACGATCGTCTGTGGGTACGTCCATCGGTTAAAAACGTATGCTCGGAAGCATTAAACTTAATTTTTCTCAGCACATCGTGTTTTACGTCACCGCATTCTGAAATGATCGTTTTTTTAACCGATGGTGTTTAGGCACGACTGATGAAAGTCAACTTCATCGGATATCTGATGAAAAAATCCATCAGACCATTTTCATCGGATGAACCGATCGTTTGTACAGGGCATTAGAGTGTCTATTTTCCTGCTGTATTCTCAATATTACTATTTTCCTATCCTATAGTACTAATGCCGGATTGTCTTTTTTTTTGGTTTCTTACTGGGGGATTCTGCCTCCAATCTTGAATTTAGTTTGAACACTGCATGCTCCACCATTGAGATCATTCCACACCTTTAACTAGGGTTACCACCTCATCCCTTTAAAACTGAACACCTATTAATTACACAGATTCTGTGGCTAATTTAGTGCAAATAAGGCACTACTTTAGTTTAATTACAGCCTTAATCTGCCACAGAACCTGTGTAATTAATAGGTGTTCAGTTTTAAAGGCATGAGGTGGTAACCCTACCCTTAACATAAATTGGTCTCTGTGTTGTATCCTGCCCCCAGGACACACTCTGCTCTCTCCCCTGTATCTGCCCAGGGAACACAATGATCTTTCCTAATCTGAAATCCTTGATTTATGGGTTTTAAGTGGTGGTAAATATAGAGGCGCACTTACCTTTTTTTTTTATGTCACAAACATTTTTTTATTTATATTTTTTTTGTATGTTAAATTAGATTATAAGGATACTTTATACATTATGTCACTTTTTATGTGTCATTTGTCCAAGTAGACCAACCTTTATCTGTAGGCCTTGTTTGAAAAAAGAACTAATGTTTGCCTGTTCCAATATGTTAAGAAAAAAAAAAATCACGGTGTGGAAAACGGACAACCAGGCAGCATGTGATTCCAATGAATAATCTGCTTAAGGGATAGGCTCACCTTTTTTTCAAAAAGAATTATAAATGCGCAACGGAGTCTGCAAAGCATTGCACCATGATCAGAAGATTTTGGGTGCTATGCAAGGCTCTTTCAGAGTCTGTGTAATGCCGCGTACGCACTATAAAGGGGAATTTCCATGCGGATGGCGCCACCACCCCTGGGGCTGCTTTAGCTGATTTTGTGTTGGTAAAAGACGATTCGCGCTTTTCTGTCTGTTACAGCGTGATGATTGTGCTTGCTTCATTATAAACGGTAGTTTTACCAGAATGAGCGCTCCCGTCTCATAACTTGCTTCTGAGCATGCGTGGGTTTTTAACGTAGTTTTAGCCCACACACGATCATTTTTTACAACCCGAAAAAAACGATATTGTATAAAACGTTGTTAAAAAATGCAGCATGTTCGAAAGAAAAAATTTTGTTTTTTCAGAACCCGAAAAATGATGTGAAGCCCACACACAATCATTTTAAATGACATTTTTTTAAAACAAAACGTTTTCCATGCCGAAAATGATCGTGTGTGTACGCGGCATAAGCTGTGTGCTCATACCTTTTACAGGCATTAAGTTACACACATACAGGAACTGCTGAACTACCACGGCACTGAAAAGCACCATGGTAGTTCATTGAGAACTACAACCCGAATGCCGCAAAGGCTGTCGGTAGTTGTAGTCTCCCATTCACAGAATACTGTAAATGAGTGATGTAGCCGGGTGGGTGGAGCCCTGCATACCCATGTCTTTTTTTATTTATTTTTTATTCTGGCAGCAGACATGGGGAGAAGCTGCAGCACCAACATGTTACACCCTGAATATGGATGTAACATGTTAGAAAAGGTGAATTTGTCCTTTAACTTTCTATAATCTTCCAAAAATGTAAAAAAATCTTTCTTTCTCGTACATCACGGGACACAGAGCGGCATATTCATTACTATATGGGTTATATGGAGTACCTTCAGGTGTGGACACTGGCAATCTCAAACAGGAAGTCCCCTCCCTATATAACCCCCTCCCCTAGAGGGAGTCCCTCAGTTTTTTCGCCAGTGTCTTAGGTGTTGGTCACGGAATAGCTTTGCTCCACATCCTTGGGATTAAGGGCGGGCTAACCGGATCTGTCCAAGGAGCCTCAGTGCCAAAGTGGACAGTACCCGGGCCCCAAACCGTGGGGTTTTGCCTATAATGCTCCTCTTTGGAGGGCTGGACCCTGGGCCCAGGACTTGGAGTTTGTAAAAACCATAAGTTCCTGTTTGCCAGGGTGCTATATAGGTCCAGGACAGTGGGTACCTTCATAGGACCCCAGGGCCTGAAGGTCTACTACGCTACCCACGGAGATGGGAGAAGATTGGATCAGTTTGCTGGACAAACATCCTGCAGCATGGAGCAGGTAAGGGGGAGCCTGCGGGACTTGGTTCGACAGCAGGCTCTCGGGGGTAACCTAAAAGGGGGGACAGCCTAAGTATGCTCTGCATGGGCAACCTTGCTCACTATGTCTAAGAGAGACAGGATGACACCTTTTTCCCCCATCACTAGGTTCCCCTGTCTAAGAATGTGTTGCTAGCTAACCTGCTGCTTTCTTCCTAGGACTAGTAAGGATCCCTAGGGGCCTTTTGGAGTCCTACCTGGCCGGGGGTTTGAATCTGCCGCCTGTTTCTGCAGTCCTGGGTCTCCAGCAGCGCGGCTCCTCCATGTTCCTCCTGTTCCGGCATACGCGCGCGCGCACATCTTATAGACGTTTTTCGCGCCATTCAGACAGGAGGGCGGGGGGGGGGGGCGTGCCTGCGGCGTCATACAGGGGCGCGCCTTGTGCTGTTATAGATCAGCAGGCAATTTCAGTGCTCAGTCTGAGGCTGATTTCAGAAGGAGAGGACGCAGAGCGGCAGAACAGTGACTCCCGGTGGCGGAAGAGGGGTGGTACATGCTGGACTTTGTTCCAATGCCTTTTTTGTTAAGCCAAGAAATCCCCCTTTTTGCATACAGGTTGGAGGCTGGCAAACTAAGTTTGGGGTCACTGTATGTTTCTAAAAAAGAAAATATATATAATATATATTTAAAAAAAAAAAAAAAAGAGAAAAACATACGAGATCCCATCAGTTTTTGGGCATTAGTGATCTATTGTCCCCTAAACTCTGGTTTTGTACTCCTGGCCACTACAGTCTGTTGTGTGGGCGGAGTCCCTCGATTTTGTATTATGGCTTCCAAAGGCTCGGGGTCAAAGGGTACAAAAAAAAAAAAAAAAGACCAAAAAACAAAGGGGTTCCCCTTCTGATTCTGATGATATGCCGATACTTTCCCCGCAACTTATTAACATAAAGGGTGCCTTGGATGAGCCATTAGGGGGATCTGGTGCGGAGGCTGGCCCAGATCAGCCCAGCCCTGTGTTTATCACAGAGGAGATGCTAGCCGTATCCCTAGGGGGGCTAGAAGAGAGAATAGCAGCATTGATCGCTAGAGCTATTCCTGGTAAGAAACGGGTTAGATCCCCATCACCAAGAGGTGTATCCTCAGATGCTGAGATTCTCTCTCCGGAGGAATTGGAATCACAGGAGGATCAACTAGACCTGAACCAAGAGGGTTCAGGGATTGAGGGATCTGCCTCTGAGGAACCATTTTCAGACTCCCAGACAGAAAGACTGTGGGTACAGTCTTTGACGGACATGGTCCGCTCGGCATTTAGTTTACCATTGCCAGAGCCTCAGGTTCCTCCGGTATCCTCTCTGGGCTCTTTGAAAGCTCCGTTAAGCAACGCAGTGTTTCCGGTCCATCCTCTCTTGGAGGAATGGATCTTTCGGGATTGGGTACGGCCGGACAGGATTTTTCTGCCACCAAAAAGATTTGCGGTCATTTACCCCATGGAGGAAAGATTCTCCAAGAGGTGGAGGCTCCCAATAGTGGATGCAGCCATCTCATGTGTGAATAAATCACTAACTTGCCCGGTGGAAAACATACATATGTTTAAAGATCCGGTTGATAAAAGGTTAGAGACACTTTTAAAAGCATCCTTTGCTACGGCAGGAGCAGTGGTACAGCCAGCTGTGGCTGCAATTGGTGTTTGTCAGGCGTTAAAAGACCAGACAAAAGAAATGTTAAAGGACATGCCTACCCAACAAGCAGAAGAGTTTTCTGACATTCCCAGAGCTCTGTGTTTTGCTGTAGATGCTATAAAAGATTCCATCCAGCAAGCCTCTCCGTTTATCACTATTTTTGGTGCACATGAGAAGGCTCTTATGGTTGAAGAACTGGGCGGCGGAGCCCCCATGCAAAAAGCTTCTGGCAGGGTTTCCCTTCCATGGAGGACGACTCTTCGGAGAGGATCTGGATAAATATATTCAGACTATTTCAAATGGCAAGAGTACCCTTTTACCGGTCAAAAAGACATTCCGGGGTCCTACATTTAAAAGGCAGCTCTTTCCTGTCTCGGGGCCCTCAAATTCCAGGCAGTATCGACGGCCGCCTGCACGATCCAACGTTAACAGTAGATCGCAGGGACAGGCCCCTGGGGGTAAGAGGCCATGGTATCGCAAGCCGACAAAGACAGCCCCTAAGTCTGCCTTATGAAGGGGCGCCCCCACTCTCGCGGGTGGGGGGAAGGCTTCGTTTCTTCTCAGAAGTTTGGGAAGCCAAGATCCCCGACAAATGAATCCGGGCATCTGTAACCACAGGCTACAGACTGGAGTTTCTAAGGTATCCTCCGCCTCATTTTCAAGAATCAAGGCTACCAAGGGATCCAGCAAGGAAGGCATCATTGCTGGCAGCTTTGGATCACCTGCTCTACCAGGACGTAATAATAGAGGTGCCAGCCCAAGAGCAAGGGCTAGGTTTCTATTCCAATCTCTTTGTCATACCAAAGCCCAACGGCGATGTCAGGCCAATCTTGGACCTAAAGAGGTTAAACGGTTACCTAAAGGTTCGTTCCTTCCGGATGGAATCCATCCGGTCAGCAGCCGCCGCGCTTCAGAAAGACGATTTTCTGGCCTCCATAGACATAAAGGATGCTTACCTTCATGTACCAATCTTTCAGTCGCATCAAAGATTTTTACGCTTCGCGGTGGGGCAGCGACACTTCCAATTCAGGGCGCTCCCCTTCGGGCTGGCCACGGCCCCCCGGGTATTCACGAAGATCCTAGCCCCAGTTCTGGCCAATTTAAGGATCCAAGGGGTCACAGTCCTAGCATACTTGGACGACCTTTTAATCATAGATCACTCACGACCGGGTCTGCAAAAGGCCGTAAACCTCACGGTTCGGTACCTCGAAGAATTCAGCTGGGTCCTAAACCGGGGAAAGTCAGCGTTCCAGCCTACAAAGCAGTTGGAATACCTCGGCATGAGGTTAGACACAGAACAGCAAAGAGTGTTCCTGCCCCTGGTAAAGATCGAGGCTATCAAGGGGCTGGTTCAGTTGGTTCTAAACAAGAAAAAACCAACTATTCGCCTGTGTATGCGATTACTAGGCAAGCTAGTGGCCACGTTCGAGGCAGTACCATACGCTCAGATCCACACTCGCGTCCTACAGGCAGCCATTCTAGCAGCCTGGGGCAAGAGGGCACATGCCTTAGAGTCCCCTTTGACGCTATCATCAAGGGTCCGACAAAGCCTGGCCTGGTGGTTGAACCCCCAGAATCTTCTAAAGGGAAAATCCTTCAACCCTGTTGTCTGGAAGGTAGTTACCACAGACGCCAGCCTGGCAGGCTGGGGGGGCGGTCTTCGAGGGGTCCTCTCGCCAGGGAACTGGGGTGAAAGCAGAGAGGCAGCTCCCCATCAATATCTGGGAGATCAGAGCTGCTCGCCTAGCCCTTCTGGCATGGACCTCCAGATTAAAGGGGTTCCCGGTGAGAATCCAGTCAGACAATGCCACGGCGGTGGCATACATAAACCACCAAGGGGGAACCAGGAGTCGGGCCGCTCAGAGGGAGGTGAGCTTGATTTTTCAGTGGGCAGAGGTTCATGTACCCTGCATTTCGGCGATATTCATTCCCGGAGTGGACAACCTGCAGGCAGACTTCTTAAGTCGCCAGAGTCTGTCGCCAGGGGAGTGGTCTCTGCATCCCCAGGTCTTTCAGACAATCTGCCAGAGGTGGGGAATGCCAGACGTAGATATAGTGGCATCCAGGTTCAACAAGAAACTAGACAGGTTCGTGTCTCGAACGAGGGATCCTATGGCCTGCGGAACCGATGCGTTGGTTTGCCCTTGGCATCAATTCAAACTTCTATATGCATTCCCTCCGCTACAGTTACTCCCTCGCCTGTTGCGCAAGATCAGAGTGGAGCACAAGCCAGTCATTTTAGTAGCTCCGGCTTGGCCCCGGAGGACTTGGTACTCACTAGTCCTGAAGATGGCAGTGGGAGACCCTTGGACTCTTCCTCTACAACCAGACCTACTCTCACAAGGCCCGATCCTCCACCCTACATTACGGCGTCTAAATTTGACGGCCTGGAGGCTGAATCCCTGATTCTCAGGGGTAGAGGTCTGTCTAGGCAGGTAATCCCTACCCTGATTAGGGCTAGAAAGCCGGTCTCCAGGGTGATTTATTACAGGGTGTGGAGGAACTACGTAGGCTGGTGTGAATCCAAAAGATGGAATTCCCACAAATATACTATTGATAGGGTGTTAAGTTTTCTCCAGCTAGGAGTGGATAAAGGCCTGGCACTAAGCACAATCAAGGGACAGATCTCAGCTCTGTCAGTGTGGTTTCAGAGGCCGCTGGAGACCCACTCGCTGGTAAAGACCTTCTTACAGGGGGTCTTGCGTATTAATCCTCCTGTCAAGTCACCACTTTGTCCATGGGACTTAAATCTTGTTCTGTCATCCCTACAGAAACAACCTCTTGAGCCGTTGGCTGAGGTACCTTGATTTTACTGACTAGAAAGTCGGTATTTCTGATCACCATAGTTTCGGCCAGGAGAGTATCGGAATTGGCAGCCTTATCTTGTAAGGAACCATATCTCATTTTGCATAAGGATAGGGCGGGGTTCCGTCCTCATCCTTCCTTTCTACCAAAGGTTATATCCAGTTTCCACCTGAACCAGGATGTGGTACTTCCATCCTTCTTCCAAAACCCACCTCTAGAAAAGAGGGGTTGCTGCATACGTTGGATATTGTCAGGGCCGTAAGGGCCTATCTTAAAGCTACAGAGAAGGTTCGGAAAACAGATGTGGTGTTCGTTTTACCGGAAGGGCCCAAGATGGGTCAGGCAGCCGCTTGATCCACCATCGCAAGATGGATTAAACAATTAATTGTTCGGGCCTGCGGTTTGAAGAGGTTGCCTCCTCCTTTGTCAGTAAAAGGGCCCATTCTACCAGGGCCAGGGGCACCTCCTGGGCAGCACATCATCAGATCTCTATGGCTCGAATATGCAAGGCAGCAACGTAGTCATCAGTCCACACGTTTACAAAATTTTATCAAGTGGACGTAAGAAGGAATGCGGATACAGCCTTTGGGCAGTCAGTACTACAGGCCGCGAGTCAAGCTCCTCAGGATCTGAGGGGGCTCCCTTGATTTGATTTGAGATTTACATTTCTCGTTTAAGTTGGATTTACTAGTATCTGAGTATACCTCTAAAATTAAATCCTTCTTTGGAAGATGTCTCCCTCCCCTCATTAAAGCATTGCTTTCGGACATCCCATATAGTAATGAATATGCCGCTCTGTGTCCCGTGATGTACGAGAAAGAAAAAGGGATTTTTAAATACAGCTTACCTGTAAAATCCTTTTCTTGGAGTACATCACGGGACACAGAGCTCCCACCCCTCTTTTGGGTGACCATTTTGGGAGGCATACTGCTTGCTACAAAACTGAGGGACTCCCTCTAGGGGAGGGGGTTATATAGGGAGGGGACTTCCTGTTTGAGATTGCCAGTGTCCACACCTGAAGGTACTCCATATAACCCATATAGTAATGAATATGCCACTGTGTCCCGTGATGTACTCCAAGAAAAGGATTTTACAGGTAAGCTGTATTTAAAAATCCCTTTTTTAGCGTTCTATTAACCCAGTTTTGTTCAGTGTATTAATATATGGATTTTCTTAGCTGTATCATTCTCCCTCCACAGGATTGTGTGTGAAATGGAGGAGTCCCTGGTTCCTAACCCTGCCCCTGGTGTGGTGGAGCTTTGTATTGGAGACTGTAGCGCCGAGTATAGAACGCAGTCTGATCAGCTTTACACTTTTGTGGTAAGAGTATTATAAAAGCATGTAAATCTGTCGCTGTTTCAATGCATAGACACTATAGAGTACTGTATATCCCTTGATTTTTCAGTGGCTTTGTGTAACGTATGTGTTTAGTGTGTCTTCCAAGTTGTGAAAATATTATTATTTTTAAATGGGCATTGACTGGAAATCAAACTATTCTTATTAACTGTAGCAATCCAGTAATCGGTGTCTGTCTCACTTCGCCAGAGATGGAAGTGGAACAATGTGACACTAAGAACATAATTTTTTATACATTGTAACCACAACCTTTTCCTATCAGGACATCTCTGGCAGCTTAGGGCTGTCTGAATGGACATTTTCACTTGCTGTCACTGAATGTGTAAAAATACTTTGCCACTAATTGCTGATGGCCTTTTTATATTGAACATATGTTCGTTTGACAGAGTTGTTGTTAAAAGAATAGAAAAGCAGATTTTGTCTTTGAAAAGTTACAAGACAGTAGTGACATTTTAGTTTAGACAGCAGTGACATTTTTAACTTGCAGCTTGCTCATACAAGAATTCAGAGTGTTCGTGTTTTCGTACCCAGCATGCAGTGATACATATAGGATCCAGTGCAATGATACATTGACACTTAATGTCTTCAAATACTGATGTTTAAGACCTTTAAATGCTAACATTCAGGATCTCCATATACATACAAGTTTATTTACTAAAGATGGAAAGTGCAAAATCTGTCTCACTTCTGCACAGGGGCGGACTGACAACTCATGGGGCCCCCGGGCAATAGAAGATTATGGGGCCCCCGGGCTTACAGATGGCCACCACGCCAGGAGGCAGTGCAGAGGCGGGGCAGCTAAAATCTCTGGGTTTTTCAAATCAAAAGCATGTCAGTTTCGGACGTATCAGGGACAGATGTAAAAAAAAAAAACCACAGATTTTTACATACTGTGCCTGGTTTTACTGAGCCTGGCAACCCTGATGGGGCCCCCTAGTGCCCGAGTTCCTCAATGGTCAGTCCACCCCTGCTTCTGCATAGACACCAATCCGCTTCTAACCTCAGCTTGTTCAATAAAGCTTTGGCAATCATGGAAGCTGATTGGTTTTTATGCAGAAGTGAGACTGATTTTGCATACTCCAGCTTTAGTAAATAAACACCACTGGCACTTGGAAGCTCCAAATACTAAAACTTGGAATCTAATCAGAATACTGGTTCCTCCATGTTCTAATGCACTGAAATGAGAGATCTCAATATACTCACACTTGGGGCCTCCAAATGCTAACATTTGGGA
Organism: Rana kukunoris; assembly: GCA_029574335.1. Taxonomy (NCBI): domain Eukaryota; kingdom Metazoa; phylum Chordata; class Amphibia; order Anura; family Ranidae; genus Rana; species Rana kukunoris. The sequence continues at coordinate 146,876,462 of CM056057.1, read as the reverse complement.
CTTCAGCATGCTGAAATGTGTGATCGCCATTAAGGATGAGCTCCGGCGTGTTCGCACAGTCCATTTGCAAAGCCCACCAGGAAGTCTGCACGTCGCTGCGCTAATCACAGGCAGGAAGACATTGTCCCGATGCTCGGCTGCAGAGATCGGGAAATGTCTCCCTGCCTGTGGTAAGCTCCATGCAGACTTCCTGGCGGGCTCTGCACGTCGACTGTGTGAACACGCCGGAGATCATCCCTAATTGCCATATACTGACACTTGGGGGTTGATTTACTAAAATTGGAGAGTGCAAAATCTGGTCTTTATCTTGGCTTAATTTAACAAGCCGAAGAAGCTGATTGGCTGCCATGCACAGCTACACCATATTTTGTGCACTCCAGTTTTAGTAAATCAACCCATTAGTGTCTTCAAATGCTGGAACACTGATACTCCGTTATCTCAAAATACTGACATTTGGGGAGGGGAAGGGTCCAAGAACAATTACTTATAAGTAAAGATCCCAAGCCATTGGTGATTTCTCTTATTCTCCACCTATAGACTCCTACTTTTAATGAAGTGAGCCCCAAGCAAGGCCCAGCATCAGGTGGCACTCGACTTACCATTAGTGGCAAAAACCTGGATGCTGGTAGCGCTGTGTCTGTACTGGTCAGAGACTCAGAATGCCGCTTTGTCAAGTAAGTTTTTTTAGTTGGTTCTTCTCAACGGCTATAATCCCTCTTGTTGTCTTTTATGCCATCATATGTCACAATTCATTTTTGTTACACAACAGGAGAAACATGCGTGAAATTGTCTGCATCTCACCAGCCTCATCACAGGGCCCCAGCACAGCCACCATCACTCTGCGAATCGATCGGGCCAGTGTGTGGAACCAAGATGTCATTTTTACTTACACCGAAGACCCCACTATCTCTCGACTGGAACCAGCTTGGAGTATTTTCAAGTGAGTGGGGTCAGGAGTGGTCACTTTGAGATGGGCAACTTATACTTAGTCATTGTTGTTCAACGCGTCCTGTCTGTGTGCTCCAGAGCAGTCTCAAGCTTGTCATTTCTTATTGAGTATTTGATACTTGTATATGCTTTGCTTGTGGGTGTAATTACCCTTTTGATGTTTACGTTTCTTTCTAAACAGTGGCAGCACAGCAGTTACAGTGACTGGGACCCACCTAATGACCATTCAAGATCCACGGATTCGGTCCAAGTATGCTGGCATAGAGATCATAAATGTAAGTGGTAGAGGATTCCGTCTCCATGGTCAATGAAGTTCATATTTATGGTCAATCCACTCAGCTATTAGATTGCATCTGGTAGTGGTAGACTGGTTTCTCTGACAGATTTTTCACAGAAGTGATCATGGGAACCCTGCAAATTGTAAAAGTATTTGTGTTGTGTTTTGTTTGGCCTGTAAAGACTTTTTATAGGGTTTGTGTCCTGTATGATTAGCTAAAGCAGGACTGTAGGCAATCCACCAGAATCTTAATTCACTTCTATTCTGCCAGTATTTTATTCACATATTTTGGCTACACTGTACAGCCAGGCAAATACCACACTTTCTCATTGAGGGACACAGAAATCCAGAGACTATTGTATTATACTACTGGAAAAAACAGTGACCAGCTCGGTATAATTCCCCCCCACTCCTAGTATGCCTCAGATTATTCCTGCAATAAAGGGATTGACAGTGACAACCAGGAATTTTGTCCTCTGAGTCTATGCAAACTTAGGAGTCTTCCTTAGCTCCACCCTTGGAGCATCCTGGCTCTTTCTCAGGATGATGGTGCCAAATCTTGCAATCATGCAAGATTATTATGGGCCAAATTGCAATCTTACTTACTCTGACCACAGAGACTATAAGTGTGCTTCCATGCCTACTACTGAAAAATCCTTATCTGATCTACCCATGGCTTTCCCAGGCTTTGAGCCTCTGGTGACTTGAAATTGATGAGTTTCAAGTCAATAACAGATAATGTCACACCTGAAGAATTGCAGACCACTACTTTTTCTCCCAGAGAATGTCCGCCTGTGTGGACATTTGGTCAACCAGCATATTTGATGCTTGGGTAATGAAGGTGGTTTCTAGGGGGATACAAGCTACCATTCTACTCTGTCATCTCCGTTTATGGCCATCCAACCTGCCCGTGTCATAACAGATTAGCAGATTTCCACGTCACCTTGGTAGTTTTTTGGACCAAGGGGTATAGCTCCAGTATCTGCAGAGGAACAGTTTCAAGTGTTCTACTCGGACCTGCTCAGTCCCAAAACAGTCTTCAATTGGATCCTGAACCTTCAGAAGTCAGAGCTGGTATCGACTCTGGAGTATCTGGGTCTCCTCCTAGACCGCTCAAGTCAGTCTATATGAGAGTTCTAAGACTAATAGTAGCCTCTTTTTGAAGCAACCCTGTTTACCCAGGTCACTCCAGACCCCCTGCCACCTAATAAAGAGGAGATCCGGTAAAAAAAAAAAAAAAAAAAAGAAAATTAAGTCAGCAGCTGCTAACACTGTAGCTGCGACTTTTAATAAGGACACTTACCTAGTCGGCCCCCTGCCGAGGCCGATCCTTGATCCTGGCAGCTCCAGGCGCCGCCATCCACCGTAAGGGAAACAGACAGCGAAACCCAGCGGCTTCACTACCCGTTTCCTACTGCGCATTTGCGAGCAGCGTGGCGCTTTGTGAATGGTCCGGCTGCTTTCTGGGATACACACAGTTCCCAGAATGCAGCGCGCCCCATTCACAAGAATACACAGAGTGTAGGAGGAGGAAGAGAATCGACCGCGGAAGATGAAGAGGCAGATTCGGGACTTCCGCATAGCAACAGCTTTTTAGGGTAAGTAAAACATTTTTTATTTTTTTTTTCAGATTTTTGGAAGAAATTTTTTTTTCCAGGGTGGAACTCCACTTTAACATTCTGTCTTTTGTGAGACAAGTTGGTTCATTCTGTCTTTGGGGATAAGTTGGTTCGGTCTTTTGGTCTTTTAATTTTTGCTGGCTTTAACAGCATGCCTGTTGTTCAGGTCTCATGGGACAGGGGCATCACCAAATCAGTAATTCCCGCAATACTGAAGGACGAGGAACTTCTCGCAAATGGAAGGCATAGTTTGCTTGATGCTAGCAGAGAAACTACCATCCCGACAGATTCTGTGCATTCTGCAATTAAGCCTAGCTCAGCATTTTACTTGTACCATTAAGGTGGCAGATGTAACATTTTCAATCTCATTCTCACTCTTTTGAATAGAAGTTTTGTACAGGGTGTCTGTCATGTGACTTCCCCTGTGCTCTCCCTCATGACACTCCATGGGATCTAAATTTGATTCTACCATCACTTAAGACTACCATTTGAACCTATCGGTGATATTTCTCTTTGCACTCTCAAGGTTGCATTTTTTGTCCATCTCTGTAGAGAGTGTGCCTGAGCTGAAAAAAAAGAAAAAAAACCTTCCTGGTCTTGCCCAGGGAATTTTTTTGTTGAGACCTAGATCCTTCTTTCTTCCTAAGGTGGTTTTAGCCTGTCACCTCAACCGTGACAATATGTCCTGGATTCCGTCCATCACAAGGAACATTGTTCTTCCATGCCTCTGGCTTCAATTCATCAGGAGGAGAGCTACCTGAATTGCTTGGATGTAGTTTCTGCTGTTTGTGTCTACCTTGCAGCCACTGCTTCCATTAGTAAGTCTGACTTACAGTCCTGATGGTCCCAGTAACGAGGACCATTTTTCAGTGCCTCACAGATCATCTTTCAAGTTTATTGCTTAAGGGATTGGGTCCCATCCTTTCCTGTTTTGGCGCATATTTGCATTTTATTCACACATTCTCCAAGTATTAGCAGGAGACTGTTTAGGCCTTTTCTGATGCCAGCTTCAGACATTGTTTTTTTTTTTCCTTTGACCATCCCCCATTTTTGTAGTTCATTGAGGGACACTGGTCTTTCTCCTGTCTGTAATCATGTTCTTGGTACTCGTTTGCCACCAAACTTCAGTATGTTGGAAGTAGAAGGTATTCTACCAAGCTTGTAACCTTTTCTTTTTTTTTTGCTCGCCATTGCCCAGATCCTCCTGGATTTCCTGAAGGTCTGATTTAAACCTTTGCTCTCTACTTTAGGAACTCTAGACACTCCAGATAGCTCAGTTTCTTGTAGCCCGCTGAATTCTTTGACACACTGGTGGTCCCTAGAGGGAGGAATTGCAAAACTATATACAAGCTATGATGTTGAATATGTATTATCCGTGAAGTACAGGTGTAAAAATCTTGTCATAAATCCATCATTCCCATAAAATATAAGATTGGTTCTAACCTTGACTTTTTCTATACTTTTTAGACATGCCAGATCCTTAATGATACACTGATGTTCTGCAAGGCTCCGGGAATCTACCCCTCTAATGGAGAGGCTTTTCCGGAAGATGGTGTTCAGCCAGACGAGTTTGGTTTTGTCTTGGACAATGTAACAAGCCTGCTCACCTTGAACTTCACCACATTTACTTACTACCCCAACCCTGTGGTGGAGCCCTTCGGACCTGGTGGCACTCTGGAGATAAAGCCAGGCTCGCATGTCATCCTCAAGGTATTGAAATAAAATCAACATGCATTTTAACCTAAAAAGTTAATCCGAAAATAAAATGTTGTAAGGGACCGAACAGATGAGACAGTAATACATGTAGTGTCACTGGTTCTCACGTGGTATAAGTACGGTATTTGTATAAAATTACTTGGTTTGTTCTGACTTTGTCACACGCTGATTATTTTTAAATTGTGCAAAAAAAAAAGACTTGTTTTATAGTTTTGGATACAGTGAGAAAAGGTTAGAACCCCTGTTGGGTTTTTAGTGCTATCCAAGACTGTTCGTTTTTCCATCCTTTCCTGTCCTGCTGAGGGGGTGTTACTAGGCAGGAAGTAATGTAAACTTACAAGCAGTAAGAGAAATACAAATGTGTTTTAGGTAGACTGGGACATACTTGTGTTTTTTTTGTGAGTAAAAACCAGACAGGGTTTTTTTTTTTTTCCTGTTCCTCTCTATACAAAATGAAAAAGGGTTTTGGCTTGACAAACACTTTAACTATCTGATGCATAATAATGAAGCTTTACCCTCCAAAATTCTAGTGGACCTATGCTTTTTCAAGCCCATGCTCTACTTTGCCTTGCTCTTCCACCACTATATTCAGTCACAAGGAGAAAATGGAAAATTTGGACATGTGGGGAATGCGATTTACGAATTTTCTTACATGGGACTGCACTGGTGCCTGGCAGTTGGCTGCGTGGGCACCAGGGTCAATAGCCCTGTTTCATTCAGATTGACTTGAGGCTAACGTATAATAAGTGTGCTGGGAAATGCATTTTGTTTTGTTTGCTCTGTACAAAGCCGTTCTATGTGTTACTCGATCTTACTCTAAAATCTAGTTACAGTTACAATTTTTGTTTTTGCCAGACAAAAGTTGTCATTTTAAGAAGTAGTTGATCAATGGTATGTTATATATTTCTCTCACTATAGGTTTCCCTAATCTTAATTTGTCGTACTTTTTTGGATAGTAGTACCTTTCCTTTTTGAAACATCTTACCTTTTCACTACTGCTATCCTAGGTATTTTTATTTATTTATTTCTATGACATACATTGTAAGTCTTTTTTTTTTATTCATCTAGGGAAGAAATCTACAGCCTGCTGCCCCTGGAGGAGCAAAGCTGAACTACACAGTACTGATCGGGGATGAACCATGTGCACTTACCGTTTCCGACACTCAGCTGCTGTGTGATTCTCCCAGCCAGACAGGAGAACATCGTGTCACTGTAAGTTAACATCTCTCATTCAGTAACCTGCCACTGTGGGGTATACGTACTAAAGAAGCATATTTTTGATAAGACAGTTGATTCTACACCTCAGATCTACCCTAACATATGCTGAATGAATATATTCTAAAGAATGGGTTGAAATCGCACTGCACCCGGGTGACATGTGAATCGCACAGAACCCAAAGCACATTACTTTGCAATTCATGGTGTGAACCAGCCCTGTGTTCTGGAGCCATTCCGCTAACTTGCCTGGCAGGGGGGCATTTGTTTGGGAAATTGCACCGGATCTCTTGCGGGTGGCTGGGGACATCCCCCCCTGTGGCAGCCAGCATTTCTTTGATTTGGGGGGGATATGTGCTTTGGGAGAGGAGAAGACTCATGCGGGGGGAGGGGGGTGAATTTCATATCCATTCCAGGACACAGCCTTGATTCGCTGGGACTCTAGGACATGCATCAATTCCTGGGAAATCGGGAGACTTGGGAGGTATGCAAAAGGCAAGGGGGAACTCTGCAGACCATGATTTAGGGGGAATGCTGCAGTCTCTGTTGTAAAGGGGGAACTCTGATGTAAGGTGGTCTCTGGTCACCAGAGCCCCCCCCCCCCTCCCCTTACATGAGAGTCTTCAATATTCCCAGTTAAATCATGGTCTGCATTGTTCCCCTTTACATCAGGGTCTGGCAGTAGTGTCAGTGATGTTTAGTCTATGCAATACACAGAGGTGCTCTCTGTGCATGTGTTGCCCCAGCTCCCTTTTACCTGTCGAGCTTCCTCATCCTTTTAGTGGTGTCAGTCTGGTCCCTTTGTCCACATATCCTCAGGTTCTGCAAGCTGCTCTCCCTGTCCAGCAGAGCAGTGGCAAAGTTCTCATGTTCCCGGGCCCCAGTCTCTTTTTCTTATGACTAGTCAGTGTTTGGGGTGGGGGTGAAGGCTTTAGGATTAATGTGCGGCAGTACTCAGACTCCATTCTGGAGTCTGATTTCAATCTGGGACCTGATTCGCTGGGACTCCGGGTCATACATCAATTTCCGGGACGGTCCCGGCGAATCAGGGGCGGTTGGGAGGTATGCATAATACATGACAAGCTTTAGACAAATTTGGTGCCCAACACCTACAATATTTTTTATGCAAAATGGCAATAAGGCTCTCCCATTTTACCCATCCCCCTCTGCTGGCTTCTCCAGCCTTTTCTGGTAGATAAGCATGCTCTCCCTCCCGGACAGTTGTTTATAAATCTGTTTTCCTTGGCTTTAGATTGTTGTTGGAGGGATGGAATTCTCTCCAGGAAGTCTCCGGATCTACTCCGACAGCTCCCTCACCTTGCCAGCCATAGTGGGGATCGGCGCTGGGGGTGGATTGCTGCTGCTCGCTATCATTGCCGTTCTCATTGCCTATAAGAGGAAAACACGGGATGCCGACCGCACCTTGAAACGCCTCCAAATGCAGATGGATAATCTGGAGTCACGGGTTGCTTTGGAATGTAAAGAAGGTAGGCTTTAAAATAAACTAATGTTGGCCATATACACATGTTATTTCTTTTGATGGCCTTTTCATGTGATCGACTATTCGGCCCAATCATTTTATTTGATTAAATAGCTGAAACATTTGATTAGTGCAACTTCACCTCCTTTCAGTTCAATCGCTTTCAATGTCAAATGTTTCTTGAAAAAACAATGTCATGAAAGCAATTACTGAAATTCTAACCTTGGTCAAAAATATATGGCTACACTGCAGTATGCCTTTTTGATTTCCTTTAAAAGCACAGCAAGAAAGGACTACAAGTATGCATGTCCAACTACAATGCTTCACAGCATCAGCCCCTCTGAAAAGCTGTTACTCCAGAGTGCCTATTCACACATTAGCTTTTTCATGTAGGCATTTGAAACGCTGCCCCGTTCAGTGGTGTTGACCACAAGGAGACACAAGTAACAGTTTTATGCATGGCAGAACCCAGAACAGTAAGCTCAGGCACTGTTGCCTTTTTTGTTTTTAATGCACTAAGCAGTACAAGTACAACATGAAGCACATGGCAAGCCAGAATTTTTTTTTTTTTAAACTAGAACAGTGTTATAATTTAGTGACAATCTTTCTTAATACAAAAGTAAACATTGTGACTTGAGATCTAATTTAAGTCTCTTGGTTGCTCCGTACACCGATCAGCTTAAATATGTATACTTTGATTTAATCCTGCAAACCTGGTCAAAAACTATCCAAACTGTACATAAGAGAAGCACAGTACTTTCTATACTCCTGTGACCCGCTGTCAGCTGATTTCACCCAGACGGTCCAGGCTTGGGCAAGATCGTGAAAATTAAGTCAAGATCTGCCCACTTGCCTGGACCAGCACCTGTCTCAGGCTCTTAGCGAGCCGCTGAGAGCCTGAGCCAGCTGCTCCTGCCCCCTCCACAGCTCAGCACTTCATTGAGTCAGTCACTTGGGGAGCTTTGAGAACCAAGCGATGGGTGGTGTTTGATCGCTCAGTTCTCTGTGTTTGAAGTGGCAGGGGGGGACAGATGCAGCATCAGTCCGATGCTGCATCCAGCAAGGCAAGTATGATTCAAAAATTAAAATCAATCACATACCTCTTTTAAGTGCAACTAAAGTCCAAAAACTTTTACCTCCCACCAATAGTCTGACATCCACAAGGTCCCTCAATGGCACTGTCCTCTGCCCTGGCTTCTTCTGGTTGATAGTCTTTGGTTGTATGGCCAGAGTGGGGTGATGTTTCTCCTGTGCATGTACAGGAGTTAATTTATCCCAGCACGCAGGCACCATGCTGAGATTGTACTCTGAGCTGCGCAAGAAAAATGTTCTGGTGCCGAAAAGGACAAATGGAGTGAATCTTCCAAGTGGGGCACAAAGACAGTAGCTGGCTCTAATCCCTCATACACTGTATCCAAATCTTATATATATAAAAAAAAAAAATCTTGGCTGTCCAATATGTATGAAGACCACTGCCCCAGATCAGTAATTGGCAATGTTTGTCGGAAAAAACTGTGGTCGGATTTTTGTTCCTGTAGATTCTCCCCCTAGTGGCGGTTTGTATCATTCAGCATTCATGTATTGTTTCCAGCAATACCGTTACCTCTGATCATAGACTTGCACTTAGAAAAGAGGAGATGTAAAGCAAACTAACTGCTAATTAGGCAGAACAACCTAAATTGGCTACAGGCGTATACAGCTGCTGCTACGTGTGGTTATTAAACTTACCTAAATAAGATTATGTATTGATATAAGAAACTTCCTCTAAAACAGAGCGGTATCAGCACAGTGATTTTGATCAGTTTTCCGCAAATCTGAACAGGAGACCGTATACTTTTTGGGGAATAATCGGTCGCATCATAGCTTAACAACTGCTTCCTGGTAGGCGTTCTGGGACTTGTAGTTCCTTGGTAGCTGGAAGATATGGGATGCCTCAAGTCATAGTTATTTACACATGAATACCTACAGCCTGGTGGCAGTTGAGGGGTTACAAGAATGCAGATGACCTCATGCTGAGAATGCCTCATCTTGGTGCTTTTTCTCTTATCTTGATCAATAAATCTTTACACGCTTGCTGCAGTGGCTATATAGCAAGAAGTGGGGGAAGGGCAGCGCATACTATTAGGGGTAAATGGAAGATTAGAGGATGGGCCAGTGATTAATTATACTGAGCTGTCACTTAGTAAATGCTGCAAAGTCACAACAACAGATCGCAATCCATTGAGCGCACTTATGGGGTGAACGCTGCCTTTTTACAGTAGAAAATTCTCACATTTTTTTTATGTTTTATTTAGCTAGAATATGTTTGGGGTTGTCCAGGGCTGCATTGTGCTCCATTGGCAGTTTTAGTCATGGCTCTGTGTACAGGGCCCTCAATAAATTAAACCAATTGGGAATGAAATTTGAAATCTGCTATATCAATGTTAGTCTTGGTTAATACCGTGAGTCGCTGACGTTGAACCAATGTGTAATCAGGAGTTCATACTTCACTTGCAGCATGCTTAATACAGGTCAGTGACCAAAAAATTATTGAACCCAGAGACATCTGGAAACAAGCATATACAGGTTTCCTTTAAGGATAGATCAGTTGCGTACAGAAGTGATGAAAGCTGTGATCACATGGGCAGGACCACAATGGTGTCTTGGGAGCACAAAGTCTGGCACAGTGTGCAGCAAAAAGCTGACCATTTAATACAAAAAGTGTTCTGGAGGGTCTGGAGTGGGAGACACTGATGTCAGGGGTGGGTGTTTACTAAATTTTGGTGGTCCACAATACCATACCATTGGCGTTCAGTTTTCTGTACCCCACCTCCCTAAAATATTGCTATAGGTACTAGGTTTCAACATCACTCTAAAACACAAGCGCAACATACAAGCTTCATGCAGATTGTTTCCATGATGTAATCCAGGGGTCACCAATCTTTCTAAACCTAGGGCACTTTACTGTCGTTCAGACCTTAAGGGGGCTGAATTGTGGCCAGTGGGAATAGAAAATGTCTTGGTGTCACTGGGAGGAATAGTGCCCCATGTTTAGTATTGAGGGAGGAGTTGTGTCCCATCATTGGTATCAGTGGGATGGAATAGTGCCCCAAGTTTAGTATTATGGGAGAAGTAGTGTCCCTAGTGTCCCGTCATTGGTATCACTGGGAGGAATAGTGCCTCATGTTTAGTATTAGGGGAGGAGTAGTGTCCCGTCATTGGTATCACTGGGAGGATTAGTGCCCCAAGTTTAGTATTAGGGGAGGAGTGGAGTCCCATCATTGGTATCAGTGGGAGGAATAGTGCCCCAAGTTTAGTATTCGGGGAGGAGTAGTGTTACCTCATTGGTATCGGTGGGAGGAATAGTGCCCCAAGTTTAGTATTAGGGGAGGTGTAGTGTCCTATCATTGCTATCACTGGGAAGAATAGTTCCCCAAGTTTATTATTCAGGGAGGAGTGGTGTCCCATCATTGATATCAGTGGGAGGAATATTGCCCCAAGTTTAGTATTCGGGGAGGAGTGGTGTCCCATCATTGGTATCAGTGGGAGGAATAGTGCCCTAAGTTTAGTATTAGGGGAGGAGTAGTGTCCTCTCATTGTTATCACTAGGCGGAATAGTGTCCCATGTTTAGTATTCGGGCAGGAGTAGTGTTACCTCATTGGTTTCAGTGGGAGAAATAGTGCCCCAAGTTTAGTATTAGGCGAGGAGCGGTGTCCCATCATTGGTATCACTGGGAGGGATAGTGCTGTGTCATTGGAAGGAATACTGCCCTAAGGGCTGGCTAAAGGCAATCTAAGGACTGCATCCGGCCCCTGGGCCGCAGTTTGGAGTTTCTGATGTAAACTAAACCTATTACCCCTAGAGCTGCAAAACTACAGTTCTATCTCCTGCCACACAATCCTGATTGTAACAACCCCTTACTCTGTATATACACTTAGTGATACATGTTCTAATTCTCTTGATGTTTGATGCAATCTCTTACATTCCACTACATTTTCACCGCTGGCCACAGGAATCTCATCTAGGATTGGTGATGTCCCCTCCCCGCTGTTAGAATTTTAGCAATGACACAGCCATACCCTTGAGAATTTCATTAGCAGTCGGAAGCTTCATTGGTTATGATAACACAGCCCTCCCTTCAGACATTAACAGCTGCCCATTCCAGCATACCAAGGTTATGCCAAGAGTCAGGAGCGGCGATGAGCGACGGCTTCCTACAGGTGGAGGGAAAACCAAAGCCAGACAGCCAACACAGGCTGGGAAGAACTAATCTGCCATTTTTTTTTATACAAATACCATTAGAAATGAACTGTAGCTTTATCTAAAATGTCCTTATCACATTGTAAGAATGAATACAGTCCTTTTTTGTACATAAATTTTTATGGAGTGTTTGTCTAATTCTCATTTCACACTTTTGTCCAGTGTTTGACCACTCTTCCTCCATAGCTTACAGCTGGGGAGATCTAACCTTGGCTCCATTATGTAATACAAGGTTATAGTTCTATCATGTTACACAGGGATATGCGATTTGTGGACCTCCAGCTGTTGCAGAACTACAAGTCCCATGAGGCATAGCAAGACTGACAGCCACAAGCATGACACCCAAAGGCAGAGGGCATGATGGGACTCGTAGTTTTGCAACAGCTGGAGGTCCGCTAATTGCATATCCCTGAATTGTAACAGATTAGAAGCAGACACAAAGGCGCATAGACTTCTTCCATCTGCAGGCTGAAGGAAAGAAAGCCAACAGATTACTGATGGATGAATCTCCGGCAGCCTGTTGAATTCTGACAGCTGGTGATGCATGGCCAGCATCAAAGTGAACCAGAGCATGCTGACAAGTATGCTTAAAATGCTGCTCATACATCGTGCCCATAGTTTGTGAGGGTATTCTGTTTTATTGTGACGTGTTCATTAGCTGCGCCCTCATAGGGAGGATGGAAAAAGATTGTATGGCTGAGGTATAGTGATTTTTATTTGTTTACCTTGCTCATTTATTAGATCAGAGTTTTTCCTTTGTTGCATACTATTCAATAAAAAGTCAGTCGCCTTCCCTGAATTCTTTGTTATACTGCCTCTAAATCTCAGATGACTGCATACAGGCGCACAAGCTCTGTAGATACCATGGTAAAGATCTCGGGGAATAAATAGTTTTGCCAATGGATTTCAGATTACTAGTATTGATTATATAGTGTATAGCAATGTTTGTGTTTTGATTGATTTGCTTTTAAATTCAACAGTAGCTAAAAATAAAAAAATTATATGTGCCACGTGGCCTCAAATGTTTTTTTTTCTACAGCCTTTGCAGAGCTCCAAACAGACATTAATGAGCTGACTAACAATATGGATGGCGTGAAGATCCCATTCCTGGAATATAAGACCTATGCGATGCGCGTGCTGTTCCCAGGAATTGAAGATCACCCTGTGCTAAAGGAACTGGATGTGAGTAATTCTCAATGATGGAGGTGGGGCCTGACAGTTGCACAACCATTGGTTCACAGTGTAAAACTTACACAAAAATTATTGTATACCTCTTCTTCTTTTTTTTTTTTTGTAAAAAAAAAATATATATTAATACCACAAATTTACGTATTTTTTTTTTCTTCATTCTTATAACTTTTTCTAAATTAATCACAAGTTAGCTGTTAGTAAAACGGCGTTATCCTATTATAGACCTGTCGGTTGTGAAATTATACATTGTTACTGTAAGAGGCCCGTCTCCTGGCCTTTTTTTTTTTTTTCACTTTCTTTTATTAAAGCAGAGGTTCACCCTAAATATACCCTCTCCCATGCGATCCAGCATACTGGCGTCAGCGCCAGTATGCTGTTTTTTTTTTTTTTTTTAAATCCCCCACTTACTGCGTAATCTTTAATTTTTATTTCTTTCCCCCGTGGTGGATGGCGCCTGTATAGCGCGTCACATCTTACGAAAATACCTGATTTAAGACTCGGGTATTCTCGGCGCAATGCGGCGCCTGTGCACAGACCTAGTAGCTGACTGCGCAGGCGCCGTATTTCTCCGAGTCCTATGGCTATGGCGCGTCACACCCTCCAAAAAAAGCCGGAATAGGACTCGGAGAAATACGGCGCCTGCGCAGTCAGCTCCTAGGTCTGTGCGCAGGCGCCGCATTGCGCCGAGAATATCCGAGTCCTAAATCGGGTATTTTCGTAAGATGTGACGGGCTGTATAGGCACCATCCACCGCGGGGGAAAGATATAAAAATTAAAGATTACACAGTAAGTGGGGGATTTAAAAAAAAAACGCATACTGGCGCTGACGCCAGTATGCTGGATCGCATGGGAGAGAGTATATTTAGAGTGAACCTCCGCTTTAAGTTTTTCCATTTTTCAACACTTCAAACGTACAACAAACTTAACATTAGTATATCATTGTATAATTATACATGTACTAATTATACATTAGTATATCCAATGTATAATTATACTGCCTTTACATACAATCCCCAATAATATAAAGAAAAACGAAAATACTTACAGACTAACGCATTAAAACATAATAAAATAAGAGAGAAAAAAAAGAATCGATTTAACCGTTTCTCAAAACCGTAACTTTCATGGCATGTCACAGTTTCTTTTGCTCTGAAATGGCTGGTGTCATAACTGATCACACGTGCAGCACAATGGCAGCTGCAAATCAGAGGCATTCCTTGCTGTAAAGGATTGGAGAATTTAGTTCTGCTTTAAGCCCCTTTTTTCCCAGCATTAAACTTGTGGAATGCTGCGGCTTTTCTGGGCAGGCATATCATTTAATAACTGAATGACACAAGAGGGACAGGTTTTAGTCTTGTACTTTTTTTGTTTTTTGTTTTGTTTGAATTGCTTTATATTATTATCAGGTAATCATATTTTGTTCTTAAAGCCGAGCTTCAGGAATGATCTGTATTGATTAACTACACTAGTCCAGCTTATCACACTGTACGTTTCTCTGCTCCATATTTGATTGGCTGGCGGGGAAGCTAAAAATCACTGTAGCAGTTGGTGCTACTACAGTGATGGCTGCAATATTTTGAGTCCTTCTGGAGTTCCGTGTGAGCGGCTTACCCTCTGCCCACTGAATACTTGGGGATGTTCAGTTGGCACTGCTGCCATTCATAGAACGCTTTGTATTTTATTCAATGAATACAAGACATTCTCTGATTGAACAAGGTGGAGATTATGATGTCGTCAGCCTTCCTCTCCAACTCCTCAAATCAGAGGATACCTTTTATTCATAAAAACAAGGTGTTCTGTGAATGGCAGCATTGTCCAGTGAGCAACCACCTGTGCTCTGTGTGCAGAGGGGACTTTGAAGATCACAGCTATCAGTGTAGTAGTACCAACTTCTACAGTGATTTTTACCTATGCAAGCATACTTTGCGCTAAGCTGGATTCATGTAAATATGCAATATAGATCATTCTTGGAGTTCAACTTTATAGTTTTCTTCTGAATTCTGAAGTTATAGTGGTTCTCAAGGTTTTTTACCCTTCTGCATTAAAGGATAAATTCACCTTTCTCAACATGTTGCATCCATATTTAAGGTGTGACATGTTGCACATCCACCACCTCGTCCCCCTCCCTTTGACAGTGGGTGGGGGGCCTTACCCTGTGCCCACTGTCACAATTTGAAAACAGAATGTGAATGAATGGAGGAGCCCTGCAAAGGTTCTGTGGAGGAATGAACTGATTGTAGTTCTTAAAGACTTGCTAGGGCGCAGTGAGGGCTAGTCCATTCAGCTTCCTGTACTTTTCACAACTCCCTGCCCGAATCGGAGGTATGGATAGACGGTGTACTGACAGCCTGCTAGAGCTTTACAGGCTCCCAAGGAAAAAAATTGTAAATGCACTTATATTTTTAAAAGCACAAAATGTACATTTAAGGTAAAAAAACTTCTGTGTCCAGGATCCCCCCCATTTTACTTACCTGAGCCTGATTTCCATCCAGTGCTATGCAGAAGAGCTGGGTCTCTCGTCTCTCACCCCTTCCCCACAGGGCAGATTGATAGAAGCAGGAGCCATTGGCTTCTGCTGCTGTCCATCAAATCCTATACCGAGGGAGTCTATGGAAACAGTCAAGTGGCTTGCTGGGGAAGGAGGGTGCTCAGAAGGCAGGAGGAGCCAGTAGAACTGGCAGGGGACCCCAGAAGAGGAGAATTGGGACTGCTCTGTGTAAAACCATTCCACAGAGCAGGTTTGTTATTTAAAAAACAAAATTTAAGGTTTAAAATGACTTTTAGTTTGACCAGATACATATTATTATGCATTATTTTTTCTCTCTCCAGATGCCTCCAAATGTGGAAAAAGCCCTGAGACTGTTTGGCCAGCTCCTGAACAACAAAACGTTCTTGTTGACATTTATACATACGCTGGAAACCCAGCGCAGCTTCTCCATGCGGGATCGCGGCAACGTAGCCTCCTTGACCATGGTGTCGCTGCAGGGCCGCATGGAATATGCAACGGTCGTCCTGAAACAGCTGTTAAGTGACCTCATTGAGAAGAACCTGGAGAGCAAGAACCATCCTAAATTACTGCTACGCAGGTGAGACAAAAGTACCAGTTCATGAATGTGGCTATTTAAATGGAAACCCCAAAACATTTTGTCTGATTTGGATAGGAGGAGCAGAATTTAAACTTTATCTCCTTTTTATTTCCACTCATTTGCGTTCCTGGTAACAGTGGTCACCAAGACAGAAGATCTTCTGAATATGAACACTTTATAAATTGGGTGTGGAACGTTTTTTATTGCTGCCTGTGTTTTTCGTGTGCTTGTAATTACAAGGACAGAACGTGAGGAGAAATATCCCCCCCCCCCCCCCCCCATGGTTTCTACCTTTTTAGAGTAGCACATGTGCCTTAATGAGATTCAAACGTGGGTGTGCATGGAAAAGAAGGGGATCTACACCAGCGACTTGGCAGGACCAAGAGGAGACCCTGCATAGTTTTCTTTGACAGCGTTATCTGAAACGCACCCACCAAATGTCAGTTGATATGAGTTGTTGATGTCCAGCTGCTTTTATCTCCTGTGTCAGAGAACTTGTCAGAAGTTATCATGCTGATAACAGAAGGAAGCAGCAGAAAGACACAGGACTCAGGGCTTTGGAGAGAGATAAGAAAACACTGCAGATATACCGTATGTGCCCAGGTCAAATTTCATGAATCGGGTTTACATCCACTTTAAGGTAGACCTAAAAAAATAAAGTGTTGATGGTCATACATAATTAGCTGTAGTGCAGGAGCCTGACATTGCATCCGCTGATTACAGGTGTAGTGCTTTGCAGGCTGCAATGTTAAATGTGCATTTTTTTTTTATTTACATACAAAATCTTGCATTTTTTGAAAATTCTTTATTTGCTTTTCTAATAAAAAAAATAACAATACAAGTCATATACAAAGCAGGTGGAAAAAAACAATCCACAATTTAAAACACAGCACCAGTAGCTATGACAGAACATTAAAATCATGTACATTTATTTTTTTTTGTTACAAAAGGCAAACTTCACATTTTAACCCCGGACCGTTTGGTTGGCCAAAGACCAGGCCACTTTTTGCGATTCGGCACTGCAGCGCTTTAACTGACAATTGTGCGATCATGCGACATGGCTCCCAAACAAAATTGGCGTCCTTTTTTTCTCACAAATAGAGCTCTCTTTTTTTCTCACAAATAGAGCTCTCTTTTGGTGATATTTGATCACCCCTGCGGTTTTTATCTTTTGGGCTATAAACAAAAATAGAAAATAGAAAAAAATTCTATATTTTTTACTATTTGCTATAATAAATATTCCCCAAAAAAATAAAAAAAATACTCAGGTTAGGGCGGTGGTTAGGGTGGTGCGTATTCTACATATTTTTGGTAAAAAAAAAAAAAAACGCAATATGCGTTTTCTTGATTGGTTTGCTCAAAAGTTATAGCATCTACAAAATAGGGGATAGTTTTATGGCATTATTTTGTTTTACTAGTAATGGCGGTGATCACTTTTGACACCATTTTGGGACCATTGTCATTTTTACAGCAATCAGTACTATAAAAATGCACTGATTACTGTAAAAATGACACTGGCACTGAAGGGGTTAAGTGTGTCCTATGCAGTGGTTCTAACTGTTAGGGGGCGTGGCTACGAGTGACAATCCACTGATCGCTGTTCCCCATTCTTCAGGTCTGTGACCTGATTGCGGGACACCGGCGGACATAGTCTGTGGAGATTAAAGGAGATATGTATATATAAGCCCATTTGCCCAGCTGTGCCATTCTGTCGACGTATACGTTTGTGCGGCAGTCGGCATGCGGTTAAGGACCCAACTGGTCATCGGTTTGCAGCTCTTTTCTAAAGCTGAGATTTGAAGTAATGAAATGAAATTGTTTTTCTCAAATGAAAGAAGTTCTGTTGGAGATTAAAACAGTATTTCTCACAGTATATGTCGTTTTTGTTCTGGAGAGTCTGGTTCATTCCAAAATTAAATGTTAAAAGTTCATTTTGAAGTACTTTTAAATGACATTTGTCGGGTCATCGAATGTGCTGAGCATTTATATGCACATTTTCATAAGGAAAAAAAAAAGGTTCGAAAATCGCTAGTGCATTGATTGTATAATTTTGTTTTCCTACAGGACGGAGTCAGTAGCTGAGAAAATGTTAACAAACTGGTTCACTTTCCTACTGTACAAGTTTCTGAAGGTAAGAAGCTCCATGCAGATATACCCATGTCACATATGCTACTATCCCCCTTAACAATTCCTTTGTAGGGGGCGCTCCTCTCCTTCTGTTTTGTTATCCCTAACCCCTCCCCCTAGTTCTGCTACCTTAGCAGGACACATTGACATCTTGAAAACCCAAATTTCCAACACAATATCCACATGAAACAACTAATCAGACACAACTTTTTTTTGTAAATGTGCTTTTTTGTTATATTGATAGTGTTGATACTCACTGCTATGCTACTGATGGATTAGATTACGCAGAGTGCTAATGGATGGTGTCCCCGGTAGACTTTTGTTTACAATAAAAGCATGAGACATCCTGGAAAAGGTCTCTTTCATCATTGAGGGCCACTGGGTGTTAGACCTGTCCCTTTCCTAGGAGGAATATGGACATTAAAAGATAAGTTCACCTTTCATCGCATATTACACCCATACTCGGGGTGTAATAGGTAACATGTTATGAATGCACAGGCACTCGCACCTCCTGCTCCGTCGCTGTGCCAGCTAGTAGGGATCTTCTCCACCCACTAGCTGACAAAATTTAAAAAAGTGTCTATGGGGCTCCGCCCACCCAAGCACGTCACTCACTGGACAGCGCTCTTTGAATGCAAAACTACAAGGTCCAGCACCCATTGTAGTTTTCAGTGAACTACCATGGTGGTAGTTCATCTATTCTTCCTGTCAGCATGTATCGTCTTCCCCATATGAGCAAACCTACACTGACAGGACTGCAGAAGACATGCATGGCATCAGCGATCTGTTAGAATACACAGAAAAGCTTTGCAATTGTCAAAGAATGAACCCTCCTGTGTCTTGTGATCTACACTAGAAAAAGGAATTTCACAGGTAAGTCAATAATCCCATTCCGTTTTTTGTAGTTTAGACAGATCTAATGTGCCCAATGGGGGCATTTTTTTTTACCGCAATACATTCCCTACAATAAAGTAACAAACCTTTTAACAGCAGTGCCCCCTTAGCCTCCCTCCCTAATACTTACCTGAGTCCTGTATTGATCCAGCGCTGTGCCCATCTTCAGTTCTTCTCGTCTGCTCCTCACAAGCTTTGGAGAGCATCAGGAGCCATTGGCTCTTGGTGCAGTCAGTCAAATCATGAGACTAGGGAGGGCTGTGCATCCCAGCTCAGCATTGAGCCCCTGAGGTGTGCTGCCATAAGAGTGGCTTCTTGTGGTGGCACACCGAGAAGGGGAGAAACTTGTAGCACTGACAGGGGGTTCCAGAAGAGGAGGTTCAGGGTCACCCTGCAAAGCCAGAGCAGGTAAGTAGAAACCTGTTTGGTGTAAAAAAAAAAAAAAATAGCATTTACAATTACTTTAATTGCCATCAGCACTGACCTTTTGTAGCCAAGTCATGTGACCGACGTAAGTAAACGGTGGTGGTAACAGGGTTGTGTTTCCTTCCTTATAGGAATGTGCTGGAGAGCCACTCTTTATGCTCTTCTGTGCGATAAAGCAGCAGATGGAGAAAGGTCCTATTGACGCCATCACTGGGGAAGCCCGCTACTCCCTAAGTGAGGACAAACTCATCCGGCAACAGATCGACTACAAAGTCCTGGTCAGTCTATTTTATTGGTCTACATATTTCTAAGTATATCATTATATATATATGCATGCAGCTTTCCAACCTTGGTCTTTCACCATCTACCCCTCTGCACATCTCTTAAAGTTTCCTGTTCTTGCAATGGGCAAAGAATATATTGACGCGTGTTAAACCATTTACCAATTTTTTTGATACAAACCCCCCACCTGCCCTTCTTTCAGAGAAAAGAGTATATGGAGCCTCAAAGGTGGTAAATGCCACATTGGAATATATATATATATATATATATATATATATATATATATATATATATATATATATATATATATATATATATATATATATATTAATAAGGAACACTGTAACATGAAATCTTAAAATTCAGATTGCATAAGCCCATTTGTGACTGATTCTCTTCAACTGTTTTTATTCACCTCAGACTCTAAGCTGCATCTGTCCGGACAGTGAGAATGGCACGGAGGTTCCTGTTAAAGTTCTCAACTGCGATACGATTACCCAGGTGAAGGACAAGCTTCTGGATGCTGTGTACAAAGGGATTCCCTATACACAGAGGCCGAAAGCCGAGGATATGGACTTGGGTAAGGGTCATGGTTTTACATTGTTAATGTTTATCCATGTGCTGTGTGTGAGAGCAGAAGTGCCCAGCACTGGTTCTTAAGGTGCTCTAACTGCTAGTTTTTACTCTTAGACCTCTTTCACACTGGGGCGGTTTGTAGACGCTATTGCGCTAAAAATAGCAGCTGCAAACCGACCTGAAACGGTGGCTGCTGTTTCCCCAGTGTGAATGCCCCGAGGGCTTTCACACTGAAGCGGTGTGCTGGCAGGACAAAAAAAGTCTCACTAGCAGCATCTTTGGAGCGGTGTGTATACCGCTCCTCCACCGCTCCTTCCCATTAAAAACAATGGGACACTGTGGCTATACCGCCAGCAAAGGGTCTCTACAGAGGCGCTTTGCGGTGCTTTTTAACCCTTTTTCGGCCACTAGCGGGGGTCGAATATCGCAGCAAAATTATCGGTAAAGCCCTGCTAAAATTAGCGGCGCTTTACCGCCACCGCACCTCCTGCCCCAGTGTGAAAGGGGCCTGAAGCCCAATACACATTATCGATTTTCCTGCAGGTTTTTCTCTTCAGGTTTACCAAAACCATGTAGTGCAAGGGCCTGCCTGATTGCAAACAAATTGAAACTCTTGAGGTTTGACCTCATACTAGATGGTTTTGGTAAACCTGATAGTGTGTATGGTGCTTTACGCTTTTTATGTTCTCCAGACTCTTAGGCATGATTGTTTTCTTACACTGATTATTATTGTGAATAAAATACGGGTTTATGAGATTTGCACATCCATTGTATTCTGTTTTTATGTGGAACACAGTGGAATTGGTGTTGTATGTTTAGGGCCCTTTGGTTAAACTGCTTGACTTCTAAACTTTCTCGTAAGGAATTGGTATTTTGAGGAATCTGATCTCCCAATAAACTGATCTCCCAACTAAATCCTCTGGCTTTCATATTCTTTTTTAGAGACACAGAGGCATTGGTGGTATTGCATCCCAGACTTTTTTCCCTAGGTAATCTCTGCTTTCCATATGAACAGAACATTTATTTTTCCTGCTTTTATCCAACTCCAGTTCATCAACTCTGTTAGGCTGTATAAGTCTATCTTCCAGGGAGACTGATTTCTGTTTATCATTCAGATTAGTCCAGGAAGGGTGCTCACAGGGCCGATCTTAGGCAGGGTGCACGCGGTGCTCCGCACCTAGGCATCGCAGAGGTGGGGGTGCCGTAGCTCAACAGTGCTCCCCTCCCTCCTCCTTGTCTGTGTCCAGAGGTGGAGCACATGTAGCGGGTGCTGCGGTTCCCCATCCCGATTGCTCTCTCAGCTGACAAGAGCGCAAACCTCCCGGTGTCCCCGGAATCCGGGCAGGGTACCACAGCGGAGCCTAGTACTGGAACACGCTCTGGTACTAGGCTCCACTAATTAATTCTGTCCAGTGTGCATGTAGCAGTCTCCTGTCTGCCCCGCCCCCTCTGCGTGTGTCGGCTCTTCTCCCATTGGCGGTGTGATGAGAGGCTTCGGGGGTTGGCCAGAGCTGCTGCCAATCATCCCGTGCACTCCCAGAAATGCTCTCTGAGTGCCACCAAACCAAAGATGCCATGTATGCCCCGCCCCCTGTAATGTGCTTCTGCTCCCAGCTCACCCGAGCTACAGGGATCTATTGGACAAGTACTGATCTATGGGGACACCTGATGTGGGGGGCTCTGATGGGGGACACCTGCTGGGGGGCTCTGATGGGGGAAACCTGCTGTGGGGGGGCTCTGATGGGGGACACCTGCTGGGGGGGCTCTGATGGAGGACACCTGCTGTGGGGGGGGGGGGGGGCTCTGATGGGGGACACCTGCTGTGGGGTGGGCTCTGATGGGGGACACCTGCTGTGGGGTGGGCTCTGATGGGGGACAGTAATGAAGACTTCTTAGGGGAGCATCTCTGTGTTTGAGTCGTAGCCATAGAAACATTTGTAAAGGGAAGGAGTTAAGATGACCACGCCTATGTGGGGGCGCCAGAAATATTTCTGCACCCAGGCATCTGTGACCCTAGGATCGGCCCTGGGTGCTCAGCTTCACATGCACCATCTCATACGCTGTGAACACAAGGTAGGGGGCGAGCACGCTGACTAACCCCCAGCCAGAAGGGCTGGGATGACAGGGGCAAGCTTACTGAGGAACAGGAAGTGAGAAATTCAGACAAAGAAAAAAAAAACATTCTAAGGAGCAGTCATATTTGTTTTGATGTACCCATGTTAATATACATAACCCCCTAACATACAATTCAGCAGGACACTTAGGCAGCTTACAGCAATAAATTCCTAAAGGGTAACAGGCTTGCTTTCATGAGTAATCTGCGTTAGATCAATAAAATATATTTCAGGCCAATAAAACATACTAGTGATTTCATCAATTGTCTTTCTCTGCAGAATGGCGTCAGGGCCGTATCACCCGCATTGTGCTCCAGGATGAGGATGTCACCACCAAAATTGAATGTGACTGGAAGAGGCTGAACACATTGGCGCATTACCAGGTGAGTCATAAAGCATACACAGTTCATACTCTCCTCATCTGTGTCTCCTCTTCCCATGGCACTTCCCAGTATACTTTTGAATTTACAAGTTGCCCCTTATGCTTTTTCCTAGGTCACAGATGGCTCCACTGTGGCTCTCATTCCCAAGCAGGTATCGGCCTACAACATCACCAACTCCTTCACATTTACTCGCTCGCTCAGCCGGTATGGTAAGTATATTACGCACTTTCTCACTGATGCTCTCCAGTCTGTTTAGTGCATGAGCTACATTTTTTATTACACCATTTTCATATTTAGAAGAACAGGAATAAGTGTAAAAATGTGTGAAAAGCAGCAATGATAATTTAATAATATATTTATTCCTGGCCCCAGCTGTTTCTTCTAATGTATATCCTGTGAAATAATTGTGTGTGGGGGGGGACGCGGGATTAATGACAGCTGTAAATCTGCTCTTTGCCAATCTTTTGCTGTTGGATTGTGTATAATCTGTTACTGATTAGACTTTTTACCAGATTCTTCTCTGCATTGTTTAGTTGTACCAATGGAACTCTATTTCTCATTTTAGAGAGTCTTCTACGGACATCCAGCAGCCCAGACAGCTTGAGATCGCGAGCTCCCATGATCACCCCTGACCAAGAAACTGGCACTAAGCTCTGGCATCTGGTGAAGAATCACGACCACACAGACCATAAAGAGGGCGACCGTGGCAGTAAAATGGTGTCCGAGATTTACCTCACCCGGTTATTGGCCACTAAGGTAACACCATTGTTTACCACCAGGGCTAAAAGGCTGGGGTGTTGTGTATGTAGTGACTTGTGTGCAAAGGGCTAACACATATTTTTGCTCTGCTGCCCCTTGCAGGGTACTCTGCAGAAGTTCGTGGATGACCTGTTTGAGACGGTGTTCAGCACAGCGCACAGGGGCAGCGCTCTGCCTCTTGCCATCAAATACATGTTCGACTATTTAGACGAGCAAGCTGATAAAAGGCAGATAACGGATCCAGACGTCCGACACACATGGAAAAGTAACTGGTGAGCAAATAATGTTCTAAGTCTGAGCAGAAACAAGCCTGTCAAATGACTGCACCCTTAACACAAACTAAGATGAGAACTGCCTGACAAACCTCTGACATTTGTGATATTTCATGTGAAGAGATCTGGTTATAATTTTGACAATTTTCAGAACTTGATAAGATATTTAAAGCCAACATTTTCTAAATCCATGCCAAGGTACAAAAAATATCTTAATCTTATAGTACAGGAAACGGGCAAAATATTGATAGACCCTGGGTTTAACTACTTGCTGACCAGCCGCCGCAGGTCGGCTCCCCTGCGCGAGAGACCGTAGCTATACGTCGGCTCTCGAAGCGGCCACTAAAGGCGCGTGCCGGCGGGCGCGATCGCCGCCGGGCACACACGATCGCTCGTTACAGAGCGAGGACCAGGAGCTGTGTGTGTAAACGCACAGCTCCTGGTCCTGTCAGGGGGGGAAATGCTGATCTTCTGTTCATACAATGTATGAACAGAAGATCAGTCATTTCCCGGGGGTTAAGTGGTTAAAAGCTCATACCTTCAGTTAATTAGTCACAAGCTAGATTTTGAGGACCCGCCCACTGGGCACCTACCCTATAACCCTACCACACTCTGCCAGTCCTAAGGCGATGGGCCTCTTCTACTTTACGGAGAAATCACTCCCTAGCTTAACTAGTTTTTTTTTATTTCCCTTCCTTGTTTTATCTTTAAATTCATCAATCAACTCTTCACTGCCTCAAATAGAAGCAGTGTATCCAGATCAGTGCAACTTTGGTAAACTTTTGGAGCCGGGAATGGAAAAGTTGTCTCAAACATCCTTTTTAAGGCCACCGTCACTGCGATCTCAAGCAGTTGATCTTATAGCACAAAGTCAATTGGCCTGGCTTATTCACAAATGATAATCTGTATTTGTAGCTACTCCCCAGCATTGGCATCACCACCTCAGATCATCAGGCATTAGATTCTCATAAGGAGCACGCAAACTAGATCCCTTGTATGTGCAGTTTACGGTAGAATCTGCACTCCAATGAGAATCTAATGCTGCCGCTGGTCTGACAGGAGGCGGAGCTCAAGCAGTAATGTGAGCGATGGGGAGCAGCTGTAAATGCAGATGAGGCCCACTGCTCACCTCCTGTGTGGCCCAGTTCCTAACAGGCCACGGATCAGTACCGGCATGGCGGTTGTGGTCCTCTGCTCTAAAACGTGACATGAGACAACAGTGAGGCTGCAATTAACGTGTTATTTTTTTTCAGTTTGCGCACCATTTGCCACTGGATGCTGTGTTCACCAGTCCTTTGCATGTAGGCTCTGTTTCCACTATTGCAACCCCAAAGTCGCGCAATTTTGCAGTGTTTTATTTTTTTTTGCTGCTACTTAAAGGTCTATAGACCTCAAGTCGCATCAAAGTGGGACCAAAGTAGTGCAGGGACTACGTTGAAGCCACACAGATATGAACGTTACTCATTGGAAATGGGGTAAGACTTGTCATGCGACTTTTCGGTCCCAAGTCGCACAAGTGGAAACCGACCCTTAGTTCAGGTCTATCAGTCAGCTTAAGCTGGATTCAGTAGGCACTGTACGAATTTCAATCTGTTCAGCAGAAGCGGATTGTTAGATCGGCTTCTGTCCAACTGGTCTGCCGAAAATCCAGCATTCGATCAGACGCTGCAGCCTGCTGATCAGTGTATCCTGACTGGGGAGGGGGAGTCCCTGCTGTCAAGTACAATAGTGCAGTGGGGGAGATTCCTGCTTTCACATCGCTTGTGTGGATGCAAGAAACTGTGAGGATTTTTTTTTCTTTAAACCCACTGGTGTATGGTCTAGCTTTAGACTTACAGAAAACAATGCAATTGAACAGAGAGGACTGTTCTTATCAGCCCTTCAGGAGGACACATCCATCCATCCATCTGCATTTAACAGATGTACAGCATCAAAAAGGAACCTGCAGGATAAATCTATATTTGAAATACCCTCATAAAAATGCAAAGCAAGCATGTAACCAATGTGAATGCCAAATCAAAAGTCATTTTCGGATTACTTTGCAGTAAAATGTGTACTGTCTTAATACTACGATTTGGTGAAATACGTAAGACTTCCACAGTAAAGTGCAGAAAAAGATTGATCACCTGGTCTTTTTCTGCTGTCACTCTGTTCCAAAAGTGATGCATCCCATTTCAGAAAGTCTCATCAGTAATATTTTCCCAGTTTAGAACTCTGGACATAAGAGCAAATAATACATTTTGGTTGTTCTCTCTAAAGCTAATGCAGAATATAGTGCTTATTTTGTCTAGGGGGTGATCTAGAACCATATTACTTACCCTATGCCACAGTCCCTCAGTCTTCCTTCCATGCCAGTTTGAATTAGAACAATTTCAGGGCACCAGTTGTTATATCTGGCCTCTGGCTGGTCTTGCTACCGTGCCTCTTGCCAACATCGCATACAGTGCAGGACCATCACTAGTCCTGCATTGTATATGATAAAGTAGGATTGCCGTCTCACATTCTCGTGCTGGAGAGTGGAGGAAAGGACAGCTGGGTTTCACTGGACTGTGGAGTGAAGTATGTAATCCTCCGTTCAAAACTGTCCCCTAGAACTATGTTCCTTACCTAGTGAGGGGGCTTTTTATTTGTTTAACCTATTGCCATTCTGCAGATAATGTTTTATTTTTATCTCCTGACCTTCTTTCAGTTTGCCTCTCCGCTTCTGGGTGAATGTGATCAAAAACCCGCAGTTTGTCTTTGACATTCACAAGAACAGCATCACAGACGCCTGCCTCTCTGTGGTGGCTCAGACATTCATGGACTCTTGTTCCACCTCTGAGCACCGACTCGGAAAGGACTCGCCAAGTAACAAACTGCTCTACGCCAAGGACATCCCTAACTACAAGACTTGGGTGGAGAGGTGAGTGCTTGGATTGGTCACTTTCAGCTGTGATTTTCCATCCTCACACGGGAGAACATGCTGGAAGATACCATGGAATTGGTTCACTTTTATTGTAAACCATTAAAAAAAAAGGCTGTCATTTGTGAACTGTCTGCCTGAAAATACTAGTTTGCTTGGCTATACTGCTGTCCCACTTGCTTTACTGTTTTAAATCGGTTACCCAGAACAAGCAGCTAGATAAGGGCTTCTCCTAGGACCAGGGGCGAACTGACAACTCACAAGGCCCCTGGGCAATAGGAGATTATGGGGCCCCCGGGCAATAGATTATGGGGTCACAGAGTACTCTACACACATACAGTATACATACACAGTATACAAAGTATACACAGAATATACACACACACACACACACACACACACACACACACTGAGACAGTACGGGAGAGGCGGAGTAGCTGTAATCTTGGGATTTTTAGACCAAGAGGATGTCGGTAAGGGACATTTCAGGGACAGATGTAAAAAAAAAAAAAAAGTTTTTACATACTGTCCCTGGTTTTACTGAGGCTGGTAACCCTAATGGGGCCCCCTAGTGGTATGTGGCCCTCGGGCAGTGCCCGAATGGTCAGTCCGCCCCTGACTAGGACTTTCCCTGATCTGAACGCAAGTTTGAAGTTTGTAACTTAGAACGCATTAGTGTCAGAGGGTGAGCTAGGCGGCAAGTGTTTTTAAGTCTGCAACGACAGCCTTATATTTTTTTAATTTATTAATTGCAAGTAGCACCAACAATTTACGCAGCACTTTAGATATACAGTATATATTATATTTACATCGGTCTCTGCCCTCAAGGAGATTACAATCTAAGGTCCCTAACTCGCATTCATACATACACAGGCGCCAAATAACCTTCCAACATGTCTTTGGAGTGTGGGAGGAAACTGAAGTATCCGGAGGAAATACACGCAGGCACAGGGAGAAACATACGCCAAGCAGGCAGTGCCATGGTTGGGATTCAAATCAGCAAGATGTTTTTTTTTTTTTATTCCAGATTATGTTGGCTTTTACATGGTAGATAATTATGCACAAAAGATTTGTGTTAAAATTGTAGTATTGAGCCAGCCAGGCACGTTGTGTTAAAGCGGAGTGGTGTGGACTTATTATTAAAGCTAATACCCCCCCCCCCCCACTCTCTCCTATACAGATATTATAGAGACATTAGCAAGATGGCTGCAATCAGCGACCAGGACATGGACGCCTATCTTGTTGAGCAGTCTCGCCTCCATGCAAATGAGTTCAACTCCCTGAGTGCTCTCAGCGAGCTCTTCTTCTATGTCAACAAATATCGAGAGGAGGTAAGAGCTTGGTGTGGTGCTGGCAAGAGACATGGCTGGTGTTACCGGTGATCCTTTTGTATAGTTTGTGTTCAGTGCTTACAATTGAAATGTTAAAATTGTGTGTAACGTCTCTTGAATTAAAATTACATAAATATTTTATATATATATATATATATATATATCTAGATATATATATATATATATATATATATATATATATATATATATATATATATATATATAATGTGTGTGTGTGTGTGTAGATTTTTATATATCTATATATAGATATATATATTTATTTAAATTCCAAAAAGCCATCATAGTTTCTCTTTTAAGGAAATGTTTAGTGCAATCTTAATATTTCTTCTTTGTGGAAAATTTCCTCCTGCTTGCATACCCCAAACTGAAATTTACATGCAGCTAAATGAGTCACAGGAGTGACAAATCCCTGTTCCCTATCTTTAAGGGGCTCTGATGTTAGAAAGCCCACATAGAGGTAATCAATCTATCATAGTGATGGTTCTGTAGGTATGTGTTGGAGGCAGAAGCCAAGCTGCACACTACCTGTAGGTATTTGCCCATTAGAATGGGCTGAGATTTGGCCATAATGACAAGGCTCCGGGGGGCTGGTCCAGGTATGTGCAGGTACCTCTAGATTTTTTTTTAATTGTTTTGAATGTCTGGGAAACTGCATTTTACCACCTAGTGACAGTGAAGAGTAGACATGTTCTTCTCCGTATCAATTGCTGGAGGATGGATGGAATAACCAGCTCCATACACCAATATGTTCTACTCTTTCTATAATAACTCCCCTTTTCTTACAGATCCTCACTGCTTTGGATCGAGATTCTTATTGCCGAAAACACAAACTGCGCCAGAAAATGGAACAAGTTATCAACATGGTCTCAAGTAATAGCTGAACCTTGTGAACCCCTTCTCTGTCCCTTATCCCCTCAACCTCAACTCCCCAGGACCCCAAGATGAGCCAGAAACTGATAGGTAGCGGCCCACTTGGAGGCCAACATGACTAGAAGGGTGACGGGCAATGTGCAAAGCTATGGCACTGCCACAGAGACTCCACAGAGCCACCGACGGGACCTGTGTGACCAGCGCCTGAATCCTTTATCCGGGTTAGCAGCCGATCTTCACCAGCCATGGCACCGTGTGCCCCATGGCATGCCCACTCATTCTTCTTCTATGACCGTGTGACAAGGTGCCCGTGTTCCAGTGCCTTGTGCTTGGGAGAGCAGAGCCTTGACTGCACACCTTTGGTGTAATATTGTGCTGACCACTAGGTGGGGGTCGGTGTGCACACCATTCACTCTCTCTCTGCAAAACTTCTCGAGGGGGTCCGCGTCCTCACCAACCTTCTCCGCCCCTCTCGTCACTAGACTGCCTGGACTCTCTGGCCAATCAGGAGCTTGCACACAGTGAGGACGTCGATGTTTTTTGGTATCGTGAAGCCATATGACTCAGAGGGACACCTTCCCCACTCCCCACCCCCCTTTCCAATGTTTGTTACCCACTAATAATCTCAGTGCACTATTGTTCCCCAAACCTCCTTGCTGCTCCTCTCCTGTGTTTTAAGTGCACCCCCAAGACTTTGTGGAGAGACGATGGAGTTATTTCATATCTGTGACGTGAAAATCGAGGGGTTCCCCAGATTTTAGGTATCGTAGGTAGGCGGGGACTCCCTTTATGTTAATGAGATTTTGTGCCATGCGGTATCAGTGGTATTTTTTATTTTTATTTTTTGTGGGAAGATGGCAGATGTGAGTGGGCGTGCAGTTTACCCTCATCTCGCCCTCTCCCATACCCCCCTCACTGCCTTTTGTCCAATGCGCCCTCTAAGTCACGTTCTGTGGAAAGATGGAGGTCAGAAAACATGTCATAGCGGTGTCTTGAAACGCCATTGGGTTCCCTACTTTGTAAATATTTAACTTGTCCTGATTTAACCCTTTTTTCCATAGAGCGACACTTACAGGGTTTGCAGACTGTCACTGGCCTCGGTTGTGTTGTGTACAGCTGTGTATCAGGGCACATTTGGGTTAAGTCCATTCCAGGCCCTGGTTACTATATCATGCATTTTTTTTATATTTAATTTTATTTATTTAACTTATTCCTGTTTTATCCTCCACTGCAGAATGTGGACAGTGTTTTATATAGATGTCATGCTTGGCGGAGAGATGTGTGTGTGTGTGTCCTCTGTAGTTGTTTGAATGTTTAGTTTGATCCCTCTTCCTTAGTTCACCACCCAGGTCACATCTAACACTTGGGGGTGTCATGAAGCAATCAGTGTTGACTTTGTGCCCCCAAACTTTCCTGCAGTTGAAGTTCTTGCTGACGTGAAGTCGGTGTGGATTTAGTTGGTGCATGGCAAAACGGTGTGCAATTAAATGAACCAAAATGTCTGTCAGCGGACAGATTCTCTTGTGTCCTCTCTGTAGTCACATAAAAAAGCACCATATTCATATAAATGATTTCCCTGATTAGGTCTAAGATATGCACCTGTTTGTGGTGAAACATAATATAGGTGCTTAAGTGTTGCCTTTGGGCAGAAACTGCAATTACAAAATGAAAGGTTTATAAGTAAGTCTTAGTCTTGGGTTTGTTTGCGACTTGCCCTGCACCAGTCTTTTCCCCTACTGTGTTGTGTCAGTGGCAGAGTGGTGCTGCTATTGTGGCTCTGTTTGTAGAGTGTTGTATGTGACCTTCTTCAGATGACACCCAAAGCACAGGGCAGGGGGTATACATCAGGATCATCTGAGCCAGCTACAGTAATGTGTACCACCCCAAAGGGGGAGGAGCTCCTTGCTGGTTTCCTAATGGGGACACAAACCAAAGCATATATTAGAAGCAATAACAAAGCGCCAGGAAACTGCAAGTCTGCATCACATTTCTTGGTTCAACACAAAGTAGCAGAGCCCCTATTTTATATGCCCAGCTCCCCCCCTGTTCCCACCATGCTGGTTCAGTATTGGTACAGGCTTTGACCTCCAAGAACTTGGGCCTGTTTAATTTTATCCCTGTGCTAAAACCCACCCTGATAACAGAACTTATGTTACTGTTTTGAATACTTGACTGCCCTCATGACTGCGCATGGTTTATTTGGCCCTCCCTGATTTCTGCTTGTTAAATGATTTTCTATTTTTGTCCAAATACTTGTTTGCATACCTTGTCTAAGTTGTCCGTAACGGAACTTCCTCAAAAACCATCACCATTGTGGATTCTCATATTGGTGGCCTGCCACGTGACTAAACTTTCATATCCACACCAGACACTTAAATTATATGTAAACCATCCGCTTATTAAAACAAAAACATTCAGTTTAAAATAGAAATGAAAGGCAAAACATTTGTGCGTATGTATGAAAACATAAATTCTTTTTTTTTTTTTATAATTGATCACATACCCTCTGTTCCCAGCTGCATAAGGACCTTGAAAAGCTGGGGGAGGAGAAGCCGCAGCACACACTGGTCTTTCCAGTGAATGGCTGTGCAGAGGGGGTGTGTTAGCACCAGTCTGATTATTGGAGAGCAGGTTGAGTTCTCAGCATAGCTAGAAAATGGACTACACCTAGTGTGGTCAGTTTTTATTAGGAAAGCAAAGAGACTGGCAGGAACACCAGGGATTTTACATAAAGGAAGAAATACAAAGAGAACAGGATAATTTTTCATACATGTACATGATACAGCAGACACATATCAAGACTATGAAATTATAGGTTGACATATTCTTTAACTGTGCCATCGTGTCCAGGGGGGCTGGCACATGACTGGCCCCTCATGAGGGTCCAGGCAAATGCAATGATCTATTTGGCACTTGACTACACACTCATAGTCACACATGAACCAGTATAAGTGGTTGGCACTTAGCTGGACCGCTATCAGTATGTCTGGTTATGACTATTATCTGTGACTAATATGCCATCACCTTTTCTATATCCTGCAGTTGACTGGACCATCATCTTTGTCACATCTTATTATCAATTACTTGACCAGGCACCTTAGTCTGTGCTTAGCAGGGAAGAATATCCAGCACACTATTCACTTCACAGGAAGGCTAAGTCCAGGATGTGGGCTCTATCATGTCCTTTCTATTTCCCCTTTCACAACACATAACTTACAAACTCTTTCCGTACTTAACCAACCTCCCCTCTGTGTCAGGTACCTGCTGCCCTGATGTCCAGCCCAGGTACATAAACGCCTGACCCCCTGTGCTGGGTTTTTATAACTGCCAATGTTCTTTATTGCCAAACTGGAAACATTCCACGTTAGCTTGTGTGTATGTGTGTATTTGTGTGCCCCTGTCTCATGATACCTCACACGTAAAGGGTTCAATGTGACAGTGTGTAAATAAGGAGAAACCTATAAGATATATATATATTTTGTAAGTCCGTGCCACTGTCCTGTATCCCCCCTTCCCCCCATCCTCATCATACGTAACCCCTTCACTACACCAGTACTTGACTGCTGGAGGCAGCGTCCACCACCATCTGCGTCCTTACCAGCGTCTAAGGGGTTCAACTCTCCACCGTGAATGAAGGGATTTTGGTGCCTTAGAAACATTCTCCACCCCACGGGATCTGATACAGAGGTGACACCATGACACGTGCAGGGTCCACAGTATTTATCAGCACTTTATGTCTCCGGTGGCAGCGGATCTGATACTGTGAGCATGGCCTTTTTATTTCATGATGTTCTTTTTTGCAAAATAAAGGAATTCAAACTCCAACCTGCCTTGTGTTTGGTTTGTAAAGAGTGGATCTCGATATTGGTCAGCAGAGAAGCAAATCTGACTTGTATTGCAGTTACCAGTCATGGGTTATGTGTTATACCCTCTGAATTTGTATGTAAAGACTCTTCCCAGCCAAATCCCCATTCTCAGCTGGGTACCTCAGTGGAATCGCCAACAGGACTGGCACCATCAATGGCCAAAGCCAAGCCATTGCTATTATTCACAACTGGGTTGTCGGGGTTGACTACTCATCTCTTTATAGTAAATCTGTCTTCAGATAGTTTTCGAAGTTTAAGTTCAGAAGTATGCACTGAACACATTGGGGTGATTTACTAAAACGAGAGTGCCAAATGTAGTGCAGCTGTGCATGGTAGCCCATTAGATTCTAATTTCAGCTTGTTCAATTAAGGTTTGACCAAAAACCTGGAAGCTGATTGGCTTCTATGCAGAACTTCACCAGAGTGGCAATATTAATGGTAGCTTCAGGGGAGCTCTTAAAAAAAAAAAAAAAAAAAAAGTGAGGTATGCGTAGGCACCTCTGGGCTTTTTGCTTTTTATTTCTTTATTTTTTGTCACTTGCACAAATATATCCTTTTATCCAAGTGATGGCTACACTTTATTTATTGTCTTATATTGTACCAGTCCTGTAGTACCTAAACACAGACAATATTGTAAAGGAATCTAACTATGGAAGTAAGGAACAAATTGAACACTTTGAGCATCAATGGCTAGAAAAAATCACTATGCAGAATTTAAATTTAAAGTATGTCTAAAGATTGATATATCTACAGGACACTGGCAACATTTTCCATGGGTTATAAAAATGTACCTTCAAGTGATTGGACACTGGCAAGGTTTTGAGCACATGCCACCCCAGGACATCCTTCCCTATAACTTTATAAGGAGCAGCTGTGTGGATGGACATACCAGGAGTGGTGTGAAATAATAAGCAAGCATACAAAGAGTGGCCACAATTAAAAGCGCTGATCAGAAACATCCGGTGTCGACATGTTATTAAACATTCAATGTGATCAGATCACAAAGCAGTTTATTTAAAACTGTAGTAAAATTAATAATGAACAACAATAAAAAAAATCTCCTTGCATAGATGGAAGGGCTGGTGCGACTAAATCACCATTTGCACAGCACCTTGTAGAAAAGCAGAATTGGAACTTGCTGTATGAAGCAATGCTGCGGTGGCTCCAGCAAACTCCACTGTGACAGGACAGAGGCCAGATGGAGGGTCAGATGTGTCCAACCTGGGCTCCGTTGGTGAACGGCAAGGCAGACATGGAGAACAGGAAGAAAGGGAGCAGCGGGAACAGCTGTTACCAAGATCTGGCCGATGGAAACGCCAGAGCGTGATGTCATGCGCTCGAAGATCCCAGATCTAGAAAGAGACTTGGAGTTCAGAGAGATAATGCGCAAGCCATAGGGAGGAAAGGAGAAGTGAGGCTGTTGTCGTGACAAACATTTCCAAGGCGTGGCTCTTGTTCAGGTCTGTGACAGAAACGGTCAATGGGATATAAAAAGGAAATGGAATGGGAGACAGCTGTGGGAAGTGTCATATTTTTAAAGGAACCATAACTGGTTTCACCACCGCAGCAAGACTTCCAATATTAAAGTTAAAACTACTTGGTATAAGCGGCTCAACATGCAACAGGTAAATGAATATATATAACTACGTCAATGTATAAAATAAAAAGTGATAATAGTAATAAATAGGGTTGTACTGATACTAGTATCGGTATCGGGACAGATACCAAGCATTTGCCCGAGTACTTGTACGCGGACAAATGCTCCCGATGCTTCACCCGATACTTGTACTGTTGGCGGTGATCAGTGCGTGGGGAAGTCACAAGCACCGATCGCCGCTGTATAGATTTAAAAGTATCGGTATTTGGTATCGGCGAGTACTTGGGGGGGGGGGGGAAGTATTGGTACTTACTGTACTCGGTCTTAAAGTGGTATCGGGACAACTCTAGTAATAAACATAAGGATAAAAATAAATATATGAAAAAGGACTGGGAAGAGAGGTTTGTTTGGACACATAATCCTTTTGCAAGATACATAGTGTTCTTCAGGCGCTATATCGACGACATTCTGATCATCTGGAATGGGAGCATTGAATTATTTGAGTCATTTGTCACTCATTGTAACAACATATTGGGCCTGAGTTTCACACATGTGATAGATCCCACTAATCTAGTATATTTGGACTTAGAACTATACCACAAAGCTGGCTCCATTTGTACCAAAAACAACATCAAACCAGCGAGTGGCAACTCGTATTTACATTACCCTACCCCTCTCCAAGATGTGTGAGAAACCAGATGGTAACATCAGGTTTGTTACTGAATATAATAAAAAAAATACCCATTCATAAAAGGTTTTATCAAAAAACATTGGCACATTTTACATACGGACCCATCTTACTTTCAGCTCCACAGGTCACCTTCAAAAGAACTCGTACCCTTAAGAACATCATTGCCACGAGTAAATTAAAAAATCCTGGCGAGAGTTATGGACACAAGGTCCTACATTAATAATAGAACTGGGGTATTTCAATGCAAGAAAAGAGGATGTTTGACTTGCCAGTTCATTTAACATGGCCCACCAATTTATTTTCTAGGGCCTCTGCTTTAAACATTTTTTAGAATGTTTGGGGGTTCTAAGAAATTTGTTTTAGCAAAAAATACAGATTTTTACATGTAAACAAAAAGTGACAGAAAAGGCTTTGAGGGCAAGTGGTTAAAGAGATAATACATGGGAAAATGAGCATGTATTGCATGGCCAATGGTGTTTTTTGTTTGTTTTTTTGGTTGAATACACTATAAGGTCTTAAAGTGGAGGTAAAAACGACTTTTGAACTTGTACCTACAGGTAAACCGACAATAAGGCTTACCTTGTAGATACAGTGAACATCTCTTAAACTTGCACCCTTTAGGAGATATTAAAAAGCGATGCTGCCGATGCCGTCACCGGTGCATGCGCTCTGAATAGACAGCATACCCATTTCGACCCCATGCTGGAGTCAAGGGCTCGCGCCTGCATCCACAGGAGTGATATCACCACGGCTCTAGCCATTCACACAGACAGACAGAGCACACGAACCTGGAAGGAAGACTGGGTGAAGATGGCAGGACCAGGTCTCCATGAAAGTGCTGCGCGGGAGGGATTCCCTTTGCAGGTGTTTCTGTCATCATGTGCTAGTATGCAGTGCATACTACTACATTATGCCCTAACCCTGCAGGGGGGGCCAGTTCATTTTTGCTTCACTGGTGGTTTACTACCGCTTTAATACTTTAAAGACAAAAAATTGAGGTACTCATCACTGAGAGAGCCTAATGGGCAGAAAGGAAGGAGAAATCTTCCCAGCAGGAGCTCGGACCATAATAAGAAACCTGAAAGGTGTAATCGATTTCCTGCTCTGTCCAGTATTTAAATAAATCTATAGTATAGCTAAATAAACTAATTATTGAATATGTCCATCGCTAAAGGCATAGACCAAAAACAATAAAGCTGAAAAGTTGCTTTTTTAGACCTAGCATGCAGCTTCCAGCTGAGCTTTTTCACTCTATTTTATTTCCTGCCAGATTCCCCCTGAGTGATCCAGACACAAACCTGTTGTAGGCAGACCTTCCCTCATAGACGAAGTATAAACTATTGGCACATTCCTAGGAGCAGAAGTGTAGGCTGGATTATATCACGTCAAAGTAGTACAGGGTCCAGATCCAACACACATTCCAGAAAACTGACATCTCATCACTTCAGTATCTGTGTCCTCTCCAGATGTTCCTCCACATAACATTCATTGCACAAGCAAGACAAAATGGAGAACAGCGCATCCTCGGATTCATGGATCCAGCAGTATGGGGGAATGAGAGGGAGATGGCAGCCTCTATAGACTGGAATGGATCTGTTGACATTTTGGTAAACAAGGTCTACTGTGATCGATACGCGATTACATGTCCTCCTACCGACGCCCTCCAAATTTTAAAGGTACCGCTTCCGCTAAAAGACATCGAAATCCTTCTGTTTGGGCTTGGATTCTTCCACATATGCCCACGAGAATTTTCATCCCAATGTCCTCTCTATAGGAATGGATGAGTATATGTCGGCACATATACATTTTAATTCCCGGGCGGTAGTGCAGTGTTTTATCGTGATTATCCATCAATCAAAGCAGAATGTTTTTCGAGCCTTTTCTGGTTAACTTAAAGGGACACTAAACTCAGGATTTTTTTTGTTTTTAAAATAACAAACATGTTATACTTACCTCCACTGTGCAGTTCGTTTTGCACAGAGTGGCCCGGAAAGCTGTCTTCTGGGGTCCCTCGGCGGCTGTCTGGGCTGCTCCTCGCAAAAGCTTTCCATCTTCATGCGAGGGCGCTCGCACGGTGGAAAGATTTTGCGAGCGCGCTCCCGTGATACAGCGGCAGCCATAGCCGCTATCAATACGCCTAGCCTAGCCAATCAACGGCCAGGCTGGGAACCGAAGAGGATCACGCGAACGCGCCCGGGAGTTTCGAACGGTAAGGTAAGTAAAACGGGGACCTGGGGGGGGGGGGGGGGCAGTGCTGTGAGATGTTTTTTTACCTTAATGCATAGGATGCATTAAGGTAAAAAAAACTTTTACCTTTACAACTCCTTTAAAGTTACAGAAAAAATGTACAGCTGAATGAACACTGGACCCCCCCCCCCCCCCAGGTCCCTCCTCAACCTTTGGGGTGGAGTGGTCAGCACCCCCCCCCCCCTTCTGCTTCAGCAGTCCGGATTTAAAATCGCTGCTCTTCTCCATCAGCCCTTCTAGCATGGATTAGAGATTGATTCTGATTAGTCAGCACCAACCAACCCTTGAGGTAAGTACAGGTAAGTACAGCAGAACTGGGGTGGGAGTGGTGACACTAAAATACTAAACAAACTCCCAGCTCACTTACCAGGCAGCCTGCATCAAACTTAATTGACCATGTTATACCGTTCATATTAAAAACAAAAATGTTAGTTTGCACAAATTTTCAAATTCATGCAGAGGGTGCAAAGGCCACGTCACAGCACCCCAGTTTACTGCAGTCCTAACGATATGTTTGAGTCTCCAGAGTTGGAGCACATATATAATAATGGACAGATTAAAGAGGAAATCAACCCTTGTCCAAAAAGACCCTGCAAGACAAAGGCATAATGAGCTACTATGCTATGTATACTAGCTCATTATGTATTGCTTGCCTCAGATCGAAGCGGTCCACGTCTCCCCCTCCAGTCGCCAACATGTCGTCCCGGATATACTTCCAGGTATCGCTGTGACAGAGCCGTGATGACGCCACTCCCACGCGTGGCACGAAGACAGTTTGCCCCAGTGCCCATGTGCCAATTACTTCAGCACATGCAGACACGGGGATATCTCCTAAACCGTGCAGGTTTAGGAGATATCCGGGGTAGCTACAGGTAAGCCTTAATATTGGCTTGCCTGTAAGCATGAAGTTGTTGGAAAGGGTTTACAACCACTTTAAGGGCCCTTTTATGTTGTGCCACTCTGACACCCAGTGGTTAAAATGTGAACTGCACAAAATGAGTTCAGATGGAATAAAGAAAAATCTATATTCTACCTGTTTAGGTTGACTTCACTAGTCATGTGTGGTTTTGTGAAACCTGGAGGCTGCCTTTTGCTGATCTGCTTTTGAAAACGTTGCTTGGCTGTTATGCTGACCTATTGGATAATATAAATAGGAATCTGGAATAATCATGCAGCTTAGGAAAGTCGAAAGAAATGCGGCCAGAAGGGTCAGTATCACGGCCAAGAACCAGCAGCTTCCACGTTTCTCTTGGAAAGGGTTTCCCTAACCCCTTGTAGCCAAAGACCTTTTTGCACACGTTTAAAAGAAAATCTAAAAGCTGACACCCTAGAGCAGGGGTGTCAAACTGGTGGCCCTCCAGCTGTTGCAAAACTACAAGTCCCATGAGGCATTGCAAGGCTAACAGTTACAAACATGACTCCCGCAGGCAGAGGCATGATGGGACTTGTAGTTTCGGAACAGCTGGAGGGCCGCCAGTTTGACACCCCTGCCCTAGAGAATAAAATAGTCATAGTTCAAGATTTTATATGTTGCACAATATAGCACAGTGGTTTATG
This sequence comes from Rana kukunoris, assembly GCA_029574335.1. Lineage (NCBI taxonomy): Eukaryota > Metazoa > Chordata > Amphibia > Anura > Ranidae > Rana > Rana kukunoris. Next base: position 146,837,775 of record CM056057.1, on the reverse strand, counting down.
AAACATGTTTCAGTAAACATCCACTAGAGTTCATTTTAGTGCACATAAGCGCAATATATTACCCAATGTTTAGGTAAAATCTAAAAGAAGAGGTTGCAGCGAGTAAATAGATACCCAACATGTCAAGCCTTAAAATTACATGCGCCCATGAGATGGAGACAAATTTTATTATCCTATGTTTTCCATAGGCAACGCTTTAAAACACTTGACAGGAAATTTGTTTAGCGTGAACCATGAAGAATAGGCCTAAAATGACTGCTCTTACACGAGTGTACACGGCAATGTGTAACATGTGAAGTGCATTTACGTTCATGCATGTGTGTCCTTTTTTTCTTTACATCACATATGATGCAATTTTGGTGACACGTTCTCTTTTATATACCTGATGTCTCATTAAAGATCCATGATTTCGGTCTCTGTTAAAAAAAAAAAAAGATCCATGATTTCTCCACTGCCTTCCAATTAATAGAGCGCAGATTGCACTGCGCCCATACTGGCTGGGGACAGTGACACCAGGAACTGGAATTGATGTTTTACATGGAGCTTCTGGGTCATTAACAGGAAGGGGGTATCAGTGAAAGGACACTGATCTCACTTCCTTCTACCCATCAGCACCTGCCACGCTGGTCCCGGGTCTGCTAATGGGCGCGTGGAGCCCTGAAAACATGGTGGGGCGTCTGGGGGGAAAAGTTATCAGGGTATGTGGAAGCGTTATGGCGGCTTCCATCTGACAGTCGGCTTGTCAGATTCACCTACATTCCTGGCAGCTGTAGGAGGCCCCATGTAAACTCTGAGGCGGCGTACACACGACAGAGAACCTCGACGGGCAGAACACATCGTTCCGCCCGTCGAAATCGGCGACCCGCCCGTCAGGAATGGCAACCAGCCATTCATCCAGGCGGGGCGAGCCAGGAGCGTACACACAGCCGAGGTTCTCGCTGGAATGCAGCTCCCAGCGAGGTTCTCGCTGGTTTCCAGCGAGAACCTCTGTCGTGTGTACGCCGCCTGAGTTTTGCTAGCTGGAGCTTGCAGTAAAGCTGAGAAATCTCTCTGCCCCATCTGCCAGTGGTGTCTCCATACTTTGGCACAGCAAAGATTTAAATGTCCATTCACACTTATATGACTTGCGACATTGGACATCAAAATCAAAAGGCAAGTTGTACCCCATGTTTTCCAATGATAACCATTCATATATGTGCAACTTAAAGTTGCAGCGACTTCAAAGTAGTTCTTGTACTATTTTGCTGAGACTTTAATGCAACTTCTGGACATCACTTCAGTGTTAACCCTCAAAAGTTACATGGAAGTCATACCTGAATGTTTTACATGCAACAGTTGTCCATTATTTTGGTCAAAGCCAAAGTCACATCCAAGTCATACCCATCCAAAGTTTCTTCAAAGTCGAGCTACTTTGGAGTCCTACAAGTGTGAATGGAGCCTAATGCCCCGTACACACGAGTAGAATTTCCATTTGGGGGGGGGGGAAAGTTGGATGGTTTTTCCAACGGAATTCCTCTCAAGCCTGCCTTGCCTACACACGGTCACACAAAAGTTCTCTGAACTTTCGAGCGTTAAGAACGCAGTGATGTACAACACTACGATGAGGCGAGAAAAAGAAGTTCAATGCTTCAGAGCATGCGTCAAATTGTTTCCGAGCATGCATGTTTTTTTTCCCTTCCGGAATTTCATGTAGACGAACCTGCTCTTAAACTTTTGCTGGCGGAAATTCCGACAGCCAAAGTCTGATGGAGCATACACACGGTCGGAATTTCCGATGAAAAGCTCACATCCGCTCGTGTGTATGGGGCATAAGGCTGCAGCTCACACCAGCTGTCCCAGATCTCACAGGACTGTCCCAGGATTTCAATTAAAAACCAAGGTTCTGCAGACCCAGTCTGTCATAGCCTCAAATCGATGCCTGGTAATGTTGGGTGGCATAATCTCAAAGGCAAGAGACGGTGCGGTAGGACACAAAGACTTGTTATTCCCATAAATAGCCAAATAATACCCAGCCATCTAAGTGCAGAGAAAACTTTTTATTTTTACTTGATATCCGTTAATACCCCCAACGTGTGACGCACTCCCCCAAATGTGTCATTGACCGATCTAACTTTCTGGCCTTATTTCCTTCTGTTCTGATATCCACAGTTAACACTGTGGAAGCGTCAAGGGATACTATGGAAGGTTGGTGTTGATGGAAAAAGAATGCAAGATTTGTATGGACATGATGAAGGTAAGATCACCAAAGGATTAGAGATGCAGCGGATATAACAATACATTCTTGTTGCCAAGTAAAGAGCAAGTATTCTCTCTAAATAATTAAAATACTTTTGTGTTTTGGTTAAAATTTTAATGTATTTTTTAAAATCGGTTACGAACGCCAAATAAAAACACACATAATGGGGGCAAATGGTATCATCTACAGTCACAGGGGTAACAGGGCAAAAAGTAGGTACCTGTATATTTTTTGACCAGACCCTTACTTAAAGGTGTGGCAAATATAACACACACCAGCTGCCCCACAACCCCATTTTTCGTTATCTATATATATTAATGAATGTCAACAGTAATGAGTAAACCGTTACAGTTTTCTAAAGTTGGAACAGCTTGGAATTTTGGTTGTGTTTGGTACCTACAAACAGACATTCCTTGGTGGCATGGATTCTTCCAATTGTGTTTGTAACAGTCTAAAGTCAAAGATTTCAGTAAGTCCATGCAATATACTTTGACATGTGTTGGTACAACAGGCGCCCGCCGTACTTCTCTGGACATCCATGGTGTTCAAGAGCCTTTCTGTTTTGAAATGGTCCTAAAATACAGAACAAATTTTAATTTGAGCCAAAAATTACCCAAAATTGGGTCATTTCACAGCAAACAACAATGTCACGGAAGGGCAATCATGAGCAAAAAAGACTTTACAATAGATGTAGGGAGCAATCAAAATGTTAACCTGCTTGGGAACTCCAGGAATATCTCTTGTAACTCTTTCGATGCTCCTATAATTTATGTCTGATCACCTTCTAACCAGCTGCACCATTCTGTATCTATTCTGCCTGGTCTGTGCACCAGCCCTACATAGACAACATGACCACTGCCAAAGAGGTAAGTCTTAGGGGAAGGATAGCTTGGGGTGGTCTAGGTGGCTAGGGAGACATATTTAATTATTTTAATTTAATAATTAATGAACGTATCTTTTGAAGGTAAAATATAATAGTGGTTGGTTGTATTTTACGTATTTTTTTTTGTTTTTTTTTACATTTACGTTACTTTTATATGATCTATATACAATTTTTGTTTTACAAAAAATATTTTGTATATCCACTTCACCCCCGGAAGATTTATTGCAGTAAGGCACTGTGTTAATTTAAGTGACAATTGCGCACGTGTGTGTGTGTGTATGTATGTATGTATTATATGTGTATATAGCTGGTGAATCAGTGTAGTGTGGGGGGGGGGGGGCTTTCACTAGTGAATGTATGGATCTGTGTTCCTACAGAAACACAGACTATCTGCCTTGTTTACCTTCTGCCTGTGTACCGAACAATCAGTGGGTGCCGGTGAACATAGTATGTGGGACCCGCTGATTAGCTCTTGTGTCAAATCACAGCATGAGCGAGCTGCCGGCTGTGCGCACTCACGTCCAATACCCAGGAGTGCAGCATCACGTGTATATGTACACGTGATCCTGCACAACACTGCCACCTTGTAGCAGTAAATGTGCTATTGGGGGGGGGGGAGTGCATATGATAAAGAAAGTCCTAAAGCACTATGAACTATTTAGAGTGAGCACAGAAAAAGCTGTCTCCCTTGAGCCATCTAAGAAGGAAAGCGACATATTTGATTCAGCTTAAAGCGGATGGTTCACTAGAAAAAAATATTAAAAGCCAGCAGCAACAAATACTGCAGCTGCTGACTTTTAATATTAGGACACTTACCTGTCCTGGAGTCCAGCAGCGTCCGCAGCAGAGGATGAGCGATCGCTCGTCACCCTGCTGCTCCCCCCTCCATCCACGGTGAGGGAACCAGGAAGTGAAGCGCTGCGGCTTCACTGCCCGGTTCCCTACGGCGCATGCGCGAGTCGCGCTGCGCCCGGCGATTGGCTCCCGCTGTGTGCTGAGAGTTCCCAGCACACAACGGGGGGGCGACGGGATGTCGCCAAAAAACCCGTCTTTTGCCCGAGACTGCGGGCCGGAAGTGGTTGCAGATACCTGTCTTTAGACAGGTATCTGCACCCCCCTCCCCCCTGAAAGGTGTCAATTGTGACACCGGAGGGTTCCGATCAGTGGATCTTCACTTTAGGGTGGAGATCCGCTTTAAGTTGAGTTTTATAAACAACTGGCTCGTACAGAGTAAAGTAGAACTCTGACATCTCAATAACAAAATAAGTGCTGTAACAATTATAAGTACATCAGTTTTCTCATAGTCCCCCTGCTAAGCACTATACATAGCTGTGGCCAAAAGTTTAGAGAATGACATAAATAGTAATGTTCACAGTCTATTGCTTCAGTGTTTTTAGATCTTTTTGTCAGATGTTATGGTATGCTGAAGTATAATTACAAGCATTTTATAAGTGTCAAAGGCTTTTATTGACTATTGCATTAAGTTTATGCAAAGAGTCAATTTGAGTGTTAACCATTCTTTTTCAAGACCTCTGCAATTCACCCTGGCATGCTGTTAATCAAGTTCTGGGCCACGTCCAGACTGATGGCAACCTATTCTTGTATAAGCAATACTTGGAGTTTGTCAGAATTTGTGTGTGTGTGTGTGTGTGTGTGTGTGTGGGGGGGGGGGGGGGGGGGGGGGGGTGTTTCACTCGTCTCTTGAGGATTGACCACAAGTTCTCAATGGGATTAAGGTCTGGGGAATTTCCTGGCCATGGACCCAACATTTCTATGTTCCCCAGGCCACTTAGTTATCACCTTTGCCTTATGGCAAGGTGATCCATCATGCAGGATAAGGCATTGTTCCTCACCAAACTTCTTGAATGGTTGGGAGAAGTTGCTCTCGGGGGATGATTTTGACCATTCTTTATTCATGGCTGTTTTCAAAATTGTGAATGAGCCCCACTCTCTTGGCTGAGAATATTGAAATTGGTGATAAGGTATCCTGTACTGCTACTTGTGTGCGCAGAAAGGAGGTGGCCATGCACAGCTATTTCACAGGCAAACCTCTCCTTAATAGAAGAATTAATCATTGGTCTATTGCTGAACTCAAAGAAATGAACTGTGATTCACTGTGTAAAGCATGGGTCTTCAAACTACGGCCCTCCAGTTGTTCAGGAACTACAATTCCCATCATGCCTAGTCATGTCTGTGAATGTCAGAGTTTCACAATGCCTCATGGGATGTGTAGTTCCACAACAGCTGGAGGGCCGTAGTTTAAGGATCCCTGGTGTAAAGATTTTTTAACTACAACCCATTTGATAAAATGACCTTTGATATTGTAGATATACATTTGTTTTGTAAATTCATTGTTCAGATAATCATATTCAAATGATAGAATGGTACTAGAGCCACCATATACATTACCATACCCGTATCCCACCATACTGTTCAATTTCTGCATTAACCAGGAAAACACACAATTCAGAAAATACAGTTTGCTTCCTGTGTGTAGTTGGCTTTCTGCACTTAATTTTTTGAAAAAATGGTACAAAAGAAAATGATTAATTTATTGCAGATATTCTATATTAGCGTACCAAAGCACAAGCTACTTTATGTACAGGTGTTAGTTAACATTCACAAATGTTTCAGAAGTTGCCAAAAGATGATTGGGGCTTTCTTATTAATAAAGTAGACCAAAAGGCTAAAATAATTGCCAGTCAAGTGACCAAATGCCAGAATGTTGGTCATGTGATCGGTGTGGGCATGATTTACAGATAGAGCTGGCCAATCGGCAATTCTTCTGGAGTTCTTCCATGGCAGGCAGAAGGCAACTAATGCCCTGGCATTGTGTCACATGACTAAAAGGTGCAAAGAGATCTCCCGGGAAGGTAAGAGTTTGCAAATTCTGCTACTGTATACATTATACCAGTAGGATAAATTAAAGTAAGTTTTAATCTACTTTAGACTGCAGGTCTACATTAAATGTGCAAAGTGCAATATAAATATGTTGATTAGCATACCTGTGAGAAACACACTGGTGAATGTTAGCATTAACTTTCTAATATTAATACAATTAATTTGTAAGGAAGCTCCAGTCATGACAATATCTAGTATGTTCTCATGTCCGCCTTTGTCCTTTTGGTGTTTCTTTACCATAAAAGCCTTTTCCTAAAGTGTAAAACTCAGTTCTGGGCACCTTTCATATCTGGATGTGTCTACTATGGGGTTGGATTACAGTTTCTGTTAAGTAAACTATTTGCTGTCACATGCAGGCCTTTAGCGGTCACCGAGACCAATGTCTGTTGTTTATTTTTCTGCTAGAGTGTAACCCCCATGGCGCAGTCCCTATATTTAAAAAAAAAAAACGCAGATCGCCACCATTACTAGTAAAAAAAAAAAAAAATTAAGAAAAATGCCATAAATCTATCCCCTAGTTTGTAGACACTTTAACTTTTGCGCAAACCAATAAACATACGCTTATTGCATTTTTTTTTAATTAAAAATATGTATATGTAGAATACATAACGGTCTAAACTGAGGAAAAAAAAATATTTATATATAATTTTGGGGATATTTGAGTAAAAGGTTAAAAAAAAATGTAGCCTTCTTTTTCAAAATTGTCATTTTTTTTGTTTATAGCGCAAAAAATTTAAACTGCAGAGGTAATCAAATACCACCAAAAGAATGCTCTATTTATGGGGAAAAAATGGACGTCAATTTTGTTTGGGTACAGCATCGCACAACTGCACAATTGTCAGCTAAAGCATCGCAGTGCCGAATCGCAAAAAATGCTCTGGTCCGGAAGTGGGTAAATTCTTCCTGGGCTGAAGTGGTTAAAGTAAAAAACCCTTTTATGGCTCCATTCCCACTTTGCAATTTGGCATTGCCTGCCAATTGCTCCTCAATGCACATTTGGGTGCCATTATCCCTTAATAGCACCCCCAAATGTGATGAGATCCTGCCACATGACAGGATTACGCAGCAAATTGCACCTTTCAAAATCGTGTGAAGGTTGCCACCAGAGGAGCTTCTTTTCAAGTGACAAAGGGGTGTTGGGCAGCCCATACAAGTGAATGGGCTGGCCCTATGCAATACGCAAAAGCATGCTCAGATCTGTGTTTAACATACCCAGACTGGAGCAGAAAGGCACTTCATAGGCTCCAAGAAAGCTTCTTAAGCTTGTTGTACACACTGCTCTCATACAGTTTAGGGTGAAGAAGTCCAGTCCCCATAATTAATTTTATTTATAAAAGCTCCCCCGTTATATAGCATCAGTATTTGGATACTGCTAGGACTGTCATGCTTATTATAAAATAAAAATGTATATCTCTCCATTTAGGAATTTATATTGGGGGGGGGCCACTAAAAAAATACATAGGAACTTGCAAAAAAATTAAAAAGAGTTGGGACTCCACTTCAAGTGTATTTAATCCTCATTAATGAACCTATTTGCCCCCTTTTAGTTTGGTAAACATGTAGCTGAAAGTGATTTGTTGCACCTATTCAGTAATGCAAAAAATAAAATACATGTTGTCCCTTTCAGAAAATAGCTAATAATTGCCTGTGCTGACTTATCAGTTAGCACTGGACCCAGCTCTCTGTGTACTAAAGAACAGATACCCCTCTATTATGGAAAGGAACAGGGGGAGGCGTTTTTTTTTTTTTTGTCTTAATTCCAATCCCAGGGTTCCTTAAGGCCGCATACACACAATCAGTCCAAACCGATGAAAACAGACTGAAGTTAATTCTCATTGGTTCACAGACTGATGGTCTGATGTGCGTACACACCATCAGTTCAAAAACGGATGGTGTCAGAACGCGGTGACATAAAACATGACGTGCTGAAAAAAAACAAAGTTCAGTGCTTCCAAGCATGAGTCGACTTGATTCTGAGCATGTGCAGGTTTTGAACCGATGCTTTTGCGTACTAACGATCGGTTTGGACTGATGGTCAGGCATCCATCAGTCCAATTTTAAAGCAAGTTTTAAAACTTTGGACTGAAGGACAAAAGACTGATGGGCCGTACACACAGTCGGTTTGGACCGATGAAACTGAACTTCAGTCCGTTTTCATTGGTTTGGACCGATCGTGTGTACGCAGCTTAATAGTTACAGTACAGTGAGTGTTGTCAACCTAGGACAAGAAGTGTGTTACTGGCAGGATAACCAGGTAAAAATAAAAATGCAGCCAATTCTAGAGACTGGTAAGCTGAAATATTACAGTTTTGTTCTTTGGTTTAGATGTGCTTTAATGTTATTCAGTTGGGAGTTTAAATTTACTTTGATTAAACTTTTTTTCTACAGCGGATCAAACCAGTAGAATGTCTACTTTACATCTGTAATATGCACTGGGAAGTGCTAGAATCGCTGGTTTGTATGAGCAGGTTACATGCACATGAAGGTTCAGTGACATACACTTTGTAGCCACTCTGTGGCTTGGTTTTGCATCTCTCATTTTGAAATGCTAATGTATGCCATTTTCAAGCTCCTGCAAGATGCAGACACATACTATGGGGGTTATTTACCAAAGACAAATCCACTTTGCACTACAAGTGAGGTCGCTGTAGATCCGAGGGGGGGACATGCAAGGAATAATTGGATATTAAAATCAGCAGATCCTCCCCTCATTTCAGAGCTACCCCTCAGATTTACAGAGACTGAACTTCCAAGCACTACAAGTGCAAAGTGCAATTGCCTTTCATAAATAACCCCCTATATCTGGATGTCTCTGATAACTATTTTCTGCTAAGGCCAATGGCTTTATATCTGTGACTGTGTGCAGTTAACCAAGATAACAAAACACTTTAGCTTGCAGTGAATGGTATAATAAAAGAGGACTTCTGATTGGATGCACCTTACTGAAGGCCTAAACAGTAGAAATTCAGATTTCTTTTCACTTTAAAATATTTGTTTGGTCCAAGATGACCCTGAAAAAATATTGCCATTACAAAGTGATGTGGCACGGTATGTGCTGTAAAATACTGTTACTACATTGCATTAGCCTTGTACAGCAAGAGGTGCTGCGTTTCAGCAGCAGTATGGGTGATCTACTGTCTGTTGACAGATTAAAGCATGGGTCTTCACACTACGGCCCTCCAGTTGTTCAGGAACTACAATTCCCATCATGCCTAGTCATGTCTGTGAATGTCAGAGTTTTACAATGCCTCATGGGATGTGTAGTTCCACAACAGCTGGAGGGCCGTAGTTTGAGGATCCCTGGATTAAAGAGTCAAACTGCTTCTACACCAGTGATGGCGAACCTTGGCACCCCAGATGTTTTGGAACTACATTTCCCATGATGCTCGTGCACTCTGCAGTGTATATGAGCATCATGGGAAATGTAGTTCCAGAACATCTGGGGTGCCAAGGTTAGCAATCAGGAAAAGCCTTTTCTTTTTATCAATGGATAGACTTCCACTGAAAGGCGGACAGATGTCACATTTTTCCTCAACCAATCTCCTGAATGGAGGCGGAGCACTCAGTCTGCCTCTTTATTTCCGGTGCAGCGTCATATTCCGCTCCCCGTAATAGAATGCTCCGGAAGTCACCTGGCGACGAATTGCGCATGCGCGATGCGGTCCAACGCCGAATGCGATGCGTTCCACACCATTTACGACACTACACCCAAGTGAACCCATCAGAATTGGTCACGGAAGTGACTACTTTCCATACACAGAGCGGAGGGGGCGGGGCGGGAGATAGACACACTCAACCCATCAGAATTTGTCGCGGAAGTGACGTTTTCACATAGACGGAGCGGGAAGAGTTTGTTTTCGCTCGCAGTATCTATATATCTGTATGTCTCGCTCACTCTCAATGTATCTCTTCCCGCTCCGTGAGAAAATCAGATCGATCAAACTCTTCTATGTCAAAACGTCACAGGTAAAATAAAACTTTTTTGAAAACACTCTTCCCGCTCCGTCTATGTGAAAACGTCACTTCCGCAACAAATTCTGATGGGTTGAGTGTGTATCTCCCGCCCCGCCCCCTCCGCTCCGTGTATGGAAAGTAGTCACTTCTGTGACCAATTCTGATGGGTTCACTTGGGTGTAGTGTCGTAAATGGTGTGGAATGCATCGCATTCGGCGTTGGAACGCATCGCGCATGCGCAATTCGTCGCCAGGTGACTTCCGGAGCATTCTATTACGGGGAGCGGAATATGGCGCTGCACCGGCAGCAGGCAGGAAGTCGCATGTACGGCCGACAGAACACAGTGCCACTTCCTGTGGGAAGCGAATCCTTCTACAGTATATTACAGCACATACAATGGCCGCATAATGGAAATAGCTTGGCCCAAACAATGTAAAGTGAAATGAAATTCTACTTTAAAAGGTGAGACCTGGGAGCCAATTGTTTGGCAGAAGGGATTCCCCCGTCAACACTGTGTTGTCGGGAACCTTGTGTGAATTTCTTTCCTGCAACGCGCAGGAAAGAAATTTGCACCATCTATGGCCTGCCTTAGTCCTCTTTTAGCGCTACTGTAATCCTATTTTGTACTTTGTCTGCATTCCTTTAAAAGTGATTAACCACTTCTTCCGCTCTGGAAGGTTTTACCCCTGTCATGCCATTTTTTGCTATTTAACACTGTGTGGTGATGCAACACTATACAAATGAAATGTATTTGTTTTTCTACATAAATAGAACTTTATTTTGATGGTATTTGATCAGCACTGGGTTTCTTTTAATATAGAAAAATAATGTTATTTTCTGCTATAAAACATATGCAATAAAAAAAAAAAAAAAAAAATCTTCATAAAAAAAAACTTTGCCCAAAATGTATTCTGCTACGTCTTTAGTAAATAAAATCCCAATATGTGTAGATTGTTTGTGTGACATTTATAAAGTAAGTGTGTGTGTGTGTATTTATTTATATACACACACACACACAAACAGTGATCAGCGACTTATAGTAAGAGCATGATAGTGTGGTGGTCAATCTGACACTAATATAGTGATCAGTGCCAATACATCACTGTACTAATGATACTGTCTGGAAAGGGCCAACTGTGTGCCTAACAAGTGTCATTTGTGCTGCTTTTATTAGTAGACGTGGCCAATTCTCTTCACTACGTTGCAGTGTGAAAAATAGCCACTCCGGCTCCATGTATTATTCGTACTGTCATGCGCTGAGCGGATCAGCGAGTCCCAGCAATAAATCATGGGCCGTGACTTGTGCTGAACCAAATGACAGCACAGATGGGGGTGATGGGCACACGCAACCTACCCTGAAATGCCAATAGAAAAAGAAAACCCCCGCTCCAGATGAGTGCACTTCAGTGGTAGATATATGGCTCAAAACCCAATGGGTGCAGGCAATGCACGGAGCATAAATGAGAGAGGAAAAATTATGGACAGCCGCACTCCAATAAAAAGTAAGTTGTGCCTTTTATTCTAGTCAAATAAAAACACAACAAAAGCAAAAAAACAGCAAACAGTGGGGTGATAGAGCTGACGCGTTTCACATTGATGGACAATGCTTAGTCATAGCTATGACTATCACTGTTAGCTGTTTTTTTGCTTTTGTAGTGTTTTTATTTGACTAGAATAAAAGGCATAACTTTTATTTTATTGGAGTGTGGCCGTCCATAATTTTTCTTCTCTCATCTATACCCTGAAATGCCAGATCATGTACATGATCCAGCACAGAGTGGCCGCCCCATTGCTGTATATATGCTTGGGGTCTTCTACAGGAGGTTGATCTTTTGAGAGTATTTAATCAAGAATTACCTTTTTATTCCAGTGGATGCCTAAAAACCTGCCTTGTATCTTACTGCAGAGTTCTTTGCCTGAGCAGGAAATTACATTTCTGAGGCCGAATGTGTACCAAATGCTTTCAGGTTGCCATATTACATTGAGTTACAACGGCTGCAGTTTGAAAAGGAAAGCCACTTTTAATAACATTAAGTGGAGTTCTATCCTTAAAATTCCTGTTATGAGTTGGGCCTTACACTTGAGGAAAGTGGTAAAGCAAAGTATAATTATAAAAGACGTGGTACTGTTAAATATCTTCTATAGGTCTTATGGCATAGCTGATCCTGTACTTCTCCTTTCAGACCATACATACGTGTTCCCGACATGCATTTTACTCATTTTCCCCTGGTGTGGCAGAAGATAGGGGAGGGAAAGTTAGTCAGCACTGCGTCAGTAATAAAAACTCGGACCATACAGAAAGGAAAAAAAATTGGTAATAAATACAAAATTGTTTTATTTTACATTTGAACAGTTAAATGTTTAGTACAAGAATAAAAACAAAACAAAGGACATGCAGAGCAGAGGTGTGAGCAAGGGGGGAGGACAGTGTCACTTGGGGGGGGGGGGGGGCTTGTCATATGTTGGGAATATTAGTGGATATCAGGCAGAAAAAAGGAATTTGTGCAAAGAAAACAAAAATAATTAAAAAGGCTTCCCTGTACCCAAACACACCATTCAGAGCCCCGCCCACCATAGCAACCAACTTTACCAGTGGTTTCCCAATCTTCTTTTCCTAGCTGCAATACAATATGCAACTCAAAGAAAGTTACTAACAAATCTAATTCAGTACAAAAACGTGGGTGCTATTACTTTAATTTTAATGTGTGGACTCTGCAGTTGCCATCATTCCTGCTTTGCTGCTATCAAGTCACTAAACCAGGACCAGCATGCAGCCAGTGATGTAAGGCCTGGGGTATCTATTGTGCACCTACAGGTTCTAGGACATCGACTCATCTTGTAGTTACGCAAGGATGAGAACATCAGCCGTGTCAGCATTCCCTTTAAAATGTAAACATACAAGCCATGCTAAGAAGAGACGCTTGATACTGACCAATCACAGTATGTACACGCTTAATCCCGTGAGCTGAGAAGATCACTCAAGAGATAGGTACAAAGCATGCACACTACAGCAGAAGGTCCTTTTTCGGACGAAAAATAAATTTTGAGTTGACATAACAAGCTTGTAATGGTTAAACATAGATGTAGACTGAACAAGCAAACACCACATGCATAGTCTGAGTTACCAATGAACAGCTAGTGTGACCATTGACCTCTCCTGGATTAATAAACGAGCAGCCAAAATTAATAGAAAGTCCACAAGAAATTATTACCAGCCAATCCATGGCCATGTACAGTCTTATCAAAGTCTTGCCAATAACCAATGTGTAAAATAATCAGACGTACCCACCCTTACCAGACAGCAGGTTACAACAGCTTATAGATGTTTCACTGTCCAATCACATTTTTTTATTTTTCCCCTGCAAAAGTACTAGCAATCAATCACAACACTCCTTACAGTCCTCAACCACCAAATCGGGTTTATATACACCTTAAAAAAAAAAAGTCAAGCTGTATATACTGGTGTAGGGAGGGACCTTGTGCCAACAAATTTATAAAAATATACCCAATGTACACCGCTGCTCCCCAAAACAATCACTCATCAATCATTTGTTCTGTGTATACTGTCATACAATCATATTAATGGGGATAATCAAATCAAACCAAAACTAAAAATATCAGTTCTGGGTGGATACTGGGGGCATTACATCACTCACCAGCTTCATTTATCCCTTAGGCCTAGTTCACACCATGGTGCCGAAATGTCAGTTGTTCTGCAAGGGCTCCAAAAAAAAAAAAAACACAAAACAATGGCCCTCCATGTGCTCTGTTCACACCACACAGATTTTTTTTTTTTTCTGAACATATGATGTGAACGAGCCCTAAAGGAGGAGTTCACCTTTCATAACATGATACACCCATATTCAGGGAGTAACATGTTATGAATGCACCGGCCCCAACGCAGCCGTGTCACTTAACAGTCCTCCATGAGTGAAAAACTACAATATCTGGCAACCTTTGCGGCTTCTCGGCTTGTAGTTTTCAATGACCTACCCTGGTGCTGTATTAGTTCATGGAGTCTTCCTGCCAGAATGTATCTGCTTCCTCATTACGAAGTGACACTGACAGATCTGCAGGAAACCTGTCTGGCACCAGTGATCTGCTAATCGCTGGTGAAATGCTTTAGAGGCTCCTGCAACAAAAATATATTTGTATTTATTTTTTGCACAAAAAAAAAAAAGTGCATTTATCCATTAAACTACAGGGGCAGTGGCATCTGCATTTGCACTCCCAACTCTAGCCACCATCTGTGGCCTTATTTTCCCTGCTGGTGTTTTCCTGGTGAGGTTAGAGTCAAGAGACGTGTAAAGAATTGGGGGGGGGGTGTTCAACAGCACCCACCACTCAAATTAGTCTTCAGCAGCCTGACTCTTGGGGAAAGGGTATTTGACAGATAATGTAACAAAATATTTCTAAATGTAACACATTCAACAGATATGCTGTGTCAGTGGTTATAATACATTGTTGGCGGGGGGATGGGGTGTGATCGATAAAAGATGTGTACCCCAAGAATTATTTAGGCACTAGTAGAAAGGTCCCTGATTGGGAACACTCTTAACATACCTGGTAATATACCAATTTAAGTACACACAATTTGTAAACAGGATTTCAAGTGGATCAGAAGTCTAGTCATAGTGGGGTAGCCACTTTACAAGCTGGTTCACCCCTTCGCCTATCAAGTGGCCAGGAGAAAGCAACAGTGTTTTAGTACCTTAGTCACTGACAGACCAAACATTCCTACAATACAGCATCCACCCCCCCAGCTGACTAACAGATCAGTTTAAAAGAGCCAAGCCTCTTCACTCCTGAGAGAAAACAAACAATCATATAGGAAAGATGTCCTAAAATACAATGGAGCCATGACAGGCAAACTGATGGATACTTTATCTCAAAAGTACAGGGCCTCATTACGGGAACAACAAGTTCACACAGACGCGCCGCACCGCACCCACAGTCTCACTCGCACACGTATACAAATCATTTCAACACCAACAATCTATGTACAAATACGGAGATATTGAAAGTACCTAAATGCATATATACATGTTCATACTGGTATGTTGTATAATACAGAGTCATGGTTTATAACTTGGTAAAGAACCGACACCAAATGGGAAACCAAAGCAGAGAGCCCACATACAGATGTCAGTATCCCAGCAGCATAATTATAATACCAGTAAGGGGCATTAGAGCAACAGCCATGGTGAATTCCCCTCAGAGAGGCCTTGCCGTGTTGCTGTCAACACCATTCCAGAAGCCTCTCCCCATCTGGGTGCATAGCACCACCTTCTGTACACCCAACTATAAAAAGAGAAAAGAAAAGGGGGACCGGGGAATGGGAGGATTGCAGGAGGGCAATTAGATATGGCAATTAATTCCTTCATTTGGTGAGCACTGACTTTGGTAAAAAGGCCTCCTTTTGTGAGGAAGTCTGATTGACACTAGACGAGGCAGGATCGGATGTCCTTGGTAGGCTGTATAAATATACTGCCCCTATGACCAGGCCAGCTCCCACTGCGAAAGGAAGGTCTATGCTAAATCCAAATAGGTGGACAGAGGCTGCAGTGGAGACCACAATGGACAGCGATGTGGCGAAGCCTTTCAGGATGTTGTCAGCATATTTCACCACCACGGCTACTAGGAGCCCTCCAAAGGCCTGATTGAAAATGACGCACCAGACCAGTGGTGTGTATCCAAAAAAGAAGCCACGTTCGGCTACAGCAGCTCCATCCTGCTGCCACATAGCCAAAAGTCCCAGAGCTGTGCCAAAGATGCCAAGTTGGATGTTGCGCAGCCATACTGAAGCCGAGCTGCCTTTCAGGATGCGTTCAAAGTAAACTCCTGCAAAGCCAGAGGACAGGCAGGATACAGCTACAGCGATCAGGCCTACTACGTAGTTCTGTCCAGTCACTGATAAGGTCTCCTTTCCACCAGACTGCTCAGACTGCACGATGGCCACCCCAGCAAAAAGTATAACCAGGGACCCCCACTGGAGCCGTGACAAGCTTTTTCTCAGAAGAAGGACAGAAAACAGAGCTGTGGTCAAAATCTTCAGCTGATAGGTAACCTGTGAATAGAGAGACATGGTTGTGAGTGAGGAGGGGAATGACAATGAGAAAATGCAGAAGCCACATTTAGACAGCACTAGTGGGTAGCAATGGAACATAGCATACTGATGCGGATACCAAGCATTTGAGTGAGTATTGGTACTCGCACAAATGCTCCCAAAACTGAAACCGATACTTTGCGGTGTGATTTGCATCAATAAAAAATAAATGAGCGTAAAACGAACTACAAAAGAGTCAAATGCGATTTGAACAAAAATGTGGTGCGATTTCTGTCCAAATCCATTGCAAGTTCCACCTGTGTGTAAAAAGGGAAAGCACCATTTAGTTTGCAGTTTATTAAAAATGTTTAAAACGCACATTAGGTACAGTTACAATGCAAAATCTGCACAGGTCTCACGACCGCTGGAAGTTCTCACAGGGCTGGAGGCGCTGTACAGGCTGTCTGCCCTATACCCATTGGGGTCCTGAAACTTCTGCTCCAGCGGCTGGGATTTGCCATTATCAGCGGGACTGAATCACCTTTGCAGGTTTTGCATTTGACCAGATATGTACTTAAAGAGGCGTTCCACCCCTTTAAAAATCAAAAGTCAGCAGCACACATACTGTAGCTGCTGACTTAACATCCAGCAATGTCGACACCGCAGCCAATGTTTACATGGTCGGGTGCTGCAGCAGCCGCCATTGCTGGTAAGGGAACCCCGGCAGTATAGATTTTCAGCTTCACGGCCTAGTCCCCACTGCGCTTCGCTCTCTCACTGGCCTGGCAGAAGGGGAGGGAGACCGAGCTGCTTGCGTACCTCACCACCGCCTGATCTCCAGGAAGTGGGGAAAGCGTACCTGTAAAAATAAGGTAAAGAAAAAAAAAAAAAAAACACACACACCCCACTCACTGTACTCACCATATAAGACGACCCCCTTCCGAAGCTTCATATTTCTTTCTTCTGGAGTATTCTTCTTCCTTCTTGCTTGAGCCAATAACGGTGAGCAATTTATTCTATTAATGAATACAAAGCCTGCTTGGATTGGCAGAGGCTGTAACATCAGCCCCTGTCTATCTGACCCTCAAAGCCAATCCGAGCATGCTAAATGTATGTAGCCTGCTCGGATTGGCAGAGGTTGTTACTTCAATCCGAGCAGGCTCTGTATTCATTTGAATACTTCGCTCACTGGGATTGGCTAAGCAGTATATACTGTATGTAGCTGAAGCTACATACAGTATTACCACACATCCAGCAGGCATCCGAGCAGCTGACCTGGCGTATAAGACGACCCCTGCTTTTTGGCCAGTTTTTTTAAGTGTAAAAGGTAGTCTTATATGCCAGAAAATACAGTACACACACTGCCCACTAGATGGCGCTTCTCTTAGAAAATATATATATATATTTTCTAACATTATATATAAAAAATACACACACACAGGAGTGTTGGGTGAAATCGCATTCGATTTGGACAGGAATCACACTGCATTCCTGTGCAAATCACATGAGATTCATTGCAGTGTGATACGTACCCTTGTTTTAACACAAATTGCAAAGTATCAGTATGCAGTATCTGTGAAAACATGACCAAAAGTATCGTTACTCACCAATAAAAATAAAAAAACTGCCTTAGGGCCCTTTCACATGGGGCAGATCAGTAATGCTCCGCCTCCGTGTGTCCGTAAGCTCAGCGGGGATCGCTCCGTAAATCCCTGCTGAGCCGACGGATGACAGGGCGGTCTCCGCACACTGTGCAGGGACCACCCTGTCTTTTCTCCGCTCTACCCTATGGGGGGATCGGATGAACACGGACCGTGTGTCCGTGTTCATCTGATCTGCAAATGGAAGAAAAAAATAGGACATTCTTCCGTCTGCAAAAATCAGATCTTTGCGGAGGCGGGTGATTATGGCTGTCAGCGGATGTTTATCCTCTGACATCCGCAATCACATAGGGACCAATGTATGTCCCTTTTTCATCCGCAAACGGGTGGATGAAAAAGCAGACATACGGTCCGCACGTCTGAAAGGGGCCTTAGTGCAACTCTACCAGGAACAGTTCAAATACTATCTAGCCAACATCATCTGACAAAGGATTTGTAACTCTGCTCAGCCAGTCTTAAGATCTACATCTATTTGCCACCCTGCGTAGCTAAGCAGGTAACAAGTCTTTTCAGGCTTAGAAATTACGTTTCGTGTGCCACCTCTAGGCCTTCAGCCTGCTTGCTGGATAATAGGTCAGTATCCATGACCGGTCTCCAATATTAGCAGGAAGTAGGGCTGAATCAACAGTTCCTGGGACAAACTGGTTGTACAGAATAAAAATTTGGCAGGTAAAACAAACCTAGAAAATCGTCTTCAGTGCTGCAAAATTACAGTTGTAGAATTACCAACTGATCATAAGTTGTCTTACACGAGCCTTCCCTCAAAGGCCCAAAGTGTGACTGTGATACACATTAGGTTGCTAAAATCCTCTCAGTCCTGTGTGAGTTCTTCTATTTCAGGGATAGACGATTCTCACCTGAAAGGTGGCTGCCGGAAGGTTGGATATTGCCACATACTGAAGGTTATTCTGTAATGTGTATATAAGTGAGGGCACTGCCAGCTTCAGCGTGTCCATATACTGAATAATGATGGCATCGTACAGATACACAACCAGTTCCTTGACATTGCCTACAAGAAATAAATATACAACGAGTATCACTATTAGTATTACTGCAATCATTACTTTTTGCACATACAGCATGCAAGCCATTTTGAAAGACTCCGCAATATGTCTGAAAAGTGGCATAATAAAATCAGGAAGAATAAAAGACGTATAGGCAACCTGAAAAATAAAAATGTATACAAGCACAGCAACAATAAGTGGACCTGCAAATTAGTCACCTCACTTACCTGTAATGAAGGATGTCCTACATTGTGCTGGCCACTGGATCCTGGAGAAATCTTCACTGCAGGGATGCCTTGTTCTCTTCCTCTCTTTGCACTTCTGGCACTACAGGGGTTAACAGCTTTGGGTCTTCTCATGTAGAACAGCAGTACAGATGATCCAACAGGGACACACTCCCTCCACTAAGAAAAGTTCTTTCATTGACTACACTGCTTGTAAAATGCTCTATGAATGGGGAGAGAATTCAATGACTGCTCAGACCCTCCCCCATTCACATTCAACAAGAACTTATTCTCAATAGAAGAGGGAAGGTGTCCCCATCGGACCATCTGTACTGCTGTTCTGCATTAAGACCCAATGTCTGCTAACCATTACAGCACTGGAGGTTCAGAGACTAGAAAAGGGCACAGCATCCATACAGTGAGTGTTTAGGAACCAGCTGTCTTCACAACATGGGGCAAACCTCATAACAGGCAAGCAATCCAACTGAAGCTTTGGTGATTTTTTTTTCTCTTTAAAGCTCAACTCTGGGCAAATCCCATACTGTTGGCTGTGCCCATACTGCAGGGGTCAACGGCTGTTGAGCGGTGGTATACTTACCTGATCCTCCCAGCACAAGGCTGTTCTGGCAACCCCGCAGTCTTTAAAGCGGAGTTCCAGTCATTTTTGTTTTTATTAAAAGTCAGCAGTTACAAGAAGTGTAGCTTCTGACTTTTAATAAACAGCCACTCGCCTGTCCCATGAGCCATCGGTGCATTCACACCTCAGACATTTTCACCATGTGTCCTCCCTCGGCGGTGCCGGTGTTCTGTCAAAATAGCCAAATAATCAATTTGTTTACATCACGTGATCAGCTGTCATCGGCTGACAGCTGGTCACGTGGAAAGGGACAAGGACCGGCCCCTTACACGGATTTGTGATCACCCAAGTCTCAGTGACTCTGATCACAGCGCACAGCAGTGCGCGAAGGGAAGATTATCTTTTGACGGCCTCCCGGCAATTGGGGTCCACGGCTATAGTGTGGACGCCAAGTGGTTAAAGCAGGTTATACAGCACAGTGCTTGTGCTGTGTTATTTTGCCCCCCTGTATCACCTGTAATACCTGGCTGTACTTCCTCCCTGTACGCTGACCCCAATATATCAGGGCTGCTGAGCCACAACACCATTATCGGCGTACATGTCTCAGACAACTGCAGCACTCCTTTGCATCTCCTTTGCATCTCCTTTGCATCTCCTTTGTCCTCTCCCCCTCCCCTCTTTGCCTGTCAGCTCCGTGTCTACACCGCCCCTTCCCGTCCTGCTGCTCAAATTACTGTTTCTTTTTAATATAATCCTCTGTTTTTTATTGTAATGGCCCCCTGTGACTGTGCTTTATAAAAAATAATGCTGTATATACCTTATTTACAAAGCTCTGTTCTGCGCTCATTGACCCACCTCTCTCCTCTCTTGGCCCTCATGCAGCGGGCAGGGCCGCCTCGCTGACTAACGTCAACAGGGGATCCCAGCTCCACCCACTGCACCTGTCAGGCCGAGAGAAAATAGATGGCGGATCAATGAGCGCAGATAAGCGCTCTGTAAACAAGGTATATAAAGCACTATTTTTATAAAGCACAGTCACAGGGGGCCCATTACATTAAAAAACAGAGGGGACTAAGTAGAGATACATTGGTGGGTTAACAACCACTTTAAGGTGAACTTCAGCTTTGAACAATTGACAAGCTGCTTCTATTATACAATGGTTTAAAAAAAAAATGACAGTTATGTCCGACAACACTCCAAATGGTGATATTAGATCTGCAAGTGGACAATGTACTGTGTATAGTATACTGTAATCAATGTTAAATAGGCGCGGTCATAATCACTTCCTAGTGTACTTAATACATGCAATGGTGTATTCTTTGTTTGATGTGCCGGTATGAATGTGCCAGGTTTTCTACTATGATATTTGAGATTCTGTATATGACTTTGTTCACCATGTAATGTATAGCTGCATTATGTTCTTTTTGTTTTTTGTTTGTTGTATGTCTTTATGGAGACAAATAAAAACGTTTGTTAAAAAATAAAATAAGTGCAGTCATCAAGAAACACTTTTCAGGCTGCTACATAAAATGTTCATAAGCCCTTACATATATTATAGCAATTCATCATGCATTTTGCCAAAAAAAAAGCAAAGAAATGAGGGACAGCACTCAAAATACAACAAAGAACTTCACAAGAAAGTCTGAAGCTTGTGAAAAAAAACGATATTATAGAAAGGGACCTTTGAAAAGTTTTGCTTGCAGACCTTTTTCTGGCTCTGTCTCTTTCAGCAGTATAGGGGACCACAACACCTACTTTGCGGGTTAAGCCACACCTCTGGATAAAATTGCCTATCAGACAGAAGCCCACTTTCCAGCGAAAGGGATGTTACAATAACAGCCCTATCAGTAGATAGTAGGGAGGGTTGGGCTAAACACTGAAGGTGGTGCTCATCTCCAAAGTCCCAGAAGTCAACAGCTCAGATAAACAGAAGAAGGTTATGAAAAGATCAGCAATCACCTTGTAGGAACTTCAGTAAGAAAAACTTGAAGTCCCACAAGGTGACAACCTTCTCAGGTCTACTGCCCGGGTCGGTTTAGCTCAGCATGCAAAACACAAAAGTATGACAAATTCTAAGTAAATAGAAATGGAGTATGGCACAGCCGGTCAGATGTTAACCAATAACATCCCTCCAAAGATTTCCAGAACAATCACACAATAATGTACCTCTTTTCTGTGCCAACATGAGGATCAGGCAAGTGATGCCCTTTAGAACTTCTGCCATGACCACTGCAGTAGTAGAGAAGAAGCGATCCCCGGGCAGGGTGCGGGCATATCGGATGCTGAGGATGAGGGATGCATTCTGCACCACCAACACAGCCAAGCTCAGGTACTTGAGGCGACGATTTACCCCTGCAAAAAAAGGAAGAGCCAATAAAAAGTTACCAAGTTAAAGCAAATTATATCAGCAAAACATAATTGAAGTTCTGAACATAAAGTGAATGATTTTATGTTACTAAAAGTGGTTCTAAAGTTACATTTTTTCTACCTTAATGCATTCCCCATATAAAGATAAAAAAAAAAGTTTAGGCCTTGTGCCCGAGCTGCACACTATGGGGTTAATTTACTAAAGGCAAATCCACTGTGCACTTGGAAGTGCGGTCGCTGTAAATCTGAGGGATAGCGCTGAAAGGAGGGGAAGCTCTGCTGATTTTTATGATCCAATCATGTGCAAGCTAAAATGCTGTTTTTTATTTTCCTTGTACTTGTAGTGCAAAGTGAATTTGCCCTTAGTGTCTCAAAAGATGCACACAGCCTGGATGGGGATCGAGCCTGCACAAGTGCCCCCATAGCAAATAGTGTGCTATGGGAATCACTCAAAGAAGAGAAGGAGTCTAGAGCACTGGTGGGGCACCCCAGACGAGGAGGTTCAGGGCTGCTCTGTGCAACACCATTACACAGAGCAGGCAAGTCTGAAATGTTTATTAGGCTGGAGGGTGGAGAGAATGGCTCCTTTAGAACTGCTTGCACTTTACCATGCAGCCTATTAACCCATGCAGGAACATAGATGCCATGATCAAAAATGACATATCATGCAGTCTGTTGGTAGTAATAACACCCACAGTAACATTACCTAGAACAGCACAAGCTTTCCAGCAAGGGGGCAATTAGAGGGTTGAGACAAACCATTTACAACCGACAGGGGTACTTACAATGGCCAGCTATTGTTAAACTAGTGCAGCCACCACACCCAATGATTGGTAAGCTACAACATATTACATGTTTGGGTTTAGTTACACTTTATACAAGTTTAGGTACAAAGAGACAGTTGGTAGTTTTCTGTTTAGGAATCACTGGCCAGGAGGACATCAGCTGTGTTTAGGGATTTCCAATGCAATACAAATCCGTTCTTCTCCTGAAACCCTTCAATAGTCGCCTGTACAGGTGAATGATTTAACGATCAAAAAAAAAACACACCTGTTTAAAATCAGATTTTTGGGATTTTTGTCAAATTTATTTTAATAAAATGCTTCTGGCGTAGTTTTCCCATTTGAGATACTTCAATAATTGACTTAAGCCATATTCAATGATTTAAATAAAATCCACCCTGGTACCATTTCATTTTTTTTATTTTAGAAACCAGCTTGTACTATGTTTAGTGCATGTAAAGAGACCATGAGATAAGACAATATCTTCATGTATGATCCGGTAATAGCTTCCCTTTGCATGTCACTGTCATGTACACTCACCGGCCACTTTATTAGTTACACCTGTTCAATTTATTGGTAACACAAATTGCTGATCAGCCAATCACATGGCAGCATCTAGAGGTGGTGAAGAGGACTTGCTGAAGTTCAAGCTGAGCATCAGAATGGAGAAGAAGGGGGATTTAATGAACTTTGGACGTTGGCATGGTTGTTGGTGCCAGCCAGGCTGGTCTGAGTATTTCAATAACTGCTGATCTACTGGGATTATCACCCAAAACCATCTCTGGGGTGTACAGAGATTGGTCCGAATAAGAGAAAATATCCAGAGAGCAGCAATTGTGTGGACGAAAATGCCTTGTTGATGTCGGAAGAGAATGGGTTTTACAATGATAGAAAGGCAACATTACCACACAAAGACTTGTTACAACCAAGGTATGCAGAATACCATCTCTGAATGCACAACACATTGAACCTTGAAGCAGATGGGCTACAGCAGAAGACCACACCGAGTGCCACAAGAACATGAAACTGAAACTGAGGCTACAATGTGCACAGGCTCACCAAACCTGAAGACTGGAATTTTGCCTGGTCTGATAAGTCTCGATTTCAGCTGCGACATTCTGATGGTAGGGTCAGAATTTGGAGTAAAAAACATGAAAGCATGGATCTATCCTGCCTTGTATCAATGGTTCAGGCTGGTGGTGTAATGGTGGGGGGGATATTTTCTTGGCACACTTTGGGCTTCTTAGTTCCAACTGAGCATTGATTAAAATGTCATTGCCTACCTGAGTATTGTTAGGCTGACCATGTCCATCTTTTTATGACCACAGTGTACCGATCTACTGATGTCTCCTTCCAGCAGGATAATACAGTGTTCGACAAAATCCAGGCGCCCGGTCGCAATAGCGACTAGAATTAGCGACCTGGCGCCCAGGGAAGCTTAGGCCTGCAGAAGGCCGCAAACTCGCAGCCTCAATTACTGGCCGATGCGATCGCGTGGCAGGGAAGGTAGGGGGGCACAGAGACACAGGATACCCCATCGTGTGTCTCTGCGCCCCCACCTCTAATCGCGTCGGCCGGCAATTGAGGCCGTCCTTCTGCAGGCCTAAGCTTCCTTCTGTGATCTGGCGCCATCTTGTGGTTGCCGTTGGCATGACAAGTAAACCAGCAATTCTAATGGAGCTTCCCCAGTGTTTTCACTGCCATCTCCTTCCCTCTAATTAGACGTTTAGAACCCCCAAACATTATATATATTTTTTTATTCTAACACCCTAGAGAATAAAATGGCGGTCGTTCCACAACTTTTTGTCACACCGTATTTGCGCAGCGGTCTTACAAGCGTAAAAGTAGCCCAATTTTTTTTTATATTGTGAAAGATAATGTTACGCCGAGTAAATTGATAACATGTCACGCTTCAAAATTGCGTCCGCTCGTGGAATGGGGACAAGCTTTTACCCTTTAAAAAAATCTCCATAGGTGACGTTTAAAAATTCTACAGGTAGCATGTTTTGAGTTACAGAGGAGGTCCAGGGCTAGAATTATTGCTCTCGCTCTACCAATCGCGGCGATAGCTCACATGTGTGGTTTGAATACCGTTTACATATGCGGGCGCTACTCACGTCTTACCCTTTCCCACTGAGGCACTGCAAAAACGCCCTAAAACGTTAGGGTCATAACGGTGCTTTACCAGCACATTGGGATTGCAGATGAGGCTACGCTCGAATAACGCCCCAGTGCGAAAGGGGCCTAAGGCTCCATGCACACAAAAGCTGATAAACTGCAGTTTATTGGCGTTTTGGCTTTTTTTTTTTAAAGCCCATAAACTGTATGTTAGCCTATGTGCCCATGCACACATGGGCTTTTTTTTTTGAATGACAGAAATTTGCGTTCAAAGTGCTGTTTTTCGCCAAAAAAAATTAAAACGCTCAAAAACGCAAATGCTCAAAAACGCTAATAAACACTCAAACGCTGCTCACCAGCGTTTTTTAATCGATTGAAAAAAAAAAAAGCTACACTGAAAAACGCTTATAAACACTATTGCAAAAACGTTCAAAGGCTCCCTGCAAAACTACTGGCGTTTTTATAGCTTCCATTGTGCATGCAGCCCTACAGCCCCTTTAAGGCCGTTCTGAAGGCAAAAGAGGGTCCAACCCGGTACTAGCAAGGTGTACCTAATAAAGTGGCCGGTGAGTGTACATTCTCACCGATTGCCCTCTATGACCCCGTTATGCCATATTTAAATGCCTCCATCTGACTATTAGGACAAACCAGTCGGACTGGTCTGTACCAGTACAAAATGCCACGTCTACCGTCATCTAATTCATGCACATTATACATTTATAAATGTCCCAGTTGAGTAAACAGCAGTAGAAAATAAAGGACCTTTACTGCGATCTCTTACACTCCCCAAAAAGCTGGCAGCCCAGTACACAGCTCTATGGCCAGACATTGCAGAGAAATATTCAAAATGGACACATTTTAAAAATGTTGCATTTCATATACCATCAATCCAAGCGCTATCATCAGACGTGACATATATGTCCCCCAAGATAGTGAACCAATGCAGGTCCAGAAAAGTAGGAGGATGGAAATTATTTGCAGAAAATAAATGAATAATAAAGATGACTAGAAAAGAGCCGACCTTGGAAATAGTAATGTTTCCTTGTCAGCAATGACAGTGTTAACTATAGAAAATAATTCTGCTGTACTGGTGAACAATGTCTGCAGAAAACAGGTACATTGAACAATGAGAACGACGTGCAGAAATCTCATTCAGCTCACAGGCCATACACACCCAAAATACCTGGAATGATTAACACCACCGTCACATATCAATGTCCTATGTACAGTCCATGGAGTGCAGAATACAAAGTGTACACTGTAGTGTGGGGAACACTGCCAGCGAGGGGCAGCAGGACCCAGACACTGGAGGCCTTGTGAAGGACAGACACCTACAACACAGTCCTATTCATACAGTACAGGAGATCCAAGTGAGGACAACATGGGCATCAATGGGTTACTAATCTTTAATACATCCAATCTCTCCTACTGAGTGTGTAAAGACATCATCTTGCTGTATTTGGCACCCAGTGACCGTCTCTTCACATATCACTGCAGGGAGACCTTTAGCATTAGTGTCCCCAGAGATATCTTGTCACCTACATTTACCCTCAACTAGGGACTTCCCTAGGTCTCCATAGTGTTAGCCAAGTCCCTATAACTACCGTATATTATAATAAGCCTACAGACCAATGTGTTATACAAGCAACTACTCTGCATCTACACTGGGCCATCAGATAATTGCAAAACGCCCCCTGACCCAGCTTCTAACCCAATGCAGGGCTCTATAGATGGAGATATGTTGGTACTATGACTGTACAACATCCTTTAGCTACATCTCTGTAATGGGAGGGGCCAGGGTTTGACAAATTTGCTTGGAATCTAGGAGCCAGCTTAAAAAAGTTAGGAGCCAGAAAACGTGCCTCATCAAGCTCGCGTGCAAAAGCGAACGCATACGTGAGTAGCACCCGCCTATGTAAACTGTGTTCAAACCACACATGTGAGGTTTGAACACAGAGCGAGAGCGAGAGCGAGAGCAATAATTCTAGCCCTAGACCTCCTCTGCAACTCAAAACATGCAACTTTTTTTAAACTTTGCCTATGGAGATTTTAAAGGGTAAAAGTTTGTCACCATTCCACAAGCGGACACAATTTCGAAGCATGACATATTGGGTATCACAATTTACTCGGCATAACATTATCTTTCACAATATAAAAAAATATTTAAAAAAATTGGGCTAACTTTACTGTTGTATTTTTCCCCTAAAAAAGTGCGCTTGTAAGACCGCTGTGCAAATACAGTGTGACAGAATGTATTGCAATGACCGCCATTTTATTCTCTAGGGTGAACACTGGGGAAGATTAGGATTGCTGGTTTACTTGTCTGCCCTGCCAAAGGCCACCACAAGATAACAGAAGGAAGCTTAGGCCTGCAGAAGGCCGCAAAGCCGCAGCCTTAAAGGGACACTAAAGTCAGGGCTTTTTAAAAAAAAAAAAAATAACAAACATGTTATACTTACCTCCACTGTGCAGTTCGTTTTGCACAGAGTGGCCCGGAAAGCCGTCTTCTGGGGTCCCTCGGCGGCTGTCTGGGCTCCTCCTCGCAAAAGCTTTCCCTCTTCATGCGAGGGCGCTCGCATGGAGGAAAGCTTTTGCGAGCGCGCTCCCGTGATACAGCGGCGGCCGTAGCCGCCGACTGTATCACTCGGCTCCGCCCCCGGCGCGCCGCGTCATCCGCTCTGATTGACAGCAGCGCTAGCCAATGGCTGCGCTGCCATCAATCCGCCCAGCCTAGCCAATCAACGGCCAGGCTGGGAACCGAAGAGGACGACGTGGACGCGCCCGGGAGATTCGAACGGTCAGGTAAGTACAACGGGGGCTCGGGGGGGGCCGGTACTGTGAGATGTTTTTTACCTTAATGCATAGGATGCATTAAGGTAAAAAAACGTGTACCTTTACAGCCCCTTTAATTACCAGCCGGCACGGCCCGACGCGATCACACGGCGGGGGCGCACGAGACACAGGATGGATGTCTCCGTGCGATCGCGTTGGGCCGGTAATTGAGGCTGCGACTTTGCGGCCTTCTGCAGGCCTAAGCTTCCTTCTCCGGGTGCAAGGTCGCTAATTCCAGTCGCAATTGCGACCAGGCGCCAGGATTTTGTCGAACCCTGGGAGGGTCTACCTGTCTAAACACTAAGGGGAGGATTTTTTAGGCATGCCCTCTCTCTACATAGTTTTTGTCAAAGCTAAAGAAATTGTAGCAACTCAGGATGTGCGTTATGCCAACCCCCGTGTTTAGTCAGTCATTAACAACTTTTTACCACAAAGGCAGCACTGAAAAATACATTCATGTCTCAGGAAACCCTGATAATAATTACTAGGGTTGTCCCGATACCACTTTTTTAGGACCGAGTACAAGTGCCGATACTTTTTTTTTTTTAAATGTGTCCCCAGATGCAGCCATGTCCCCAAAGAGAAAGCCAAGCCCAGCCCTCCCCCCGCCGCCGAGGTCTAGTTGATCAGCGCGGGGAACAATACAGCTTTCATTTGAATGGCTGTGCGTTCCTCGCCGCGTCATAAACAGCCGCTCCCCCTTGTCCGGCACTTTGATAGACAGATCACCCATCCAATCCTGGGACGGGTAATCAGTCTATCAAAGTGCCGGACAAGGGCTGTATATGACGCGGCGGGGAACGCACAGCTATTCAAATGAAAGCTGTATTGTTCCCCGTGCTGATCAACTAGACAGCAGTGGTGGGGGGGGGGGGGGGGCTTGGCTATCTCTTTGAGGACTGCTCTTCTCCGCTCTCCGCCCCCTTGCCGCCC
Organism: Rana kukunoris; assembly: GCA_029574335.1. Taxonomy (NCBI): domain Eukaryota; kingdom Metazoa; phylum Chordata; class Amphibia; order Anura; family Ranidae; genus Rana; species Rana kukunoris. The sequence continues at coordinate 146,809,257 of CM056057.1, read as the reverse complement.
GCCCTCTCTCTAAAAAAACAAAAAAAACAGTATTCGGTCAGGCATCGGGAGCATTTGCGCGAGTACTTGCTCAGTATCGGTCCCGATACTGATACTAGTATCGGGACAACCCTAATTACTATATCTGCAGAATACATTGGTGTGAGCAACAAAATGAAGAGACAAGAAGAAATAAGAGGATAAGGAATGTGGCCTTCTTAGAGTATGTGACACCTAGGGCTGCTCTATACAGTGAGGGGGAAAAAGTATTTGATCCCCTGCTAATTTTGTACGTTTGCCCACTGATCAGTCAATCATTTTAATGGTAGGTTTATTTTAACAGTGAAAGACAGAATAACAATAAAAATATCCAGAAAAGCGCAATTTAAAAAGGTTAAAGCGGTTGTAAAAAAAAATTTTTTTTAAACCTGCAAGGCAAAAGGCATAATCAGCTAGTATGCACCGCATACTAGCCGATTATGAAATACTTACCTCGGAACGCCGAGCGAGATGTCATCTTGCTCCGGCGTGTCTTCCGGGTAGTGTTGCCACCTCATCCCTTTAAAACAGAACACATATGACTTACACAGGTTCTGAGGCTCAGGCTAATGCAGATTAGGCACCGAGTGAGTTTAATTACCACCATAATCAGCCACAGAACCTGTGTAATTCATATGTGTTCTGTTTTAAAGGGATGGGGTGGCAACCCTGCTTCCGGGTATCGCCGCTTCAGTGCTGTGATTGGCTGGAGCGGTGATGACGTCACTCCCGCGTGTGCGCGCGGGAGATTTCAAATCGGCAAGGTCCGGCGGCTGCCGGTCCTTACGCCCTGGATTCCCCCTGCGCATGCGCCGCGAATATCTCTTAAACCGTACAGGTTTAGGAGATATTCTTTATACCTACAGGTAAGCTTTATTATAGGCTTACCTGTAGGTAAAAGTCAAAAAGAGGGCTTTACAACCACTTTAAATTGATTTGCACTTTTAATGAGTGAAATAAGTATTAGATTCCCTACCAATGAGCAAGATTTCTGGCTCCCAGGTGTCGTCTATACAGGAAACAAGCTGAGATTAGGAGCACTCTTAAAGGGGTGCTCCTAATCTCAGCTTGTTACCTGTATAAAAGACACCTGTCCACAGACCAAAGATTGTAGGCCCTACACAAGGCTGGAATGGGCTACAAGAGAAGGAATGTTGCCTATGACCCCCAAGAACACCGTCAAACATGAAGGTGGAAACATTGCACTTTGGGGTGTTTTTCTGCTAAGGGTACAGACAAGACATTTTCACTGCATCAAAGGGACGATGGACGGAGCCAAATATTGGGCGAGAGCCTTCTTCCCTCAGCCAGGGAATTGAAAATGGGTCGTGGATGGGTATTCCAGCACAGCAATGACCCAAAACACACGACCAAGGCAACAAACGAGTGGCTCAAGAAGAAGCATATTAAGCCTCTTTCACACTGAGGCGCTTGAAAAACTGCCAGTAAAACACTGAGCGCTTTTGAAGAGCTTTTCAGGCGCTTTTGAAGAGCTTTCAATTAATTTCAATGGAGAGGGGTGTTTTTTCACCGCTCTGCCAGCGCACTGCCCCAGTGTGAAAGCATTCATTGATGGAAAGTTTTCGAAAGGTTTTCAGGCACTGTTTAGACCGATACCGAGTATTTGCGGGAGTACTTGTACTCGCGCAAATGCTCCCGATACCTAAATAGAATACTTTTTTTGTATTTATCAACATGTTCTGTGAAAATTCTTTGAGTTTTTTACTACTGTATGACAAGAAAATTATTTTTTTTTATTCATTTTTACTTTTTTTATTTTTTATAATGTCTTGAGTTAGAGTTCTTCATAATTCTAAAGAAAATATCCTTAGTCTGTATTGTGGTTTGAAAACTGTCACATGACATTTAAAAAAAGTATCGGTATTCGGTATCGGCGAGTACATGAAAAAAAGTATCGGTACTTGTACTTGGTCCTAAAAAAGTGGTATCGGGACAACCCTAGTTTTTAGCATGATTGAAAAAATGTTGCTTTGCATGCTCTAGTTTCATCCAGCGGACATCAAGCAGCCTGGTCTGTGACAAAGGTGTGTCTGTGAGACTGTGGCAGAGACAATAGATAGATAGCTCTACTAATGAAGATAATAATTTCAATGGTGGAATGTACTCTCTGTCATGCATTACTGTCCTATCAGTGCTTTATCTAAACATGGTAAACAAAAACAACAAAGAAATCAGTCATTTGCCAATCATTACAGTCTGTGGTGCCAGTCCTCAACAACAAATGTCTCCCACACAAACATAGGCATGAACCATTTACAAATTTACAGATGAACACTGACTTCAGCCAATCAGATGCAGACGCTGTGAGTGTTTAGCAATAGCACTGCCGCTGCCAGTGGGTTGAAGGAAGAAAAATGAACAGATTCCTACATCCACACAGACGAGGCGGGTGGTGAAAATCTCCCCACTCACTGGGACATTGTATTCTAATAGCGGGACTCTCCGTGGTCAGAATATGCAGCTGCTGATCGACATATAAATCAATCCATCGATCAACTTCTATCAAACTGGAACAGCCACACACGAATCACAATTCAACTTGCACCTCCTGAAGTGGATGAATTTGTCTTTGTCAACGGCCAGCATTACTCTGGACTTCTACTGAATCTTCCTGCCGAGTACCCAGCATCAGAGTCCAGTGTAAACAAAGGTCTTTACAGACCCTACCCAGCGTAATGTGAACCGGAGGAACCCATCCCCAGCATACGCACCAAAGCAATCCCCCCCCCCCCCTTCCCAACCCTAGATGTGGCAACAGCACCAACCATGAACTACAACTCCCAGCATCAGCCTCCCATTTATGCCCACATCACTATACCCCAGTGGACGAAGCAACTCCAGCAAATCCAGCTCAGATGTGCCCGAATCACTGTGGTTGGACAGCTCACATATTTCAGGGGTCAAAGCCCCCTTTCTCAGCGCTCTGGGTATGTTTGCCCTCCTGTGTTTCTTAACAGTGTTGCTTGGAGTTTCCCCACTTGAGGGCAGCTTCAGTCTAGGCCAGGGATCTCCAAACTACAGCCCTCCAGCTGTTGCAGAACTGGAAATCCCATGAGGCATTGTAAAACTCTGACTTTCCGGGACATGACTAGGCATGATGGGACTTGTAGTTCCTGAACAACTGGAGGGCCGTAGTTTGAAGACCCCTGATCTAGGCACTATGCATACACCATCGGAAACTGAACAGAATGAGCGATGAGGTTTTGCTTTTGTTGCATTCTTGAACTCATAAAAAGTGATAAAGCGGAGGTTCCGCCATTTTTATTTTTGTTAAAGTCGGCAGCTGCTGACTTTTAAAAACAGGACACTTACCTGTCCAGCGTGCCCGCGATGTCAGCAACCGAGACTGAGCAATCGCTTGGTCCTGGGCTGCTTCCGCCGCCATCCTCGGTGAGGGAATCAGGAAGTGAAGCCTGACAGCTTCACTGCCCGATTCCCTACTGCACATGCGCGAGGATCGCGGCGCGCCGTCACTGGTCCCCGCTCTCTCCTGGGAAGTGTTTCCCAGAAGACAGCGGGGGGGGGGGGGGGGACATCACAAGCTGGATTCCCCGCAGGGATCAGACCCGGAAGTGGTGCAAATACTTGTCTTTGACAGGTATCTGCACCCCCCTCCCCCTGAAAGGTGCCAAATGTGTCACTGAAGGGGGGGGATACAACAAGTGGAGGTTCACTTTTTGTGTGAACCTTCGCTTTAAAATAAAAAGTTATACTCACCCGCTCTGAGCAACAATATTGCACAGAGCGGTTCTTTTACCTTCTTTTTTGGAAGTCACCTACTGGCAACGTCCGCTTCTCCCTGCTACAGGTTTCCCCCCCCCCATAGCAAGCTGGATGCTATGGGGGAGCCCATGTGCGTCTATTGACACACACAGCATTGGTAAGCCATGCCCCCCTGCTTCCTACTTACAGCAGCGGGAGGCTTGGGTCACCTACATCCTCCATTCCAGCACTGCAGCCTCTGTCTTCAAAACGTATCATTATTAGAAGTGTGATATGTCTGTGTCCCCCGATATGTCTGCGTCTCCCGCTGTGTATCCATTCTCTGACCGCTACATCACTGCTGAACCCAGTAGTGACACAGGATGGAACCATGGTGGGGGACACAGACATACAACAGTCCCAGAAGTTTGGGAATATTCATTATAAAGAGACAGTAGCCAGACACACAACAGCTTATAGCCAGGCACTGGGGGGGGGGGGGGGGATTAGGCACGAGGCAGTCATCTGTAGATATTAGATGTGACTTTTGTAAATGACTACTTTAGCAGGGCATTAGGTAAACACATTATCAGAGGGTCACATTTGTCAGATTGGGCACCAGGGGTCTAACCACTCACAAAGCTGAGAACTGATGTACATAGAGATAAATACAGAGAGCAGAGCAGTTATTGGTGGAATCCCCAAGAGTCTCTCTCTTCTGACCATATTATGAGCCCTGACAGAGAGAAGGCCAGTCCTCCCAATTCTCACACACCATCCCAGAGTACACGTGACACACACACAGCAGCAATGACAGAAGTACAACACTGAAGTACACACCGTAATCCTGCATACTGTACACAATAAATTCACGGGGCTGGCAGGGGAGCTCTGCAAAGTGCTGAGGAACTACAAGTCCCAGAGTTCCCCGCTGTCAGGTCGCCTTGTGGTTGCCCGGCCACTTACTGTCTCCAGAGCTTCTCCCTTGTGGACTCCCCGGCTCCCTCAGTTCCGTCTGCAGCTGCTTCATATCCCTCTCCTCGTCCCCAGCTCCCGCACCCACCGCCATTTCTCCCGGCCCTGCTGCACTTCCGGGTCCGCCGTACCACGGCGACAGCGCCAGCTCACTTCCGGGCAGCGTCACCTACTGCCAAGGAGGAGGGCGGGGCCGAATCCCATAGCAACCAAAGAACGCCTCCAGGCAGCTTGCTTCCTGGTCTGAGTCGCCGCCCTTGGCGTGTGTAGCCATGACAACGACCACACAAAAAGCTAAAAAGAAACGGTCACCTACATTGTCTTGTACATATTGTTCAACATCATACCCTTACACTCCTCACCTGTACATACTGCCCACCGCCATACCCTTACACTCCTCTCCTGTACATACTGCCCACCGCCATACCCTTACACTCCTCTCCTGTACATACTGCTCACTGCCATACCCTCCGCACTCCTCTCCTGTACATACTGCCCACCACCATACCCTCCACACTCCTCTCCTGTACATACTGCCCACCGCCATACCCTCCGCACTCCTCTCCTGTATATACTGCTCACTGCCATACCCTCCACACTCCTCTCCTGTACATACTGCCCACCGCCATACCCTCCACACTCCTCTCCTGTACATACTGCCCACCGCCATACCCTCCGCACTCCTCTCCTGTACATACTGCCCACCGCCATACCCTTACACTCCTCTCCTGTACATACTGCTCACCGCCATACCCTTACACTCCTCTCCTGTACATACTGCCCACCGCCATACCCTCCGCACTCCTCTCCTGTACATACTGCCCACCGCCATACCCTCCACACTCCTCTCCTGTATATACTGCCCACCATCATACCCTCCACACTCCTCTCCTGTACATACTGCCCACCGCCATACCCTCCACACTCCTCTCCTGTATATACTGCCCACCATCATACCCTCCACACTCCTCTCCTGTACATACTGCCCACCGCCATACCCTCCACACTCCTCTCCTGTATATACTGCTCACTGCCATACCCTCCACACTCCTCTCCTGTACATACTGCCCACCGCCATACCCTCCGCACTCCTCTCCTGTACATACTGCCCACCGCCATACCCTCCGCACTCCTCTCCTGTACATACTGCCCACCGCCATACCCTCCACACTCCTCTCCTGTACATACCGCCCACCACCAAACCCTCCACACTCCTCTCCTGTACATACTGCCCACCGCCATACCCTCCGCACTCCTCTCCTGTATATACTGCTCACTGCCATACCCTCCACACTCCTCTCCTGTACATACTGCCCACCGCCATACCCTCCGCACTCCTCTCCTGTACATACTGCCCACCACCATACCCTCCACACTCCTCTCCTGTACATACTGCCCACCGCCATACCCTCCGCACTCCTCTCCTGTATATACTGCTCACTGCCATACCCTCCACACTCCTCTCCTGTACATACTGCCCACCGCCATACCCTCCGCACTCCTCTCCTGTACATACTGCCCACCACCATACCCTCCACACTCCTCTCCTGTACATACTGCCCACCGCCATACCCTCCGCACTCCTCTCCTTTACATACTGCCCACCGCCATACCCTCCGCACTCCTCTCCTGTACATACTGCCCACCACCATACCCTCCACACTCCTCTCCTATACATACTGCCCACCACCATACCCTCCGCACTCCTCTCCTGTACATACTGCCCACCGCCATACCCTCCGCACTCCTCTCCTGTACATACTGCCCACCACCATACCCTCCACACTCCTCTCCTATACATACTGCCCACCACCATACCCTCTGCACTCCTCTCCTATACATACTGCCCACCTCTCCTGTACATATTGCCCACCACCATACCCTCCACACTCCTCTCCTGTACATACTGCCCACTGCCATACCCTCCACACTCCTCTCCTGTACATACTGCCCACTGCCATACCCTCCACACTCCTCTCCTGTACATACTGCCCACCACCATACCCTCTGCACTCCTCTCCTGTACATACTGCCCACTGTAATACCCTCCACACTCCTCTCCTGTACATACTGCCCACCGCCATACCCTCCACACTCCTCTCCTGTACATACTGCCCACCGCCATACCCTCCGCACTCCTCTTCTGTACATACTGCCCACCGCCATACCCTCCGCACTCCTCTCCTGTACATACTGCCCACTGTAATACCCTCCACACTCCTCTCCTGTACATACTGCCCACCGTCATACCCTCCACACTCCTCGCCTGTACATACTGCCCACTGCCATACCCTCCACACTCCTCTCCTGTACATACTGCCCACCACCATACCCTCTGCACTCCTCTCCTGTACATACTGCCCACTGTAATACCCTCCACACTCCTCTCCTGTACATACTGCCCACCGCCATACCCTCCGCACTCCTCTCCTGTACATACTGCCCACCGCCATACCCTCCGCACTCCTCTCCTGTACATACTGCCCACCGCCATACCCTCCGCACTCCTCTCCTGTACATACTGCCCACCGCCATACCCTCCGCACTCCTCTCCTGTACATACTGCCCACCGTCATACCCTCCACACTCCTCTCCTGTACATACTGCCCACCGCCATACCCTCCGCACTCCTCTCCTGTACATACTGCCTACTGCCATACCCTCCACACTCCTCTCCTGTACATACTGCCTACTGCCATACCCTCCGCACTCCTCTCCTGTACATACTGCCCACCGCCATACCCTCCGCACTCCTCTCCTGTACATACTGCCCACCGCCATACCCTCCGCACTCCTCTCCTGTACATACTGCCCACCGCCATACCCTCCGCACTCCTCTCCTGTACATACTGCCCACCACCATACCCTCCGCACTCCTCTCCTATACATACTGCCCACCACCATACCCTCTGCACTCCTCTCCTATACATACTGCCCACCTCTCCTGTACATATTGCCCACCACCATACCCTCCACACTCCTCTCCTGTACATACTGCCCACTGCCATACCCTCCACACTCCTCTCCTGTACATACTGCCCACCACCATACCCTCTGCACTCCTCTCCTGTACATACTGCCCACTGTAATACCCTCCACACTCCTCTCCTGTACATACTGCCCACCGCCATACCCTCCGCACTCCTCTCCTGTACATACTGCCCACCGCCATACCCTCCGCACTCCTCTCCTGTACATACTGCCCACCGCCATACCCTCCGCACTCCTCTCCTGTACATACTGCCAACTGTAATACCCTCCACACTCCTCTCCTGTACATACTGCCCACCGTCATACCCTCCACACTCCTTTCCTGTACATACTGCCCACTGCCATACCCTCCACACTCCTCTCCTGTACATACTGCCCACCACCATACCCTCTGCACTCCTCTCCTGTACATACTGCCCACTGTAATACCCTCCACACTCCTCTCCTGTACATACTGCCCACCGCCATGCCCTCCGCACTCCTCTCCTGTACATACTGCCCACCGCCATACCCTCCGCACTCCTCTCCTGTACATACTGCCCACCGCCATACCCTCCGCACTCCTCTCCTGTACATACTGCCCACCGTCATACCCTCCACACTCCTCTCCTGTACATACTGCCCACCGCCATACCCTCCGCACTCCTCTCCTGTACATACTGCCTACTGCCATACCCTCCACACTCCTCTCCTGTACATACTGCCTACTGCCATACCCTCCGCACTCCTCTCCTGTACATACTGCCCACCGCCATACCCTCCGCACTCCTCTCCTGTACATACTGCCCACCGCCATACCCTCCGCACTCCTCTCCTGTACATACTGCCCACCGCCATACCCTCCGCACTCCTCTCCTGTACATACTGCCCACCACCATACCCTCCGCACTCCTCTCCTATACATACTGCCCACCACCATACCCTCTGCACTCCTCTCCTATACATACTGCCCACCTCTCCTGTACATATTGCCCACCACCATACCCTCCACACTCCTCTCCTGTACATACTGCCCACTGCCATACCCTCCACACTCCTCTCCTGTACATACTGCCCACCACCATACCCTCTGCACTCCTCTCCTGTACATACTGCCCACTGTAATACCCTCCACACTCCTCTCCTGTACATACTGCCCACCGCCATACCCTCCGCACTCCTCTCCTGTACATACTGCCCACCGCCATACCCTCCGCACTCCTCTCCTGTACATACTGCCCACCGCCATACCCTCCGCACTCCTCTCCTGTACATACTGCCAACTGTAATACCCTCCACACTCCTCTCCTGTACATACTGCCCACCGTCATACCCTCCACACTCCTTTCCTGTACATACTGCCCACTGCCATACCCTCCACACTCCTCTCCTGTACATACTGCCCACCACCATACCCTCTGCACTCCTCTCCTGTACATACTGCCCACTGTAATACCCTCCACACTCCTCTCCTGTACATACTGCCCACCGCCATGCCCTCCGCACTCCTCTCCTGTACATACTGCCCACCGCCATACCCTCCGCACTCCTCTCCTGTACATACTGCCCACCGCCATACCCTCCGCACTCCTCTCCTGTACATACTGCCCACCGCCATACCCTCCGCACTCCTCTCCTGTACATACTGCCCACCGTCATACCCTCCACACTCCTCTCCTGTACATACTGCCCACCGCCATACCCTCCGCACTCCTCTCCTGTACATACTGCCTACTGCCATACCCTCCACACTCCTCTCCTGTACATACTGCCTACTGCCATACCCTCCGCACTCCTCTCCTGTACATACTGCCCACCGCCATACCCTCCGCACTCCTCTCCTGTACATACTGCCCACCGTCATACCCTCCACACTCCTCTCCTGTACATACTGCCTACTGCCATACCCTCCACACTCCTCTCCTGTACATACTGCCTACTGCCATACCCTCCACACTCCTCTCCTATACATACTGCCCACCGCCATACCCTCCGCACTCCTCTCCTGTACATACTGCCCACCACCATACCCTCTGCACTCCTCTCCTATACATACTGCCCACCACCATACCCTCCACACTCCTCTCCTGTACATACTGCCCACCGCCATACCCTCCGCACTCCTCTCCTGTACATACTGCCCACCACCATACCCTCTGCACTCCTCTCCTATACATACTGCCCACCGCCATACCCTCCACACTCCTCTCCTGTACATACTGCCCACCGCCATACCCTCCGCACTCCTCTCCTGTACATACTGCCCACCGTCATACCCTCCACACTCCTCTCCTGTACATACTGCCTACTGCCATACCCTCCACACTCCTCTCCTGTACATACTGCCTACTGCCATACCCTCCACACTCCTCTCCTATACATACTGCCCACCGCCATACCCTCCGCACTCCTCTCCTGTACATACTGCCCACCACCATACCCTCTGCACTCCTCTCCTATACATACTGCCCACCACCATACCCTCCACACTCCTCTCCTGTACATACTGCCCACCGCCATACCCTCCGCACTCCTCTCCTGTACATACTGCCCACCACCATACCCTCTGCACTCCTCTCCTATACATACTGCCCACCGCCATACCCTCCACACTCCTCTCCTATACATACTGCCCACCGCCATACCCTAAGATGACCAGATTTTTTAAATGAAATCCGGGGACATATTTTTGTTTTTTTACTAGTAATGGCGGCAATCAGCCCGTCACCTCCTCCACCCACCTCACAGCCTGTCAAGTCTTATTCTCCGGGCCCCTGCCTACTACTGGGTGGGGAGCAGAGGAAGATCACTCCACCAGTGAAGGCAGGGAGATAAAACAGGCGGCTGGCTGGGACTTGATCCAAGGCAGAACAACATGCGAAAGGGAGCTAAATGGGCACCCAAAACTGAAGAAAGATTCCCTCCACTCTGACCAGCACATGATCATCAGAAAGGGGCACAGATAATGGAAAAAATACACCCCCCTAATCTAGTAGGAGCAGCAGAGTGTGGAGGGGGGGGTGTGTGATTCAGATTTTTGTATTTTATTCTGCACTGACTGTCTTTGAAATTGCCTCAGCCCCTGTTCAAATCCAATCTGGGGACAAAACTGGGGACACACCTGGTCCGGGGACAGTGTCCTCAATCTGGGGACTGTCCCCTGAAACTGGGGGTGTCTGGTCACCCTACCATACCCTCTGCACTCCTCTCCTATACATACTGCCCACCACCATACCCTCCAAACTCCTCTCCTATACTTACTGCCCACCACCATACCCTCCACACTCCTCTCCTGTACATACTGTCCACCACCATACCCTCCACACTCCTCTCCTGTACATACTGCCCACTGCCATACCCTCCACACTCCTCTCCTGTACATACTGCCCACCACCATACCCTCTGCACTCCTCTCCTGTACATACTGCCCACTGTAATACCCTCCACACTCCTCTCCTGTACATACTGCCCACTGCCATACCCTCCACACTCCTCTCCTGTACATACTGCCCACTGCCATACCCTCCACACTCCTCTCCTGTATATACTGCCCACTGCCATACCCTCCGAACTCCTCTCCTGTACATACTGCCCACTGCCATACCCTCCACACTCCTCTCCTGTACATACTGCCCACCACCATACCCTTTGCACTCCTCTCCTGTACATACTGCTCACTGCCATACCCTCCACACTCCTCTCCTGTACATACTGCCCACCGCTATACCCTCCACACTCCTCTCCTATACATACTGCCCACCACCATACCCTCCGCACTCCTCTCCTATACATACTGCCCACCACCATACACTCCACACTCCTCTCCTGTACATACTGCCCACTGCCATACCCTCCACACTCCTCTCCTGTACATACTGCCCACCGCCATACCCTCCACACTCCTCTCCTGTACATACTGCCCACTGTCATACCCTCCACACTCCTCTCCTGTACATACTGCCCACCTTCATACCCTCCACACTCCTCTCCTGTACATACTGCCCACCTTCATACCCTCCACACTCCTCTCCTATACATACTGCCCACCACCATACCCTCCGCACTCCTCTCCTATACATACTGCCCACCACCATACCCTCCACACTCCTCTCCTGTACATACTGCCCACTGCCATACCCTCCACACTCCTCTCCTGTATATACTGCCCACTGCCATACCCTCCGAACTCCTCTCCTGTACATACTGCTCACTGCCATACCCTCCACACTCCTCTCCTGTACATACTGCCCACCGCCATACCCTCCACACTCCTCTCCTATACATACTGCCCACCACCATACCCTCTGCACTCCTCTCCTATACATACTGCCCACCACCATACCCTCCACACTCCTCTCCTGTACATACTGCCCACTGCCATACCCTCCACACTCCTCTCCTGTACATACTGCCCACTGCCATACCCTCCACACTCCTCTCCTGTACATACTGCCCACTGTCAAACCCTCCACACTCCTCTCCTGTACATACTGCCCACCTTCATACCCTCCACACTCCTCTCCTGTACATACTGCCCACCTTCATACCCTCCACACTCCTCTCCTATACATACTGCCCACCACCATACCCTCCGCACTCCTCTCCTATACATACTGCCCACCACCATACCCTCCACACTCCTCTCCTGTACATACTGCCCACCACCATACCCTCTGCACTCCTCTCCTATACATTGGAGGAAAAGCAGCGGAGGCGATCCAGACCCCAGCACTTGACAAAGATCAAAGACCAGTGGTGGCCCCTGCATGGTTGCATGGTGGGCCCACAATGCATGGACACCGCCCCCGTCACCTCTGCCGCCCTCCCTATTCATGTGCCCGGCCCATTTCAGGACACCAGACACATGAAATACAAAAGTTCCTCCTTGCCAATCAGCAGGCAGGTCAGTAAAACCTGTCTCCTGATTGGCCAAAGCTTTAGGTTATCCTATTGGATGCCTAACGCTTTAGCGGAAAAGGAGACATGGCGGAGGAAGCCTGAGGAGGCGAGCTGACACAGGAGCCACAGCCGCCACTACAGAAGAGTGGGAGGAAGTGCCGTTATTCGATAAGTGTCGCCACACCCGGCCCCCCCCCCCCCAGGGGGAGGTTTGTTTGGGATTAGTGAAGTGACAGCCGGGGGATGCGTCTGACTGCATTTGATGGGCAGAAGTGGCTGTGTATGACGGGCACAGGTGGCTGCAAATAGTGGGCACACTGACTGCGTACGATGGGCACAAGTGGCTGCATATGACAGGCACAATGGCTGCATATGACAGGCACAATGGCTGCATATGATGGGCACAAGTGGCTGCATATGACGGGCACGTGCCTGACTGCATTTGATGGGCAGAAGTAGCTGTGTATGATGGGCACAAGTGGCTGCAAATAGTGAGCACACTGGCTGCGTACGACGGGCACAGGTGGCAGCGTATGACGGGCACAATGGCTGCGTATGATGGGCACAATGGCTGCGTATGATGGGCACAAGTGGCTGCATATGATGGGCACAAGTGGCTGCATATGACGGGCAGGTGCCTGACTGCATTTTATGGGCAGAAGTGGCTGTGTATGATGGGCACAAGTGGCTGCAAATAGTGGGCACACTGACTGCATACGACGGGCACAAGTGGCCGCATATGACAGGCACAATGGCTGCATATGATGGGCACAATGGCTGCATATGACGGGCACAATGACTGCATATGGCGGGCACACTGGCTGGGTATGACAGGCAAAATTGCTGCATACGACGGGCACACTGGCTGGGTATGACGGGCACAGTGAGGCTGCAATTGCTCCCCCAAATTGCTCCACCAAAACGAAGGGATGCTCGCTACAGCTGGGAGGATGTTGGTGGTGGGTGATCCGTACAGCTGGGAGGATGGTGGTGGTGGGCGGGTGATCCGTACAGTTGGTAGGATGGTGGTGGTGGTGGTGGGGGCTTGATCCCTACAGCTGGGAGGATGGTGGTGGTGGGCGGGTGATCCGTACAGCTGGGAGGATGGTGGTGGTGGGGGCTTGATCCCTACAGCTGGGAGGATGGTGGTGGTGGGGGTGATCCCTACAGTTGGGAGGATGGTGGTGGTGGGGGGGTGATCCCTTCAGCTGGGAGGATAGTGGTGGTGGGGGCTTGATCCCTACAGCTGGGAGAATGGTGGTGGTGGGGGGTGATCCCTACAGTTGGGAGGATGGTGGGGGGGTGATCCCTACAGCTGGGGGGATGGTGGTGGTGGTGGTGGGGGAGGCTTGATCCCTACAGTTGGGAGGATGGTGGTGGTGGGGCGATCAGCTGTGCTCTGACGTACAAGCACCGGAAGTGACGCGGGTCCGATTTTTTTATAGGTCCGATGGAATTTTACATCACCGGCAATCAGCAACTCTCTGCCCATCGCTGCCGCCCGCTTCACAGCCTGTCAAGTCTCACTCTTCGAGCCCCAGCTACTCTTGGGTGGGGAGCGGAGGAAGATCACTCTGCCAGGGAAGGTAAGGAGATAAGCAGGCAGGCAGCTGGCCGGGACTTGACCCAAGGCAAAAGAACATGCGAGCGGAGCTGAATGGGCATGCACCCGAAACTGAAGAAATATTTCCTCTGCTCCAACCAGCACATAATCATAAGAAAGGGGCACAGATCATGGAAAATGTAATTCAGATTTTTTTATTTTTTTATTCTGCACTGACTGTCTTTGAAATTTCCCCAGCCCCTGTTCAAATACAATCCTGGGACAAAACCGGGGACAGACTTGGTCTGGGGACAGTGTCCTCATTCTGGGGACTGTCCCCGGAACCCGGGGATGTCTGGTCATCCTACTCTATACTCCTCTTTTACACATACTGCCAGATGTTATACCCTTTATACTCCTCTGTTACACATACTGCCTGATGTCATACTATCTGTACTCCTCTCCTACATATATTACCAGCTGTCATACTCTCCAGGATGATAGTTTTGGGCTTTGACTGCAGGATTTGGTGAGAAGGCATTTGCCCATCTGCAGGAAACAAGGACATTGCGCATAGACTTTTGCCTACATATACCAAAACCTGGGTCTTGTTAATGGCCTGTTAAGCAGTCACAGTGTCCGCCCTATAATTCGGATACTGTCAGTATATATACAGTGCAGAAAATAAGTATTTGAACACCCTGCTATTTTGCAAGTTCTCCCACTTGGAAATCATGGAGGGGTCTGAAATTGTCATCGTAGGTGCATGTCCACTGTGAGAGACATAATCAAACATTTTTTCCAGAAATCACAATTTATGAATTTTCAACTATTTATTTGTATGATACAGCTGCAAAGAAGTATTTGAACACCTGTCTATCAGCTAGAATTCTGACCCTCAAAGACCTGTTAGTCTGCCTTTAAAATGTCCACCTCCACTCCATTTATTATCCTAAATTAGATGCACCTGTTTGAGGTCATTAGCTGCATAAAGACACCTGTCCACCCCATACGATCAGTAAGAATCCAACTACTAACATGGCCAAGACCAAAGAGCTGTCCAAAGACACTAGAGACAAAATTGTACACCTCCACAAGGCTGGAAAGGGCTACGGGGAAATTGCCAAGCAGCTTGGTGAAAAAAGGTCCACTGTTGGAGCAATCATTAGAAAATGGAAGAAGCTAAACATGACTGTCAATCTCCCTCGGACTGGGGCTCCATGCAAAATCTCACCTCGTGGGGTCTCAATGATCCTAAGAAAGGTGAGAAATCAGCCCAGGACTACACGGGAGGAGCTGGTCAATGACCTGAAAAGAGCTGGGACCACCGTTTCCAAGGTTACTGTTGGTAATACACTAAGACGTCATGGTTTGAAATCATGCATGGCACGGAAGGTTCCCCTGCTTAAACCAGCACATGTCAAGGCCCGTCTTAAGTTTGCCAATGACCATTTGGATGATCCAGAGGAGTCATGGGAGAAAGTCATGTGGTCAGATGAGACCAAAATAGAACTTTTTGGTCATAATTCCACTAACCGTGTTTGGAGGAAGAAGAATGATGAGTACCATCCCAAGAACACCATCCCTACTGTGAAGCATGGGGGTGGTAGCATCATGCTTTGGGGGTGTTTTTCTGCACATGGGACAGGGCGACTGCACTGTATTAAGGAGAGGATGACCGGGGCCATGTATTGCGAGATTTTGGGCAACAACCTCCTTCCCTCAGTTAGAGCTTTGAAGATGGGTCGAGGCTGGGTCTTCCAACATGACAATGACCCGAAGCACACAGCCAGGATAACCAAGGAGTGGCTCTGTAAGAAGCATATCAAGGTTCTGGCGTGGCCTAGCCAGTCTCCAGACCTAAACCCAATAGAGAATCTTTGGAGGGAGCTCAAACTCTGTGTTTCTCAGCGACAGCCCAGAAACCTGACTGATCTAGAGAAGATCTATGTGGAGGAGTGGGCCAAAATCCCTCCTCCAGTGTGTGCAAACTTGGTAAAAAACTACAAGAAACGTTTGACCTCTGTAATTGCAAACAAAGGCTACTGTACCAAATATTAACATTGATTTTCTCAGGTGTTCAAATACTTATTTGCAGATGTATCATACAAATAAATAGTTAAAAAAATCATACATTGTGATTTCTGGATTTTTTTTTTTTGATTATGTCTCTCACGGTGGACATGCACCTACGATAACAATTTCAGACCCCTCCATGATTTCCAAGTGGGAGAACTTGCAAAATAGCAGGGTGTTCAAATACTTATTTTCTGCACTGTATATATATACACTGCTCAAAAAAAATTAAAGGAACACTTTGAAAACATATCAGATCTCAACGGGAAAAAATCTCATGCTGGATATCTATACTGATATGGACTGGGTAATGTGTTCGGGATGAAAAGAATGGCACATCATTTGATGGAAATGAAAATTATCCACCTACAGAGGGCTGAATTCAAAGACACCCCAAAAATCAAAGTGAAAACATTATGCAGCAAGCCAGTCCATTTTGCTGAAATTTCTTTGCAACAACTCAAAATGGTCCTCAGTAGTTTGTATGGCCCCCAAGTGCTTGTATGCATGCCTGACAACATCAGGGCATGCTCCTAATGAGACGATGGATGGTGTCCTGGGGTATTTCCTCCCAGATCTGGACCAGAGCATCACTGAGCTCCTGAACAGACTGAGGTGCAACCTAGCGGCACCGGATGGACCGAAACATAATGTCCCAGAGGTGTTCTTTTGGATTTAGGTCAGGTGAGCGTGGGGGCCATTCAATAGTATCAATTTCTTCATCCTTCAGGAACTGGCTGCATGCTCTCCCTGCATGAAGCCGGCATTGTTGTGCACCAGGAGGAACCCAGGACCCACTGCACCAGCGTAGGGTCTGACAATGGGTCCAAGGATTTTATCCCGATACCTAATGGCAGTCAGGGTGCCATTGTGTAGCCTGTAGAGGTCTGTATGTGTCAGGGAAATGGCCATGGAAGTACTGGCAATCTTGCCAGTAGAAGAAAAGGCCGAAGGCGGTGTCAGGGAAATCTCCGTAGAAGTACTGGCAATCTTGTCAATAGAAGAAATGGCCGCCAGAGGCACATCATGTGACAGGTGGATCCCGCTGCTGGCCTATAAAAGGCTGCCAGTGTCTGACCCAAATTGCTGGATTGTCGCCTGTGTTCCTGTGTCTGTTTACCTAGTAACTCCTGGCTTGATCTCTGCTTTTGGCTTGACCTGTGATCCCGATTATCTCCTCGCTCTGACCCTGGCTTGGCTGACTATTCTTCGACCCACTGCCCACTGTTTATGACCCAGCTTGCTCCTGTTTGCTCTTGGACTGTCTCCCAGTATATGACCTCTGGCCTGGCTGCGAACCCTGCTCCTGGTTTACCCTGCAAACGCCTACTCAGGACTTTTTCTTTCTGCACGGCTACTGACATCGTTACCCAGCGCACCCCAGCCACGTTCTGCTTACTAGCCTGTTGCAGCACTACTGGCAACCCGTGCACCTTTGGGCATTGTATCCCCTGTATCACTCCCAGGGGATCGCTGCACTTAGCCACAAGGGGCGCCCTCTCTGCCACTCGGCCTCACATCAGAGATTTGACAGTATGTCTCTCCATGGATATGCCTTCCCAGACCATCGCTGGCCCACCACCAAAGCAGTCATGCTGAACGATGTTGCAGGCAGCATAAAGTTCTCTGCGGCTTCTCCAGACCTTTTCACGTCTGTCACATATGCTCAGGGTAAACCTGCTCTCATCTGTGAATAGCATGGGGCACCAGTGGTGGACCTGGCAATTCTGGTGTTCAATGGAAAATGCCAATCGAGAGCCACAATGTCCGGCAGTGAGCACAGAGCACATTAGAGGACATCGGGCCCTTAGGCCACCCCCATGAAGTCTGTTTCTGATTGTTTGGTCAGAGACATTCACACCAGTGGCCTGCTGGAGGTCATTTTGTAGGGCTCTGGCCGTGCTCATCCTGTTCCTCCTTGCACAAAGGAGCAGATACCGGTCCTGCTGATGGGTTAAGGACCTTCTATGGCTCTGTCCAGCTCTCCTAGAGTAACTGCTTGTCTCCTGGAATCTCCTCCATGCTCTTGAGACTGTGCTGGAAGACACGGAAAACCTTCTGGCAATGACACGTATTGATGTGCCATCCTGGAGGAGTTGAACTGCCTGTGAAACCTTTATAGGGTCCAAGTATCGCCTCGTGCTACCATGTGTTTTATCATAGCGTGTGTTGTTTCAGTGGTCCTTGCACTTACACTATTGCCAGGTGTGCCAGAGGGAGCTGAGGCTGTTATTGGTGTTGAGGGCAGAGTATGGAGCCAAACATACTTAAGCGGCTCCTCCAGGGGTAGTGCTACATACATTTTCCTAATAATTATTATCTACAATTGTGATTAACAAGAAGAAATGTGTCCCATAGTCCATCAGCTGCCCAAATAAAGTCAGCCCTTGTGTTATAGTGAAGTGCTGGTCAGGAACTGCAGTCCTCCAACATCCTATTACAGGTCACTATAACGTGATTAAACTGCTCTATTGTTAAAAATATAATGTCACTTCTGTAAAACAGCCACGTCAATATTATTCTGTTCAAGAATGGCACACATTTGCTACTGCTAGTATATAGGTAAGATATCAGTATCCCAAAGAAATATCATACAAGTATTATTATTTTTTTGTAGTATTTCCGGTTCCTACATCAATCCATAAAAGAGCATTGTAGCTGGAGACAAGCTTTTCATCTAGTAAATAAATAAATAAATGCTATGGCGGCCAGATGCATTTTGATTTTATTATTTTTTCGATAGTCAATTCGATCAAAACAAAGTTGGAAAACAATTGAATGGACATAACTTCCTTTCCAATCGTTTTAGACTTGATTTAGATCAGATTCAAGCAAATCAGGATGATCAGCCAGATTACTGATCACTTTTCATCAGTCGGCATCACCAACATATTTTGGTCATGATTCTGATCGCATTTAACCACTTGCTTACTGGGCACATATACCCCCCTCCTGCCCGGGTAAAATTTCAGCTTCCGGCACTTTAATTGACAATTGTGCAGTCGTGCAACGTGGCTCCCAAACCAAATTTACATCCTTTTTCCCCCCACAAGTAGAGCTTTCTTTTGGTGGTATTTGATCACCTCTGCGGTTTTTATTTTTTGCGCTATAAACAAAAAAATAGCAACAATTTTGAAAAAATTAAATTTTCTCAGTCTAGGCCGATACGTATTCTTCTACATATTTTTGGTAAAAAAAAAAAATCGCAATTAGCGACTGGTTTGCGCAAAAGTTATAGCGCCTACAAAATAGGGGACAGAATTATTATTATTTTTTACTAGTAATGGCGGCGATCTGCGATTTGTATTGGGACTGCGACATTATGGCGGACATCATTCACACCATTATGGCGGACACCATTCACATTTATACTGCGATCTGTGCTATAAATATGCACTAATTACTGTATAAATGTGAGGCGGCGTACACACGACCGAGGTTCTTGCTGGAAACCAGCGAGAACCTCGCTGGAAGCTGCATTCCAGCGAGGACCTCGGCCGTGTGTACACAGAGCGCTCGCCCCGCCCGTCGGGAATCCCGTCGAGCGAAAAAAGAGCACGCTCTCTATTTGCTCGACGGCCTGCCTGGATGAATGGCTGGTTGCCATTCCCGACGGGCGGGTCGCCGATTTCGACGGCCGGCAGAGAACCTCGACGGGCGGAACGATGTGTTCTGCCCGTCGAGGTTCTCTGCCGTGTGTACACGGCCTCACTGGCAGGGAAGGGGTTAACACTAGGGGGTGAGGAAGGGGTTAAATGTGTACCCTGCATAGTGTTTCTAACTGTGCGGGAAGGGGAGTGACTGGGGGAGGTGACCAATCTGTGTCCCTATGTACAAAGGACACAGATCGGTCTCCTCTCTCCCTGACAGGAGAGAGGAGTAAACACACAGATCCATGTCCTTGTCTGTGTAACCACCGATCGCGGGTGCCTGGTGGACATCGCGGCCGCCAGTCACGCGCATCGACATCTCAGTGATGCGGCGGGCTCGCGCGCCCTCCAGTGGCTGGAGGTCGGAGGCCGTATATAGATGGCCTCCCGGCAATTGGCATCCACACTGCGGCCGTACAAAGTCGTACGGCCAGCAGGAAGTGGTTAAATCGATAAAATTGTAAGACTGTATGCTGGAAACAGGAATGTAATAGATAACTTACGATCATATCTTTCAACTACCGATCAAATGCCACTTTCTGTGTGTTCCCCCTTCCAGTCAATTACCATTCCCAAAAATAAAGAATAAATGGCGTGGGGATCCCCCCCCCCATAATCCAGACCAGGCATTTCAAGTCTAGTATGCATATTAAGGGGAACCCCACGCCAAAATTAAAAGAAATGGCCTGGAGTCCCCCCAAAATCCATACCAGGTCTGGTATGGATTTTAGGGGGAACCCTGTGCAAAAAATGGTGTGGGATTCCCCCCAAAATCCATACCGGACCCTTATCCAAGCACGCAAACCTGGCAGGCCGCAAGAAAAGGGGGGACGTGAGAGTGCTCCTGCTCCTGAACCGTACCAGGCCACATGGCCCCTATTTAGGGAGGGTGCTTTGGGGTCCCCCAAAGCACTTTGTCCTCATGTTGATAGGGACAAGGGCCTCATCCCAACAACCCTTGCCCCGTGGTTGTGGGGGACCACAAAGCACCCTCACCATGTTGAGGGTATGTGGCCTGGTACGGTTAAGGAGGGGGGCGCTCTCTCATCCTCCCCTTTTCCTGTGGCCTGCCAGGTTGCGTGCTGGGATAAGGGTCTGGTATGGATTTTGGGGGACCCCCATGCCATTTATTTTTTAAATTTTGGTATAGGTTTACCATTAAAATCCATACCAGACCTGAAGGGCCACACCCACACCATTTTATTATTTACTTTGCCACAGGGTTCCCCTTAAATGGGTTGTAAAGGATTCCCCCCCCCCCTAAATAGCTTCCTTTACCTTAGTGTAGGGTGACCAGACATCCCCGGTTTCAGGGGACAGTCCCCGGATTGAGGACACTGTCCCCGGACCAAGTCTGTCCCTGGTTTTGTCCCCGGATTGGATTTGAACAAGGGCTGAGGCAATATCAAAGACATTCAGTGCAGAATTAAAAAAAAATATCTGAATTACACCCCTCCACTCCCCTGCTCCTACTAGCCTAGGGGAGTGTATTTTTTCCATTATCTGTGCCCCTTACTGATGATCATGTGCTGGTCGGAGCGGAGGGAATATTTCTCCAGTTTTGGGTGCATGCCCATTCAGCTCTGCTCGCATGTTTTTCTGCCTTGTCTCCAGTGGCGTAACTAGAACCTTCAGGGCCCCGATGCAAGAAACCAGGAAGGGCCCCCCCCCTGACCCCCTGACCCTCTTTTCTCCGATCCCGGTGGCATTACAGGACCCGGTCGCAAGTAGGCGGCTGCATATAAATGAACCGATTTCTCCAGTTCCCCTTGCTTTTTTTCCTCTCCCTCCCGCAGGCATTCAGCGGCTGCAGGAGGAAAATGGAGAGATCGATTTTTCTATGTCGGTGTTTCGCAATCTTTTTCCAGTCAGGGCACCCTTGAAGTATACCCCTAGGTGAATGGGGCTACACTGCAACCCTCTTGCAACTGTGTGCATTGCATACAGTTGCAGAATAGTGATGATGTATTTAAGGGGTTAAAGCAGGCAGTCAGGAGGCAACATGTTGCCTCTTCACCGGCTGTCAAATGTCTCTGAAAAACGATCCAAGCATGGATCGCTTTTCAGAGGCATAGTATTTTTTTAAGATACTATGAACAAGCAAAAAAATAAAAAATAAACAAATAGGTTCTGATTGTACACAAATAGGGGATCGGGATTAAAAGTGCATACATAAAATGTGCATACATACATGTAAACACACATATAAAAAACACACACACACACACATAAATATATAAATTTTTAGGGGGGCGCAAGCAAATGGAAAAATGCTTAAAAAAAACATAATTTGCAGTGCAAATCAAAAGCTCTCACTGTGCCCATCAAACGCCACCACTGTGCCCATCAAACGCCACCACTGTGCCCATCAAACGCCACCACTGTGCCCATCAAACGCCGCCACTGTGCCCATCAAACGTTGCCACTGTGCCCATCAAACGTCGCCACTGTGCCCAGCAAATGCTGCCACTGTGCCCAAACTCTGCCACTGTGCAAAACGCTGCCACTGTGCCAAAACGCTGCTACTGTGCCCATTTAAACACTGCACCATCAAACTCTGCCACGGTGCCCATCAAACTCTGCCACGGTGCCCATCAAACTCTGCCACTGTGCCCATCAAATGCCGCTAGTGTGCCCAGAAAATACTGGTGTGCCCATTAAATGCTGCCAGTGTGCCATCAAATGCCACCACTGTGAATCCCCCCTCGCCCCGTCCGACTCTTACCCTGTCTCGTGGGGCTGCGGGTGACTGCCAGGGTCCTCCATGCATCTCCTGCCGTCCTCATCTCCCGTCCTCTCCTCCTGATAAGTGTCCAATAGCCGCTCCTATTGTTTCAACCAATCAGGTGATGGGTAACAGACCCGCACACCTGATTGGTGGAGAGGTGGTTCAGTGTTAGCAAAGTGAATATTAATTTGCCTTTCTAACACACCTGGGTGGACTGTGAGCGCCCAGCATGGCGCTCGCGGTTCACCTATTTTGAAGCCTATTAGAGACTATGGCTCTAATCAGGTGCTTCAACACCCCCCTGTGATTCAGGCGCCCGAAAAGGAGCCGGACACCTAAATATGGGGGTGGCAGCGGTGGCATAGAGGGAGTGACTGGGGAGAGGGATCGGCACACATGCGTCCTTATGGACACACTGCCACTGATAAACACATGCACATACATGCACACTCACACACATACAATACATACATACAGTACATACATATACACACACACATACATATGCATACACACATGCATCCATACATACATACACACACACACACACAGTATATACACACAGTATATACATATACACACACACAGTATATACACACAGTATATACATATATATACACACACACACACAGTATATACATATACACACACAGTATATACACACAGTATATACATATACACACACAGTATATACATATATACACACACACACACACACACAGTATATACATACAGTATATACATATATACACAGTATATACATATACACACACAGTATATACATATATAAACACACACAGTATATACATATATACACACACACACAGTATATACATATATACACACACACACACAGTATATACATATATACACACACACACAGTATATACATATATACACACACAGTATATACATATATACACACACAGTATATACATATATACACACACACACAGTATATACATATATACACACACACACACAGTATATACATATATACACACACACAGTATATACAGTACATATATACACACACACAGTATATACATATATACACACACACACAGTATATACATATATACACACATACACAGTATATACATATATACACACACACAGTATATACAGTACATATATACACACACACACACACAGTATATACATATATATGCACACACACAGTATATACATATATACACACACACAGTATATATACACACACACACACAGTATATACAGTACATATATACACACACACACACAGTATATACATATATACACACACAGTATATACCTATACCACACACAGTATATACATACACACAGTATATACATATACACACAATTACACACAGTATATACATATACACACAATTACACACAGTATATACATATACACACATACAGTAGATAGTCAAAAAAAACGGGAGACATTTACCTTGGCACTTCCTGCCGGGTACTGCACTCTAGGGGGAGACAAAGCACAGCACTGACTACTTTCACTTTTGACAAGCTCCTTCCCTGCACACTGTGCAGCTGACGATCGTGAAACTCATCTCAGCCGCCCCTGCCGCCGCTCCTCATATCAAAGAGTAGAGGGGGCCCTCAAGGGCCCCCTGCAGCAAGGGGCCCGGTCGCCATGGCGATCTCAGCACCCCTATAATTACGCCACTGCTTGTCTCAAGTCCCGGCCAGCCACCTGCCTGTTTATCTCTTTGCCTTCCCTGGCGGATTGATCTTCCTCCGCTCCCCACCCAGGCGGCGACTGGCAGAGAGTCGCTGATTGCCTCCATTACTAGTAAAAAAAAAAATATCTCCCCGGATTTCATTTAAAAAATCTGGTCACCTTACCTTAGTGCAGTCCTCCTTCACTTACCTCATCCTTCGATTTTGCTTTTAAATGTCCTTATTTCTTCTGAGAAATGCTCACTTCCTGTTCTTCTGTCTGTAACTCAACACCGTAATGCAAGGCTTTCTCCCTGGTGTGGAGAAAGCCTCTTGAGGGGGAGAGGGATAGCAGGCAAGTCAGGACACTCTACTTTGCAGATAGAGAAAGGAGCTGTGTGTTAGTGGGTGTCCTGACACTCCTGCTCGCCCCCTCCTCCCTCAAGAGGCTTTCTCCACACCAGGGAGAAAGCCTCGCATTACTGTGTGGAGTTACAGACAGAAGAACAGGAAGTGAGGATTTCTCAGAAGAAATAAGGACATTTAAAAGCAAAATCGAAGGATGAGGTAAGTGAAGGAGGACTGCACTAAGGTAAAGGAAGCTATTTAGGGAAAAGGCCGTTGGCCAATTAAAAATGACCACACAGTGGTTGAAGGAGAAATAGAGAAGTTAAAGGGGCTGAAAGAGAGAAGTTAAAGCATGTATGGCTAGCTTAAAGGATCACTAAAGGATTTTTTTTTTAGCTAAATAGCTTCCTTTTTTTTCCATTTTAACACCCTTTAAGGATGTTGGACATCATCATTGCCGCCAATGGAAACGATGACTTCCGTGAAATAGAGCTTGCAAACCAACAACAGTATAACCAAACAGGCCGTTATAGGGTGACTCTAATGTCTCGTACACATGGCCAGACTTTCTGAGAAAAAAAGTCAGACAGCCTTGTGTAGCCTCCATCTGAATTTTTTTGTCAGAGGTCCAACGGACCTTAGATAGAGAAACTCTTCTCTATCTTTCCGTCGGACTTCCGACGGACTCACGGTGGACTTTTGCATGGTCAAAAGTCCGACCGTGTGTACAAAGCATTAAGCAACCAAACAGCTAGAAGAGCCTTCTTAAAACAAAAGGTATTTGCATGTCTCATTTTCATGGCATAAACTACTTTGGTGATGCCATTCTATAAGTATACACTAGATGGCGCTAAGACATAGATTTACATCAAATGGACTATTTCTTTAAAATTGTTCAGAAAGAAGAGCATAGCGATAGAAACATAGGGCCAGATTCAGCAACACTTGCGCTGGAGTATTTCGATATGCGCCGCGTAACTGTGAAGATGCGCCGTCGTTTCTATGTGCCCGTACCCACCAAACTAGATGCGCCCAATAACGGGCCATTTGCGACCGGCGGAACGTTCCGACGCCAGAGTATCGTCAGCGCTTAATTTCGCTTGGCGCATCAGTCGCGCCTATTGATTTCCCCTGCAAATATGCAAATGAGGGATTTTTCCCAATTCACGAACGGATTAGCACCATACGCTGGCTACATGCGCCGCGCGTATCTCGTCCGTCCGGCGCAAAGTTATTTCTACAAAAGGCTGCTTTATCTTTACTCCAGATGGCCACAGGTCAGCAGGAGAGCAGCTACAGCAGCGTTACCGACGAGAAGAGCTAGCTGAGCACCCCCACTTGCAGGACAACACCTCTGTCCATGCTTGTCTGTCAAATTTTACAGCCATGGAGGAAGACATCATAGGTCTCCATAGCCGAGATGACGGCTGACAGCTCCTGGCCATTAAAGTTCAGCTTTCTCCTGTGTGTTTGCGGGGAACGGGAGCAGCCATCTCAGAACAAAAGTAACATCACTGCGGGGAGGGGGAGCAGGATATACTTTAGTGCCGGAATGGCGCTTCTACGGGCGCATTTAAACGCCCAACGGAAGGCATTGCGCTGACGTTTCCCGTGAAGTGGTGCCGACGGAAGTTGTGAGCATGCGCACAAAGGGGGCGAGTGGAGCCTCACTCACTGCGCATGCTCCGTGGTTGATGCGCTGAACGTAAGCCTCTGCGCTGGGCTCCGCCCATCATTTACATATGATCACACCCACTTCCCCTTGCGTCGGGTTACGCCAGCGCATTATCGTTACTCTGGCGCAAGTTTACGCGCAACTGCTATGTGAATAACAGTACTTGCGCTGAAAGGGTCGTCAGAGTAACGTAAATGAGAAGCGTTACTCTGGAGCAAAGATGCTCTCATCTACCTGAATCTGGCCCATAGGGCCAGATTCAGCAAGACTTGCGCTGGAGTAATTCGATATGCGCCGCGTAACTGTGATTATGCGCCGTTGTTTCTATGTGGCCGTACCCATCAAACTAGATGCGACAGAAAACGGGCCATTTCCGATCGGCTTAACTTTCCGACGCCAGAGTATCGTCAGCGCATAATTTCGCTTGGCGCATCAGTCGCGCCCATTGATTTCCCCTGCAAATATGCAAATGAGGGATATTACCCGATTCGCGAACGGATAAGCACCATACGCTGGCTACATGCGCCGCGCGTATCTCGTCCGTCCGACGCAAAGTTATTTCTACAAATAGCTGCTTTATCTTTACTCCAGACGGCCACAGGTCAGCAGGAGTGCAGCTACAGCAGCGTTACCGACGATAAGAGCTAGCTGAGCACCCCCACTTGCAGGACAACACCTCTGTCCCTGCTTGTCTGTCAACTTTTACAGCCATGGAGGAAGACATCATAGGTCTCCATAGCCGAGATGATGGCTGACAGCTCCTGGCCATTAAAGTTCAGCTTTCTCCTGTGTGTTTGCAGGGAACGGGAGCAGCCATCTCAGAACAAAAGTAACTTCACTGCGGGGAGGGGGAACAGGATATACTTTAGTGCCGGAATGGCGCATCTACGGGCGCATTTAAACGCCCAACGGAACGCATTGCGCTGACGTTTCCCGTGAAGTGGTGCCGACGGAAGTTGTGAGCATGCGCACAAGGGGGCGAGTGAAGCCTCACTTACTGCGCATGCTCCGTGGATGATGCGCTGAACGTAAGCCTCTGCGCTGGGCTCCACCCATCATTTACATATGATCACACCCACTTCCACTTGCGTCGGGTTACGCCAGCGCATTATCGTTACTCTGGCGCAAGTTTACGCGCAAGTGCTATGTAAATAACAGTACTTGCGCCGAAAGTGTCGGCGGAGTAACGTAAATGAGAAACGTTACTCCAAAGTAAAGAAGCGCCCATCTACCTGAATCTGGCCCATAGTGAGGCTGTCCATAGCAATCAGATTTTTTTTTTTTTCCAACCTGGATATTGTAATAATGGGTGAATACACCCACACTATATTGTCAAAAGTATTGGGACACCTGCCTCTACACGCACATGAACTTTAATGGCATCCCCGTCTTAGTCCATTGGGGTCAATATTATGTTGGCCCACCCTTTGCACCTGTAACAGCTTCAACTCCTCTGGGAAGGCTGTCCACAAGGTTTAGGAGTGTGTCTATGGAAATGTTTGACCGTTCTTCCAGAAGCACATTTGTCAGGTCAGTCACTGATGTTGGACGAGAAACCCTGGCTCGC
This sequence comes from Rana kukunoris, assembly GCA_029574335.1. Lineage (NCBI taxonomy): Eukaryota > Metazoa > Chordata > Amphibia > Anura > Ranidae > Rana > Rana kukunoris. The sequence goes on along the minus strand of CM056057.1, from coordinate 146,781,420 downwards.
AGTCTCGGCTCTAGTTCATCCCAAAGGTGTTCTTTTGGGTTGAGGTCGGGACTCTCTTCAGGCCAGTCAAGTTCTTCCACCCTAAACTCGATCATCCATGTCTTTATGGACCTTGCTTTGTGCACTGGTCCAAATCATTTGGTGGAGGGGGTTTAGATTGTGGGGGTTGTTTTTCAGGGGTTGGGCTTGGCCCTTTAGTTCCAGTGAAGGGAACTCTTAAGGCGTCAGCATACCAAGACATTTTGGACAATTTCATGCTCCCAACTTTGTGGGAATAGTTTGGGGACGGCCCCTTCCTGTTCCAACATGACTGCGTACCCGTGCACAAAGCAAGGTTAATAAGGACATGAATGAGCGAGTTTGGGGTGGAGAAACTTGACTGGCTTGCACAGTCCTGAGTCCTGACCTCAACCCGATAGAACACCTTGGGATGAATTAGAGTGGAAACTGCGAGCCAGGCCTTCTTGTCCAACATCAGTTCAATCCAAAGGGGAAAAATTCCTCGCGCTAACAAAAATAAATTGAATTAAATTACTAATTGAATAAATAAATTTAGATAATATAGTGAAATAAATAAATTTGATGGTGTCCAGCAGCAACACAAAAATATGTGATATACATAAAAAGCAAAAATTAAAAACAGAAAAGTTGCGCTTAGAGACACAATGTGATATTGTGAAGGGAATTAGATGTGTCTATATATATAAATAAAAAACAGACATATGCAGTATAATCATAAAAATGAATAAATTAAATTATATCAAGGTGAATATATATTTAAATATATATAAATAAAGTCCATGCGGGCTGAAATAAAAAACATGAAAAATTCTCTGAAGTCCTTCTAATAGGGTAATGAGAAAAAATATATCAATATATATATAGCAGCTTTCCGAGTTGAATCACAAAGGTAATAACTGTAGATTGTAGAGGTCCTGTGTAAGTCCACCACCAGTTACACAATATTACTTCCAATACGGTGAGGTAAATAAGGATGTACTCTTACCAGATATAAGAGGGATTCAGGCATATCACTCCTAATACGTCTGGAGTAGGACGCTTCCGGATCTTCCACTCTGGATCAATGCGATCTCCACTGGACCAGGCAAAAGTATTCAGCAACTGCAGCAAGCTCAGCATCCCGTTCGGATCAAAGAAAAAAGAAGAAACCGGGGACTCGCCATAGTGAAAGTATTTCCAGGAAGTTTAATTCAAATTGTGCAGCATATACACAAATAATTTAAAATTGCCGGCTAAAAACATGCAAGATAACAAAGGGAAAAAAAATACAAACGTGCGCCCGTGCTTCCGGGGTCACGTGACAAAACGCGGTGACGTAGTGCGTGGCTCCGCCCTGACCGGTTTCGTCAGAAAATGACGTTGTCAAAGGGCACGGGCGACGCACTGAACGTTCACCTCTTAAGTAGATAGAGACGCAACCAAGCCTCTCTTTCGATTCATCACCTTCATTGAAGAATAGTGAAGAAGGCGGAAGTGGGAGTAGACCGGGAAAAACAGGAAGCGCGCTACCAGCGAGATCTGTGTGATGCAGATAGGCATATCCTGCGTCACTCAAGGTCCGATCCGGCCTGAAAGGGCACAATCACTGGTTCCCGGTCCTCCGACGAATGAATAAGTAAATACAAAAAACTAGTTACCTAAGAACATTGTCTGTCACCAATATCCATATGTCCAGAGGTAGATAGTTAAAAGACATATACTTATCTCTAATGGACATACTATAATTTAATTTTAGTCGTCACTAACAATCTAGCTAAAAGTGCACGACCCATTAATTAATAGGCCTATGCGCACAACATGTCTTTATACATATATGCACATTAGTTACCATTATTAAAAATGGAAAAAACGCGCAAGATGCATATACACATTAAATGTCAAGGTAAGCATATAAACTTGCATAAAAAATAATAAAATTCTATTTTGTTTAAAAACAAACTTTCTTTCTTATACAAAACCAATAGTCAAGACAAAAACGACCAATGGCTATATAAAAGGCAAAATCTCCACCTGATAGGACATTTGCACATATATTAAAATATATATTAACAGGAAAACAACTTGATTACCAATAAAGTAAATATAAATAGAAGGTAAATAGAGTTAATTAGCCAAATAAATCTAGCTAACCGCAATTACATAACCAAAAATATTTCTATGAGTTATCCAGGAAAGCATTTACTTCTATATCCACATTTAGGCCCTGCGGCTTAAGACATTTTAACCGATAAATCCAACTCATCTCTAGTTTGGATATAGCTATCCTCTTTGATCCTCCTCTCCAATGGGATTTAAGGATGTCGATAGCAACTATAGAGGTACCGCTTGGATTCCTAGCGTGTACTTCTCTATAATGTCTAGAGACCGAGTGTTTTTTATATCCTCTTCTTATATTCCCTATGTGTTCATTAACTCTGACCTGGAAGGTTCTAATTGTACGTCCCACATATTGTAGCCCACATGGGCAGGTCAACAAATAAACCACATGGGTCATAGAACATGTGATGAAAGATCGTATGTTATAGGTCTGAGAAGTACTGTTTGAGACAAAGCTCAAAGTCTTACGTTCATTCACTGCATTGACCTTACATACAGCACATTTATTGCACTTGTGATAACCAATTATATTCTGAAAAAACATTGGTTTATTGCTTGGAGGATCAACCACTCCTGGGGCAAGGGAATCTCTCAATGAGGGGACCCCTCTAAAAACCACTTGAGGCTGTTCCGGGAGTGCTGGACCAAGAACTGGATCTTCTTTGAGAAGATGCCAGTGTTTCCTGACCAGTTTCTTAATTGCATAATGTTGGTTTGAGTAGTTGGTGATAAAGGGAGAAATGAATCGGTTGTTTACCTCTGCTAGGGGGGCAACTTTGTCCTGTAATAACACAACTCTATCAACTACTTCAATTTCTCGAATAGATTTTTCAAGGTCTTCTGTTAAGTAGCCCTTATCCACAAATCTTGTTGTTAGCATTTTTGCCTGTTCCTCAAAGTCTTCTATTTTGCTACAATTGCGCCTAAGGCGTAAAAATTGGCTCTTGGGTACTGAATCCAACCAGGCTTTATGATGACAGCTATCGCGGGGGATGAATGAGTTGCGATCTGTGGACTTGAAAAAAGTGGAGGTCACAAATTGACCTTCCTCCACTCGTATTACAAGGTCCAAGAAGTTGATCTTACTCTGATCCGCCTCATATTTGAACTCAATCCCCCTATCATTGATATTGAGGGAACCCATAAAGGAATCCAAAGATTCCCTAGATCCCCTCCATAGGAGGAGGACGTCATCTATATATCTGACCCACAAGGCCAACTCTGGCCTGCGGTCAGCATAGATGACGTCCTCCTCCCATTTCCCCATAAAGAGGTTGGCCAGGCTGGGGGCAAATTTGGCCCCCATCGCGACCCCCCTCTTTTGAAGGAAAAATCCACCACTAAACCAAAAGAAATTGTGTGTGGTTGCAAATTGTAAAAGATCTAAAATAAATCTTTGTTGAACTGTAGATAAATCGGAATCCCTTTCCAAAAAGTGTTTGACGGAGGAAATCCCCCATACATGTGGTATAATGGTATATAGGGACGTGACGTCCGCAGTAACCAACCATAAGCCCTCCTCGTATGAAACCTCGTTGATGATATTGATAACATGTTTACTATCTCGGATAAAAGCTGGCAGAGCTCTAACAAGTGGTTGTAAATATCCATCTATATATTTTCCTGCCCTAGACGAAATAGAATTAATTCCACTTATAATAGGTCTCCCTGGTGGATGAATCGGGTCTTTATGGATCTTAGGCAGGTAATAGATCACTGGGATCCTAGATGATGCTGGAATGAGAAAAGCTTTCTCCTTTTTATTCAGCACACCTGATTTAAATCCTTCCTTCACTATTTTAGACAAAACTTTTCTATATGAAGACCGGGGATCTCTAGAGAGGGGCAAATAGGTATCCCTGTCCCCAACTAAAAGACCGAGTTCATTTAGATAGTCAGTCTTGTTAAGTATCACTATTCCGCCCCCTTTGTCAGCGGGGCGGATAACAATACGTTTCTCTTCACAAAGTTGGTCAAAACCTTTTTTCGAAGAGTTATTAAGTTTAGTCTTTTTAATATTAACCTTCTCAAGGTCTCTCAGGAGTACATCTCTGAAGACCTTGATATTAGGTGCCAAACCTCCCGGGGGATTGAACAGGGAAGCATTGGAAAGGTTAGAATGTTGAACCTCAGTACCTGCACTCGTACTCATAGGTTCTCTAATCGGTTTAGAGAGAAAAAATCTTTTCATACTCAATTTTCTAGAGAATTTATGTATATCCATGTGAGTATCAAATTTGTTTAAAGACTGGGGGGGTGCAAACTTCAATCCTTTGTCGAGAAGACTGATCTCCTCTGGAGTCAGCGTGACAGTGCTGAGATTGAAGATCCCCTGTCCTGTTATACTCTTTTCCTTTTTGGTCTTTGATTTCCTCCCCCCTCTAGTTCCTCTCTTTTGTCGCCCATTCTTTGATGGTTTTGGTTGGACCCGGGAAAATCCTTATATTGATTAGTTTCCCTGTCCCTCCATTGGTCCTGTTGGTAAGGAAGATCATATGAATTAGAGGGCCTAGGAGGGTAGAAAGGGGAAGGGGGAGGGGGAAAAGGGTAATAGTATGGCAGCCTTTCATCTCTATTCCATCCATTATGGGTCGCCAACTGTTGATACGGTCCCCCAAATGGGCGGAATTCCTGAAGGGGTTGGAAACGGTTGGTCACCGGGATGGAATAATTATATCGCATGTCATCTTGGGACCTCCAAGGTAATCTCTCAGAGACATTGGTTTCACGATGAGAGGAATCATTTTTGCGATTTTTAGATTTATTTCTCCAACTTGGAGATTTAGTAGATGGACCTGTATTATGGTTATCCCTAGATTTTGGAGGGTGGAAAGGTTGAGACTGTCTCTCTCTTACGGGAGATTTATACGAGACTTTCCTTGGACGTAGGATTGGTCTACTGGGCACATGAGAAGGTGGTATGGGGTTAATCGGATTCCCCAAATTTTGATTCGTAACTGGAATCGTATCCATCTCTAAATTATCCCCCCCACCTTCTTGGATTTTACTTTGCCATTCAAATACTAAACCAGATTTATAATCTCCTACATCTCTATTAAACTTTTTCTTTTTCTTGTTTTTTTGTTCAGTCTCTTCTTTTTCCAACAACTTTTTAAGAGCCAAGGATCGCTCCTTATACTGCTCACTGCTGGTGAGAGGACATAATTTTTCTTTAATACGTTTTATCTCAACATCCAGGCGAGTCCTGAACTCGGTCTTTTAGTTGGGGACAGGGATACCTATTTGCCCCTCTCTAGAGATCCCCGGTCTTCATATAGAAAAGTTTTGTCTAAAATAGTGAAGGAAGGATTTAAATCAGGTGTGCTGAATAAAAAGGAGAAAGCTTTTCTCATTCCAGCATCATCTAGGATCCCAGTGATCTATTACCTGCCTAAGATCCATAAAGACCCGATTCATCCACCAGGGAGACCTATTATAAGTGGAATTAATTCTATTTTGTCTAGGGCAGGAAAATATATAGATGGATATTTACAACCACTTGTTAGAGCTCTGCCAGCTTTTATCCGAGATAGTAAACATGTTATCAATATCATCAACGAGGTTTCATACGAGGAGGGCTTATGGTTGGTTACTGCGGACGTCACGTCCCTATATACCATTATACCACATGTATGGGGGATTTCCTCCGTCAAACACTTTTTGGAAAGGGATTCCGATTTATCTACAGTTCAACAAAGATTTATTTTAGATCTTTTACAATTTGCAACCACACACAATTTCTTTTGGTTTAGTGGTGGATTTTTCCTTCAAAAGAGGGGGGTCGCGATGGGGGCCAAATTTGCCCCCAGCCTGGCCAACCTCTTTATGGGGAAATGGGAGGAGGACGTCATCTATGCTGACCGCAGGCCAGAGTTGGCCTTGTGGGTCAGATATATAGATGACGTCCTCCTCCTATGGAGGGGATCTAGGGAATCTTTGGATTCCTTTATGGGTTCCCTCAATATCAATGATAGGGGGGATTGAGTTCAAATATGAGGCGGATCAGAGTAAGATCAACTTCTTGGACCTTGTAATACGAGTGGAGGAAGGTCAATTTGTGACCTCCACTTTTTTCAAGTCCACAGATCGCAACTCATTCATCCCCCGCGATAGCTGTCATCATAAAGCCTGGTTGGATTCAGTACCCAAGAGCCAATTTTTACGCCTTAGGCGCAATTGTAGCAAAATAGAAGACTTTGAGGAACAGGCAAAAATGCTAACAACAAGATTTGTGGATAAGGGCTACTTAACAGAAGACCTTGAAAAATCTATTCGAGAAATTGAAGTAGTTGATAGAGTTGTGTTATTACAGGACAAAGTTGCCCCCCTAGCAGAGGTAAACAACCGATTCATTTCTCCCTTTATCACCAACTACTCAAACCAACATTATGCAATTAAGAAACTGGTCAGAAAACACTGGCATCTTCTCAAAGAAGATCCAGTTCTTGGTCCAGCACTCCCGGAACAGCCTCAAGTGGTTTTTAGAGGGGTCCCCTCATTGAGAGATTCCCTTGCCCCAGGAGTGGTTGATCCTCCAAGCAATAAACCAATGTTTTTTCAGAATATAATTGGTTATCACAAGTGCAATAAATGTGCTGTATGTAAGGTCAATGCAGTGAATGAACGTAAGACTTTGAGCTTTGTCTCAAACAGTACTTCTCAGACCTATAACATACGATCTTTCATCACATGTTCTATGACCCATGTGGTTTATTTGTTGACCTGCCCATGTGGGCTACAATATGTGGGACGTACAATTAGAACCTTCCAGGTCAGAGTTAATGAACACATAGGGAATATAAGAAGAGGATATAAAAAACACTCGGTCTCTAGACATTATAGAGAAGTACACGCTAGGAATCCAAGCGGTACCTCTATAGTTGCTATCGACATCCTTAAATCCCATTGGAGAGGAGGATCAAAGAGGATAGCTATATCCAAACTAGAGATGAGTTGGATTTATCGGTTAAAATGTCTTAAGCCGCAGGGCCTAAATGTGGATATAGAAGTAAATGCTTTCCTGGATAACTCATAGAAATATTTTTGGTTATGTAATTGCGGTTAGCTAGATTTATTTGGCTAATTAACTCTATTTACCTTCTATTTATATTTACTTTATTGGTAATCAAGTTGTTTTCCTGTTAATATATATTTTAATATATGTGCAAATGTCCTATCAGGTGGAGATTTTGCCTTTTATATAGCCATTGGTCGTTTTTGTCTTGACTATTGGTTTTGTATAAGAAAGAAAGTTTGTTTTTAAACAAAATAGAATTTTATTATTTTTTATGCAAGTTTATATGCTTACCTTGACATTTAATGTGTATATGCATCTTGCGCGTTTTTTCCATTTTTAATAATGGTAACTAATGTGCATATATGTATAAAGACATGTTGTGCGCATAGGCCTATTAATTAATGGGTCGCGCACTTTTAGCTAGATTGTTAGTGACGACTAAAATTAAATTATAGTATGTCCATTAGAGATAAGTATATGTCTTTTAACTATCTACCTCTGGACATATGGATATTGGTGACAGACAATGTTCTTAGGTAACTAGTTTTTTGTATTTACTTATTCATTCGTCGGAGGACCGGGAACCAGTGATTTTGCCCTTTCAGGCCGGATCGGACCTTGAGTGACGCAGGATATGCCTATCTGCATCACACAGATCTCGCTGGTAGCGCGCTTCCTGTTTTTCCCGGTCTACTCCCACTTCCGCCTTCTTCACTATTCTTCAATGAAGGTGATGAATCGAAAGAGAGGCTTGGTTGCGTCTCTATCTACTTAAGAGGTGAACGTTCAGTGCGTCGCCCGTGCCCTTTGACAACGTCATTTTCTGACGAAACCGGTCAGGGCGGAGCCACGCACTACGTCACCGCGTTTTGTCACGTGACCCCGGAAGCACGGGCGCACGTTTGTATTTTTTTTCCCTTTGTTATCTTGCATGTTTTTAGCCGGCAATTTTAAATTATTTGTGTATATGCTGCACAATTTGAATTAAACTTCCTGGAAATACTTTCACTATGGCGAGTCCCCGGTTTCTTCTTTTTTCTTTGATCCGAACGGGATGCTGAGCTTGCTGCAGTTGCTGAATACTTTTGCCTGGTCCAGTGGAGATCGCATTGATCCAGAGTGGAAGATCCGGAAGCGTCCTACTCCAGACGTATTAGGAGTGATATGCCTGAATCCCTCTTATATCTGGTAAGAGTACATCCTTATTTACCTCACCGTATTGGAAGTAATATTGTGTAACTGGTGGTGGACTTACACAGGACCTCTACAATCTACAGTTATTACCTTTGTGATTCAACTCGGAAAGCTGCTATATATATATTGATATATTTTTTCTCATTACCCTATTAGAAGGACTTCAGAGAATTTTTCATGTTTTTTATTTCAGCCCGCATGGACTTTATTTATATATATTTAAATATATATTCACCTTGATATAATTTAATTTATTCATTTTTATGATTATACTGCATATGTCTGTTTTTTATTTATATATATAGACACATCTAATTCCCTTCACAATATCACATTGTGCCTCTAAGCGCAACTTTTCTGTTTTTAATTGTCCAACATCAGTGCCTGACTTCACAAATGCACTTCTGGAAGAATGGTCAAACATTCCTATAGACACGCCTAAACCTTGTGGACAGCCTTCCCAGAAGAGTTGAAGCTGTTATAGCTGCAAAGGGTGGGCCAACTCAATATTGACCCCTCCAGACTAATGCCTCGTTTCCACTGAGCGGATCGGTTCGGTACGGTTCGGTATGGTACGCTATTTTGGGTGTTTACATTATGAAAGCGTACCGTAAAACCGAACCGTACGGCACCAGCAAGGGTCCTGCTTCAGATGAGGGACCAGAGAGAGTGGAACGGTTCGGTTAGGGCGGACCTACAAATGCATCTCACTGATTGGTGGATGCGCTAGGAATTTTTTCTAAAACCTGAATGGTCCCTCACGGTCCGATTTGCAGTGGAAACGCTCACGTGATTAGACCGGCCCCATCCGAACCGCTCCAAAATTACTGACCCGACACGATCCGTGCAGTGGAAACAAGGCATAAGACTGGGATGCCATTAAAGTTCATGTGCGTGTAAAGGCAAGTGTCCCAATACTTTTGGTAACATAGTGTATATTAAATTGCTGCATTTCTCTTGATACTGTGAAAATATTTTGTGTCCAATTGTTTTAAAACGATTACAGCTCCTTTGAAGTTCTTTTGTAGTCATCTGTGGGAGAGCAGAACAATAGTTAAAGTGCATCTAAACCCAAGAAGAAAAGTGTACTATGGTTGCAGCTTAACAGTCCTCCACGTACACAAGATCGGAAATTCCAACAAGAAAACGTGGATTTTTTTTCTGGCTAAATTTTGGCTCAAACTTGTGTTGCATACACACGGTCACACCAAATTCTGCCTGATGACGTCAGGGCTGTCTTAATGAGAGGGCACACCTGGGCACTGCCCAGGGGTCCCAGCTGCATGGGGGGGGGGGGGGCCGCCGCACTTTCCCCAAAGCAGTTGGTCCTTGAGCCCACTCTGCCCCGAAATTAGGGGCCCCCATGATGGCACTGAGAGTGATGGGGGGATATCTGGGGTGTAGAGGGGTCAGAGTGCTGGGGAGGCATCAATCTAGCAGATATATTATATGCATAGGACAGCTTTGTTACTTTATGTATGTAGTATTTTCCCACTGTTTCTTTGCTGTATAGAATGATTGTTCATGTATTTAATGCAGAGCTCCATCCAAAAGGTGCCTTCTACCTACTTGATGTCTGTTTACCTGCACTGTCTCCATTGTAGGGGCTCCAGAGCATTACTTTGCCCAGGGGCCCATGATGCCATTAAGACGGCCCTGGGTGACGTACAACACTACAAGCCGAGAAAATATTGATCTCCTATAATTAGAGATCACATCCATCTGGTAAGCAGCAGTGTTACTGTTTGGTGGAGGCACTATCCTGTCAGCACTTTTTCCTGGACTATTGGATTCATTCAACACTGGGGATATTTCATTTTATATGGACACTCTGCATTAGTATTCTTTAACCACTTAAGACCCGGACCAATACGCTGGTAAATGACCCAAGGTGTTTTTGCGATTCGGCACTGCGTCGCTTTAACAGACAATTGCGCGGTCGTGCGACGTGGCTCCCAAACAAAATTTGCGTCCTTTTCTTCCCACAAATAGAGCTTTCTTTTGGTGGTATTTGATCACCTCTGCGATTTTTATTTTTTGCGCTATATACAAAAATAGAGCGACATTTTTGAAAAAAAAACACTATTTTTTACTTTTTGTTAAAAAAAAAATCAAATAAACTAAATTTTAGTCAAACATTTAGGCCAAAATTTATTTAGCCACATGTCTTTAGTAAAAAAAAAAATCGCAATAAAAAAAAATAGCTACCTAGCGGGAACAGCGGCACTAATACAGCGATCAGAAAAATGATCGCTTAGTGACGCTGGCAATAGGGAGTGAAAGGGTTAACTAGGGCGGTGATCAGGGGGTTAAAACTTTATTAGGGGGGGTGGGGGGGCTATCCTGAACCTAACACTAACTGTTTTTTACACTGCCTGTCACACTGACACTAAATGCAGTGATTAAATCACTGCATTCAGTGACACTGTGACAGGGGGGTGGGGGGGGGGGGCGATCACAAGGGGTTAATATGCCTATGTGAGTGTGTGTCAGTGTTGTGTTGGTGCACACTTACTTGTGATGTCTTCTCTCATCAGCAGCGCTGGGAAACACCGCTGCGATGAGAGAATACATCATTTCCTCCTTCCTGTGTAAACACAGGAGGAGGAAGTGACAGGCTGGGAGCGATCGCGGGGGGGGCGGATATCACGGACATCCGCCCGCAGATCCCGGATCGCTCCCAGAGGTAGGGGGACCCCCGCACGCCGCGGAGGGGGTCCCGATGGGACCCCCGAACCGCACTCAGGCGGGGACGTAAATTTACGCCCTTGTGCCTGTACGTGCCATTCTGTGGCCGTATATGTGCGTGCGGGGGTCCTTAAGTGGTTAATATATTCAATTTTTTTTACCTTTGACACTACTGTTAATGATATTCCTAAGGATTTTTTGGGATTGTTGACACGGACTGCTATTTCTTCACTTTAATTTAATTTTCAGGTTTCTACCTAATTTAGGAATTAACCCCTTCTTGTTATCTTATTGAGGTTTCACAGATCAATTTACAGATATAATTTTTTTCCCTCAGTCGGTGTTTCATAATTTAAATTTATATTTATCCAGCACCTCATTGTCAGTAGTGTCACATTTTAGCTTACAACCATTATTATTAGTGTTGTATAACATTTTCAGTTGCGCTTTACTATTTATCGAATTAGCGCAGTACACCCCTCTTTTTCATATTGTATGTCATGACTACAGAACAGACTCCCATCCCCCCTTCCCTACATGTCTGTATCATAGAGGGAAGGTGTTCTGTAGTCTGCAGATAGAACTGGGAACTGTACTTACTAATAACAGCACAGACAGCGAGCACAGAACGTTCCCAACTATTTGGGTTTCCGGCAGGATGAACAGGTATTTTTTGCATACATCAAACAGATCTAACAAAATGCTTTCAAATGTATAATTAACAGATCAAGAGGGAGCAAATAAGAGAAGTTTATTGTTAGGATTTACATACACTTTGAAGCCTTCTGGTTTGGGAGGCACAACAACATATACCTGGTCATGAGAGGGTAAAGCAATGCATATTTGCATCTGATGTTTATCTAGTCTTTGACATCATTTGCTAAGGTGACTCAGATCCCATCCTGGAAAATACACGGAAGCAGATGTGGGACAATCAAACACCAACTTCCTCTTGACATCTGTCACCTGTGTCTCTGACGTGCACAGATATTTACCTGGCTGCACCTGGTTATCAGACCAAGCCCATACCTTGAGATTAAAGGAAATCTGCACTGGGAAAATATGTAAGCTTCCACTGCTACCTATTATACTTTTCATGCGTATCAGGACTTCTGACCTTTTCTCTGACAGTATGCGATTTCCAAGTCAGTAGTTCTCAAAATGTAGGGCATTGGTGTTCAAAATACTTGATATAGGAGGCCTTAAATATGTCAAGGGACGCACATAATATTCACTAAATGCCATATAAAGGTTTCAGACACTGCAGACGTGCAACAAGAGATGGTCAGAGACTATGGGAATGCTACAGAAGAAGGTCAGAGATTATAGGCATGCTACAGAAGATGGTCAGAGACTAAAAGCATGCTACAGAAGATTGTCAGAGACTATGGGAATACTACAGAAGATGGTCAGAGACTATAAGCATGCTACAGAAGACGGTCAGAGACTATAGACATGCTACAGAAGATGGTTAGAGACTATAGACATGCTACAGAAGATGGTCAGAGACTATAGGCATGTTACAGAAGATGTCAGAGACTATAGGCATTCTACAGAAGAGGGTCAGAGACTATAGGCATTCTACAGAAGATGGTCAGAGACTATAAGCATGCTACAGAAGATTGTCAGAGACTATGGGAATACTACAGAAGATGGTCAGAGACTATAAGCATGCTACAGAAGACGGTCAGAGACTATAGACATGCTACAGAAGATGGTTAGAGACTATAGACATGCTACAGAAGATGGTCAGAGACTATAGGCATGTTACAGAAGATGTCAGAGACTATAGGCATTCTACAGAAGAGGGTCAGAGACTATAGGCATTCTACAGAAGATGGTCAGAGACTATAGGCATGCTACAGAAGATGGTCAGAGACTATAAGCATGCTACTGAAGATGGTCAGAGACCATAAGCATGCTACAGAAGATGGTCAGAGACTAGAGGCAAGCTACTGAAGATGGTCAGAGACTATAGACATGCTATAGAAGATGGTCAAAGACTAGAGGCAAGCTACTAAAGATGGTCAGAGACTATAGACATGCTATAGAAGATGGTCAGAGACTATAGGCATGCTACTGAAGATGGTCAGAGACTATAGGCATGCTACATGAGAACAACACAGACTATGTGCATGCTACAAGAGAGGGCAAAAACTATAGTCATGATATGGGACATGGTCAGATACCATGAACATATTACAAGAGATGGTCAGAGACTATGGGCATGGCACTGAAGATGGTCAGAGACTATAGGTATGCTACAGGAGATCGTTAGAGACTATGTGCATGCTACAAGAGAGGGCAGAGACTATAGGCATGCTATAGGACATGGTCAGATACCATGAGCATGCAACAAGAGATGGCCAGAGACTATATGAATAGAGATTTCAGGCAGTGGCGGTGCATCTATTAAGGGCACACGGGCACCCCTGCCGTCACACCAACCCCTATATGACTAATGAATAGTTGCTCGAATCTATTCATGGCCACCGCTTCCTTCCCCCTATTCAGGCGTCCGGCCCCTTTACAGATGACGGGCGCCTGAATTTCAGAGGTAGGGTGGTTTTTGGAAACACCTGATTAGAGCTATAGACCATAGGCTCTAATAGGCTTCAAGAAAGGTGGACTTGCTTTTCAAACACTGAATCGCCTCTCCTCCAATCATCAGTCTAATACCCATCACCTAATTGCCTGAAGGCAGAGGCGATCCTATTAGATGCCTAGCGGAATGGAAGAAGAGACGCAGGGAAGCATTAAGGACCCGCTGCACATCCCACACAGTCACCCGCTACCAAGATGGGGTAACTGCTGGGCAGACAGCGCGTGGGTAGGGGTCACAGTGGTCGCATTTAATGGGGCACAATAAGCTGCATTTGATCGGCACAAGTGGCTGCATAAGATGGGGCACAAGTGGCTACATAAGATGGGGCACAAGTGGCTGCATATGATGGGCACAAGTGGCTGCATATGATGGGGCACAAGTGGCTGCATATGATGGGGCACGAGGTTCTGCATATGATGGGCACAAGTGGCTGCATTTGATGGGGCACAAGTGGCTGCATTTGTTGGGGCACAGTGGCTTCATTTTATGGGCACAGTGAGGGTGCAATTGATGGCACAGTAGCTGCATTTGATGGGCATGGTGAGGCTGCAATTGATGGGTTTTTTTTCAGTATTTTTCAGTTTATTTGCACCCCCCCCAAAATGTTGATCACCAGCCGCCAGTGATTGCAGGCGTGCTGTAAGAGATTGGTCATAGATGGTGAACATGCTATAGGAGTTGTCAGAGGCTGCGGACTTCCTTCAGGAGACAGTCATAGACTTATCACATTTGTGCGCCCTACAGCCCCCTTAAAAATGTTTTGTGCCAAATTTGATATTTCTCTCAAAAGATTAGATTGGGCACCAGGGATATAAAGGGACAGCCAGACTTCAGAGGGGCAGTTATCATTAGTGGTAGCCTCTATATATCTTTCAATACAAGTTTTCTTTAAAAGGATTTCCCATCCAACTCTAGAGGATGCTATAGGCCGATTCCTCCAAAGTGATGCTAGTTTTGGGGCAGTGCATGTCTCGGCTTCCTTCATATATTCTTGTTTTACTGCCTTCCATTCTGCAACTGGAGAGATTTCCCCTTAAGAGATTCATGTCTATGTAGAATCAATATCTGGTGGCCCATTTAAAACAGAGCGTGAATATCACTCTCCGTATGAAACTGCAATCTCCATACCTCAGCCCACACTTTGTAGCCCATTTATAAAGTGCAGGCTGTGGTGTGGAGTTTGTGGTTTGCAATGGATTTCCCCACTTGGTGCAGCAGAGAGGGGTCCAGGCATCTGTATGCTGGGGTGACATTCCTTTTCAATTCATTTTCAGTACCTGTTCTGCAGTGGCAACAAGTGCTACCCTACCACACAAATGTCACCCCGGCCTTAATGTGATTGGTTGACTAACCAATCAACATGGAAGATTTGAAAGTAGGGAAGGGTAAAGCTCAGTTAGATTTATAAAGTGGCTGTAAACCCCAGACATGAAATATGAACAGAGCATATTCCTCTATAATGTGTACTTATCTCAGACCAGGGCACTATGGGGGTTATTTACAAAGGGAAAATCCACTTTGCACTACAAGTGCAAAGTGCACTTGGAATGCAGTTGCTGTAGATCCGAGGGGGACATGCAAGGTGAATAAAAAACAGCTTGCACATGATTGGATGATAAAACCAGCAGAGCTTCCCCTCATTTCAGATCTACCCCTCAGATTGTCAGCGGCTGCACTTCCAGTGCAATTTCAAGTGCACTTTGCACTTGTAGTGCAAAGTGGATTTGCCTTTTGTAAAATAACCCCCTATGTGTTATTTCTGTCGGCTCCCTCATTCCTTTGCTATTGGCATGAGTCACTTCTAACATGTTTTCCGGACACCAAGAGAACAAAAAAGATGGAGGGAGCTTCAGCATACCGCCTGTGATTGACAGCCTTAACTCTGTTCCTGTGTGCTGCGTGAAGGGGGTGTGTCCCTTCCCTCCCATCAGCCCTGCCAAGTGTTACTTCAGCTCTCTGCCCCCTGCTTTCTGAAAGCTCAAACAATCTTTGTAAATTCTGTACTTTCAACAGATGTAGAGAAGACTGCAGATATACAGGTACAACTTATTTAGGAGGATTGGTTTCATCTCTGTGTATCACCTGAGGCCAGTCCCTGCACTGGGTATACCTGTATGTAAGGGCTTACAACCAGGGCTGGTGCAAGGAGTTTTGACACCCTAGGCAAAACCTAATTTTACCCCCCCTTGGCTTCACCTCTGACTCCACCCCCTTTGCCCTGCCCTGCCCATGTATACCCCACCTTTTTAATGAAGTTCTCATCAAATGCAGCTTCACCAGCGTCCATCAATGAATGTTTGCTTGCTTCAATTAATTCGGGAGTTGGGACACAGACACAGTCCTGCGCCTCTAACACTATGTGCGAATAGAGCGTCGGCTGCCTGCTGATGCCAAAACGTAGTTGCTTACTGCAGAGAGAAGAGAGTAGGAACACCAGTGGCCAGGTGCCCCCTAGGCAGCAGTGCGCCTTAGGCGGCTGCCTAGTTTGCCTAGTGGTTGCAATGGCCCTGCTTACAACTTTAAGGACACTTTTTTTTATATATGTTTAGCTCCCCACATCATCTGGATCTATTAATTATTCTGAGATATTGCTGTCTGTGCCCCTGTTGGGCATGTCCTAGTGATGGGGTGACTCTCAATATCCCCTGTAGGACAGTAATATAAACCTGATGACGAATCAAGCCATTTTGTATCTATTAAAAAAAAACCGGGGCAAACAAAAATCACTTTTGATTGTGTTAAAAAAAAAAGAAAAAAGAAAGGAGTGCAACATGCAAAGCTTCACTACGAGAGATCAATAAACTATTTTTGGCTCATTCTTTAGGCAACAGCCATTTGGCTTGGGCTTTTCTCTCCGACGGGCTGGCAATTCTTTTATTATTAAAAACACCGACATATTTTTGTAAAAAAAACTCTCGGCAATTTATTAAATAGATGTTATAAAACATTTACACATTATATTTCACATTAAAACATATGGAAAACTGTACATGGTAATGAATGAATACACAAGTATTTACTGTCCCCATAGAAGCATAGGGGATTTTATACCTCTCAGAAAGAGGATGACAATTCTGCCACGCAGACTATTTAAAGGGTCACTCACTTCCCCAAGATCTAATATTTCAGTGGTGGAGAGTTCAATCACCCAATGGTTTCTTATGTTTTTCTCATTGGTGACATCTCATGAGTTCTGCTGTGAGTATTAGGCCTCTTTCACACGAGGCGGACTCCATCGATACCGAGTCCTCCAGCTCCCGCCGGCTCAGCGGGAGATCCTTTTTCATTAGATCCCATCCGATCCGCCATGGACAGATGGGGACGTATCGCCATCTGCTGATTTTGGTGGATCGGATGTCAGCAGACATGTCTCCGCTGACTATCCGACACTCCAAAGGACTGCATGGAGCGGCCGTTCAAAAATGACAGGCGGACCTGAGCGGTCCGACCGTGTGAAAGGGGCCTTAGGAGGGATCCCCGTTCTCCCTGCTGGATCTTTTTTAAATTAAGGAGAATGTAAGTAAAAAAGGAGGGAGTGGGGCATACAATGGCGGGTGAGAGCACCCAAAACGACCACATGGACAGGAACAGAGTTGGAAATGAAGGCAGGAAGACCTCTTGATGGAGATTTCAAGACATAAAGGAAGCCAGGTCTGATTCAACCCACTAAGCCCCACCTATACCAAAATATTACATTTATGTGTAATGACCCTTTAAAATCAGGATGTTTTAAAGACCCAGCCATCACCCATATTCAACCAATCTCCAGCCAGTTAGCTCAGATTTGGGATAACAGACTTGACCAACCCAAGAGTTTGGGCCTGATGGCCACAGGGTCCAACTTCAGCATCTTCAGTGCATTTATCACTCAAGCCCCATTGGGGTTTACTTAAAACAATATTAAACCCAAAAGCAAACATT
Source organism: Rana kukunoris (assembly GCA_029574335.1). Classification (NCBI taxonomy): domain Eukaryota; kingdom Metazoa; phylum Chordata; class Amphibia; order Anura; family Ranidae; genus Rana; species Rana kukunoris. Next base: position 146,763,877 of record CM056057.1, on the reverse strand, counting down.
TTACTATATTGCAGCTTACCAAGTCTTAATGCCGCGCACACACGAACATTTTTCGGGTTGTAAAGAACAACGTTTTTCAGGTTCTAGAAAAAACAACGTTTTTTTCAACCCGATCATTAAAACGGCCTTGCATACACACAATCGTGAAAAAAAAAATGCTCAAGCAAAGCGTGGTGACGTACAACGCGTACGACGGCACTACAAAGGGGGAAGTTCCATTCGGGTGGCGCCACCCTTGGGGCTGCTTTTGCTGATGTCGTGTTTGTAAAAGACGATTCACGCTTTTCTGTCTGTTACAGCGTGATGAATGTGCTTAGTCCATTACGAACGGAAGTTTTACCAGAATGATCGCTCCCAATTCAAAACTTGCTTCTGAGCATGTGCGGGTTTTTCACGTCGTTAAAGCCCACACACGTTTAAAGCGTTGTTAAAAAAATAGAGCATGTTCGAATTTTTTTTTTTGTCGTTTTTCCGAACCCAAAAATTGCTCTGAAGCCCACACACAATCGCTATTAATGACATAAAAAAAAAACATGATTTTTTACAACCCGAAAAATGATCGTGTGTACGCAGCATTAGATATGGTGGCTGCATTCGTTTAGTTTTTTTAGGCTATTTTTATCTAGTGAACCATCCAGTGAGTCTGTTGTTCTTCAAAAAAAACAAGCTCACTTACAGATGTATCCATTACAGTGATGATCCAAACCATATAACACTGGCAAGGATACTTACATTGATCAATTTTATTTATGTAAAACCTTTTTCTCAAAAGGAACAAAACTGGAACTGCTGATAAAGTGGCATCTGGAGTTTGGCTTCAGTTTTGGAGCATATCTTAATCTTCCGGTACAACTAGCACTCCCCCAGAAGGACATTGTTGATGTCCAAAGGTGCCCCTGTGCTCCTTTGTCCAGAGTGGGGGCATGCTAATAAAGGAGGTGTGTTACTGGCCAGATCACCAGGTAAAACAGAGGGGAAAAAGGTCTAAAAAATAAATAAAACAAATGCAGCCATCACATTGAATGACTGGTCAGCTGCAATATATTTTATATATATATATATATATATATATATATATATATATATATATATATATATATATATATATATATTTAGTTTTGGGTTTGATACTGTTTTAAAGATCAACCCCACCCAACGTCATCTTTGGATGGGATCAGAGGAGTTAAACATCAGGTGTAATGCCGCACACACACGATCGGACTTTTGACCTGGCAAAACTCAGTCGGAATTTCCGACTAAAAAATAGAGAACCTTTTCCGATGGAAAAAGTCATGGGGCATACACACATTCGGAATATCCGATGAAAAGCTCCCATCTGACTTTTTCCAATCAGAAATTCGGACCGTGTGTACGCTGCTTTAGGTTTCCCCATAGGGGGTTTCTTCTCCAGTCACTTCCACAATGTTGCAATAAAGCTATCAGTCTATTGCAGACGGTTTTGAATTCCAGATGGAGTTTAAAGGGCTCATAAACATTCCCTTTAAAGCCCGTCACCTAAAGTTAAGGACTTCTGCAAGTCGCAATGATTGCTTTGGCAATCCTCGGTTTCTTAGGAAGACCGTCCTGTAAAACCAGGTTACCCAACACACCTACTTTCCCTGAGTTGACACAGGCTATGAGTCACAGCTAGGTGTAACACGCACTGTTAGTGCCATATTCAGGACTTCCTGCTGATGATACATGAGTCAGTCCAGCTAATAGTATTACCCATCACACCTAAAACATCACTGCTAGTTGCAGCAATATGAGGGCATAACACCATTCCCATTGAGTGGTGCCCCCTAGAGGCCGCGCACAATAGCGAAACAGTCTCTGTAGTGTGTTTCAATTCTCTGGCCTTCTGTTTTGACTTTACGTGCGGTCTTCTTTCATCCACGGATGCTGGACTATCTGTTCGAGTGAGGGGCGGTCTGAAGGGCATGTGGATAAACACCATCGGATTAATTTTTCACATTCTGAAAAGAGATAGAAAAGGAGACATTTTAAATATGGCTTCCCTAGGACCAGCATTCAAAGATATTTATGTAATGTTGCAGCCTATTTTCATTTTTTTTTACTTTTTTTTTATATAAAAACATTTAATAAAAGCTGCAACCATGATACTGGTGTCACAGAGTACTATAGGTTTTCTAGAGAGAACAATCTTTATACAGTCCTATATAAATATAGCAGGCAGGCAGTAATAGAGAAGGAAGTCATCACTCCTCTCATAAGTTTACTAAAGCTAATTCTAGGGAAATATAAGATGTAAAGAAATGCAGTCCTGTGTTTTTTTTTTACACAAGCAGTGTGGAATTTGTGTCAGCCACCTTTCGTCCCTGCACAGCAGAGCTCAGAGAGGGACAGGAAAAAGCAGCACAAAGAACCAATACGTTCATGTGCTGACAAGAAGCATGCTTACAGAAAGAGAGAGCAATGTGACAGAGATGTGATCTCATCATTGTAATGTCTCTCCTTTCCCTTTCCAGTGAGAGGTCAGGGGAGGGTCTATGACAGCCTAGGCGCAGAGGAAGTGGGTTGGATTCAGATCATCATTTAACCCACAATACTGAGGACATCTAGTGGCAGACAAGGGGACTTCATGAGACTGTTCCTTAATGCAGATAAGCATTGCAGCAAAAGCTGTTTTTCTTTGTGTCTATGAAGGGTCCCGTGTCACCAGGTTATGTTATAGCTGCTAATAGTTAGTCACAATCATGTGGATTTGTTATTAAATATTGAAGAGGTTTTGTAGCTCATCCAAGCCACCTCTTTGGTTCAGAACATTACAGAATAATCAGAACATTACAGAATAATTTTCCTATCTTAATGAGATTTTAAAGGCAATTAATATTAATAAAAAATAAAATAACAAACGTGATACTTACCTGCTCCGTGCAGTGGTTTTGCACAGAGCAGCTCATATCCTCCTCTCCTCAGGTCCTCCGCCGGTGCTCCTGGTCCCTTCCTCCTCTCGAGTGCCTGTCAAGATGCTTACTCTGGGGGCACCCAAGTAGGTTCGCTCTTCAGCCGCTGCTCTGCATGTATATTCACACACAGAGCCGTGGCTCGGCCCCACCCCCCTTCTCTCTCCTCATTTGCTCAATGGTGATCAACAGCAGAAGGAGCCAATGGCTCCCACTGCTGTCTCAGCCAATGAGGAGGGAGAGTCCCCAGAGAGCTGAGGCTCTAGTGCACATTGTGGGATTGCGATGGAGCCCCAATTAGTTTTTTTGGGGGGGCTGCTGCACACTGAAGGTTTTTTATGTTCATGCATAGAACGTATGAAGGTAAAAAAAAAAAACTTGATCCTTTACAATCACTTTAATAGAACTATATATATATATATATATATATATATATATATATATATATATATATATTTATTTATTTTTGTCTACTGAAGCTCTGCTTTAACCTTAAGCTATTGGGGCTTGTAAACATTTTTTTTCCCCAGCAGGGCAAGTAACCAGAATAGTAGTAAAATGCTAAATGAGCCTATGCCACTACCTGCTTCAGTTCACTAACCACTTGCTTACACTTTGCATGCAATATTTATTATAATATTTGACTAAAAAAGAAATATGTATTTCTTTAGTCCCTAACATAATACATAAAAATAGTAATACAAAACACTACATTCCATTTATTACACTTACAGAGTGAATGTTGGCTCAGCTGGCTCAACGTACATAGCCCTTTGATAAAAAAACACCCTTTTTTAGTATTATTTTTAATTAATAATGATATGTCCAGACTATGCCACTTTGGTCTGCAGATTTAGAACCATAACCCAATGTATGTACATTAACACCTTGTGCCTGTCTTACCTGGGGTCACTTTGGTCCTAAAGTTTAGCTGCGCTTGTAGAATTTCCTGGTCTCTTTCGAAGGGGATGTCACCGCAGACCATATCGAACAGCAGGATGCCCAGAGACCAGACTGCCGCTGGGACGGCCTTATATTTCCGAAAGGCCACCCATTCTGGAGGGCTGTATACTCTGGTTCCTGCAGAAATCAAAATCTCCCTTTAGATTGAAGAATGATAATGTTCACAAACTATATACTTATATGCCACACATATCAAATGTAAAGCCAAAGAAAAAATTGCTACTGCAATTATCAAGATTTGATAGGCAATCACGCACAGAGCAGCTTACAGTTACTTCTGGAGAGAATCAGTAAGTGCAGGAAAATCTTATTTTTGTTTTGTTTTTCATTAGGTACCTACCACCCACATAATAAGCTAATCAATTAAACTGAACCTTAGAACCTCTGTCATGTTTTTATTGCTAAATGTGTCTCCCCTGGGGGAAATTCCTCCATACTTCCTGTTTTCGTGACACCTTGTATCTGGGTATCACTGAGCGAGGAAGAGAGGGGAAGTTCTAAGGCCCCGTACACACGACCGAGCAAATCGGTCGTGTGTACACTTTCGGCGAGCATCCCGTCGGGAAGCTCGTCGAGCCAAAATAGAGAGCATGCTCTCTATTTCCTCGTTGTTCAATGAGGAAATTTGGCTCGACGACCTTTTCGACCGCTCATCGGGAACCTCGACGGGCGGAACGATGAGTTTAGCCCGACGAGGTTCTCGGACGTATGTACGGGGCCTAAACCTATTCCATTCTATCTGAAACTAAACAAACATTTTTGGCATTTACTATTTTTTGAGGTACAAAAAGGATTTGCAGCTTAAAAGGCATCATTTACCATCAAAATCAGTGTAGAAGGAATCCTGCAGCACAGCTCCAGAGCCAAAGTCGATGAGTTTGAGTTCTCCTGTGTGAGTGTTGAGTAATAGGTTCTCATCTTTGATATCACGGTGTGTGATGCCATGGTTGTGGCAGTGCCGTACCGCCTCCACCACCTGCCGGAACAGGCCTCGTGCAATCCCTTCCTCCAGGTGCCCTTGTTCTGTGATCACATCGAACAGATCCCGACAGTGTTCAGGCATCTCCATTACCAGAAAGAAACTGTCCGGGGTTTCAAACCAATCCAGAAGCTCAATGATGCCCTTGTGACCCTTGACTTTCAGCATCAGAAAAACTTCCATGGGCACGCGTGACAATTTACCCTAAAAAAGAAAAATGGGCCGATTTCATTAAGTACCACCCACATAACAAGCTGACCAATTAAAACTGAACATCAGAACCTTTATCGTGTTTTTAATGCTATATTGCTGGGGAAATTCACCCTCTCTAATCAAAGTGGTGGCCATTGTCATTGGGAATGAAAGTGTGAAAAAAATCAACATTTTTCAGGTGCCACCAGAACAGGAATCTGGCAATGGGGACAACTGTGTAATAGGGGACTTCGCCTCACTTTGGACAGACTTCTTACTGTGTCTATCTGCAGAAAGTGAGGAGTCCCAATGGGTCACATAAGCCCAAAAGAAAGGGGGGATTTAACCATTTCATACAAAAAAAAGATTTTGGATTTAGATGTAGCTGATGCAATTTACAGCAACCATTGAGGACCAAGAAGTCTAGTGTGAATGAACCAGTGAACGCTCATTTCGGATTGGCCGCTCTGAGCTACTGCATGTTGTCATTTGCACGTTTTATGTAAAAGCCAAAGTTTGTATGAACATTTTTCTGAACACATTTGTGAAAAAATATGAATGTTCCATGTAATATTTTAAAGGAATCTTACCATCTGTGCCCATTCCACCACTCGACTCTTCAAGATATGCTTGACGGCCACCTGGGGGAGCAAGAGATCAGTCAGTGCCTGTGAACCCAGCCTTTCTACAATCATCAGTTGCTGGCTCTGTATTCTTGTGGTATTTACCTGTACGTGATCGGTGAGTCTTCGCGCCCCGTAGACTGTGCCAAATCCACCACGCCCCATGAGAGAACCCAGCTGGTACAATTTATCAAAGGATGCCCGGTCTTTCCCTGTAACAAAAGCAAAGATACTGTCGTAAATTATACTTTATCATTTAGGACTAACTTGAGGCTTATTTGTTCTTATAAGGGATCTGTGGACACATGCAATGTAGTGTCTACCTGAATGAACACTTCATTATAGACAGATGACCACCTTTTGATTTTTACATTTATTACCAATGAAGTGGGTAATCTTACTCCTCTTACGTCTCACTATATAGATTTGGGTGATACATATATACTGATATTTTGCTCATGTGTGGGTTTGTGGTGAGCTGAATCCCCCTGTGAATTTCATATAACTCTCATGCACTCCTGCAGAGTGCCCTTTACCAAGATTCCAACAACCCCCCAATATTGAGTCTCACTCCTCTTGCTGCATTTTTTTGTAGCATTGGTAAGGTGCATTGTCATGAGTCAACATGGGTTTCCTTTTTGCATGTTTTCAGTGCATTTTACAGTGGATAGACGTTAACAGCTATTGACCAAAGCTTGTTAATACCGCTTACCAATGCATCAAAAAGCATTCTATATATAGGGGGTCTACAAGTGCAAAGTGCACTTGAAATTGCATTGAAAGTGCACTTGGATGTGCAGTCGCTGTAAATCTGAGGGGAAGATCTGAAATGAAGGGAAGCTCTGCTGATTTTATCATCCAATCAAGCGCAAGCTAAAATGATGTTTTTTGTTTTCCTTGCATGTCCCCCTCGGATCTACAGCGACTGCACTTCCAAGTGCACTTTACACTTGTAGGTTGCACTTAGTGCAAAGTGGAATTGCCTTTTGTAAATAACCCCCATAGTGTTTTATGCTCTGCCTTCAACTTCTATTGACCTCCCAACTCAACTGCATTAAAAAGAGGCATGATGTACTTTTCAAAGCACACTGCAGTGCTGTGATGGGAACAGGTACAATTGTTATTAAAGGGGAGGTTCACCCTCCAAACAAATTTCAGGCATGCCATTGAGCCCACCCACCCAACCGGCAGTATGCCGGTGTTTTTTTTTCTATACATACCTTTTTACGGGCTCTCTTCCCCTGCAGCGATCCCGCGTGACTAGGCGTTTCCAATCACAGGCTGTGATTGACGTCCCTCAGCCCGGCGCATACTGCGTGTCACGAGATGCCGAAGGAACCCGAACGTCGGTGCGCAGGCGCCGTATAGGGCCGCACCGACGTTCGGGTTCCTTCGGCATCTCGTGACGCGCTGTATGCACCAGGCGGAGGGACGTTAATCACATCCTGTGATTGGAAACGCCCAGTCACGCGGGATTGCCGGAGGGGAAGCGAGCCTGAAAAAAAAAATTGTATAGTAAAAAAAAAAAAAAAAATCCGGCATACTGCCGGTCGGGTGGGTGGGCACCATGGCATGCCTGAAATTTGTTTGGAGGGTCAACCTCCCCTTTAAGCTTGTTGGATGCATGCTTTTCAGTACTTTGCAACTTGTGCATTAAATTAAAGCATAAATGGACCCTAATTCCTAAAAACTAAACAAAATCTATTGAAGCCACGTTCGTAGGGAACTCTGCCCAGATCTCACAAGTTCCAACATGTGATCACCCATGAAACACGTAGGCTTCACACATATCCCAGTGTACCCAATTACTCAGCCACCAACACCCAGAACACTGCCCCATGACTAAGAACTTATGGTGCTAGTACAGGCTGTCGTACATGTGCCAAGGAAATACCCTATTTCCTAATGATATGGTTTTATTGAATGATAATAGTAAAAAAAGATAGAAGTATAATGATAACAATAGTAAACAACAACAACAACAGTAATGATGATGATAAAAATAGTAATAGGGACTTTAGAACAAGAGTGTGTGATGCATTGAAGATGCGGTTAACACGTGTTTGCCATTCATTCTCTGTGCATTCATATTAGGAGGGATTAAAACAAAGCGCAGTCTGATCTCAAACTGACCTGATCGCAAATGCTCATATACACTATCCCTATTAATAATAATAATATTATTCCACAAAATGAGAAGACGCTTAATTATTCAGCAGGTTTGATCATTCAAACTGTATTTAATTTATAGACAGCAGCCTTCCAAAACAACAAGACATATTCCATTTACACTAAACCAATAAATACTCGTGCTATGTTACAAATGTGAAAAGCATAATATATGTGATCAAGACCTGCAGCTGCTGCCCACAAGGTGCTAACGCCTCAAAAATCAAGCAAAAAAAAAATCGATAACAGCGCTTGCAGTTGTGATATAATATGATAGACAACAACACATAGAATTGTCAAAGTGAAATGCAGTCTCTTGCAATGTGCTGAAGTGCTCCAAATAAAAAGTAAGTGCTGAAGTGCTTCATATAAATTGATTGTGCCGTGTGCCACACTCCCCTCTTGTATGCCCACTCACCAGAAATAACCACCAGGCTCGATAAAAACAAATACAATCTCATAGTGAAGTACTGTTGTTTTTTTTTATCAGTACTTCATTATGAGATTTTATTTGTTTTTATCGAGCCTGGTGGTTATTTTGACCCCCACCAAGATCCTTCATTATTTGGATATCCTAATTCGGAGTCCCAGAGTTCTATCAGATCACAGCGTGTTTGACCCCCAGACTGGAAAGCTGAGGGTCCATTATTTCTGGTGAGTGGGGATACGAGAGGGGAGTGTGGCACACGGCACTGTCAATTTATATGAAGCACTTCAGCACTTACTATTTATTTGGAGCACTTCAGACACATGTTGCAAGACACTGCATTTCACTTTGACAATTCTATTTATGTTGTCTATCATATTATATTATATTATATCGAAAGTGCAAGCGTTGTTATATATATATCTTTGCTTGATATTACATTTACAACAAAACAAACCCTTAAAAACTAAAAAAAATCTGCTTAATAATGATTAAATAATAACATTTTAGAAATTGCAATATATATATTAAAAAATATATATATATATCATACAATAACATATTATTCTATATTATAATTTGGTATTAGAAAATAATAATGATGTTGTCATTATTATAACTGCATGTGAATGAAGAGGTGGTCAGACACATTTCCTCATGCCGTCGCCTTCTGCTGCATATAGAGAAGACATGAGCAATGCCTGGGATGATGGGCACTGTAGTGTTCTGTGACAGGCGGAGAAACCATCTGCAGTGGGTGACAGCAGCAATGCTCAGGTAGGTTGTATTAAAGCTACAGAATGGTGTGACATGCAGAGGGCTCCCCATTATAGAGAAGACATGAGCAATGCCTGGGATGATGGGCACTGTAGTGTTCTGTGACAGGCGGAGAAACCCTCTGCAGTGGGTGACAGCAGCAATGCTCAGGTAGGTTGTATTAAAGCTACAGAATGGTGTGACATGCAGAGGGCTCCCCATTATAGAGAAGACAGGAGCAGTACCTGGGATGATGGGCACTGTAGTATTCTGTGACAGGCGGAGAAACCATCTGCAGTAGGTGACAGCAGCAATGCTCAGGTAGGTTGTATTAAAGCTACAGAATGGTGTGACATGCAGGGGGCTCCCCATTATAGAGAAGACAGGAGCAGTACCTGGGATGATGGGCACTGTAGTTTTCTATGACAGACAGAGGAACCCTCTGCAATGGGTGACAGCAGCAATACTCAGGCTGGTGGTATGAAAACTGCAGATAGCTCCCCATTATTTGGCTACAGCCACGCTGTCACAAGAGTGCCAGCATCAGATTAACGCAAAAAGCGAATAGGGGATTTTTTTTTTTAAATAGGTAGCACTGAGGCAGTGAAGCTGAAGAAAGGTTCAGCTTTACTGCCCACCTATGTTTATTAAATGTCTCAGTGGTACAATCCCTAATTGCAGTAACTGGAAAAGGAGACAGAAAAATGGAAATGGACTTACCTGAAGCAGGGCTCAGACTGTCCAGAAAACTGGTGATCATTTCCAGATCAGATGATTCCAAAGCAATGATGTACACAGGGGATGCTCTGCACTGGGTAGGTGCCTGGGAATCCTCTGCAGGGTGCTGCTCTGCTGTGTGCTCTGCCTGCTGCTCTGACAGCTCTCTGAGGACCAGATCAGTTAGAGTTTCAGGTAACTGTAAAGATGAGGGAGTGGTTTGTGGAGGGCCAGGGAGTCCCTGCCAATCAGAATAGAGATCTGAGACAATATTCAAATGTAAAAAGGAGGACAACCAATGGTTTTCAAGAAAAGAGAGCGGGAGAAAGAGACGACAACATTTCCTATTTATTTACCATCAGCCAGCCATGAGTGGGCGTGTTACACATTGTACGTAGTTATTCTACGTTTATACACTTTATTCGTGTGTTGTTTATTTTGGTTTGAACCCACTTTTTCTAGATCTTCGAATAAAGGATTTGTTGGCTACTGAAGTGGCGCTTGTCTGTGTGTAACATGAAATCGTATTGTATCAAAGAGCTGCAGCACGCTATATATATCCCAACATTACATGTTTACATCCAAAACAGAAATAATTCTTTTTAGTAAATATTAACAAAACAATCAAAATAATAAAGAAATCCTTAAATTTCACCTATAGGTAACCCTATAATAAGACTTACCTATGGGTAGTGTAAAAAAAAAGTGGAGCGGGTAACAACTGCTTTACTAAGCAAGTAGAGATGGATTTTCCCGCCCACCTGAGAATTTTTTGCACAGGTAAAAATTTCCAGGGGTTAAATATTTCAAAACCATGTATTTCTATTACATGCAGCCAGTGACATCACTGGTGCATGCACTCTGAAGGAACGGCCACAGGTACTGTTCCTTTCAAGCCCTGTGCCGTGAATGTTGGCTCCCACGTGCATGCGTAAGTGCGACGTCATCATGGCTCTGGCCACTTTTAGCGCCGGAGCCCGCAAACCTGGAAGAAACTCTGGGGAAAATGTCAGCCATCTCAGTGGTGTGTGGGCGCCGCTGGAAGGCTTAGTTCTCAGGTAAGTATTTCATAATGAGCTAGCCTGCAATACATACTAGCTCATTATGCCTTTGTCTTACAGGTTGTTTTTTTTTGTTAGGTTCCTACTTTTGTGACCCCACTGGGGAAATTAGCCTTGACCAGGGCCGTCTTTAATATTGATTGGACCCTGGGCAAAAAAATGTTGCTCTCCACCTGCTCTGAGACATACAATAAGTATCAGCTAGACTTAACATCAGTTTACTGTATTAGATCAGGCAGTGATTGCGATTGGTTGCCAGAGGTTACAGCATATCATTTCCACTTACTGAATGGTTGCTAGAGGTTACAGCTCACATTACGACTCACTGATTAGCTGCTATAGGTTACAGCACATGATTTCTTCCTGTTGATTGGTTGCTAGAGATTACTGTACAGTAATACTGCTCACTGATTGGTTGCTAGAGGTTACAGCACATCATCTCTGCACTGCAGAGGGGCATGATATATTTATGAACAGGGCCGCCATCAGGGGGGTACAAGCAGTACAACTGTAAAGGGGCCCGGAGGTCCCCAGATGGCAACCCCCCTTTTTTAAAATAAATAAATATATATTTTTTATTTATTTTTATTAAAGGGCCCAGAGGTCCCCAGGCCCCGGATGGCTACACCCCTTTTTTTTATATATATATTTTTCTTTATTTCTTCTTTTTTTTGTAAAGGGCCCCCACTTCTCAATTCGCGGCAGCCCCCGCCTCTCAATTTCAGGCGGCAGCACACCCCCCCCCCCTTCGGTTCTCTGCTCCAGGCGGCCCACCATGCCTGAAACTGGGAAGGGGCTCCATAATTCCTGATGGCGGCCCTGCATATGAATGCCGCCTTTATTTACATATGAATGCCACCTGCCTCATCTATTTACATATGAATGCTCCTGTTATTTACATATGAATGATGGTTATTTACATGTAAACACAGGGACTGCAGGTAAACCATCTGTACACAACAATAGGGCAGAGCTGGGCAGCATTAGTAGCAGCACTTCACACTGAGATATCAGACACAGCACAGGACTAAAACTTCAAGTGACAAGGGAATTTAAACTGGGATAGTTGGCAAGTATGAGGCTTTTGCCCTGCCTTAAAGATGGCCCTGGCCCTGACCCCCTGTCCTTGTAACACTCGTACAAGAAATAAAAGGAATTGTTGTCACCAGGACGGGGAGGAACACTCCCATATTCCATTAAAATTTGTTTTGTCAGTATCCTCTTAGGAAAGTTTTTCCATTATTTCCTGCCCTTACAGGGAATGAGGGGAAATCTTTCAATAGAGTCAGCAATAAAAATCCTGACAGAGGCTAACTCTTCTCTGTCGAATTAAAGGGTTTTAGCTGGATTTGGACTTTTCTTACCTGTTTTAAAAATGTTCCCATGTATTAAATATGGAATATTAAACATAATGAAGTTTATAATTTCTCTCTATATATACAGTCTATGTGTCTCTGATGTTCCCATTGTAACACCCTAGTTGAAGCTGCACCCTTAAGTGGTTCTAAAGTATAAGCATTCTTTACCTTCACATGACAAAAAACAGCAATATGGAGAAAGAGACATTTGCCTTTTATTCTTCTCCCGGTCTAAGATACTAATGTACCATTCTTCTCCGGCCAGCAGGGGGAGAGCTAAAGTCAAGCAAGTCCATAGACATCTATTCAAGTGACTGAAAAATCATAGGAGTTGTAGTGCGAGACAACAGCCACAGTAAACTCCTTACACTGCAGATTCCAATAGGCACTGTTATGTAGGTTAGTGGAAAGGTGATTTTTTTTTTTAAATTACATTTCCATAAAAGTTCTTCCTCTTGGCACTGAGAAAGGTAAAAGGAGAGCCCTTCTGTCTGAGTCTGAGATCTGGGAATGAGCACCTGAGGTGGCAGCGCAGCCCCGCTAACATCACATCACCTGCACCACTGCTGCAGGGAGACTGGAACATGCACATATGCTTCCCACTGCTGATCACTGGAGGTTTTAGAGAGAGACTAAGGGGGCCCCCCTTTCCATAGTGAGAGGTCACCACAGCATCCCGGGGACTGGTGAGAGGGCCATTTCACAGATTTCTGATACTGCTAGCAGGGACTGAACCATTGAGAGCAAGACATCAAGTGTACCCAATCTATACCGCACTCTATACTGCGCTTATTCCAAACCAAGACTGCACCTAAACCAACCTTATACTGCATTATACCAAACCTTTACCGGATCTGAACCATATCTATGTGTTAGGGCTGGGCTCGGCCCTTTCTTCTCTAAACTGGCCACTCAGCTGTCGGCTAATTGCTAGCTCCTATCTCTCCACAGTGACTCACCTGTTGATGATCCGGCTCGTCAGTCCTGTCTACTTAAGCCTTTGGCCAATTATGGCTCTCCGTTTTTTGCAAGCTGTGATTGGCCAAGCATGCGGGTCATAGTGCATGCTTGGCCAATTATCAGCCAGCGATGCCGCAGTGAATTATGGTCTGTGAAACGTAACTCGAATCTGGCGTGAACAACCCGTTTTGTTTGTATATATATATATGTTCGAGTTGAACATGAGTTTGACTGGAACATGAAGCTCATCCCTATTTACTACCTGGTTTGGTGCCAGTTTCTTTGATATTGCACTACTATTGGGTACAACGTATTACTTTTAGTGATTCCCTGTGATATTATATGTCTGTACACTCAACTTAGTGTGGCAGAGGGTCTGAGGTTCTTGATAAGGTTGAGGCTTCCTACCCAGCAGCTCCTACGGGGCTAGCACTGCAACATTTACCTGACTCCTTTCACCAATATAGCTCTGTTCTTGTTGCATAACATGAATCTACCATGGCTGCAGTTGCCATCACCTATCCAGGCGTCCGGCCCCTTTTCGGACGCTGGATATCTGAATTCCAGCGGCTGGGGTATTTTTTTGAAGCACCTGATTAGAGCTATAGGCGCTAATAGGCTTAAAAAAAAAGGCGGACTGGTGTGTGATCCTGCTCAGTGCGGCCGCCCTGTAGTAGTAAATTTGCTAAGGGGTGGTGGGCAACTGGTTAATTGAACTAGCTGACATTGCTGATTGGCCAGCATGAACAGCTGCACCAAATTCTGAGTGCTCCAGTTCAGGCTGGCCATACATGGTCGAAATTGAAAATCTGAAAATCAGAAATTTTGTGCGTTTTATGATCCGATGGTGCCACCGTTGATTTCGAAACTTGATCAACTATGCCTTCAATTTCAACTCATGATGCTACAGAAAAGAATTTTCGTGGCTGCGAATTTTCTTTTCTTGCACATGCGCATTTCTTTTTTCGATTTAATTTCTCGCACGATTTTCCCATCATTGATTAGAAAATCATCTGTTTTTCAAAAAATTTCCAACATATCCGATTACTCAATTTGATGGCCGCACGAAAATTGGCTGTTGCTGCAACCCACTAATGGTGCGAAAGAAAAACGAAAATTCTTAGATAAGATTTTCGAAAGACATTTCGACCCGTGTATGGCCTTAGTAAATCCTAGTAGATCTCCCTCATAGTGACACTTCATGTGTCTCTCTACACAGTTATGATGTGCTGCAATGCGGTAACATATGGGTTTGCGGGAAAAAAATAAGCATGTCTGTATTTCACAGATCTCAGTGAACTGCACATCACAAAAGCATTATGGTGTAATGGGACACACAGAAAAGTGCTTTCTATGTACCCTCACAGTGACTCCCCTTGATCCAGTGCAGGAAAACACAGGTCACTGCACAAAGAGTGACTGAAATTCAGAGGTAAGTGCATTAGTCCAGTTATGACTGGTTCTCTTTATGGCTAACTGTAAACAACACCTAGACAATAGGGCAATGGTAATGAGGTGTCGCTGTTGGCGTGTAGCTTGTAATGTGTTGTATCTTTTTTTTTTCTTAGAAAAAAAAAAAAATGTATGACATTTCTTGAAAACCTAGCTGGAGGTGACTGTACCACGTTTGTTGTTACCAGAACTGTCTCTTATAACCGCTGTGATTCCTCTAAAAACTACCCTCCTCCGCAGCGCACAATATGTGTTCCCAAAAGTCACATGGTCAGGCCCCTGACACCTCAGCCTCACACAGGCCCTGTGGTCAGAAGATTCACTGGGTCTTCCTCTACTTCACACCACAGGTCATACATGATGTGGTTAATGTGTGCACGAGGTGACTAAACTAATGTATGCTGTCTATCTGCTTATACAGAACAAGAGAAGAGAGCAGTCTTTTCAATATAAACAGAAGGGGAGAAGAGAGCAGTCTTTTAAAAATGAACAGAGTGGGAGAGGAGCACAGTCTTTTCAATATAAACAGAAGGGGAGAGGAGCACAGTCTTTTCTATATAAACAGAGGGGGAGAGCGGCACAGTCTTTTCAATATAAACAGAAGAGGAGAGGAGCACAGTCTTTTCAATATAAACAGAAGAGGAGAGGAGCACAGTCTTTTCAATATAAACAGAAGGGGAGAAGAGAGCAGTCTTTTAAAAATGAACAGAGTGGGAGAGGAGCACAGTCTTTTCAATATAAACAGAAGGGGAGAGGAGCACAGTCTTTTCTATATAAACAGAGGGGGAGAGCGGCACAGTCTTTTCAATATAAACAGAAGAGGAGAGGAGCACAGTCTTTTCAATATAAACAGAGGGGGAGAGGAGCACAGTTTTTTCAATATAAACAGAAGGGGAAAAGAGAACTGTCTTTTCAATATAAGTAGAAAAGAAGAGAGGCACAGACTTTTCAATATAAACAGAAGAGGAGAGAAGCCACGGTCTTTTAATATAAATAGAAGAGGAGATGAACACAGTCTTATCAATATAAACAGAAAAGGGGAGGTGCACAGTCTTATCAATATAAACAGAAGGTGAGAGGAGCACAGTCTTGTCAATATAAACAGAAGGTGAGAGGAGCACAGTCTTTTCAATATATACAGTAGAGAGGGGCAGAGGAGTACAGTCATTTCAATATAAACAGAGGGGAAGAGGAGCACAATATTTTCAATGTAAAACAAAAGTGGAACCACTTCAGCTCCGGAACATTTTACCCCCTTCATGACCAGGTCATTTTTTCCCTATGCAACACTGTGCTACTTTAACTGGCAATTGCGCCGTCATGCAACACTGTTTTCAAATTACATTTTTATAATTTTTTTCACACAAGTAGAGCTTTTGTTTTGGTGATATTTGATCACTTCTGGGTTTTTAATTTTTTTGCGATATAAATGAAAAAAGACCAAAAATGTTGGCAAAAAAATATTTTTTACTTTCTGCTATAAAACATCCAATAAAAAAACAAATATCTTCATATATTTAGGTCAACATTTATTCTGCCACATGTCTTTGGTAAAAAAAATCCCAATAAGTGTGTATATTATTTGTTTTGCATGAAAGTTATAAGCCTCTGGTAAAGATACTGAAATTTGTATGTATTTTTTTTTTTTTTTTTAATACTAGTAATGGCGGTGATCAGCGACTTATAGTGGGACTGTGATGGGCTGGCTGTGGGGGTATACTAACTCAGCCCTCAAATTTTCCACTTCTGCGAGTGGAAAATGAAGGCTTGCGAGCTGGGCTGCCTGCCTGGGAAAGGGGGGTGAGAGCACCGCCGGCAGGGTGGATCGGGAGCCGTTCTCCCATCACTTGCCCTGGGGGAAAGAGAGCATAGAGGAAGAGGACAGCCGCGGGATAGCACCGTGTTACCGGCGCTTACATTATAATTGTCTCTGCTGTGCTCGACACAGCCCGCCTCCTCCTGACCTGCGCCTGTAATAGACAGAACGGTGGTCCAATGCTGCAATGCGTTCTATCACAGGCACGGGGTCAGGAGGAGGCGGGGCTGTGTCAAGCAGAGCGGAGACAATTATAATGTAAGCGCTGGTAACAGCATGCTATCCCGTGGCTTTCCTCTTCCTCCAGCCATGCATTCCTCTGTCCAGGCGAGGCTGCAAGGGGCACGGTTT
Source organism: Rana kukunoris (assembly GCA_029574335.1). Taxonomy (NCBI): domain Eukaryota; kingdom Metazoa; phylum Chordata; class Amphibia; order Anura; family Ranidae; genus Rana; species Rana kukunoris. Next base: position 146,747,126 of record CM056057.1, on the reverse strand, counting down.
GGCTGCAAGGGGTACAGTTTGGCTGCAAGGGGCAAAGATGGCTGCAACGGGCACGGTGAGGTTGCAACGGGCACGGTGAGGCTGCAACGGGCACGGTGAGGCTGCAATAATGGGCACAGGTGAGGCTGCAATAATGGGCAGAGGTGAGGCTGCAATAATGGGCACAGGTGAGGCTGCAATAATGGGCACAGGTGAGGCTGCACTGATAAAGTTGTTGTTAATATTTATTTTTGTAACATATGTTTGCATAAAACATTTAAGTGTCATTTCATGAGATAATTTGAGGGCGGAATTAGGGGCGGGGCAGGGTAGGGATTGAGTGGGCCACTGGTGGCGATTAACCTTTGAGGCCTGGCTAGTCGGTCAGGACTTGAAAAGTTGAGCCCTGTACTAACTGACATCAATAGTGATACTAATACAGTGATCAGTGCTTATACTAAACACTGTCACTGTACTAATGACACTGGCTGGGAAGAGGTTAACATCTAAGGGCAATCAAGGAATTAAAGGTGTGCCTAACAATGTTTACTATGTGTTATGTGGTGCTTTTAAAAAAATTATCCTGTCAGTGTATGGAGCATCCTTCCCTGAATGATGGTGCTGATTAGAGGGTGACATCGATCAATCATTGGCTGGGACCCGCTGATCTGCTTGCGCTGTAACAAATCACAGCACAGGCGGGGGGGGGGACATGCGTGTGCCCCCTACCTGGAAATGCTGATCACGTATCAGATATGTGATCCAGTGCACAGCAGCCGCCCCCAGGGCAATATATTTGAGTGGGCAGTCGAAAAGCAGTTTAAAAGGCACACTTTCACCTCTGTAGCTATAGGCATTGTGGTTACTCTATAAAAAAAATTCTATCACTTTCTATTGCACCAGAAGCTTGGCAGCCTGTCGGTCCTCTAAAGTGGAAAAAACAAATTGTTGTGATCTTTGACAATGAATTACTTTACAGTACAAGCAACAATCGCACCTTGTGACATTTTTCCAAAGGGGGTGTTTGGTGTGCTGTCAGTTTCCTCCCCATGCCAGTAATTTTCCTTGCTTCTGTGCTGGTCCTTTAAGGGGGTTTACTATGCCAGGAGGTGGGGCTAATGGCCACAAGACCACCGTGATTGGTGGTCACAGTTGGAAAAGTCCTGATTGCAAATGGCGATTGGGAACATTCACAGTGTCGGCTCTATACGGCGCCTGCACAGTCAGCTCTACGCGGCTCCTAGTTGGTGCGCAGGCGCCGTGTAGAGCTGACTCGCAGCTCTGCATGTTCGGGTTCTTTCGGAAACTCTGTGACGCAACTACGCAATACGGGGGGGGGGACATTTTCTGATAGACATCAATCATCTGGGCGAACTCCCAGATTACATTGCGGCTCAGCTTTGAAACGCCTACTCCCGCGGGAGAAGTACTCGGAAGCCGGATTGCAAATGTAGATTATAAGGTATGTGCAGCCTAAAAAAAAAATGCCAATTGTACATGTTAGAAGTTTAAAGAATTTAGTCTGATATAGATGTTTTTTGTGTGAACCTACGCTTTAAAGTGATTGTAGAGTCTATTCCCCCCCCCCCTATAAAGATAACAGGGCAGCCCAGATTCTCCTTATCTCGGGTCTCTCTTCTGTGATCCTGATATGGGGGGGTCTGGTGTTATCTGGCAGTACAGGGGGTATAGGAGTTCTGGTGATATCGAGGAGTATGGGGGGGGGGGGTCTGGTGTTATCTAGAAGAGGGGGGGGGATAGGGGGGTCTGTTTTTATCTAGGAGTATTGGTGTTATCAAGGTGTATAGGGGGAGGGGGTTTGGGGTTATCTAGGAGTACAGGGGTCTGGTGTTATCTTGGAGTATGGGGGGGTGTCTGGTGTTGTCTAGCAGTATAAGGGGTATAGGGAATCTGGTGTTATCTAGTACAGAGGGTATAGGAGGTCTGGTGTTATCTAGGCGTACAGGGAGGGTCTGATGCTATCTAGGAGTACAGGGGGTCTAGTGTTATCAGAGGGTACAGGGGGGATCTAGTGTTATCTAGGAGTTCAGGGGGTAAATGGGGGTTTAGTGTTATCTAGGAGTCTGGTGTTATCTAGGAGTATAATGGGTATAGGGGGTCTGGTGTTATCCAGAAGTATAGGGGGTCTAGTGTTATCTAGGAGTATAATGGGTATATGGGGTCTGGTGTTATCTAGGAGTACAGGGGGTATATGGGGGTCTGGTGTTATCTAATAGTATAGGAGGTCTGGTGTAATCTAGGAGAAGAATAGGTATAAGGGGTCTGGTGTTATCTAGGAGAAGAATAGGTATAAGGGGTCTGGTGTTATCTAGCAGTATAAGGGGTATAGGGGGTCTGGTGTTATCTATGAGTATAGGGGGTCTGGTGTTATCTAGAAGTATAATCCGTATAGGAGGGTCTGTAGTTATCTAGGAGTATAGGGAGTGTCTAGTGTTATCTAGGAGTTCAGGGGGCTGGTTTTATCTTGGAGTATGGGGGGTGTAACGGTCACCACCGTTTACAACCTTCCATCCACCCAAGACAAGCTTATCCGACACTCCACAATCCAGCAGACATGATCCACTCCATTTAACATAATCAAGACGAGACTCCGCTCTGTACTTCTTCCAAAATGAATGAATGCTTCAATGGTTTCTTCTCAGCTTTTTAAGCAGTTACAAGCATGTGACAGTAATCAAAGGGACAATGCAATCTCCACCCCCCTAATCATACACTGGGGCTAATTACTAGAGCTTGACACATCACATTCCTTTATCAATTGAATTCAAACAAAAAATACTATCACACAATGAGTTACCCTTCAATCTACATCTTTCGACAGACGGCTGTCTGGCAGAAGGGTCTTAACACCTGGGCATCAATAGGCTATCACACAGTGTTATTACACAATGAAGAGGTCTTGGAGCAGACCTGTATTAACACCTTTACACAATGGACAATGAAATGTCTAGGAGTAGATGCAATTGACACCTTTCTAAAGAATGTTTTCCCACATTGAATAACCAACAACTTGTGATATCTCAAGACATCCTGCATACATGAATTATTATTAATGTTCCATCTCATGTAATACATGAATTATGATTCACTAGCCACCCCATGCCCAAAAGGGGCACAGGGTGAACTTAGGCCCAAGAGTTCTTAGGGCCACTGGCACAGGAGTATCCCCCATCCCTCAAAAGTCTCTGGGTGTCACGGGTCATCCTGTTACAGGGGGGTCTGGTTCTATCTAGCAGTATAAGGGGTATAGGGGGTCTGGTATTATCTAGTACAGAGGGTATATGGGGTCTGGTGTTATCTAGTACAGAGGATATAGGGGGTCTGGTGTTATCTGGGAGTATAATGGGTATATGGGGCGTCTGGTGTTATCTGGGTGTACAGGGGGGGGGGGGGGGGGTCTGGTGTTATCTAGCAGTATAAGGGTATGGTGTTATCTAGGAGTACAGAGGGTATAGAGGGATCTGGTGTTATCTAGGAGTTCAGGGGGTATATGGGGGTTTGATGTTATCTAGGAGTATAATGGGTATAGGGGTCTGGTGTTATCTAGGAGTATAATGTGTATAGGGGGTCTGGTGTTATCTAGGAGTACAGGGGTCTGGTGTTATCTTGGAGTATGGGGGGGGGGGGGTCTGGTGTTATCTAGCAGAATAAAGGGTATAGGGAGTCTGGTGTTATCTAGTACAGAGGATATAGGGGGTCTGGTGTTATCTAGCAGAATAAAGGGTATAGGGAGTCTGGTGTTATCTAGTACAGAGGATATAGGGGGATCTGGTGTTATCTAGGAGTATAGGGGTCTGGTGTTATCTAGGAGTGTAATGGGTATATGGGGTGTCTGGTGTTATCTAGGAGTACGGGGGTCTGATGTTATCTAGGAGTACGGGGTCTGATGTTATTAGAGGGTATATGGGGATGTAGTGTTATCTAGGAGTACGGGGGGGGGGGGGGGTCTGGTGTTATCTAGAAGTACAGGGGGGTCTAGTGTTATCTAGCAGTATACGGGGTATGGTGTTATCTAGGAGTACAGATGGTATAGGGGGACCTGGTGTTATCAAGGAGTTCAGGGGGTATATGGGGGTTTGGTGTTATCTAGGAGTATAGGGGGTCTGGTGTTATCTAGGATATAATGGGTATAGGGGGTCTGGTGTTATCTTGGAGTATGGGGGGGGGGGGGGTCTGGTGTTATCTAGCAGTATAAGGGGTATAGGGAGTCTGGTGTTATCTAGTACAGAGGATATAGGGGGTCTGGTGTTATCTGGGAGTATAATGGGTATATGGGGTGTCTGATGTTATCTAGGAGTACAGGGGGTCTAGTGTTATCAGATGGTATAGGGGGATCTAGTGTTATCTAGGCGTTCAGGGGGTTTGGTGTTATCTAGGAGTATAATGGGTATAGAGGGTCTGGTGTTATCTTGAAGTATGTGGGGGGGGGGGGGGGGAGGGAGGGCCTGGTGTTATCTAGCAGTATAAGGGGTATAGGGAGTCTCTGGTGTTATCTAGGAGTACAGGGGGTATATGGGGGTCTGGTGTTATCTAGCAGTATAAGAGGTCTGGTGTTATCTAGGAGTAGAATAGGCATAAGGGGTCTGGTGTTATCTAGGAGTACATGGGGGTATACAGGGTCTGGTGTTATCTAGCAGTATAAGGGGTCTGGTGTTATCTAGGATTATAGGGGGGTCTGGTGTTATCTAGAAGTATAATCGGTATAGGAGGGTCTGTAGTTATCTAGGAGTACAGGGGGCTGGTTTTATCTTGGAGTATGGGGGGGTCTGGTTCTACCTAGCAGTATTAGGGGTCTGGTGTTATCTAGTACAGAGGGTATATGAGGTCTGGTGTTATCTGGGAGTATAATGGGTATATGGGGTTTCTGGTGTTATCTAGGAGTACGGGGGGGGGGGGGGGTCCTGGTGTTATTTAGAAGTATAATCGGTATAGGAGGGTCTGTAGTTATCTAGGAGTATAGGGAGTGTCTAGTGTTATCTAGAAGTACAGGGGGCTGGTTTTATCTAGCAGTATAAGGGGTATAGTGGGGTCTGGTGTTATCTAGTACAGAGGGTATAGTGGGGTCTGGTGTTATCTGGGAGTATAATGGGCATATGGGGTGTCTGATGTTATCTAAAAGTACAGGGGGGTCTGGTGTTATCTAGGAGTACAGAGGGTATAGGGGGGATCTGGTGTTATCTAGGAATTCAGGGGGTATATGGGGGTTTGGTGTTATCTAGGAGTATAGGGGTCTGGTGTTATTTAGGAGTATAATGGGTATAGGGGGTCTGGTGTTATCTAGGAGTACAGGGGTTTGGTGTTATTTTGGAGTGGGGGGGGGGGTTTGGTGTTATCTAGTACAGAGGGTATAGGGAGTCTGGTGTTATCTTGGGAGTATAATGGTTATATGGGGTGTCTGGTGTTATCTAGGAGTACGGGGGGAGGGGGTCTGATGTTATCGAGGAGTACAGGGGGTCTAGTGTTATTAGAGGGTATAGAGGGGTCTGGTGTTATCTAGGAGTTCAGGGGGATATATGGGAGTTTGGTGTTATCTAGGAGTCTGGTGTTATCTAGGAGTATAATGGGTATAGTGGGGTCTGGTGTTATCTAGGATTATAGGGGGGTCTGGAATTATCTAGTAGTACAGGGGGTATAGGGAAGTCTGGTGTTATCTAGGAGGATAGGGGGGAGGAGTCTGGTGTTATCTAGGAGTACAGAGGGTATAGGGGGGTCTGGTGTTATCTGGCATAGTCTGGTAATAAACAAATGCCTGATAATCTGCACAGTCTGATGCTGAGTCGGTGTCTCAGTATTGGAAAAAGTGAAAAGAAACTGCGCTAAACTTAATAAAAGAAAAGAAAAAAAGAAAACTACAGCGTGATAACAATGTGTTCTCCCCAGGTGCTGCGATTTTCATGTAGACAATAAATACAAGAAATAAACATAAGAAAAAATAAATCGCGCTACCTCAACTGGCATTAACAAACACAAATAAATGCTGATCACAAATGATGTGTGTAAAAGGCTAACTGCTAGGTCAGAAAAATGACCTGTAACGGCCACAAAACAATAGCAGTCACCTCAAAAACGTGAATATTTTTAGTGATGATGATAAACCAAAAACAAAAAAGGGAAAAAAACAAAAATATATAGTGACAGGTGATAAACAGATATAAAACCATCAACTAAGTGTGAGCTTTAGTTCTGAATAAATTGATACACAGTCCAAAGTATTAACAAAAGAGAGTCCGTGAATAAAAATGAGCAAACACCCGTGCTTCTGAATCATAACGGATTAATGAAACGTGTCCAAACGCAAATAACGTGTCCTCCACCAAACTTATGAATTGGCCTCTTACCGGAAACCCACGATCCCTTGCGACAGGGGATCAGAAACAGCATGTAACGGGTCCCAATCTTGTGGTGTCAATTCTGCAGTCCTGATAGATCTTGTGTTCCAAAGTGTTGCAGTAATTTGAATGCCCACCATGCAAAAAAACATCAATGGCTCCACATAGTGTGTTAACGTATAAAATGTATTTAAATAGAGATAAAAATGCACTAACAGTCATGCAATGTTGTAAACGCCTTAAAATTTTAATGTGCCGGCCGGTACACAAAAATCCTCAGGCACTCTGGAAGACGAAAGTTATTTCAAAACGGACTTAGGGCGAGCGACGCGCTGTTGTCACCCAAGTGCCTGAACGTTCCCCCAGAGGACGAGTGCCTGAGGATTTTTGTGTACCGGCCAGCACATTAAAATTTCAAGACGTTTACAACATTGCATGACTGTAAGTGCATTTTTATCTCTATTTAAATACATTTTATACGTTAAACACACTATGTGGAGCCATTGATGTTTTTTTGCATGGTGGGCATTCAAATTGCTGCAACACTTTGGAATACGAGATCCATCAGGACTGCAGAATTGACACCACAAGATTGGGACCCGTTACATGCTGTTTCTGATCCCCTGTCACAAGGGATCGTGGGTTTCCGGTAAGAGGCCAATTCATAAGTTTGGTGGAGGACACGTTATTTGCGTTTGGACACGTTTCATTAATCCGTTATGATTCAGAAGCACGGGTGTTTGCTCATTTTTATTCACGGACTCTCTTTTGTTAATACTTTGGACTGTGTATCAATTTATTCAGAACTAAAGCTCACACTTAGTTGATGGTTTTATATCTGTTTATCACCTGTCACTATATATTTTAGTTTTTTTTCCCTTTTTTGTTTTTGGTTTATCATCATCACTAAAAATATTCACGTTTTTGAGGTGACTGCTATTGTTTAGTGGCCATTTTTCTGACCTAGCAGTTAGCCTTTTACTCACATCATTTGTGATCACTTACTTGCATTTATTTGCGTTTGTTAATGCCAGTTGAGGTAGTGCGATTTATTTTTTTCTGGTGTCTTAGTGTGCCTGAATCCAATCCACAGGATGCTTACGTGCCCCAACAAGCTTCTGTGTCCCTTCGCTTACAAACACCTGCCCTGTGCCGTCATCACGCCTACTCCCCCCCCCCCCCCCCCACCGCTCCAGCCGTGGAGAAAGCATGCGCACGTGTAGGGAACGGCGGGGAAAGAAAGGACCTCATCCAAAGGGGCCGCCGTGGGACCCTCTTACAACTTTCGTGGCACAGCCTAAAGCGGAAGAGGTGAGCAGATTAAAGGACCGACTGCACTGAGCTTTCATCCTGGAGAGCATGCAAGTAAAAACACCAGGTATGTCTCTTTAATCCCTCTAGTGGCAGAAAACAGGTAAGATGCTACTCACAGAAGAAGAGAACCTCAGGAATTTCTCAGGGTTGTCTTCACTTACCTTATCCCCGCCACAAGATACTGCTAAAAAACAAACAAACACATCAAACTTTCACCCATCACAGCAGGTTGTGTTGTGCCAACCTACAGGGTTTTGGGTTCCTACTTAAAGGATGTCTCTTCCCTGGACCTGTAGAGCAGTCTGTCAGAAACCTTTGGGCATTTTTTAATACGTGCCCAAATTGCTGGATCCCAGAGTCCAGTCCTACCAGAGAGACATTACAGGCAAAACCTCGCTCTTCCACAAGGCACGGGTATGAACTATTTTGACGTTTTTCTGGCCCTCTTAGATGGATCCGGTTGTGTAACTCCTTAGCACCCGCAGGAGTCCTCAGCAGAGCTTCTTCTTAGCACATTCTTAACCGTGACCAACACCTTAGACACTGGCAAAAAAAGAAACTGAGGTACTCTCCATATGGGAGGGGTTATATAGAGGGAAACTTTTCTTGTAATTAGGGTGTGCCGGTGTCCAATCACCTGATGGTGACATATAACCCACTAAGTAATTAACAGAGCTCTGTTTCCCGTGATGTACGAAAAATAAATTGAGCTTTTTGGTCACAACCATTAACGCTATATTTGGAGAGGATTCAACAAGCCATATTTTGAAAGCTACAGAAGGTGTATCGCTGATGTTTCGGGGATGTGTAAGCTACAAAGGCACAGGAAATTTGGTCAAAATGGTTGGCAAGATGAATGCAGTATGTTATCAAAAAATACTGGAGTAATATTTGCAATCATCAGCTGCGCATGGGACGTAATTGGACATTCCAACATGACAATGATCAAAAAAACACAAGGCCAAGTAGACCTGTCATTGGCTACAGCAGAATAAAGTGAAGGTTCTGGAGTGGCTAGCTCACTCTCCTGACCTTAAAATCATTGATCCACACTGGGGAGATTTAAAACATGCAGTTCATGCAAGACAGCTCAAGAATTTACAGGAACTGGAGGCTTTTTGCCTAGAGGAATTGGCAGCTTTACCATCTAAGAAGATAAAGAGCTTCATCCACAAATACCACAAAAGACGTCACGCTGTCATTGATGTTAAATTGAGCAATACACGGTAATAAAGAGGATGTCCACTGAAGAATATTAAAAGCCAGCAGCTACAAATACTGCAGCTGCTGACTTTTAATATTAGGACACCTACCTGTCCTGGAGTCCAGCTCCGTCCGCAGAAGAGGACGAGCGATCACTCGTCACTCTGCTGCCCCCCCGCCATCCTTGGTGAGGGAACAAGGAAGTGAAGCGCTCCGGCTTCACTGCCCGGTTCTCTACGGCACATGCGTGAGTTACGCTATGCCTGCCGATCGGCTCCCACTGTGTACTGGGAGCCGAGTGTTCCCAGCACACAACGGGGGGGACGAGAGGCGACGTCATGCCCGCAGTCTGCCCGAGACTGTGTGGCCGGAAGTGGGTGCAAATACCTGTCTTTAGACAGGTATCTGCACTCCCTCCCCCCTGAAAGGTATCAAATGTGACACTGGAGGGGGGGAGGGTTACGATCAGCGGGAGTTCCACTTTAGGGTGGAACTCCGCATTAAGAACTGGTGTATGCAACTTTTGATCAGGGTCATTTGGGTAGTTTCCATTGCCATTACGATTTAAAAAGTGTTAACAGTCGATTAATAATAAATGGCATCAGCCAAACACTAACCATAAGTTAAAGAAAATTTTGTGTTATTCATATTCTCTGAAAGGGTATGTAAACTTATGAGCACAACTGTAAATGGCAGACCAGGCTGGAACATGGAGTTCTGCCCAGACCAGAATCCTTTCTACCTCTGTTACTGCTGCAGTACATCTTGTACCTCCTCATAGGTGTTGTGTTCCTCAATAGGAGATGGTGCTAATACACTGCCCTGAAAACGTATTCAAACCCCTTGAAATTCCCCACATTTTGTCATGATACAATCAAAACGTAAATGTATTTTATTGGGATTTGTGTGGTAGGCCAACACAAAGTGGCTCTTAATTGTGAAGTAAAAGGAAAATGATAAATGGTTTTAAATTTTCTGATTCAGCCCCCCTTAATCAATACTTTGTAGATTCCCCTTTCACTACAATTACAGCTGTAAGTCTTTTTGGATATTTCTCTACCAGCTTTGCACACCTAGAGAGTGACATTTTTGCCCATTCTTCTTTGGAAAATAGTTTAAGCTCTGTCAGATTGGATGGAGAGCATCTGTGAACAGGAATTTTCAAATCTTGCCCCAGACCATCAATTAGATTTAGGTCAGGACTTTGACCAACACATGAATATGCTTTGATCTAAACCATTCCATTGTAGCTCTTGCTGTATGTTTAGAGTCATTGTCCTGCTAGAAGGTGAACCTCCGCCCCAAGTCTTTTGCAGACTCTAATGCCACGTACACACAACCGTTTTTTCTGTCGGAGTAAACTCTGATAGGTTTTTCCAGTGGAATTCCGCTCAAGCTGTCTTGTATACACACTAAATTCCGACCATCAAAAAACACAGTAACGTACAACACTAAGACAAGCCTAGAAAAATGAAGTTCAATGCTTCCTAGCATGCGTCAAAGCGTTTACAAGCATGCATATTTTTTTCTACGTCAGAATTCCATACAAACGGAATTTCTGGAAAAAAAAAGGGAACATGATTTCTTTCCAAGTCGGTCAGAATTTCTGACGGAAAAAGTCCGATGGGGCATACACATAGTCGGAACGTCCAATAAAAAAATTCCGTCTGACTTTTTTCCATTGGAAATTCCGACTGTGTGTACGCAGCATTACAGGTTTTCATCCAAGACCAGAGCACCTTCTTTCACATGTTTGCTGTGTCCCCCATATGGCTTCTCGCAAACTGCAAATTGGACTTCTTATGGCTTTTGTCTTGCCACTCTTCCACAAAGGCCACATTTGTGGAGTGCACAACTAATAATTGTCCTGTGGTCAGACTCTCGTACCTAAGCTGTAGATCGCTGCAGTTCCTCCAGAGTTCCCATGGACTTCTTGGCTGCTTCTCTGATTAATACTCTTATAGCCCAGCCTGTCAGTTTAGGTGGACAACCATTTCTTGGTAAGTTTACAGTTGTACTGTACTCTTTATTTTCAGACGGATTGAACCGTGTTCTGTGAGATGTTCAAAGCTTGGATTTTTTTTTATAAACTAACCCGGCTTTAAACTTCCCCACAACTTTATCCCTGACCTGTCTGGGGTGTTCCTTGGCTTTCACGATGCTGTTCACGAATGTTCTCTAACAAACCTCCAATTAGGTGACTTCTGAAGGCAATTGGTTCCACTAGAATTAAGTTAGGGGTATCATGGGAGTAAATGGGGCTGAATACACGCCACACTTTTCAGAGATTTGTTAAAAAAATAAAAAAAATAAAAAAAATAAAAATTGAAAGGCATTTATCATTTTCCTTCCACTTCACAATTTTGTGCCACTTTGTGTTGGTCTATCACATAAAATCCCAATAAAATACATTTAAGTTTTTGGTTGTAACATGACAAAATGTGGAAAATTTCAAGGGGTATGAAAAACTTTCAAGGCACTGTAAATACAGAATGCAATGATTTGCAAAGGAGACCCAGGACTGTTGCGCACTTAGAATCCTATAGGCCTGTACACACAATTGGATTTTCTGACATCAAATGTGTGATGGCAGGGTTTTGTTGGACACTCCAACCAGTTGTACGCGCCATCGGACAATTGTCGGAATTTCCAACAACAAATGTGGGCTAGCATGCTTTAAAATTTTCCAAATGAATTTGGTGGTATTTGTAGGAAAAAAAAATGATAAATGTAATTTGGGTAGTGTTGCATAACCGTGCAATTGTCATTCAAAAAGTGTTACAGTGCTAAAAAAGGAGAATTGACCTGGGCAGGAAGGGGGTGAAAATACCCTGTATTTAAGTGATTAAATTAAGTATTCATACCCCTTAAAATTTTCCTAATTTTTGTCATGTTACAACCAAAAACACAAATGTATTTGATTGGGATTCTCTGTTATTTACCAACACAAAGGAAGGAAAATCATAAATGGTTTTAAACAATTTTATTTACAAATAAATATCTGAAAAGTGTGGGTGTGCGTTTGTATTCAACCCCCTTTACTCTGATACCCCTAACTAAAATCTAGTGGAACCATGTTGGCGTGTTCACAGGTGTGTGTGAATATATATACAGTGCGGAAAATAAGTATTTGAACACCCTGCTATTTTGCAAGTTCTCCCACTTGGAAATCATGGAGGGGTCTGAAATTGTCATCGTAGGTGCATGTCCACTGTGAGAGACATAATCAAAAAAAAAAAATTCCAGAAATCACAATGTATGATTTTTTTAACTATTTATTTGTATGATACAGCTGCAAATAAGTATTTGAACACCTGAGAAAATCAATGTTAATATTTGGTACAGTAGCCTTTGTTTGCAATTACAGAGATCAAACGTTTCTTGTAGTTTTTCACCAGGTTTGCACACACTGGAGGAGGAATTTTGGCCCACTCCTCCACACAGATCTTCTCTAGATCAGTCAGGTTTCTGGGCTGTCGCTGAGAAACACGGAGTTTGAGCTCCCTCCAAAGATTCTCTATTGGGTTTAGGTCTGGAGACTGGCTAGGCCACGCCAGAACCTTGATATGCTTCTTACAGAGCCACTCCTTGGTTATCCTGGCTGTGTGCTTCGGGTCATTGTCATGTTGGAAGACCCAGCCTCGACCCATCTTCAAAGCTCTAACTGAGGGAAGGAGGTTGTTGCCCAAAATCTTGCAATACATGGCCCCGGTCATCCTCTCCTTAATACAGTGCAGTCGCCCTGTCCCATGTGCAGAAAAACACCCCCAAAGCATGATGCTACAACCCCCATGCTTCACAGTAGGGATGGTGTTCTTGGGATGGTACTCATCATTCTTCTTCCTCCAAACACGGTTAGTGGAATTTTGACCAAAAAGTTCTATTTTGGTCTCATCTGACCACATGACTTTCTCCCATGACTCCTCTGGATCATCCAAATGGCCATTGGCAAACTTAAGACGGGCCTTGACATGTGCTGGTTTAAGCAGGGGAACCTTCCGTGCCATGCATGATTTCAAACCATGACGTCTTAGTGTATTACCAACAGTAACCTTGGAAACGGTGGTCCCAGCTCTTTTCAGGTCATTGACCAGCTCCTCCCGTGTAGTCCTGGGCTGATTTCTCACCTTTCTTAGGATCATTGAGACCCCACGAGGTGAGATTTTGCATGGAGCCCCATTCCGAGGGAGATTGACAGTCATGTTTAGCTTCTTCCATTTTCTAATGATTGCTCGAACAGTGGACCTTTTTTCACCAAGCTGCTTGGCAATTTCCCCGTAGCCCTTTCCAGCCTTGTGGAGGTGTACAATTTTGTCTCTAGTGTCTTTGGACAGCTCTTTGGTCTTGGCCATGTTAGTAGTTGGATTCTTACTGATTGTATGGGGTGGACAGGTGTCTTTATGCAGCTAATGACCTCAAACAGGTGCATCTAATTTAGGATAATAAATGGAGTGGAGGTGGACATTTTAAAGGCAGACTAACAGGTCTTTGAGGGTCAGAATTCTAGCGGATAGACAGGTGTTCAAATACTTCTTTGCAGCTGTATCATACAAATAAATAGTTAAAAAATCATAAATTGTGATTTCTGGAATTTTTTTTTGGATTATGTCTCTCACAGTGGACCTGCACCTACGATGACAATTTCAGACCCCTCCATGATTTCCAAGTGGGAGAACTTGCAAAATAGCAGGGTGTTCAAATACTTATTTTCCGCACTGTACATATACATATACACACACACACACACACACACAAATTTCAGATGGCCGAACGTCTGTTTTTGCTGCATGCTAGTCTCTTGTCGAAAGTGAAGAGGTTACTCACCATACTAAAATTCTCATATGACAGAATACAACTTCAGAAGTGACGTAATGTGTTGACTAGTTTTGTACGTATTCTTTCTTACTTTCGAGCATGCATAGTCTTGCACTTATGGTTTTTTTTTCGTACCAAAACCGTACAAAGTAAACTAAAATCGGACATTACATACCTCAAAAAATGTTATAGTCTGCACATCCAGCTTTTGTCTTTAACGAAAAAACAGAATCGACAGCAAAAAAAAAAAAAAACCAGCAAATTATCAAATAAAATGTTATGTTCGAATCGTGTGCACGGGCCTTTAAAAAAAGGCCAGTCATTCATCGTTTTGGCTCTGAGGAAGAGTCGTTCCTATGAAAAACATTAGCCACCCTGCAATATCGTCTGGTCCTACAACATCTTTGGTTTCAAATATAGACCCAAGAGCGTTCAATATTGCCTTGATATGCTTGTATACCACATCTAACCGCTGCCGTTTTACTTTTATTAAAATACTTTTGGTAATGCACAAGGTCGGTGCACCCTTCCTTTCTATATGTTTCGGTTCCAAGGAGGGCAGCAAGACCATTGACATTCTATACAACACGGTTGACTGCACCACACATCCCTAGACCCAGCACCCAGGCGCAGGAGAATTGTTTTGTGAAGAAGTTTACAGCAGGATCAGGTTATAAAAAAAAATATCCCAAGCTTTGAACATCTAACGAAGCACTGTTCAATCCATCATCTGAAAATGAAGAGTATGGCACAACACGAACAAGACATGTCTGTTTACCTAAACTGACCGCTGGGGCAAGGAGAGGATTATCTACAGCTCAGGAGGGAGAATATGTCCACAGGACATCTATTAGTGGCGCACTCTACAAATCCACCTGAATTGAACTTTTTGGCTTAAAAACAAAATGCTATATGTGGCGGAAAACTAACAATGCACATCACACTGAACACACCAGCTGGTCAGTTGATAGGATGGATGGATGGAGCCAAATACAGAACAACCTTAGAAGAAAACCTGTTAGTCTAAAAAAGACAAGACTGCGGCAGAGGTCTACCTTCCAGCAGGACAATGACCCTAAACATACAGCCAGAGCTACAATGAAATTGTTTAGATCAGGGGTCTCCAAATCACAACAAAGGGCAAGTTTACTATCCTTCAAGGGGTTGTAAAGGTTTGTGTTTTTTTCACCTTAATGCATCCTATGCATTAAGGTGAAAAAACACCTGGCAATCACGAGCCCTCCCGTTTTACTTATCTGAGCCTGTTCACCTGCTCTGGGCATCCTCTTCTCCACTGAGTTGAGGGGTTGATTGGATAGATTGATAGTAGTGCAGCCATTGGCTCCCGCTGCTGTAAATCAAATCGAATGATGAGGCCGCCGGGGGGCGGGCGCCGAGTGTATGACACGGGAGTGCACCCTCTAAGGTAACCCCTCGGGAGAGAGCTTCCCAGAGGGGGTTAACTATTGTGGGGAGGATCTGCCATGGGACCCCAGAACAGGAGGATGGGGGCCACGGTGCAAAACAAACTGCACAGTGGGAGTAAGTATGACATGTTTGTTATTTAGAAAAAAAAAAAAAAACATTTACAACCACTTCAATACCAGGAACTTGCATCCCTTCAATGCCCAGGACAATTTTCTGCTTCCAGCGCTGTCAGACTTTGAATGACAATTGCCCAGTCATGCAACATTGTGCCCAAACAACATTTTTATCATTTTCTTCCCATAAATAGAGATTTTTTTTTGTGGAATTTGATCACCTCTGCGTTTTTTATTTTTTGCTAAACAAACTAGAAAAGACCAAAAAAAAAAAAAAAAAAAAAGGTGTTTTTTCAGTTTCTGTCATAAAATTATGTTTTCCCCTTCACTGATAAGTAGAATTAATGGGCACTGATATGCACCAATAGGCAGCCCTGATAGTCCCCCTCACAGCTGCCTGTCAGTGCCACCCAACAGGTGGCACTGATGAGGTACTGACAGGTGTTACTGCTGGGCAGTGATTGGCACTTGCATAGTTTATTATTGGGGCACTGCTGGGCATGCAATTTGTACATTTGATGGGGCTGTGCCGATAATCAATGTGCTGAGACCACCCCCCCCCCCCAACCCAACAGGGAGAGCCGAGAAATGCCATTTACCGGCACTTCCTGGTTCACGCGATAATCAGCTGTGAATGGTCAGAGCCACTTCCCAGATGTCAATATGCTATTGACCGGGCGGGAAGTGGTAAAGAAGGGGTAGACCGTTGCAGTGGGAGTAAAAAAAAGCCTCAGTCTTGGTGGTCAATGGGGGTAAAATAATTACATAACACTTGTGGCAGCAGGTGGTGTTGGTTTTAGTGGGAAGATTAATCTCCATGGTTGGTGTCAGTGGGAGGAATAGTGCCCTAAGGACCAGATAAATGCAAGCAAATGGCCACATCTGGCCCATGGGCTGCAGTTTGGGGACCACTGGATTAGATCAAAGCATATTCATGTGTTAGAATGATCCAAAGTCCAGACGTAAATCCAATTGAGAATCTGTGGCAAGACTTGAGAATGGCTGTTCACAGATGCTCTCCATCCAATCTGACAGAGCTTGAGCTATTCTGCAAAGACGAATGGGCAAACATTTCACAATCTAGATGTGCAAACATGCATCAAAATATATGAGGATTCTAAAAAAGTGTGAAAACTTTTTGAACCGTATTAAATATAAAAAAAAAGTGCAGAAACATTTTGCAGACCACTCATAGAAGTGCAAATGGGACGTTATCATCAGCATGGCCCCTACACACAGACCTAATCATTATTTTGGTTCCTTAGCATGTTACAATTAAAGCCAATGTCCAGGTTTACTGTTACTTTAAAATGGTTATTTTGGTCCAAGTTGCCTTAAAGGGTCACTAAAGGAAAAAAAACTTTTTTTGCTGAAATGACTGTTTACAGGGTATAGAGACATACAAGTTAACGGATTCCTTTTAGAAAATATTAAAAATAGATAAAAATCAATCATATAATGTGCCTACGGTTTTAGCTTCACTTTTAAACTGGCTTCATGTTTCTGTGAAGTAAAGACACACAGAACAAAAACAAATACGGGGCAATGTTTGTTTTTAAAACGAATCTGATTGGTTCTGAAAAGTTTTAGACACATAGTAATCACACCTCTTTGATCATGGACCACAGTGAAAAGCTAGCATGAGTTTTTTCATAAGGAGCCAGACAAGCAGGAAGTGTGGAGATCAGAGAAGTATTACAGCTACTTCAAAGCAAAAACGAACAATGAGGACATGAAACCAGGACTACAGTAAGGTAAAGGAAGCTATTTAGCTAAAACATGTTTTTCCTTTAGTGATTCTTTAAGAAACAATTTCTTACACCAACAGGTGTACACGCTAACTGGATGTAGCCTCTGCTACATACAGTATAGAGCCTGGTGTTCCAGGTGTGGGACACAAACATCCTGTGCCACACTCAAAACAAAATTGAGTCAGGCAAGCAGAGTGTTGTTCAGCCATTCATAGGCAGCTTTGTATTCTCTAAGAACACAAAGCTTTATCTGATGTCTGAGGGTTGCCTAGCCCAATTAAATTTTGTTCTGGGCGTGGAACAAAGCATAGATTAGCCGATACTGTCCCCACGAAGCCACAGACGCGTTGGTGGCTTCATGGGGACAGTATCGGCTAATCTATGGTTTGCGCCGCAGAGTGGAGACCGAGGGAATTCCGGTGATTCTAATGCCCCAGATACACCAAACTCCTACACCTGGCGGCGGATGTTCCTTGGCGATTGCCAAAGCAAAAGGACCTTCTGTCACAAGGTCCTATACTTCATACTGCTTTACAGTCGCTGGCTTTAACGGAAGTCATCTTCTCGGAAGATCTATCATCGCACGTGGAAGGCCCGCATATGTTTCCAGGATCCTGCTGTTTTTACAGTGCGGAGTGGATTAAAAACTTGCCTTAAGCACCATTAGGGGCAGATTATCGGCCCTGGCTGTCTTCTTTCAACGACCCTTGGCGACTCATTCACTGGTGAGTACGTTGTGCAAGGGGTTAGACATGTGGCCCCTCTGGTTCGACCATTACCTCCATGGGATTTAAATTTGGTGCTCTCGGTACTTCAGAAACTTCTGTTTGAGAACATCAGAGAGATTCCCCTTTTTTTATTTATAACCGAGAAGCCGGTCTGTCCGGACCACTACAGTACATTTACAACATCAACATTGGTGCAGAGACAACATTGGTGCAACCCAGGTAAAGTAGCCGAAACACATTCAGGTGTAGCGACCATTCTCCTTGGTCCAGCATCTGGCGACTTGGGTAGTCCACCTGCCAGTTTTCTATGCCCGGAATGTACATGACCGAGCCGGCACGCACCGCTCTGCCCACCACAGGATGTGAGCAACCTCCAATGCTGCAGCCAAGCTTCTTGTTCCTACTTGATGGTTGACATTCCTGTGTCGACTGTACGCCCAAAACACCCCCGCCCCAGCCGGTCAGGCTGGCGTCCGTCGTGATCCTTCTCTTTTGCTGGATGGTGAACGACGTCCCGGACTAAAAGGCCGGATATGTCAGCCATCAGACCAGGGAAACCCTGACTAGCTGACTCACCCGGATTTGACAATCCAGGGACAACAGAGACCTGTCCCATTTGGACAGGATCTCCCTTTGCAAGACTCGAGTGCGGAATTGAGCATACGGTACCACCTCAAAAGATGGCCACCATGAGACCCAGGACTTGCATGCAGAAGCGCAGCAACGACCACCTGTGGGATGCCAAAAGCTTCACCACAGCCAGAAAAATCTGCAACCTTTCCAAGGGGAGGAAAAACTCCAGGTAGCCCACGATAATCGATTCCTTGCTGTCTCAGCAGAGCCAGAATCGGGGCAAGCATCTTGGTGAAAACCCTTGGTGCTGACACCAGGCCAAAGGGGAGAGCCACAAATTGGTAGTGGTCATCCATGACTGCAAAGCACAGAAATCTGATGCCTGACATATATGGGGACATGCAAATATGCATCCTTGATGTCCAAGGATGCCAGAAAATCCCCCGAATGGAGAGCAGTGACCACAGAGCTGACTCCATCCTGAACCTTTGTACTTTTACAAAGGTGTTGAGGGCTTTGAGATCCAGGATTGGATGGACCCCATCCTTTGGGACTACAAACAGATTGGAGAAGAAACCCTGAATGCTTTCCAACAGCGGTACAGGTACCATCATCCCGCGCCTCAGCGGGTCCTGCACTGTCCCAAATAGGGCGTTTCGACTAAATCTAAAACCACTTTGAAAAGCAGGGAGGTCCAACAGGCTGCAAAGTCGACCCCCCACTCGAGAGACGGGCAGGAGCAAACCATCACGCTGTCACAGATTTGTTCGCAGGCTTGTTTGGCTTGCGAACCCAGGGAAGCTTTTGTCCCTCAGCTGGCCCTTTGTCGGCCTGCGGGCCCAGAATAACAAAAACTGCTTCTGAGAGGAAAAGGAGGGCCCTGGCCTATGCCGTGGCTTCTTACCCTTTCTGGATTGTGGACGCAGCATTCTTAGCCCCAGTGACATTCTTAATAATGTCGACCAGAAAAGCTCCAAATAGCTTCCCTCCCTGGAAGGGCAAATCCACCAGAGCCTTCTTGGAAGTCTGGTCTGAGGACCAGCATTTTCGCCAAATCAGGCAAAGTAGCACCACAGCAGATACTGAGGCTCTGGAAAGCAAGGGTGCGGTATCACAAACATACTTAAGGCCATGCACCAACTGGTCAGCCAGTTCCAACTCACGGTGCAACAACTTTGCCCATTCAGTGTCTGACACCAGGGCCGTGGCCAATACTGGCCGCAATGCTGACCCCCAGCACCGTGAACATTGACCGGGCCACCGTAGGTCCGCCTATCTGCAGGGTCCTTAAAGGCAGGAATCCCCTCTACTGGAATTGTGGGTACCTTGTTTAACCTGGTTCCCGGGGGTCTACAACTGGGGGAGATGTCCATTTTTTGAGGGGACTCTCCTCAAAGGGGTAACGGACCGCAATGCATTTTGGGACCAAAAAGGCCCTCTGTGGTTGTTCCCATTCTGTGTCTATAAACTTATCAAAATAAGTTACATAAGGAAACACCTTAGCAGTGCAGGCCGACTTGTGGGACCCAAAAGGGACTGACATGTCAGTAAATGCCCCCACCATATACTTAATTTTGAGGGCACTGCAGTGATAAACGCTCCAACAAGCATCTTTTCCTGCGCTCACCGACAAAACACAGTGTTTTCCTCACTGTTTGAATGGTCCTGGTCCGCATCATCTGACACATCAGAACAAGGGCCCTGTGTCACAGCCAGGCCAGAGTCTTAATCAGATCGTTCCCCAGAAGATATTGGGGGGAGGGGAGTTTTTACCCCCCTTCTGCCCGCACACCGCTTTCTCCCTGGCAACAAAGGATTTCAAGACCGCCAAAAAAAGCATCCGCAGGTGCAAAAGCACCAGTTGCTATCACAGGAATGTCTGGGGAAGAAGCGCCAGCTTTTGACGCCATGCTGACCCACGATTACCTGACAGACACTTAGGGACTAAAGGCATAGTACAAAAGGATAGGAGAGAGCGCGTTGCCTTCTAAGCGTAGCAAGTGAGTATTCAAATAAAAACATGTGAAGATAATATATACTCACAAACTTCATCCGCTATAATCCCAGGAAAGACTGTGGTCACTCGGAGTCCAAAGGACTGTATACAGCTGGTTCCCCAAAAAAAAAGAAGAAGAGCACGAGCTACAAGAAAATGGTCACCAGCTGCATTAGAACCAGCGCAGCTACAAGAAAATGGCGCAGGCTCATCCAAAACGGACAATGAAACGTTTGAGGTAAAAGAAATGGCCGCGAACATACTGGGCCTCCGAGCCGAGGGCCCCCACACTAAGAGCGGACCCCGTACGCACCACACAGCTCCCCAGCTAGGACCCGGAGCCCCCCTGTCAGGTACACAGCAGGCCCAGATGCATGGGGAGGAGGGAAATGACAGGGAGAGAATAAAGGGAGTGCGAGACCCCCTATTCGACCACCCCAGGAATGCCCAGCTGTTCCATCCTGCCGAAACAGGACGAACCCTACTTACCTGTCCTGCGGGGACTGCTGGACGCATTCCTGACAGACCCATCACCGAGCAGTATGGGGTGGCTGTGGGCCACAGCCCACTGCGACTCAGACAGCAGTAGTCATGTGTGCCCCGGAGCATAGCTCACCAGCCACCCCTGGAGCAATGGTGTATGTCGTGGCAGACCCAGCACATAGCTAAAGGTCTGCTCACGGTCGATGGCCGAACTGGGGAGACTAGGATCTATATTATGCAGCCTGTCACCCAGCCGGCAGTCGATAGTAGATCTCCGGATCAAAAACTTAGAAACGTAGTCCCAAAGGGAGCCAGGTTCTTGTCCTATGCTAGGCAGAAAAAAACTAAGCTGCTATATGCAGAGTGAGGGAGTTATAGCCAGAGGGACATGTCTGCCTAGTCCTCTCCTTATAGACGGCATATAAACCCTACTGTCAAGAATAAAGGAGCTATGTCCATGATGAACAAGAGAAATAACTTTTTTTTTTTTACACAAACATGCATTTTGTACACACATGATCATGTATCTTTATGCAAACAGAACTGGTAAAAACAGTTATCTTAAACAGTGTGCTTCAGCAACTGCTTGTTTCAGCATCTGTGCATTTAAGCAGCAACTGTGCGATCTAGAAACTGACCGAATCTTGCAACTGTATTGCCGCATCAGTGAGTTTTTTTTTTAGCAACTGTGCAATTCCGCATCCAATGTGCGTTAGCATCTGTGCACATCAGTGACTATGCATATGCTGGAATCATCCAATCCGATGTGCATTGGCCAATTGGCATTCGCATATTTTCAGCAGTACAATGCAAGCCATAAGCAGGCGACACCACATGTAGGATCCAAACCCATGACCTTAGTCCAAGGCAGGAGCGCAGACCACCAGGATACTGGGCCTTGCTTAGCAGTTGTGCAATTTAGCAAGCAAGCACCTGCTCAACTGCAGTTGGCCCTATACTTTAGACCTGTAGAATATCAAGCACTACGCTCATACCTTTCAAACATGTATTATAAAAACAAGCTTTAAGCAATAAATCTGAAAAGCACATATATTATGCTGTTTCTGCCCACAAGCAGATAATGACACTTAAAGTGAACTGCTAATCAACCAGGGGTGTATCCACTACGTACAGTTGTACATGCCCCTTGGATAGGCAAAAAATATACAGCATGTAATCATGACTCGTCTGCACCCGTTCCCAAGCCAGCACTCATATACTCACGGCCCACTGTTCTGTCTCCAAGGCCTATCCAACCTGTCAGCACATGGTAATGGTTTCTCTTCCTGTCTACAATAAACAATAGGCTAGACTTTGAGCAAACCTGCGCCCTCTAGTGGCTGGGGAAAAAACAATAGCCTGCCTGAGCAATAGTACAAGCATGATAGAACAGCACACTGCTCCCAGTGGCCCTGGGAAAACAGACAGATCGCTCTCCTTTAAAAGAGAAACTGCACACTCCTGTTCTGATTGCATTATATGTCAGTGGGAGTCCTGTTGTGGGCGATAGTCGCTGGACTGACTTCTTACCCCATTGTACTTTTGATTGTTTTTGGATGATGTCTTCTCCTGTTGTTTTTTTCCATTTGCTAAAATACCAATAAAAATATTTTCAACTCTAAAAGAGAAACTGCAAACAAATGCAGACTCACCATTCCTCACTGCAGGGTACAGCTGGAATATCACAGCAACCCAATCTTCACCTATCAAGGCGGGTTGGAGTCATGCCAGACCTTCAAAGGACGGGGTCCCCTCTGAATGTAGTGTCCACTGCCTTGGACCTGTATGTAGCGCCCTGCCAAAAAACCTGTGGTATAGCAATGTGACCAAGGTGCTGGAACCCAGGGCCCAACTCTCCTAAGAGAAGCGTTACAGGCAAAACCTTGTTCTTCCGTACCGAGGCTCAGGTACCATCCACTTTTGTCTTTGTTTATAAACCTTTTGAATGGATCTGATAGCATATCTCTCTGACCCTGACTAGGCATCTATGGAGCACTTTTTAGCAAAGTGTTAACATTAACCAACACAGACACTAGCGAAAAAACTGAGGTACTCCCTGTATGGGAGGGGGTTATATAGGGAGGGGACTTCCTGTCTTGATTATGCCAGTGTTCATCACCTGAAGGTGGGTGTATAACCCATATAGTAATTACTACAGTATCTGTGTCCCGTGATGTACAATAAAGAAAATCAATGACTTCAATTGTTTCAGCCCTAGCCTCCTGCTTCCCTTAGTGTCTAAAACCCTGCAGTAGAATAGGGCCTGCATAACTGATCTTTCAGAGAAGTCAGGATAAACACCACATAGAAAGGCAGGACTATGATTAACTATGTAACATTAATCTGGTTGAAAAAAACACAAGTTCATCAAGTAATAGATCAAAGGTAAATCTAACTTGTGTGCTGATGCAAGCACCTGCATAGTTATTGGTTGTTAAGCGATTAATAAATCTGGTACCTTTGAAGTTGTTAATCAAAACAAACCTTAGGGATGTTCAATATTAGATTGTTCCCTGCAGCAAAATATTGCACCTTGAAATACAGGAAATATAACATCTACGATTGAAATATAGTAGAAACAATGGTAATTATGCGGCCGACTATTTGGATGAAAAATAGATCAATGCACATTTTAAAGCAGAACTAAATTCTGCTTGGTGAGGGGGGCTATGGTTGAATCCCAAGCCCTCAGGTAAAATTCTTGATACTGCCACATTTTGCAGCTACCTCCCATTCCACCACATATGCCTACTGGCCCATCATTATAATGGAATTGCAATGCTGGCCAATAGAAATAAGGTAGGTGATAAATCGAGAAACAAAAATTGTTGTGCTTTGCCTGCGAGAACGGGATTGGGCTGTAGCGTCAAGGATCTGGAGATTGTTGCGCGTATGTGCAAGTACCTTTAAAGCTTATGCCGCCGTGTACACACGATAATTTTTTGGCATGAAAAAAAAAATAAGTTTTTCGGCATTAAAACGACATTGCCCACAAACAACCGTTTTTAAAAAAATGCTCTAGAAAAGCGTGGTGACGCGCAACACGTACGACGGCACTATAAAGGGGAAGTTCAATGCGGATGACGCCACCCTTTGGGCTGCTTTAGCCGATTTCCTGTTCGTAAAAGACGATTCGCGCTTTTCGGTCTGTTACAGCGTGATGAATGTGCTTACTACATTACGAATGAAAGTTTTACCAGAACAAGCGCTCCCTTCTCAACTTCCTTCTAAGCATGTGCGGGTTTTTAACGTCGTTTTAGCCTACGCACAATTATTTTTAACCCGAAAAATGACATTGTTTAAAACGTTGTTAAAAAATGCAGCATGTTCAAATTTTTTTGTTGTTTTTCAGAACCCGAAAAATTATGTGAAGCCCACACACGATCATTTTAAATTAAAAAAATGTCATGCCGAAAAATGATTGCGTGTACGCGGCATTACAGTTTATTATTTTGACAGAGTTGCTTTAAGTGATATATAAACCCAAGCGCAAAAATGCAAGATACTGCAGCATACCATTACTTAGATGAGGTGGCTGCATAAGTTCTTTTTCAGGCAAAGTATATTTACTGCAAGTACAGAAAAATACCTGTTGCTCTTGTTGGAATCCCAACTGCCCTTGTAACTTCTTATGCACTGAACAGCTATCACAAGCAAAATCAGCTTTCCCAGCTATCTTCTGTAAACAATAAAACATCTGCCATCTATGTAGAGGCTGTGAAGAAAGGCAAAGGTGTCTGTAGTTCACATCAGGAGAGCAGCCCTAAGGTGAAAACACCGCTCTCCATATATGTACAGTACAGTGAAAGAGCATTGTCACTATGGCAGGAAGTCTGTTACTGGTAGGATGATTAGATAAAAACAAGGAGAAAAAAAGTCCCCCAAAAAAGGAAAACGAATGCAGGCATCACATCTAAGGACTGGTAAGCTAGAATACATTATATTTTGTTTAGGTCAGATATGCTTTAAGTGACATGAGCATGAAATAAAACTCCACCACCAATAATTAGACCAAACACATAACTTACAGCACGCATTCATTCTTGTATAAGACTTTTTTTGCAATTTTTTTTTTCATTTTCTCTTCTTTCTTAATAAGAAAAAAAGTTATTCCTAGGTGATTGGAACATCCTTTTGATAAGATACAAACCAAAAAAAAAAAAAAAAAGTCAGGAAGATACAAAAGTGGAAAGCTCCACTAGTTCAGTCATTCTCCCCTCTGCACACCCATCGTATCTATCTAAAAGATGGAATTGCAAAGTCAGAGCAGCCCCCTGCTGGAGCCAGTCAAGCAGCCCAGGTCAGCTGCTGCAGGCGGTGGAAAGGAGATCTGGAAGTGTCAAGGTGGATGGGGCACTGGGCTGTCAATATTCTCTGGAACATGCAGCTATACAAGTCCTCCAGGGCTAGTAGGAAAGGTAGATTTACAGAAAAAAAAAAAAAGGAGCATCATTCAATGTAGAGATCACAAAGTGAGCATGTTATAAACGGGTGGGAGAAGAAAGGAGGGGTGGGGCGAAGGGGGAGGCAAGCAGAGAAAAAATGGAGACGGGAGAATGGGATGAGTGGAAGAAGTCCAATGTGTATATCAGCTGTGGTCTGGGGAAGGGTCCCGCCGCAGGGTGTTTTTCTTCACTGAGTCCAAGTATTCCTGCTGTGACACTGCTAAAACAGAGGCGAGTATTTCATCGTCATCCCAGTCCTTCAGACCTATAGGCAAGAAGAAATAGCAGCATTGGAAATTGTAAATAGTAGCTTCTTAACAGATCCAAGGAGGCAGCGCACTCACCAAATGCTGTGGGGGACATGTGCTGCATGATGGCTCTGCATTCCAGTGCCGGGTACAAAGACACCAAGGGGGAAGTTGCTCTGTCAGCTCCGGAGTTGCTTGGGCCTACAAGACAAAAACAACATGTCTTTGTGAGATCATGTGACCATACAGAACTAGAATACACCCAAATATGTACTGTACTAGCTCAAACAAACATGACGACCAAAAAGACGTATAAGGTCTCTATCTGGTAGAAGAGTCTTAACGACTTGCTGGCCGATGCATGCCGATATACGCCGGCAGAATGGCAGCGGTAGGCAAATGGGCATACACGTACGTCCCCTTTAAGAAGCCACCCGGTGGGCGCCATGGCACTTTCCGTGACCATGCCCACGCGTGCCCTGTGAACTCGATGTTCTACGGCGGCCCGCGATCATGTCACAGAGAGGCAGAATGGGGGGATGCCTGTGTAAACAAGGCATCTCCCTGTTCTGCCTAGTGACAGGACACTGATCGTCTGCTCCCTGTCAGTCAGTGGGAGCAGAGTCGTGTCACAGTAAGCCCAGCCCCCACAGTTAGACTCACTCCCTAGGACACACTTAAACCCCTCCTCGCCCCATAGTGGTTAACCCCTTCACTGCCAGAGTCATTTACACAGTAAACTGTGCATTTTTGTAGCACCAATTGCTGTATAAATGACAATGATCTCAAAATACCATTAAAAGTGTCCGATGTGTCCGCAATAATGTCGCAGTCACGGGAAAATAAAAATTTGCAGATTGCCGCCATAACTGTATGCATGCATATATATATATATATATATATATATATATATATATATATATATATATATATTCTCCCAAAAATATATTAAAAACAATTCTCAGTTTAGGCAGATGTGTATTCTTTTACATATTTTTTGCGCACAAGTTATAGCTTCTACAAAATAGGGGATGGTTTTATATTTTAATACATTGGCCTAAACTGAGAAATAACATTTTTTATATATATTTTTGGGGGATATTTATTAAAGCAAAAAATATCTATTTTTTTTCAAAATTGTCGCCCTTTTTTTTGTTTATAAGAAAAAAAAACACTTGGAGTCCCTCCCCCTAGGTCCATATGGATTCAGGGGGGGTCCCCCACCCCCATCCAAAAAATAAAATAAAAATCCATACCAGATCCTCAGAAAATGCAGCCCGGACAGTCAGGAAAGGAAGGGGATGAGCAGGCAAATAAGGGGACCCCAGATCCCGGGCCCTCCCCCCATTGGGAATGTTTATCAGATATAAATACTGCCCATTCACTAAAAAAGGCAGTGAAATGTAAAGGTCTTCTCCTGGTGCCATCCTCTCTGCCGCCGTCTCCTCCCGCCATTTTTTTTTCTTTACATTTCACTGAACTGCCTCTATGATTGTTCTTACGGTGCACAGAATCACCAACTGAAGATGATATCTGAATGGCAGACATTCAGATATCCCCCACAGTCCAGGACGTCATGTGACCTCCTTGGGATGGAAGCGATTAAAAAGTTTTCATCTTTAATGTAATAGAGTTGTCCTTTAGCAAACACTAGGCAAAACAAGGTCACACCAAGAAAACATTTTGGCAGCAAATACAACAAACAAGGAAGTGGAAAACTTAAATCAAACATTTCAATCTCTGCAAAATCAGTTCATTACAAAATAGAACAGGCCTTTGACATTCTTGAATTTGTTCGTATATCACACAAAACACCCAAAATACCGATCCCCATTAAGATAAGGACTTTCCACTATCCATTTCCTCTACTAACTACACATCAAGAACATTGGTGCCAAGATAAATACACTGATTGCCACTGCTAATCGTGCTCTGAAAAAAAAGCTAGTTTTCTAGTTGATCCAAAAGCTTTGTTAATCTGGACATCCACAAAGACTAGTACAACACATTCTGAAAATGTATGCAGAGTGTCTGAACAGCACTGCAAAACAGAGTCCTTCAGTAGGCCAGGTATTTGAAGTATAAGGCTACATTCAAAACCAGCGGTTAATTTTTATTTATTTTTTAAACCTTTAAGGCTAGTGTGGATGAGAGCACCTAGGTGCAGTCGCTGGCCTGGCTTCACTATAATGACAGATCGCCAGCAGCTGCAGCTTTTCACAGTTCTCCGTACAGCCAGTGATTGCTTGTGGTGATCGCTGCTGTACACACTGTGCAGTTACTTGTAATGTGGCAGCTCGCAGTCTTGAGTCATGGCTCCACATTTAATACGACAGCTCTCCAATATCTCTGGCACCTAATAGAGGATTTGAAGTGAAATGTTGGAAAACCTCAATAGGACTGGGGCGAGGAGAGATGACCAAGAACAGGAGTGCTTTTTCTTTATTACTTACACACTGCACTCACCGATCACAATAATTACTACAATTACCATGATTTCAAATGAGGGGTGCACACAGACCATGCTTGCTGCTATATGAATAAGATCAGGTCTGAAAATCTTTGATCTAGTACTTGGGTGGGTCTGTTTCAGCAGACCCGCCAGATAATGGGGTCCGTCTGGTTTCGGCCAGATGGACCAAGTGCAAGTATCCCTTTTCCCTCTCAGGAGCCCAACGCCCCTGGGGATTCAGGGCAAGGACCTCTGATTTTAGAGGGCTTGTGTACACCCGTTACACGTTTTTGTGTCACCTCTTTATGTTGTGCACATTTTTTTGGCACCGGGTAAGGCTTTTTGAGTGACAAACACACCATGGGCTTTCGAAAAAAAACAAAAAATAAATAATCTTGACCTGTGTTCTTTTACATATACCAGAGAAAAAGTAAAATTAATGCATCAATTTAGCTCCGGAAGGTTTTACCCTCTTCATGACCAGGTAATTTTTTTGCTACACAGCACTGTGCTACTTTAACGGACAATTGCGTAGTCATGTAATGCTGTACCCAAACAAAATTGATATTTTTTTCACGCAAGTAGAGATTTATTTTGGTGGTATTTGATCCCTTCTGGGTTTTTTGCTATATAAAAAGAAAAAAAAAAGACCAAAAATTCGGAAAAAAAAATATATTTTTTACTCTCCTTTAAAACATACTGCATACAAAAAAAAAAATCAAACCTTGTAAAGAAGTTGTAAAGGCAGAAGTTTATAACAAAAAAAGCACCCCCTAATTACTTACTGGAGCCCCATCTCGCCAGCGAGTGTCTTAGCCATCCGGGATTCTCCTCCTGGTTGGTTGAAACACTGCAGTGGCGCCCCTTTTATCCCGTGGCTGTCAAAGTCGGCCAATCAGAGGGGAGAGAGAGAAGAGGCAGAGGCAGGGCTCCGTGTCTGAATTGACACACACAGCTGTGACTCGACTCAGGTGCCCCATAGTAAGCTGCTTGCTCTGGGGGCACTCGACAGGAGGGAGGGGCCACAATCAGCAAAGAGGGAACCAAAAGGAGGATCTGGGATGCTCTGTGCAAAACCAACTACACAGAGGATGAAGTATGACAGGTTTGTTATTTAAAAAAAAAAAAAAAAAAAAAGCAGACTTTACAATCACTTTAATACAGTGACTAAAATGTATTTTACTACATGTCTTTGGTATAAAAAATAAATAAAAATCCCAATAAGTGTATATTAATTGGTTTGTGTGAAAGTTATCTACAAGCTATGCCATACACACTGTATTTTTTTTATTTATTTTTTTACTAGTAATGGTGAATTTCATAACTTATAACGGAATTACAATATTGCGCCGGGTAAGGGTAATCTGACACGGATACTGGGAAGGGGGGGGGGGGCGACCGACATCACCAGTGACATTTTTACAGTGATCAGTTCTAATAATATGTACTGTCACTGTACTAATGACACCGGGCAGAAAGGGGTTAACACATCTAGGGCGATCAAGGGCTTAAATGTGTGCCTAGCAAGTTGTATGTGTGCACTGCTTTTACTGAGGATCTAGTTGTTTTAATATCTTGCTTAGCAGGGAATGAAAAAAAAAAAAAAAAACAACAACAAAGATCCCTGTCACTGAACACAGCTCTGTGTTTAAATTCAGAGCTGTGTTCAGTGAAGCTCAGAGCTGATCACCAGCCAGGTGCCATCAGTCAGTGACCGGCATGTGCTGTAAACAATCACAGCACAGCTGAACAAGCGTGCAGCAAACCCCCTACCCGGAAATGCAGAATCTTGTATAAAATACGTGATCCTTTGCAGCCGACCCGCATTGTAGCAGTAAAACTACAGTACATGGTCGACAAGTAGCTATAGAAAGGTGAAATTGGTATCTAAGGATTTTTCCCAAAAACTTGAGTCCATGGCAAAAATCAATGGCTGCAGTTACCTGGTGCACATGGTGAGGGAGGTTTTGCTAACACTAGGGCATTTCCGGGGGAAGACGGCTTTGTTTGATCTCCATGAATATCAGGATGTTCAGGGGACCCCGCTGTGCTGCGCTGTCTTGGTGAACGCCCGCTCCATTCTTCTGGACCACTTGATGCTGCAGCAGTAGCAGAACTGCAGGTTGCAGTGGCCTTGCGTGGCTGTGAATATAAAGAAAAGTTGGAGGTTTCTCATTAGGAATATGAACAAGAGAAAATAAGTACTGTAAAGAAGAAACAGGAGGAAGATGTGCCAGCACATAGGTAGAAGTTGGGGACGAGACAAAGCATGAAAGGCCAAGTTTTTATTGCAAAATTAATGAAATAATAAAACAAGGAAAAATTAAACATATTGCCGATAGGGTTACCTGTCTGGCCTGCTTCTCTTGGTCCCTTAACCACTGCAAGTAAGATTCCCGAGCAACTTGTTCCTCAATGGCCTCATTTGTAGCTTCCCAGTCTGTGGCCCTCTTTTTATCTTCCAACATTTGTTGCTCGATCCATGACTCTTCTGAGGTGCGAATGGCATTTTTCATCAGAGACTGATCTGCATACTAAAAAAACAAATTGAAGAGCGTCATAGTTGGTAATATCACTGTTGAGAAATACAAGAGAGAGTCCCAATGTGATCAATGTGTGCTTAAAAAAAAAAAAAAAAAATCTGAGGTGTTTCCAATTCCCCCGAAATAAAATCTAGCTCTATTGGAGACCCTAAGAGAGATTATGAGTTTGAAGGGTAATTTTTTTTACCTAATCTAGGACCACAGAAATAATGCCTGTTTGAGGAGCAAAAAACACGACTAAAGATTATAAAACAAAAAAACTACACATGTTCAATAAACGATATGGCTGCATTCACACCTTCGTGTTCTGGAAATGTGGGCAGAAACATGCATTTCTGTCTGCATTCCCAGATACAGGCGATGAATGCAGCAAAATGGGCATTGAGCTTGTGGTGCCATCATTTGTTAATGGTACCCCAAATGCAGGTTAATGTCATGCCTTTTGTTAGGAACCAAAAACACACATTGCAACAATGCATGAGGCTCACAGTCATAAACAATAAATAAAAAATAAATAAAAAGAGTAGAAGCTACTTTAGCAGGTGTAGGGCAGCCCTATTCGAGTGAAGGGGCTGTCCCATGCCGTCACGCAGGTGGAAATGCAGCCTAAAAGCATCTTATGTGAAACCGCTTTTCCACAATACTGTACATATTTTTTTGTACTCCATCACAGGAGGTATAACTCTGAATTACGCCACACACATTTGAACACCACCTGTTATGTTCCATAATGTAAGCAAAACACAGAAGATCATTTTTATATATTTAATTTTGAAAGGCATACTGGGGTACAAGAAATAAGCATCTCTACACTGTCACATGAAAGCAGGGAGAGTCTCCTTAGCTCTGTGTGACATGAAGCACGCAGAACTTCATTTTCTGTGCTTCTGCAGGCCAACAACATTGTGGAAGAACAAAGGTAAAGTAACCAGGGAGGAGAGACACCATTTAAAATTAACCTGTTGCTTTGCCCTGCATCAATATACAAGTGCATCCAAAATAACATTTTAATATCAAAAAGTTAATTTTAATTAAAAAACAAACTAATATTATATAGATTACACGCGGAGTGATACATTTCAAGCATTTCTCTCTTAATTTTGATGATAATGTCTTACAGCTAGTGAAAACCCAACATTTTGTGTCTCAGAAAGTTTGAATATTACAGAAGACCAATAATTATATATATAAAAAAATATGTTTAATACAGAAATGCTGGCTTACTGGAAAGTATGTCCATGTACAGTATAGTATGCACTCAATACTTGGTGGGGGCTCCTTTTGCATGAATTACTGCATCAATGCGGCATGGCATGGAGGTGTTATTGAAGGCCAGATTACTTTGATAGCAGCCTTCAGCTCCTCTGCATTGTTGGGTCTGGTGTCCCTCATGATCTTCTTGACAATATCCCACAGATTCTCTATGGGGTTTAGGTCAGGCGAGTTTTCTGGCCATTAAGCACAACAATACCATTGTCATTAAACCAGGTATTGGTACTTTTGGCAGTGTGGGCAGGTGCCAAGTCCTTCTGGAAAATGAAATGAGCATCTCCATAAAGCTTGTCAGCAGAGGGAAACATGAAGTTCTCTAGAATTTCCTGGTAGAGGGCTGTGCTGACTTTGGACTTGATTAAAAAGGGTGGACCAACACCAGAAGATGACATGGCTCCCCAGATCATCACTAACTGTGGAAACTTCACCCTTGACTTCTTGCAACTTGGATTCTGTGCCTTTTCACTTTTTCTCCAGACTCTGCAAAATTAATTTCCAAATGAAATGCAAAATGTACTTTCATCCTAAAAGAGGACTTTGGACCACTGAGCAACAGTCCATGTTCTCCTTAGCCCAGGTAAGGCCCTACTGGCATTGTCTCTGGTTCCCAAGTGGCTTGACACAAGGAATGCGCCAGTTGTAGCCCATGTCCTAGATAGGTCAGTGTGTGGGGTGGCACTTGAAGCACTGACACAGCCGTAGTCCACTCCTCCCCCAAATTCTTGAATGGCCTTTGCTTCACAATTCTCTGTTGCTTGTGCACCTCATTCTACCACACCTTTCCCTTTCACTCAACATTCCATTAAGATGCTTGGATACAGCACTCTGAACAGCCAGCTTCTTTAGCAATGACCTTTTGTGACTTACCCTCCTTGTGGAGGGTGTCAATGAATGTATTCTGGACAACTGCCAAGTCAGCAGTCTTTCCCATGATGGTGTAGCCTACTAAACCAGACTGAGAGACGATTTAAAGGCTCAAGAAATGTTTGCAGGTCTTTTTCACAATATCCAAATTTTCTGAGATACTAAACTTTGGGTTGCCATAAGCCATAACCATCAAAATTAAAAGGAAAGAAATGCTTTAGAAATAAATCACTCTGTGTAATGAATCTATATAAATTATAGGAGTTTCACTTTTTTAATTGAATTACTGAAATAAACTTTGTTAATATTCAAATTTTGAGATGCACATGTACATGTTTACAGCACCATAAGAATAAGTCATCATGTTTTTAATTTTTTATTTGGCTAAATTGGGATCTTAAAATAAATACCTGTGGTGATGTACTAGGTCAGCTAAATAAATTCTAGGGGCATACAAACAAATGGTGTTCAAAGCCTTACAGATTGATTTATTTTGAAAGAAGACATAACCCAAGTTAAAAACCTAGCTCTGTCTCTTTGTGGACACAGTGGTCTTCGTAGGTGTGTGGTATTCCTCCAAAGGAGTCAGAGGTAAAGATTTCCAACCAGCAGAATGCATGAGCCCTAGCCCTGACTGCTTTGTAAAGAACACAAGATGTACGGCTCAACATGGTTTGATACAACTGGAATGTATTCAGCTGAATTGGGCTTTAAAAAAAAAAAAAAGTTCCAGGTATAGTTTTTTAAATAGTTACTGTGTTCCAGCTTGGATCAATGTAACTATGCATATACCATCCTGGCTAATGCCACTGGAAGCTTGAAATCCCTGAAGTACAGCAGACAACGGTACTCAAGTAATCTTCACTTCTGGGTCCCGCACAAGAGTCTTCCCTGCAGCATTCTGCTCACTGGAAGTTGGCTGCTCGGCACACGCAACATCCAGAAAACAATTTGCATTTTCTGAATGCAAAACGTTCTCTGATGAGGTAAATTGAGGTGGGGGGAGTGACATCATATATAAAATATACACCTGAAATTCTTCTTTAAGAGGACTTCTGGAATGTCTATGGGTAGGTGCATCGCAAATATATGTGTCCTACTGTATAAATCTTTTGCCAGGTAGGACCAGTTATAAGGTTAAGCTGTGGGTGAAATCACAACAGTACATACATATGGCTATACTGCAACATCTTTTTCTTCTAGTCCAAGGTACACAGGAATACAAAAACAGTTGAGTTATACTGCTGTCTACAGGAGTATGTGACACTAGCAAACAAAGTTTTAAGCCAGCCCCATTACAATCCCTCTTCTACCGGCCATTCTTTAGTTGTTTCGAGAGAAAGCAACACACAGAGCTTAGAGAAAACAAGACCTTAAAGCACTGGAATTTTTTTTTATGCAAGTATGCACCACAGCCTGAAGCTGAACCATATGAGGGGACCACAAGAGCACAGAGCAGCCACCTGATGCACAGACCAGGAAAGAAGAAAATCGCTGCCAAGAGGAATGACTACCTAAAAGCAAAAACATCAAAATGGGTGGAAAATAGGCAACTACTTGATGAGGATGGAAAACACCAACAGTGCAATATGATCAACTAAAAGAACCCTCATGGGAGAACAGGCCTTACACACACACAACCTTTGAAATTCAGGGATGCAGGGTACCAGGACAATAGTGAGCTTGCCTAGCCTGACAACCTACCTTGCACAAGATATAAAAAGGACAGCAAACAACTCACAATATAATATCTCAAAAGGCTAACCAAAGAGACCCCTGAGACGGGTAGATAGATACCCAGATGTTTTGACCCTGAAGTCATCCTGACTAAGGGAAGTTGGGAGCGCAAGAGTTACCCCGACGAAAGTAGGCAAGAATGAGGGTAAACTATAGCTTCAGACTAGTGCATGTGAACACCAGACAAGCAAAAGGATGAGCAAAGCTCTCTGACCAAAATACCCGGGAGGCCAGAGAGAGGAACTGCATGATCTGTCCAACCTTAATTATAAAAATCATCTGATCTGCCCTGGTCAAGCGAAACATGCACAGCCATGAAACATGGGGCAGGAACTGTAGTAAAAAAGCCAATCCACCCAAGGAACAGAATTGAAAAAGGGATTTGGAGAAATCTCCTCATGACTAAGCACTACCTAATAGTGTGAAACACGTCAGCTGCACCCCTCAATTTTCTACTGTGATGTGTGGCGTTTTAAAAGGTTTTTTTTTTACCAATAAAAGGCAACCGAGAGGTTTTTTTTTTAGAGTGCGGCTGTCCAAACATTCATTTTTTTACTTCACTTCTCCTCAAAAGGTTGCAGAACAATTAAAGGAAAACCTAACTCCAGGTGTTCGGGTCCCACAAAGGCCTCTGGATTTACTCTATCCCAACAGGGAGCACCTGCAGTGGGATTACAGTGTGTGTCATCTGCCAATATTACAGGGGAACACAACGTTCCCTAGCAATGGTGTCTTCTTGCCATGCAGGTGATGAAGTGCATCCAGATGCACAAACCTCTCTCTCCAAAGAAAAGACTATCGCTTTATGAGGGTCCGGTGGTAACACCAATCTCTAAGGCACACTGTGTGGTTGAAAACGGCACCATCAAAACATAGGGGCCAGGTCACTTTTCCTGTCACAAGGAGCACTCCCAAAACTTACCTTGGGTAAAGACATTAAAGCCAGGATGTATCCAACAGAGTCCAGGCAACAAACAGATTTGAAACGGGATTCCTGGAAGAGTTGGAGACCAACTGCTCTAGGGAACCAGACATAAGCCCCCAATGTGGGGCCACACCTGCAAGTTGGGTCCTCCAAGGATGGAGAAAAGAAAGCACCCCATTAACCCCAAGAGTCTGATGGTTTATGTCAGGGACTTCTTGGTCAACAGGGACTGTACAAACTCATAAAAAGGGAAAGGGGGGAATTTCCTGAAAGCTAAGGAAGGGTCCACTTACAGGGTGTGGACCTTTTTTTAGCAAAAATTTGAGCTGAGCAGTCTTACCAACTGGTGACCATAAACTATAAACACTAGATACCTGTGAGGCCTTATGTGGTCAAAGCTTGCAGGTATTAGGCCCCTCAGAATTCCATCTGGAAGAGTACAGAAAGCTTTAAAAGCAGGGGGAATAAATGGTCCCACTACTATAAGATATAGCAGATGCTGCCAAAGGACACTGGGGGGTTAGGTCCCCATTAGGAAAGGTAGCAGAAGGAACTAGTCCAAACCGACCTTGTAAACGAAAAGGGTCACTGTCAAAAAGGGGGGAATGCTCAGGGGTACCATATGCCCCAAGGGAGTGCAATTATGTCATTAAAAAGAAGTTTGCTTTTAACAATCAATATTGGAATGAGTAAGTTCCCGAACAAAAAACACTTTGGTCAAAAGCGAACAGTGTTTGATCCCACCATTAGAAAATTAATACATTTTCTTAAAGCGAGAGAATGCAAACAAAAAACGTATATTCGTGTTTAGCCAGTTTTAGAGCATTTTCTGATGGCAGATTGCTCCACTAACTGAACAGAAACAAAAATAAAGTCCAGAGTGGACATGGGGAGGCCTAGACGAACCTGATGGGGCTGAGGGTGGGGACAACCCTAATGAAGTAGGGTTCCAAGCTTCTAGATTACAGACATCAATCCTATCTGTGGAAACTGGGTAAATGTCCCCAAGACCATTTGGAGAGGACAGGCTGAGGTCATTTGCTACACCAGAACTATCAATTATACGTCTTTGGGAAGACATATGCCATGCAGCAGTAAGCAACTGGGCCCTGGGATGGTAATTTCTCCAGAAGAAAATGGTGGGAAAGAGTGCAGAGCACTGAACCTAGTACCTAAAGTCAGCACCCAGGTAAAACCCTGTGGTGGCGGACAAGTGTAAAGGCACACATCGGTGCAAACAGTGAGGAAATTTCTGGTGGTGCAGCCTAACCAATCTTGTTCACCAACAAGCGAGTCTAGAGACAGAATCACACCTGGGGCTGTGCCATGGCTCTTGATCCAGAAAGCACTCTGTGGCTAACTCAGTACACAAAGGTCTGGAAAGTGCCACAATGCCCGTGTCTGAAGGACACATTCCGGGCTAGCCTCACATGTCCAGTCTAACAGAGTCCAAGTACATTTTCTAAAGCTAATGCCGAGGACAATCTAGACAATCAAGCAGCTGTGTAGCAAGAGATCCTAAAGGGGTTGTAAAGTCAGAAGGATTTTTATCTTAAAAGTACAGGTCCGCCCACCCCACAATTTTTTTTTTACAAATACTGCAGCTGCTGACTTAAATATATGGACACTAGCCTGTCCAGGGAGCCGACAATGTCGGCACCCCAGTTGATCTTTGAATCGGTTGTTGGGTGCAGCCGCCGCCGCCATTGCCGGTAAGGGAACCGGCAGTGAAGCCTTTCTAAATTGGCCCAGCAGTGGAGAGTGACGTGTTAAACAGCCTCCCCTCTAAAAGGTGCCAAGTGTGGCACCGGAGGTGGTGGATTGGGAGAATAAGCAGAAGTTCCACTTTCGGATGGAACTCTCTGAAATTCTGTGTTCAGCGATGTCCACAAATGTCTCGCTGCTGTCAAAGTCAGTTAGCCATTTAAGAGAGAGGGGTGGGGCCTAACCATAGCTCTGTGCCTGAATGGACACACGGAGCAGTGACTTGGCTCGGAAGCCCCCATAGCAAGCTGCTTGCTGTGGGGGCACTCAATAGGAGGGAGGGGCCAGAAGCACAGAAGAGGCAACAGAGAAAACGAGGATCTGGACTGCGCTGTGCAAATCCACTGTAACAGAGAAGGCAAGTATAACATGTTTGTTATTTGTATATAAAAAAAACAAAAACAAAACGCAATTACTTTAATTGAAGACATCTAGGGGGAAAATATCCAAAGCAAATAAAGATAGAACTGGGCGATTTTGGCCTAAAAAACAAAAAAAACAACGATTAACGGTTCGAATCAAGTTTTTTTTTTCTGATGGACGCCACGCCGGTCCCAAGGAGCTGCGGGCAAATGTTTTTAGGCGAGGCCATGGCTTTCGGCGTAGTCCGCATCGAGAAAAGGCAGCGAACTAGGCCGAAGCCGCGGCCTTGCCTAAAGAATCCTGCCCGCCTTTTCCCAGGAACGCAGCGGGCAGGATTTTTTAGATGAGGCCTATGGAAAAAAATAAAAAATAAATAAGAAAGATATCGATTTGGTCTGAATCTATTTGACCTCCCAACTCGATTCAAATAGTTTTTTCCCCCCAGCCATAAATAAAGATAGCAGAACAAAACTTTGGAGCTTCTAAGACACTAGCAAAAAACTGAGGCATGTTGGGTTATAGTTATACAGGAGCTGGTTTATGGATTTTCTTTTTGCCAGTGTGCCAACCTACTGTAAATCCGCAGTACACCCCCTCCCAATTGTTTGCGAGTTCTTGTGTTCCTCATTAGACAATAGAATAGAAAAAAGTATTTGTGCGTTTCAACTTTCGTGATCATTTGCGAGTGTTGCCAAAAAGCATAGCAAGGTAACTACTCTATGCGCCATGTTCTAATATGCCATTCATCGAGAAAGCACACCAACACAATACAGTTGAGTGCACAATTTTTTGTCCAATGTGAATTGGCCCTCAGACTTGCCATCTCTCCTTATCCCCCTTACCCCTGGTTTGAAGGATGGCAGGCCCAGGCCAACACCAATGGTCGCTTTGTTGGGGTTTACAACTGAATTGTAGTGTATATTCCGGTGGTAGCTCACTCTGATTGGCTCATCTTCATTTTGCTGGATTCCGTGAAATGTGTTGATTGGTTCTGGACAGAAGAAAGGAGAGAGGTCAGAATTTAAAAGCATACAGAATAAGGCCTACACTAGTAGCAGGTCACAAACCTGGCCTCCACAGTCAAAAGTTGCATTAGTATTCCAGTAAAACTTTGTATAGAGTGGGAATAATTAGCATCTCTGTCAGATGTACATGTACAGAGATGTCCTCAATTGAAACTTTGTCATGTTTCCATGACAAAGCAAGAAATGGGGTTATTTCTAAATAATGGTCAGAGGTTCTAACCCTTTATTGCTTTACTAATGCTGCTCTTATTGCAGCTTGTGTCACCAACACAAACGGCAGTGAGAAACATTGCATGTGGCTTGGTATGGTTCCCCTGGCCTGCATGCTTGGATAAGGGCCTGGTATGGACTTTGAGGGGGGACACCTAAAACCAACGATCAAGTCACGTTTTTAGGCGTTTCTATTGATGTCATGAGGCCAAAAACTTGTAATCTGCCAAAAAGAATGTACTTTTGGGCGACAGGAGTTTTGCATCAGGCGACAGAGCACTCATTTGTGAACAGAGGCCATTGAAATAAATAAGATTTGGCTTGTTGAGCGTTTTAGAGCTACAAGCAAAAAAAAAAAATCGCTCAGGTGTGAAAGGGGCCTTAGGCATATCTGGAATAGTAGTGTTACCTGTCCCATACTGATACACCTCTACAGGCCGGTTGTACATCTCTGCCATGGCCTGCATTTCTATGTGGTTGCCATGACAGTTGTTTTTCCTCTTGCGGTTAATGTAAGTGGTAAAATCTTCCGTCACATAATTTGAGAAGTAGTCTGCGTTTTTCATCTGTTGAGGGTTAATGAAATATATTAGATAATAGCATTCTTAGGAAGCAGATTCATAACCATTTTAACTAACAATATGCGACTGTCAGTTAAATCAGCAGAAGATAATGTCATTCCAAAAACTCATACCCCCATTTTTTATTTTTTTTGTAAAAACTGCAATGCCGCGTACACACGACCATTTTTCATGACGCGAGTGTGGGCTCCAGAGCATTTTTCTTTTTTCCTATAATGTTTTTATTTTAAAGTAATAGATTACAACCGTTACAGTATGTCAGATGACAACTAAGAATGAGATACAGCATTTAAATACAGATTAATGCAATAATAATTGAACTGCTGTAGGAATTGTAGTATGAAGAAATGCAAAATGATGGGCCAACAGGAAGGGATGGGAGAAGGTTAGACCAACTAGGAAGTATTGAGGAGAATTGGAATTTACGGAGATTCAGAATGACACATCTGTAGGTATGAGTTTTATTCGGATACAAGATTATGTATAAAATGACCAGCACACTTTAATCACTTGCCTACTGGGTACTTTTACCCCCTTTCTGTCCAGGAAAATGTTTTGCTTCTTTTGGTGGTATTTAATCACCACTGGTCACCACTAGAGCGCACCAAGGTGTGGCACCGATAGGCAGCACTGATGGGTGACAATCATGAGGCAACGATAGCTGGCATTGGTGGGCACTGAAAAGTTGCACTTATTAGCAGCAATGATGGGACCGAAGCCAGTTATCGGCTTTCTTTTCTTCTCATGCTGCGAGCATCAGGTAAAGAAAACCCAATAACCGGCTTCTGTTTACATCCTGTGATTAACTATTATTGGGTGACAGTTGATCACGTGGTAAAGGGCTGCTGTGATTGGCATTTTCCCCCGATCTGTGATCAGCCGAGTCTGAAGGACTCAGCAATCACAGAGTGTGCCGCAGGGGGCGCGTGGGCAGCATGAGCATGGGAGAACATCCATGTATGCCCTCCCAGCATTGTAAGCCCACGCTGCAGCCATCTTTTGGCTACAGTGCAGACAGAAACTGGTTAATTTCTTATAATCTCCTAATTCTAACAGAATAAAATATTTAACAAGCAAATGCTAACAAAGTGAATCCTATGCAAGTAAACGATTACAAATATTGAACATATCTTAGGCTTGCTCTCCGAGCCTCACTCACCAAGTAATCCATGCAGTGTTTCCGGACCACCTCATGCATGTCCTGGTCGCCGTATACCTGGTCAGCTGAAAAGAGTAACAGAAGTGTAAGATAAACAATAGAAGAGGGAACAAATCTGGAATCAACTTAGAAGCCCAACAACGAGGACCAAAATGTAGAGCTAAATAAAAGTGAACCTCTAAACTGTTAAAGGGGTTGTAAAGACAAAAATATTTTCCTCTTAAATTAAAGTCTGACAGTAGCTGATAAAGTAAAAAGTAATGTTTTGCATTATAACTAGTTTGATACCTGTTGAAATCGAGCCGTTTTATTCACCTCCGTCACTCCTGAATCGTTATTCTCACTGACTTCCTGGTTTGCGGTGCGCATTCATTCTTGCTACATCACGGCCTAATGGGAACTACAGTTCCCATAAGGCTTAGCCTCCATGCCTGTGAGGGATAAGAGAGCATCTTCACGCAGGGCTGTAGTCATAGGGAGGGGGTGAGCACATTCTGCTTTCCACCATGCAAAACGGCTCAGATGCTGGTGGAAAGCAAGAAGAGGAGAGACAGGAAATGGCATTTTCAAACCTGGATTACTGTATTTTGGAGGTTAAAAGCAAAAACGAGGGAAGCGATATTTAAATGCTCTAGCTTACAGCAATCAATTAATCCAATTAAAATAAACCTTTAGTGTTCCTTTAAGGCATGCCTGAAAGACACTACCAGGTATCTTACTACAAGCTTTGTGAGGTCTTTAAGGTAACTGTAATCCTGAAGGAATTGTGTCTAATGCCCCAATTCCACCTCTCCATAGGTTAAGACCCATGTACTTTTCAAACCCCAGCCAATGAAAAGTAGCGCCTGGTAGCCTTCCCACTCCTGTTCAACTAAAGAACTTTAGGGGCCAATGAGAGGATGACCGGCAGGTGCAACTTCCCCCAAAGTCAGGAAAGGTAAGGCCTTTTACAATGTAAAACTGATCAGAGGGATGCACAGAACTGGTTAACAAGGTAGGCTCCATGTGGTTCCAGTTATAAAAAAAAGGTATGACTTTTACAAGTGTACCAAGGAAGACCAGTTCCTTAAAACTTGAAATATTTAAACAAAATAAAAATCATCTCCCCATTTTCTGTCCAATCATCCCCTTTCAAAAAATCTGCCGTAAAACCATAATTCTGCTTTAAATTATGTTTTAAATCAATGCAACATAAATAAC
Organism: Rana kukunoris; assembly: GCA_029574335.1. NCBI lineage: Eukaryota > Metazoa > Chordata > Amphibia > Anura > Ranidae > Rana > Rana kukunoris. The sequence continues at coordinate 146,705,605 of CM056057.1, read as the reverse complement.
GCGTTATTTTTAATGGGCTGGCAGGACACCTTAAAGCTTAATCCAGGAATTCAGCAGCTTTGCAAAAAGGGGTTGATTTACTAAGACCTCTTTCACACGGAGCGGTCCATTTTTCGGTCCGCTCCGTGTGCCTGTCGGCTCAGCGGGGGGTCTCCGCTGAGCTGTCGGGCGGTCCCCGCACACTATGCAGGGACCGCCCTGTCTCTCCTCCTCTATCCCCTATGGGGAATCGGATGGAATCCGATCTGCCGGACGGAAGAAAAATAGGACATTCTTCCGTCCGAAAAACGGATGTGGATCTTGCGGACGTTAGCGAATGCATCATCCGCTAACGGATCCGCTCCCATAGGGGCCCATTACAAGTCCGTAAACGGACTTGTAATGAGCGGACGAACGGAACGGACGTGTGAAAGAACCCTAAAACTGAAGGGAATAGAGTGCAAAATCTGGTGCAGCTGTGCATGGTAGCCAATCAGCTTATAATGTCAGCTTCTTCAATTAAACTACAGAGCTGCACTAGATTTTTCCATCTCCAGTTTTAGTAAATCAACCCTATGGGCTACGTCCAATTAGGGGCATGCCACCTACGGGACTCATCTCTATTACTTATAGCAGGGGTGCCCAACCATTTGAAGAGTGAGGGCCACTTAAGCGACTTGGTAACCGGCCGTGGGCCACAATGAGCCGAGTGGGTGGATGGCAGCCTACTCAGCTCTATAGAGCCCACTCTACTCTTTCTTTTTTTTTGGGGTGGATTGGATTGGAGGTAGCCGTTTGTAAACAGACACAAGTCCATTTATATCTTCCATTCCTTAAAGATGAATGGAGAGTCCGATTTGGTCGGACTGTGTGAAAGGGACCTAAGGCTGCTTTCACACCAACGCATGGTTGTTCACCCGCACTGAATGCAGTATTGTATTGTATTGATCTGCATATAACACACACAGGCGTATAACACGCACCGTAACTTTAAGAGGGAAGTTTTGTGTAGAACACTTAGGCACAGTTTACCCTCTATCAGGGTAAAAAAGTGAGTGTTATACGCCAATAAATACAGTAATTCACATAATACAAAGCTTCTGTGAATGGGCACGAGAAGGGGGTGGGTATAGCCATTGCAGCGAATCTGCTCTTGAAGGAACCAAGACCACAGTAAGCAGTGTTGGAGCTTTGCAAGTTATCTTCCTGGAGCACAATAACCCTGTCAGATGTGAATAGAGAAAAGTCTACAAGGCAGTAGGTACCTTGGTAGACTTACAGTGCCTTGAAAAAAAAGTGTTGATATTTTCCACATTTTGTCATGTTAGGGATTGTAGGTGATAGACCAACACAATGTGGCATATAATTGTGAAGGAAAATGATAAATGGTTTACAACACTTTTTACAAATAAATATGTGAAAAGTGTGGTGTGCATTTGTTTGCAGCGCCCCCTACGGCTGGGTTCACACTGATACTTCACGACAGGCCGCGTACACGATCAAACTTATCCGATGAAAACGGTCCGACTGACCGTTTTCATCGGATATGTCTGCTGGGCTGTTTTGGTCTGATGGTTGTACACATGATCAAATCAAAATCCCCGCGGACAGACAGCGTGGTGACGTTGACGCCGCCATGTCACCAAACCAGGAAGTAAAATACTTCCACGCATGCGTCAAATCCATTCGACGTCTGCAGGAGATTTCGGTCCGCTGGTTAGGTGTACTAATCAGCGGACATGTCGGACGGACGGGTTTCCAGCAAACAAGTTTTAAAGCATGCTTTAAAACTTGTCTGCTGGAAAAAACCTGTCTGCTAGCCCGGATCAGGTAAAGAAAAGGATCTGTCCGCTGAAACTGGCCTGCGGACCAGTTTCAGCAGATATGTTTGATCGTGTGTACGCAGCCTTATACGACTTTCATCCTACTTTGCTCTGCGACATCAGTCCTATCGGTCCTACATCCATCCGACTTGAATGAACAGGATACTACTTTGATCCAACTTTGTGATAGTCTAACTTGTTCCTTGACGAATCAAAACAATCCCCGTGTGAGATAAATTCCTTTTACTGCTGCTGTAATCACATGTCAGATGTCAAAAGTCAGATGGTAAGGACAAGGATCCTACTTTGATCCGACTTCAATGATATTCAATGGGCTGAAGTAGGATCAAAGTAAAACCAAAGTAGTACAGGGAGCATTTTCAAAGTCGGACTCATAGGGAAAAATTGATTTTCACACATCATGCGACATATGCATCCCAATGTCAGAGCATTTGTCGTACCAGTGTGTACCCGACCTGAGTCAATACTTTGCAGAACCACCTTTTGCTGCAATTACAGCTGCAAGTCTTTTTGGGGATGTCTCTACCAGCTAAATAGCTCAAGCTCTGCCAGATTGGACAGAGAACGTCTGAACAGCAATTTTCAAGTCTTGCCACAGATATTCAATTGGATTTAGGTCTGGACTTTGGGGCATTCTAACACATGAATATGCTTTGATCTAAACCCATTCCATTGTAGCTCTGACTACGTGTTGCACCATCAAAAAAAAATAAAAAAATCTGATTATTCATAATGAAAAATGTCCAAAGAAATAAACAGTCCCATATAGATAATGAGGAGAAATGGATGATCCAAACAGCCAAGATCGAAAATCTGAAATTTCTTCCCTCCATTATAAACGACCAACACCTGGATAAGATGTCCTCTTACCAGAGCTCAAGGTCCTCCTGAGAAAAGGCGGTTCTCTCTGCAACAATGCTCCAGCCGATTTCAACCAATCACAGAAACACAGCCTCAGCATACATCAAGATATAATGACTCCAAATACACTAGTGTATTACAGATCCTTTATTAACCATTTGGTATCTGGGTCATTGGCAAAAGACGGCCACAAGGTGGTTCTCAAATGCTGGGAGGGCGTCTATGGACGTCCTCAGTTCCTCCGGCCACTGGCAGGGGGCGCGAGCCCATTACTGTGGTGCCGATGCACGTGCCTGGCAGGTACCAGCAATCGGCCGTTACACAGACAAGGACATGGATCTGTGTGTGTAAAAACACAAATCCACGTCCTGTCAGGGAGAGGAGACCGATGCTGTGTTCCTTGTACATAGGAACACGAATCGGTCCCCTTTCCCCACAGTTAGAATCACTAGCAGGGAACACATTTAACCCCTTCCTCGCCCCCCTAGTGTTAACCCCTTCCCTGCCAGTCACATTTATACAGTAATCATTGCATTTTAATAGCACTGTTCCCTGTAGAAATGTGAATTGTCCAAAAAATGTGTCAAATGTGTCCGATGTGTCGCCATAATGTCGCAGTCCCAATAATAAAAAAAAAAAATAGCCGCCATTGCTAGTAAAAAAAATTAAAAATAAAACATAATCATGTCCCCCATTTTGTAGGCGCTATAACTTTTGCACAAACCAGTCACTATACGATTATTGCGATTTTTTTTTTTTTTTACCAAAAATATGTAAACGAATACGTATCGGCCTAAACCGAGAAAAAAAATTGGATATTTATTCAATTTTGTTTGGGAGCCACGTCGCACGACCGCGCAATTATCAGTTAAACCGAAGCAGTGCTGGAAGCTGAAATTTTGCCTGTGCAGGAAGGGGATATATGTGCGCAGCAAGCAACTGGTTAAAACCGAGTGCTACTCGCAATGTATAAAAGATTTATGCACATGTCTCCAAACAATCAATCATGGGCAGGCAAGATGGCGCCTGCTTCCACTTCCAGGTAAATTAATGACATGACAAAGTCGCTCTGCCCTACACGGTTCATCACTAAGAAGTTCTATAGTGATGAAACCTGTAGGGTGGAGAGGCTTGGTCACAACATCAGGTCACCCGGAAGTGGAAGCAGACACAGTCTTCCCTGCCCGGGATTGATTGTTGGGAGACATGTGCATAAATCTTTTATACATTGTAAGTTGCAGTTGTTTTAAAAAAAGTATCTGTAATAAGGTTTTACAAAACAAGTGCCACTCACAATGTATAAAAGATTTATGCACATCTCCTCTCAACAATCAATCCCGGGCAGGGAAGACGGTGTCCGCTTCCACTACCAGGTGACGTGATGATGTGACCAAGCCGCTCCACCCTACACGTTTCATCATTATCTTAGTGATGAAACGTGTAGGGCGGAGCAGCTTTTTCACATCCTTGCGTCCCTTGGAAGTGGAAGCAGGTGCCATTCAAACTGCCCAGGATTGTTGGGAGATATGTGCATGTATCTTTTATACATTGAGTAGCACTCATTTTTAGGATCTGTCATAAGGTATTACACTAGTGTCTTTTTATCAATATACATTACATCTTTGGAGTCGGTGGTATCCATCTTGAGATGTATGCCAAGGCATCACTTCTGTGATTGGTTGAAATCGACTGAAGCATTGTTACAGGGTGAAAGTCCCCCAAAGTCTGTTTGACCTGCCTGTCCACAGGAGGACCTTGAGATCTTATCTGGGTGTTGGTGATTGGCCTTTATGGGGGGGGGGGTTTGATCATTAATTTGTCATTATCTATATGGGACCGTTTCTTTCTTTGGACATTTAGGATGAATTGAATGGTTTTATTATGAATTTTCTCTGAGTATTTTTCATAACGCAACACGTATACACATTAATGTGTAAGCTCCTTCAGACCACATTTATTTTATCAACTAAAGCTCAGTAATAAAGGGGTTAAGAAGATCAATTCAAATAAGTTTACCATGCCTTTACGGTTTAAAAGTTAAAGAGGGAGAGCTAAAATTTGAAATGTAGTAATTTTCTGAGATACTAACTGCGAATGAGGGGGATCAAAAAACCCACAAGCTTAACGATTTGCTTTGTTGTGAAGCCACAATGAATGTAAACATATGCGATATGGTAATGAGAGCTATACATGGCGATTGTTCCCGCTTGTCACATGATCAGCTTTCTTAGAAGTTTAGAGGGGGGAGGAAAAAGTGGTTACTCGGCACCAATAGACTGCGGCTAGCAAGATTCAGGCTTGGCGGTGTGCAGAGTGAGAATATCAAACAGGAAACCACAAGAGAAGAGATGTTTACAAATGTTGCTGCAAGATTCAAGAGACGATAAGTGGAAAATATAGCGCCAAATCTATGTATACCTCACCATCAATCTACATCTAACTGCTACTTTTAGGTCTGTTTTCATCACTAGCTGTAAACAAAAGTGTACAGTAGTCATACAGTGCCTTAAAAAGGATTCATACAACTTGAAATTTTACACATTTTTTTATATTACAAACATAACTGAATTTTTTTTATTGGGATTTTATGTGATAGACCAACACAAAGCGGCACATAAATATGTGAAAAGTGTGGTGTGCATTTGTATTCAGCCCCCCCCCCAAATCAATACTTTGTAGAACCCCCTTTCTCTGCAATTACAGCTGCAAGTCTTTTTTGGGGATGTCTCTGCCAGCTTTACACATTTTGCACATTTTTGCCCATTCTTCTTTGCAAAATAGCTCAAGCTCTGTCAGATTAGATGGAGTGTCTAAACGGCAATTTAGAAGTCTTGCCAAAGATTCTCAACTAGATTTAGGTCTGGGCTTTGACTGGGCCATTCTAATGCATGAATATGCTTTGATCTAAATCATTCTATTGTAGCGCTAGCTATGTTTACGGACATTGTCCTGCTGGAAGATGAACCTCCACCCCAGTCTCAAGTCTATTGCAGACTCTTGACAGTTTTTCTTCTAAGATTGCCCTGTATTTGGTGCCATCCATCTTCCCATCAACTCTGAGCAGCTTCCCTGGTCCTGCTGAAAAAAAGCATCCCCACAACATGATGCTGCCACCGCCATGTTTCACAGTTTTCCACTACATATAGCATTTTGTTTTTAGGCCAAAGAGTTCAATTTTGGTCTCATCTGATCAGAGCACCTTCTTCCACATGTTTGCCGTGTCCCCCTACATAGCTTCTTGCAAACGAGACTTCTTATTGCTCTCTTTTTTTAAATGGATTTCTTCTTGCCACTCTTCCATAAAGGCCAGATTTGTAGAGAGCACGGCTAATAGTTGTCCTGTGGACAGATTCTCCCAAATCAGAGGGTGATCAAAGGGGTTAACTGTGTGCCTAAAATGTGCATGGTTACTGGGGGGGGATGTGCTTGTACTATGGTAAGGTAGAGATCCCTACTTACAGAACGGCAGTCTTCCTTCTTTACATAGGCAGACCGCCGTTTGGCTTGTGTCTCGGAATGATCAGTGGGTCCTGGTGGACATCGAGTCAGAACTTTTTCCACATTTAATGTGACCTATAAACTGTGCAACACAACTGAAAAACAAACTGAAATTTTTTAGGTGGGGGAAGTAAAAAAATAATAATGCAGTTGCACAAGTGTGCGCACCCTCTTATAACTGAGGATGTAGCTGTGTTCAGAATTAAGCAATCACATGAAAACTCATGTTAAATAGGAGTCAGTACACACCTGCCATCATTTAAAGTGCCTCTGATTAACTCCAAAAAAGTTCAGCTTTTCTAGTAGGTCTTTCCTGACATTTTCTCAGTGGCATCCTACAGCAAAAGCCATGGTCCACAGACAGCTTTCAAAGCATCAGAGGGATCTCATTGTTAAAAAGTATCAGTCATGAGAAGGTTACAAAAGAATTTCCAAGGCATTAGACATACCATGGAAGACAGTCATCAAGTGGATAAAATATATGTCACAACTGGACGTTCTTCCACAATTGATGGAGACGATAAGAAAACTGGTCAGGGAGGCTGCCAAGAGGCCTACAGCAACTTTAAAGGAGCTGCAGGAATGTGTGGCAATTACTGGATGTGTGGTACATGTGACAATCTCCTGTATATATGTCTGGGCTATGGGGTAGAGTTGCAAGACAGAAGCCTTTTCTTACGAAGAATATCATCCAAACATATCGGAAGTCTCCCAAAAGCAAGTGAGAAAATGTGTTCTGGTCTGATGAAACCAAGGTTGAACATTTTAGCCGCAATTCCAAAAGATGCGTTTGGCACAAAAACAACACTGCACATCACCAAAAGAACACCATACCCACAGTGAAGCATGGTGGTGGCAGCATCATGCTTCGGGGCTGTTTTTCTTCAGATGAACAGGGGCCTTAGTCAAGGTACGGGGGGAATTATGATCAGTTCCAAATACCAGTCAATACTGGCACAAAACCTTCAGGCTTCTGCAGAAAGCCAATTTATACAGTTTGCTAGAATCAAACTCAGAACAATTCATTCAATAGACTTCTATTGAAAAATACAATTAAAGGCTCCTGAAATAATGGAACATAGTTAGGGGTCCCTGAAAATGTTACACTAACACCAAGCAGCAGCATGAAAAGGTTCAGCAGCTCACGTTCCACTTCAACAACTTCTCAGAATTATCTTTCACTTCAAAAGAAAGGTCACAGAAATCCGGGGGATTCACAGAAATTGTTTTTAATGAAACTGAAACCCGCTGGAGGGGCCTCCACTAATAAGGTGAAACCATTAATGGTTTAAAGTAGAATGACTGACTCCACAAAACTGACACAAATTCAGAAATATGGCATGAAAAAAATAAAAAAAATATAAAAGAAAGAAAATTCACATTTGCACACCTGCTGGCAGTTCTTTACACAGATGCAGCTGCACCTAAATAGGCACTCCGACACCAAAATGTAGGGGGGGCAACCGAATTGTACAATATATATGTAAAAGGGTGCATAAAATGATGGTGCCATACATGTACCTTTAATAAATAATGCTCAAAGTAATGTTTTGGACACAATTTTTTTACACAAATGCTTAACATGTTTATCCAACTCAGGAACGCATGTGAAAAGCATGCTGGGCCTTCTAACAAGAATACTCCGTGCTGACTCAATGATTGCTGGCGGCATATGTATAATCCGGTGCATTGCCATGAATTGAGATTTGCCATAGAATGAGATGGTCCGCCTCCATCCCATTCTATTGGCTCACTCATGTCACGTGACATATTTAAACGTCAAGTATTGACGCAAACATCAGTCACAGCTAGGCTATCAAAGGGAGAGGACCTCCTCTCCCTGTGATAGCCCTATAGCGCTGTCAGCAGCGTGCCTCCCGCCAGCGCTAAGTACACCCCGCGCCCGCAGCGCTACTCCCCGCACCCCGCAGCTCTACTCCCCGCACCCCGCGCCCGCAGCTCTACTCCCCCGTTAAGAATCAGGGAACGGGCTGCAGCTGCTTCAGGTTATGTGGGCTGGTGTTGTAAATACTGCGCATGCGCAGGTTTACGCTACTAACGTAGCCAACGCTAGGTCTACGCTTATAGCGTAGACTCTCCCCGATTCTTAACGGGGGAGTAGAGCTGCGGGCGCGGAGGACGGGGGAAGAGCTGCGGGCGCGGAGGACGGGGGAAGAGCTGCGGGCGCGGAGGACGGGGGAAGAGCTGCGGGCGCGGAGGACGGGGGAAGAGCTGCGGGCGCGGAGGACGGGGGAAGAGCTGCGGGCGCGGAGGACGGGGGAAGAGCTGCGGGCGCGGAGGACGGGGGAAGAGCTGCGGGCGCGGAGGACGGGGGAAGAGCTGCGGGCGCGGAGGACGGGGGAAGAGCTGCGGGCGCGGAGGACGGGGGAAGAGCTGCGGGCGCGGAGGACGGGGGAAGAGCTGCGGGCGCGGAGGACGGGGGAAGAGCTGCGGGCGCGGAGGACGGGGGAAGAGCTGCGGGCGCGGAGGACGGGGGAAGAGCTGCGGGCGCGGAGGACGGGGGAAGAGCTGCGGGCGCGGAGGACGGGGGAAGAGCTGCGGGCGCGGAGGACGGGGGAAGAGCTGCGGGGTGCGGGGAGTAGAGCTGTGGGGGCGGGGTGTACTTAGCGCTGGCGGGAGGCACGCTGCTGACAGCGCTATCGGGCAATCACAGGGAGAGGAGATCCTCTCCCTATGATAGCCTAGCTGTGACTGATGTTTGCGTCAATACTTGACGTTTAAATATGTCACGTGACATGAGTGAGCCAATAGAATGGGATGGAGGCGGACCATCTCATTCTATGGCAAATCTCAATTCATGGCAATGCACCGGCTAAACCAGGCAATCCAATCTCTGTTGGGAGAGAGGGAGGGAGTCTGCCCACCCCTAGGTCAGTCTGCAGTCTGTGTAATCTGATCTCACAAGAACCAACATAAGCCTCAAGAAAGCTGGAGGGGGGGTAAAATTATGGCAGATAAAACAATGCTTAAAAGGCCCTGTACACACAATGAGAATTTTGGATTTAAAAAACACATTGCCCAAAAATCGAATCGTTCGTACACAGCTTTTGAGAGCAGATCACGACAGTTCATGTGGAAATCGGGCAGCACAGTGGCTAAGTGGTTAGCACTTCCGCCTAGCAGCACTAAGGATCTTAGTTCACCACCCAACTATAACACTACCTGCCAGGAGTTTGAATGTTCTCCCTGTGACCGCCCGTGTGAAAGGGACCTTAGATTGTAAGCTCCTTGAGGGTAGGGGCTGATGCGAATGTACAGAATATATGTGTAATATGCTGCATAAATTGACAGCGCTATACAAGATCCTGTAATAAATATCTAAAGGGGCAAGTACAAAACGTTTTCTTGTACAATAAAAAGAACGAACGAACGATGTTCTTGTAATCTGCACAAATAGAAAATAAAAAGTGTGATCAATACCACGCATGCTCGGAAAGGAAAGAGTACATTATATCACTTTCGACGTTCAATTTGGTCTTACGAGAATTTTCGTAACTTTAGCAACCTATTAGGTATTCGATATGAGACTAGCATGCAAACCACTCGCCCCCCAAAAAAAGAAAAAAAAAAAAAGATCATTCGTCAGATATTCTCATTGTGTGTATGAGGGTTAACTGCATTTAACCGATAAGCCCCGTGGCATGGGCCAAATGCCGGGCGTCATTGGCTGGTTCATGTAAAACAGCAAACATTTAGCCTGTGTAACGGCAGCAGGCCCGACAGAAGTCGGCTGTTTGTAAAAGTTCTCAGCACTCTCAGCCAATGGCAACATCTCAGTGGATCTCAGGAGATCGCTGTACCAACATTAGATTGTTAGTACAGCAGCTCTGACCTGACGTTTTTTTTCGTTCCATCCACTGGGTTGAACGGTAAAAAAAAAAAAAAACTCAGTGTGTACCAAGCTTAAGGCTGGAGTTGGCAACGTTAGGCATGGTTCACTCCAGATCCCTGCTTACTTTACAAACTAGACATGCTTTTGTTTTTTAACTAGTATTTTAATTTATTTTCATTTAAAGTTTTTAAGCTCAACTGTTAGTCTGTAGAAGGAGACACACAGAAGAAGTAGAGCAGGGCTATACTGCATCCGTTGTCTGTCTGATAAGACTTATCAAGCATCAAAGATAGAGAAAGAGGCAGGAGCGCATCATACTTTAAGAAATTCAGACCCAATTCCTAGAAAGACACCACTGAGAACCAACTTCCATCCACATACTGCCACCAGCCAAGGAGGTACAAATTACTACCTGGGTTACACTGAAAGCCAAATTAGAAACATTCTGGACATAGTGAGAATAGAACTTGTCAAGTTACTATTGCTATGCGATTCATCCTCGGTTCCTTTCTGAACACCCACCACTGTAAAGCAGGGGTACTTTTGAAGAGCAAGGGCCACTTAAGCGACTTGGTAACAGGTTGCGGGCCACAATGAGCGGAGCGGGCGTATGGCAGGTCTGTGTCTGCTCTGTATATTTTTTTTTTTGTAGATTGGATTGGAGGTAGGACACATCTGCCACTCCTTAGAGGTGAATGGAGGGTCCAATTGGGTTGGACTGACCGTGCAAAAGGGGCCCAAGGCTGCTTTCACGCAGATGCACTGCAGTTTACCCTCACCACGGGTGCAGCACAGTGTACCTTTGGCTTTTCTGCACTTTTCAATAGACTTCTATTATATTCTGCAGGTTTGATGCACTTTCAGAAAGCTCACCAAACTCGCAGGTAATAACAGAAGTCCATTGGTCAGTGCAGGTAACCTGCAGGTAAACTTCTCTGCACCGGTGGATCAGTTTGACAACAGCCCAGTAACTACTGCAGAACAAATATGCCCATATATACACCAATTTACCTTTAATAACAGTATTCTATCGCACAGCAGGAGGTCGCGGGCCTCATGAGAGGGCTCCATGGGCCAAATGTGGCCCCGGGCCACTGGTTGGGCACACCTGCTGTAAAGGAAGCAAGGATAAATCTCCCAAGCAAGGACACGGACAGCAACAAAAGTCTGAGTGTTTCTATTTCTTCTTAACCCAACAAGGATTATTGGGGGGAATTTATCAAAGCAGCCGACATGCAGCAGCTGTGCATGCCAAGCAATCAGCTTCTATCCTCAGTTTGTACAGTTAAAGTGGAACGGCACTCTCAATCAACTACCCTTAACCACTTAAGCACCGCCTACTGCACATTTACGTCGGCAGAATGGCACGGCTGGGCACATCAACGTATATATATATACGTTGGTTCTAGTACCCAGCCGTGGGTCACGGGCGCGTGCCCCCGTGACCCGGTCCGAAGCTCCAGGACCGGGTCCACAGGATTTGCAGACCCGATCGCCGCTGGAGTGCAGCGATCGGTCCCCGGAGCTGAAGAACGGGGAGAGCCGTGTGTAAACACGGCTTCCCCATGCTTCACTGTGGCCGCAGCACCTGTTATAGGGGGACGTGATCGATGACGTCACACCTACAGCCACACCCCCCTACAGTTGTAAACACGCACAGGGAACACTCAAATCCAGCTGCTGCATATTTGGAAAGGGCAAGGACTTTCTTTTTTTTTTTTTTTAACGCAAAACGGTGCCATTTTGTTTTTTGGTTCAATATACTTCAATGGAGAAGCTACAGAAAAGCACGTAATGCGTTTTTAACCACTTAAGCCACCTTTAGGCCCCGTTCTTCAGCTCCGGGGACTGATCGCGGGACTCCAGCGGCGATCGAGTCCGCGGGACCCGGAGCTTCAGACCCACGACTGGGCACTAGCACCTGTACGTGCCTGTGCCCAGCCGTGCCATTCTGCCAACGTAAATGTGCAGGAGGCGGTCCTTAAGTGGTTAACCACTTCAATACTGGGCACTTTAACCCCCTTCCTGCCCAGGACAATTTTCAGCTTTTAGCGCCGTCGCACTTTGAATGACAATTGCGTGGTCATGCAATGCTGTACCCAAACTTTTTTTTTTATTATTTATTTATTTTGACAGCCAGGGCTTCCTTTTGATGGTATTTAACCACTTCCATACTGGGCACTTATACACCATCCTGTCCAGACCAATTTCCAGCTTTCAGCGCTGTCGCACTTTGAATGACAATTGCGCCGTCATGCTACACTGTACCCAAACTAAAAAAATGTATCATTTTGTTTCCACAAATAGAGCTTTATTTTAGTGGCATTTGATCACCTTTGGGAATTTTTATTTTCTGCAAAAAATAAAATAAAAAATTACCAAAAAAAATGGTTTTTGTTTCAGTTACAAAACATTGTAAATAAGTACGTTTCCTACTTCACTGATGGGCACCGATGAGGTGGCACTGGCGGGCACCGACAGGCGAACACCAATAGGCGGCCACCGACAGGCGGCACGGATGGGCACTGATAGACTAATGTGTTGTACTAATGGATGCCAATCAGTGCCAAACAATGCCTGCCAAGCAGTGATGCCCATTATGGGCACCGATTGGCATCCATTTCTGATTTGCATCCCTGGTAGTCTAGGGTGGCATACCCATCTATGGTGGTTATCCCTGGCGGTCCAGTGTGGGCATCCTTGGGGGGGGGGGCTGCGCTGATAATCGATCAGCACAAACCCACCGTCAGGGGAGCAGGTGATTGGCTCTCCTCTAGGTGAGGAAAAGCCGATTACCGGCTTTTCCTGTTTACATAGTGATTAGCAGTGATTGGACACGGCTGATCACGTGGTAAAGAGTCTGACGGATCACTGACACCCTGCAACAACGATCGCCATGATGCGCGCCCCCCAAGGGCGCGCAGCGGCTCAATATCCTGAAGACGTCATATGATGCCAAGTCAAGGTATTGAAACCACTTTGAGGCCACCATTGTGCTATATGGCGGGCGGCAAGTGGTTAATCAGCAATGGAGTTTTTTTTATTTTTGGCTAAACAAATGAAAAAATACCAAAATTAAGAAAAAAAAATAAGTTTTAGTTTGTTACAAAATTTTGTAAATAAGTAATTTTTCTCCTTCACCGATGTCTGCTGATGAGGCTACTTAGATAGGCAGCACTGATAACGAATGCACCGATTGTCAGCACAGACCCCCCCCCCCCCCTTGTCAGGAGAGCTGCTTATCGGCTCTCCACTACTTACACCATGTCAACGTGAATAGAGGAATGTTGATAACTGGCACTTCCTATTCACACTGATCAGCTGTGATTGGACACAGCTGATCACATGGTAAAGAGCCTACATCATAGGCTCTTTGCTGTGATCGACGATGCAGTGTGTCCGAGTGACACTGTGCCCATGGAGGGGGCGCACAAGTGGCATGTTGTGAAGGACGTCATGATTCCCAGTCACATCATTCTGCTATAGACCGGGCAAGAGGGAGGGTGATAAAAGGAGAAGTACAGCCAAAGCTCATTTGGCTGTATTAGTCCTGTGCATCACAGGAGTACAACTTGTTTTGCACTCCTGTGACCCGTTTTCAGCAGACAGCAAGCTAAATACTGCGGTCAGCTGACGCCACAGAGCCGGTTCAGGCTCGGCAAGATTGCGACAAAGTTTATGTGTGGAATAATAAATGAATTGTGAAAGAATCTACATTTCCCAATAATAGGAACTTTTAGGATTTTTTCGTCAAGTAGAACCATAGACTTTGTTTCCTAAAACAGTTACATTCAAGGCATGGCTCTGCTTAAGAACTGTTAGTTTCAAGTCCTCAAATGGTTGATGTCACATGTGCTGCACCTTGGCAACTGCAGGTCTAAATGGTTTCTGCCTTAACACAACTAAAAACTGTGCAAGTTATTTCACCCACCACCTAAGAGAATAACCATTATGCTGCAAAGCACACTAGAAGTATTTTAAAATACATAGGGCCAGATTCAGGAACAGTTACGCTGGCGGATCGAGTGATCCGCCAGCCTAACTGTGACTTTGAGCCGGCGTTTCTGTTTTCTGTAACCAGAAAACAAGAAACGCCGGGTTGAAGTTCCGATGCGAGCAGCGTAACTGAGTTTCGCCATCGCATCGTTACTTCAACTTAAAAATGGCGCCGGGGGCGTTCCCGCCGATTTACGCTCAAAAAATATGTTAATGAGCGGAAATCGGCAATTCACGATCGAAATCCGGCGCAACGCAATGACGATACGACGTTTCCGGACGGGATACGCGGCGCATAGATATACCTACATGGGGTTGGAGTATCCTATGTTAGGTATAGGCGTCGTCATCGCGTCGGGAAAAAAAAAAAAACGTTGCTTGCGTAAAACGGTCATGAATGGGAATGTGACGTCATTGACGTTCATTCACAGATTTTGGAGCATGCGCACGGGGAGGTTTTGACACTCGACGCATGCGCAGTACGTTGGCGGCGGGATCGCGCGTAGTTAGCATACTACACGCCCCGTACCCGCTAAATTTGAATTCCGCCGGCTCATTTGTGATGCGCTGCCGCAACTTTAGGAGCAAGTGCTTCGTGAATGACAGCACTTGCTCCTAAAATTTCGGCAGCGCAACGCAAATGAGAAGCGTTACTCCAGAGCAAAGATGCTCTGGACTACCTGAATCTGGCCCATAGAGTACTACTAAATGCACGATTCAACTACTATGCCTTAAAGCAGGGGTGCCCAACCAGTGGCCCACGGACCCCTCTGATGTGGCCCGTGACCTCCTGCTCTGGGATGGAATAGAATAGTTATTAAAGGTAAGTTTATTACTAAAATCACAGTGTCTATATGGGCATATCTGTTCTTCAGTGGTTACTGGGCTGCTTTCAAACTGATCCGCAGGTACAGAGAAGTGCACCTGCGGGTTACCTGCACTGAGCCATAGACTTCTGTCATTACCTGCGAGTTTGGTGAGCTTTCTGAAAGGGCACCAAACCTGCACAATATAATGGAAGTCTATTGCAAAGTGCAGAAAAGCCAAAGGTACACTGCGTTGCACCCGCAGTGCGGGTAAACCACAGCTCATCAGTGGGAAAGCAGCCTTGGGCCCCTTTGGTCTGTCATAAACTGACCTACCTCCAATCCGATCCAAAAAAAAAAAGTATAGTGGGCTGTGTCCGTATATGCGGAACAGACATGGAGATGCCATCCACCTGCTCCGCTCATTGTGGCTCAGGACCGGTTGCCAAGTTGCTTGAGTGGCCCTTGCTCTTCAAAAGGTTGGGCACCCCTGCCTTAACCACTTAAGCCCCGAGCCTGTTTTTCAGATTTGGTGTTTACGAGACTAAAACTTTTTTTTTTGCTATAAAATTACTTAAAACCCCCAAACATTATATATATTTTTTTATAACACCCTAGAGAATAAAATGGCAGTCATTGCAATACTTTTTGTCACACCGTATTTGCGCAGCGGTCTTACAAGTGCACTTTTTTTGGAAAAAAATCACTTTTTTTTATTAAAAAAACAAGACAACAATAAATATGGCCCAATTTTTTTACATATTGTGAAAGATAATGTTACGCCGAGTAAAATGATACCCAACATGTCACGCTTAAAAATTGTGCTCGCTCGTGGCATGGCGTCAAACTTTTACCCTTAAAAATCTCGATAGGCGACGTTTAAAAAATTCTACAGGTTGCATTTTTTGAGATACAGAGGAGGTCTAGGGCTAGAATTATTGCTCTCACTCTAACGATCGCGGTGATACCTCACTTGTGTGGTTTGAACATCGTTTTCATATGCGGGCGCTACTCGTGTATGCGTTCGCTTCTGCGCGCGAGCTCGTCGGGACAGGGTGATTTAAAAAAATTTTGGGGGGTTTTCGTATTTATTTTTATTTTACCAATTTTTAACACTAAAATAAAAAAATTATCACTTTTATTCCTATTACAAGGAATGTAAACATCCCTTGTAATAGAAAAAAACATGACAGGTCCTCTTAAATATTTGATCTGGGGTCAAATAGACCTCAGATCTCATATTTAGGCTTAAATGCAAAAAAAAAAAAAAAAAACACATTTAAAATGTCATTTTTCAAATGACATTAAAAAAAATATATATATGTCTCTTCAAGACACTGGGCGGGACTGACGTTTTGACGTCACTTCCGCCCAGCAGAGGGACATTTTTCCCTCACTCGTATCCCCATTGAGCACGGGAGAGGACCCGATCGCCTCCGCCGCTACCGACGGCTCCGGTAAGCGGCGGAGGGCGGGGCCCTCGCCCGCCACAGATAACGGCGATTCGCCGGAGACCGCCATTATCGTTTGGACGACCACCCACTGAAGAGGTGGATATCTCGGTTGTGGCAGCAGCTGCTGCCGTTAGAGATATCCATCTTTAAAGTGCCGACGTAGAACGACGGTGGGCGGTCGGCAAGTGGTTAAAAGGCTGTCAAAGCATTACTTGAATTTCCGCCCCCAAACCCCTTTTTCCCTATGAAGCATGTACAAACACTTTTTTCTTTGACCTTGCTCCAGTATCATTAACCAGTTTCTGACCGACTCACGCAGATATAATACGGCAGAATGGCTCTCCTGGGGAAAATCCCATACATATACAGCTTTGCCCAAAAGAGCCACCAGAGGGGAGCGCGAGCGCCATCAGAGGCACACCCGCTGCACAGTGGGGAATCTGATGTGCATGGCCGGCACAAATCCCTGTGCTGTCAGAGGAGAGAAGACAGATCATGCGTTTTTTACAAAGTAGAAACAGCGATCTGTCATCTCTCCTAGTCACTCCCCTCCACACACAGAACACAGTGAGGAAACACACACATTTAACCTCTTGATCGCACCTAGTGTTAACCCCTTCCCTGCCAATGGCATTTATACAGTAATGTATAATTATAGCGCTGATCGCTCTATAAAATGCCAATGGTCCCAAAAATGTTTCAAAAGTTTCCGATCTGTCTGTCGCATTACCGCAAAAAAAAAATTATCGCATATCACCGATATTACTAGTATAAATTAAATAGTAGAAACGCCATAATTATTTACCAGTTTGTAGATGCCATAACTTCTGCACAAACCAATCAACATACACTTAGTGTGATTTTTTTTTACCAAAAATATATAAAACATATTGACCTAAACTGATGAAGAAATTTTTATTTATTTTTTTAAAAATTTTTGGGGACATTTTTCAAAATTTCCCTATTTTTTGTTTATAGCGCAAGAAAAAAAAAAAAAAAAAAAACACAGAAGGTATCAAATGGCACCAAAAGGGGGCTCTATTTATGGGGGGAAAAAAGGACGCAAATTTCAGGTTCAGCATTGCATGACCGCACAATTGTCAGCTAAAGCGACACAGTGCTGAAGTGGTTAAACAGATTTCATAACTCGCTTTGAGAGCATTAACAGTCAGCTGCTGGGATTCTATTCCTACTGATGCAGGCATGCCCCAGAATTACATCACCCAAGACTCTCCTTGCCTACATACCAAGCACAAGCTTTATAGCAGCTTATTCAGGCTACTATAATTGCTATAAATATATCACTACACAGATAACCGAGTCAAACAACAATTGGTTACATAATTAATCCAATTGTGTGCAGTTAATTTCTAGTACAGGAGGAACTTGCACTATAGGGAGCCTTTTGTTTCATATTCTGTTTATAGATTAGTCGTTACACTTAAGCTGGCCATACACCAGAATTTCATTCAAAATTTTTGTAGAGTTTTTTTTTATATTTATTCACATTTCTAATGGTACACATAAGTTATATTATTAACTTGTACTATTGTACATAATATAATGAAAACTGCTTGATAGCAGATCTGGATGAAAAGGGCATTTGAATGAAATTTCTCATCAGCAGTATATAGAAGACTTGTGTCTGGTTGGAGCTTGTAGGCAGAGTTTTCATTCTCTCCCGATTGTCCTATGAGAATGCAGGACCCCCGACGCTCTGTCTGGACAGTGTCAATTGGCCCTGTGCTGAATATATAACACACACACACACACACACACACACACACACACACGGGGGGGGGGGGCTCTCTAGCAATACACACCAAACTGAGCATGTGCAGTCTGTCCCCTGGCTCTGCAAATATCAGAAAATATACTGAGTCAGTGGGACAAAAAAGGAGAAGATCAAAGAAGACAGATTTGAACAGACTTTTTAAAACAATGTAGAGGATTAACCCCTTTGGCTCCACAGTGAGTATAACCAGCATGCTTTACTGCATATACAGATTGATTTTTACTGTTGTGGGTTAACTAACACTTTACTATTAGGATTTAGGAGTAGGGGGTCAATATTAGTGTTGGGGTTTAATATTGGGGTTAAGGGTGTTTTTTTTTTATTTCTGCATTTGAGCAGAAAAACGCTCCAAAACGCACGAATCAAGCATTTAAAAAAAAAAAAAAAAACGTAATTTTGAGCTTCAGCCGACTTATAGTGGAGATGTGAACCATAGAACGCTATAGAGAATAATTTAATTTTTCTCCTCTAGCGTTTTGGAGCTTCAATCCACAAGGTGTCTTTTTATTATTTTTTTGGAGATGCTGCATATATGCAATAGTGTGACGAACTTGAGCCTCCCCAGAAAAAAAAAAAAAAAAAAATAGCAATCTCTGAATTCTGTTTACTCTGTTTTATTCTGATAAAAAAAAAAAAAAAAAAAAAGAAGAAGGACACTGATAAAAACTTCAGGCTGGCTACAAGGAACATCACAGCAGCCCATAAATGGGGTTGCCTTTAAATAATTCACCTTGTGTTTTTATTATTATATGGAGTACTGTCTGACACACTGCAATTATGGGTCACACAATTAGATTTCTCTCTCTCTCTCTCTACACAGACCACATTCAGCACTTTAGTTTACAGTGCCGTGACCATCACATGGGAGAAACTCCAATTACTGTGGGCTTTACAGGTAGTCAGGCATGAACAGAAAACCCATGATGTCAGATGAGTTTCCTGAGCCTTATCTGGGCAATTACACTAATTGAGTCATTAAAAGAGGTCTGGAAATGATTCTAGCAGGTGGAAAAACTCCCCTCCTTCAGGTTCAGGCAGAAATCATACATAACAGGAAGCTGACATGTAAATGACTAGGTAAGCCCTGCACAGGGGAGGAAGTTTAGATTTAAAGTGCACCTGTGCGCAGAGTATGGACATTAAACCAATAATATAGCCTTAAATTGATTCTAAATCTAAAAAAAAAATATTTGTTTCCAATATTTTTATTAAAATTTTCAAATAAAGAAAAATACAAAAAATAAAGAGATCTTTGCCATTGTCAGAAGTACCAGCGTGTAAACACAAGTTATTGCAAACACAAACGCATCATGAAAACGCATTATTACCTTAGGTCAGTGGTCTCCAAACTGCGACCCGAGGGCCAAATGCGGCCCTTTGCTTGCCTTTATCCAGCCCTTGGGGCACTATCCCTCCTACCGATACGAGACACTATTCTGCCATCTGACACTAACAATGGAGCACCATTTCTCCCACTGACGCAACTAATAGAGCACTATTCCTCCCTATGATACCAGCAATGGGGCACTGTTCCTCCCTTTAATACCAGATGTTTACTAACAATGATGCCAGGAAAAATTCTAATCCCGCTGGCCAAAGTCCGGCCCTCCAAGAGTCTGAAGGACAATAAACTGGCCGTTTGTTTAGAATGTTTGGAGACCCCTGCCTTAGGTACTCTTACTACATCTATCGCACAACAGAGTCCAAAACGGACCCAACTTAAGGCCACCTAGCAAGAACACTGATTAGTCCCAAGGGACCAGTAAACAGTAACAAACAATAACAAATACAATAAGAGGACAGAGACGAGCGACAGTAGAAAAAAAAAAAAAAAGGAGGAAAGGTAAGAAAAAAAAAAAAAAAAGAAAAAGAAGAAGGGGTGCACCTCTACCTCGATAGAGATCCCAAAATGTTAGCCCAAGTCAATTCAAAGTTTTAAGATAAGAGATCCAAGGATCCCACACTTCATTAACCACCTAACCCCTGGACCATATTGCTGCCCAATGACCAGAGCACTTTTTGTGATTTGGCACTGCGTCGCTTTAACCGACAATTGCGCGGTCGGGTGACGTGGCTCCCAAACAAAATTGGCGTCCTTTTTTCCCCCCACAAATAGAGCTTTCTTTTGGTGGTATTTGATCACCTCTGCGGTTTTTATTTTTTGCGCTATAAACAAAAATAGAGCGACTATTTTGAAAAAAAAGCAATATTTTTTACATTTTGCTATAATAAATATCCCCAAAAAATATATACAAAAACATTTTTTTTTCCTCAGTTTAGGCCGATATGTATTCTTCTACATATTTTCCGTAAAAAAAAAAAAAAAAAAAATAAAATAAAAAAATCGCAATTAGCGTTTATTGATTGGTTTGCGCAAAAGTTATAGTGTTTACAAAATAGGGGGTAGTTTTATGGCATTTTTATTAATATTTTTTTTTACTAGTAATGGCGGCGATTAGCATTTTTTTCAGTACTGCGACATTATGGCGGACACTTTTGACACATTTTTGGGACCATTGCCATTTTTATAGCGATCGGTGCTATAAAAATGCATTGGATTAGTATAAAAAATGCCATTGGCAGTGAAGGGGTTAACACTAGGGGGCGAGGAAGGGGTTAAGTATGTTCCTGGGTGTGTTCTAACTGTATGGGGGGGGGGGGGGTGGACAGACTGAGGCAAATCACTGATCTTCCGTAAATACATTTTATGAACAGAAGATCAGCATTTCTCTCCCTGACAGGACCTTTGTGTTTACACACAAAGCTCCCGATCCTCGCTCTGTACCGAGCAATCGCGGGTGCCCAGCAGAGCTACGGGCTCTCGCCCAGGAGAGCCGACCTGCCGCCGTAAAATGACAGCGGCAGGTCGGCAAGCAGTTAAACAGTGACCTTGTCATTTAGAATAGCCAACAACCTCTCATTCACCATTATCCCTGACTTCAAAAGATAAAAAGGGAACAGTGGGGGACCTCCAAGACTTTGCTATAGAAATTCTTGCAGCTACAAATATAAAAGCCATCAGTTTTCTTGTGTATTTCGACGTTCCCTCCACCGGGCACCCCAGCAGTGCATGAAGAGGTGACTTAAGAAGATTAACCCGAGTTAAAGAATAAATAAAATATGTGCGAATCCAAAATCGCCTCACCTTTTGACATCCATTGTACATCCCCTAAAGCACTGCGGAGACGCCCCTGGGACAAAAGTAACTACATGCATCGGGACCATATACCATCTCATCAGAACCTTATAATTGGCCTCTATCAAAGAAGTGTTAACAAGAGACTTAGAAGCATTCTGTAGCAGTTTACTCCATTCAGCAATTTCCAATGTAGTACCCATATCCTGTTCCCACTTTTGTATATAAACCATCTTTTGTGTGTTAGATGACAATAAGCCATAAATTTGTGAAATGTGACCCGAGTGCTTGTCAAAGGTCCTGCAGAGATGCTCCATAGGTGTGAACGCCAAAAGATCAGAAGTGCGATTCAAAGTCGCTAAAAAATGAGCTATTTGAGCTCAGCGAAAGAACTCCGAATTTGGAAGGTCATATCTCTCTTGCAGGGCCGATTTCGACAACACTCCCCTATGATCCCCTATGATCACAGAGGTCCGCTATTCTTAGTAGACCAAAATCCTGGGGGCGGAGAGCCGGGGTGAACAAAGGGTTATTAAAAAGGGGCGCCATTGGCATGTGGGGCGATTTAAATCTATATGTAGTTAGGGAAAATGATAAAGACCGGCCTATCCTTTCCCCTCAGCCACATTAGGTGACTGATCTCTCTGTCAGGGTTCAAAGAAGACTCCAACCCCATCCAGAGCGGTCTGGACTGACATGTGTGGAATCAAATTAAGTGGGCTAATTGAGCGGAGTGATAATATTTAAGGAGGTCGGGCATACCCAGACCTCCACCAGATTTGGGGGTAAACTATGTTCTTCTGTTCACCCTACGTCTCCTATGATCCCATATATAATCAATCAGTTTAGTCTGCTCCATAAGGAAGGGGGTTAGCATGCGGGTGTGCTCCCTGTCATACACGCTGCGTCCATAGACACAGAGTGTACGACTCGGTCTCGTACCGCCCCCCACTGGCCGCGTCATTGGATGGGATTGACAGCAGCGCTACCATCAATCGATCCAATCAATGGCCAGACTACATGGAGAAGAGGATGCCAGGGGACACGCATAGTAGGTGAACGGGCTCAGGTAAGTAAAGGGGGGGGGCCGTCATTGCCAGGTGTTTTTTCAGCCTAATGCATAGGATGCATTAAGCTGGAAAAAAAAAAAAAAAAAACACGATCCTTTACAACCCCTTTAAAAATATAATTTTTTTTTTTTAATGCTTTTAAAGTGTCGATGTGAAATCTGCTACAACATATTGGCCAAAAGTAAGCATAAAAAAAACACAAATTGCAGCAAAAAGCACTGCAGCATCAGATCAAAAGCAAACAGCATATGTGTGAACCGAGCCTTATGCTCGCTATACATGTATCGATTTTTGGATGAGAATATTCATACAGAAAAGCATTGTACATTCACTAAAAATGAAAGAATGTTGTTTAAAAAATTTCTCTTGCTTTTAACAGTGTTTTAAAATGAATGTCATTTCTGAACAAAAACCACATACACCGTCTGGAAATTCCTTCGACCAAAAAGTTTTCTTTTCGGCTCCTTCAAATTTTCCAGTCACTGTTTTCAAAAACAAAACGTTGATTTGACCCCACTAAACAATTAGAAAATCGAACGAAGGTTCTTACCATTTTTATACGTTTTTTTTTTTTTTAAAGGAAGACATTGTTTTTGTATGGCCAGCATAAGTGACAGCAGGCGCAGGCAGATTTCATCAAGCCCCCTGCCTATGACAATTGAGTCTGATTCAATCTCTAATAGTATACACAGTACATCTCTTCTGTTATTCTCACAGTGGATTAGAGTATTTTCTCCATAACCATATAGTTGGTTATTTATATTTACCACTGCAAATTGATTTTTTAAGAATAAAATTGCCTTTTTTTTTTTTTACTTTACATATTAACCACTTGCCGCCCACCATCTAGTAAAATGATGGTGGCAAAGTGGTTCTGTTATCCTAAACGATCATATGACGTGATCAGGATAACTAGCCATTGGTCGCCTGCGGCGATCGGTGGTGCGGCGTGTCAGTATGATCTAGGTAAAGACGGAGACTCTACCACATGATCAGCCATGTCAAATCATGGCTGATTACAGTGTAAATAGGAAAAGCCGAAAAAACGACTTTCTCACTCGCATCTGTCAGGCGCGAGTAGAGGAGAGCCGATTGGCTGCTCCTCTGATAGGGGGAAGGGGAGGGGTGGGGGGGGCGGGGTCTGGGCCGATTATGAGCACAGCCCTCCCGAGGATGCCCACTGGATTATCTGGACCACTAGGTATGCCAGTGCCCACAATGGATGCCAGTGATACACATCAGTGCCACCCATGTGTGCCCATCAGTGCCGCCTATATGTGATCAAACACCACCAAAAGAAAGTTACATTTGCGGGAACAAAATCATTTATTTTGGGTACAGTGTAGCAAGATCGCACAATTGTTAAAGTGCAACAGCACTGAAAGCTAAAAATTGTTCTGGGCAGGAAGGTGTATAAGTGCCCAGTATTGAAGTGGTTAATTATACACCACACTTGTTAAGGTTATTATCCACTTAAATCGAAACAATCAGCCAAATCATCAATAATGAAAATAAATTTTTATTAAGTAGTATGTAGGGTAGTGTATAGATGTTTTTTAAATCAATGGCAAGTCATTAAAGAATAAAATATATATACATATACACACATATATATATATATATATATACACACACATACATATATATATATATATATATACACATATATATATAGATACACACTGATATCAATCAATCACACACATGTATATACATACACACAGCATCATCATCACTACAGTTAAGCAGCTGCTGAGTCAACCATCTTCTTTGTGTAAGAAGTAAACACTGTAGATGCATGTGCACTTGCCAGATTCCCGATACTTAAATGTATTCTACTGCCCCCTACTGCTACCAAGCAGCATTACCCTTATCAGATGGTTCGACATTTACATAGCAGAGTCACTTTAAGTCTTAATCAGCTTTTTATGTGCCGAGTCAGTGTAGACGCCCAGACCCACCCATAGATTTCACACTTTTCCAAGTTATCTGCTTCAAAAAGGACATCACAACCATTTAACCACTTAAGCCCCGGACCAAAGTGCAGCTAAAAGGACCAGGCCCCTTTTTTGCAAATTGGCACTGCGTCGCTTTAACCGACAATTGTGCGGTCGTGCGACATGGCTCCCAAACAAAATTGGCGTCCTTTTTTCCCCCCAAATAGAGCTTTCTTTTGGTGGTATTTGATCACCTCTGCGGTTTTTATTTTTTGCGCTATAAAACAAAAATAGAGCGACAATTTAAAAAAAAATGCAATGTTTTTTACTTTTTGCTATAATAAATATCCCCCAAAAATATATAACAATATTTTTTCCTCAGTTTAGGCCGATACGTATTCTTCTACCTATTTTGGTAAAAAAAAAAATATATAGCAATAAGCGTTTATCGGTTGGTTTGTGCAAAACTTATAGCGTTTACAAAATAGGGGATCGTTTTATTGCATTTTTTTTGTGACTGCGACATTATGGCGGACACTTTGGACAATTTTGACACATTTTTGGGACCATCGTCATTTTCACAGCAAAAAATGCATTTAAATTGTATTGTTTATTGTGGAAATGACAGTTGCAGTTTGGGAGTTAACCACAAGGGGGCGCTGATGGGGCCAAACTGCATTTTTTAATGGCTCGCAGTTGCATGGTGTTCCTATGGACTTCAAAGGCCAAATTTGATAAAGCATGAAACAGTGTCATGCCAGTGTATTGACCTATTCAGTCATGTAAATGAGCCCTTAAACCTTCCGCCTTTACAACTCCTTTACCTTAATGCATTCTATGCATTAAGATTAAAAAACCTCCCATGTTTAGCAGCCCCCCAGAACCCCTTACCTTGCCCCCCTCATTACCTACCTGAGCTCTCCAGCGATGACCACGATTATCTCAGCCATCCAGTACACTCCTCCTGATTGGCTGAGACAGAGCAGTGGTGCTATAGGCTTCCTTGGCTGTCAAAGTCAGTCAGCCAATCAAAGAAGGGGGGGCGGGGCCAGGTCGGGACTCCATGTTTGAATGGATACACCGAACTCAGATTAGGCTTGGGTGACGCCTGTAGCAAGCTGCTGGATGAGGAACACTCAAAAGGAGGGGGGGGGGCTAGGAGCAGTAGAGTGACTCGAGAAGAGGAGGGTACAGGCACTGCTCTGTGCAAAACCAACTGCACAGGAGGTTATTTTAAACAAGCCTTTACACTCACTTTAACCCCTTGGTGGCGGCCCCTTTAAAGGTGTTTGGTATTCCAGGAGGTGGGGCAGGGGCTTGTGACCACCGTGATTGGCTGTCAAATGGTCCCAATCATAAGTGATTGGGAGTATTTTGTGAGCCGCCAGTCACTGTGCTGGGAGCTCTATTGGCACCAATGTGCGCAAATATGTGGCACCGGCCAAAGAGAGGTCGCTTATTTGCATGCGGCTGATGCCTAGGGCTTCAAAGTTATGTGTGCCTGCAAAGTAATGACTACTAAAGAGCTTTGCCATTTTAATTTAGCAAAACAAAATTGCGATATAAAATGTCATTATAGACTTCTAATATGCATAATTAGGGGTCCTGCATATCATTTCCAATTTGCACTGACTATGAAGTGCAACTTTGATACGACTTTGGATTTGACTAGTGATAATGGACAACTATTGCATTGTATAACAGTCAGGTACAACGTTCATGCAACTTTTGAGGGTTAACCTAGAAGTCTATGGCCCTCAAGTTGCATGCAAGTCGTCCCAAAGTAGTGCATAAACTACTTTAAAGGTCGCTGCAACTTTAAGTCACACATATATGAATGGTTATCAATGGAAAACATGGGGAATGACTTGCCATGCGACTTTGATGTGCAAAGTTGCATGGCAAGTTGCACAAGTGTGAATGGAGCCTTACTTGCTAAATCATTCACCTCACCTCACAGCAAGACTGGTCCCTGCAGCATCTGCGCTCTAAGGTCCTGATGTAACCAAGACCAGAGCTGGGTCCATACCCCCTGCTCTGGATGTGAGGATGCCGAGAGAATGTCCACTAGATGGGCGAACAGAGGGACAGGCAAGTAAAATGGTTTCTCTGCTCCCCTGGCTATTAACGCTTCTAGAGAACAACCCCACTGCAAGGGATCATTTATTTTATGGCCAGAGCTGGACTTGTGCAAGGGGGAAAAACTGCAGTACATCTCTGCGATTCATGCACTTTATCCCTTTAAAAAAAAAAAATCAGTAAACTTAATGATGTGGAGCTTCAGGCAAATATGCAGAACAAATAAACTGGAAAAGAGTGACACCAGCAGTGTTCACAAGAAAGTGGGGCACGCCCAGAAAGCCTCCAGGAAGGAACATAAGTAAACATAAGTAAAGAACAGCGCTCCCCAGTGGTGAATGGAGGGAGAGAAAGAAACAAACAGCTTTGCACTAAACTGTATAGAATGTCAAACAGAAGTTGTGTACAAGCTCAGGAAGTCATTCACTTCTCTTAATAAATGCAGATACAATTCACTTGGCTGTTCACATATATTTCGGTGACCAACACTTTTCCGCACTGGAAGGACACAATTATGTGCGATCTGTTCTCACTGCCACACAGCCCAGGGTGCAGTGCCCTTGTAATAAAAGCAGACACGCTGCGTTTTGTGGCAAGAACACAGGGAGGCACAGCATGTCACTGTACAATGGTGTAATGTACTGCACTGCTGTACAGTGAAACACCAAAGGGAACTGTGTGATGGATGCCATAAAAAAAACGCACATCACAAAACGCCTCCTACCACTGGCTCACTGCAGCCACTGAACTGTGTGGGCAGCATAAACTGGCCCTTATTCAGCAGAGAGGACTCGCTGAGCTTGTACACATAACTACTGTTTGACATTGTATCAAGTTTACTGCAACAGTGTTTCTCTCTCTCCCTCCCTCGCTTTATCACTTGCGGTGCCATTCTTCCCATACATTCGTTATTGCTTTGAAGCCTCCAAGTACAGAAGAAGAATATGCGCCGATCTGTCAGAAATGCACTCAGTTCCAAGGTCCAGAGCTGGGCTGGGTGGCATCAGACTAGTTCTCTTCTGCTAAACTACTCAACTATCCCCACTCTCAGATCACTACAACATAAAGACTAATCATTCTGTAGCCCAAGATAAGAACCAGAGCAGTTTGAGGTAACACAGGACAGCATGAAATCTCACAGGTTCCGATCAGCACTTATCAAAGAGAAACAAAATGCTCTCAATGGTACACCAAAACATTTGTTATATTACAGCTTACCAGTTATTTTCCTTTTTTTTAGGCTTTGTTTAAAGCGGAAGTAAACCCATCAATTTAACAGTTTCAAAAAGCAGTTCAATTTCCGGCATGCCGGGATTGCCAACTGTCACATTGGTTGTGCTCTCAACCAAACTGTCAAACCATCCAATGGCTGGTGTCATAACTGATCACATGTGCAGCACCACGGCAGTTGAAGATTAAACAGAGGCCAAGATGGCAGCTTCCTTGGCTGAAAATGATAGAAGGGTTTACTTCCACTTTAATGTCTATCTGGTGATCCAGCCAGTAAGGCTTCATGTACACTTTGTCTACATTTACCGCGGCCGCAGGAAAACCTGGCACAGTTTTGCATTTTTCCACAGCCGGCAGGCAAAACGCTCTTATGCTCTGGTATGGAGAGGTAGGTTAAAGGAGTTGTAAAGGATTTTTTTTGCTGAAATGACCGTTTACAGGGTAAAGAGACATAATAGTTAACCGATTCCTTTTAAAAACGATTAAAAATAGATAAAAATCAATCATATAATGTACCTATAGTTTTTGCATGTTATTCTGTATCTGTGCTGGACAGAGCCATAGAGCAGTGATGCTTTGGAAAACGAAACTAGAAGCTCCCAGTACCTCAGGAAACAGACAACCAGGAAGTGTCCAGAACAGAGGACAATTACAGCAAAATCAGAGCAAAAACGAACAATGAGGACATGAAACCAGGACTGCAGTAAGGTAACAGAAGCCATTTAGCTAAAAAAAATAAAAATAAAAAAAATAAAAAAATATATAATAATTCCTTTAGTGACCCTTTAAGGCTCACCTAACCGTAGCAGCTCCCAAACTCTGGTAAAAGCCTATGTAGACATGGACAAGAAAAAAAAAAAAAAAACAACACCTTCTAAACAAGTTTAGGAGCTCCTAGTGTACATGAAGCCTAAAGGCTCCATTAACACCCGGGCGATCGAAATCACGAATGGACACAATTCAGAAATGCAGAACAAGCTTACAATGCCATCATTTCTTAATGGCACCCTAAACGCGGTGCAATTCTGCTGCATGTCACTCAGAAAAATTCCTGGAACTTTGAGCCACGCGTTCGACATTGGGCGATTTTTCTGTGATGTCGTGCGACAATTGTGTCAAAAAACGCACCATGTTTAGGGTGTCATTGAGAAATATTGGCATCACACGATTACGCCCACGATTCAGATCGCCAA
Organism: Rana kukunoris; assembly: GCA_029574335.1. Taxonomy (NCBI): domain Eukaryota; kingdom Metazoa; phylum Chordata; class Amphibia; order Anura; family Ranidae; genus Rana; species Rana kukunoris. The sequence continues at coordinate 146,676,874 of CM056057.1, read as the reverse complement.
GATCAAAAGAAAAGCTCTTGCAGTTACAAGGATGAGACAGACTATTTAAAAGTAGAACTAAGGCAAAACGGTTTTACATTTTGGATTGGGGGGGGGGGGGGGGGGGGGGGTGTAATAACGCCCATCTTTTTTGCCATCTGTGTCCCACTGGGGAGATTTACCTTCACTTCCCAAAGCCAATACAGGAAATGAGAGAAAACCCTGGGCAAATTAAGGGAATACATTGCGCTGGAAGATTTCCCCCTTTATTACTATTCTTGGGATAACCCAAAATGTGGGATTTTCGTTAACTTTTAATGAGAATGGTAAACAGGACAAACAAGAAGGGGAGTTTAAAACAATCGGCTTTTATTTATGGTAAACCTTTATCCCAAAAAGGAAAAAACGGTTTTCTGTAACTGATAATAAAGTACTAGCTAGAGTTTGGCTTCAATTTGTTAGTGTATTTATATCTGCCCCTTCCCCCAAGACTGGCAATGCTCTGTCCAAATCTGCCCCTGTGCTCCTTCATCCAGAGTAGTGTCTGCATAATACAGGAGGTGTGTTACCAGCCAGATCACCAGGGGAAAGCAAAGTGAAAAATCAATACACCCACTACATCTAATGATTGGTAAACGGCGATATATTATAATTTTTGATTTTGGGTTTAATAACGCTTTAACGGACTAACAATAGCGCAACCAAGAGATGGAGATTGTGTGGGTTTACATTTACACTTAAGGCTCACAGAAAGTGACAAGGACACTGCAAAACATTCTTAGCTTGAAAATTTTTAATTTGACCATAACATCTGAAGGGCTGGTAAGCTGCAATAATGAGATTTTAGTACTCACCGTAAAATCCATTTCTCAGAGTTTGATGGACACAGCGCCTCCTTAAACTTGACCATTGGGTTATATCGCCTCTGCAGGAGTTAGGACTAGGCAGAACATAAACTTGGCTATGCTCCATAGGCTGTCATTCTCAGTCAGTATAAGGCCCCATGTACACTGCTGCTGCAAAACGGACGTTCAGAGGCAGTTGGACACTTTTTTCATGTAATGTTACTGTATCTTATGTGTACATGTACACAGGTTAGTTTACTGTTTTTAGGCAGTTGCGTTTATAGGCCTTTTTTTTTTTTAGGCAAAAAAAATGAGTTCAGATGCCAACGTTTCCCATGTTTCAGATGCCAAACGTGGTAACCTGTGTTTAGTTTATAGGCATTTTTCGTCTTTGCTTATCGGACTTTTGTCACTTATATCACAATCAACCATAAAATTGATGCATGTATGGGTGAAGGAACCCAAAGTCCCATAGGAGTTTCCAACTGATTGGTGTTCCTGCCTATAACACTCTATAGATTGAATCGGCCCAGACAGCAAACTAAAGTCCTTCTACAAGTGAATGGCCGCTTACCAGATCCAGAAAAGATGAAGGCACCGTACAAATCTCTCGCTGGCTGGGTCAGCTGACGTCACCACACCTCCAGCTGATCAGTTGCAACCGACGCTGGTTTTAACTTTTTTACCGGAATCCTTTACCTTGATTCAAAAGGCTGGTTTATGGATGTCAGTGATTTATTTCAATCAAGTGGAATAACCGACCCGGCCAGCGAGAGATTTGTACGGTGCCTTCATCTTTTCTGGATCTGGTAAGCGGCCATTCACTTACTTGTAGAAGGACTTTAGTTTGCTGTCTGGACCGATTCAAGCTATAGAGCAGGGATCTTCAAACTACGGCCCTCCAGCTGTTGTGGAACTACACATCCCATGAGGCATTGCAAAACTCTGACATTCACAGACATGACTAAGCATGATGGGAATTGTAGTTCCTGAACAGCTGGAGGGCCGTAGTTTGAGGACCCCTGCTATAGAGTGTTATAGGGAGGAACACCAATCAGTTGGAAACTCCTATGGGACTTTGGGTTCCTTCACCCATACATACATCAATTTTACGGTTGATTGCTTATCGGACTTTTGTCACTTATATCACTCTTTTTTATACAGGTTGCGCACTAATTGGTAAATGTTTTATGTTTGTTGAGCCTCATATTCCGGCTTTTTTTCCTATGTGCAGCACCATTAATGATTTATCATCAAATTGTATTTGTTCACATTTAAATATTCACAGGTGGTTCCTTAACCATTAGCATTATCTATTCACAGGGTTAGCGCGGATTGCTCTTTGTTACATGTTTCGTCTTTGCCCATTTAAAAAAAAAAATAATAATATTTTTTCTAAGCGCAAACGTGGCAAAACGGACGTTTTAAAGGTGGCTTACTATCTGTCAAGTGAAATCGTTCAGGAAAGGTTAAAAAAAAAAAAAAAACCTGTGTACATGAAGCCTAACACCCCCTCCCTGGATTTTACGGAGAGTACAAAAATCCCACTTTCTCCTTCGATTGACAGACACAACGCCTCCTTAAAGCGAAGTTCCACCCATTTTTTTCATTTTCCGTGATTCTCATGGACTTCCTTTCTGTTATTCTAAATAGCAATCATTTACTTTTTTTTTTCCCCTCTAAATACTTTTTTTCTCCGTCTTCATGCCGCACTTCCACCTTTGGCCGCCTAGTGGATTATGTCACTAGGCCATTGCCATGGATTCCTGGGATATCAGCGTCATCTACCCCAGATGTCTATAGGAAGCACCCAATATTGAAATATTGCATGATCTCTCATTCTGGACAGGAATGAACCTGTCCAGAAATAACATTAAGCCCTGGTTCACACTGGTGCGTTTTGACATGCGATTTGGCATGTTAAATCGCATGTCAAAACGGCGGATTTTGCTGCAAATTGCCGGCAATGGCAGTGTCCTAATCGGTGCGACGCTGCATCTGCGGCATTGCACCGATTTCAAAAAGTAGTCTCTGTACTACTTTTTGCGATTTCAGCCTGCGATTTACATTGACATCTGTGCAGAAACCTGCACAGATGTCTCTGAAATCGCGGCTGAAATCGGGACTGCCGGGCGGGAGTGAAATCGTGCGAGTTCAGCAGAACTCGCACTGCTTCACTCCCGCAGCCCAGTGTGAACCAGGGCTAACGCACAGTGGCATTACTGCACATGTGCGGGAGGTGCATGCTGGGTAGCAAACAGCACCAAATCCTGGAAACAAAGACAAGCGGGCTTTAGATGCCCACAAAAGCCATGGACCCTGCCTGCTTCAGAGATCAGGTTAGTTTAGAATAATTTAATAAAAACAAAGAAAGGACCACATTGCTGTCATTATGCTAATGTTGCAGTGGAAGTAGTAATAATTGCGGGGCGCTTTTAGATTAAAAAACAAAAAAATCCAACACACACTGATTGGGGGACTGGAGCTCCACTTTAATCTCGACCATTGTGACGTCCAAAAGCAGTGGCAAAAAGTAAAATGAGGAGTGGGGAAAATAATCCAAGGCTAAAAAAGTCCTAACCAGGACAAAGGAACCTTAACTAAATCACAGGAGCCCCATCTGAAAAAAAAAAAAAAAAGAGACCTCTAAAAAGGGAACCCCCTCTTAAACAGCAGCCTGCAAAACCTTTCTGCCAAAAGAAGCAAAAATATCTACTTTATAGAACTTGGTCGTCGGTGCATACTTTCACCAAGTGGCTGCCTGGCACACCTGTGATATCGACGCCTGATGACAGAAAGCCCAAGAAGTACCAGAATGTGCAGTTACAGGTAGGGCTGTCCCGATACCGAAGTATTATCGCTATCGGGACAGATACCGAGTATTTGCGAGAGTACTTGTACTCCTGCAAATACACCCGATACCCAAATAAATTACCCCCCCCCCCCGCCAACGCCGCATAAGCGAATCCGACACCGCCGCCGTATATACAAAGCCGCTGCCGCCAACATTATAGGCACCTTTGAATAGCTGTTTTCCCGCGGCGTATAGACACTCCCCCTTGCTTGGATCTGTCCAGTCCCGAGCAAGAGGGAGTGTCCTTAACATGGCGCGCGGCAGGGAAAATAGCTATTGAAAGGCACTGCCTATAATGTTCGCGACGGCGACGGCTTTGTATATACGGCGGCATCATCATCAGGTAGGGGGGCATGGCGGCAATATGTGGGGGGACGTGGCTGCAATATGTGGGGGGGCGTGGCTGCAATATGTGGGGGGACGTGGCTGCAATATGTGGGGGGGCGTGGCTGCAATATGTGGGGGGACGTTTAAAAAAAGTATCGGTATTGGCGACTACTTGAAAAAAAGTATCGGTATTTGTACTCGGTCCTAAAAAAGTGGTATCGGGACAACCCTAGTTACAGGGAAAGGAGGAACCCGACATTTATTACAATAGGCCTGAGTTACAGTCGGTCTGATCCATCTGGAGATGTTAGCCGAAGAAGAGGCCAGCCCTTACCTTGGTCCTTGTGCAACCACAAAAAGTAAGTCTGGTCTCCGAAAGGACTTCATGGCTGACAGATACACGCGAATCGGACAAACCACATTCAAGGTATACAAAGCAAAATTCCTTGGGATGAACCAGCTTGGGACAAAGAAGGCAACACAATGTCCTCATTTAAATGGAAGTCCGAGACCACTTTAGGTAGGAACGATGGACAAGGACGAAGAACCACCTTTTCTTTGTGGACCAACAGATAGGGAGAACGGCAGGATAATGCCGCCGACGCCAACAAACTATGGGCAGATGCAATATCCACCAAGAATGCCACCTTCTGGGACAACTTTGTTAAGGGAATCACCCGAATATTCTAAAATGGAGAACCGAGAGTACCAAGTTTACATCCCATGGCAGCAAAAGAGAACGTACAGGCGGAGCCACATGCTGGACTCCTTGAATAAGGTTACAAACTGCAGAGTTGGTGGCTAGTGGTTGCTGAAAGAAGATTGCCAAGGCAGATACTTTGCCTTTGATGGAACTCAAGACCAACCTTTGCTCGACGCCCTGTTAAAGGAAGGCCAAGATCCGAAGCTATAGAATAAGCGCCAATCGACTCGCACCAAGAAATGTACGCTTTCCAAATACGCTGGTATATCGCATTAGGAGGTCGACTTCCTTGCCTTCAAAATAGTAGAAATCACCGATTCAGACAAACTTCTATCCCTCAGCACAATCCTTTAACAGCACCACGGAAAAAGAGAAAACTGTTGGCCCAACAGTGGCACTAGGACGACTGCGGTGTCCACCAGAGGAACTCGTGACATTGCCATGAGTCTCCAACTTCTTATTGAGCTGAACCTGCTGAAGGAGGAGAATTTAGAGTAGGAAAAAAAAAAAAAAAAAAGGACTACCTTGGTCAGTATTAAATCCAGAATTCGACCCTGGTAATTCGATTTCTTGGACGGGATAGAGGAGTCTTTGGGTAGTTTGGACGTTACTTGAACCTTTGCAGGACCTATATCCACACAAGTTGACTTGGGGCCCCCTGTAGCGGATGAACTCTGCCCCACTTCTTTGCAAACACCAAAAAGGATCAATTTGTGAATCCCCTTTAAAGGGGTTGTAAAGGTACAATTTTTTTTTCCTAAATAGCTTCCTTTACCCTAGTGCAGTTCTCCTTCACTTACCCCATCCTTCGATTTTGCTTTTAAATGTCCTTATTTCTTCTGAGAAATACTCGCTTCCTGTTCTTCTGTCTAACTCCACACAGTAATGCAAGGCATTTTCCCTGGTGTGGAGTGTCATGCTCACCCCCTCCCTTGGACTACAGGAGAGTCAGGGCACTCTACGTTGCAGATAGAGTAAGGAGCTGTGTGTTAGTGGGCGTCCTGACTCTCCTGTAGGGGGCGAGCACAGCACTCCACACCAGGGAGAAAGCCTTGCATTACTGTGTGGAGTTAAAGACAGAAGAACAGGAAGTGAGGATTTCTCAGAAGAAATAAGGACATTTAAAAGCAAAAATCGAAGGATGAGGTAAGTGAAGGAGGACTGAGCTAAGATAAAGGAAGCCATTTAGGAAAATAAAAAATTGTACCTTTACAACCCCTTTAATGCTCACAAAGGAGGTCCACAAAGCTGCGAAGATGGGCATCACCCCCACCCACCCCAATTATGAAAAGGGGTCTGGTCTACGGGACTGGAGAAACCAGCTTTAGGCTTACCAAACCAAGATTATTTGGAACCTCCAGAAAATGACTTAAGATCCGTTTCCCTTGTCTGCAGTGGGAGCCCAAAATTTCTTATGGACCGAGAAAGAAAGCCCACGTTTGCGAGGGCCCTTCCCTTTCTAAAGCCCTGTACAAAACGATCAGATTGTTTTGTCGGCAGGGGATTGTCTGTTGACAGTCTGTTGGCCTAAAATCTGACCATTAGTACGCTCCTTCAGACAATTGTCCAACTTCCCACCAACAAATGTTGGATGACATGCTAGTAAATTTTCCATGGACAACGGTCTGTTGTCAGATTTTCTGATAGTCAATACACAAGTCCGTCACACAAAAGTTGAAAGTACAAACACGCATATACTCGGAATCAATGCTCACCAAACACAAAATTAGCATAAGGGGCCCAGAGGGTGGCGCTCAACAGCTGAAATTCCTCGTAGTACTTCACTACGTTTGTGTTTGTTGGCCAAAAATTGTGTATGCAAGACAAGATCCAGGGACACGCCCTTTTGACAAAAATCAGACGCTCGGTTGGCCAACAATCTGATCGCGTGTGCATTCACACCTGAGCGTAGCGTTTTGACGCGATTTAGCAGCGTTTTTTTACCACGATTTTGGACAAAAAAACAGAAAAAACAGAAAAAACGCCTAAATACGCTCAAGTCGAGCGACAAAAAATCGTCCAGAACTTGTTTGAGCTTCAGGCGTTCGGCGTCAGGTCAGGCGTTTTTGGAGTGGAGATGTGAACCTTCTCCATTGAGAATAATGTATTTTTTTCCCCTCTAGCGTTTGAGCTTCATGCTTCGGGCGACAAAACGCTCAGGTGTGAAGGCAGCCCGAGACTGTGGCAGGAAGGTTCTCCTGTGACATCCTTGATGTCATCCAGGGTAGCCCCAAACAGGCAATCCACTTGAAAGGGCAGATGAATGAGAGCTTTCTTAGAGGCTTGGTCTGCAGACCAGTTCTTAAGCCACAGTATACGTCCAATCACTACCGCTGAAATGGAAAGTTTACACAGCAGAGGAGTCGCATCCAAAAAATGCATCACACAAACTGCAGCCCTTGGACCTACTGGTCCGCCAGATCAAGATAAGCAGCAGGAACCTGCTCATTCCCCAGACCTTGGTGCAAAAGCTTGGCTAATTCAGTTCAAGTCTGAGACATGAGGGCTGAGGCCAGGACCTTTGGAACCTGCCACAGTAAAACATGCTGCGTGCCACAGACTCCACTTTCCAATAGGCCGGGTCTTTAAAGGATGGGAAATCCTCTACTGGAATCATGGTTGCTTTATTCAACCTAGAAATACGAGGTCCACTTCTTTAAAAGCAACTCCTCAGGAGTTAAGTATTGTGAAGTGTTTATGGACCACAAAAGGTTGCTTTGGTTGCCCCCACTTCTTACAGACAAACTTGTCAAAATATGGCAGATAAGGAAATACCTTACCTTTAAAATCTCATGCACTGCAGTAACAAGTGGGTCCACCAGCGTTGTTTTTTTTCTTCACTGTTGTGACCATGGAGGAGTCATTGTCACCATCGCACAGATCAGGGAGCGTGGTATCAAGTCCTACTGGACGAGCCCAGTTCACAGCAGCATCGGAGTCAGATAAGACTGAGCAGAAGAAGGCGGAGCATGCTTTCTGGCAGGCCTTTGCCCGTACACCACTTCCACCTGGGAGACTAGGGACTCAAGGAACGCAAAAGCGCATTAACATGAAGCTGGGGTTCCAAGGGACCAGGTGCCCCAGAGACGGGATCAGTGGGGGCGATGCGACCCCAAGACTCCATGGATGAGGGAGCCCCTGCAGCACAAAAAATTGTTTTTGGCACTCCTATGAAGCTCCCCCTACTAAGATGCTTGCTGGAAGATCAAGCTAGACTAAGTGAAAATGGCCACCAAATGCTGCCAGATTGTTCCCAGAGTCTACAGAAGCCTCGGCTGTGTACTCTGCACTGGGACCCCCCTCCAGGTACTGTACCCACACTGGCACACAAGTGTCGAATATCCAGCCCATCACACAACCCAGCAGTCGATTGTAGATCTCCCAGGAGAAAAGATGCATGGAAGGATAAAAAATAAAAATACAAAAATTGATAGGCCCAAAAGATCCCAGCAAGGAGCTAGGCCCTTACTCTCGACTAGACAGAAAAAAAACTAAATCCCTAGAGCAGGGAGTGGGTTATATACCGACTAAGGACTGCCCTTGGGGCGTAGCCAAGTTTTATGTTCTGCCTTGTCCTCCTCCTGCAGAGGCAATATAACCCAATGGTCAAGATTAAGGAGGTGCAGTGTCCTGTTGATGAACGAATGAGAAAAATAATAATATTCAGATAGGATGAACACATTTTGTGTGTGAAACTTGGGTGAAAGCTGTGTAAAAACATTTGTGAGCCTAAAGTTACATATAACAAACGGAGGAAATAAGACAAACAATACATTTTGGATACGTTAATTATATATAAAAATAAAAAAAAAGGATAAGTTCCTTTTTTTAGAAAAAAAAAACGCACATATTTTTGCAGGAAAAAAAATGTGCATTAACTTTTTACACTGCAGCTGGTGGGTGCAATGCCAGGATCCTGCAGACAGTCAGCTTTTGCCCATACCTCCTGTATGGGCAAACAGATACTGAACTGCAAGAAGAATCAATGAGCTATGAGCACTCACCTGCTCCCTTGCAGTTTATTAAGAACTACAAGCTGCTGTCTGCCGCAGCACACAACAGTACTTGTAGTTCAATTCATTTACAGGAAGTCATTAATTATTCAATTGTATGGGCAGAGCACCACACAGCCGGTTTAAAAAAAAAAAAAAAAAGTGTGACAAGAAGATCCCCTGCCCACTGTCACAGACCGAGGAGTGCTGACAGCGGGAGGTGGGCGTATAGCAGCATGTTACAGTGAGGGAAAAAACGTATTTGATCCACTGCTCATTTTGTACGTTTGCCCACCGACAAAGAAATGATCAGTCTGGTTAAATAAACCTACCATTAAAATTATAGACTGATCATTTTTTTGTCAGTGGGAAAACGTACAAAATCAGCAGGGTATCAAATTTGGGTGTAACATGTCACATGCACCTAAAGGTGAACTTGGCTTTTAAACAAATAGAACCATCACATACCTCCTTTCCCGACAATTCATTGAGGTTTATATACTTAAAAAATACCTTTTTGCTCCCCAAGGGTCAGCAGAGATCAAATGACTACCAAGGTAACATGCAAGATTTCACCAGCAGATGGAGCCGCATCTCAAATGTAATTGCAGATTCATGTCTGGGAAAAAAAAACAGGGACTACTGGTGCTCTGAAAAGAAAAAGCTGTACTCCAACCAAAAACATTCACTAAATAAATGAACAGTAATGAAGTGTGTGCAGTGTGTGGCGCCTGCTGCTACACAGATCAGAGTTTGCACACTCGGCAGCATGTTCATGATGAAACCATTTTGCATTATTTTCAATGAATGAAAGGCTTTGATTGAAGGAGATCATAGTGCTCATCTGCATCTCCTCCAATGACAGAACTCCTTGCATTAAAAGGAATGCAAGATCCCCCCCATCAACAGACACACTGCAGAGCAAGCGGCTGGCTGTGACTTGTGTACTCCAGCCAGAACCAAGTTTTGGGGGATAATATAAGAGTAATACAGAAGTAGCCACACATTGCCCAAATTTCATTAGTGTTCATTTCTACAACGCATAAGGCCAAAAATGTTTTTTGGCTAGAGTTCAACCTTAAGGTCCCATTCACACTTGCAAAGAAGGCAGTTTGCGAGCAGATGCAGGAGATCCAGTGGTGGTTCCTGCAATTAGTTATGGACTGGAAGCTCCATTGAAAACAAAAAAGGTGGCTGACAGCGCCTGCAGCTATGTATGGACCCGGGACAGTCTGCATCCAGGGCCAATCATTTACAGGCGATCTCTGCTCAAGCATTTACATGTACACGTCTGAATAGCTGCAAAAGCGGTCGGCCTACCGTTTTCACTGGGGCTTCCCTGCATCCAATTATAAACAGCCCTAGTCGTAAGTGTGAATGGGGCCTAATTCAGTAGTTTGACCCCCTTCCCTCTAGTTAGAGTCTCCTGCGTTGGTAAAACCATGGACTTCTGTTGGCAGTGATCCACATAAGTTTGACACAAACAGAAAGCACTCACCAACAGCTCTGAATAGGCAAGCGCCATCTTCCTTCATCTGTTTAATAATAAATCCCTTCTTCTCTTGCAGCGCCTTTGCAAACCAGTTCTCCTGCTGGAAGGTAAAGACACACAGCTGCATTAGAGGGTCCACTTAAAGTCAAACTAACAAATCTAAGTAATGACAAATTCTCCAACTGCTGATCAACAAGCCCCAGGAAGCCATAAACCACACATGAGCAGGCTTAGGAGGCCATTTGAAAGAAAAGTGGAACCCTCATATTTAATAAGAGTGTATGAAAGAGGTTCTACAGTTGTACAATAATAGTACTGACCAATCACTGCTTCTACTAGTACCCTTCCCCAATATAGTGCCCTGACCAATCACTGCTTCTACTAGTACCCTTCCCCAATCAAGTGCCCTTATCCAAGTATTTGGAGGCCGATCCACCCATCTTACTTCAGTCTGAGCTGCAGATTTAGGCCAATTGAGGACCTCACTAAAAGCCGACCATTCCCAAGGCACCCTGCCACCCGTTTTGAGAGGAGACTCTGGGCAATCAACAGGTTATTAAGCCCACTTCTAAAGCCGGCCATAGATAGTTAGAATCTCAGCCAGTTCAGCAGGGATGAGAGTCGAACCATCTATGGCAGGCTGATTGACCCCAAGTTGATCCATTGAACGGATTATAGGGATGCAATTACCATTGTGTCCTCACAGTAGGGACAGCTTCTAGAGTCCACCCCCCACCAGGCTTGATGGGTGAACCTACAACCAAAGAAAATCATATCATATATGGCCGGCTTTAGTTTAATAGTTGACCACTGGCACATATCTATATGCCCAAGCACTAGCACTGGAGACTGACAATTCTGCAGCCGTACCTTCAGGAAAAAGACGCACATGAGAGTCCGAGGGGCACCATGCAGGAATTTGGGGTCTTAAGTATTTACCTCACGTTAAACAATAATGGATCCACAGTTATAGATTTTAATTTGTGAAAAGAACATTTATCGGGAGGCAAAATAAAGAATGTGGTACATAAAGCATCTTTAAAAGGATAAGTTCACCTTTAGGAACAGGTTACATGTTCCACCCGGTTCAAGGCTCAATGCACACTGAAGCTGATAAAAGCTATAAAAAAAAAAAAAAAAAAAAAAAAGCCAGTAGCTTTGCAGGGAGCCTTGCAACGTTTCTTTGCGTTTTTGCAATAGCTTTAATCAGCGTTATTTTCAGTGTAGCTTTTAATCCGCTTTTGTTTATGGGGGGAAAAAAAAACGCTGGCGCCGGCGGTTTTTGTTTTTTCCCGCCAAAAAACGGCACTTTCAACGCAAATTTCGGGCGTTCAGAAAAAAGCCACTAAGCTCCAAAGCTCATTAACACTGAAAAACGCCCAGGTGTGCATGGCCAACATAAAGTTCAGTTTATGGGCTTTAAAAAAAAAAGCCAAAATGCCAATAAACTGCAGTTTATCAGCTTCAGTGTGCATGGAGCCTTAGGCTGAAACATGTTACGACTGCTGCAGCTGTTCCCCAACCTCCCCAAAGTGACCGCGAGCTGGGGATCTTTTCCCCAAACTTGCTGTCACGATAAAAAAGAAAAAAAAACACGTCTGTGCAGGGCTCTGCTCACTTGGCTACACCATTCATTCACAGAGTTCAGTGAATGAATAAACTACAAATACCGATATCCTTTACGGCTGTCAAGTTGTAGTTCTCAATGAGCTCTAGGTAGTTCATAGTTTCTTCTGATCATGTGTACCTGCCTTCCTGTACAAGAAGACAGCTTACACAGACAGTCTGCAGGAGTCCTGCATTGCACCTGTAATCTACTCATCGTGGATGCAATACTTTGCAGGCTTCTAGTAAAAAAAAATAAAAAAAAGGAATACAAAGCACGTTTTTTTTTTACCTGCAAAAAGATGTGCATTTATGATTGTTTATTCTACAAAGGTGAATTTATCCTTTAAGAACTGGTTGTTTTGTCACACCTCCCCAAATATAAGCTTTAAAAATGCAAAAGGCAAAAAGAACAAAAAAAAAACCCACAAAACTGCGATACGTGAAATCAAGAGGCCCCACCGCTGAACTCTTAATACTAGTATTTGCTTGGTCGCATATAATTTAAGTCACCGGCCCTGAAAGAATGATGTGGATTTAGAAAGTCAAAGTGCAGTCAGAACTCTATATTAAACATACTTGTTTCAGGGAGGTGCATTAAAGAAATGTAGCAAAATCAACGGGATCAGCATGAGAGCCAGGTAACTAGCATTTTAAGAAGAGTTCAGCAATAGTAGCCCCATATTCTTGCAGCGCACCTCTCTAGAACGTGTTTCAGGGGTCTCACGTTCAGCCTTTAGTATCTGAAGTCCAGTCAGAACAATCAGGCTCTCATAGCACTGTAAAAATATAATCATGGAAACAATAGAATGATGAAATAAACCACTTTCATTCCTGTAAAAATCACTTTTATCCAGCGGTTAGGTGACCACATTACTTCGCTTATTAGGGGCCAGGCACATGGACCTACAACCAGCATCTTCTCAGTGCTGCAACATCATTTGATAGGTAAACTACAATACCCATTGCCCTTTGCTGCGTTTTATGATGCACTTCACAGGATGTGATTGGCTGTGGCTAGAACCCAGCTGTCACCCTACCCAAGTAGAAAATTTATTTATTTATTATATATATATATATATATATATATATATATATATATATATATATATATATATATATATATATATATATATATATTATACACACATATACACACATGGATCCCCAATTTACATGCAACTATGCAAATCCAAATTTTTTCTTTGCTTCCATTAGCCCTGTATGTACAGCTATATTACAAGAACCAGACCTGCTTGACCGCTTGGATCTGTGAAAGCCAAAAACAGAGAGAGTGCAGAAGAGTAGGGATAATGTATCTTGAGAAATCGTACAATGGTAATCTGGTAATCCCAAAATGGGATGTTAATTTCATGATTGTTCATTTTATCATCTGTTACACACACAGCCCAGCATAAATGAGTACACCCCTTTTGAAAATAGGATTTTAATCAATATCTCAATTAAAACAAAACATTTCCAAAACTTTGACCAATGTTTTATAGAACATTTGTTTAGCTCATCACATTAAAGTGAGGTTGAAGGGGTTGTAAAAAAGGTAAAAAAGTTTTTTCACCTTATTGCATTCTATGTAGTAAAGGGTTGTAAAGGTTTTTTCTTTTTTTTCTAAATTGGTTCCTTTAAGCTAGTGCATTGTTAGTTCACTTAACTTTTCCTTCAATTTCCCTTCTAAATGTTTTTTTCTTTGTTTTCTTTGTCTGAATTTATCACTTCCTGTTCCTCCTCAGTAAGCTGTTCAGTAAGCCGTTCCAAATGACTTTCCACCGCTCAGATGATGGTGGAAAGCTTACTGAGGAGAAAAGGAACCAATTAAGAAAGTAAAACACGAACCGTTACAACTCCTTTAACCACTTGCCTACTGTGCACCTACACCCCCTTCCTGCCCAGACAAAATTTAAGCTTCCGGCACTGCGTCGCTTTAACTGACAATTGCGCGGTCGTGCTACGTGGCTCCCAAACAAAATTGGCGTCCTTTTTTTCCCACAAATAGAGCTTTCTTTTGGTGGTATTTGATCACCTCTGCGGTTTTTATTTTTTGCACTATAAACAAAAATAGAGCATCAATTTTGAAAAAAATGCAATATTTTTTTACTTTTTGCTATAATAAATAACCCCAAAAATATATAAAAAATATATTTTTTTCCTCAGTTTAGGCCGATACGTATTCTTCTACATATTTTTGGTAAAAAAAAAAAAATGCAATAAGCGTTTATCGATTAGTTTGCACAAAATTTATAGTGTTTACAAAATAGGGGATAGTTTATGGCATTTTTTTTACTATTAATGGCGGCAATCTGCGATTTTTTTATTGGGACTGTGACGTTATGGCGGACACTTCGGACACTTTTCTGACATTTTTGGGACCATTTACATTTATACAGTGAATAATGCTATAAATATGCATTGATTACTGTATAAATGTGACTGGCAGTGAAGGGGTTAACCACTAGGGGGCAGGGAAGGGGTTAAATGTGTCCTATGAGTGTTCTAACTGTAGGGGGAGGGGGGGGTGACTGGGGGAGGTGACCGATTGTGTCCCTATGTACAAGGGACACAGCACAGGACGTGGAGCTCTGTGTTTACATACAGAGCTCCACGTCCCTTCTCAGTTACTGGGCAATCGCGTGTGCCCGGCGGCGATCGTTGCCGCCGGGCACTCGCACCGGGATCCCAGCAGAGCGGCGTGCGCCGCCCGCGGCTTTAAAAAGACATCACATCATATGACGTGATGTCAGGACAATGGAGTCCTCCGCCCGCCGTCATTTGACGGTGGACAAGTGGTTAAGGTGAAAAAATGTCAGAATACCGGCCTAGCCAGCCCCCTCGTTTACTTACCTGACCCCTCGAAAGTCCCCCGCTGTGAACGCGCTGGCATCTTGGCCGGCTTCCCTCATTCATTGGTCGATTGAAGCAGCGCAGCCATTGGCTCGCGCTGCTGTCAATCACAACCAACGGGGTGGGGCCGAGTCATACAGTTGGCAGCTATGGCCGTTGGCTGTATCATGGGAGTACGGCCACAAGGACTCCACACCATGCGTGCGCTCTCGCATGAATGTGTGGAGTTCTTGCGGGGAGGACCAGAGACAGCCGCCGAGGGACCCCAAAAGACGTGGATCGAGGCCACACTGTGCAAAATGAGCTGCACAGTGGAAGTATAACTTTTTTTTTTTTATAAAAAAAAACACATTTTTCCTTTACAAACCCTTTAACCACTTCATTACCAGCCCAGTGTCATATGACGTCCACAAAGGGGGATCTCCCATCTCGGGTAGACGTCATATGACGTCCTGGGCTTTGTGGGGGGATATCTAAATGATGCCTGCAGCTAGAGGCATCATTCAGATATCTTTTTCTTCTTCCGGCGATTCTGTGCAACCTAAGAACGATCATAGCGGCGGTTACGCCGCTTGATCGTTCTTATAGGCGGCGGGAGGGGACACCCCCCCCCCTCCACCCGGTGCTTCTCCGGGCTCTCCCGTGCCATTGGGGGCCCGGAGAAAGAATCACCTGGCGCTGGCAGGAAGCATAGAGATGACTGGTGGTGGAAGCATAGAGATGACCAGATGGTCACCAGTCATCTCTATGACGGGAGGACCCCGGGCGCGATGTGATGACGTCACACCCGGGTCCCTGTAAGTAAACAAAGCTACTAAGCAACAGTAATCATGAGATCGGTGAATTTTTTTTTTTTACCGATCTCATGCTTTGCAGCCTGAAGGAGAGATGTGGGGTCTTATTGACCCCGCATCTCTCCATAAAGAGGACTGTCACACACATTCCTATTACAAGGGATGGTTACATTCCTTGGAATAGGAATAAAAGTGATAAAAAAAAAAAGTAAAACAAAAAAAAAAAATATATGTAAAATAAATAAAATATTATAAAAAAAAAAACACACACACACACACACACACACACACACACACACATATATATATATTATGTTATAACACCCCTTTCCCTGGTAGCTCACGCGCAGAAGCGAACGCACACGCAAGTCCCGCCGACATATGTAAACGACGTTTAAACCACATTTTCATGAAAAAAAATGTTTTCCAAAAAAAAAAAAAAATTTAAAAAATTAAAACGCAAAATTATTGCGCAAATACCTTGCAAGATAAAACGTTGCAATGACCGCCATTTTATTCCCTAGGGCGTCTGCTAAAAAAACATATATAATGTTTGGGGGTTCTGCATAATTTTCTATCAAAAAAATAAATAAAAATTATGATTTATACATGTAGGAGAGAAGTGCCAGAATAGGCGCGGTATGGAGGTGGGTATAAAAGCCCGGTATTGAAGGGGTTATTGGATTAAAAAAAAAAAAAAAATCTTCAGTTTTACTCAAATCAGTTGATACAAACAAAAGGAATACAAAAATGAATACACACGACGACAAAAACGACTACATCTAGTATTTTGTATGACCGCGATAATTTGTAAGGACAGCACCTTCTAGGCACAGAATGAACAAGTCAACTCAATTTCAACATCTATCGTTTTCCATTCTAAAAAGAACGACCTCCTTTAGAGCCTGGATGCTGGACGGACAGTGATACTGCACTTGTCTCTTCAGAATTCCCCATAGGTGTTTGGAGACATACTCAACCACCGAATCACTTTCACCCTGTTTTTCAGAAATGCAAATACCATAAATGAAACGCAGCTCCCTGACACCAGCTTGGGCTTCCTTCATGGACAACACCCATGAATGCCATTCTTCTGCAGTGTATGCAGTATTGTGTCACGGGAAACAATCACCCCAGTTTGGCTTTCTACTTCTACAGCTAACTGCAGTGAACTTGCATGGCGATTTTAACCTTTCCGTGGACGGCTGCGAGATAGTAGCATTTCCATCTTTGTTAAAGGGCTTGTAAAAAGGTAAAACATTTTCCTTAAATAGCTTCCTTTACCTTAGTGCAGTTCTCCTTCACTTACCTCATCCTTCCATTTTGCTTTTAAAATGTCTATTTCTTGTGAGAAATCCTCACTTCCTGTTCTTCTGTTTAACTACACACCGTAATGTGAGGCTCTCCCTGGTGTGGAGAAAGGCTCTGGAGGGGGCGAGCAGGAGTGTCCGGATGCCCACTAACACACAGCTCCTTTCACTATCTGCAAAGTAGAGAGTGTCCTGACTAGGGCTGCAACTAACGATTATTTTCATAATCGATTAGTTGGCTCGATTGTTTAGATTAATTGGATAATGGCCTTAAAAAAAAAAAAAAATTTGCATTTTATTTTTTTGGGCCAATTTGTTGTTGGGCAGATTACAGAACACAAATTCCCGCAAAAACACATTACCTGCTTTTCTGCAGCTTTTCCATTGAAGTATATTGAACCAAAAAAATTAAATAGCACCATTTTGCGTTAAAAAGTCCTTGTCCTTTCCAAATACACAGCAGCTGAAAAAAAAAATTATGGATGTGAACGTGTCCCATAGGAAACCATGTTTGGCCCTAGTCCTGACACTCCTGCTCGCCCCCTAAAGAGGCTTTCTCCACACCAGGGAGAAAGCCTTGCATTACTGTGTGGAGTTACAGACAGAACGGTGGTGAGGATTTCTCAGAAGAAATTAAGAAATAAGGACATTAAAAAGCAAAATGGAAGGATGAGGTAAGTGAAGGAGGACTGCACTAAAGGTAAAGAAAGCCATTATGGGGAAAATTAGAGAATATATATATATATATATATATATATATATATATATATATATATATATATATATATATATATATATATATATATATATATATATATATAAAAATTTACCTTTACAACCCCTTTTAAGTTCACTTTGGCTACAGTATTCTGACTGATATATAAAGTACAGGGAGTGCAGAATTATTAGGCAAGTTGTATTTTTGAGGATTAATTTTATTATTGAACAACCATGTTCTCAATGAACCCAAAAAACTCAATATCAAAGCTGAATATTTTTGGAAGTAGTTTTTAGTTTTAGCTATTTTAGGTGGATATCTGTGTGCATAATTATTAGGCAACTTCCTTTCCTTTGGCAAAATGGGTCAAAAGAAGGACTTGACAGGCTCGGAAAAGTCAAAAATAGTGAGATATCTTGCAGAGGGATGCAGCACTCTTAAAATTGCAAAGCTTCTGAAGCGTGATCATCGAACAATCAAGCGTTTCATTCAAAATAGTCAACAGGGTCGCAAGAAGCGTGTGGAAAAACCAAGGCGCAAAATAACTGCCCATGAACTGAGAAAAGTCAAGCGTGCAGCTGCCAAGATGCCACTTGCCACCAGTTTGGCCATATTTCAGAGCTGCAACATCACTGGAGTGCCCAAAAGCACAAGGTGTGCAATACTCAGAGACATGGCCAAGGTAAGAAAGGCTGAAAGACGACCACCACTGAAAAAGACACACAAGCTGAAACGTCAAGACTGGGCCAAGAAATATCTCAAGACTGATTTTTCTAAGGTTTTATGGACTGATAAAATGAGAGTGAGTCTTGATGGGCCAGATGGATGGGCCCGTGGCTGGATTGGTAAAGGGCAGAGAGCTCCAGTCCGACTCAGACGCCAGCAAGGTGGAGATGGAGTACTGGTTTGGGCTGGTATCATCAAAGATGAGCTTGTGGGGCCTTTTCGGGTTGAGGATGGAGTCAAGCTCAACTCCCAGTCCTACTGCCAGTTTCTGGAAGACACCTTCTTCAAGCAGTGGTACAGGAAGAAGTCTGCATCCTTCAAGAAAAACATGATTTTCATGCAGGACAATGCTCCATCACACGCGTCCAAGTACTCCACAGCGTGGCTGGCAAGAAAGGGTATAAAAGAAGAAAAACTAATGACATGGCCTCCTTGTTCACCTGATCTGAACCCCATTGAGAACCTGTGGTCCATCATCAAATGTGAGATTTACAAGGAGGGAAAACAGTACACCTCTCTGAACAGTGTCTGGGAGGCTGTGGTTGCTGCTGCACGCAATGTTGATGGTGAACAGATCAAAACACTGACAGAATCCATGGATGGCAGGCTGCATGAGTGTCCTTGCAAAGAAAGGTGGCTATATTGGTCACTGATTTGTTTTTGTTTTGTTTTTGAATGTCAGAAATGTATATTTGTGAATGTTGAGATGTTATATTGGTTTCACTGGTAAAAATAAATAATTGAAATGGGTATATTTTTGTTTTTTGTTAAGTTGCCTAATAATTA
Organism: Rana kukunoris; assembly: GCA_029574335.1. Lineage (NCBI taxonomy): Eukaryota > Metazoa > Chordata > Amphibia > Anura > Ranidae > Rana > Rana kukunoris. The sequence continues at coordinate 146,657,887 of CM056057.1, read as the reverse complement.
TGCACAGTAATAGTCACCTGCACACACAGATATCCCCCTAAAATAGCTAAAACTAAAAACAAACTAAAAACTACTTCCAAAAATATTCAGCTTTGATATTAATGAGTTTTTCGGGTTCATTGAGAACATGGTTGTTGTTCAATAATAAAATTAATCCTCAAAAATACAACTTGCCTAATAATTCTGCACTCCCTGTATTGCTGAAATGGGTTCTCTTTGTTAAGCAACAGCCTTTTCATGCAAAAATGGACCGTTTGTCCTTTTACATTTGTTTTTCAAAACGGAAGGAAAACAAGGCATTTTTCCATTGAGATGCATTTATGTTCATTTTATCCATCAAAAAACAGACAAATGGTCTGTATGTGTGAATGGGACCGATTGCCGCTTACACAGGATTGGAATTTCCGATAAGAAAAGTTTGATGTCAGCTTTTGGTCGTACATTCCAACCGTGTGTAAGCTCTATCAGACATTTTCTGTCGGAATTGCCCCAGGGGATAGCACATGAGGCATCGATGTCATCTCTGAGGTTTTTATAACTAAAATTTGCTGGCCACCTTGCATTGGACGGTCTATACTGATAGACCTGGCTACTTTATGTGGATATAATTTCTACTGTGGCTCTGGCCCTTTCTATTTGCCCCGGTTCTCTACGGTTTTCTGGTTACAGAATCGAATCACTCCCGATAAGGACATGATGCAACTATGATTTTACATAGATGAAACCTTTCCCTCTTCTGTTCGGCACTCCAAACCTCTCCTGGAATTACGCATAAATTGACGCAGCGACTGCTGTTGCATCTGCGATTATAAGTGATCTGTGGATCTGTGACGACCATTTTGATAAATTAAATATTTAATGTTCTACTGCTAAAAATTCTCCTGCCTCGTCCTGTGGAAGCCCAAAGGCAAAACGCGTAGACAATGCAAAGGATATTTTCCCACACTATTATATATCCGATATGGTCTTTTTATATCAATTGTATTTTTTGTACTAAATATTTTCTCTAAATTTGTTGTTCCCATCTTGCCTCTAAAGTCCGCCCAATCACTGCCCTTCCAGCAGTAATTGCTCTCTAATTTTTGACAGCAAGAATTTGAAAGATAGTTCTCAAATTTTCAGACGGGAAAAATTCTTGTCGGAAATTCTGATCGTCTGTATGCAATTCCGACGCACAAAAAAAAAAACCTACGCATGCTTAAAATCATTTAACTTAATTTTTCTCGGCTTGTCGTAGTGTTGTACGTCACCGCGTTCTTAACATTCGCAATTTGCGTCAACATTTGTGTGACCGTGTGTTGTATACACAAGTTTGAGCCTAAATTCTGTCGAAAAAAATCTAAGTTTTTCTTGTTGGAAAATCTGATCGTTTAAACGCGGCATAAGACTTTCATTGGGGTGTGTTCCTTTTTGCAACATTGTCTTGAATGAATGTTAGGAAAAATAACTTTTGTGTTTGCAATTTAACAAATCTTGGTTGCAATCAATGGAGTATTTTGTAGTATAGCATCCCATAGAAAATGTTGATTCTGAAAGGAAAGGTTTTCGGACAAATCTGTTTGGGTTTACTCGTTTATGCTGAACATATACACACTAATATATATATATATCACACACTATATTATATATATATATATATATATATATATATATATATATATATATATATATATATATATATATATATATATATATATACACACACACTTTATAAAATAGATCTTTGTTAGGCATCATGCCCCTGTTGCCAATACTTATTATAATGCTTTTATCATGTTACCCATGTTACCAATATATACAAGGTTCATTTTTTTTGCAAGCATCGATCCGTTCCACTTACGGCACAGGCCTTCAGATGAGGACATCCCAGAGGGTGGGCCTTACAGTGACAGAGCCTACACATCAGTGTCCTCCGACGTGGTGCAGTCTTCTCTGCATTCTGGATGGGCAGTACACCATTGGGATCAACTGGCCTGACAAGTCAGGTGGGAGGGGGAGGGGGAGGTGCAGCAGGATATGGTCTTTTACATACCTGCATCCTCTATATTGTTTTTTGTGAGTGCATCTGCTTTTTACTTTTCAATACAGTTTATCTTTCTCTATTTTTACCTTTTGCATGTATCCAGAGTGCCCCCCTCTGGCTTCCCGGCAGCATTAGCTCTGGTTCACACTAGCGCAAAATTAAAGTTACAGCGACTGATTTTTTTTTAACCCTCTCCTCCCTGGTCACCTTTGTGGAAAAAAAATCTCTCCAAAGCACATGCCGTTCTCAGTTGAGTGAAGCGGAAACACGCATTTCTGCACGCAGTATTTTGCACATTTTTTACAAGCGTAAATGTACATCACGCATAAGGCAGCCCGTTGACCCTACGAGCGACAAATGCCCCCAAAGTAGCTCTAGAAATTATTTTTTTTTTTTTTTTTAAACGCCCGCTTTTTGAGGGTTGCCGTACACTCAGAATTGCGTAGATGCAAATTAAAAAGTAACAAGTGCAACAAGCATTGTCAAGTTTACAATCTGCAAGGCAAAGCACACATTTTGTGTGCAAGTTGAAGCGTGTTTAGAAATGCGCAACTGAGAACACAGCCTAAACGTTAACGCAACTGTGGTGCACATTGCTGTGCGCATTCAAAATGCATGGAAAAGTGTGAGTTTTCATGTGGGTTGCCATGCGTTCGGAAAGGCGTGGATGCAAAACAAATAGTAAACGCAAGTGTGACGCGTGTTGCAGTGCATTTTCTTGTGGGTTGTTATGCATTCAGAAATGTGCAGATGTGAATGAACGGTAGCAAAAAAACAATGCTTGTTTCTGCACATTGGGAAATGCACAGCAACATTTTTTTTTGTGCGGGTTGAAACGTGAGATAACAGCGTCTAAATGGTAACACAAGTGTGACGCGCATTGTTCTTTATCAAAACACATGGCAAAGTGTGCATTTCTGTATAATTTACCGTGCAAAGCATGCGTTTTCTGTAGGGTTGTCCTGATACTAGTATCGGTACCGATACCGAGTATTTGCGCTAGTACTTGTACTCGCGCGAATACTCCCGATACCTAAAAAAAAAAAGTATTCTGAGTGTGGAGAACTCAGAGGGACCATGGCTGAACTCAAAGGGACCATGGCTGCATTTGGGGACACGTGGCTGCATTTAAAAAGTATCGGTATTCGGTATCGGCGAGTACATGAAAAAAAGTATCGGTACTTGTACTCGGTCCTAAAAAAGTGGTATCGGGACAACCCTAGTTTTCTGTGAGGGTTGTGTGCGCTCAAAAACACACACAGATGAGTGTTGCCTAAATGGCGAAGCACGCACGTTTCCAAAATGCAGGCGGCCTCGTGTATGGAAATGCAGATGTGAATACAGGCTAATTTTTTATGACAACCCAGTTGTGCTCAAGCAGAAGCATATTTTTCTGCAAAAATTTGCAATTCTCCACCAGCGTTTGTCGCACATAGTGTTTTACACATGAAAAATAAAAAATGCGCACAAAAAAAATACTTTACGGGGAACTTGTGTTTCTGCTACACTCAAGTTTTAATGGGATGCGCTAGGGAGGAAGTTTATAGGCAGCAAGGATGACCAGGGAAGGAGGTGAGGTTTAAAAAAAACAGCCTCAGAAGTCTCAGCAAAGTTGCTGCAATGAAAACAAACGTAGGACTTGCTGGCGACTTCACATTGAAGATTATAGGAGTCATGCTGCACAAAAATAGCCCAAAAGTAGTATTTTCTTTGTCGCAGTGACTCAAGTCACAGAGATTAAAACAGCACCCATTATAAACTATGGGGTTTATTTACCAAAAGGCAAATCCAATTTTTACTGCCAGTGCACTTGGAAGAGCAGTCGCTGTATATCTGAGGGAGACATGCAAGGAAAATAAAAGCATTTTTGTTTAACCACTTAACCCCCGGACCATATTGCTGCCCAATGACCAGAGCACTTTTTGCGATTCGGCACTGCGTCGCTTTAACTGACAAAAGCGCGGTCGTGCGACGTGGCTCCCAAACAAAATTGGCGTCCTTTTTTTCCCACAAATAGAGCTTTCTTTTGGTGGTATTTGATCATCTCTGCGGTTTTTATTTTTTGCGCTATAAACAAAAATAGAGCGACTATTTTGAAAAAATGCAATATTTTTTACTTTTTTCTGTAATACATATCCCCCAAAAATATATATAAAAAATAAATAAAAATTCCCTAAGTTTAGGCCGATACGTATTCTACATATTTCCCGTAAAAAAAAACAAAAAACGTAATTAGCGTTTATTGATTGGTTTGCGCAAAAGTTATATAGCGTTTACAAAATAGGGGGTAGTTTTATGGCATTTTTTTTTTTTTACTAGTAATGGCGGCGATCAGCGTTTTTTTTCAGTACTGCGGCCTTATGGCGGGCACTTCGGACACTTTTGACACATTTTTTGGGACCATTGGCATTTTTTTAGCGATCAATGCTATAAAAATGCATTGGATTACTATAAAAATGCCATTGGCAGTGAAGGGGTTAACACTAGGGGGCGGGGAAGGGGTCAAGTGTGTTCCTGGGTGTGTTCTAACTGTATGGTGGGGTGGACTCACTAGGGGAAATCACCGATCTTCTGTTCATATATTGTATGAACAGAAGATCAGCGTTTCCCCCGCTGAAAGGACCGGAGCTATGAGTTTACACACATAGCTCCCGGTCCCCGCTCTGTAACGAGCGATCGCATGTGCCCGGCGGCGATCGTGCCCGCCGGGCACACGCACAGGGCTAGGGGGCGAGCTGGGGGCGCGCCGGCGGTGCGCACGCGCCCCCTAGCGGCCGCAGAAGTGCCGACGTGCCCCCTAGCGGCCGCAGAAGTGCCGACGTAGAGCTACGGGCTCTCGCCCAGGAGAGCCGACCTGCCGCTGTATAACTGTGGCGGCTGGTCGGCAAGCAGTTAAAACATGATTGAAATCAGCAGAGCCTCCCCTCATTTCAGAGCTACAGCACTTGTAATGCAAAGTGGATTTGCCTTTAGTAAATCAACTCCTATGTGTTTTCATGTGACCTACGTTTTTATATGTTGCAAGTCACAGGAAAAGAGCTCTAGTGTGAACACCATGATAGATGCCTATGTTTAGCATTAAACCACCTGTGGTCATCATCAGTGGTTGACATTTACATGACCCACAGTTGTCACTTTTTCAATACATATACAGTGCCTTGAAAAAAGTATTCATACCCCTTGAAACGTTCCACATTTTCTGATGTTACAACTAAAGGTCGACCTATCTGGGTTTTTCTCTGGCCGATGCCGATATTTAGAAATCTGGGCGGCCGATGGCCGATTTATGATGCCAATTTTTATTTTTATTAATGGCACTGGCTCGTGGTACTGGATGGCACTGGAAGGAAGCTGGCATTAGCAGAAGGCACTTATTGGCACTGGCAGGTTGCAATGGATGGCACTGAAAGATGGTACTAGCAGGTGGCACTGATTGGCAGGTGGCACTGGCAGTCAATAGTTAGCACTGGTTGGCATTGGCAGGTGGCACTGATGGCTTTAGTTGGCACTGGTAGGTGGCACCAACTGGCACTGGATGGTGCCACTGGCAGGTGGCATTGGTGGATGGCACTGGATGGAAGGTGGCACTAATTGGCACTGGATGGTGGCACTGGTATTGCCACTGGCAGATGGCACTGGATGGCAAGTGGCACCGATTGGCACTGGTGCAAAAAAAATGGTGTCACCCCCTCAGTACAGACCCCCTCTCCCTCCAGTATAGACACCCCCCTGCCCCCCGTAGTACAGACACCAGAAAGCAGTGTGTGCCACGAGCGCAGGCCCCTCCTCCTCTGGGCGTAAACAGAGGAGGGACGCCACGCTGGGTATACCAAGATGGCCGCGGCTCCGGAGCTAGGCCGAAGCCGCGGTCTTTCCTGATGCTGTGACCGTGGCGGCAATCTGCGATTCCGGATCAGGAAAGGCCGTGGCTTTGGCCTAGCTCTGGAGCCGTGGCACCGCTAGCGGGAATTGTAAAATATCGTCCCGATTTGGATAAAAATCGGCCGATGCCGATTTCTCCAAAACGGCCAATATATCAGTCGACCTCTAGTTACAACCAAAAAATTAAAATGTATTTTATTGGGGTTTTATGTGATAGACCAAACACAAAGTGGCACATAATTGTGAACTGGAAGATAAAATGATAAAATGGTTTTTAATTTTCTCTTTTTTTTTTTTTTACAAATATGGGGGTGTCTCTACCAGCTTTGCACATCTATAGAGAGTATCATTTTTGCCCATTCTTCTTTGCAAAATATCTCAAAAGCTGTCAGATTGCTGTTCAGATGATCTCCATCCAATTTCCCAGTCTTGCCACAGATTCTCAATGGGATTTAAGACTTGACTTGGGGGGGGGGGGGGGGGGGGGGGGGGGCTCGCTAGTCCCTGCCCCCTTTCCTGACCTGCGTGCTCAGATAAGGGTCTGGTATGGATTTTGGCCTAACCCCCCCCCCCGCGCCCCAAGCCATCTTTTTTGGAGTGGGGGTTCCCTCTTAAAATCCATGTCAGACTGAGGGGGGGAGACTCTGCTGTTTAAAAAAAAAAAAAGTTTTTGGCGTGGGATTCCCCTACAACAGGGATATGCAATTAGCAGGCCTCCAGCTGTTGCAAAACTACAAGTCTCATCATGCCTCTGGGTGTCATGCTTGTGGCTGTCAGAGTCTTGCTGTGCCTCATGTGACTTGTAGTTCCGCAACAGCTGGAGGTCCGCTAATTGCATATCTCTGCCCTACAAGATCAGAGCACAAGTTGCATGCCAAAGTTGGATCAGACGATTATCTGACTTCAATGAGATTTAATGATCTGAAGTAGAATCAGTCGGATCAAAGTAGTGCAGGAACCTTTTTCGAAGTTGGACCAACTTGTGTCGGACCAGTTAAGACAGCTCTCCTAGGAAATCATTTATACAGGTCCTGCGCTCCCAATGTCAGAGCATTTGTCGTACCAGTGTGAACCCGGCCTTAATGATGCCATTTGTTCACCACGGTTCTCCAACAAACCTCTGAGGGCTTCACAGAACAGCTGTATTTATACCGAGATTAAAATTACACACAAGTGGGCATTTTACTGAATAGGTGACTACTAAAGGCAATTAGTTCCACTAGATTTTAGTTAGGGGTATCACGAGTAAAAGGGGGCTGAATACAAATGCACTCTACACTTTTCAGATATCTGTAAAAAAATGCTGAAAACCGTTTATCATTTTCCTTCCACTTCTCCACCAAGGATAAGCACACAGCTCATTACATTCCATGTGTCTTATATGGCATTTTACACACACACACACACACACACACACTATTACATTATTATACAACAGGATTTATATAGCGCCAACAGTTTACGCAGCGCTTTACAACTTGAGGGTAGACAGTACAAATACAATACACTTTAACACAGTAGGAATCAGAGGGCCCTGCTCCTTAGAGCTTACAATCTAGGACATTGTATCACTATAGGATGGGCACAGTGTCAGAGCTGTGGTGTTTTTTCGTTACATACTTTTTCCAAGACACTGTAGATCAATAATTGCACACGTTGGTAGAGATTTCGCTTTTTTAGCATTTTCTCCTTTAAATCAGTGTGTATTTATTAGCCTTTGATCAATGCATTTTATTCATCTCATCTTCTTATTTTCACTGTTTGGGGTTGAGCACTCAGGAGAGTTTTTTTTTTGTCTTTTTTGTTTGCCCCTTAAATCTTTGGCCCAGGATGGATACATTGCCCCTTGACTTACACCCAAGTTGACCATCAATTGGCAGATGTCACCAGCACTTCAATAATTCTTAAGGTGAGCTTTCAATAGTCACAAGACAGAAGTGATGTATAGGAGTCACAATAGGATATCCTTATCAAGCCAATAGCTTGCACTGAGCATTACTGGAGGTCTGAGGACACCTTTGTTTGGCGCCATATACAGTCAACTGACGACTTTAGAAGCTGCATTCACTGTGCCAGGTTATTTGAAAGTTGACATTAAATATTGAGACTAATGTAGAGCCTGGGACTCAGATTCAAGAACCACAATGTCTCTGCACTTCGGTACGGTAACCTTATATATACTTAAAGGCCAATGAGATGACCTTTAATAGCCACAAGCGCAAAACAACTTCAACGTTTCTGTGTAAAAGGTTTCCATAGTTTTAGGTGTCATAAAAAGCATGAAAAAGAAAAAAAAACACACACAAGCTGGGCTGGGGTAATACACAGTCAGTCAATGACAAATGGCATAAGGAGCAGCTGAACAGATTATAGGAGTGGCATGCACTGATCCTGGGAGAGTCGACAACCTGTCCTTTCATGTCACTGTGTGATGACTGTGCTAGAAAATCGCAGTGTCAGTAAGAAAATCAGAAAGAGACAGACTGTGCAACAGAGAAGCGAGTAGTAATCCGAGTCCTCAAATCACCCAAGGTACAAAAGATTAGATCTAGGTCATGTCTGACGGCACGCGCCAACACAAGCAACACATGGGATTTACTAGTCAACACTTGTATGTGTATGAAGAACTCTAAATGGGAACCTTAATGTGTTAATTTTTACATTACTGGGTTATTACAAATCTTCTACAACTACCCATCAGACAGAATGCTTCCTGCTGACGTCATGTTTGTTGTCGTTTTGGAATCTATCAGCCAATGAGCTCCACCTAGTGGCTGACCAATGTACAGCAAACACATAATAAACATTTTTTTTTTTTTTTTTTTTTTACAGCCGACTGTGGATGGTTTCTACCAGCTACAGAAGACATTTAAAGTCCATTCATACCGGGGGCGTGGCCAAGAGCGGCATGTGAGCGGACGTGTCTCCCTAACAGTACATTGCAGCGATCCTTCTCCCGGCCGAAATAACCCTCGTTTTCGGGGACGGACACCACTCGGCAGCTCATCAGCACTCGGTGCACGCAGCGACCCGCTCTCCGGCCCGAATCTCGGCATGATGACCCGAAAACAGCTCAAAGGAGATGAGCTCCCGGATTTCCAAAATGGCGCCGCGGCAGCCTGGAAGAAACGCGGGGGGGAAAAACGGGACACTGGTAAGAACCCCCCCAAAACGCCTAAAGCCCAGGGAAAAGAGGCACCCAAAGACATGGTGTACTATGCACAAAAGATGAACGGCCTGGCTGACCGACCCTCGGATGAGGAGCTGGAAGACGCGCCCGATTCGCTTGCTACACAGGGGTCAGAATCCTGCTCTGCTCAGGCCTTTCAGGCCTCAGCACAAGTTACACATGCAGAGCATACAGGGGAGGAGGAGGAGGATGAGGGCGCTGAACAACCCTCTCTGGCCCAGATACTGCGGGCAGTAAATAAGTGCACAGCCACGGTGCAGACATTGCAACAACACTTTGGGGGGCTGAAGGAGGAGGTGGGACTGATCCGGCAGGACTTCCAAAAAATTAGAGAGCGCACCACTGCGGTAGAGAGCCGTGTCAGTGAGGTGGAGGACAGAATGGCCCCCCTCATTAGGGAACTACAGGTCACAGCCAGGACTGCGACAGCTAATGAAAATCGCACTGAAGATATTGAGAACCGTTTGAGGAGGAACAATGTTCGCATAGTGGGGCTACCAGAAAAGACGGAAGGCCGTGACCCCACAGCCTTTGTGGAAGCATGGCTACAAGAGGTTTTTGGCAAGGATGCCTTCACGCCCTTTTACTCAGTGGAGAGGGCACACAGAGTACCACCTAGGCCGCTACCTCCTGGTGGCCCGCCACGCACCATGCTAGCCAAACTACTTAACTTTAAGGACAAGGAGATCATTCTGAGACTGGCAAGAGAACGACGTAATATTCAATTTAACGGGGTAAGGGTGTCATTCTACCCCGACTTCTCGGCGGAAGTACAGCGGCGCAGAGCCAAATTCGGCGAGGTAAAGAGGAGATTGCAACGCCTCAGAGCTAACTATGCCATGCTCTACCCTGCCAAGCTCCGGATCATTGCGGGTGGCAGGGCTCAATTCTTTGAATCAGCTGCGGAGGCCTCAGAATGGATAGACAGGAATGAGCACTTGATTCGCCATGCGGAGGACCCAGGGGCGGATGCAGATTGAAGTAATTCGAATTCATGGACTGTGGAGGTTGATGGTAAGCCAGCTCATGTTTCAATAACCGATCATTTGACTGCCGCTCTACCTATTCCCCTACCTACTTGATCTCAGGACCGGGAGAATAAAATATGCAGATTTTCTATGTTCAGGAATGGAGCGAACTGTTTATTTCCACATTTTTTGCTTCTCCCTTGCGGGGGGGGTTAACTATTTCTTCCCTTTGTTTTCACTTTGCCTGTCCCGCATGCGATTCGGAACGAGTGAGATGTGCCCCTTGAGGCGCACAGCTGGAACCACGGACTGCCTGTTGCGTTTGTGGCATGTTAAGGGCTCAGGTTTTGCCCGGCGGCTTAAGGCTGCAAAGTTGATGTGTTTTTATTTTTCTCTGGTGCTGCTGACTCTATACCCCCCCTTTTTTCTGGATGTCAATAGTTGCTACTCGTACCCGGAGGGGCTGATGCTCCGGCCCCCTGCCCCCCGAAGCAGAACTATGATGGGTGGCGGGACCTGGACTGCCACTTTGCAATTTCTCATGCTAGAATGTTGGAGGATGCCGACCCATGTGTCAACCTTTTTTTTTTTCTTCTCCTTTACCGGTTTTGGACTTGTTTTTTTACTTTTGAGCCCCCGGAGGTTTGCTTGCTACTCCTTGACTGTAATGTGTGATGTGTTCCCGGAGGGTGGGACGGGGAGTCATGATGCTATTACTAGCGGGGGGAGGTGTGATATGTTCTATGATGTTGCTTTAAGGGAAGAATGATGACTGGAATTGCCGTAATCTCTTGGAATGTCAGGGGATTGGGAGATCCGCTTAAGCGGACCATGGTCTCCTCCTCCCTTAGGAAGCACTTCCCGGCTATCTGCATACTGCAGGAGACTCATTTGACTCCGGACACTAGGTCTTGGCTGGGATTTGCGTGGGCAGGCTGGGCATATCACTCCACTTACACCTCCTATTCGAGGGGTGTGAGTGTATTGATCCATAAAGCCCTAGATTTTCAATGTATAGACGCTAAGATTGATCAGGAGGGAAGATATGTGTTTCTACTATGCAGGGTATACCAAATGACACTCATTCTGGCAGCAGTGTATGTTCCCCCACCATTCAGTCCTCAGATATTGCGGACACTCCTTGCCTACCAGTTATCACACCCTGGAACCCCATTAGTGGTGATGGGGGATTTTAACGGGATTATGAATCCTTATTTAGATAGGCACCCCCCCCCCGGGGGACCCCTGGGGACGACACGGTCAGCCATGGCTAAGTTTATGGAAGAGGTGGGTTGGGTAGATCCCTGGAGACTGAAGAATCCCCTTGAGAGGCAATTTTCTTGCTTCTCCAAGACACATATGTCTTTGTCTAGGATTGACTTATGCCTATGCTCCGCCTCGGCAACGCAATTTGTTGAGGATATACAGTACCTTCCCCGGTGCGTCTCGGATCATTCTCCAGTTTTACTCTCCTTGAGGGCCAGGCCCCACACTACTCTTCCCCGAGCACCATGGAAGCTTAATGCATTCTGGCTTAACCTCTTTCCCTCTCATGAAAAAATTGAGCGGGAAATAGTGGCCTATTGGCAGAGGCATGTAGATCACCCTGGAACGGACACGGCATGGGATGCATTTAAGGCTTTCCTGAGGGGAATTTTTATTGCAGAAGTAAACGCTATAAAACACAACACGACTGAACAGAGGGAACAGGTAGCTAGGATGGTAAAACGCTTAGAGGCCGAGTACATAGCGGATTCAAGGGAGGGTTCTCGGGAGGCGTGGACAGCAGCTCAGGACGCACTGAATAGACTGGACTCCTCCAGGGCTGACAGAAAGCGCTTCTTTTCAAAAATGGCGTTTTATGAAGAGGGGGAGCAGACGGGCAAGCTCCTGGCTAAAATAGTACAATCACAACAGACTTCCCCAACCATAGGAGCTCTTAGGACAGAGGGAGGTAGCTTGGTGAACACCCCCGACCTGGTGATGAGGGAGCTGGTCAGATTCTACGCTGACCTATATGTATCAAAGCAAACACATACAGAGGAGGAGACTCGGGATTTTCTGCAGGGGATAGAACTACCGTGTTTGACGGAGTCCCAGGCTGAATCCCTAGAGACTCCCATTACCATTGAAGAGATGACGGAAGCTGCCAACTCTTTTCCCAATTCTAAGGCTCCAGGGGATGATGGCATACCGATCGAAGTGTATAAGCAGTATGGGGGCGTCGTTCTCCCGAGGCTGCTTCACACTTTGAACGCGGCCAGGGAGGCACGGCGATTGCCGGACTCCATGAGACAAGCAAGCATAGTACTCCTACTTAAACCAGGAAAGGATCCATTGGATCCTGGTTCCTATAGGCCAATTTCACTTCTACAAAGCGATGTTAAAATACTAGCAAAGGTATTAGCAATGAGGCTGAATAAGGTGATCACAGCGATAATACACACAGATCAATCAGGGTTTATACCGGAGCGATCTACGGCCATCAACCTTAGGAGATTGTATATTAATATGCAGTCAACGGCAGATAATGGGGGAGACAGAGCATTGCTGTCTCTAGATGCTCATAAAGCATTCGACAGTATTGAATGGCAGTACCTGTGGGCAACACTGTCCAGATTTGGGTTCGGACCGGTGTTCCAGTCCTGGGTGCGGCTCCTGTATGATTCCCCCCTGGCGGTTATTAGGGAGGAGGGCAGAGTGTCTTCTCCCTTCCCGCTGTATAGGGGGACTCGACAGGGGTGCCCCCTCTCACCCTTGCTGTTCGCGGTTGCCATAGAACCGTTGGCTGCTCTGGTGCGCTCTAACCCCCTAATTGTGGGGTTCCGATACGGGTTGACACACGAAAAGATTATGCTCTATGCGGACGATACCATGCTACTGCTGGGTGACACGTCGGGTTCGCTCAGGGAGGCGATGTCGGTGGTTCAGACTTTCGGGTCCTTTTCGGGTCTATTGATAAACTGGACTAAGTCCGCCCTTATGCTTCTGGATGCGTCTGGTCCTCAGGACCGTACGCTACTGAACATCCCAGTGGCGACCAAATTTAAATATCTGGGTGTCTGGGTTACCCCGCAACCGCTTGAATACGTCACCCTAAATCTTACTCCCCTGGTGGGCAGGATTAGAGACAAAATTAAAATATGGTCAAAATTAAAAATGTCCCTGGTCGGTAGAGTAAACCTCACGAAAATGGTGTTTATGCCTCAGTTGTTGTATATTTTGCACAACACCCCCATGGTTATCCCCCTCAGGATTTTTAGAATTATCAACTCCCTATTCAGGACGTTCCTCTGGCTTGGCAAGTCCCCCAGGGTTAAGTTAGAGCAACTTCAAAAACCGAAGGAGATGGGGGGGCTCGCTCTCCCAAACCCTTGGGTATACTACCTCGCAGCACAACTACAGCATATAGCCAGGGCTGGGAGTAAGGGACGGGGGGATCCGGTGGTAGATATAGTTACTCACATGACTGACATGGACACTATGGTGTCTGGTCTCGAGTCATTGCATTGCGCGAAGTCTAACAAGCTTTTCCCTACATATGTACTAATGCAGAAAGTATGGAATAAAACCCGCCAATTACAGAATATAGAGGGATTTACAGGATACAGCCCAATCTGGAACAACAGATACTATGAGGAACTTTTGTCTCTGACCTGTGGTGAGCATTGGAGGAGGTATGGAGTTACACACTTGGTGCATATCTTCTCTGGGGGCCGTCTGCTTTCTTTCGCGGAGCTCCGAGAGAAGTTTGCTCTTCCTCAGACAATGCATTTTTCATACATGCAATTGAGGCACGCCGTCAGGGCTCAAGCTGGGAACAACCCGTGGATATTGTCTCCTGCCCCAATTTTCCACTTTCTGACTGGGATAAATAGCTCTAGGGGCTTCATTTCCAGCTCTTATGCCATGCTCCTTACAGCATTTTTGCCGGCCCTTCCTTCGAGGGTGGTGGACTCCTGGGAAAGAGATGTGGGTGTTTTTGAGGAGGGTCAGTGGGAGGAAGCGCTGCTAGCTATACAGGGGGCTTCGCTCAATGTAGCACACCGCTTGTCCCAACTATACATTGTTCTGCGAGTACATTATACTCCGGCCAGATTGCATAGGATGGGACTGGCTGGGGACGACAACTGTCCTAGATGTGCTAGGGACCATGGAGACCTCATCCACTTGATGTGGCGATGTCCCAAGCTACACCTATACTGGACGGGGGTCCTCAAAACCCTGAGTGATGTATTTATGATTCAAATGCCCCAAACCCCTAAAGTGTGTATCCTGGGCATTATAGACGACCTCCCGTTGGAGGATGACCTTAAAATAGCTGTTGGCAGAGCCCTTTTTCAGGCCCGCAAACTCATCCTTAGGCACTGGAAGGCTGTGGAGCCCCCGAGGTTGGGGGAGTGGATAGCCCAAATGGGGGCCACTCTCCTGGCGGAGAAATACATTTATCAACACAGGAAGCGGTGGGGTAGGTTTGACAAGCTATGGGCCCCTTGGTTGAATTCCCCTGGTTTAGCTCCACTTGAGCTGGTGCTGGATAGACTTCTAATGTAACAGGCCAGAGATGAGGATTTGGGAGGGTGCCAAGGGCACTTTGCGACAGGGGGGGACCCGCTAGATTCCACACTAGTAGACAATGAGGGGGAGTCGGGGATGGGGGAGCTTGTCGATGTCCGCATATTGCTCTAGCATAAAAATAGATGGTTTTAGCGGGAGGAGAGTGCAGCAGACCAGAAGTGTTGTGTGTTTTGTTTTTCTTGTTATTTTACTATTGAACGCTTATGCATGGATGTACAAAAGAGGAAGTGACCTGGGACAGATGTAATTTTTGTAACCATGTATTGCTGTTATATTATTCAATAAACATCCTTTTGTGAGAAAAAAAAAAGTCCATTCATACCAAATCCGTTGGGCTTAACGTAGGCCACATGCAATGACAATATAATTAAGTCCACCGCAAGGGTATATAATAAAATGATTATCCAGCTGCAGTCACTATGTTCTCTGTGAAGTGTGAAAAATAAGGTGTGTGACCATGCTTTTAATATTAAAACAATTTTTTTTTTAAACCAAACACCTTCTCTTACCCGAGCCCCCCTCTCGATCCAGCGATGTCCAAGAGGGCCTTGCATTCCGGACTGGCTTTTGTCAATCAGCTTGGGTGCCCCCATAGCAAGCTGCTTGCTATGGGGGCACTCAGCAGGAGAAAGGGGCCATGAGTGCCGACGTGGGACTCAAGAAGAGAATGATCTGGGCTGCTCTGTGCAAAACCAATTGCACATAGGAGGCAAGTATAACACGTTTGTTAAATAAAAAAATAAAAAAACACAAGATTTTAAATGTTGAATATCTAAAACAAGGTGGTTACATAAATAACACTATGTTGCCAAGAATTTGAAAAAATATCCACTTTCAAAAGAATTGTGTTCAAAATATTATACCGCTCAGTTCACAATGTATCCATAATTATTCCTGAATCCAAATAAAACAAAAATCAAGTTCTTGAAGGTGGACACTACTGTAAGAGTCAGTTCACACTGGGGCGATTTGTCAGGTGGCTCAGCCGCCTGACGAGTCGCATCCCATTGAAGGCAAGGGAACCAGTCTAATAGGAGCAACGCAAGTCGCTCCAACTTAGAAAAAGGTTCCTGTACGACTTTGCAGGTCGCCTCTGAAGTCGTCCTCAGGACGCCTTGCAGAGTCGCCCCCGGAGTCGTGCCGCTGTAGTGTGCACCGACTCTTAAGGTAAAATAAAAACAAACATGTCTATAATTTACCTGCTAAGGGAGGGGATTGCTGATGCCTTAACTTTTTTTTACCTTAATTCAAGAAATGCGTTAAAGTGGAAGTCCATGCTAAAACTAAAATCCCTGCATCTACAGCTACCAACATTCTAACACTAACCTATCTAGCTCTGAAAATAAAAAATTAAGTATATATAGACCTTTTCTGCAGGCGATCCAAACCAATCTCCAGCGGCAGAAGCTCTGATCCCACGCGGAGCTTCGCTGTGCAGCCAGGTGCAGAGGACACGTCCATCAACAGAAGCCCCATAGTAACGTCACTCCCCATTCATTTCGCAGTTGCAGTCGTGTCCTCTGCAGAGCTTCCGCCACTGGAGATCTGGTCGGATCACTTGCAGAAAGGGCATGTATAGTGAATTTTTATTTTCAGGGCTATAGAGGTTAGTGCTAGAATGTTGGTGGCTATAGATGCAGGGATTTTAGTTTTAGCATGGTTAAGGTAAAAAATATTTAGGCCTATAACCACTTTAAGAACTTTTTGTTTATTTGGATTTATGAATACTTCTTATGAAGCAATGCAATGACAAGCTAAAATACATTGTTTCCAATGTATTTGATATGTTTATGAAAATGGTTCATCCTGCATAACAAGCAGAACGCTTTACTCAATACTTATGTTATGTGTATTTATTGTGCGTCAATGTAAGCTGGGTGAAACAGACATGGTGCGAATCCAGCCTTAGGCCTCATACATATGCATTCAGTACAAACCTAGTGAATGGACTGTGCGAATCCAGCCTTAGGCCTCATACACATGCATTCAGTACAAACCTAGTGAATGGACTGTGCGAATCCAGCCTTAGGCCTCATACACATGCATTCAGTACAAACCTATTGAATGGACTGGTAATCCTTGATATGAGATGAATGGTTTTAAAGGCTATGCAAATTTTAATATGTTGCAAACACTTTAGTTAATGATTGTGCGAATTGGCTTTTACAATATATATAGTAAATTTAATAGAATTAAAGTTCCGCCCAAAAGTTTTTGACAGGTCCCTGCCCCCACTTTCTGGAGATGGCACCGCAGTGGCGGTCCCCTTCCTTCCTCGCCGGGCCAATTACAAAGCGTAGCGTGCTTCGCACATGCACAGTAGGGAACAGTCTGAGGCGGAAAGGCTTCACGGCCAGTTTCCCTTAGTGAAGATGGCGGTAGCAGCACCCGACAGCCAATCTGGGGTGCCGACATTGCGGGCTCCCTGGACAGGTAAGGGTCGATATATTAAAAGTAAGCAGCTACAGTATTTGTAGCCAACGACTTATTTCTTCCCCATACTGGAACTCCTCTAACTAATGCTGGACATACACAATACGAAAAATTGGCCAGACCCATTTTCAAAAATATTAACATTCGACAGTGAGAGCAAAACAAAAGTGTCATCATGTAATGACCGATAAAACGTTTAGTGGGCATAAATGACTACATTTTTTGTTCTTTTTTTTACATATACCATGCGGAAACAGATCGAACAAGAAACACATTAACCTTTCACTTTATCGTTAGACAGAAATCTTAAAAACTTTTCCTTCGTTTTTTTTTTGGCTCAAAAACGTCCCAATTACTAATTTTGTGCCCATTAGCTGGCCAAAAAACAAACAAACTGGCCAAATGACCGAATTTTGGCCGATTTTTCATATAGTGTATGGTCAGCATTAGACTGGGGAAGAAAAAGCATATGCACAGAACCGTACTTATTCCACATCAGGCTCAGTGAACTGTCTGGAGAGTTAAAGTGGTTCTATAAGCAAAAAAGTTTTTTCTTTTACCTTATAAAGGGGTTGTAAACCCTCGTTTTTTCACCTTAATGCATCCTATGTGAAAAAACTTCTGGCAGTGACCGGCCCCCCAGCCTCGTTTTACTTACTCGAAACCTAGAATTTCCTTTGGCGGAGAGGCGCTCTTCCTCTGCCTGGGGTTCTCGGCTCCCGATTGGATAGATTGATAGCAACGCAGCCATGGGCTCCCGCTTCCATCAATCAAATCCAATGACGCAGGGCCGAGTTCTACATTCCGCATCTATGAACGCCGAATGCTAGACTCAGGGGCTCTTCCGCCAGGTAACCCCCCCCGGAGAGTGCTTCTCCTAGGAGGTTATACTATGCAGGGAGGAGCCACAAGAGCCCCCAGAAGTCACTATGAAAAAAGACGTAGGAAGGCTTACTATCACTTTAATGCATTCTCTGCATTAAAGGAACACTAAAGTCAGGAATATTTTGTTTTTAAAAACAAACAAACATGTTATACTTACCTCCACTGTGCAGCTATTTTGCACAGAGTGTCCCAGAAAGCCGTCTTCTGGTGTCCCTCGGCGGCTGTCTCGGCTCCTCCTCGCAAAAGCTTTCTACCTTAATGCGAGGGAGCTTGCACGGTGGAAAGCTTTTGCGAGCGCGCTCCAGTGATACAGCGGCGGCCATAGCCGCCGACTGTATCACTCGTCCCCGCCGCGCCGCATCATCCGCTGTGATTGACAGCAGCGCCAGCCAATGGCTGCGCTGCAATCAATCCGCCCAGCCTAGCCAATCAACGGCCAGGCTGGGAACCGAACAGGATGACGTGGACGCGCCCGGCAATTTCGAACGGTCAGGTAAGTAAAACGGGGGCTGGGGGGGGGGGCGGGTCGTTGCTGTCAGATGTTTTTTTACCTTAATGCATAGGATGCATTAAAGGTAAAAAAAACTTTTATCTTTACAACCCCTTTAACCACTTAAGGACCGCCGCATGTACATTTACGTCGGCAGAATGGCACCGACAGGCACATCAACGTATATATACGTTGGTGCCTTGGGGGGGGATCGGGGGTCCGATCGGACCCCCTCCCCCCCCGTACATGCGGCGGTCCGCGCAGCTGCAGGAGCGATCCAACAAGTCTGCCGACGTAAATGTACATGCGGCGGTCCTTAAGTGGTTAAAGGGGTTGTAAAGATAAAAGTTTTTTTTACCTTTAATGCATCCTATGCATTAAGGTAAAAAAACATCTGACAGCAACGACCCGCCCCCCCCCCCAGCCCCCGTTTTACTTACCTGACCGTTCGAAATTGCCGGGCGCGTCCACGTCATCCTGTTCGGTTCCCAGCCTGGCCGTTGATTGGCTAGGCTGGGCGGATTGATTGCAGCGCAGCCATTGGCTGGCGCTGCTGTCAATCACAGCGGATGATGCGGCGCGGCGGGGACGAGTGATACAGTCGGCGGCTATGGCCGCCGCTGTATCACTGGAGCACGCTCGCAAAAGCTTTCCACCGTGCAAGCTCCCTCGCATTAAGGTAGAAAGCTTTTGCGAGGAGGAGCCGAGACAGCCGCCGAGGGACACCAGAAGACGGCTTTCTGGGACACTCTGTGCAAAATAGCTGCACAGTGGAGGTAAGTATAACATGTTTGTTTGTTTTTAAAAACAAAATATTCCAGGAAGGAGGAAGCGACGTGATCTCTCCCTCGGCGTTTGTTTCAAGCGCCGCTGAGGAGAGATCACAACACAGCAAGTAAGTCCCCCCTGTCACAGTGTCACTGAATGCAGTAATCATACATGCATGATTACTGTATTTAGTGTCAGTGTGACAGACAGTGTGACAGTCAGTCAGTGTTAGTGTCAGGGTAGTTTTAACCCCTTGATCACTGCCCTAGTTAACCCTTTCACTCCCTATTGCCAGCATCACTAAGCGATCATTTTTCTGATCGCTGTATTAGTGTCGCTGTTCCCGCTAGGTAGCTAATTTTTTTTTAATGCGATTTTTTTTTTACTAAAGACATGCGGCTAAATAAATTTTGGCCTAAATGTTTGACTAAAATTTAGTTTATTGGTTTTTTATTATAACAAAAAGTAAAAAATATTGATTTTTTTCCAAAAATGCCGCTCTATTTTTGTATATAGCGCAAAAAATAAAAAAAAATCGCAGAGGCGATCAAATACCACCAAAAGAAAGCTCTATTTGTGGGAAAAAAAGGACGCAAATTTTGTTTGGGAGCCACGTCGCACGACCGCGCAATTGTCTGTTAAAGCGACGCAGTGCCGAATCGCAAAAACCCCTTGGGTCATTTGCCAGCGTATTGGTCCGGGTCTTAAGTGGTTAAGGTAAGGTTAAAAAAATAAAATGTTAAATGTTACTTCCCCCCAGCCCTCCTGAGCTTGATCGCCATCCAGTGTCGTGTCTGTGCAGCAGATCTTCTTTCCTTTGGCTATTCTCACAGAAGACTCAGCAGATAGTCAGTCAAAGTCCATAAGGAGGAAGCAGGGTGTGTGGGCACACTGTGTGCATCTATAGTCAGGCACAGCCTGTCTCAGCATCTAGCCTGCACCTGCACCTCTGCCCCCATAGCAAGTGTATACGAGAACAGACAGGGTCACAGCATGGGACCCGAAAAAAGGAGGATCGAAGCTACTCTGCAAAATCACTACCACTAGAGCAGGTAGAACATGTTTGTTATTTAGAAAAAAAATTATATAAAAAAAAAAAAAAACATTACTTTAAAAAAATTCCATAATCCTCTCTCTCTAGAGAAAAGTCAGGAATTGTATATAGTTTAAAGAGCAATAATAAGGATATGCAGGAAGCAGAGATCCTGATCAATAGAAAATGGAGGAAAACAATGCTGTGGCTCTTTCCATTCAGTGCATTATTACACACAAGAGAAGGGTGGTATCTGGTTGTAACAACTAAAAGTTCCCATTTTTTAGACACCATTTTATTTCTCTATACAACTCTCTTCGCACAGTCTCCCATATTGTCACATGGGAGCAGGAAGACAATACTCAATCTTGAGTTATGGCTCGTACACACTAAGAAAATTAGGCAAACATTTTCATCCAAAGAATTTTAGTATCGATTTTTGTACAGTGTGTACACAACTTTCGACAGCCGATTCAGAATTTTGGTACGAAAATTCCCGAAGGGACAAACTATGGTAACAAAAACAAACGATTTTCGTTTAATGTGTACCATTTTCAGACAAGAAAAATCAGAAAAGAAAGGCCTGCTCATGATCAGAAAACACACACACACACACGGAGGTAAATCAGGACTATAGGCAAAACTTTTTTTTGTAAGGAAGGGTTACAACTCCTCAGGTTTTTTGCCACCTGTGCCCCGCGGACAAGATACCCCTTTACTTCCTGTCCTATAGCCAAAACAGGAAGTAAAAAGGAAGTTTACCCATTGGAAGATTTTCCTTATATTGCGGGGACAACACAAAATTTGGGATTTTCTTTTACTTTTGATTATACAATGGTATACAGGACAAAAATAAAGAGGATGAAGCTCCCTAAAGAGGACAGAGGTAGCAGTAAAAACCTAATAGGTGTTCTAATCCAGCTCCAAAATTTAGGCTCCATGCACACTGAAGCTGATAAAAGCTATAAAAAAAATAAAAAAATAAAACCCCAGTAGCTTTGAACGCAAATTTCAGAAAAAAGCCAATAAACTCCAAAGCTCATTAACACTGGAAAAACACCCAGGTGTGCATGGGCACATAGGCTAACAGAGTTCAGTTTATGGGCTAAAATAAAAAAAAGATATTACACTCACCTGGTCTGTGCAACAATATTGCAGAGTGGTCCCTTACTTCCTCTTTTTCAGAGGGACTTGTTTTTCCCCGCACTAGAATCAGAACGCATGGGTGTTCTCAGCTATGTGAGCAGATTCCTGTGCCAGTTCGAACTGCGATCTATGAAATAAACTAGGGGTGTCATTAACATTAGTGACACAAGCAGCGGTTCGCAGAAGGCAGTGTGAAATACCTGCAGGAGAGGAGTGATACGGGAACTGCGCTCATATCGTTCGCATTATGTTGCATAAAACCAATATTGAAAACGATAGTACGATTTTGCTGTACAATTCTGGAAAAACCTTCCGGTGTGTGTGTAGCTACGTATCTGAAATTATGTGAAATACGTGTGACCCCTGTGCCCTTTTGGTTTATTTTCGTGTTTCGGATCATGCGTGGTGTTAATCAATTTTTAGCAGATGCATACTGTACTGATTAAACGATTGTTGTACGATGGGCTGTCGTCCGAGCAAAGTTTTCGGGTTTGTCCCCTCAGATTTTGTTGGATGGACTGTCGCGATCGGCTGTCGAAAGCTGTGTATTATCAGATTATCGAATGTTCAATCCGAAAGCGATTTTTCTCATCCAGTAATCGGATCATGTGTACGAGGCATTCGTGTAGTTATACTTTCAACTAGAGGTGCACCGGAATTTCAGCCACCGAAAAAAATCAGCCGATACCAAAAGGGGGCAGGGTCCGCCCTGGGTGCTGCCCATTGCGGGTGTGTCACCCTGGAGTTCCCTCAGTCCTCCACTACCCCCTCCTCTCTTCGCCGCAATCCCATAGTGATCAGTAGGGTTGTCCTGATACCGAGCATTTGCCCAAGTACTTGTACTCGAGCATTTGCCCAAGTACTTGTACTCGAGCATTTGCCCAAGTACTTGTACTCGAGCATTTGCCCAAGTACTTGTACTCGAGCATTTGCCCAAGTACTTGTACTCGAGCATTTGCCCAAGTACTTGTACTCGAGCATTTGCCCAAGTACTTGTACTCGAGCATTTGCCCAAGTACTTGTACTCGAGCATTTGCCCAAGTACTTGTACTCGAGCATTTGCCCAAGTACTTGTACTCGAGCATTTGCCCAAGTACTTGTACTCGAGCAAATTCTCCGATGCTTCACCCGATACCTGCCGCTCAGCTGTTTTAGTAAAATCTATATAGGGTGATCAGTGCTTGCTTGCAACTGCCCCGATCACCACTGAGTGTCCCCTTATCCTCTAGTCCCCCTCTGTGCCTTCTCCTCAATCTGTCAGGATGGAGAGTGGAGGTAAACCCAGCTCCTTTCTTTTACAAATGAACAGAGTCAGTGATTACCGACTCTGTCCATCCACAGAACTGAAACATTGCAACTTGTGATTACGACGTCTTCTCTGCATTCATTTTCAGCACAACTGAGGCTGCAGAGAAAAGGACTGGGGAATCCCTATCCTCAGTCCCTTTCTCTGTCTCAAAGGGGAGATGTCTCACCAAAGCCCCCCCAACAGGGCTAAAAAAAAAAAAAAAAAATGTGCGCAGCAATATGGCAGGTACCCGAGCCCTAGTCCTGGCGGTCATAACAGGCACAGCCGGAGTGTGGTTTGCCTGGGTCTTCAGTTTGCTCTGTGTATTTGCAGTCACATTCTGCACGCTCTTGGTGCTTGCACCGCTCTGTCAGGCTGCAACACCCAGGCAGGTGTGTGTGCGCTGGTTCTGGGCGATGTGAGCCGCAGCTCTCGGATGACATGTCACACGCTGTCATTGGCTAAAGATGTCATGAACAACAAGAAAATAAAATTTTATTTATCTGCCAGGCAGGCTGCACTGATCTCCTGTTCCACGTCCGCAGTCTGACCATCTCCTGCATCATATCTGCTGGAGGTGCACCGCATGGAAACTTTTCTAATATTAGCAATGTGTATTATAAAAAAAATAAAAAATAAAATAAAAAATGTATACATTTTATGGGAGAGGGAGAAACCTGTGAAAAGTCGGCACAGCACTTAGCTGGACTTTCTCTCCCCCCCCCAAACACAGGACACAAGTTCCCATCCCACGGCCAGAACACAGCGCTGTATACTATATGTAGCCAAGGCTGCATTTTATATACTGCTAACAGACATAGCATCCGTTATAGAAGTAAATAGTAAAAAATGAAAGAAAGGCTATGAGCAGGCAGTCTCCCGATTGGCCAAAGCATTAGGCGATCCTATTGGATACCCAACTCTTTGACGGAAGAGAAGACATGGCGGAGGAAGCCCGAGCGGACACAGGAGTCACAGCCACCACTACAGAAGAGGAAGTCCCGTCATTCGGGAAGTGTCGCCAGAGAAGTGACAGCCGAGCCGTGGATGAGCCTGGCTGCATTTGATGAGCACAAGCAGCTCCATTTGATTGGCACAAGTGGCTGCGTGCGCCGGGCACATGTGGCTGCAATTGCTTGGGGGGGTTCAGTTTGTTTGCACCCCCCCAAACTTTTGAGCACCAGCCGCCACTGTCACAGACACTGCTATAGAAATTTCCTTGGCCTTCCGTATATGTATTTGGCAGGCCTCACGCAGGCAAAGATCTATATTTTTCCTGAAGCTTCCATTGATATACACTCCAGAGCAGGCAAGGGGTGTGTTAGGGACAGGGCTGGAGGCTGTGCTGCTGATATAATTAAGCATCTTGCTCCGTCTCCGTCTAAAATGTTCCTGGACTGAACTCCGAACTGAATGCGTGATTAAGGCCTGTGAAGTCGCGCATGCGCAGTGGAGCCCTGTGATCATGCATTGATGACGGAGCCGCACCGGAAGCGACACGGTCGAGATCCTGCATGGGGTCAAGACTTTTTTTTACAACACTGGCTTCACAGAAAATATAAAGTATATTTTATATATTAAAATGTGCTCCAATAAGGAAGCAAGCGCAACCCTCAGTGAGGTTGATAAATCAATGGGGCCGGCTGGCCGCCACCCTGCCCCTGCCCAAAAACAAAGTTGTGGCCCCCCAGGTCCTAAATGGCCCCTTTCAGATGGGGGTGGACTGTCAAGTGGGGGATCTCTCTGCTGATGACTGCTGAGCAGGCTTATGACAAATCCATATCCACCCGCTGTTCTATATGGGGCGGTCAGATTAAAATGCACCAGTCCCATGCAACAGTCATTCGATGTGATCCACTGGATGGATGAGGAACGAATCATACAGACAGGATGTGATCATCTGACACGTGTCTGCTGACATCCGCCGCCCCATAGAGCGCAATGGATTGTCCAATCGGGTCCACCTGAAAAACTGACAGGTGAACCCGATCGGTTTGTCAGCGTGAAAGGGGCCTTAAAGAAGAAAAAAAAAAAAGTTAGCGTATTTAGAGTAACCCGACCCTTACCTAGCTTATTGCTATGTGTAGCCCAAAGTACATTTTTCATGCACAAGTTTGTAGGAAGTTTGCAGTTTGTAATGCCATTCCAAAGTGTGGCTTACTTTTTGCCAACTACAAGGTAAAGATTTTTAGGTCTAAATTTTAGATCTGAGGTGGTAAGGATCAACTTGTTAAAATAGGTTAGGGGTGATGTTACCTGGGAGGGAGCTCTTGCCAAAACTCGTACGCATGCACAGCAGACTTGCACATTAGTGAAAATATCCAATAGTCCCATAATATGAAATTACTAGAACTTATATTTAGACACTCATTTAAAGGGGTTGTAAAGGTAAAAAAAAAAAAAAAAAATGGCTTTCCTTTCCTGCAGTCCTCCTTCACTTACCGCATCCTTCCATTTTGCTTTTAAATGTTCTTATTTCTTCCGAGAAATCCTCACTTCCTGATCGTCTGTCTGTAACTCCACACAGTAATGTGAGGCTTTCTCCCTGGTGTGGAGTGTCGTGCTCGCCCCCGCCTGGAATACAGGAGAGTCAGGACCCTCTCTACATGGCAGATAGAGAAAAGAGCGGTCCTGACTCTCCAGTAGTCCAGGGGAGGGGGCGCGCATGACACTCCACACCAGGGAGAAAGCCTCACATTACTGTGTGGAGTTACAGACAGAAGAACAGGAAGTGAGGATTTCTCAGAAGAAATAAGGACATTTAAAAGCAAAATGGAAGGATGCGGTAAGTGAAGGAGGACTGCAGGAAAGGAAAGCCATTTAGGATTTTTTTTCTTACCTTTACAACCCCTTTAAAGTTTGTTTTCTATTAGAATACAGTCTGTAAGGTAATTTTGTCATTTCTTAAAAAGACTTGCCTCTTAGTTTGTCCTCCTCCAGCGATGACAGGTCCATGTTCCACATTGGCTTTACATCATCCCGCCATTCTGGTTAATTCTTACAGATGCTGAGAATGACTGAACAGTTACACAGAACTGCTTCAAGCACTGTTTCCCAAGAAAAATTGCAAAGGGACAGGAAAAGTTGATTTTATTTTGGCAGAGGCTACGTCATGGAAAAATGTTACCACCAAGCAATACGGTATGAAAAAGTATTGCAACAATCTCATATTCCAAGTAGTTATCTAGCAAAAAAAAAATGATTTTAACTGATTAACTAAAAAGAGGCTTGTTCCTTAAGTTAACATGTGAGGTTACTGAATGTGTCGTGTATATAAACTGTATGTAGCTGACACTACATACAGCACTGCGCTTCAGGTTTGCGCCGAGACTTCCTTTCTCATACCTGGAACACAGTAGTCTATCACAGCGGCGCTCAGCCATTGA
The DNA here is from genome assembly GCA_029574335.1 of Rana kukunoris. NCBI lineage: Eukaryota > Metazoa > Chordata > Amphibia > Anura > Ranidae > Rana > Rana kukunoris. The sequence continues at coordinate 146,631,817 of CM056057.1, read as the reverse complement.
GAGAAGGCAGTGATGTCACAACCACAATTTCTGTGTGGAACTCCGCTTTAAGTGCATAGTAGAGCTGCACGATTAATCATTAAGAATCTAAATTGTAATTCTTTTCCCTTCACTATTCTTTCTAACAAGTGCAGAGGGTTCTCACAGCTGAAAAAAAAAAAAAAATACAGGCAACCTGCCAAGTTTTATCACAACATCAAGGAGATGTATAAACAAAGTAACATTTCTTCTTAGATCAAAGGAATGAACTTCTGCCTGTAGATGAGGGAAGTTTAACCACTTAAAGCGGAGGTCCACACAAAAAGTGAACCTCCACATTTCGGAACCCTCCCACCCTCAGGTGTCACATTTGGCACCTTTCAGGGGGGAAGGGTTGCAAATACCTGTATAATACAAGTATTTGCACCCACTTCCGGGAAAAGACTGCTGCAGGAGTCACGCCCCTTGGCGTCACCCCCCGCCGTCTTCTGGCAAACGCACTGGTCCCAGAAGACAGCGGGGACAAGTGACAGCGCCACGCGGCATGCGCAGTAGGGAACCGGGCAGTGAAGCCGCAATGCTTCACTTCCCGTCTCCCTCACAGAGGATGGCGGCGGGGGCAGCCGAAAGAGTGATTGCTTGGCTTCGGCTGCCGACATCATGAGCGCGCTGGACAGTTAAGTGTCCATTTTTTTAAAAGTCAGCAGCTGCAGTACTTGCACTTCCACTTGCTTACTGGGCACATATACCCCCCTCCTGCCCAGGTGAAATTTCAGCTTCCGGCACTGCGTCGCTTTAACTGACAATTGCGACGTGGCTCCCAAACAAAATTAACGTCCTTTTTTTCCTCCACAAGTAGAGCTTTCTTTTGGTGGCATTTGATCGCCTGTGCGGTTTTTATTATTTGCACTATAAACAAAAAAGAGCGACAATTTTGAAAAAAAAAAAAAATACAATATTTTTTTACTATATCTATATTACTATATCTATATATCTATATCTATATATCTATATCTATATATCTATTTTCTCAGTTTAGGCTGATACGTATTCTACATATTTTTGGTAAAAAAAAAAAAAAAAAAAAAAAAAATATATAGCAATAAGCGACTGCTTTGCGCAAAAGTTATAGCGCCTACAAAATAGGTGACAGAATTTTTTTTTACTAGAAATGGCGACGATCTGCGATTTTTATTGGGACTGCGACATTATGGCGGACACATCGGACACTTTTGGGCGCTATTCACATTTATACTGCGATCAGTGCTATAAATATGCACTAATTACTGTATAAATGTGACTGGCATTGAAGGGGTTAACACTAGGGGGTGAGGAAGGGGTTAAATGTGTTCCCTGCATAGTGTTCTAACTGTAGGTGGAGGGGGGTGACCGATCTGTGTCCCTATGTACAAGGGACACAGATCGGTCTCCTCTCCAGAGACAGGACGCTGTCTCTGTGTGAGCCGGCAATGAGAGATGATCTCATATGTTTACATTTGAGATCCTCTCTCATTGGCCGCCCAGATCGGCATTGCAAACAGCCACTCTGATTGGCCGTTCGCGGCAATCTGTAATTAGCTGCGTCCAAGGGACAAGGCCAACACAGAGTTTCCCCGCAGCAGGCTCTGGAGTGCGCTCGGGGAACGCCCAAAGGGGTAGACGTCAATTGACGTCCAGTTGGATATTCAGGTCTGCGCTGCAGCCATCATTCAGCTATAGCGCGGGCCTCAAGTAGTTAAAAAAAAAAAAAAAAAAAAAAAAATCACAGCTTCTCCCTCTCACATAATATCCCTTCATATCACAGTGCCTCTCCCCCATTCTCATCACAGCTTCACCCTCCCACATCACAGGGCCCCATGTCACATGACAGCTTCACCCTCCCACATTACAACCCCTCCCAGACAGAATAGGGGGGCAAGCTTACTGAGGAGAAACAGGAAGTGAGAAATTCAGACAAAAAAAAAAATGTACTAGCTTAAAAGACCTATTTAGAAAATAAAAAAAATAACCACCTTTACAACCCATTTAACACCATGATCGCCAGTAACATTTATACAGTAATCAGTAGCTATTTTTGGTTTGAACGCTGTATAAATGTCAACTAGTAAAAAAAAAAAAAAAAAAGAAGAATTAGGGCCCTTTCACACGGAGCGGTCCGTTTTGCGGTCCGCTCCATGTGTCCGTCGGCTCAGCAGGGGGTCCCCGCTGAGCTGTCGGGCGGACAGGGCGGTCCCCGTACACTATGCAGGGACCGCCCTGTCTCTCCTCCGCTATCCCCTATGGGGAATCTGATGGAAAAGGACCGTCTGTCCGTTTGCATCCAATCCGTTCCACCGGACGGAAGAAAAATAGGGTTTTCTTCCGTCCGTAAAACGGATCCAGACGGACGCGGATCTTAGGCGGACGTTAGCGGATGCATCATCTGCTAACAGATCTGCTCCCATAGGGGCCCATTACAAGTCCGTTAACAAACTTGTAATTAGCGGACCGTTCGTCCGCTCGTGTGAAAGGGCCCTTATGGCATTTTTATCATAAATTACATCCCCCATTTTGTAGATGCTAGAAACTTTTGCACAGACCAATAAATATAAGCTTATTGTGATTTTGTTTACCAAAAAATGATTACATTTGTTTCTTTTTATGTATTAAAAGCAAAAAGGATTTTTTTTTCTTCAAAATTGTTGCTCTTTTTTGTTCATAGCGCAAAAATAAAAACCGCAGGAGGTGAGCAAATACCAGCAAAAGAAAACTCAATTTGTGTAAAAAAAAATTGTGTACATTGTTTCGGTACAATGTACACACACACACACACACACATTAAAAAGTAATTCCCTATTTTAAACTATTTATTACGTGAAGTCGCTTTTTTCCTCAATTCTTTCATGTATGTTCCTTGAAAGGGATTGTAAAGGAAAACATTTTTTCCCATAAATAGCTTCCTTTACCTTAGTGCAGTCCTCCTTCACTTACCTCATCCTTGCATTTTGCTTTTACTTTTAAATGTCCTTATTTCTTCTGAGAAATCTTCACTTCCTGTTCTTCTGTCTGTAACTACACACCGTAATGCAAGGCTTTTTCCCTGCTGTGGAGAAAGCCTTTTGAGGGGACGAGCAGGCAAGTCAGGACACCCTCTACTTTGCAGATAGAGAAAGGAGCTGTGTGTAAGTGGGCATCCTGACTTGCCTGCTCTCAAGAGGCTTTCTCCACACCAGGGAGAAAGCCTTGGATTACGGTGGTGAGTTACAGACAGAAGAACAGGAAGTGAGAATTTCTCAGAAGAAATAAGGACATTTAAAAGCAAAAATCGGAGGATGAGGTAAGTGAAGGAGGACTGCACTGCAAGGTAAAGGAAGCTATTTAAGGGAGAAAAAAAAAAAGGTTTTGCGATTCAGCACTGCGTCGCTTTAACAGACAATTGCACGGTTGTGCGACGTGGCTCCCAAACAAAATTGGCGTCCTTTTTTCCCCACAAATAGAGCTTTTGATCACCTATGTGTTTTTTATTTTTGACGCTATAAACAAAAACTTTTTGCTATAATATATATCCCCCCAAAAATATATATATATATATATATATATATAATTTTTGTCCCTCAGTTTAGGCCGATAAGTATTCTTCTACCTATTGTTGGTAAAAAAAAAAAAAAAAAAAAATTGCGTTTATCGGTTGGTTTGCGCAAAATGTATAGCGTTTACAAAATAGGGGATAGTTTTATTGCATTTTTATAAATTTTTTATTTTTTTTTACTACCAATGGCAGCGATTTTTTTTTCGAGACTGCGACATTATGGCGGACACTTCGGACAATTTTTACACATTTTTGGGACCATTGTCATTTTCACAGCAAAAAATGCATTGTTTATTGTGAAAATGCCAATTGCAGTTTGGGAGTTAACCACAAGGGGGCGCTAAAGGGGTTATGTGCGACCTAATTTGTGCTTACAACTGTAGGGGGGTGTGGCTGCAGGTGTGACATCGATTGTGTATTCCTATAAAAAGGGATCACACGATCGGTGACGCCGCCACAGTGAAGAACGGGGAAGCTGTGTTTACACGCGGCTCTCACCGTTCTTCAGCTCCGGGGACCGATCGCGGGACTGCAGCGGCGGTTGGGTCCACGGGTCCCGGAGCTTCGGACTGGGTCGCGGGCGCGCACTCGCGACCCACGGCTGGGCACTAGCACAGGACGTTCCTGTACATGCCCAGCCATGCCAATCTGCCGACGTAAATGTGCAGGAGGCGGTCCTTAAGTGGTTAATCCAAGACATGACTTCAGATAGGATTTTGGGTCCTTTTATCTTCGCGATACTATGAATAACAAAAGTATGTCACTATGCTGCAAGATGACATCTGGCCAGTTGTCAATACCTGAGAGGGAGGTGCACACTATATTTACATAGTGACATCCGTCTGTCTGTTGAGTTGATGACGATATGATTGGCGCGGAGTGGTACAGTGTCACCTGTCTCCTCCCCCTAGATACGAATTAGGTTTCCCATGGAGTGTGTTTTTTTAGACTCCTCCCCCCCGATAATAATGGGACCAGTGGTTGAAAAGGATGTGGGGAATTACATCACCGCATCACGAGTGGTCACTTCCGCGCGCCTTGACGTGCTGACGCGTGTCATTTCCGGGCGCCTGGAACGCATAGGACAGGAAATGGAAAGGGATGGAGTGGGAGCCGTCCTTCCAACAGGGAACCGTCCGATTGGATAATTTCATCACAATATGTGCGGTCAGTTCCGTGCGCCTCATGTGTCACTTCCTGGCGCCTGGAACGCGTGTAATCAAGCATTGGAACGCACGCCGTCTTTACATCAGATGGCAATTATGGTCTCATGGAGTTAGTGGGGATTACTACTTATAGCGCAAAGACACTCATGGTATCCAGTCCTACAACCCAGTTGATGTCTTGTTAGACGAAACCGGTCGGGTTATTACTGGAACTTACCTGAATTTCTTTGCGCCTCTTGGATTTACTTTATAATTTTTATTCCTTGATGTGAATTTGCTGTGGTGGGTTAGGACATGTATACTTGAAGTTATACACCTTACCCCATTTTTTAAGGGAGTTTGTTTGGATTTCCTCCCTGTTTTAATTTATTTTATTTATTTTTAAATGTTATTTTATTTTTAAAAAATAAAAAAACTTTTTACACTATGAGGAGACGATTTTCTCCCCTTTTTTTCATATTTCCTACTTCCTGCCTGAATTAATCTGGTATGAGGATTCAACTCCATTTGAAAAATCTTGGCTGTTTCCCTGTGATGATTCCTGGAATATCCACAATCAGATCTGCACTGTGACAGTGATCGGGTATCCAGCCCATACAAGCTCAAGGGACCCCCCACCGTATGGTGAGCTGCGGGTCTACACCTGTTGGTAAGCGTATTTAATCCAACTGTACTTTACGCCTACTATAAATCAATGTGGAGTTTGACAAGAAAATGGAGTTTTAAGAAATACTGCATGATATTGACCAGTACTAAGAGCCCTCTTTTGGTTATACATAATCTCTAGAAGCCGGAAAGCTATCTAACAGAGGACTTTACCATTGGCATTTATTCATCATTATAAATGGACTGATCAGAAGTTTTCTAAGATTGTCACAATTTAGGATGGAATTAGTACATTTACCATTATTGGTTTGCACTATGTTTGTATTATTGACAGCACTGTTATTTTGATACTTGTCACTTTTTTGATTAGTTTTTTTCTGGTGGGGTTTGACACTTTCACACACCGGATTTGCATATCCCAGTTAGGATTATTATTCAATTTGTTGGGCATTCCCATTGAAGGGATTGTTTGGTTTATTTGGCGCTACACTTTTTTTCACAATACCTGGGGTGCTCCTCCACATTTTGCCATTATTGTTCGTGACCGGCTGAATGACGGTTTGGTCGGAGTGGTCCGCATTAGTGGCCGGCCAGAAGCACCGATTTAACACCCTGCGACTTTTTTCTTTGGTGTTGGATGAAGGAACAAGTTTACTGTACGAAACCAAAGACTTTAGAAGAACTTGGAGGGCGACTACGAGAAGTTATTCCTGCGATCCCACAAGAGTTCCTGCGAAGTAGCTTCAGAAGCTGCAGGCGAATGCTGATCCACATAATAATTTTAAATAAAAACTCCATGCTAGGTGTGTTCTCATATTAATTTCTTGTAAAAATAATGATTAAGACCCCTTTCAAACTGAGGCGTTTTTCTGACGCTTTAGTGTTAAAAAAAAAGCGCATGTAATGCACCTGAAAGAAGCTGCATCTGCAATGCCAATGTGGAAGCCCGAGTGCTTTCACACTGAGGCGCTGCGCTGGCAGAGCGTCAAAAAGTCGTGCAAGCAGCTTCTTTGCAGCGCTTTAGGAGCATTGAATACACCGCTCCTAAAGCGCCCCTTCCCATTGAGACAATTTTTTTTAAACACCAAAGTGCCTTAAAGCGGATGTCCACTGAAAAAAAAAAATAAAAAAAAAAAAGTAAAAAAAAAGTCAGCAGCTACAAATACTGCAGCTGCTGAATTTTAATATCGGCACACTTACCTGTCCTGGAGTCCAGCGCCGTTCGTAGCAGAGGAGGAGCGTTCGCTCATCACTCTGCTACCCCCAACGCCATCCTCGGTGAGGGAACCAGGAAGTGAACACAACCAGAACACAATCGGGGGGGGGGGGGGTGGCGCGGAGGGGACATTCTACCTGTAGACTGTGTGGCCGGAAAAGGGTGCAAATACCAGTCTTTAGACAGATATCTGCACCCCCTCCCCCTGAATGGTGCCAAATGTAACACCGGGGGGGGGTTAGGGGAGGGTAGTTCCGATCAGCGGGAGTTCCACTTTAGGGTGGAGCTCTGCTTTAAAAACGAACAGTGTGAGAGGGGTCTTAGCGGAGCTTTACCAGTGTTTTTTGGGCGCTGGCAATGTGAAAGGGCTCTAAAAGCACTCAAGCTTTCACATTGGGATTGCAGATGAGGTTTCTTTCAGGCGCTGTACATGCGCTTTTTTTAATGCCACAGTGCTAAAAAAAAAAAAAAAAAAAAAACGCCCCAGTGTGAAAGAGGTCTAAAAAATAAATTATATGATTTTTAAAATAAGGAGTTACTTTTCAATCAGAGTGAGTGTGTGTGTGTGTGTGTGTGTGTGTGTGTGTGTGTGTGTGTGTGTGTGTGTGTGTGTGTGTGTGTGTGTGTGTGTGTGTATATACACACATACTAGATTGTAAGCTCTTCTAGCAGAGCCCTCTTGTATTGTCTCCCTTTTATATTTTATAGCAACATACATATCACACACACTTTTTCCCATAAAACCTCTTATCAGCTGCATAAGGGGCTTGGAGAGGTGGGGGTGGGGATGTGTAAGCAGGAATCAGAGGAAGAGCAATTCCCTGATCCTCCCAGTGAAGAGCTGTGCTGGGGATCACCAGGTATATCACACAAAGGAAGCAATACACGGAGAACAGGAGCATTTTTAACACAAGTACATGGTACAGCAGACATATCAGGAATATGAAATGTTGGGGTAAGGTGAATGTTGGAAAACGTTACATTTGCCCTGTGAAAGGCAACAAATACAAACCGACATTTCACACATACCACAAACATTACTATGAGAATTATTTTCCTTCTGCACAAATGCGGAGACATTCACACAGCAATTCTTTTTATAATTAGACCCGGTTAAGTAAAGCTAGGTCTGATTTCGATCTCATGGATTACGATGTGGAAGAACCCTGTAGGACCTGCATCTTATCTAAGTGGATGGATGATGGAGGACAGGAAAATGACAGGAAGACTCTGGCTGTGTCCATACATACAGATCTTGTGTGACTCCAGATGCAGGATAGAACAATAGAGACGTGCTGGAAAACAAGCAGCATATACAGTAAATCGTATCAATAATCCACAGATCCCAACACTGGAACCCTAAAGAGAACACACATTTGTGTGTGGATTGAACCACGCATTTATGGAGAAGAGTCAGACATAGAAGCCGCTAGTGTTTCATAGGTAGAAAATTCCCCAATCTGAGTCACCTCATACATGGAAGGTAGAGTCACTCATAGGGCTGATCCTGGTTACAAGGGAGGGGGATGGGCAGAACACTACATGGGGAGCTTATAATGGGATAAAACAAATCACAGGGGTGACTGAACCCTGTACATGCCACCTCACCATACAACATACTGTTCCAATGTAACCTTCCTCCTACATCAGCTGCATTCTCTGTACATTCCACTTCAGCAGATCACAAACCTCATAGGACACCCCAGTAATTCCTATTAACCCCCAATTACATTTTTCATTCTCCAAAATTAGCTATCTATATCTGTGGTATTCCCATCTGTATATGATGTGGTGTGGTGTGGTATGCCTGGGAAATGGCAGTGATAAACGTTCCTTAGTCCTGCGGGTTCAGCTTCCCCTCTAATTTTCCTTTTTATCATAAAAGAGAGTGCAGTAAGAGGTGTAGTACCCTAGAGATAAAGAATGGGGACAGGACCCAAGTAGGGGGAAGAGAAAGATGTGAAGGAGGATATGGGAAGGGAGTGGGGAAGGAAGGTGGTAGAAGCGAGTGTATATGAACATGGAGTCGGGTGGCTGTATTGGGAGCAATGTTCCCCCAATAGATTATTCAAGTATTTAACATTCTAGAGTCATGACAGTAGTGGGGTGGGGTAGGACAGGTTGTCAAGTAGCCAAACCAATCCCTCTGAGGTTTTGTCGGAATATTTAAACAGATTCCACAGTTGCCACTTCTTGGAATATGCCTCTTGTCTGTGTTAACTAGTGAGGATCAAGTCCTCCATCTGGCTAATGTCATCCACTTTATGGAGCCACTGGGCAGTGGACGGTGGGTTTGGGGACTTCCAATTAAGTGGGATGCAAGCTTTGGCTGCATCTAGGAGATGACGGACCAGTCACGTGCAGAAGAAACTAAGCCCGTTTTCACCCCTTCCATTTATAGCCAAAAAAACGATTTTCCTCTCCGTGCCAGTCCTAGTACCTCCCCATCCTACCTCTTATTTTCCTAAACGTCAGCCGACGTAACTGTCCGCCACACATTTTGACACCCCCACACTGAACCCCTCATATAAACATTGAGGCATCCCTCCTCCATAGAACACCTTCAATGTATCCCTAGGACTTCCTCACCTACCCCCCACAACATTGTCCCAATCCCCATTACTTCTACCACTGACAGCTCTTCACTCCAACCCAAGTTTTAACACTCAACCTTTCCTTACAAGGCCCCTTTCAGATGGATCGACTGTAGCAGCAGATCCACCTGCTCACCGATACCCCACGCCGGCCTCAGTTATACCCTATGGCATCCCATTCTCCCCCATACTACAACCCTCAGTTATACCCCATGGCACCTAATCCACCCCCATACTACACCCCATCCTCCCGCATACTACACCCTCAGTTACACCCCATCCTCCCCCATACTATACCCTCAGTTACACCCCATCCTCCCCCATACTACACCCTCAGTTACACCCCATCCTTCCCCATACTACACCCTCAGCTATACCCTATGGCACCCCATTCTCCCCCATACTACACCCTCAGTTATACCCCATGGCACCTAATCCTCCCCCATACTACACCCTCAGTTATACCCCCATGCAACCTCACCCTCCCCAATACTACACTCATACCTTATAGAAACTCCTCGACCCCCCCAGAAAACATTCAGTTATATGCCATGACACCTCTACCCCTTATGATATTCTCATAATTGATCAAGGTCACCCCACAAGGGTCATAGGGGGAGGGGAAAGGGGGAGGGGAAAGGGGGGGGTCACATCTACTGTGTATGGGGTATAATTTTTTTTTTAAATAACATCATACTGACCTTCACTGTGCAGTTAGTTTTGCACAGAGTGGCCCCGATCCTCCTGTTCTGGGGTCCCACGGCGGCTGTCTTAGCTCCTTCCCGCCTCAGATAACCCCCTTTGGGAAGCTCTCTCCCAAAGGGGGTTGCCTTGCGGGCATGCTCCCGAGTCCTGCATTCGGTGGCCATAGCCGCCAATTGCAGGACTCTGCACCACCCCCCAGGTCATTAGATTTTATTGACAGCAGCGCAAGCCAATGGCTGTGCTGCTATCAACCTATCCAATGATAAGCTGAGAAGCCCGGGCAACGATTGAGCGTGTTCGCAACTAGGGACTTTCCAGGGCTCAGGTAAGTAAAAACAGGGTGGCGGTAATCGTCTGATGTTTTTTCACGTTAATGCATAGGATGCATTAAGATAAAAAAACTTGAACCTTTACAACCCCTTTAAAGCAGATCATAGGGAAGAGGGGAGAAGTGTCATGGCCTATGGTCTGCTTAATGATATCCCATACACAGTAGATGTGACCGCTCTCCCCTCCCCCATGACACCACAGTAGATGTGACAGCTCTCTAGGGCTGCAATTAACGATTATTTTCATAATCGATTAGTTGGCCGATTATTGTTTTGATTAATCGATTAATAACCTTAGAAAAAATAATTTTGCGGCAATTTAAATTTTTTACAATTTTTGGGGCCAATTTGTTGTTGGGCAGATTAAAAAATACAAATTGCCGCAAAAATGCATTACATGCTTTTCTGTAGCTTCTCCGTTAAAGTATATTCAACCAAAAAAACTAAATGGCACTGTTTTGCTTAAAAAAAAAAAAAGTCCTTGCCCTTTCCAAATACATAGCAACTGAAAAAATCATGGATCTGAATGTGTCCCATAGGAAACCATGTAAATAAACTGTAGTGTGTTTCTGCAAAAAACACAGAGGTGTGACCCCGGCCTGAGATGTTTAGTAACATAATGGGGTTAAAAATAAAAAAATAAGTACAAAAAGAGAAAATATTTGCAACTGTAAGGGGACCATATTTTACTGTGCGACAGTGAAAGTAATATATACAGGAGCGATTTGCTCCTTTTGTACTATAAAGGGCTCGTTTCTTTTTTTTTAACCCCAATTATGTTACTGGCCGATTCATCGATTATGAAATTAATCGATTACCATTTTCATAATCGATTACTTGTTTCGGCCCTACAGCTCTCCCCTCCCCCTATTACACCTCAGTTATACCCCATACACAGTGGATGTGACCCCCCTCACCCCCATATGACCCCTCAAAATATACCACATACACAGTAGATGTGACATGACACCACAGTTATAGTATCTCACAAAAGTGAGTACACCCCTCAAACTTTTCTAAATATTTTATATCTTTTCATGTGACAACAATGAAGAAATTACACTTTGCTACAATGTAAAGTAGTGAGTGTACAGCTTGTATAACAGTGGAAATCTGCTGTCCCCTCAAAATAACTCACACAGCCATTAATATCTAAACTGCTGGCAACAAAAGCGAGTACACCCCTAAGTGAAAATGTCCAAACTGGGCGCAAACTGTCAATATTTTGTGTGGCCACCATTATTTTTCAGCACTGCCTTACCCTCTTGGGCATGGAGTTCACCAGTCCTCTTCCACTCCTCCATGATGACATCACAGAGCTGGTGAATGTTAGAGACCTTGCGCTCCTCCACCTTGCGTTTGAAGATGCCCCACAGATGCTCAATAGGGTTTAGGTCTGGGGACATGCTTGGCCAGTCCATCACCTTTACCCTCAGCTTCTTTAGCAAGGCAGTGGTCGTCCTAGAGGTGCATTTGGGGTTGTTATGTTGGAATCCTGCCCTGCGGCCCAGTCTATGAGGAGAGGGGATCATGCTCTGCTTCAGTATTTCACAGTACATGTTGGCATTCATGGTTCCCTCAATGAACTGCATCTCCCCAGTACCGGCAGCACTCATACAGCCCCAGACCATGACACTCCCACCACCATGCTTGACTGTAGGCAAGACACACTTGTCTTTGTACTCCTCATCTGGTTGCTGCCACACACACTTGACACCAATTGAACCAAATAAGTTTATCTTGGTCTCATCAGACCACAGGACATGGTTCCAGTAATCTATGCCCTTAGTCTGCTTGTCTTCAGCAAACTGTTTGTGGGCTTTCTTGTGCATCATCTTTAGAAGAGGCTTCCTTCTGGGACAACAGCCATGCAGACCAATTCGATGCAGCGTATGGTCTGAGCACCGACAGGCTCTGACACCCCCCCCCACCCACCCTCTGCAGAAATGCTGGCAGCACTCATTTGTCTATTTCCCAAACACAACCCCTAGATATGATGCTGAGCACATGCACTCAACTTCTTTGGGTGACCATGTTGAGCCCTGTTCTGAATGGAACCTGTCCTGCTAAACCTCTACATGGTCTTGGCCACCGTGCTGCAGCTCAGTTTCAGGGTCTTAGCAATCTTATAGTCTAGGCCAGTGATGGCGAACCTTGGCACCCCAGATGTTTTGGAACTACATTTCCCATGATGCTCTACTACACTGCAGAGTGCACAAGCATCATGGCAAATGTAGTTCCAAAACATCTGGGGTGCCAAGGTTCACCATCACTGGTCTAGGCCATCTTTATGTAGAGCAACAATTTTTTCAGATCCTCAGAGTTCTTTGCCACGAGATGCCATGTTAAACGTCCAGTGACCAGTATGAGTGAGAGCGATAACACCAAATTTAACACACCTGTTCCCCTTTAACACCTGAGACTTTGAAACTCTAAAGGAGTCACATGAAATCAGGGAGGGAAAAGGGCTAATTGGGCCCAATTTGGACATTTTCACTTAGGGGTGTACTCACTTTTGTCGCTAGTGGTTTAGATATGGCTTGTTAGTGTAAATTTGCTGTCCCCTCAGAGCCGGCTCACACTGGGGCAACTCGTCGCATCCCATTCAATGCAATGGAACCATTCTAATAGGAGCGACCCAAGTCGCTCCGACTTAGAAAAAGGTTCCTGTACGACTTCGGAGGCGACCTGCATTGACTTCCATACAGAAGAAGTCGTTTTGCAAGTCGCCTCCGAAGTCGTGCCGCGGCTGTGTGAACCGGCTCTTGTTATACAAGCTGAACACTCATTACTTTTCATTGTAGCAGTGTCGTTCCTTCAGTGTTGAAAAAAAATATAATAAAATATTTACAAAAATGCGAGGGATGTATTCACTTTTGTGAGATATTGACCACCCCATACACATTGGATGCGACACCTCACCCCTCCCCCTAGTTCTATATTGTGACACATTCCCCCTCCCCATGACACCAGTTATACACAGTAGATGTGACACCTCTCCTCTCCCCCAAGATTAGATGAGACATCACCCCCCCAGTTCTAGATTGTGACAGCTCTCCCCTCCCCCATGACACCAGTTATACCCCATAAACAGTGGATGTGACACCTCCCCCCCTAGTTCTAGATGTGACACCTTTCCCCTCAGGCACGCCCACACACACAGAAGACACGCCCCCTCGGGGGTGGCCTGTCACCCCCGGTGTCCTCGGTCTCACCTGCTCGGCAGTGTCGGGGTCTATGGTCTCTGTCTGGGCCGCCGTCTCGTACTCATCCTCGCTGTTATTCCCGGCCCCTTCCTCTTTGTCAGGGGTGTTCCCGGCCCCGGGGATCCCGAGTCCTCCTCCTCCGCTCCCCACAGAGCCGCCAACCGCCTGTCTCCGCCTCTTGCTGTGTCCGGGGCCCGAACAGCACCCCCCGGGGCCCATCCCCGATCCGTTACAACAACCGCAGCCGCCATCTGGGCCCGAACCGGCTCCTCCTCCTTGGCCTCCGGTACCGGGGGGCGGCGAAGCTTGAACCCAGCGCGGGGGCGGCGAGGAGCGGGGCCGTGCCCCGGAGCGGGAGTGAGAGTCCCCTCCACCGGCGCCGCTCCGGTCCCCGTCCTCCTTGTCAGAGGGGGGAGGCGGTTTCTTCTTCGGAAGGATAGTCATCGGTCACCTTCACCGGACACCACCGAGCCTGCGTCACACCACCACCGGACCGGGGCAGCGCCGTCACTACGCAGGACGTCCCCCTCCTACCCAACGTGATGGGGTGTCATCCTGCGCACGGATTGGTGGGAGGACCGATAGGGCGGGGACAGATGGGGCGCGCGCCCTGTTAGCGTCATCGCGCCCGTGCTTGCGTTCCACACCTCGCTGACAGCCGCGCCGTTACCGTGGCAACCTGGGGATTCCAAGAAGCAGTGCCAAGCGCTGTACACAGTGTGTGTACAGACAGTACATAAGTAATAATAATAATAAAAACGTAAAAATCACATAATAAAATCTGCATTCTTCTAGAAAATTACTTGGAGAACATTACAATATTTCTGAATGGAAAGCAGAGGCCCTGTAAAATAAAATAGCAATTGTTGCAATTTTCTATGTCACATAGCCGTATTTATATAGTATATTTTTCAAGAAAAAATAATAAATTAATTTTAGTGCACATGCACAATATATAAAAATACATATAGAGCAGCGTTATATGACATAATGTACTACAATGCACCTCCCTCTCAAGTCAAAGAACCACAATTGCAAAAGTACTGAACTAAATTGATAAAAAAAGTAAAAGCTATAGAACTCAATGTCAGGGAAAGATTGTTGATGTATCTTCTCTTCCAGTGGCAACACAACAAGCTTAGGCTAAATGTACCAAGATTTTTGCAAGCTTTTGCAAAATTTGTTTTGAATCTAGTAGCCAGCTAAATAAGTTAGGAGCCAGTTTGTACGAGGCGATACCTTGGTGGGACAGTGATCAAGAATGCTGTTGCTGGCTTACACTGGTCTGGTGACAATGTATTGGTGTTGCGGTGATCAGAGGCCTCGTACACACGAGGCAATCTATTTGTTCAAATCAGTCGGACCGACCGATTTGAACAAATCTGTCTGCTGGCATTTTGGTTTGCTCGCGTGTACACACGAGCAAACCAAAATCCCCACCAGCAGACGGCGCGCTGACGTGTCGGTGACGTGGCGGTGACGTTGACGCCGCCACGTCATCGCACCAGGAAGTAAAACACTTCCGCGCATGCGCCGAATCCATTCGGCGCCGGTGCGAGACGACATGTCTGCTGGTAAGTGTACTAACCAGCAGACATGTCGGGCGGACGGATTCCCACCCGATAGATTTCAAAGCATGCTTTGAAATCTGTCGGGTGGCCAAATCCGTCGGCTCGCCCGTACACACGATCGAATCTGTCTGCTGGGACGGTCTAGCAGACCGTTTCCAGCAGACAGATTTGATCGTGTGTACGCGGCCTTAGTGTTGCTGGCTGCCTGGGTCTCGTGACACTGAGACCGCATACACACGATCGAACATGTCCGCTGAAACTGGTCTGCGGACCAGTTTCAGCGGACATGTTCGATCGTGTGTACGGCCTAGCAGAAAGTTTTTCAGCAGACAAAAGTTTTAAAACATGCTTTAAAACTTGTCCGCTGGAAACCTGTCCATCGGACATGTCCGCTGGTTAGTACGCCTAACCAGCAGACCGAAATCCCCCGCATGCGTCAAATGGATTCGACGCATGCGTGGAAGCATTTTACTTCCTGGTTTTCCGACGTCGCGGCGTCAACGTCACCGTCACGTCACCGCGCTGTCTGTCCACGGGGATTTTGGTTTGATCGTGTGTACACACCATCAGACCAAAAGATCCCCGGAGACATGTCCGATGAAAACGGTCCGCGGACCGTTTTCATTGGACATATCTCCTCGTGTGTACGCGGCCTGAGACTAGTGTGGCAGCGATCAGAAACACTTTTGATGGCTGCACTGGTCTGGGGACACTGAGGGGGTGGATTTACTTAAGACTAATAAACTGTACACTTTGCAAGTGCAGTTGCTCCATAGCTAAATGAGATAAAGTTTTACTGCGCAAAAAATACCCAATCACATGCAAAGAAAAACAAAATAAAAAATGCTTTGCCTCCAAATGATTGGATGATAGAAGTCAGCAGATCTTCCCCTTATTTACTAAGCTTTAGAGCAATTGCACTTGAAAAATGAACCGTCTATTTGCCTATAGTAAATCCACCCCTGAGAGTGTTGGTATCAGGAACACTGTTTCTGGCTGAACTGGTCTGATGGCATTGTGACTGGTGTGGGGGTGAACAGGGATTCTGTGGCTTGCTGCACTGGTCTGATAGCACTGGGACTGGTGTGGCGGTGATCAAGAACACTGTTGCTGGATGCACTGGTCTGGTGACACTGGGACTGGTGTGGTAGCGATAAGGAATACTGTTGCTGGCTGCCTTTTTCTGGTGACAGTGAGAGTGGCGTGGTGACAATCAGGAACACTGTATGTTAGCTGCAATGGTCTGGAGATACTGTGACAGGTGTGCTGGTGATCAGGGATACTGTGGCTGGCCTGGTTCAGTGATACTATACTGGGTAACTAGCGATCAGGGACACTGGCCGGCTTCATTGGTGGCACTGTACTGTGGCCACTGGCTAGTGATCAGGGACACTGGTTGGCTGCACTGGTGACACTGTCCTGTGGGTAGTGAACAGGAACACTGGCTGGCTGCACTGCTGACACTGTGTATTCTACTGTGCAAAAAAACTACTGGTGATCACTAGGGAAATGCTCTGATTCTTCTCACAGCAAATCGATTTGTAAAGAAGCAGAGCTAATGGCTAACTTGTTTATACTTTTGACCAATCACAGCAATCACATAGTACAGGCCCAATTTCATTGACCTTGTACCTCACTCTATGATCTGCAGTGTCTGATGGACACAGCCAGGGCTACCTACAAGGGAGTAGTGCTTGGCCTTCCACTACCAGCCCAGTTCTGCCAATTAAGCAGGAAGACCCAAAATCAAAAACTTCAAGCATTTTTTGGGCACACCTGCAGTTATCCCAGCAATTTAGTAAAAACGTATATTAGCCCCCAATTGCTCCAGTAAGGTGGGTAGGTGTTCAGAAAGGGGACTATTTAATTACTTTCAGATGTGGTGGAGGAGTAATCTGCAGTTCTGTGTTTCCTGACAACTTAAAGTCCCGGGTTGCCGCAGTGGATTGGTATAGAGGAGGCTGGGACTTGAATTAAATTATCAGGAACCGTAGTGTGGAAGATTACTAGATTACTCTGTGTGCACCCTAAAGTCATTAAATAATCCTCTTTCTGCCCCCCACCAAACAAATTATGCCCATGGAAGTTTGTTTTAAAATAGCTGCAGACTCAAATTAAACCTTAGGTAAAAATGCAAAGCATTACAGCCACTGCATGTATACAGCTCTGTCTGACTGTATATTGAAAGTTTGAATAGGTGACCTGGGGAGGTAAAAATCGCAGATCAGCCACCCTTTTTTTTCTGCCACCCATCTAACAGGGCCCAAAGTGTCCAGAAACTTTGGACTATTATACACTTGTATCCCATACTCATGACACCTGCATTTTGCATATTACATACCCCTGACACTTGCATTTTGTACATTACATACTCCTGACACCAGCATTTGGATATTACATACTCCGTGACACCTGCATTTTGTACATTACATACTCCTGACACCTGCTTTTTGTACATTACATAATCCTGACACCTGAATTTTGTATATTACATACTCCTGACACCTGCATTTTGTACATTATATACACCTGATGCCTGTACTCTGTATTTTATGTAATTTTGACCCCTGTGCTCTATACAAACTATACTCTATACTCTGATACCCCTAACTAAAATCTAGTGGAACCAATTGCCTTCAGAAGTCTCCTAATTAGTAAATAGAGTCCACCTGTGTGAAATGTAATCTCTGTATAAATGCAGCTGTTCTGTAGAGACCTCAGAGGTTTGTTAGAGAACCTTTGTGAACAAAAAGAATCATGAAGGCCATGAACTCACCAGACAGGTCAGGGATAACGTTGGGGAAAAGTTTAAAGCAGGGTTAGTTTATAAAAAAATATCCCAAGCTTTGAACATCTCATGGAGCACTGTTTAAGCCATCATCTGAAAATGGAGAGTATTTTTCAGGCAAGTGCTTTATTCACAAAGCACTTGCCTGTAAAATTGGGCGTAGCGTAAATGACCCGGTGGAATTCAAATTCGGCGGGAAGGGGCGTGTAGTATTTAAATCAAGCGCGTCCCCGCGCCAAACGAACTGCGCATGCGCCGGCCGTGACTGAATCCCAGTGCGCATGCTCCAAATCACGTCGCTAATTGTCAAAAAAAGTGACGTGAGCGTAACTAACGCACAGCTCCATTGTGAATCAACTTACGCAAACTACGTAAATTACGTCTGTCCCGACGTCCATACTTAACATTGGCTGCGCCTCACTATAGCAGGGGTAACGTTACGTCGGGGGTAAGTCTTACGTAAACAACCTAAACAGATGCGCCTGCCTATCGAACGCTTGGGAATCGGCGTATTTGCTCATTTGCATATTTTACAACGGGAACGCCACCTAGCGGCCAGCGTAAATATGCATATAAGATACGACGGTGTAAGTGCCTTAGCAACATTTAAGCGTATCTCATTATGAGCATACACTTAAATTTGCGCGGGCTGAGATTAGGACTTACGACGGTGTATCTACTTATACGCCCATCGTAAGTCTTTGTGAATCTTGTGAATCTAGCCCTATGTGTGGCAGAAATCTAACACTGCACATCACCCTGAACACACCATCCCCACCATAAAACAGAAGAGCGATGGAGCCAAATACAGGGCAATCCTGGAAGAAAGCTTGTTAGGCCGCGTACAGACGATCAGTCCATCCGATGAGAACGGTCCGAAGGACCGTTTTCATTGGTTAACCGATGAAGCTGACTGATGGTCTGATGTGCCTACACAACATTGGTTAAAAAACCGATGGTGTCAGAACGCGATGACGTAAAACACAACGACGTGCTGAAAAAACGAAGTTCAATGCTTCCAAGGATGCTTTTGCATACTAACGATCGGTCTTGACCTATCGGTTAGGTGTCCATCGGTTACATTTTAAAGCAAGTTCCCTTTTTTCTGACAGAAGGATAACTGACCGATGAGGCCCACACACGATCGGTTTGGACCGATGAAACGGACCTTTAGTCCGTTTTCATCGGTTTGGACCGATCGGGTGTACGCGGCTTTAGAGTCTCACCTTCCAGCAGGACAACAACCCTACAATGGAATGAATTAGATCAAAGCTTATTCATGTGTTAGAATGGCCCAGTCAAAGTCCAGACCTAAATCCAATTGAGAATCTGTTGTTGCTGTTCACAGACGCTCTCCATCCAATCTGACAGAGCTTGAGATATTTTGCAAAGAAGAATGGGCAAAAATGTCACTCTCTAGATGTGCAAAGATGGTAGAGACATCCCCGAAAAAACTTGCAGCTGTAATTGCAGCCAAAGGTGGTTCTACAAAGTATTGACTGGGGCTGAATAAAATTGCACGCCACGCTTTTCACATATCTAATTGTAAAAAAACAAAAACAAAAACCATTTATCATTTCCCTTCTACTTCACAATTACTGTATGTGCCACAATTGTGGTCGCAACATGACAAAATGTGGAAAATTTCAAAGGGTATGAATACTTTTTCAAAGCACTGTACAACGGAAAGATGACAAGTGTTTAAGAATATTTATACTATAAGCCAGGTAAATATGAAATACTGCATATGAGTATTTTGTATATTAATATAGCCAGCATGATGGGATTTTGGCTCCTTTGTAGCGCCTTATCTTCCTTTTTGTATTAAGGAGAAAAAAAACTGTTGCTCACAGACCTAAATAGGTCAAGGTGAAATTTTTCACGCAAGCTTATGAGGCATCACAGAGAGCCCCTCCTCTCCATCCTCTGTACGGTTCTATCCAAATTGCAGTAAAACATTTGAAAGAGAACATCTTATGCTAAGATAAAAAGAGTAGAAAAGAAAGAGAAACTGATTGTACGTAACTTTCATCATAGAAAGACAGCAATTATAATAATTACCTGCAATAATGATTTCCTGCCAATAGGAGTAAGAATAGGTAGCCTAGTAACTATTTAATGTATTTGTGGATTTACAGAGCCCAACAAGTTAGGGAGATCCTTATATACTGTGTGTGTATTTCTATGAAATACTTAGATTCACATCTATGCGGCTGCGGTTGAGGTGTGTGATATAAGGAATATGTACATCTGTGACATAATATAATAACTTTTATATAAAGAAAGAAAAACGCTATAACTGGATTTGATGTGTATGTCTTTTAACCAACGAATGGTGGTTTTATTCAATTTTGTAACATTAATAAATACGGATTGTTTTTCTGTCACTTCTATATTTGGTGCTTGAAAATTACTTAGAACCCCCAAACTTTATATATATATATATATATATATATATATATATATATATACAGGCCCGGACTGGGAAAAAAAATAGGCCCGGGCATTTTAAACTGAGCAGCCCAGGGGGGGGGGGGGCGGCGGGGGTTAATGATGGGATGTGGGGTGAGATAAAGAAATATAGATAGACAGATAGATATAGATAGAAAGATAGACAGATATATATATAGATAGACAGATAGATATAGATAGACAGATAGATATAGATAGAAAGAAAGATATATATAGAAAGAAAGATATATATAGAAAGAAAAATAGAAAGATAGAAAGAAAGAAAGATAGAAAGATTGATAGATAGGAAGGAAGATAGATAAAGATAGAAAGAAGGGAAGGAAGGAAGATAGATAAAGATAGAAGGGGAGGAAGGAAGATAGATAGATAGATAGATAGATAGATAGATAGATAGATAGATAGATAGATAGATAGATAGATATAGAAAGAAAGAAGGGAAGAAAGATAGATAGATAGATAGATAGATAGATAGATAGATAGATAGATAGATAGATAGATAGATAGATATAGAAAGAAAGAAGGGAAGAAAGATAGATAGATAGATAGATAGATAGATAGATAGATAGATAGATAGATAGATAGATAGATAGATAGAGAAAAAAAGATAGATAAAGATAGAAAGAAAGAAGGGAAGGAAGGAAGATAGATAAGGAAATAAATAAATATAGAAGGAGGGGAAGATAGATAGATAGGAAGATAAGATAAAGAAAGATAGATAAATATAGAAAGAATGAAGGGAAGAAAGGAGGATCGATAAAGAAAGAAATATAGATAAAGAAAGAAAGAAGGGAAGGAAGATAGATAGAGAAAGATATAAATAAAGAAGGGAAGGAAGGAAGGAAAATAGAAAGAAAGAAGAGAAGGAAGGAAGATAGATATAGATAGATGAAGATAGAAAGGAAGAAGATAGATAGATAAAGATAGATAGACAGTGGTGGTGCGTCTATAGAGGAGCGCCGCCCCCTCTGGCTCAGCCGCGACAATGGGCACAGTGGCGACAATGGGCACAGCGGCGACAATCAAAGGGCACTGTGGCATCAATTGGCACAGTGGCGACAAATGAAGGGCACAGTGGCTGTGTTTGATGGCATGGCACAGTGGCTGCGTTTGATGGCATGGCACAGTGGTGACAATTGATGGCACAGTGGCTGCATTTGATGGCATGGCACAGTGGTGACAATTGATGGCACAGTGGCTGCGTTTGATGGCATGGCACAGTGACTGCATTTGATGGCATGGCACAGTGGTGACAATTGATGGCACAGTGGCTGCGTTTGATGGCATGGCACAGTGACTGCATTTGATAGCATGGCACAGTGGTGACAATTGATGGCACAGTGGCTGCGTTTGATGGCATGGCACAGTGACTGCATTTGATGGCATGGCACAGTGGTGACAATTGATGGCACAGTGGCTGCATTTGATGGCATAGCACAGTGACTGCATTTAATGGCATGGCACAATGGTGACATTTGATGGGCACAGTGAGGCTGCAATTTTTTTTTTCCGTTTGCAGGGCAGACACAGAAGGAGAAGAAGAGAGGAAGGGGAGGAGTAGAAGCAACTCCTCTCCTCTAACTGGTCGTGGTGGCAGCAAGGGGAGGGGAGAAGTGTCAGAGCCATCTTTGATACCCCAGCTGATCTCTCTCTATCTGGTGCTGTGTTGTGGTGTACACCCCTGGGGAGATATGACATACGGCCCGCTGGCCCGCTGGCCGCCGAGGGCCGGTCGCGAGCCGCTACTGACCCGCGGGCCGCCAAGGGCCGTTCGCGGGCCGCAACAGGCCCGCGGGCAGCCTCGGCCCATCGGGCATTTGCCCGGTATGCCATATGGCCAGTCTGGGCCTGCATATATATATATATATATATATATATATATATACTGTATATATATATATTTAGCAGAGACCCTAGAGCAGCCTTTCTCAACCTTTTTACCGCTGGGGAACCCTAAAAATTGTTTTCAGGTCTCAGGGAACCCCTGATAAAACCCATTCATTGGGGGTCAGTGGGAACAATGCCCCTTACTTTGGTGGGCTGTGAGAAGAATGCCCTTTTTTACAGTAGTGGTAAGAATGCCCCCTTACAGAGAACTATGAAGATCATTGGTGTAATACCACTGGCTCCTCCAAGGAGAATTGGCTCAGAAGTATGTAGGCACCATCAAACAGGAGGTAAATCAGCCACAGCTCAAGGAACCCCTAGCCACCTCTGGAGGAACCCTGGTTGAAAATGGCTGCCCTAGAGAGTAAAATGGTGGTTGTTACAATTTGTTTATGTCACATGGTTTTTATACATCAGTTTTTCAATTGCTATTTTTCAAATACTATTTAATGAATTAAAAAAAGCAAAACACAATATATACCCCAGTTTTGTTGTAAAATATAAAAGATATTACACTGAGTAAATTCTTAACCTGTCATGCTTTAAAATTGCCCACACTTGTTGAATAGTGCCAAATCACAGTACTTAAAGATCTCCATTGATGACCCTTTAGAAATGTGTACAGGGTTCTACTTTAGAGTTACAGAGGTCTTGTGCTAGAATTATTGCTCTCACATGATGTTCATGCCGATACCTCACATGAACACTGGTTACATATGTGGGCGTGACCTATGTATGCGTTCATCACTGCATGCAAGCACGCAGAAACGGGACGCTTTGAAAAAATTATTTTACATTTTGACCGCTTGAGGACCGGCCCATGTAGATATATACGTCGGCAGAATGGCACAGACGGGCATTATCACTTACCTGTACGTGACCCTTTAAATGCCTGCGGTGTTGGTCGCAAAAACTCCGTCGGTGGTGCTTCGTGGCCCTTCCCCCTTCCCCATGAGTCGGACCGCGGGTCCCGTGGACTTTTTTTTTTTTTTCCACATCAGGCTTAACCCAGGGTTAAGAGGTGTTTAGAGGGGTTCATCTTTTTGTTTTTTCGCCCGTCATGTTTCCACCTCGGATTTGCATCATTTGTGGGGAGTTCTCTGCGTGGTTTTTTTTTTTCCACTTGTTTCTTTTATTGTATTAATGTTGATATGTATTTATTTTTTTTATTTTTATTTTTTCCAATATATTAAAAATGTGGTTACAAATAACTACCGGTGCTCATTATAGATAGCACTACCATTACTCCCCCCGGCGCCCCCCTCCCTGGATCTCTCTGTATATATTTTATCCCCCCCCCCTATTATTAAAGCCCCCCCCCCCCCTTCTTTCCCTCTTTTCCATATTGGTTCGGGTCGTATCATTTACTAATTTGTTTCTAGTAATATTTCGGTGGCTTTTTCCGATGCTTTATAAGTTCTCCACTGATCCCAAATTTTTCCGTCCCTTCCTCCCGCCTCCTCCCCCAGGTCAACCCTTCTTAAATACTCCATCTCTGCGATGTGGTCGACCCTGTGTATAAGTTCTTTCAGAGGAGGTTTTTGTGGGTGGAGCCAGAATTTCGGGATTAGTCCCTTTGCTGCGTTTAGCAGCACTGGGACCAATGTTGAGGCGTATATATTTTTTTTTTTCCCTTTTTGTGTACCCTGTCCATGAAAGAGACAGGTCAAGAAATCTAATGAAATCTTTTCTCCTGTGATCTCCTCTATCGTTTTAAGGACTTCAGTCCAAAATTCCCGAATTATCGGGCAATCCCACCATATATGTAGAGCAGTTCCTACTTGATTACAGTTCCTCCAGCAAAGGGGGGAGTTCGCTGGTGATATTTTATTAAGTCTGGCAGGTGTCAAGTGCCATCGCTTCATGCATTTATAGTTGGCTTCTATTGTTGATATGTCTTTTGCATAGGAGAATGTCGCTCTAACCATTTGTGTCTCGTCTATTCTTTCTCCGATTTCTTTCTCCCAAGCATCTATGCTTTGTAGTATATCTTTTGTCCCTATTTCTGTAAGGATTTTGTAAGTCGTCGCGATTCCATGTTGTAATGGTTCTCCCCTGGTGCAAAGTTTTTCTATTGGGTTTTGTGCTGTGTTATCTCTTATAGGTGCAGGGAGTGTGATTACAAAGTGCTTTAGTTGTAAGTATTCCCAATCCGTTATCTTTTGTGTCCCCTCTTCTACGTGTATCTCGTCTTTATTTTTTATTTTTCCCTGTGCTACTATATCCCCAAGTCTTTTAGTACCTAATTTTTTTCCTAACTTAGTCCTATTTCCCGGTGCAAATAGATTTGTGTTTACTAATGGGATTAATGGGGAATTATATTCCCATTTTTCCCGCTTATGTACCAGATCCCATATCCTATAGACCTGTTTTGTTAAACTATGTGTATTTGAGTGAATTGTTCTGAATTTGGGTGGTATCCATATGTTTGTGTTTAAGTGCTGTTTACTTATCTCATTTTCTATGTGAGCCCATTTTTTTAGTGATTTCTTATTTGACCATTCAACTAATCTCGCTAAAATTACAGCTTGATAATATCTTTTTATATCTGGGAGAGCCAGTCCCCCTCTTTTTTTTGCTCTAGTTAGAGTTGCATAACTGATTCTTGGTTTTTTATCTTGCCATATAAAATTTGAAATTATCTTTTTTATTACCTTAAAAAAACTTTGTGGGATATTTATTGGAAGCATTTGAAATTTGTAAATAATCTTAGGTAGAACTGTCATTTTAAATAGGTTAATCCTCCCCATCCAGGTAATCTGTTTATGGGAGAGATTTTTAAGATCCCGTCTTATTTCGTTAAGTAAGGGGATGTAGTTTGCCTCAAAGACGCCCGCCACTTTGGGGGTTATTTTTATTCCCAGGTAAGTAAGTGATTTTTGTTCCCACATAAAGGGGAATGCGCTACGTAGGGCCGCCTCTTCCTTTTGTTCAATCCCTATGTTCATAATTACAGTTTTTACTGGATTTATTTTAAAGTTAGAGAGTCTACCGTATCTTCCTATTTCCACTAATATATTAGGTATTGATATTTTGGGATTGGTCACATACAGGAGGACATCATCGGCATATGCTGCCAACTTCTGTTCCCCTTCTCCCAGTCTTACCCCCCCTATCTCTGGATTATTCCTAATCATGCACAGCAGTGGTTCCAAAGCTAATACATATAGAAGGGGGGAGAGCGGGCATCCCTGCCTAGTTCCATTCATCATTTCGATCACCTGAGATTCCCTCCCATTTACCTTGTCTTTTGCCGTGGGGGACTTATATAAGTTTCCTACCCATTTCATGAATATGGGACCCAATCCTATATTTCTTAAAGTCTCCATCATGAACCCCCAGTCGACTCTGTCAAACGCTTTTTCAGCATCTAATGACATGAGCACGGCTGGGGGTCCGTCCCTTTTATCATCCTGTAACAACAAAAGTGTTCTTAAACTATTGTCCCTCCCTTCTCTACCTCTTACAAATCCCGTCTGGTCTAGGTTTATCAGATCAGGCATATACGGTTTTATCCTTGTTGCCAATATCTTAGCAAAAATGTTTATGTCAGCATTTAACAATGCAATTGGGCGGTAGTTAGAACAAAGCGTCTTATCTTTTCCTGATTTGGCAATGATAGCGATATTGGCCAAAAGGGATTCCTTCCTCACCTCTTCTGTGCTTCCTAGTTTATTAAAATATATACACATTTCTGGAATCAATAGCTCACTGAATTTTTTATAGTATTTTATTGACAAACCGTCTGGGCCTAGGCTTTTCCCCCCTGGGGTTCCTTGGATCGCTTGACTGATTTCTTTGTGTGTTATTGGTTCTTCTAAAGTTTCTACTATTTCGTTTGTAAGTTTAGGTAAATTAGATTCCCGCAGATAATCTCGTATTTTTTCTCCTCTATTTGCTTTTTCCTCATGTGTCTCACCTTTTCTAATTGAGTATAGTGAGGCGTAGAACGTCCGGAAAGCTTCCGCTATCTCAGTCGTCCTGAACCGCATGTGTCCTGACTGATCTTTTATTTTTTCTATATAGTTTAAGTTTTTTTTTTCATTTGAGATCCTATTTCTGTTTGCATCTCTTTCCTTTTTTTTTTTTGCTCCTAAGGAAATTAATTTCCCTCGAATATTAGCCTTATGGGCTTCCCAAATGGTAGCTATGTTTACATTAGGGGTGTGGTTTAGCCTAAAGTATTCCTCTATATCTGTTCTTATTATGTCTACAACTTCCGTATCTTCTATTAACTCCTCATTTAATCTCCAGGATCCCCTTCTCTCTTCAATTTCTGGAAAATATATGTTCAGTGTAACTGGGGCATGGTCCGAAATTGTCACTACCTCTATTGCGGCTTTATCCACAAATTCTAGGGTTTCATGATCTACCATTATGTAGTCTAGTCTCGAATACATATTATGAACTGTAGAGTAAAATGTGTAATCCTTTTTGGTTGGATTAAAAACCCTCCAGGGGTCTATTAGTTGGCACGAAAAAAGTTTATTTTTAACTATTTGTTGTTGCTTTGTGTTTCCTATATTAACGGTTGATGTTCTATCTAGTTGTGAGTCTAGGGTAAAGTTAAAGTCCCCAGCTAGGACCACTTTTCCTTTTTTAAATTCCATGAGTTTGTTCAAAATCGATGTTAGATACCTCTGAGGAAGTTTATTTGGACCGTAGACATTGGCCAACGTATATCGTTTACCGTGTAGAAGACCTCTTAGGAACAAATATCGGCCATCAGGGTCAACTATCCTGTCTTCTACAGAAAAACTTAATTTATTCCCTATACCTATAGCGACTCCTCTTGATCCTCTCTGCGGCGAGTCTCCGTAGTACCATGTTGGGACTGCCCGGGAATTAAGCCTTACTCTAGAATCAAGGGTTATGTGTGTCTCCTGGAGGAAAACTACGTCGGCGGAAAGTCTCTCGATTTCTTTTAGGATCATGTGTCTTTTACGCGGAGAGCTAAGGCCTCTTACATTATAGGTAATTAGGGTTACTTTAGACATATAGGTAGTTCTGGTTGCTTACGATCTTTCCCTCCCTATTTCGTCTTCTCCTTATGTTCTGAATATCTCCCAGACCAAAGATCTTTCGTCTCATTTCCCTACCCCTCCCTCCCCCCCCCTCCTCCCCCCCCCGTTTCCCTCCCCCCCTTCCCCCCCGACCCCTCCCCCACACCCCTTCCCCCCCCCCCCCCCGCTCCCCCCCTCCTCCTCCCCCCACCTATTCCACTCCTCCCCCCTCCGGTCCTACCCTCCCCCCCGAACCCATGATGGTAAGAACTTGACCCTAAGGTCCTGTCCCGTGGACTTGATCGCCGCAGGGATCCCCCCAAATGTCTCACGGAGGTATAGAGCGGGGAGATGCTTGTGTAAACAAGCATCTCCTTGCTCTGCCTAGTGAAAATGACACTGATCTCAGCTCAGTGTACTCGGAGCGGAGATCAGTGTCATGTGACATAGAGCCCATCCCCCTACAGTTAGAAACACAAGGCAGGAAACACTTAACCCCTACAGTGCCAGCTAGTGGTTAACCCCTTCACTGCCAGTGTCATTTTCACAGTAACCACTGCATTTTTATAGCACTGATCGCTGTGAAAATGACAATGGTCCCAAAAATGTGTCAAAAGTTTCCGATGTGTCCGCCATAATGTCTCAGTCATGAAAAAAATCACTGATCCCCACCATTACTAGTACCGTAAATAAAAAATGATTAATAAAAGCGATTTTTTTACCAAAAATATGTAGAAGAATACGTATCGGCCTAAACTGAGGGAATTTTTTGTATTTTTTTGTATATAGTTTTGGTAGGGCTGTGGAAATTAACTATTAATTCATCGATTAATCTGTAATTTTTTTGATCGATCAAAATTCTTTTAAATGGTACTTACCTCTCCGCCGGCTTCCGGGGCTTCAGGGAGTTCCGTCGGAGATCCGGTAATGTCACGGACACTGGCAGGGCTTGCTGTGTCCATCTGAAGGGCTCCTTTGCTGTGCCTTCATATCTGCATGCCGGCGGGACCTTACTATCTGTCACACGCAAGGGCTGTTACACTTCCCTCTATCAACCTGGGATTCTACAACCATTCACTGGGAGTTGTGATAGTTCCCTTAACAGGACATCTACATGCCGACGCACTGATGTTAACCCCTCCTTATCTGGATTCAGCAGTGGTATCATTGTACACATTTTTATACCAGTATCATACTTGGCTACATGTTTTTATGACTGCTTTTGCTACTGTTTGGTATTACTCGCACCATTTTTACAGTTTATGTAGCTACATAGATTTTATCTCCAGTGCAATATTTATTTTGTTACCTACTTGAAAACTATACAAGTTTTAATGCTATTTTCCATCGAGCGCTGCCGTTGTGTTTTTTTGTATCCTGCTATCTATTTTTCCAGTGGTTGGTAGCTGTACTGGGTATCAGCCTGCAAGGAGATCAGCTAAAAGTAGTTGGTTCTGTATGTGCGTTATAATTAATCAAAATTAGTCGATTAAAAAATAAATCGGTTAATCGAACACAAACATTTTGATCAGTAACAGCCCTAATTTTTGGGGAATATTAATTATAGCAAAAAGTAAAAAATATTGCATTTTTTCAAAATTGTCACTCTATTTTTGTTTATAGCGCAAAAAATAAAAACTGCAGAGGTGATCAAATACCAAAAAAAAAAAGCTCTATTTGAGGGAAAAAAAGGACGTTAATTTTATTTGGGAGCCACATCGCACGACCGCGCAATTGTCAGTTAAAGCGACGCAGTGCCGAATCGCAAAAAGTAGCCTGGTCTTTGACCACCCAAATGGTCCGGGGCTGAAGTGGTTAATACATTTTTAGACTTTAAAAAAAAAAATTTTTTTACTACTTTTAATTTTATTTAGTCAAAACAGAAAAACACCTGTAAACACGAGTTACTGAGTTTAGCAACATTTAGCAGCGTTTAGAAGCATTTGGCGCTTCAAATGCCTCTAAACTCAGCTTCTGAACCCATTTTTTTGCGTTCCAAGAAAAGCCTCTAAACTCAACTGCCTAGAAATGTCTATAAACGACCCCGTGTACATGTACTGATAAGATAACATAGAGGAGAGTTCAGGAGCAGTTGAAAAAAATGCCCAGCTGCTTCTAAATGTCCGTTTAGCAGCAGCAGTGTACATGAGGCCTAAAAAGATAAAAAAAAAAGAAATGTTGATCTCTTGCTTTAAAAAAAAAATATGGCCTTGTTTTCATGGAATCGAAATCGGAAGTGACATGGCTTAGGTCCTCCTAGGCCATAGAGAAGAGCAGAGACCATGTTTCCTTCACTCATCTCTATGCCCAGCCGCTGCCAGCACCAAATCTGTTCCCAGAGCTACCAATAGGCCAGGTAAGCCCGTCAACCACCAGAAAGTGGTAGGGGGAAGGGACAACAACCAATACCATTGCTTCTAAAAGTGATCCAGCGTCAAATGCCCTGCTCGGACCACCTTTATCAAAAAAAAAAGTGCGGAAAATAATTTAGTGAGCCAACTATGCTTTCTGACAGGACAGCCTGTGTCAAGAAACTGCATTTATTGATTTATTTATTGGTAGGTAGGCTAATTTACAGATACAGTATATATTTCAGCTGTAATCAAATGGCAACATCCTGAAGTCGCGCGATGTCTCGGCTGATATAGCTAAATATTATAATTAGGGAGCTCCTAGAAAGGCTCCCAGCATGCAGAGCGAGGGACAGGAAGGCTAAAAAAACCCGAGGAATACCCGACCAGCTAGTAAACCGGAAGCCGCGCTGTTTAATAGGTATTACAACACCTAATTTATTTTTTATAGCCGATTAGGGATTCTTTAGCAGCGCAATTAGTATACAAGTAAAGTCAATTTCAGGGTGGAGATCCGCTTTAAATAATGAAAATCGTGTAATACTCATAATAATTACAAGTTTTAAATGCATTACATTCATTCATCATCATCATCTATTTCCTATGTGAGAGCCATGTCAGTTTGTTTGTTTTTTTCTAATGTTAACAGGTTCATAAACATAACTTTTATCTATTTTAGTTACTTGTATAAATGTTTTATATATATAAACAAAAAAAAAATAGAAAGGAGAACAAAAAGCAGTAAATATTAACATATTTATAAGCCAAAATAAAAGAAATTGCAAGAAAAAATCAAAAGAGCAACATTAAAAGTCAATAGCAGCTGAATAACTACAAATGCCGCATACACACGGTCGGAATTTCCGACAACAAATGTTCGATGAGAGCTTCTGAATGGGAGTGACTTTATCAATACTAATCAGCTGATGCACTTGCTGTGTTCCCGTGAGGAAAGGCACAGTGTCAGCACCCCTTTAGAAGTGATTAACACCTGAGAGTATCACACCAACACTGACATTTTTGTAGCAGAGGTTGCCTAAAATCTGTCTTGTATCTTAGTGCAGACTTCTGGTCAGTCAGTAAACCATTCACACAAGCAAGACAATTACATATCTGGGGAAGTTCTGTACACCATCTGTATACACCTTGCATTTTACAGAAAACTACAGCACTGCAGATTGAAAGGGAAAGGTAACTTTTAATAACATAAAATTACAATATGGCTTGTGTGGCAATTGTATAAGCAAAGTTATGTTTTTTTATTTGCTATATTGTTTTCTTATTAAAGTGGAGTTACCCTTTAGAGCCGGTTGACACTGGGGCGACTTGGGATCTGACTTGATGTTGTCCCAAGTCGTCCCAAGTCGTGAGGTTGAGAAAATCAATTGAAGTGAATGGAGCCGTCTTAATACACACTACTGAAGTCGCTCTGACTTCAGAAAAGGTTCCTGTACTACTTCACTCAGACTTGTAGGCGATTTGTACCCATTGATTTCAATGGAAGTCGCCTCAGAAGTCTGATCACAGTCTTAACTGAAGCAACTTTCCAGGAAGATAACATACATTTCTCAGGCAAACCCCTCCCTCCCCCCTCCCTCCCATAGAGCTGATTGTTGTTTGATTGGCCACTGGAAAGTCTCCTGTCCTGGAGACGACTTCAAGTCGTGATGTAAATCGTCTCAGATCGCCCTGTTGTTCATGCTCAAGTCGTGTTGGAGTTGCCTCTGAAAGTCGTGCTGGAAGTCGTGTCGCCCCAGTGTGAACCGACTCTTAAATCTAACTACAGTTAGAAAGGTTTATTTTAAACCTTGCTCAGATTTTGCAAAGGTAACATTTCTGTCTGTGAAATGGAGTTAGCAATAGTCACCAGGGAAGGAACTAAAACATTTTTTTGGTACTCATCGTAAAATATTTTTCTCTGAGGTTATTGCGGGAGACAACTTTCCTCATTGGATGTATGGGCATATATTGCCACATGTAGAAGGTTGCTTGGTAAAACAAAAAAACAACCTAAAGGGCTGGATGACATAGTGGCTAAACCTCTCCTGGTTTCAGTTAGTATTAAGCTGTACAATGAGTAATAAAAATATAGGGGGGCAGGAGCTGTGTCCCTTAACCACTTCAAGCGGAGCTCCACCCTAAAGTGGAACTCCCACTGATCGGAACCCTCCCCCCTCCGGTGTCACATTTGACACCTTTCAGGGGGGAGGGGGGTTCCGGTGTTTGCACCCACTTCCGGCCACACAGTTTCGGGTAAACTGCGGGCATGACGTCACCCCCCCCCCACCGTTGTGTTCTGGGAACACTCGGCTCCCAGAACACAGCGGGAGCCAATCGGCAGGCGTAGCGCGACTCGCGCATGCGCTGTAGGGAATCGGACAGTGAAGCCGAAGCAGTTCACTTTCTGATTCCCTCACCGAAGATGGCGGGGGGCAGCAGAGTGACGAGCGATCGCTAGTCCTCTGCTGCAGACGGTGCTGGACTCCAGGACACGTAAGTGTGCCGATATTAAAAGTCAGCAGCTGCAGTATTTGGAAGAGGGCCCCAGGAGGCGATCGGGTCCTTTCTCGTGCAGGGCATGGATACGAGTGAGGGGAAGATGGCCTCCACCCGTATCCATACCATAGCAGGGCGGAAGCGACGTCAAAACGTTACTTCCACCCATACGTCTTAAAGGGCCAATTTATTGGCTGTTGTCTTATTTTTAAAAAAAAAAACATTTTTTTTATAATTATTAACATCTTGCCGACCAGTCACAGTATATACTGTATACTGTGGCAGGCCGGCTCTCCTGCGCAAACTGATGTACCCGTATGTCGGCCCATGCATGGTAAACTGCAGGTACGTGTGCCCGCTGCATGCCCTGGGAGAGCTCCTGCCCTGGGAGAGCTCCTGCGGACTCGATGTCTGCCGCGACCCGCGATCACAGTACACAGAGGCAGAACCAGGATCTGCCTATGTAAATAAGGCAGATCCCCATTTGTCAGAGGACATCATGGAGGTCTGCTGTTCCCAGTGATCAGGAACGATAATCTCTGTGGTGTTTCAATAAACCCATCCCCCATACAGTTAGCACACACCTAGGGAACACTGTTAACCCCTTGATTGCCCCCTAGTGTTAACCCCTTCCCTGCCAGTGTCATTTATACATCGATCAGTGCATTTTTATAGCACTGATCAATGTAATACTGTCACTGGTTCCAAAAAAGGGTCACTTGGGGTCAGATTTGTCTGCCACAATGTTTGCTTATAGCGCAAAAAATTAACACTGCAGAGGTGAACAAGTACCACCAAAAGAAATCTCTATTTGTGGGAAAAAAGGACATACATTTTGTCTGGGTACAGCATCGCACGACCACGCAATTGTCAGTTAAACTGACGCAGTGCCGTATCCCAAAAAATGGCCTGGTCATTAAAGGGGTAAAACATACCGGTGCTGAAGTAGTTGATGTCACAACAATGATTTTAAAAACCACATACAATACATAGTAGAGATGACTATTCATACACTTCCAACTTGAAAGCATCAGGCCGCGTACACACGATCGGTCCATCCGATGAGAATGGGTCGACGGACCGTTTTCATCGGGTCACCGCTGAAGTGGTCTGATGGTCTGATGTGCGTACACACCGTCAGTTCAAAAACCGATCGTGTCAGAACGTGGTGACGTAAAACACAACGACGTGCTAAAAAAACGAAGTTCAATGCTTCCAAGCATGCGTCGACTTGATTCTGAGCATGCGCGGGTTTTTGAACTGAAGCCTTTGCGTACTAACGATCGGTTTGAACCGATGGTCAGGCGTCCATCAGTCTGATTTTAAAGCAAGCTTTAAAACTTTGGTCCAAAGGACAACAGACCGATGGGCCGTACACACGGTCGGTTTGGACCGATGAAACTGAACTTCAGTCCATTTTCATCGGTTTAGACCGATCGTGTGTACGCGACCTCAGAGTGCCTAGCTGTCAAGTTAAGTCATTCAGGAGAGGTTGAACAACGTCCCGTGTACATGAAGCCTGCAGTGGGATGAAATCTAATTAATCACTGCAGAGTAAAATAAATTAATAGATTCCTTATTATTGATGGAATTAGATGGACATAATTGGAGACAAATCTAAATTGCATTTTTATATATATATGTAGCGCCCCCTTTTTTTTTTTTTTTCGGGGTGTTACGCTAAAGTTAGTGGGCTGCTGCCACTTCCAGAACTGTCCTGTGGGCCGGTCTGTGCTCCAGGGGTGTGTGTCCACCCCTGGGTGGCAGTTGGCGCTAGAGGGGTTCTGGCAGACTCGTTTTCCTTAGCAGCCAATCAGAGGGGTTGGTTTCCCCGCCAGGGCATGCTGAGGGAGGCTATATTTGGGGCAGCCACCTTGGCCTGAGGGCCGTTCTTGTTTTCTGTGGGGTCCGAGTTCCAGTTGCGGCATCCACCTTCAGGGTGTGCGCATTCATGGACCCCGCAGCCGTGGCCTACCTGGCCGAAGTTGCGCACAAAGCGGAGCTTAACCCACGTGGGTCGGTACCGGAGCATGCTGGGACTGTGACATCATAAGAGAGGCCTATATAAATCGGTGCGAACCGCGCACACAGCAGTACAGCGGGAGGAAGCGACGAGTCAACATTGGTAGAAGAAGAATAGAAGAAGAAGCAGCAGCACCAGACGGCGGCGGCGACAAAAGAAGAAGAAGGAGAAGAAGCAGACGCGACGATAGAAGAAGGAGAGTAAGAAGAAGGAAGCCGCAGACAGCGACAGAAGCCCGGTCACCCCAGCCGAACACGTCGGAGGAAGCCCGCAGGGGGGTGCGCTTTTATAAAAGCACCCCCCCCCCTTGCGGCAGAAGAGATCCAGACGGCGGTGAAGAGAGGCACATCCCCCCCAGAAGACTTTGAAGAAGAAGCCCCCCTTGTGAAAGAGCTAAAGAAGAGAGGGGGGGGTCCTGAGCTGACTAATAAAATAC
Organism: Rana kukunoris; assembly: GCA_029574335.1. Taxonomy (NCBI): domain Eukaryota; kingdom Metazoa; phylum Chordata; class Amphibia; order Anura; family Ranidae; genus Rana; species Rana kukunoris. Next base: position 146,597,424 of record CM056057.1, on the reverse strand, counting down.
TTTAAAAACCCTGTGTTTTTTTTTTATTAACACTTTGTTCCCAGGTGAATGGGTAGGGGTACGATGTACCCCATATTCATTCATCTAGGGTGCGGGGCCGGTATCTGGGGGCCTCCTTATTAAAGGGGGCTCCCAGATTCCGATAAGCGCCCCGCCCGCAGACCCCAACGGCCAGGGTTGTCGGGAAGAGGCCCTGTCCTCATTAACATGGGGACAGGGTGCTTTGGGGTGGGGGGCCACGGGGCGCCCCCTGCCCCAAAGCACCTACCCCCCATGTTGAGGGCATGCGGCCTGGCACGGTTAAGGAGGGGGGGCGCTCGCTCGTCCCCACCCCTTTCCTGACCGGCCGGGCTGCTGCTCGGATACGGGTCTGGTGTGGATTTTGGGGGGACCCCCACGCCGTTTTTCGGCGTAAGGGGCGTCTCCTTAAAATCCATAGCAGACCCAAGGGCCTGGTATGCTCCTGTAGGGGGAACCCATGCCGGTTTGTTCTTTGAAATTTGGCGTGGAGTTCCCCCTCAAGATTCATACCAAACGCAGCTGACACAGTGCACTGCGATTACCCACGGTTATGTGCCGATAGCTGCGGTATTTCGCAGCTGGACGCATTCAGTTCTATTTTTTCTATCCGCACAAAATCGCGGTAAAATCCGCAGCTAAAAGCACCATTCTATCAGTCTGTGTGAAAGGCCCCTAAGATTGCTCTCTCACCTCTCATATCTCTGCTCATCAACCTTTTCCTGTCCTGTACTATGTTGATGAAAGTCATGTTAGGCCTTGGAATAGAGAATTGAAGAAAACCCAACTAAAGACTGGACATTTGCTCTCTTCTCCTCAACTCACAAGTATCACCCCTAGACACATGCCAGGTAACACAACACGCCGATCCCACTTATACTCAGCGGCTCCTGAATGGGGTAGCGCTACATATGTATATATATATATATATATATATATATATATATATATATATATACAGTACAGACCAAACTTTTGGACACACCTTCTCATTCAAAGAGTTTTCTTTATTTTCATGACTATGAAAATTGTAGAGTCACACTAGAGGCATCAAAACTATGAATTAACACATGTGGAATTATATACATAACAAAAAAGTGTGAAACAACTGAAAATATGTGTCATATTCTAGGTTCTTCAACCCATGCGATTCTGGTGTGGACCAAAGAAAGGGTCCTGTGCGTGTTTGGTCCAAATGAGATGTGATTTCAGCCATACAGTTTGTATGGCTGAAATCGCATCGCACAGACATCGCATGTGATCTGAACAGCTGTGCGGTGCGAATCACGATCTCGCACAGCGCACTAATGTGAACCAGCCCTAAGTTCATACAGCCTTACTGGGTGTAAGTATAAAAAGTGAGAAATCCACCTCTCCCCCACACCCTGGTAATATAAGGAAATGTTGCATATGTAATTAGGTGACCTCAGACACACACACTGCAATATAACAATAATAAGAAGAAGATCACTCAAGCTCTGACTAAATACATCTCCCCTAATACATCTCCCCCCTGTATATTCTGCTGGCTGTTCACAGCACCATAACTTTCCTTGTCACACTGAACTATGGATCACACCCTATATTATAATAAAAATTCAGGACAGGCAGCCAATCCTGGGAGAGCTGGAGGGGAGGGGAGAGAAGAGGAGGGGAGGGGGATGTGAATTGTGAACTTTTTACACAGGCTGTGCATATCTGCAAGCTAGTGCACAAGATATGTAAATAACCTGTCACTCGAAGCAAGGAGGGCGGAAAGGACTTTTTATTAAGACAGGTTTTTCTCTGCAAGTCCTTTTAATTTCACTGAACAATAAAAGAGGATTGCTCAGAGCTGGATTAACTCTGTGTGGCAAGACTGGGCACAGATGATAGGAAATCTTATACTCTACATTGTGACATCAAAAAAAATAAAAAATGTTTGGGTTTACATCCACTTTAAGAGGAATTGTACACATGAAGAATATTTTAAACTACAAGCTACATTCATTGGGAATAGATTTAAAGACAATACAGATGGTTTTATTCAGAAACAGATTGAAGAGGTATCGAAAATGGGCAGGAAAATAATGCTACAAGGGTCCAAGATGAAGCAACGCAAAATAGAGGCACCAATGCTAGTTTTAGACTACAATATACGGCTTTGGGAGGTTGAGAAATTAATAAGAAAACATTGGCACATACTAAAAAGTGACAGACACCTCCTAAAAGTGGATATCAGTTTTTCTCATGTAAAGGCTTTGTCCCGTGTAAATATTGCTATGCATGCAGACATTCTAAAAGACCACTAATTAAAAGGCTAGAATTCATCTCTACTAAAACAGGACAATCTTATACTATTAAAGATTTTATTAGTTGCCACACAGAGGGAGTGGTATATGTATTACAATGTACCAGTAATCTATAATATATAGGTAGAACAAAAAAACTCCTTATGGTTAGAATTAGGGAACACATTCAAAATATCAGAAAAGGCTTCCCCAAACACAATGTGAGCAAATACTTTGCCCAATTCCATAACAAAGACCCCACACATTTATCTTTTTGGGCAATAGGTAAATACAAAAAAACATGGAGAGGAGCACACCTGGTTAGATCCATCAGCCAAAAAGAATCCAGGATATATAGCTTGCAGACAATGGTACCTGATGGAATGAACGTAGAGTTTAATCTTAAGGCCCCTTTTACATGGGGCAGTGGAGGTGCAGTGGCGGTATAGCAGCACGATTTTTAACGCCCCTATACTGTCGTATTTACCGCGATATTTGGTCGCTAGCGGTGCGGTATTAACCCCCGCTAGCGCCCGTAAAAGGGGTTAATACCGCCCGCAATGCGCCTCTCCAGAGGCGCATTGCGGGCGGTATTACTGCAGTTTTCCATTTATTTCACGGCGACGGGTAAGTATACACACTCTCGGGTTTCTCGCCAGGAAACAGGCCGACAAGAATCTCAACGAGAAAAAAGAGAGCAGATTCTCTATTTTTCTCGTTGAGATTCTGGTCAGATTGCCTGACGAGAAACCTGAATGCCTCGTACACACGAACGGTATTCTCGGCAAAAAGCAGTTTTTTTTTGCTGGTTTTTGCCGAGAAAACCAGTCATGTGTACGAGGCTCTAGAACAGCTGTTGGAGCAGGAAGCAGGGAAGAAAGACCAGTTCTCTCTCACATGGAATAAATGGTCCATGTTTCGCTATCATGGGCTAAAATTGGTTCTGTTTCCATCCCTACTCAGCCATGACAGTGGGTATTCCATCCCTGTCATTACTATGCCTACCTTATCCTTTCCAGCCCCTATACCTCCTTCCTAATATTTGTTATTCCTTATGTGATTCACATCTATTCATTATGCAAAAGTATTACTGAATTAATACCCTAAGGCCTCGTACACACGATAGGTTAGAGGGAAACGGTCTGATGGACCGCTTTTATCAGTCAAAACCGAGGTAGTGTGTAGGCCCCATAGGTTATTTAACCTTAGGTTAAAAAAAGCCAACTTGCTTTAAAATTAACCTATGGACTTGTAACTGATAGGTCAAAACCGATCGTTAGTAGGCACGACCATCGGTAAAAAATCCACGCATTCTCAGAATCAAGTCGACGCATGCTTGGAAGCATTGAACTTCATTTTTTTAGCACGTCGTTGTGTTTTACGTCACCGCGTTCTGATACGATCGTTTTTTTAACTGATGGTGTGTAGGCACATCAGAATACAAGAGAAAAAATTGCGCATACCCTACAAAATAAATAAATCCAAGCTGCGTCTCAAAGTGTTATACAACACAGATACATAAATTACAAAAAAGGAGTCGCGCTATATAACAAATAAAAATGTATAGAGTCCATTTGCATAAAAACACTGGCAGGTACGCAGTAGTATTTAGATGAGCAAGTATGGAACTTGTATACAAAGATAGAAAGAGTCCCAAGTGAAGATGGATCCACACGGTGTAACTGAAAACTGACAAGGAACTCCACCACACAGAACACACTGACCCTTACCAGAGCCTATGATCTCGTAGAGATCAAACACAGCATGTATGAAACAACCTCCACCTTCCACAATAGGAATGCGATAACAGCGTCCGTCAGATGTGGGTAATATCAGACTTTTCACATCAGCATCAATGGCAATGATCCTGTGCCCCTTACCTTGCTCAGCACATCAGACCATCAGTCAGCTTCATCGGTTAACCTAAGACAACTGTCCTTCAGACCGTTCTCATCTGATGGACTGATCTTGTGTACGAAGCTTTATTGTGAGATACCTTCAGCATACTCCTTGTCTGTGAATGTTCGATTATTAGTTTACTTTACAAAGTCTTGCTTATCTTATGTAAACAAGTCTGATGCCAAAATTGGTGTTAATCCCTGTACACACAGGCCAAATGCAAGGTAACTTCGGCCGGTTCAATAAAGACCAGCAGACATTGATCCTGTGTGCATGGAAAACCAGCAGCCTACCGTCTCCTGATCATTGGCTGGAGTACTGATCGGAGTGTTATGGCAGGGGGGGTGCCCCTGTCAGAATACAACAGCTCAGCGGAGGAGATCGCTATACTGACGTCGGATAGTTAGTGTAACGGAATGAACCGTGACAGACTGAGATTCTCCTATGTCTAGGGTCACCTTATGTCCACTAGGGCCATAGGGTGACAAATAAATTATATCATGTATTACATGAGATGGGACATTAATAATAATTCATATTGCAGGTGATTTCATGTGGACCAGAGTGACTCATCCCTCTGAGTAACCGACTATTGAAATGTTAAGTGAGGTTGGCTCTTCAATGTGAAAGACACATTCTGTTGAAAAGGTGTTAATTGCACCCACTCCTGAAAGACTCTTTCATTGTGTGAAGCTCTCTGTTTACACTATTGTGTTATTCTAAAGGTTAATTGAATTCTATTGATACAGGAATATATTGATGCTCAGGTGTGATAGTATTTGGTTTTGATGTCATTATCTCAAGGAATTTATCTGTCAGTATCGGTCCTGAATTGTCTGTCTAGATAATGTGATTGAGGTTCCTGAGTGAAGATTATCTGTGATTGTGTATTATTCAAGGTTAATTGAACTCTATTGATAATTCGGTGCCCACATGTCTAGCTACGGATTAGATAATTAGCCTCAGTGAGTGAATAGGGGGGTGGAGATGGTATTGTCCTGGGATTGGCTGTAACATCTTGTACTGTATAAAAAGCAAGCTAAGATACCATTAAAGTGTTCATATCCCATACATCGACGAGACTCGGAAGGAGGGAGGAGTCTAGGATGGTGTGTGCCTCGCTCCGGGGCGGCTAGGGACTGAGCTCCAGAAGAGGTCTCCGCGGCGCTGCGATGGCCGAACATCACGCCGCCTACCTAGCCACCCATTCCGGGTTCTTCTAGCGCGCCTTGCACTTTTGGTAGCGGGGGCTCCCTCCCCACCCTCCTCCCCCCTCTTGCCGTGAGGAAGAGCGCCGCGGCTCCCCCAAACTCACCGCTGGCTTGTTGTCTCCGGTCCGCCCCCTGTTACCCTCCCATCCGAGTCGCGTCCTCCGCTGTGAGCTCTCGTCCGCGGCGCTGGCCACGTCCGTGTCCTGGCTCGCGGGCTTGAGCGGGGTGAGTGCGCGCTGTCAAAATGCCGGACGCAGTCTGGTAAGCAGGAGGGGCTCGGTGGGAAGCGGAGGTGAGGCGGCGGGGGGTCCCGGACAGCTGGACATCGCTGTCCTTTTTTCTGGATAAACGAAAAGGGGAAGGTGAAGTGAAGACTGCCTAAAAGCCTGAAGGAGACGAGTTGCAGCTGTATCCCACAATTACACATAGCCCAGCTCCAGCAACAGCCACGGCAGCAGATACTAATCACTAAACACAGCTACAGTGAACCTGTAAGTATGTCCCCCTAGGATACCGGATCTGGTCACTCGCCAAGGGACCCACGGATCGTGAGTAAACTAGCAGAAAACCATCAAGCTATTAATGCCTCTCTTGTTGTTTTGATGTTCTCTAGCCGAATACAAGTTATACAAGTTACAAATAATACTGTCCTCCATTGTAAAACTGTGATCTGTGAACTGTGATCTGTGAATAGAGGAGAGTGAAACTTAACGGTTGGTAGGGATGTAGTAGTAAAGACGTAATTTAAAAAAATATCTGCTTTCCCTTGTCGGACGCGGCTTAGTCACTACTCATTAGTTAACATAAGTTATTCAAGTGGTCTCACTAGCTGTTCCATTAAATTAAGCATCATTAAGATCCCATTAAAAGTTAAAAGTTTCACTAAATACCGCCTCCGCAGGTGGATATGGACTGTGAGTTTCATGGACTGTGGAAATAATTCACCACCCCAACAATTTACCTGCCCCCTCTTTCCTTTTTTTTTTTTTGGTGTTACTTTGTGGTGAAATAAGGGGGTAGTGGCTGGAATAAAAATAAACAAATAAATAAATAAGTGAATAGCGATGCGAGCAGTATCGCCAGCGGCGAAGAACCCAGTTCACTTAGTTGCATGTAGAAAAGCTCCTCTGCTCTCTGTACTTGTCGGGACTCTTTTCTTTTTTTTCAACCCCCTCTCCCCTCCCGCCCCATCCACTAAGGGGATGTAGAGCCGATACATTGAGGATAAATTATAGCGACACGACGGTATACCGCAGTATACCCTAGTGGAGATAACTTAAAGATATGAGTACCAGGGCGAGGGGGGCTAGGGGGGGGACCTCCTCGACCCCTCGTCTGAGCCAAAGTCCAGGGCCAATGAATAAATATGTAACCCAGGGAACAAACGGGAGAGAGAGAGAAAAAAAAAGGATAAGACAAAGACAACACCAATTAACCCCATCAGCTTATTAGAACCAGAACCTCAATCGGAGACGGCAATAGACTGCGACCATGAATCAGTTGTAATTCCTGATATAGAGGAACAACTAAATGTTTTGGCATTACCAACAAAAACTGAAATGCAGGAAATGTTCGCAGCCTTAGAAAAAGCACTGTCAACCCAAATGGAGAGAATGGAGAGAAACATGGGATGCATGCTAGAAAGATTGGAGGAAGTGGAAAAAAAAAACCGACCACAATTTTAACACCATCAGAAAATTGGAAGCGGAATTATCCGAAATAAAAAAAGAGCAACGGGAACAGGCATATAAAGTAGAAGATCAGGAAAATAGGGACAGACGAAAGAATATCAGGATACGCGGAGTCCCCGACTCTCTACAGCCAGAAAATCTCCCAGAAATTATCCGGAGAATATGTAACCCAATACTCGACAGAGAAATATCATTACCATTAAAAATAGAACGGGCCCACAGGATCAGGAGACCCAGGGAAATCCCTCAGGATAAACCACGAGACATAATAATAAGATTCGAAAGTTGGGAGGACAAAAACCAACTATGGAAAAACCTGAGAGGGAAACCCCCAATAAAATTTGAGGACCACAATATCCAAATATACCAAGATCTGTCACAAGAGACACTTAGAAGAAGAAGGAATCTGAAGCCCCTATTACGGGAGTTACAAGACTTAGAAATACAGTATAATTGGGGATTCCCGGCGTGCCTGATAGCTAGAAAAGAGGGGACTATGGCGAAATTAAGATTTTTGGAAGAAATACCCGAGTTTTGTCAAAAATTGGGAATCCCAATTCCTAAAGAAGGGAGGAGTTGAAGTTAGAGGGGTGAGGGGGAGGGAGGGGGGGGAGTGAATTAAATATGAAATACGTTAATGGGTTGCTGGGTACAGTGCTGCGGAGACCCCGGGGCCCAGGAGCCCCTGCCCGCCCCGAGGATTCCTCTTGGGTCAGGGGGATCAGAGGTGACGCCGAATTGTTCTCCGCCTCAACTTGTAGGGAGCATCCTTGCATATGGACATGCAAGTGAAGATGTTCCTAAGAAGGCCCTTTGGGCCAAGAGTTCACCAAGGGATGGGGGGGAAGGGATTATGGGGGGAGGGGAGGGGAGGTTGGGGAGGGGGGAGGGGGTGGAGGATTCGAGGGAGGATGAAGGGGGGAGTGTGGTGGGGGGGAGGGTGGGCTAGGGGGGGGCTGGACGGGGGGAAGGGGGGAGGGAGGGGTGAGAGAAGTAGAAAATTAGGATCGAGCGACTACCAGAATATAATGAGAAGACGAAATAGTGAGGGAAAGATAAATAGAGAACAAAATTATACACATGACTAAGGTAAATATAATTAGCTATAATGTAAGGGGCCTTAGTTCTCCACGTAAAAGACACACGATCTTAAAAGAGATTGAGAGATTTTCCGCTGATGTAGTTTTCCTCCAGGAGACACATATAACCCTTGACTCAAGAGTGAGGCTTAACTCTCGGGCATTCCCAATATGGTACTATGGAGACTCCCCTCAGAGAGGATCTAGAGGAGTAGCCATAGGGATAGGGACAAACCTGAATTTCTCAGTTGTGGATAGGATAGTGGACCCGGATGGTCGTTATATGTTTCTAAGAGGTTCCATATATGGTAAACGATATACGCTGGCCAATGTTTACTGCCCAAATAAACATTCTCAGAAGTACCTAACAACGATCTTGAACAAACTATTGGAATTCAAACAAGGAGGCGTGATTTTAGCTGGGGATTTTAATTTCACCCTAGATTTACAACTGGATAGAATATCGAATGTTAAAATAGGGAACACCAAGCAACAACGATTAGTGAAAAAAAAACTTTATAAGAACCAGTTAATAGATCCTTGGAGGGTTCTCAATCCAACTAAAAAAGATTATACATTTTATTCCACAGTACACAATATGTATTCGAGACTAGACTACATAATGGTAGACCATGAAACCCTGGAGCATGTAGTCAATGCTGCAATAGGGGTGGTGACAATCTCAGATCATGCCCCGGTCATGGTGGGCATCTCATTCCCAGAAATAGAAGAGAGAAGGGGACCCTGGAGATTAAATGAGGACTTAATAGAAGATATAGAAGTCATCAACACGATAAGAACAGATATAGATGAATATTTTAAGATCAATAATACTCCTGACGTAAGTACAGCAACTATTTGGGAATCCCATAAGGCTACCATTCGAGGAAAATTAATATCCTTAGGAGCAAAAAAAAAAAAGGAAAGAGAAGCAAATAGAAATATGTTAATTAAAGAGCTACAAGAACTAGAAACCAAACATAAAAACCAAAAAAATAATAAAAAAGTCTATCAGGATTTGTTATACAAGAGAACTCAACTAAGAGATCTAATGGAGATTGAAACCAGGAATACTTTTAAAAACGCTATGAAAGAAAGGTACCTCTGGGGTAATAAACCAGGGAAGTACCTGGCTAGGATCCTAAAAGAAAAGAGAAACCTAAATTATATAGAAAAAATAAAGGATCAGGAAGGACAGATGCGGTTTAGGACGTCCGAGATTGCTGAAGCCTTTCGGACGTTCTACACTTCACTGTACTCTATTAGGAAAGATGAGACACAAGAAGAAAAGGTAAATAGAGAGGGAAAAATAAGAGAATATCTATGTGAAGCCAACCTACTAAAAGTAACGCAGGAAACAGTGGAATTCTTAGAAGAACCAATTACACAAGCCGAAATCAGCCAAGCTATTCAATCCACTCCAGGGGGGAAAAGCCCAGGCCCAGATGGACTGCCAATAAAATATTATAAAAAATTTAAAGAGACATTAATCCCAGAAATGTGTATTTATTTCAACAAACTTGGGGGAATGGAAGAAGTTAGGAAAGAATCTCTTCTTGCTAATATTGCGGTCATAGCCAAACCAGGAAAAGATAAGACGCTTTGCTCCAATTATCGTCCAATAGCATTGTTAAATGCCGATATAAAAATCTTCGCAAAGATTTTGGCAACCAGGATTAAACCATATATGCCAGATTTAATAAGTTCAGATCAGACGGGATTTGTAAGTGGCAGAGAAGGAAGAGATAATAGCTTAAGAACACTTCTATTGCTCCAAGATGGCAAGAGGGAGGGACCCCCAGCCGTACTTATGTCTTTGGACGCCGAAAAAGCGTTTGACAGAGTCGACTGGGGGTTCATGATGGAAACATTAAGAAGTATTGGAATAGGCCCTAGATTCATGAAATGGGTAGGAAATTTATACAAGTACCCTTCGGCAAAAGTAAAGGTAAACGGGAGGGAATCTACGGTAATAGACATGATGAATGGTACAAGGCAGGGATGCCCGCTCTCCCCCCTCCTATATGTAATAGCTCTGGAACCACTGTTGTGTAAGATCAGGAATAACCCAGATATAGGGGGGGTGAGAGTTGGAGACGAGGAACATAAGCTGGCAGCATACGCCGACGATGTCCTCCTCTACATTACCAAGCCCAAAACATCAATCCCTAACATACTAGAGGAAATAGGAAGGTATGGTAGACTCTCTAACTTTAAAATAAACCCAGTAAAAACGGTAGTTATGAATATAGGAATTGACCATAGGGAGGAGGAGGCGCTACGTAGAACATTCCCCTTCACGTGGGAACAAGAATCTCTCACTTACTTGGGGGTAAAGATAACTCCCAATGTAGGAGGCCTCTTTGAGGCAAACTATATCCCCCTCCTCAACGAGATAAGACGAGATACAAAAACCTTTTCTCATAAACAAATTTCCTGGATGGGTCGCATCAATTTATTTAAAATGACACTTCTACCTAAGATAATCTATAAATTTCAAATGCTTCCAATAAATGTCCCACAGAGTTTTTTTAAGATATTAAAAACAATAATTTCAAAATTTATATGGCATGATAAAAAACCTAGAATAAGCTATACAACCCTAACACGGGGGAAAAAAAGAGGCGGACTGGCACTCCCAGATATTAAAAGATATTATCAAGCCGTAGTTTTAGCGAGGCTAGTCGAATGGTCAAATAAACATCCAGTAAAAAAAATGGGTTCACATGGAAACTGCACTAAGTAACCAGCACCTTATCACAAATATATGGATTCCACCAAAATATCGAACAATCAACCCAAATACACATAGTATCACAAAACAGGTCTATAAGATATGGGATTTGACACATAGGAGGGAAAAATGGGAATATAATTCCCCATTAATTCCATTAGCAAACACAAAATTATTTGTACCTGGAAACAGGACAAAATTTGGGAAAAAACTAGGAAGCAAAAGATTAGGGGATATTGTTGCACAAGGAAAAATAAAAAATAAAGAAGAGATACAGGTAGTAGATGGGGCACAACAAATAACAGACTGGGAATATTTACAACTAAAGCACTTCGTACACACACTTCCAGCACCAATAAGAGCAGATTCAGCACAAAATTCGATAGAAAAACTATGTACACGGGGAGAAACACTACACCATGGAATAGCTAAGATATATAAAATTCTCACAGAAATCGGGACAAAAGAAACCCTACAAAGCGTGGAGGTATGGGAGAAAGAAATTGGAGAAAGAATAGAAGAAGCACAAATGACCAGAGCAACCTTCAGCTATGCAAAAGATATAACAACGGTAGAAGCTAACTACAAATTTATGATGCGATGGCACTTGACTTAATAAAATATCTGAAGCAAATTCTCCCCTTTGTTGGAGGAAGTGCAATCAAATAGGCAGTGCCTTGCACATATGGTGGGAATGCCCGAAAATACAGGAGTATTGGAAGGAGACCCTCAAATTAATTGAGGAAATCTCCGGAGAAAAGATCCCATTAGACCCCCTGTCTTGCCTATTCCACAGACAGGGCATAGTAAAAGGAAAAAAAAAATATGCCTTAACTTTGGCCCCGGTGCTGTTAAACGCAGCAAAGGGGCTGATTCCGAAATTCTGGCTCTACCCACATAAACCACCTCTAAAAGAACTCATACACAGGATTGATCACATTGCAGAGATGGAGTACCTAAGAAGGGTTGACACAGGAGAGGAGGAGGGAGACAGGGGTAGAAAGCTATGGGAGCAGTGGAGAATCTATAAAACAACAGAAAATTTTTCCCTAACACTATCAGAATTAAATCAGTAATAGCTTATGACCCGATCCAATAAGGCAGAGATGGCAAGAAGCAGAGGGAGGGACCCAACTTGGGGGGGGGGATGGGGATAGGAACACTTTATAAATTAAAAAAAAAAAAAAAATATATATAAGTGAAAAGTGGGGAGATTCAGAGATCCAAGGTGGTAGGTGTTGTGGGGAGAAACGGGAGTTTATAAGTGCCTTCATTTAGAGTATGTGATGTATGTGCTTAAATATATTTTTGCTTTTTCTAACAAAAAAAAAAAGACTAAACAAATTAAAACATACAGTAACAACCACAAATGATGCAAATCTGAGGTGGAAAAATGAAGGGTGGATAAATGATGAACCCCTCCAACACCTCAAACCTTGGGTTAAGTCTGATGTGGAAGAAAAAAGAAAAAAAAAAAAAAGAGTTCATATCTTTGGAAGCAAGTACAGAGCTGAGTCTCGTCTTGGTTATGGGAATTGATATGGATCGTGTATGCAGTATTGTCGGAGTGTGTCAGATAAGCTTGTCGTGGTTGGATGGAAGGTCATAAACGGTGGTGACCGTTACAGTTAGAACATTGGCTCCGACCGGAGCTGACCGTTGAATTTGTGTGATTGAACTTTTACACTGGAGATGTTTTACTACCTTGGAATCTCCATACTTGCTATCTGTATGTACCTTTGTTTGTAACTCAATAAAGTCAGATTTAAAAAAACATTTGTCAAGGTAGCTGAACAATAATTTATGTTCTTCACCTGGAGATCCTTTCATTAACACACTTCCTGTCCTAGGAGGACAAAGCTTACTCATTGTACTGTGTCTACCAAGAAGCAGTGTTGTAACCCTTCGACAAGGAATAATTGGACTACAGAATACCTCCCTACTTCTCACTTCTGTGCTCTGTTCACAGAGGTGGAACTGAGCAGTGACACCTTGGGATTTGAAAAGAACGCTACAGGCGCACTGGATTTTCATGGTATATTTACCAGAACGAATGAAAGCAAAATAAGATATGTCCATTGTTTAGTTTATATACACATTACATCAGAAATTGTATTATAAAAGGTCATGCCAAACTAACTAAAATGACCAGTTATACAATTTCATATAAGGATTATAAACTGAGCATTACTATTTTAAACTGATTATATATTATCTAGAATCTCATAGTGGGATACATTCAAATTTGGGAGGTATAAAGATGTTTCACATTTTTGTTTTATTTGTAAAATTCATTAAGGAAAATGCCTTGACTGTTTAGTCTTGAAGTTCTTTAATATTAGTCTTACAGAATTAAATAACAATTCCAGTTTGATGTTCAAATTATTTTATTCTTTATTAGACTTCTTTGTTCCTTATCATCAAAAGAAACCATTGAAAAGAACGAATGAGATGCAAAGTCTGAAACATACTCCCCGCCCACCCAAGGTGACTTCTGGCAGACATTTAACATGCATGGAAGACAAAATAGTGACAAACTGCTCTGCATGGGTCCATTAAAGGGACAAGGACAGTTGGGATGAATAGGAGGCAGGGGGATGTAGCTGCTCACAGAGAAAGAAGGTGGTGTTCATTAGATCTGAGATTTTCAGATAACAGGTATGTGTCCAGAAAATCATATACGATGCTCAGAGCTTCCAGCAATCAGTCATCCAGTCTTGTCTGTGCTACTGCATCTGTGTCATACTTCCTCCATAGCTAACAAATAGGTATATTCCCATGTATGTCCTATGGATGGCATCCTCATCCCAAAGGTGCAACTATAGCCATGCAATGAAGTCCAGCTGCAGCATGGGCCAAGTACAACAAGAAATCACAGCCCCCTCTTTAAGGCTGCACAAAGGTTTATCCAAGCAGGAGCAATATTTGGCAAATAATTTGGGTAACGTGAATGTATATCTAATAGACATACCTGTGCCACATCACTTTTTTTTTGTTATGATGAGGCAGCATGTTGAACATAATTTGGCTTAACTTGGTATTTAGAAGGACCAAGTGCCTTCTACCATAAAACAGCCTTTCTCAACCTTTTTTACATGGAGGAATCCTTTAAAAACCTTTTAGATTTCAAGAAACCTCTGCCAATAGGTACAATATCCACAGCTCTAGGCACATTAGAATGGTGGTTGGGGAGGAATGCTCTTACATTGGAGCCCATTAAGAAAAACACCCCTTTACTGATAGCTGAAAAGATCATTGGTAACTTACAAGAGAGGCAGAAATTGCTCATTGCTCAAGGAACCACTAGCAACCTCTGGAGGAACCCTATGGTTCCACAGAACTCTGGTCGAGAAAGGCTGTTCTTCGATGTTTTGAAGTTCTGTCATTCAAAATGTTACTGTTACATGTAGATCATATTGGGTCGTTTTCCACAGAGCATACTAATAACTAGATCAAAGGGTACCTGTCAGCAAACGAAAGTGGGAGCTGCCAATGATGATTAGTTCAAGATGCATGTTCCATGTCATTTGTATCTTGGCCTCACTACTAATGAGTTATAGAGCAGAACTAGGTCTCCTGACACCTAACAAATGCTTTTTTTGCAGGGCTGTGACCTACAGATAAGGAAGGATAATGAAGATGGCCCTGGAACATGTGTCTTTAAGAACAATTCAGCAATGACAGCTCACAAATTTCCATCATGCCAGGTTCCTTTTGAATCTTCATCCACCTTTGATCACCTACCAGTTTCTTACATCATTTGCCACGATCGTTGCAGCAAGATTCCAGTTCCCAGTTCCGCCCAGCTGAATGCAGCCGGTGTAGGGAGGTATATTTATCGCACTTTGCTTATTCCTTTTTTTTAGTAGGAGGGGGAGTGCACAGTAGGGTTGATTAGAGATCTGTCTCCTGGAAAAACAGGGACTAAGAAATATTCATACAACAGTGTTTACCCATAAATAAAATAATAATGACATTTTAGCTCTGGGTGACTGATTAGGTGTTTGCCAATATTGCAGGCCAGGAAAGTGACATTTTGCAGATCTTACCATTATGGAGTCCAGTGTTCTGCAGATTTAATATAATAATACTGTGCAGGTCTTCTTCCATAGAGAGCGCTGTAGTCTGTGAATCATCCTTATACATTGTACATCTACATGTCTGGGGCTGGAACAGGACTGAGCAAAGCTTTATAGACTGTTCTCACATGATAAGGCTAGTGTAACAGTCTTTATAATAGTAACAAGCAATACAGTGAAAAATAAACTTGAATATCCCCTATCATCTTCTGCTTTTTGGGCGGGTACCTAGAACGGTACCCGGACAAGCTTTTGTTCCCTGTAAATGCCCTCAATATATGGCTGTGTGAATTGTGCCCATGTGTGCATATATGAGATTCACAACATGCATAGACAGGCTCTTGTAATGCCCGGTGAAAGCCTGCAAACGGCTTTATGCCATCTAAATACAATGACACCCCCATCCCCACCGTATTGTCATAAACCACTGTGTGCGACCTGTTTTGTCCAAGGCCACGCCATGATTGCACAACAATCAAACAGTGACATTGTACTTAACTGATAAATGCACAGTGACAATTTTCTAGAAAACAGGACTGACAGTGTGCTCCTTGATATTAGCGTCTGAGTTTTGGCATTGATAGCGTCCTTGCAGGTGGTGGGCAGCACAGTTGTGGCTGGCATGCGGTGGCCACTGGATGCAAGGGGCAGAAAAAGTATGGTCTACCAGGCCTTAGACGTCCAGACCAGTAAAAAAGGAAGAGTAAAATTAGTGTGTCCCTGAGTCAAAAGCTCTTACCAAATCATTCCCTTTTTTTTTACCAGGTAGGGGGTCAGAGTCCACCACCCTGCTTGCATATGCATAGTCTCTGACAAGCCAACCTGCTCTGCATCAGATAATCTGCAGCACATTGCCTTTCATTTATATAGTGCTGTACATACTTATAAATTAACATATACAGTGGCGTGTATACCTACGCAGAGTCCCACGTCTTGCCCCGACTGCAAATATATACTGTGCTATGCATACGTGTTGATATATCTACAGAGTGCTGTGCATACATATACATAGCTCTGTGCCCACAGATCTATACTTCAACCCCCTATATAGATGTGTCCTGTGCTGTACACCAATATTTATCTACAGTTCTGTACATCCATGTTATATACCAGACTTTGTACACAGATGTGTGCAATGTGTCTCAGTTTTAAATGCAAATACCCTTTCCCCTGAAGGATATATATATATATATATATATATATATATATATATATATATATATATATATATATATAACAATATTACATGTGCATAGATTTCCTCTCCATTTGTGCATTTTTCTAGGCTACAGAATTGTCAGTCCAATGGGAACCAAGTGAGTGTTGACTGTCATGAGAGTGTGTAGATGTTCTGTGTGTAGCCTTTGGGGTATGTATGAGTACATAGAGCATGGGAGTTAATATGAGGACATGTATTGAAGAATTAGTAAAATGTAGACTGACACGGAATGTGCATGTGACTGTGCATGTTGATTGCATGTGAACTATTGGTCTGCACAGGTCTCATTTAAATAGGTTAAATGGTGTCTTTGTAAACCTATGTAAATAACTTGAACCTCCAGAACCAACTGCAGGTATGTGGAAATCACACACACACACACAAATGTATAGCAGTAGCCTTCGTCAGCAGCACATGGATATTGCCATTTTTTAAAGGTAGCAGGTTTTTAGCAACATATGAAGACTTGCAGATACAGTACATATTTAGGAAGTTGATTTAGGTCTTCCATCACTAAGAAACTGAAATGATAAAAGTTCTACAGTAAGTATTGTTACTTATTATCTGTTGTTTTTCAGGTATACAGTAACCATACAGGTACATAAACTATATTGTCAAAAGTATTGAGACACCTGCCTTTACACGCACATGAACTTTAATGGAATCCCAGTCTTAGTCCACAGGGTTCAATGATGAGTTGGCCCACCCTTTGCAGCTGTAACAGCTTCAACTCTTCTGGGAAGGCTGTCCACAAGGTTTAGGAGTGTGTCTATGGGAATGTTTGACCATTCTTTCAGAAGCACATTTATGAGGTCAAGCACGCATGTTGGAGAGAAGGCCTGGCTCACAGTCTCTGCTCTGATTCATCACAAAGGTGTTCTATCAGCTTGAGGTCGGGACTCTGTACAGGCCAGTCAAGCTCCTCCACCCCGAACTTGCTCATCCATATCTTTATGGACTTTGCTTTGTGCACTGGTGGGCAGTCATGTTGGAACAGGAAGGGGCCATCCCCAAACTGTTCCCATAAAGTTTGGGAGCATGAAATTGTCCAAAATATCTTGGCATTCTGACTTCTTAAGAATTCCCTTCACTGGAACTAAGGGGCCAAGCCCAACCCCTGAAAAACAACCCCACACCATAATCTCCCTTCACCAAATGATTTGGACCAGTGCAAAAAGCAAGGTCCATAAAGACATGGATGAGCGAGTTTGGGGTGGAGGAACTTGACTGGAAGAATGGTCAAACATTCCCAAAGACACACTCCTAAACCTTGTGGACATCCTTCCCAGAAGAGTTGAAGTTGTTATAGCTGCAAAGGATGGGCCAACTCAATATTGAACCCTACGGACTAAAACTGGGATGCCATTAAAGTTCATGTGCGTTTAAAGGCAGGCGCCCCAATATATTTGACAATATAGTGTATGTACAGACCATAAATACATGTGAATAGTAATAGCCCTCTACAAAGGCTATACCTATTTGTCACCAGCTATGATAGTTGAATATAAAATAAAGAAAGAGAAAATAAGAGTTAATCATGTGTTTGCGGAAGCAGCATTGTGTATATGCTAAGATATCATTGAAAAGTACATTCTGCCAGTTAAGGTTTGGCAAAAAAGAAGATGACTGTATGCTGCTTGAGCTACAGTGTGCCTGTGACTCCTTTCAAGAGCTTCCCACAATTTCTTAGTCCCACACGTTTTCTTACTGGATTTATACATAAGCATCCAGTGATAGCCAGTCAAAGTAGAAAGATAATGGGAAAACAATTACAAACTGTATTACAAACTGTGCTTTGGTGCTGCCTGCTTTTACCCTGCTGTCCTATGTACAGTATCCTAAAAATGGCAATATAGAAATATTAGACGGTGGATGATCATCTGCAGGATTAGGCGGAGATCAGAACTCATATAGTGAACTGAGCTATCAGTTAGAATTTATTCTGCTAATAGCATACTGATCCATGATGTAACGGCACTACTAAGGCAGTCTGCAAAACTAGAGCATACTCTATACCATGTCTGTGTGTGTGTTATCCATACGACCAATCAGTAGTCAAATCCTAACTAACGCCTAATCATCATTTAAGTTCTTTGGCCAAATATTATATTCCATCATTCATTACCTGGTTTTTGACAGCTTCACCTGTCGGGACATTTCAAGCTGCACCCAATCTGTGCCACACCAACGTCACTGGTTCCTATTGAAATGATGTACCCAGAGAACAAGTAACTTTGGAATTTGGACTGTCTCTAGCATTCTTCATAGTCATGGTTGTACCCCTATTTGCGAAGATGAAATGAATAATGAAATGCCTAGGTATGTTTCTAATGTGCTTTTTAATACCCCCCATTAAGTTTCATTAAGACTAACCCCTCTATGGCTCTTTTTGAAGCACAGCCTTCAGTGGTCCATTAAGGTGATTGTAAGGGGTGTAAATCTGTGTTTACAAAATGGGGGGATTTAAGTTGTGCGGTTCGGGCTGATGTATAAGCATGTAGCGAATATATGCAAGGTTTGTTTCAACATACGTCATGATCTTGTACAATGTCACTATTGTGCAGCAGCATCTGTGTGTTGGCGACATTGTATAACGCATGAATACTGAGGTGTCATTTGTGTCTCCTTCAGCTTGCCACATGGAGATGAGTTGATTGTCTGGTATATTGGGACTGTGAGGTGTCAGTATGAGTGTGGTGTCACAGTGTGTTTGATACATCACTAGTTCCAGGAGAATACCAGACCCTACAAGCTGGAAATCCTGACAGTCTCCTGGTAGTATCTGGCAGTAACACTGGAATTCCTCAGGATGCCAGGACTGGGTGTTAATGGCTCATCCGGTGTGTTGGCAGGGGGAGTGGGGATGCTGATGATGGCAGCTGTCAGATCAGACGTTTCACAATTAAGCTTCATATTCCCGTGAGGTTTGGCGTTGAGGCTGGAACGGCTATGCAGGCAGAGTATAAGAAGATACAAAAATAAAGCAACGTTAGATGTCTGAACAAAACTACAAAGAGTGCAAAATACAATGCAATGCAGCTAGACACTTATTTAGATGAACTCATTGTTGTCAGTAAGCTCATTTACAGCATGTTGGTCATAATGTGCTGACTACTAGGCACTTTTTCATCAAGTGTATGCATACTTTTTTTTTATTATTCGTTTTTATTTATTTCTCTTTTGTTAAAAAATGCATTAACTCGAAAATCCTAATTAACCACTTAAGGATCGGACCAATATGCTGCTAAATGCCCAGAGGCGTTTTTACAATTCGGCACTGCGTCGCTTTAACAGACAATTGCGCGGTCGTGCGACGTGGCTCCCAAACAAAATTTGCGTCCTTTTCTTCCCACAAATAGAGCTTTCTTTTGATGGTATTTGATCGCCTCTGCGATTTTTATTTTTTGCGCTATATACAAAAATAGAGCGACATTTTTGAAAAAAAAAACAATATTTTTTACTTTTTGTTATAAGAAAAATCGAATAAACTAAATTTTAGTCAGACATTTAGGCCAAAATTTATTCAGCCACATGTCTTTAGTAAAAAAAAATTGCAATATACACGATCAAACCAATATATCCCAGCAGACAAATCCGATCAAAACGGTCTGTCAGACAAATGAGCCCCCTGTGAGTGCGAGGCCTTAGGTGACCGCCTAATTTGCCTAATCAGAGAGCTGCCTCTGGCTGTACCTCCAGTAATGTACTGTACCTCATTCAATGCAAATAAAATGCAATTAGGGATCTTACGTTGGTGAAACAGGACAGAATATACAAACAAGAATGAATTTATACAGACGCACCATTAAAGAGCATTAGAAAGATAATTTCTGCACACATGTGGGAAATCATACCAGACTAAACCACGCTATAGAAGACATTAATGTTTTAGTTCTTAAATGAAACTTCAAAACTACTGAAGAAAGGAAAACTTTTTAACTAAGGAAGATAATTCTTTTTGAAACAAAAGAAAATGGACTAAATGTGGAACTCAGCTTTCTGAGTCACTATTCACCAGTTTTATGACCACTGTCACTGTGACTAATTCCGCGTACAAATGACCGTTTTTCATGTCATGGAATAAAACATTTTTCTCAACGTGATTCCTCTCAAGCTTGCGTGATAAAAAATGCTCTGGCAAAGCACGTACGACGGCATGGGAGTCCGCTCCATAGGGCGGGGGGGGGGGGGGGCAAATGACCCCCCCCTGGAAAATCAAGAAGGTGCTGAAGAGTCTCACGGCCGCAGGCTGTCTGAGCAGTCCTGGGCCGCATGTCACACAGGCACAGCGAGCAGAGTGAAGCTGCCTCCCCCTCCTGTGTTTATGTGTACAGAGGGGAGGGAACCTGCTGCCTGTGCCGTGCTGATGGCTGATCTGAAGTACTGAATGGGATAGGGAGAGGGGTCCGTCTGTGCTGAAGGGGGGGTTGTGCTGAATGGGGGGTCCATCTGTGCTGAAGGGGGGTGTGTGCTTAAAGGGGGTCCATCCCTGCTGAAGGGGGGGTCTGTGCTGAATGGAGGGGGTCTGTGTGGAATGGGGGGGTCTGTGCTGAAGGGGGTCATCTGTACTGAATAGAGGGGTCTGTGCATAATGCGGGGTCCAACTGTATTGAATGGTGGGGTCTGTGCAGAATGGGGGGTTTGTGCTGAAGGGCGGCCTGTACATTCTCAAGGCTATATTTATATGGGCATTGAGTGAAGCTGAATTATCTCAAGAGCTATTTCATACTGCCAGCTGGCCACGTTATCGGTAAAGTGCCGCTAAAAAGCAGCTGCGCTATTCGGCCGTTAGTGGGGCATTTTTAAACTTGAAGTTTGAAGAAAGGGTTAAATGCGACTGTATCGCCGCTGCCGAAGTGCCCCCCCCCCTGAAAACATTTCAGCGGATGCCCATGTACGACGGCACTATGAAGGGGAAGTTCCATTTTAATGGCGCCACCCTTTGGGCTGATTATGCAAATTTCCTTTCTCATAACTTGCTTCTGAGCTTGCGCGTTTTTTTCCCTGTCGTTAAAGCCTACGCACGTTGTCGTGAAAAACGCCGGGAAAAAATAGAGCAGGTTCTAAATTTTTAATGCCCATTTTTCGCGTCGAGAAAAATGCTCTGAAGCCTACACGCGATCGGTTTTAGCGACCAATTTAAAAAATTGCATTTTTATCATCATGAAAAACAGTCGTGTGTACACGGCATTACCCTCTCCCCAGTCTATAGCCCTCACCCTGTCTTATTCCACTAACTAGCCAAGTTTAATTACCATTGCTATGAATGTGTTTTTTTTTCTCTTCTCAAAGATTGTGTTATTAACATGCAGCTAAAACTTTGTGTATTATTACTGCTTAGACTTTGAATAAGGGAGTACACCCTGAAAGCTTGTACTAACAATTTGGATATTAGGGCAAATACAAAATAAATAAAAAAAAAGTATCATGGTCAGTATTTAATTATTTTTGCTGCCATTCTTCCTAACTTTAGCCACATGGTGGCACTGTGTGTACGTTTTACAAGACCACATCAGCAATGAACTGGTTTACGTAGGTTGTGAGTCTATTTCTAAAGAGGCAAATATTACCGGTCTCCTCCCTTGGTTGCATGCTCAAAGTCACAATCCCCTCCAAATTATAACAGTAAAACCTTGGTTTGCGATATACAAGTAGTTTGGATTACAAGCATGTTTCTGGAACTAATTATGATCGCAAACCAAGGTTTTACTGTAATAATTTGGAGGGGATTGTGACTTTGCGCACGCAACCAAGGGAGGAGACTGGTAACATTTGCCTCTCTAGAAATAGACCCACAACCTACGTAAACCAGTTCATTGCTGATATGGTCTTGTAAAACGTACACACAGTGCCACCATGTGGCTAAGTGCCGACTGTACATGCTGGTAGTATAAAGAATTTGGTCTTATATAAATGTTATTTGGGTGAACCTCCTCTTTAAAGTAAAACTAAATGCAAAAACTTTTTTTTTGGAGGGTGACCGTATGTGTACGGATGAAAAAGGGACATACATTGATCTCGCCCAGTTCCGCAATCCTCCGATTCTGCAGACAGAGGAAAATCCTATTTTTCCATCCGTCTGCGGATCAATCCGTGTTCATCCGATCCCCCCATAGAGGAGAGCGGAGAAAAAACTTGGCATGGTTATATCTTCTTAGTCCTGTCCATAAAATTATCAGAAATTTGTGCTTAAAGTAGAACTATATGCAACAATTTTTTATTTTTTATTTGGATAGAGTAAGGGAGGGTTATAGCCCCTGTCAGTTTATTTTTTACCATCCCTATCCCATTGCAGAGATTTCCCTTCACTTCCTGCCCCATAGGAAGTGAGAGGAAATCTATGCAAATTAGGGGAATCCATTGCCCCCCAGGCCCTCAGAACTAGTATCCCCACTCAAAAATTTCAGGGCGGGTCTTAAACAACAAGGGGTGTGGCCTTAACAGGAAGGGGTGGGTCATATTTCAATTAAGGGGTGCACGAGTTTAATCAGGCCTAGGGTACCACAGAACCTAAATACATCACTGCCGCCCTATCATCCGCCGGTGTCTCACATTCCGCTCCCCATCACAGATTGCTACAGAAGTGACGCTGCGTTGCCGCCATCTTGCTACACCCCACACTCCTGCACAGTAATGGTTGAGTGAAAAGGGGGCAAGGGGACATCTTGTTACACCCACTGGAGTTTTAGATTTCACAGTTATTTTCAACACAAAACTAAGCTTATATGCTTAAATACAGGATTTTGAAATCCGACGGACTGTTTAGATGTTAAATGTGAAAATCAGAGAAAATTCTGTCACATTAGCAACCATGTAAGGTCAGCAGGTTTGATGCTGCTTTTAAAATGTAACATTTAAACAGTCCGTCGGATTTCCAAAAACTGTCTTGAAGCATATAAGCTCCGTTTTGTGTTGAAAATAACTGTGAAATCTAAAACTCTGGTGGGTGTAACAAGATGTCCCTTTGCCCCCTTCTCACTCAATCATTACTGTGAAGGAGTGCCCTTCACAATGCAAAACCTGCATCCGTAAAAACAACTCCAGCTGGTTTAATGAGCAGCTGTCTTTGCTGAAGCAAGAGCGCAGAAGGGCGGAAGTAGCCTGGAAAAGAAGCTCTTCTGAGGAAAACCATACTCCCTACAAGGTAATAACTAAAAAATACCACAAAGAAATCTTCAAAGTCAAAAGAAATCATTTCGCCAATATCATCACTAAGGCCCTAAACCGTCCCCGCGAACTCTTCAAGATAGTTACCGAGACCATGAATCCTGTCTGTCTTGAAGCCCCCAATTCTGATACCCAAGAATTTTGCAATGAATTATCGGATTATTTCATCAACAAAATTGAAGGAATCGGTGAAAGCATTCGGCAAAATAAAACTCCCATTAACCCCCCTTTCAACCATACGCCTAATACCCACACAAATTCACCACAAGCAACAAAGTTCACTTTAACCACTTTAGCCCCAGACCATATTGCTGTCCAAAGACCAGAGCACTTTTTGTGATTCGGCACTGCGTCGCTTTAACTGACAATTGCGAGGTCGTGCGACGTGGCTCCCAAACAAAATTGGCGTCCTTTTTTTCCCACAAATAGAGCTTTCTTTTGGTGGTATTTGATCATCTCTGCGGTTTTTATTTTTTGCACTATAAACAAAAATAGAGCGACTATTTTTTACATTTTACATTTTACATGGGGATAATAAATATCCCCAAAAAAGATATATAAAAAACATTTTTTTTCCTCAGTTTAGGCCGATACGTATTTTTCTACATATTTTTCGTTAAAAAATTAGCGTTTATTGATTGGTTTGCGCAAAATTTATAGCGTTTACAAAAAAGGGGGTCGTTTTATGGCATTTTTATTATTATTTTTTTTTACTAGTAATGGCGGCGATCAGCGTTTTTTTCGGTACTGCGATATTATGGCGGACACATCGGAAACTTTTGACACATTTTTGGGACCATTGGCATTTTTATAGCGATCAATGCTATAAAAATGCATTGGATTACTATAAAAATGCCATTGGCAGTGAAGGGGTTAACACTAGGGGGCAGGGAAGGGGTTAAGTGTGTTGCTGGGTGTGTTCTAACTGTATGGGGGGGTGGCCTCACTAGGGGAAATCACTGAATACATTGTATGAACAGAAAATCTGCGTTTCCCCCGCTGACAGGAATGAGAGCTGTGTGTTTACACACATACCCCCCGTTCCCCGCTCTGTAACGAGCAATCGCGGGTGCCCGGCGGCGATCGTACCCGCCGGGCATGCGCGCGGGACTCGGGGGGCGCGCGGGGGTGCGCGCCCTACAAGTCTCTAAAGGGAGGACGCAGTAATATGACGGCGGCGGTCGGCATGTAGTTAAAACCCATTTCTATCGAGGCCACAAAAAACATCATTGTTACCCTACGAAATAGTACAGCACCAAATGATATCATCTCCACCAAACTGCTGAAGGAATGTGCCGATATCCTGGCGCCGTCCATCACGCAGCTTATAAACCAGTCATTCAAAGAAGGTATATTCCCCACCCGCTTAAAACAAGGTATAATTAAACCCACCCTTGACCCCAAAGATCCTAAACACCGTCGTCCTATAACTGGCCTAAATGTCCTCTCCAAGGTAATGGAGAAAGTAGTGGTACAACAGCTACAACATCACTTAGACGCTTTTCAATCGGGTTTTCGTCCCAGTCACGGGACAGAAACAGCACTACTCAAAATATGGGATGACGTTCTCGAGGCCGCAGACGAAGGAGAATCTTGTCTTCTAGTTCTGTTGGACCTTAGTGCAGCTTTCGACACGGTAGATCACAAACTATTACTGACTCGGCTAGCTGAAGTAGCCAGAGTCGCAGAAGGTGATTTATTCTGGTTCTCCTCTTTTCTGGAAAACCGATCACAAGTAGTGAAATTGGGACCGTTCACTTCTGAAAAACGCACGGTGTCATACGGAGTCCCTCAAGGATCCCCTCTGTCGCCGGTTCTGTTTAACATCTATCTTCGCCCTCTCTTTGAAATCATCAGTAGCCAAAAACTACTTTACCACTCTTATGCAGATGACACACAACTGTATTTTAGCATCTGCAACAAAAAGGATCATCATCTCAGTCTAGAGACATGCCTCTCTTTGATAGAAAACTGGATGACAAAGAGTTATCTTAAACTCAACAGCTCTAAAACAGAATATCTCCTGTTTCACGCCAGTCGTAATAATCAACTTCCTACAACTTGGACACCCCCGCCCATTCTGGGCCAAATCATCACCCCTAGCTCCAAAGTCAAAAGTCTCGGGGTCATCTTTGACACCTATATGACAATGGATGCACAAATAGGGTCAGTAGTCAGCGGATTCCATCATCTGCTGTGCCTACTACGCAGACTTATTCCATTTATTCCCAAAGAAGACGTAGCAGTCGTGGTAGGAACAATTGTGAACTCCAGACTGGACTATGCAAATGCCCTTTACCTCGGACTCCCAAAGTACCAAATCTCTCGTCTGCAAGTCGTTCAAAATACGGCCGCCAGACTTGTGACTGGGAAAAAACCCTGGGAATCAATCTCACCTTCGCTGAGAACCCTTCATTGGTTGCCAGTAAAAGACAGAATTACTTTCAAAGCACTCTGTCTGATTCATAAGTGCATCCATGGAAAGGCCCCCCAATATCTATGCGAAAAAATAAAACCTCACAACTCCAATCGCGTTCTGCGATCCACCAACCAAAATCTGCTGCAGATACCCAAAGCCAAATAAAAGTCCAAAGGAGAAAGAAGATTTGCGCTCCAAGGTCCCAGACTATGGAACGCTTTACCAACCAGCATTCAGTTGGAGGAGAACCACTTGGCCTTCAGAAGAAAGATCAAAACTCATCTCTTTTAATATCAAAGGAGACAGGAACAACAAGTGCCCAGAGGCAATTTAGTTTGCATGTGCTGCGCTATATAAGTTCTTCACTCACTCACTCACTCACCCTATCATTACTGTGCAGGAGTGTGGAGTTTAGCAAGATGGCGGCGACAAAACGTCACTTCCGGAGCAGACTGTGATAGGGAGCGGAATGTGACACTACACCGGTCAGCGGAGTGTCACTGATCTGCCCCGTGTGAAAGGGCCCTTAAAGTGAAATTGGTGCGTTTACAGAACAATACTGAGGCTCCATTCACATCTGTGTTTCCAAATTCAGACACACAGAAAATGTGCGCTTTGCCATGCGTTTCATAAATTCTGCAAATGTGCATCATGTTTGTGTTGTCATCACATGATAAAGGCCCCCAAGTGCGGCAAACACACTGAAAACTTCAGTAACGCACCATGCGTCACTCCAAAAATAGTTCTGGAGCTTCTCTGGGGCGATTGTTGTGTGTAGAACAGTCTATTCAAGTGAATGGGCTGCCCTATGCGTGACAAGTGAAAACACTCCAAAACACACGCGGGAATGTGAGTTTTTGTTAGGTGGTATACACTATGCAATCTGATGTACAATCTATGTACAATTACCTTTAAATTTTCCAGTACTATGGAATAGAGGACAAACCTGGACAATCCATTAAATATGTAGGAAATCAGGCAGGCCCTTGTACTACATAGCCATAGCTCCCAACTGTCCCTGATTTCGAGGGACTGTATCTGATTTGGAGCAATGTCCCTCTGTCCCTCTTTCCTCCTCAGTTGTCCCTCATTTTGGTCTGTTCTATTTAGTTGTATATAAAATGCATTACTTATCTTTCAAAAAGTGTTTCCCAGTGCTAAACCTTTCATCCAATTTCTAAATTGCTGCATTTGTACATTTTAAAAGCCAATATAATGGAATAGTAGTGGTAAAAAAAAGCACAAGTGGATTTAACCACTTTACAACCGGGCCTATTTTGGCACTTCTCTCCTTCATGTAAAAATAATTTTTTTTTTGCTAGAAATTAATCAAAAAATCAAATATTATATGTTTTTTTTAGCAGACACCCTAGGGCAGTGATAGCGAACCCGTGGCATGTGCGCCACTGCCGGCACGTCGAGCCCTCTCTGTGGGCACGCCAGGAGAAATTAGAAAAGCTAGCGGTGACGGCGGTGACATGCAATCGCTCACCGCAAACACTGACATGAGATCGTGCACTGCCCATCGCAAACTACCTTTCCCACAGCTCTCTAGGCCAGTGATGACGGCAGTGACGTGTCTGAGGTGGGAGTGACTAAGGAGCGGCCTGGGGTGACGTGCGGGTAGAAATCCAATCATGGAAGCTGTCCAATGCACAGCGCACCCACCATGAAAAACTACAACTCCCACAAATCTCTGGGGTCAGAGAGAACACGCGCCTGGGATCAGAGGAGACTTGCGGGCGGGAATGAGCTGCCAGAGGGACAGGAGACAGGTAAGATCAATGTGAAGTGGACATGTACAGTGCAGTTACAGACTTTACTAAATTTTGCACAATAAAGGCATTAATTCAGGGAGTGCATGTGTCAGGTAGGTAAATGTTTGTGTAAGGTAGGTGATTGTAATGGTCAGGTAGGTGAGTGTAATAGTCAGGTAGGTGATTGTAATAGTCAGGTAGGTGAGTGTAATAGTCAGGTAGGTGATTGTAATGCTCAGGTAGGTGAGTGTAATGGTCAGTAGGCGAGTGTAATGGTCAGGTAAGTGATTGTAATGCTCAGGTAGGTGATTGTAATAGTCAGGTAGGTTAGTGTAATGGTCAGGTAAGTGAGTGTAATAGTCAGGTAGGTGAGTGTAATAGTCAGGTAGGTGAGTGTAATGCTCAGGTAGGTGAGTGTAATGGTCAGGTAAGCGATTGTAATGCTCAGGTAGGTGATTGTAATGCTCAGGTAGGTGAGTGTAATGGTCAGGTAAGTGAGTGTAATAGTCAGGTAGGTGAGTGTAATGGTTAGGTAGGTGAGTGTAATAGTCAGGTAGGTGAGTGTAATGCTCAGGTAGGTGAGTGTAATGGTCAGGTAGGTGAGTGTAATGGTCAGGTAGGTGAGTGTAATGGTCAGGTAGGTGATTGTAATGGTCAGGTAGGTGAGTGTAATGGTCAGGTAAGTGAGTGTAATAGTCAGGTAGGTGAGTGTAATGGTTAGGTAGGTGAGTGTAATAGTCAGGTAGGTGAGTGTAATGGTCAGGTAGGTGAGTGTAATGGTCAGGTAGGTGAGTGTAATGGTCAGGTAGGTGATTGTAATGGTCAGGTAGGTGATTGTAATGAACAGGTAGGTGATTGTAATGGTCAGTTAGGTGATTGTAATGGTCAGGTAGGTGAGTGTAATGGTCAGGTAGGTGAGTGTAATGGTCAGGTAGGTGATTGTAATGGTCAGGTAGGTGATTGTAATGAACAGGTAGGTGATTGTAATGGTCAGTTAGGTGATTGTAATGGTCAGGTAGGTGATTGTAATAGTCAGGTAGGTGAGTGTAATAGTCAGGTAGGTGAGTGTAATAGTCAGATAGGTGATTGTAATGCTCAGGTAGGCGAGTGTAATGGTCAGTAGGTGAGTGTAATGCTCAGGTAAGTGATTGTAATGCTCAGGTAGGTGAGTGTAATGGTCAGGTAAGTGAGTGTAATAGCCAGGTAGGTGAGTGTAATGGTCAGGTAGGTGAGTGTAATGGTCAGGTAGGTGATTGTAATGGTCAGGTAGGTGATTGTAATGAACAGGTAGCCGATTGTAATGCTCAGGTAGGTGATTGTAATGGTCAGGTAGGTGAGTGCATGTGTCAGGTAAGTGAGTGTAATGGTCAGGTAGATGATTGTAATAGTCAGGTAGGTGAGTGCATGTGTCAGGTAGGTGAGTGTAATGGTCAGGTATGTGATTGTAATGCTCAAGTAGGTGAGTGTAATGGTCAGGTAGGTGAGTGTAATAGTCAGGTAGGTGATTGCAATGGTCAGGTAGGTGATTGTAATGGTCAGGTAGGTGAGTGTAATGGTCAGGTAGGTGAGTGCATGTGTCAGGTAGGTGAGTGTAATGGTCAGGTAGGTGAGTGCATGTGTCAGGTAGGTGAGTGTAATGGTCAGGTAGGTGAGTGCATGTGTCAGGTAGGTGAGTGTAATGGTCAGGTAGGTGAGTGTAATGGTCAGGTAGGTGAGTGTAATGGCCAGGTAGGTAAGTGCATGTTGCACAGTGCATTCTGAGCACAACACATTCCTAGACCCTGTTTTCTAAGCATATCTGGCAGAATTGTACGTTTTTGGTCCCCTACGGCTCATTCAGAGGGATAATCAGTCTCATCCTCTGTACAGAGCCGCTGGTAGGTTTGTTTCTGTGTTGGCACTTTGAAAAAAAAATGGTTTTGTGTCGCGGATTGGGCACTTGGGCTCAAAAAGGTTCGCCATCACTGCCCCAGGGAGTAAAATGACGGTCATTACAACGTTTTATCTTGCATGGTATTTGCGCAATAATCTTTCAAACGCCTTTTTTTTTTTTATTTGTTTCATGAATTAAAAAAATAACAAAACAGTAAAGTTAGCCCAATTTTTTTGTAAAATAGGAATGATTATGTTACACCAAATAAATAGATACCTAACATGTCACGCATGGAATGGCGCCAAACTTCGATACTTAAAAATCTCCATAGGCAACGCTTTGACATTTTTTACAGATTACCAGTTTAGATTTACAGAGGAGATCGAGTGATAGAATTTATGCTGGCACTCTAACGCACGCGGCGATACCTCACATTTGTGGTTAAAACAGCGTTTACATATGTTGGCGGGACTTACGTGTGCGTTCGCTTCTGCACGCAAGCGGGGACAGGGGTTGTAACGGTCACCACCGCTCACTGGCTGGCTGACCTGAATTAACACCTTTCAAAAGCATGTGTGCCCAGATTGAATAGCTAACCGCTTTTGATATTTGAAGACATCCTGCAAACATGAATTATAATTAATGTCCCTTATTAATGTCTTCTGTAACATATGAATTATGATTCTTTGTCACCCTATGGCCCTAGTGGCCATAAGGTGACCCTAGACATAGGAATATCTCAGTCTGTCACGGTGCATTCCGTTACAGGGGCGTTTTAATTTGTTTATTTTTTTACTTATTTATATATATTTTTTACACTTTTTTTTTTTTTTTTTTATCACTTTTATTCTTATTACAAGGAATGTAAACATCCCTTGTAATAGGAATGTGTTGACAGGTCCTCTTTATGGAGAGATGCGGGGTCAAAAAGACCCCGCATCTCTCCTCCAGGTTGGAAAGCATGAGATCGGTGATTTTTTTTTTTACCGATCTCATGATCAAGTGTTGCCCACTGTTTACTTACAGGTACCCGGGCGTGACGTCATCACATCGCGCCCAGGCCTCCGACGGTCATAGAGATGACTGGTGACCATCTGGTCACCAGTCATCTCTATGCTTCTTGCCGATGCCGGACGATTCCTTTTCCGGGCCCCCGATGGCATGGGAGAGCCCGGAGAAGCACCGGATGACGGCGGGAGGGGGGAATTTCCCCTCCCACCGCCTATAAGAATGATCAAGCGGCGGAACCGCCGCTATGATCATTTTTATGGTGCGCAGGATCGCTGAAGGCATGGATATCTGAATGATGCCTCTAGCTGCAGGCATCAGTCAGATATCCCCCCGCAAAGCCCAGGACGTCATATGACGTCCACCCAGGATGGGAGATCCCATCTGTGGACGTCATATGACGATGGGCCGGTATTGAAGTGGTTAAAAGCCAGCACCTACACTTTTTGTAGCTGCTGACTTTTAATAGACATAAAAAACATCTGGAATTGTCCTTTAACCTTTTTTTTGGTTACTTCTTCTTTAAGGGGGTGTGGCGTGGGTGTGTTCTATGCCTACATATGTTTGCTAGTAGGTGTCCCTTATTCCCATCTAAAAATGTTGGGAGGTATGCATTGCTCAGTGGTCATCAACCCTGTCCTCAGGGCCCACTAACAGGCCAGGTTTGCAAGATGAAATACATCACAGGTGATATCATTTGCTGCTCAGTGATTGCAGTATTCTAGTCTGCATCTCCTCAAGGTAATACATAAAATCTGGCCTGTTAGTGGGCCCTGAGGACAGGGTTGATGACCACTGGGCCATAGCTGATGGGAGATCTAAAGGAGATTGTACAATCAGATTGTATAGTAAGTGGGTGGAAGGTGGTATTGTAATGAGGGAGGTGTGGTCCAGAGTGGTGAACACACCCTATCGTGCCCTCTTCTGTGATGCTGCAAGGAAGTGATGACTTCTGGGAGATGACCTAACAGGAAGTAAATGCTGATACAGGCTACAGGAAGTGATGTCATCTAAAAATCCATTCAAAGACTGACAAGATTCTAAATATCATGTGAATGAGGTAAGTGGGAGAAATGCACATTAAGGGAGCTGGCTCAGAAATGGCATTGAAAAATGCTTCTATTTATTATGAAAAGTAAAATTCTGACCAAAAAGGTAAACTTATCCTTTTACCACCTCAACACTGGGCACTTTCACCCCCTTCCTGCCCAGACCATTTTTTAGCTTTCAGTGCTGTCACTCTTTGAATGACAATTGTGCGGTCATGCTAATCTGTAACAATGTGACAGTCTTCATCAATTTAGGTCAATATGTATTCTGCTACATTTTTTTGGGGGGGGTAAAAAAATCCCAATAAGACCCCTTTTCACAATGGGGCGGTTTGCAGGCGCTATTGCGCTAAAAATAGCGCCTGCAAACCGACCTGAAACAGTGCCTGCTGTTTCCCCATTGCGAAAGACCCCGGGGGGTTTCACACTGTATCGGTGCGCTAGAAGGACCGCTCCAAAAGTCCTGCTAGCCGCCTCTTTGGAGCGGTGTGTTTACCGCTCCTTCCCATTGAAAGCAATAGGAAACCGCAAAATCGTGGTTATACTGCTGGCAATGCGCCTCTGCCTATTAACACTTTTTTGCCCGCTAGCGGAGGGTAAAACCACACCACTAGCGGCCAAATACTGCCGTAGTTCCAACGGGAAAGTACCGCTAAAAATAGTGGCGCTTTACCGCCACCGCACTTCCCATCCCAGTGTGAAAGGGGCCCAAGCGTATGTAGCGCCCCTGTACTTTCAAGTACGGACACTGTTAAAATTTAGGGGGGATAAGAGGGTTACACAGCTGTCATCCATATGATTTGTGTTAGTTTAGTGCTGTGCTGTTGTTTCATTCTGTGTTCCATAGATGCCTGTCCATCTTGGAGCGTCGGGTGGTGGCAGTGGAGACCAGAGAGAGCGCCTTCTTGCCAGCAGCCAATTAGAGGAGGTTTTCCCTTGCGAGGCATGCTGGGGGAGGGTACTTCTTTAGGGCGCCATCTTAGCATCGGGAGTTCGAGGTTGGATCCGGGTGTGGCACCCACCTTCAGGGTGTGCGCTCATCATGGGCCCCGGCGTTATGGCCTACCAGGCCGGGGCGCATGTGCTACGCGGAGTTCCTGACTCTGGGCCCGGAGCAACTAAAGCTGCAGAGAGGCCCCAGTGACTTACTGGGTCCCCACTTCTATTAGAAGATCCCAAGCGAGTTGTGCTGTTCGGTGGGGAGTCAGTCTGAGGAGAGCCCGGAGGCAGGCGATCCAATAAGACCCAGACGAACCATCTGGGATCAAGGTGACCGGACACTGGGAGTTTGTTTTATGGCAACCTGTCAGTCGATCACCCAAAATCAAAACCTACCTGAAGACAATTCAGGCACTACTTTACTGCGAAGGAATCGCTCCACCAAGTTACGTCTCAGAGCAAGGGCCTGTGGCAGAGGTACCTCTCCTATTCCATTGAGCCAAGTCTGTGGCAGAGGCGTGTTTCCTTCTCAGGGTTCCGAGTGATACTCCGGCTGCCAGTTCTGTGATAGAGACTGTCCGGTACACTACACCCTCTCCGGCTGGAGTGGTGACAAAGCAAAGGTATCGTTGAAGCAGGAATGCTTCTGTACATAGTTAAGGTCTGCACCTGCAACTTCTTCTTTCACCACCTTCCTCTATTCACCTGAAGTTACCTGTTGCCGTGTTGGCACAAGAAAAAAAGCACAGAAAACCTTGCTGTTTGGACATTCTATCATTACTTGCACCATCTACTTTTCATCATACCCCTAGACATGCTACAGAGTAGGGTTGTCCCGATACCAGTATCGGTATTCTGGACCGATACTGAGCATTTGCAGGAGTACTTGTACTCCCGCAAATGCCCCCGATGCCTCATCCGATACTACCCCCCGCCGCCGCCTGGTTAAACAGTGTGCGGGGAACATTACAGCTTTCATTTGAATAGCTGTAGTGTTTCCCGCCACGCTGCGTATAGACACTCCCCCTTGCTCGGGATTGGAACGGTGATCTGTCCTTTCCCGTGCAAGGGGGAGTGTCTATACGCGGTGCAGCGGGGAACACTACAGCTATTCAAATGAAAGCTGTGATGTTCCCCTGCACGCTGATTAACCATGCGGCGGCGGCGGCATCTAGGTATGGGGGGACATGGCTGGATATATGGGGGACATGGCTGGATATATGGGGGACATGGCTGGATATATGGGGGACAAGGCTGCATATGTGGGGGGACATGGTTGCATATGGGGACACATTTTAAAAAAAGTATCGGTATCTGCGAGTATTTGAAAAAAAGTATCGGTACTTGTACTCGGTCCTAAAAAAGTGGTATCGGGACAACCCTACTACAGAGGTAACATGTCAGTCCCAAATATAACCAGCGGCTCCTTCGGGGGTAGCGATACACATATATTGATTGTTTGCGTAAAACTATAGCGTCTACAAATATTGGGATATATTTACCTTTTTTTTTTTTTTTTTTACTAGTAATTGTGGCGTTCATCAACTTATACTGGGGCTACAACACTGCAGCGGACATTGACACTTTTTCGGGAACCAGTGACACCAATACAGTGATAAGTGCTAAAAAAAATAAAAAATGCACTGTCGCTGTACCAGGTCCTGGCGGACACTGAGTCCTCTGGACCTGCTTATTGGCTGCCGCTGTGTCTAATCGCAGCGAGAGCGAGCCGCCAGTGGCGCACATGCGTGCGTGCCCCAGACCAGGAAGTGCAGGATCATGTAATAGGTATGTGATGCTACGCAGCAGTGCTGCCTTGCCGCCGTATATGACGGTTAAAAGCGGCATTTCTTTTTACGCCCAGTGTGCATGAGGTTTTTGTCTTCACATTTCTCAGCTGATAATTAGTGTGAGTAATCGGTGAGATAAAATGTGTGAAGGTCACCAACAAATGTGTGATGGATCCAAGGGACCTTGGGTGTTCCTGACTAGGGATGAGCTCCGGCGTGTTCGCACGTGCAGAGCCCGCTAGGAAGTCGGCACTGCTCTGCGCTAATCACAGGCAGTGAGACATTAGCGGATCTTTGCAGCTATGCATCGGGAAATGTCTCCCTGCCTGTGATTAGCGCAGCGCCATGACAACTTCCTGGCGGGCTCTGCACGTGGACTGTGCGAACACGCCGGAGCTCACCTCTATTCCTGACTTCACCCAACTGTATCGGAAAATAAAACGTGGGACTTGTCCAAAACTTTCACCAACAGACTAAACACTGGTAACAGAATTTCCCGCTCATTTACCTTCTTCTTCTTCTAAATGGAATATTTTAGCTTTCAATTCGTGAATAATACAGACTGTTCCTTTACATGAGAGGAACCTGTATATATTATTAATGCACCTATTTAAGCTATAAATTTCCTGTAAGACACTCCAAGTACAGTATTTATTAATACTATCATTTGCAGCCTCTCCTGTGCTGGATGAATGCATGAATTATGTATTAAACAGACTTCTCATGCACATGATGTAAAGCTGAATGGCTTTGATTTCCCATGTCTTATATACAGAATGTTTTCTTATATAATTATGTCCATTAAAGAACCTTTAATACATTAAGGCCAATAGGATGTGTTAAGAAATGTAAGTTAAAAATAATGCTTAAAGTGTATCTGATCGCTCACAATGAACTTCTCTTATTTGTTTCCCTTTGGTTAGTAATACAGTACAACTGATCATGTTTTGTTATGTCTGTGTAAGTGCAAAAAATATTGATCCTGCCAGAAACGTTGTGTACTGAGACTGTGCACTCTGCCTGCTGGCTAGCTTGTATTAGTTCTGGCTATCTCTTCGGACTACATAACACCTTTCCCTATGTTACGGGGAAGAGGAGAGGGGTAGGCATCAGTGGCGGCTGGTGCTCAAAATTCTTGGGGGGCGCAAACAAAAAAAAACAATTGCAGCCTCACTGTGCCCATCAAATGCAGCCACTGTGCCATCAATTGTCACCACTGTGTTGTGCCATGAAACGCAGCCACTGTGCCATGCCATGAAACGCAGCCACTGTGCCATGCCATGAAACGCAGCCACTGTGCCATGCCATGAAACGCAGCCACTGTGCCATGCCATCAAACGCAGCCACTGTGCCATCAATTGTCACCACTGGCATGCCATCAAACGCAGCCACTGTGGCATGCCATCAAACACAGCCACTGTGCCATCAATTGTCACCACTGTGGCATGCCATCAAACGCAGCCACTGTGCCCATCAATTGTCGCCACTGTGCCCATTGATGCCACTGGCTCTGATAGGCACTTCCACACAGCCAACCAGCATGAATCTATGTATTTTAGTGGTGGTGCAAGAGCCAGAGGGGGCGGCTGGTGCTCACAATTTTTGATGGGTTGCAAAAAAAAACACAATTGCAGCCTCACTGTGCCCATCAAATGCAGCCACTGTGCCATCAATTGTCACCACTGTGCCATGCCATCAATTGTCACCACTGTGCCATGCCATCAAATGCAGCCACTGTGGCATGCCATCAAATGCAGCCACTGTGGCATGCCATCAAATGCAGCCACTGTGGCATGCCATCAAATGCAGCCACTGTGGCATGCCATCAAATGCAGCCACTGAGCCATGCCATCAAACGCAGCCACTGTGCCCATCAATTGTCGCCACTGTGCCCATTGATGCCACTGGCTCTGATAGGCACTTCCACACAGCCAACCAGTTGCGGTTATTCAGGTGGCCGGCGCTCACCATCCAGCCATCTGGATAGTCTGCGGCAGCGGTGAAAATACATGGATTCATGCAATGCATGAATCTATGTATTTCAGTGGTTATGCAAGAGCCAGAGGGGGCGGCGCTTCGGCGCTAAGGTGCTAAGTGTACGGTTTTTGTGTAAGCTGCCAGTGCAGGTAAATTTAAGCTAGTCGGCTTCGGCGCTAAGGTGCTAAGTGTACGGTTTTTGTGTACGCTGCCAGTGCAGGTAAATTTAAGCTAGTCCTTAGTGGTTTAGTGTAGCAGTAGATGACTGACATGTACTTTAGCTCTTGGGCGCCTCCCCTGTTTCCAGGGAGAATGTTGCCCACCCTCCACTCACATGGAGAACAGGTAAGTTGCATTCAAATCCGGTTGCTGGGCTGAAGAGATGAAAGTGGGACTGCAAGTCACAGCAAGTCTTCATGCTTGAAAAAGAGGTGCAGCCTTTTTTCCACCAATGGCTTGCTAGCTTCGAAACATGTCACATGTGTGTGATGTCATCCCCATAAAAACGAAAACCGCATTGGTGATCTAATTGCAGTTTGTGGTTAAAAAAAAAGCTGCATTTGTGGTTAAAAATTACATAAATTGTATTTGGGTACAGTTTCGCACGACCGCGCAATTGTCTGTTAACCACTTAAAGCGGAGTTCCACCCAAAAACTTCCACTTAATCCCCTCCCTCTTACATGGCATGTAATTTTTTTTGGGGGGGGGGAGTGGGGGCTTCAGTAGGAGTGGGACTTCCTGTCCCACTTCCTGCTTCCGCCGAGGGGCTGGTAAGGCGATTAGGCCTAATCGCCTTACTGCAGCCCCTCCCTTTGGCGATCGTCTAGGACACTGACAGGTCCTAGGCGATCGCCCTTCCAATCAGCGCCGCATGCGCAGTGCGGCTCGCGCATGCGCAGTGGGTGCCCGGCCGTGAAGCCGAAGGCTGTCACAGCTGGGTGCCCACAGTCTTTGTTTTTTTCATTTATATAATTGTAGCACCCTTAGGTAGGTGCTAAGTGTACGGTTTTTGTGTAAGCTGCCAGTGCAGGTAAATTTAAGCTAGTCCTTAGTGGTTTAGTGTAGCAGTAGATGACTGACATGTACTTTAGCTCTTGGGCGCCTCCCCTGTTTCCAGGGAGAATGTTCTGGAAAAGGGGCAGGGCAAGGAGCTGGAGTGACATGGGGTACATGTGAGGAGCTCTGACCAATCCCCAACTAGGATTGGCAGGGGGTAGGCCTCCTACATATACCCATGGTAAGCCTGCTGGAGGAGGACTTGTCGGCTGGGTGAACTGGATGATGGAGCGCTAGACTGTCGTGTCTGAGAGAATCCCTATCTGGGGTGGGGTGTACCTCAGACAGATGAGCTCGGGTGTGGGGAGGGAGCCTTTTACTTGGTCATGGAGAGGTGTCCTGGAACAGGAGCAGGAGGAGACAGTTGGTCCGCACGTCATCCAGGAAGGATTTATGGCAGGCGTCGTTCAGTGAAAGCACAGTGGAGAGATCTGGAAGAGGCATGCCAGGGGAGCTGGATATAAAGCCAGAGGGAGAGACTGTGGAGTTTGTGTCAAATCGATGCAGCCATAAGGGTGGGCAAGATTTGCAAGTCGGACTTGCTGGAATCAGTAATCCATGACCTTTTATTCTTCTCAAGTAAACGGTTGCTGCCATAAAGGGAGTGCTGCAGGCCCTGGGCTACAAGGGGTCATCGAGTAAATTAACTGGGACTTATTCAGAGTGAGGCCTAGTCATGTTCTGATGGTGTGACAGGATTACTAGACGTGGACAGTAAAGTAGTGTGCTGGAGGAAGAAGTGTTCTGAGGTAAAAGACTGTCAAGGAATATGCTGGAGGAAGAAGTGTTCTGAGGTAAAAGACTGTCAAGGAATATGCTGGAGGAAGAAGTGTTCTGAGGTAAAAGACTGTCAAGGAATATGCTGGAGGAAGAAGTGTTCTGAGGTAAAAGACTGTCAAGGAATATGCTGGAGGAAGAAGTGTTCTAAGGTAAAAGACTGTCAAGTGAAGAGTCAGCCATCTTGTTCTTTTGAAGTGTGACGCAGTTACTATATTCTTAAAAGTACAAGAAAAGGGGCGCCTCTGAGTATGCATACCTCCCAACCCGCACGGATTTTGCAGGACTTTCCCGCACAGACTGCATTTTCCCGCAGTCCCGCAAACGGGTTAATTTTCCCGCACAGGAAGCTGTGCAAGAAGGGGGAGCACTGAAGGAGGAGGAAAAGATCTGAGGGGAGACATGCTGACAGGCTGTGCACAGGTAAGAGGCAACAACTGCAATCCTAGGCAACCCCCCAACTTTGATCCGCACCCCCCCCCCCCCCACGCTCAACAACTTCGATCCCCGCCAATCCCCCCGCTCAGCGCTTAATAACTTGAAGAATGTCCCGCAGTGGATTTTTTAAATGTTGGAAAGTATGGAGTATGTATCATAAGAATAATTTAATAAACAACAACATCCACTCACATGGAGAACAGGTAAGTTGCATTCAAATCCGGTTGCTGGGCTGAAGAGATGAAAGTGGGACTGCAAGTCACAGCAAGTCTTCATGCTTGAAAAAGAGGTGCAGCCTTTTTTCCACCAATGGCTTGCTAGCTTCGAAACATGTCACATGTGTGTGATGTCATCCCCATAAAAACAAAAACCGCATTGGTGATCTAATTGCAGTTTGTGGTTAAAAAAAAGCTGCATTTGTGGTTAAAAATTACTTCCACTTAATCCCCTCCCCCTTACATGGCATGTAATTTTTTTTGGGGGGGGAGTGGGGGCTTCAGTAGGAGTGGGACTTCCTGTCCCACTTCCTGCTTCCACCGAGGGGCTGGTAAGGCGATTAGGCCTAATCGCCTTACTGCAGCCCCTCCCTTTGGCGATCGTCTAGGACACTGACAGGTCCTAGGCGATCGCCCGTCCAATCAGCGCCGCATGCGCAGTGCGGCTCGCGCATGCGCAGTGGGTGCCCGGCCGTGAAGCCGAAGGCTGTCACAGCTGGGTGCCCACAGTCGCAATGAGGATGCTGGCTGGGGAGGGGGGGAGAGGAGCGGAGCCCCGGTCGGCGCGTCGCTGGAACGTGGAGAAGGTAAGTGTCTGTTTATTAAAAGCCAGCAGCTACACTTTTTGTAGCTGCTGACTTTTAATAAACATTTACATTTGGGTGGAACACTCCTTTAAGAACCGCCTCCTGCACATTTACGTCGGCAGGATGGCATGGCTGGGCACATGCATGTACAGGTACGTCCTGTGCTAGTGCCCAGCCGTGGGTCGCAGGTGTGCGCCCGCGACCCGGTCCAAAGCTCCGGGACCCGCAGACGCAATTGCCGCTGGAGTCCTGCGATCGGTCCCCGGAGCTGAAGAACGGTGAGAGCCGTTTGTAAACACGGCTTCCCCATTCTTCACTGTGGCGGCGTCATCAATCGTGTAATCCCTTTTATTGATACACAATTATTTATTTTATTGATACACAATCGATGACGTCACACCTACAGCCACACCCCCCTACAGTTGTAAACGCACATTAGGTCACACATAACCCCTTCAGCGCCTCCTTGTGGTTAACTCCCAAACTGTCAATTAGTAGTAAAAAAAAAAAATAATTAATAAAAATGCAATAAAACTATCCCCTATTTAGTAAACGCTATAAATTTTGCGCAAACCAACCGATAAACACTTATTGCGATTTTTTTTATTTTATTTATTTTTTATTTTAATTTTTTACCAAAAATAGGTAGAAGAATACATACGAATAGGTAGAATCGGCCTAAACTGAGGAATAAAAATATTTTTTTATATATAAAAAATATAGCATTTTTTTCAAAATTGTCGCTCTATTTTTGTTTATAGCGCAAAAAATAAAAACCGCAGAGCTCTTTTTTGTGGGGAAAAAAAGGACGCCAATTTTGTTTGGGAGCCACGTCGCACGACCGTGCAGTGCCGGATCGCAAAACCTGTCCGGGTTTTTTAGCTGCGTAAAGGTCCGGGTCTTAGCCCTGGTTCACAGAACCTGGGCTAAAGTGGTAAGTAATGCACTGCGGTAAAAATGGCCTGGTCATTAAGGGGGTAAACCTTGAGGTCAAGTGGTTAAGAAGGCAAAAATGTTATATTTTACCCAAAAAAATAAAAAAGGTGTTTTAAACCTTTCTCTACTCTACAAAGCTGTTCTTTTTTAACATATGACATTTATAAAATGCAAACAATTACAATAGTTATCCTCTAATTACATTGAGTCAGCTACACAATCAGGGTAATTGCTATGTGTAAGTAATTAAAAGGATGCGTTTTAAACCCCAGTTATACAGAGCTGATTAAAACAACGTAGAAACCGGTGAAATGTATTAAATCCGTGTTGTGAATTGCCAAGTAATCAGTAGTGGAAGATCAGCAATCAGCCATGCTGGCACCTATTAAGCCTGGACTCTGGAGTGGAAAGCTGTATGGAATGATGAGCTCTACACACTAGGTAATGTCTGGACTTTCATGAATCGGGATTACATCCACTTCACTCGCACCACTATAAGGAAATCGGGCAAATCTTTTAGTCCGAGGAACGATCGTACGATGTTCTGACAGTGTGTACACAACTTTCCAAGTGGTCATTTCTAGACATATTATTGTTTTTTAGTAGTGACTTGTATTTGGCTATTTTTTTCCTCCAATAAATCTACAGCCTTAGGGCAGACCGCTGAGGTCCACCTGTCAGTTTTTTAGGCGGACCTGAACGGACGATGCGTGCAGGTCTATGGAGCCACAGATGTCGGCGATGACATGTCTGCTGACGTCCGACCCGCGAAAATGTGACGGATGGAAACCCTATTTTCCATCCGTCTGGAGGATTGGATCGGATGAAAATGGACTCTATGGTATGTCTTCATCCGATTCCCCCATAGGGGAGAGCGGCGCTCTGACAGGTCGGTCCCTGCACAGTGTGAAAGGGCCCTTAGAGGTCCCAAGGTTTTATATTTCTCCATAAGTCAGGATTGAGCTCTGTATAAGATTTATATTGCTCATCGCATTGGACAGGTCTGTCCAACAACTATTTTTTTTTGTTTTAATTTTTTTTTTTTATAATTTTTCAATACTCTTCATTAACCGTCAATCATACACTTGGTGCTGGACACCATCAGGGCTATAGTTTTGCGCTGCACAAATTTGTATGTTTTGTCTCCATAGACTCAAAGTGGTTGTAAACTTTTGTGTTTTTTTTTTTCACCTTAATGCATCCTACGCATTAAGGTGAAAAAACACCTTGCAGTCGCCGCCCCCCCGAGCCCCCATTTTACTTACCTGAGCCCCGAATCTCAGTGTGCATGATCCCACGTTGCTTTCCCCCTGGTCTTGTTCGCTATTCATTGGATGATTGATATAAGCATAGTCATTGGCTCCCGCTGCTGTCAATCACATCCAATGACGCGGCTCCCGGGGGGGGGGGGCGGGGCCGAGTCGTACAATTGGCGGCTATGGACGCCGATTGTATGGCACATGAGCACCCACAAGCTAACCCTCTTGGGAGAGTGCTTTGCAGAGGGGGTTGGCTTTTGAGTGGAAGAGGCGCTGTGGGACCCCTAGAACAGGAGGATGAGGGCCACCCTGTGCAAATCGAAATGCACAGTGGAGGTTAGTATGACATGTTTGTTTTTTGTTTTTTTAATAATCTTCAAACCTTTAATACCCCTTTAAGCCTCGTACACACGATCAGATTTTTGTCGGACAAAGCGTAGGACTTTTGTCTGAAGGGCATTGGTCGTGAACTTGTATTGCATACAAACAGCAAAGAATTGTCAGCCAACAAACACGAAACATGTTATTTTTTCAGTTCTTTAGCGACACCCTTTGGGCACCTTCTGCTAATGTTGTGTTATGGTGAGCATTGCTAGTGAGCATATGTGTTTGCACTTTGGAGTTTTGTCTGACGGACTTGTGTACACACAATTGGACAATCCGACAACACACATTTGTTGTCGGGGAAATTTAAAAACATGCTATCCCACATTTGTTGGCGGAAAATCCGACAACAATTGTCGGAAGGAGCATACAAACAGTCAGATTTTCCGACAACAGCCTGTCATCACACAATTTCCGTTGGATAATCCAATCGTGTGTACAGGCTTTAATTCAGCTGCAGACCAATTGCCTTTGTCATGTATCGCATCTGAATCCAGAGCGCTGGTCCTTTCCCCATTGGGGAGTTTTTTTTTTCTTTTGGGTGTTCTGCTTTAACCACTTCAGCTGATACTTTTCTAAAGCGATGGGCTTGGCTAACTTTTTTATTTCCGCTATAGGCCTGTTTACTCAGCAATAACTTTAGTAAGGATGGGTTCACGCTACTGAGAATTGGATGCGGATTTCCCATCCAATTCGCATGACAGGAGATTGTGACTGGTTCTCTATGGAGCTGGTTCACATATCTACAAAGCGGCTCTGGTGTGAATTGTACAGGAGTCCTGTGTGCCTTCTCGTCCGTTTTCAGGTCTGAATTCAGACTGAAATGGTAAACGGGGGATAAACCGGACCCCTGCTGTGAGCCGCAGTGTGAACCCAGCCTAAAACCTCCATTGTTTTTTTGACAATGTATACTTAGACAATATTTCTCAAAAAAATAAATAAAAAATCTAACTTTTTTTTTTCTAATTTGACCATTTATTGTTTTTTGTAAAGGTAGTGTTGTTGCTGTGAAGAAAAATAAACAAAATATTTTATTTTATAATTTGTTGTCTAAAATGATGTTTCTGGTGACAAAATGTTATTTACAAAATGAAAAAAATACACTTTTCTTTTTTGATTTTGCCCCCCCCCTTTTTTTTTTCTTTATGCAAAATAAAAAAAATTGTAAAAATAAATAGAAATAACAAAAAACAGAAAAGTAACAGCCAAGGACAGAAAAGAGTCTGACCACGTTCACATCAGGCTGTTTTTGACATGCGATTTGACATGTTAAATTTTGTGCCAAATTTCCGGCAACGGCATCGTCCGAATCGATGCGGCACTGTGCTGATTCCCAAAAGTAGTTCTTGCACTACTTTTGGCGACCTCGGGCGATTTGAGTAGGCATCTGTGCATGAACCCACACAGATGTCTGCAAATCGCAGCGGAAGTCAGACTGAAATGCTGGGTTGAAATCAAACTGGCCCTCGGTGTGAACGTGGGCTTAAAGCGGTTGTATACCCGCTATTGAAGAAATCTTTTTTTCCCCCACCTGAAAGGCAAAAGGCATAATCAGCTAGTATGCCCCGCATACTAGCTGATTATGAAATACTTACCTCGGAACGAGGTGAAGAGCACTTACCTGGTCCACGCCGAGCGAGATGTCATCTTGCTCCGGCGTGTCTTCCGGGTATCGCCGCTCCAGCGCTGTGATTGGCTGGAGCGGCGACGTCGTCACTCCCGCGCATGCGCACGGGAGACTTCAATTCGGCAAGGTCCGGCGGCTGCCGGTCCTTTCGCCGAGGATCCCCGCTGCGCATGCGCCGGTGCAATCAGCGGCGCATTGCGGGGAGAATATCTCCTAAACTGTACAGGTTTAGGAGATATTCTTTATACCTACAGGTAAGCCTTATCATAGGCTTACCTGTAAGTGAAAGTGGTAGTATAGAGTATACTACCACTTTAATTAGGGTTGGCTAAAGTGGTTCTAAAGGCTTGTTTTTTTATTTTCTAAATAGGTTTCATTAAAGGTTTTTTTTTTTTTTTTTTTTTTTTTAATCTTAATAGCTTCCTTTACCTTAATGCAGTGCTGTTTTCATGTCCTCATTGTTCATTTTTTCTCTCAAGTTGCTGTAATTCTTCTCTGATCTCCACACTTCCTGGTTGTCTGTTTCCTGATCACCACAGTACTGGGAGCTTTCTCTCTGTGGTCACTAATCAAGGAGGTGTGATTACTGTGTGTCTAAAACCCCTCAGCACCAATGAGTTTCGTTTTACAAACCATCACTGCCCTGTATTGGCTCTGTGGCTCTGTGGCTCTGTACATCAGAGAGACATGAAACGGCATGCAAAAACTAAACTGAAACTGCAGGTACATTATATGATTAATTTTTATCTATTTTTAATCGTTTTTTAAAAGGAATCGGTTAACTATTATGTCTCTATACCCTGTAAAATTTCAGCAACATTTTTTTTTTCCTTTACAACTCCTTTAAACTAGTGCATTGTTGGTTCACTTACCTTTTCCTTCAATTTCCCTTCTAAATGTTTTTTTCTTTGTCTGAATTTCTCCACTTCCTTTTCCTCCTCAGTAAGCTTGCCCCCATCATCCGAGCTGTTCTGGCTGGGGGTTAGTCAGCATGCTCACCCCCTCCCTTGGGACTACATCCCTGCGGGGAGATGCTTGTAGTCCCAAGGGAGGGGGCAAGCACGCTGACTAGAAGCGAAATTGAAGGTAAAGGTAAGTGAGCCAACAATGCACTAGCTTAAAGCGGATGTCCCCCTGAAAAAAAATATTAAAAGCCAGTACAAATACTGCAGCTACTGACTTTTAACACTTACCTGTCCTGGAGTCCAGCGGCATC
Source organism: Rana kukunoris (assembly GCA_029574335.1). Taxonomy (NCBI): domain Eukaryota; kingdom Metazoa; phylum Chordata; class Amphibia; order Anura; family Ranidae; genus Rana; species Rana kukunoris. Next base: position 146,552,749 of record CM056057.1, on the reverse strand, counting down.
CGCAGCAAAGGACGAGCGATCGCTTGTCACCCTGCTGCTCTCCCCTCCATCCACGGTGAGGGAACCAGAAAGTGAAGCGCTCCGGCTTCACTGCCCGGTTCCCTACGGCGCATGCGCGAGTCGCGCTGCGCCCACCGATTGGCTCCCGCTGTGTGCTGGGAGCCGAGTGTTCCCAGCACACAACGGGGGACAGACGGGATGTGAAGAAATACCCGTCTTTTACCAGAGACTGGCCGGAAGTTTAGACAGGTATCTGCACCCCCTCCCCCCTGAAAGGTGTCAAATGTGACACCGGAGGGGGGAGGGTTCCAATCAGCGGAAGTTCACTTTAGGGTGGAGTTCCCCTTTAAAGGAACCTATTTAACAACAGCTACAGTCTGTAAATGGACAATGAAGGGAAAAATTCTTGCACTGTCTACATGTAATAAAATACAATTATTTGTGTATCTCTATCTGTCTGGAGGTCAGCTTTACACAGCATATGTGAGAATCCTGCCAACCTTTTCATGCCCTTTTTGTGCTCTTGCTTAGTAATTGCTACCTTGACACCAACGCTGTGTAGCAGATCCATTGTGCTGCAGGGAGGGAGAGAAGGGCACAGCACAGGAAAGGCAAACACTCACAAGCAGTTGCTAAGAGAAATGCGGCTGTGACTGACAAGCTACAAATAGACCTGCCAGTGCCGCCGCCGAACACACAATAGATGTTTTCTTATGACGGTACATTACAGCACACTTTTCATGTGAAGGTGGAGGCGTTTTTTTTTTTTTTTGCTTTGACTGAGCATACCCTTCTCCTCCATAAAAGTCAATCGCAGCACTTCAAGCAGGTCTAGTTTTTGTCATTTAGAGTCCAACTCTAGTATTTTAGCAGCAATATTTTTTACTTATAGTGATTGGTTTGCGCAAAAGTGGCTACAAAATAGGGGATAGAATTCTGTTTTTTTTTATTATTATTATTTGTTTTTACTAGTATTGGCGGCGATCTGCGTTTTTTTTTTTTTGTCAGGCCTGCGATATTGTGGCGGACACATCGGACACTTTTGACACATTTTTGGGACCATTCATTTTTTTTACAACGAACAGTGCTATAAATGCACTGATACTGTATAAATGTAACTGGCAGGGAAGGGGTTAAATGTGTTCCCTGGGAGTAATTTTTTACTGTGGGGGGAGGTGACCGATGCTGTGTCCCTATGTACAAGGGACACACCATCGGTCTCCTCTCTCCCTAACAGGACATGGAGCTCTGTGTTTACACACAGAGCTCCACGTCCCTGCTCTGTCACTGCTGATTGCAGGTACCTGGCGAACATCGCGGCCACCAGGCACGTGCATCAGCATCTCGGCGATGTGTCCCCCAGTGGCCGGAGGACCCAAGGCCGTAAAAATAAAGCCTCCCGGCATTGTAGAGCCACCTTGTGGCCGGCTTTTTACAATGGCCCCGGTCTGAAGTAGTTAAGTCAGCAGCTAATTTAAGGATAGGGGACTCTTGGGACCCTGATGTAAGGGGGAATGACTTTGGGGACCCTAATGAAAGGGATAAACTCTGATGTAAGGTGGTCAGGTAAGGGGGAGGGGTGACCTAAAGCTGTGTAAGAGGCCCCAAAATGTTTGATGGCTGCCCTGTTCCCCACACACTGCGCCAACGTTCCACATACTGCTGTGGATTGGATGATGTTGGCTGGAGACAAAGCTGTCTTTGTGAAGAGGACATATCCAGCCAATGAGATGCCATGCAATTCTGGCAGGATTTGCACATTTTAATGTAAGAACTGTTTATTGATGTGTACAGTATTCTGTTTATCTTTGCTTAAGTGTAGGTGACCACAGTGCTTTCAACCTCTTATTCCTGTCACACTTCTGTAGCGATAACAAGACAAAGCCACATTAATATATAAACACGTCTGGATTGCTGCTCTGCTGTTTGCTTGTGAGGATTCCAAAATTCAGATATGAAGGAGGAGAAATCTGCTCCACCACTTTGCTTTGAGGTCTCCTAGTCAAATGGGGACATGAGACTATGTTTCTGTATTATGCAGGCAGTAGAGGCACATCATGATATCTGGAATTTTCTTCTGTATTTTAGAGTAGAACTAAAGGCAAAGTGTTTTTTTTTTTTGTATTCATTTTGGATAGAACAAGGGACGGATATACAGTGCCTTGTGAAAGTATTCGGCCCCCTTGAACTTTGCGACCTTTTGCCACATTTCAGGCTTCAAACATAAAGATATAAAACTGTCATTTTTTGTGAAGAATCAACAACAAGTGGGACACAATCATGAAGTGGAACAAAATTTATTGGATATTTCAAACTTTTTTAACACATAAAAAACTGAAATTGGGCGTGCAAAATTATTCAGCCCCCTTAAAGGGTCACTAAAGGAAAAACATTTTTTTGCTGAAATGACTGTTTACAGCAGGGATCCTCAAACTACGGCCCTCCAGCTGTGGCGGAACTACATATCCCATGAGGCATTGTAAAACTCTGACATTCACAGACATGACTAGGCATGATGGGAATTGTAGTTCCTGAACAACTGGAGGGCCATAGTTTGAAGACCCATGGTTTACAGGGTATAGAGACATAAAAGTTAACCGATTCCTTTTTAAAATGATTAAAAATAGATAAAAATCAATCATATAATGTGCCTGCAGGTTAGTTTCACTTTTGAACTGGCTTCATGTTTCTGCAAAGTAGAAATAGACACACAGAACAAAAACAAACAATTCCAGGGCAGTGTTTTGTTTTTAAAATGAATCTGATTGGTTCTGGGAAGTTTTAGACACACAGTAATGACAGCTTAAACCATCGTGAGAAAGCTCCCAGTATGGTGGTTATAAGGAAACAGACAAGCAGGAAGTGTGGAGAACGGAGCAGGATTACAGCAACTTCAAAGCAAAAACGAACAATAAGGACATGAAACCAGTACTGCAGTAAGGTAAAGGAAGCTATTTAGCTAAAAAAAAAATTACTTTAGTGACCCTTTAAGTTAATACTTTGTAGCGCCACCTTTTGCTGCGATTACAGCTGTAAGTTGCTTGGGGTATGTCTCTATCAGTTTTGTACACCGAGAGACTGACATTTTTGCCCATTCCTCCTTGCAAAACAGCTTGAGCTCAGTGAGGTTGGATGGAGAGTGTTTGTGAACAGCAGTTTTCAGTTCTTTCCACAGATTCTCGATTAGATTCAGGTCTGGACTTTGACTTGGCCATTCTAACACCTGGATATGTTTATTTGTGAACCATTCCATTGTAGATTTTGCTTTGTTTTGGATCATTGTCTTGTTGGAAGACAAATCTCCGTCCCAGTCTCAGGTCTTTTGCAGACTCCATCAGGTTTTCTTCCAGAATGGTCCTGTATTTGGCTCCATCCATCTTCCTATCAACTTTAACCATCTTCCCTGTCCATGCTGAAGAAAAGTAGGCCCAAACCATGATGCTGCCACCACCAGGTTTCACAGTGGGGATGGTGTGTTCAGGGTGATGAGCTGTGTTGCTTTTACGCCAAACATAACGTTTTGCATTGTTGCCAAAAAGTTTTTTGATTTTGGTTTCATCTGACCAGAGCACCTTCTTCCACATGTTTGGCGTGTCTCCCAGGTGGCTTGTGGCAAACTTTAAACAACACTTTTTATGGATATCTTTAAGAAATGGCTTTCTTCTTGCCACACTTCCATAAAGGCCAGATTTGTGCAGTATACGACTGATTGTTGTCCTATGGACAGAGTCTCCCACCTCAGCTGTAGATCTCTGCAGTTCATCCAGAGTGATCATGGGCCTCTTGGCTGCATCTCTGATCAGTCTTCTCCTTGTATGAGCTGAAAGTTTAGAGGGACGGCCAGGTCTTCATAGATTTGCAGTGGTCTGATACGCCTTCCATTTCAATATTATCGCTTGCACAGTGCTCCTTGGGATGTTTAAAGCTTGGGAAATCTTTTTGTATCCAAATCCGGCTTTAAACTTCTCCACAACAGTATCTCGGACCCGCCTGGTGTGTTCCTTTGTTCTTCATGATGCTCTCTGCGCTTTAAACGGACCTCTGAGGCCTTGTACACACGACGGGAAATATCCGCTGTAAACGGTCCCCGGACCGTTTACAGCGTATATTTGCGCCGGGATGTTTTGATCCGATGGCTGTACACACCATCGGATCAAATTCCCCGCCGGCGGATAGCGCGGTGACGCGGCGGTGACGTTGACGCCGCCACGTGACCGCCACGTCACCGCACCAGGAAGTAAACACTTCCGCGCGCATGCGTCGGATCCATTCACAGGATACGACGCATGTGCGGCAAGATATGTCCGCTGGTTTGCCGTACTAACCAGCGGACATATCTGCCAGCCAGCTATCCGGCGGAAATATTTCAAAGCATGCTTTGGAATTTTTCCGCCGGATGAATCCAGCAAAAAGCGTCCGTTTGCCCCTACACACGAGGGGATTTTTCCGCTGAAATGGTCCGTCGGACCATCTTCAGCGGATTTATTCCCTCGTGTGTACAAGGCCTGAGACTATCACAGTGCAGATTCATTTATACGGAGACTTGATTACACACAGGTGGATTCTATTTATCATCATTAGTCATTTAGGTCAACATTGGATCATTCCGAGATCCTCACTGAACTTCTGGAGAGTTTACTGCACTGAAAGTAAAGGGGCTGAATAATTTTGCTCGCCCAATTTTTCAGTTTTTTATTTGTTAAAGTTTGAAATATCCAATAAATTTTGTTCCACTTCATGATTGTGTCCGACTTGTTGTTGATTCTTCACAAAAAATTACAGTTTTATATCTTTATGTCTGAAGCCTGAAATGTGGCAAAAGGTCGCAAAGTTCAAGGGGGCCGAATACTTTAGCAAGGCACTGTAACCACTGTCAGCATTTTTTCACCATCTCTGTCCCATGGTGGAGATTTCCCTTCACTTTCCATCCCATAACCAAAACAGGAAGTGAGAGGAAATCCCTGCAAATTAGGGGAATTCATTGGGGGCACCAGAACTAGTGTCCTTATTGAAAGATTCCACTATTACTTTTTTTTTTTCTTTCTTTCTTTCTTTTACTTTCAATGATAATGGTAAACAGGACAAATAGAGAGGATGAATCTCCATAATGGCAGGGGGGGGGGGGGGTACAGGCAGCAATAAAAGCTAACGGGGGTTCTAAACCCTCTACATCAGGACCGATCCTAGGGTCACAGGCGCCTGGGTGCGGAAATATATCTGGCACCCCCACATGGGCGTCATCATTTAACTAGCTCCTCCCCTTTACAAATGTTTCTATGGCAAAGACTCAACCACAGAGATGCTCCCCCACAAAGTCTTCATTATCCTGGGATCCTTACATGATCTCTTAACAATAAACAAAATACAGGAAGAGAAGCAGAGTACTTTATTGGGACCTGGAGGGTGGGCCTCTCTGATGGACACAGAGAGGGCTTCTGTTAGAGAGTCTGTTAGATGTTCGGCGCCCCCACCTCTGCAGGTGCCTGGGTGCAATGCACCCTATGCACCCTGCCTAGGATCGGCCCTGCTCTACATGCTGTCCAAAACGAAAGAGAAAAAGGTTTTACCTTTACTAGGTAGGCGGAAGAGTAAATCTGGACATACACTATACAACATGATTGTGCAATCTTCGTACCAGAACTATGTAATGTGAGGACAAACCTACACAATCCATTCACTTTGTATTAAATCGGATAAGCCCTTGCACCACGTAGTTGATAATAGATCTACCAGAGATTGTGCAATCACATTGCATAGTGTATGGCCATCTGAAGAGATCTTCCTTCTCTGAGGCTCATTTGCTGTTGGTTTGTAGTAATTAATCCCAGCATCTATGTACAGTAGTTGTTTGACATTCCTGACAATGTCTTGGCTTTTTCTTCTACACTAGCAGTAGTGTTTGCTGCCCCCAGAAAAGCAATCTGCGGTTGTGACAGTGAAAGGAGGTTTGCAGGCATTCGGGAGGCAATGCTGTTGCCTTCTAATGCCTGTTGTGTGTGTTTTGTTTTTTTTGCCGAATGGAAATTTTACATAGCAGGACTTCATTACAACTGCAAACCAAAGGTTTTTCTTGCAGCACGGCCCCTTTCAGTTACACAGGAGATTTTGACAGATGGTACCACCTGCGTCACTTACTACTGACCCCTCAGCTCTGTGTCATCTACTCCTAACCTCTGAACTCTGTGTCACCTGACCCCTGAATTTTACATCACTTCATACTGAGCCTTTGCATTGCTTACTATTGAACTCTTGCACTCTGTGTCCCTATAATGCCACAGCCAGTATTCTATTCAGCGCACGGCCAACTTTTGCTGCGGCGCTCCACGTCTATGGATGCCGAATGAATGACTCTGGAGCACGCCCACAAGCTAACACCCTTGGGAGAGCGCTTCTCCGACCTAGGAGGTTATCTGGTGTGGGGAGGAGCAGCAAGAGCTGCCGAGGGTCCCCAGAAGAGGAGGACCGGGGCCACTCTGTGCAAAACGAGCTGCACAGTGGAGGTAAGTATGACATGTTTGTTATTTAAAATAAAAAACGATCCTTTAGTATCGCTTTAATTTGTCACTATTATTCAAGTCGTTTACAGAATTTATTTTATAAAAAATATTTTTCGTGAGTGTGAAGTTTTTGGTTATAAAATCGACACGCTCAATTTCTTTGAAAACATTTTTCGGCACACTGTGCTCAAAAGGTTGCCTACCCCTGCTATAGAGGGATATGCTTTGTTCATATTTCATGTCTGAGGTTTTCAACCACTTTAATGCCCTCAGCTGCAAGTGTAAACAAATGAAAACCGTGTTTTACATCTCTGGTCTTCACCTACCTCCCAGATCCCACTGTTAAGCAATATGTGCCGTCTTTCATCTGCAGCTGTGCCAATATAAAAAGCTCAGCTTGATAATGGCAATGATCTTTCTACATGTAATGGTTATAAATCATCTACATCAGGTATCACTACAGTATTTTTTTTCAGTAAGGTAACTGCAGGATAACATAGATAAACCATTACGTCTGCTCCTTCGTTGTTTCCTGTTAGTGGAAGGCCAGAGATGATGCTTCAGCACCCTGGAGAGTTCTCTCCCACTCCCATTGCTGGAAGCTAGGATGACAATTGCTGGATCTTAATAGAAGACATCTAATGGGTATTTAGAAATCCAAATGTAAATACACTTATCGTGTTAGTATTCATGACCATTTCCTTGTCCTTGACTTATTTAAATTCTCATAAAAAAATTCTGCTTTTCATTAAAGTTTTTTTTGGATTCCATAAATGGAGTATAGCAGCTGTGTTTGCTCATTATGCATATACAGTATACTCAGGGCCGATCCGCCCTATAGGCTCACTATGCAACCTGCTTAGGGCCCCGCAAAGCTGCAAAGGGCCCCCCCAAATTACTAGAGGCCCCGTCTGGTGAGAAGTCATTTATGGCCCCTCACCCGCTGGCTGCATGGGAGAAGAGGTAAAAAGCCAGCACTCCCCGCTTCTCAAGTTAATGTAAGATGTAATTTCCGACAGCACAACACCCCCTCCCTCTGCTTCTCAACTTTAATGTGATATGTCACTGTTGGCAGCGCGCCCCCCGCTTCTCAACTCTTTAATGTGACATGTAATTTTGCTTAGGGCCCCAGGGAGGTCAGGATCGGTACTGAGTATACTGAACTTCTTTGAAGCAGGGTACAGCAAACGAGTATGACTGCCCAGTGCCCCTCCTTTATCGGTGCTCCTAAAGCTTAGTCATTAGATTAAGATGACCAGATTTTTTAAATGAAATCCGGGGACATATTTTTGTTTTTTTACTAGTAATGGTGGCAATCAGCCCGTCGCCTCCTCCACCCACCTCACAGCCTGTCAAGTCTTATTCTCCGGGCCCCTGCCTACTACTGGGTGGGGAGCAGAGGAAGATCACTCCACCAGTGAAGGCAGGGAGATAAAACAGGCGGCTGGCTGGGACTTGATCCAAGGTAGAACAACATGCGAAAGGGAGCTAAATGGGCACCCAAAACTGAAGAAAGATTCCCTCCACTCTGACCAGCACATGATCATCAGAAAGGGGCACAGATAATGGAAAAAATACACCCTCCTAATCTAGTAGGAGCAGCAGAGTGGGGGGGGGGGAGGGGTGTAATTCAGATTTTTGTATTTTATTTTGCACTGACTGTCTTTGAAATTGCCTCAGCCCCTGTTCAAATCCAATCTGGGGACAAAACTGGGGACACACCTGGTCCGGGGACAGTGTCCTCAATCTGGGGACTGTCCCCTGAAACTGGGGGTGTCTGGTCACCCTACATTAGATTGAATTGAGACCATCTCGATTTGGCTTGTCTTGTCTTGTCATTATTTTTTTTATTTTTTTCTTCAGCAGTTCAGCAAAGATATTGTTTGCACTGCTAGATATATAGATAGACTATCTAAATGGTAACTGTGTATGTATCTTGCATACGGACGCATCTCATAAAATTTTAATATCATCAAAAAGTTCATTTATTTCAGTGATTCTATTCAAAAGGTGAAACGCATATTTTTAAAAAGAGGCGTTGCACATCAAGTGATATATTTCAAGCATTTCTTTGTTTTAATTTTGATGACTATGGCTTACAGCTGGTGAAAACCCCACATTCAGTATCTCCAGAAAATTTGAATATTACCTAAGACCAATAAAATACTGCATACAGTATAGTATGCACTCAATACTTGGTCGGGCACCATTGGCATGAATTACTGTATCAATGCGCCGTGGCATGGAGGTAATCAGCCTGTGACACTGCTGAGGTGTTATGGAAGCCCAGGTTGCTTTGGCCTTCAGCTCATCTGCATTGTTGGGTCTGGTGTAATCGGATAATATTGCATGTACTGTCATGATTGTCTCTCAAACGCTCTGTACTAACAATCCGATAATCATACGATCGCTTCAAAAACTGTATTTTTCGTCTGATTTTCGGATCCTGTGTACGGGCCTTAAGCAGGAGGACACGCGCTGGAACTTGGCCTGCTCTCCTCCAATGTTTGGACCTGTCCTGATTTTTCTCAGTTACCTGCACTAAGATACAATCCAAATTTTAGGCATCCTTGTAATATGGAGTTTAAAGTGATTTAAAGGGTCACTAAAAGAATTTTTTTTTTTTTTGCTGAAATGACTGCTTACAGGGTATAGAGACATAAAAGTTAACGGATTCCTTTTAAAAATGATTAAAAATAGATAAAAATCAATCATGTAATGTGCCTCTAGTTTCACTTTCGTTTTTAAAATGATTTAATGTTTCTGTGAAGTAGAGAAGACACACATAACAAAAAAAAAACAAATCCAGGGCAGTGTTTTGTTTTTAAAATGAATCTGATTGGTTCTGAGGAGTTTTAGACACACATCTTAGACCACAGTGAAAATCTGCCATGAGTTTTTTCATAAGGAGCCAGACAAGCAGGAAGTGTGGAGATCAGAGAAGTATTACAGCTGCTTCAAAGCAAAAACGAACAATGAGAACATGAAAACAGCACTGCAATAGGGTAAAGGAAGCTATTTAGCAAAAAAAAAAAATCCTTTAGTGATCCTTTAAGGCTTCATGATTTTTTTTCATGATTTTTTTTATTTTTATAACAAACATGTCATACTTGCTTCCACTGTGCAGCTAGTTTTACACAGAGTGGCCCCAATCCTCGACTTCTGGGGTCCCTCGGCAGATGTCGCGGCTCCTCCTCTTATCAGATAACCCCCTAGGAGAAGCGCTCTCCCGGGGGGGGGGGGGGGGTTACCTTGCAGGCACGCTCCTGAGTCCAGAATATGCATCCATAGAAACAAATGCTAGACTCGGCCCAGGCCCCCTGGCAACCGCATCATTGGATTTGATTGACAGCAGTGGGAGTCAATGGCTGCGCTGCAATCAATCTATCCAATCAAGAACCGGGACCCTGTGCAGAGAGGGAGACCGCATAATCGTCGAGTGAATAAAGGGGCTCAGGTAAGTAAAACGAGGGGGGGGGGGGTTTGGTCACTGCCAGATGTTTTTTCACCTTGATGCATTAAAGGGGAGGTTCCCCTAAAAATAAACTTTTAACATTGCCTGTGTCTTCTTAATAATAATTAGAATCGGCTGGTACTTTTTTTTTTAAACCCCCGTACATACCATTTTTGGCATGTACTCTCACCGCCGCTTCCGGGTCTGGCGGCCGGGGATGGGAGGGCCTGCTTCATTGACAGGCATCTGGCAGCCGGGGACAGGCATCCGATCGACGCATACAGCGCGTCACGGGATGCCGAAAGAAGCCGAACGTTGGTGCGCATGCGCCGTATAGAGCCGCACCAACGTTCGGCTTCTTTCGGCATCTCGTGACGCGCTGTATGCGTCGATCGGATGCCTGTCCCCGGCTGCCAGACCCGGAAGCGGCGGTGAGAGTACATGCCGAAAATGGTATGTACGGGGGTTTAAAAAAAAAAGTACCAGCCGATTCTAATTATTATTAAGAAGACACAGGCAATGTTAAAAGTTTATTTTTAGGGGAACCTCCCCTTTAAGGTGAAAAAACACAAATAATACTTTATTTGTTCAGAGAAACAAAAGGTAGGAATCCACTTCTTGTAAAATCCCTACAATGAACATTTGTCACCCGGAGGAGACTGAAGTTTTCTCAACAAAAGTGTCACTGTTTAAATTTTCAGATGACAATATTTTTGCTGTGAAATTGTTTTACATTTATGTAGCAAGGATCCTGTTTGCACTGTCATACACACCAATAACCAGATGGCAAAAACGGAAATGAATGCATAAAATTACTGAAAAATATGCGAAAATCACATTGCAAGATATTGGGGCTGATTTACCAAGCCTGTGCGCCAAGACTCATGGTGCACAAGCAGGAGTAAACCTGTTTTTGACATTTACCAAAGAAACACGCTGCTAGTGCAGCGTGTTTCCTCATTTACTAAAGTGCCTAATGCGCCCAGAAGAGGGCGCACAGCACGCCAGTACAGAGCTGGCGTGCGGCATTTAGTTATGTAAACATCGGGGATTCGGGCGGGAGTTTATGAGGGGAGGGAGGGGGGTGATGCAGGGGAAGTGTAGTGACATGTGTTTCAACTTGTGTGGCGGGCCGATTTGAAAGGGAAAGTGACTTTTGGGACCCGATCCCCGGGCGCTTGCAAAGTACGCTAGAACCTCGGAAGGTTCACTTGCATACTGGGCATGCGCAGAGGGAAAAATCGGAGCTCACCGCGCGCCTCTTCAGTACGCCGGGAAATCCTTGGTAAATACCAGGCGGCGTAGCAGTGTTTGCACTGCCTGGAGCGGCGTACGGCAAGCTCCGAGCTGTTCTCGGGCTGCGCTGACACTGAAGGGGAACTCCGCGCCAAATTTCAAATGTGAAACCGGCGCGGCTTCCCCCCCAGGGGTACAATAGGCTCTCCGGCTTGGTCCGGAACGTGAGGGGTTAACCCACGCCAAAATCGGCGTGGGGTTCCCCCCCAGATCCGTACCAAGCCCTCATCCCAGGCATGCAGTCTGGCCGGACAGGAATGGGGGTGGGGACGAGCGAGCGGCCCCCCCCCTCCTGAGCCGTACCAGACCACATGCCCTCGACATGGGGGAGTGTGTGCTTTGGGGGAGGGGGGCGCTGCCCCCCCACCCCAAAGCACTCTTGTCCCCATGTCGAACGGGACAAGAGCCTCTTCCCGACAACCCTAGCCATTGGTTGTCGGGGTATGCGGGCGGGAGCCAATCAGAATCTGGGAGCCCCGTTTAATAATGTGGCCCCCAGATTTCGGGCCCCCACCCTATGTGAATGAGTATGGGGTACATCGTACCCCTACCCATTCACCTGGTGAAGGTGGTTTGAACTTTGAGGGTCTTCTGCCGCCGCCCCCTTCGAATTTTTCGGCCTGGACGGGGGTCGCACATCCCATCCAGGACTTGGACGTGGCGGGCTTCTCGTCGCTGTCTTCTGCCGCTGCCCCCTTCACCACGAAGCTCCGTGCTTGTTTGATGAGGGCAGCGGGCTTCCGTCGTCTTCTCCGGGGCGAGGGTCGTACATCCCACCCCGGATTTCCTCGCCGGCTTCTGCCTGGCTCCTACTGGGGGCCAGGCCTTCTTTTGCCGTCTTCCGCCGGAGGGCGCCACTCTCCGGGCTTCTCGACGTTGTCTTCCGCCGCGGGGGCCAGGCCTTCTTCTTTGCCGCCCCCTTCGATTTTTTCGGCCTGGACGGGGGTCGCACATCCCATCCAGGACTTGGACGTGGCGGGCTTCTCGTCGCCGTCTTCTGCCGCTGCCCCCTTCACCACGAAGCTCCGTGCTTGTTTGATGAGGGCAGCGGGCTTCCGTCGTCTTCTCCGGGGCGAGGGTCGTACATCCCACCCCGGATTTCGTCGCCGTCTTCTGCCGCTGCCCCCTTCACCACGAAGCTCCGTGCTTGTTTGATGAGGGCAGCGGGCTTCCGTCGCAGTCTTCCGCCGCGGGGTGACACTCGCGGGCTTCTTCTTCCATTCGATGTTGACACGGCGAGGTCCGGCGCTGAAATGCCTTCTGAGCGGCGGGCAAGGACTTATATTGGCATTGGGCGTGGGCGTGGTTATGCCAACATGTGACCTTAACCCATGTGACAGTGATGTCACGTCACATCACTGTCACATGGGTTAAGGTCACATGTTGGCATAACCACGCCCACGCCCAATGCCAATATAAGTCCTTGCCCGCCGCTCAGAAGGCATTTCAGCGCCGGACCTCGCCGTGTCAACATCGAATGGAAGAAGAAGCCCGCGAGTGTCACCCCGCGGCGGAAGACTGCGACGGAAGCCCGCTGCCCTCATCAAACAAGCACGGAGCTTCGTGGTGAAGGGGGCAGCGGCAGAAGACGGCGACGAAATCCGGGGTGGGATGTACGACCCTCGCCCCGGAGAAGACGACGGAAGCCCGCTGCCCTCATCAAACAAGCACGGAGCTTCGTGGTGAAGGGGGCAGCGGCAGAAGACGGCGACGAGAAGCCCGCCACGTCCAAGTCCTGGATGGGATGTGCGACCCCCGTCCAGGCCGAAAAAATCGAAGGGGGCGGCAAAGAAGAAGGCCTGGCCCCCGCGGCGGAAGACAACGTCGAGAAGCCCGGAGAGTGGCGCCCTCCGGCGGAAGACGGCAAAAGAAGGCCTGGCCCCCAGTAGGAGCCAGGCAGAAGCCGGCGAGGAAATCCGGGGTGGGATGTACGACCCTCGCCCCGGAGAAGACGACGGAAGCCCGCTGCCCTCATCAAACAAGCACGGAGCTTCGTGGTGAAGGGGGCAGCGGCAGAAAACGGCGACGAGAAGCCCGCCACGTCCAAGTCCTGGATGGGATGTGCGACCCCCGTCCAGGCCGAAAAAATCGAAGGGGGCGGCAAAGAAGAAGGCCTGGCCCCCGCGGCGGAAGACAACGTCGAGAAGCCCGGAGAGTGGCGCCCTCCGGCGGAAGACGGCAAAAGAAGCCCTGGCCTCGGGAGGAGCCAGGCAGAAGCGGAGGAGCCCGAGGTGGGGCGACACCCCCGTTGTTCTCCGCTGTTTTCGGCCGGCCCCCCCCGGATGTAAAAGAGCTTCATTTTGGGGTGGGGGCACAGTCGAGCATGGCGGAGAGCATGGGTGGGTGTTTCCCCCCCCCGGCAGAAGACGGCTAGAAGACCGAGGAGTGGCGACGCCCCCGTTGTTCTCCGCCATTCCCGCCGCCCCCCCCCGGATGTAAAAGAGCTTTGTTTGGGGTAGGGGGCCTGGCCGACCATGGCGGAGAGCATCGGTGGGGGTCTCTCTCCCCGGCGGAAGGCGGCGGCGAAGACCGGGGGGGGGGTAGGTGTACCCCCCCGGCGGAAGGCGGCGGCGAAGACCGGTGCGGGGCTGGAGCCCCCCCGGCAGAAAACGTCTGGAAGACCGAGGGGCTCCGCCCCCGTTGTTCTCTGCTTCTTTCGGCCGGCCCCCCCCGGATCTGAAAGAGCTTATTTTGGGGTGGGGGCCTGGCTGGACATGGCGGAGATCATCGGTGGGTGTCCCCCCCCGGCAGAAGACGGCGAAGCCCGGGGCCCAATGGGCTGGTGGTGGGGGGTCCCGGCAGAAGACCCCCGGAGCTGACTAATAAATTATTTTTTTCTGTGTGTTTTTTTTTGTTTACACTTTTCCACCCGGTGAATGGGTAGGGGTACGATGTACCCCATACTCATTCACATAGGGTGGGGGGCCAGAATCTGGGGGCCCCCTTAATATAGGGGGCTCTCAGATTCTGATAAGCCCCCCGCCCGCATACCCCGACAACCAACGGCCAGGGTTGTCGGGAAGAGGCTCTTGTCCCTTTCGACATGGGGACAAGAGTGCTTTGGGGTGGGGGGGCAGTGCCCCCCTCCCCCACAGCACACACTCCCCCATGTCGAGGGCATGTGGTCTGGTACGGCTCAGGAGGGGGGGGGGCGCTCGCTCGTCCCCACCCCCATTCCTGTCCGGCCAGACTGCGTGCCTGGGAGAAGGGTTTGGTCTGGATCTGAGGGGGAACCCCACGCCGTTTTTTGGCGTGGGTTTAACCCCTTATGTTCCAGATCAAATCTAAGAGCCTGTTGTGCACCAGAAGGGGGAACCCCACGCCGTTTTTTTTTTGTAATTTGGGGTGGAGTTCCCCTTTATCCCGGTCCTGTCAGGGGGGGGGGGGGAATGCCTGCTCGTCTGTCCCTACAATGTATGAACAGCGATCTGTCATTTCCTCTACACAGTCCCACCCCCTTTACAGTTAGAACACACCCAGGTAACATAATCAACCCCTTCCGCGCCCCTAGTGTTAACCCCTTCCCTGCCAGTGTCATTTTTATAGTAAGCAATGCATTGATATACCATTGCTCGCTACAAAAATGCCAAATCTCACAAAAATGTGTCCGCCACAATGTCGCATTAGACAGAAAAAACAAATGATAGCCACCATTACTAGTAAAACAAAAAATTATTCAAAAAAAACCCATAAGACCAACCCCTACTTAGAACTTTTGCCCAAACCAATCAAACGCTTATTGTGATTTTTTGCAACCAAAAATATGTCCAAGAATACTTATCGGCCTAAACTGAGGGCAAACATTTTTTGAATATATTTTGGGGGAGATTTATTATAGCAAACCGTAAAAAATATGTTTTTTTAGTTACCAAATTGTCGCTATATTTTTGGGTCAAGCAAAAATATGAAAAAACGCAGAGGTGATCAAATACCACCAACAAAAATAAAAAAAAATAATTTTTAGGGGGGGGGGGGGAGGATGAGGACGCCCAATTTTTTGGGGGGCCACGTCGCACAACCACGCAATTGTCAGTCAAAATGACGCAGTGTTGAAATGCAAAAAATGGCCCCGTCAGTGACCAGTAATATGCTCTGGGGCTCAAGTGGTTACAAATTAAGAATACACTAAAGTTAGCCCAATTTATGGCCATAATGTGAAAGATGATGTTACACCGAGTAAATAGATACCCAACATGTTACACTTTAATATTGCACACACTCATGGAATGGCGCCAAACTTCAGTACTTGAAAAAACCCATAGGCAACGCTTTTTTATGTGTTTCAGGTTACCAGTTTAGATTTACAGAGGAGCTCTAGTGCTACAAGTATTGCTCTCGCTCTAACGTACGCTATGATACCTCACATGTGGGGTTTGAACGGGGGTTCAATATGTGGGCGGGGCTTACACATTTAAGGCCCGCCCCCATATATGGAAACATTCTTCAAACCACACATGTGAGGTATCATAGCGTGCGTAACAGCAAGAGGAATATTTATAGCACTAGACCTCATCTGTAAATCTAAACTGGTAACCGGAAACAATAAAAATGCTGCTTGTTCCCTTCTGACTGCGAGCTACTAGGGACAGGGGCGTTTAAATTATTACTATTTAGGTTTGTTACGTAAAAATTCTATAAGACCTCCCGTTCAGCTTGTAAAGCATCACTTCATGGGGACCAAAAAAAAATTTAACACCTCTAATGCTTTCATCCGCCATTGCAGATTTGATTCTGGTACTGCATTTCGAGTGAACTGGGCATGCTCGAACAGTTAGAAAAAGAAGTTGGAAGTTTCATCCTGAAAATGACTTGCATCTTTCTGAGCATGCTCAGAAAGCTCTTTTTTTGGCTTAGTAATTTAAGGACATCCTTAACAGGTGTAAGCAGTTCCAAGTGCACACAAACTAGAGGCTGACATTTCTTCATGTGTTTCCAATTGGTTCATTAGCACACATGTTATAAAAAGCGTGGATACTGCACGTGTCAGCTGCCCCTCAGAGGGGGCAGATTTGCTGGCTGGAAGGAATGGCGGAGTGAAACAGAGATGTTTTGGAGCAAGTTTTGTATTTTTTGATGTTTTCTCTGCTACATAATTTTGCTAAATGTTTCTCAAGATGTTAATGACTAATGTTTTAATCCTGTGGGTCTATCCTGTTATTTCAAAAGCATGATTTATTTTCCAATGACTGTGAAATAAACGTTGGTCTTTTTTGTTTTTAGGTGTTTGTATATATTTTTGGTGTGTTTATTTGTAATTTTTTTTTTTGCTTTCCTTGTTTTGTGGACCAATAAAATTACTTTCAAATTTTGAAGTTTGTTTTGTGATATTTTTTTCATGCTATGGATTTCAACCGCTGCAGCTGAACTAGTTTGGGCCTAAACCATCAAGTGTGATTTGTCTCTAAGATCTTTCCTGGTGTGTATGCATGAAATGTTTAGTCACCAGAAAAGGAAGGACAAAGCGGTAAGTAATGTTTCCTAGAACTGATGTCCAGACTGACTTTTTAAAGCACATGTGCAAGATGTAGGAAAAGCTGCAAACAGGGCCTGTTGGAGGGGGGGGGGGGGTGGTGTGTTTTTTTTGGACAGGCTTGAAGTGCTGATTTACAGCGCTGTGCTTGAAACTAGCACAAGACAATCCTATTCTAATTGTGGGTTGTTTGAGGGAAGCCAATTGAGTGTTAGAACCCCTGCTAGTGTTTTTAGGTTGGGCTTTGTGTCCCTTTTCCTAAAATTGGCTTCACTTCCTGTCACACAGCTGAACAGGAAGTGAGGTTAAAACCCTACCAATGGTCTTTTCTTCGGGGCACAGGTCAATCTAACTAGTGTCACCATTAAGCAAATTGCACTGCAGTGTACACCCCAAATGATTGGTTACTTTGGGGTTTAGTAAAGGCAAAGGCGCTCTGCAGTAGAAGCGTAGGCAATGAAAATCAGAAGGGAAGCACTGATGGTTTTTACTTCCAATCCCGCCAAGTTTTGAGTTTTCTTCCTTGCTTGTCCACTTGTAGTGCAAAGTGGATTTGCCTTTAGTAAATGGACCCCAAAGTCCAAGATTCCTACTAATTTGGGGTGTACACAGCAAAATGCCATTTCCAAAATGGGAAACTATTTATATTGATCTGTGTGTCCCCAACAAAACATTACTCAGGTGTTTCCCTCACTTCCTGTTTGGCTGTGTGGCAGGAAGTGAATGAATTAAGTAGAAAGTGACAACATTTGTGAGGTGTCTTTACCCTATCAGGGGTGCAGGCATCCCCAAAACAAACATGAAAATAGTTGATTTAACATTGGGTGGTGTTTGTGGGGGTCCCTAACACACATTCATACATATTAGCAACGCTGGATCGTGGCCTATTGGCATGGTTATATTTTCTTAAGCCTCTCAATAAAATGATCTGAAATTTGGGGTTAAACTGGAACAATAATCATCACTTTTATTTTTTGGATTTCTTTCATTTTGGATAGAGTTGGTGGGGGGGGGGGGGGGGTTAGAAGCTCTGTCAGTTTATTTTGTATTATCCCTGTCCGTTTGGGGAGATTGGCCTTCACTTCCTGCCCCATAGCCAAACAGGAAGTGATCGAAAAAGTAGGCAAATTAAGGGCCCCCCCAAGTCCCCCCCCACAGAACTTGTGTGTGTCCCCTGAAAATTCCTGGGTGGGTCATAAAAAAACAGGGTGTGGCCTTGACAGGAAGGGTGGGTCATTTTTCTATTAGGGGGGTGCCAAAATTTGGTCAGGCCTAGGGAAGCACAAAACCTAAATATCCTACTGCATATTAGGGCTTATTTAGACAGGATCCAATTTACAGCATGTTTTTAGATTGTGGGAGGAAACCCGGACAGGGAGAACATGCAAACTCAAGGCAGATAGTGTCACGGGTGGGATTCGAACCAGCAACCCTTTTGCTGCTAGGTGAACATGCTACACACTACGCTACTGTGCTGAACGAACATGATTGCAGCTGAAAGCATGAGATGTTTTTTTTTTTACCAATTCCATGATTTCCAGCCTGGAGGACAGATGTGGGGTCTAATTGACCCCGCCTTTCTCTATAAAGAGGACCTGTCACACACTAGTCCTATTACAAGGGATGTTTACATTCCTTGTAATAGGAAGAAAAGTGAAAAATAATACAAACAAAGGGACAAACAAGTGCAAAAAATAAAATATTAAGTAAAAAAATAAAATAACAAAGGAATTTAAATGCTCCTGTCCCTAGTAGCTCGCACTCAGAAGCGAACACGCATGCAAGTCCCACACACATATGTAAACATCCTTCAAACCCCACATGTGAGGTATCATAGCGTGCGTTAGAGCGAGAGCAATAATGTTAGCACTAGACCTCCTCTGTAACTCAAAAGTGGTAACCTGAGAAAAAAAGTCAAGCGTTGCCTATGGAGATTTTTTATAACGAAGTTTAGCGCCATTCCATGAGTGTGCGCAATATGAAAGCGTGACAAGTTAGGTATCTATTTACTCGGTGTAACATCATCTTTTACCTTATCCCTAAAAATTGGCCTAGCTTTACTGCTTTCTTATTTTGTCATTCATGAAACAGGTTTTTTTTTGGAAAGCCAAAAAAAAAAAAAAACGTTAGAACATTTTTGGCACAAATACTGTTGGAAATGTGTCCGAAAAAATGGCCGCCACTTTATTCCCTAGGGTGTTTGTTAATAAAATATATATAATGTTTGGGGGTCCTGAGTAAGTTTCAAGGAAGAAAATATAATTGTTACATGAAGGAGAGAAGTGCCAGAATAGGCGCGGTATGGAAGTGGTTAAAGTGCACCAATAAAAGTGAAAAATTCCTTGAAATTTCGTACCATGGGGGGGGGGGAGGCAATTAGGGGCGCCATCAGGAATTATGGGGCCCCTTACACAGCTTCAGGCATGGGCCCCCTGGAGCAGAGAATAGGGGGGGGGGGTGCCGCCTGATATTAAGAAGGGGGGGGGGCTGCCGCAATTTGATAAGCGGGGGGTTCCTTTACTAAAAAATACATATAGAAAAATATATATTAAAAAGGGTGGTAGCCATCCGGGGGCCCTGGGGACCACTGGGCCCTTTAATAAAAAGAAACTTCTGGGCTCTTTAATGAAAAATAAATTACAATATCTACATATATAAAATAATAAAAAAGGGGGTTGCCTTGGGAGCTCTGGGCCCTTTAATAAAAAATAACTACCAAAAATCTAACAAAAAAATCACATTGGGTGGGAGCTGTGGTGGCTCAACGTGAATGGCACTGCGCTGACAAGCCGTTCACCTCTGCAGCCAAGGGTTCGGATCCCGGTCTCGGCTACATATGAATTGAGTTTGGTGGTGTCAGCCCGGCTCCCGGTGGGTGTGCTATGCAAGGTACGCCTGTGCTTAGTATGCCCACCCCCCCCCCCCAAAAAAAACACCACACTTGCACACACTTTGGCCATGAGGTCTCCTAAAATAAAGGGAGGCGAAGGACCTACAGGGCTGGCTGGGTGGGCTACACTCCTTCATAGGGGGAGTCCCTCTGTCCCATCGGGCTCCCAAGTGTAGCAGGTGGGGTGAGTGGGAGGCCCCCCTCACACCCACCATTGCCACCGGGGCCATGGAGAAGGATGGCGATTGCAAGTCCAGCTCCTCTCTCTCTCGACTTCACGCACAAAATACACTTTAAAAAAGAAATTAAAGTAAAAAGTAACAAACCTGGGGAAAATGTTTATAACATTTTTAGAAGCAAAAAGGTTGTCATCTGGGGCCCTCTGGGAGCTTTCAAAATTATATTATATATATATATGTTTAAAAAATAACCAAAAAATATATCATATGTTTTTTTTTTTTTTTTTTTTGTAAAGGTGGGGGGTTGTCATCTGGAGCCCTGGGATCTCCGGGCCACTGGGGACCAGGCCACTGGGGACCTCCAGACCCCTAAACCAAAACATTGGCCCTTTAATAACAACAAATTTGGGGGGTTGCCACCCGGGGCCCTGGGGACCTCCAGACTGCAAAAAAATATTAAATTCCAAAAATTGGCCCTTTAATAAAAAATCCTACAAAAACCAACTAACAAATATATATACAAAAAAAAAAAGAGGGGGGTTACCATCTGGGGCACTGGGGGGCCTCCAGGCATCTGGGCACCTCCGGACCCCCGGGCCCCTTACAGGTGTACAGGGCCGCCATCATGAATTTTGGGGCCCCTTACACAGCTTCAGGCATGGGCCCCCTGGAGCAGAGAACCGGGGGGGGGGGTGCTGCCGTATGAAATTGAGAAGCGGGGGGGGGGGGGGTGGTGCCGCAAATTGAGGAGCGGGGGGGCCCTTTACAAAAATTTTGACAGAAATAAGAAATAAAGAAAAATATATATAAAAAAGGGGGGTAGCCATCCGGGGCCCTGGGGACCTCTGTGCTCTTTATCAAATAAAAATACAAAAGAGAGAAAATACATATATATATATTTTTTAAATATAACATTTATCGAAAAAAAGTTAAAAAACAAGGGGGTAGCCTTCCAGGGCCCTGGGGACCTCTGGGCCCTTTCCTTAAAAAAAAAATAAACAAATATATTTAAAAAATATATATATTTTTTTAAATATATATATTTTATTTAAAAAAAAGGGCTTGCCATCTGGGGCCCTTAGTGGCCTCCGGGCCCCTGGGGACCTTCGGAGCCCTTAAACAAAAAAAAAAAAAAAAAAATAGTTTTTTTTGTTTTAGGGTGGTTCCCATCCGGGCCCCTGGGGGCCCCTGGGGACCCCCGGGCGGTGTAATGCCTGTACCCCCCTAATGGCGGCCCTGCAGGTGTACTGCCTGTACCCCCCTGATGGTGGCCCTGGGTGTAATGTCAGCATGTGAAAAATGACATTCTGAAGGAAAAAAGCCATTTAAAACTGACTCGCGGCTATAATGAATTGTCAGCTCTTGGAATTTGCAGGAGAATTCATTCATTAAAAACACCAAAAAAAAAGCGTGGGGGTCCCCCCAAATTCAATAACCAGACCCTTTAGGTCTGGTATGGATATTAAGGGGAACCCCGCCATCAATTTTAAAAAAAAATGACGTGGGGTTCCCCCCAAATATCCATAACCAGACCCTTCAGGTCTGGTGTGGAATTTAAGGGGAACTCCACTCCAACTAAAAAAAAAAATGGCGTGGAGTCCCCCCTAAAATCCACACCAGACCCCTTATCCGAGCACGTTGACCTGGCCGGCCGCAGAAAAGAGGGGGGGACAGAGCGCGGCCCCCCCCCTCTCCTGAACCGCACCAGGCCACATGCCCTCAACATTGGGAGGGTGTTTTGGGGTGCCCCCCAAAACACCTTGTCCCCATGTTGATGAGGACAAGGGTCTCTTCCCCACAACCCTTGCCCGGTGGTTGTGGGGGTCTGCGGGCAGGAGGCTTATCGAAATCTGGAAGACCCCTTTAACAAAGGGGCCCCCCAGATCCCGGCCCCCCCCCTGTGTGAAATGGTAATGGGGTACCTTGTACCTCTACCATTTCACGAGAAAAAAAATGTAAAGGGTTAAAAACGACAAGAGCCGGTTTTTGACAAGTCCTTTATTATCTTCTTTCTTCTTTCCTTCGGGTTTCTTCTTCCTCCTCCTTCTTCTTCCTCTGCTTCTGTCTTGGGTCTTCTATTCCCGCATCTTGACTGGCGTGTTCTTCCATCTTCTGTTCCTCCCGCTGTCCTTCTCGTCCGCATCTTCTCCTTCTTCTTCTTCTTCGCCGGAGCGGCCGCTTCCAATTGAAATCCCCGCTGTCTGCCGGACCACGCCCCCCCCTCTGACGCCACGGGCAAGCTCTTAGGAGTGTGCTGCAAGTGCGTCAGAGGGGGGCGTGGTCACATGTCAGAGGGCGGCCAATTCAATTTGAAGCTCGTGCGCGGCTTTTTCTTTGCCAGAGTCGCCGCTTCCAATTGAATTGCCCGCTTTCTGGAACATGTGACCACGCCCCCCTCTGACGCACTGGCACCACACGGGGACTTTCCTAAGAGCTTGCCCGTGGCGTCAGAGGGGGGGGGCGTGGTCCGGCAGAAAGCGGGGATTTCAATTGGAAGCGGCCGCTCCGGCGAAGAAGAAGAAGGAGAAGATGCGGACGAGAAGGACAGCGGGAGGAACAGAAGATGGAAGAACACGCCGGGCAAGATGCGGGAATAGAAGACCCAAGACAGAAGCAGAGGAAGAAGAAGGAGGAGGAAGAAGAAACCCGAAGAAAAGAAGAAAGAAGATAATAAAGGACTTGTCAAAAACCGGCTCTTGTCTTTTTTAACCCTTTACATTTTTTTTCTCGTGAAATGGTAGAGGTACAAGGTACCCCATTACCATTTCACACAGGGGGGGGGCCGGGATCTGGGGGGCCCCTTTGTTAAAGGGGTCTTCCAGATTTCGATAAGCCTCCTGCCCGCAGACCCCCACAACCACCGGGCAAGGGTTGTGGGGAAGAGACCCTTGTCCTCATCAACATGGGGACAAGGTGTTTTGGGGGGCACCCCAAAACACCCTCCCAATGTTGAGGGCATGTGGCCTGGTGCGGTTCAGGAGAGGGGGGGGGCCGCGCTCTGTCCCCCCCTCTTTTCTGCGGCCGGCCAGGTCAACGTGCTCGGATAAGGGGTCTGGTGTGGATTTTAGGGGGGACTCCACGCCATTTTTTTTTTAAATTGACGGCGGGGTTCCCCTTAATATCCATACCAGACCTAAAGGGTCTGGTTATTGAATTTGGGGGGACCCCCACGTCATTTGAATAATTATTTTAAATTTCGTACCATGGGGGGGGGGGGAATGTCAGCAGGTGAATAAAGCGCACTTTTCCTGCGGTTAGAAATATGTCTTTGCACAAAATGACATTCTGAAAAAAAAAAAAAAAAAAAAAAGCCATTTAAAACTGACTCGCGGCAATAATGAATTGTCGGCTCCCGGCAATTGCAGGAGAATTCATTCATTAAAAAAAGGGAAAAAAAAAGCGTGGGTGTCCCCCCAAATTCAATAACCAGACCCTTTAGGTCTGGTATGGATATTAAGGGGAACCCCGCCGTCAATTTATTAAAAAAATGACGTGGGGTTCCCCCCAAATATCCATAACCAGACCCTTCGGGTCTGGTGTGGAATTTAAGGGGAACTCCACCCCAAATGTAAAAAATAAATGGCGTGGAGTCCCCCCTAAAATCCACACCAGACCCCTTATCCGAGCACGTTGACCTGGCCGGCCGCAGAAAAGAGGGGGGGACAGAGCGCGGCCCCCCCCCTCTCCTGAACCGCACCAGGCCACATGCCCTCAACATTGGGAGGGTGTTTTGGGGTGCCCCCCAAAACACCTTGTCCCCATGTTGATGAGGACAAGGGTCTCTTCCCCACAACCCTTGCCCGGTGGTTGTGGGGGTCTGCGGGCGGAAGGCTTATCGAAATCTGGAAGACCCCTTTAACAAAGGGGCCCCCCAGATCCCGGCCCCCCCCCTGTGTGAAATGGTAATGGGGTACCTTGTACCTCTACCATTTCACGAGAAAAAAAATGTAAAGGGTTAAAAAAGACAAGAGCCGGTTTTTGACAAGTCCTTTATTATCTTCTTTCTTCTTTCCTTCAGGTTTCTTCTTCCTCCTCCTTCTTCCTCTGCTTCTGTCTTGGGTCTTCTATTCCCGCATCTTGCCCGGCGTGTTCTTCCATCTTCTTCCGCTGTCCTTCTCGTCCGCATCTTCTCCTTCTTCTTCTTCTTCGCCGGAGCGGCCGCTTCCAATTGAAATCCCCGCTGTCTGCCGGACCACGCCCCCCCCTCTGACGCCACGGGCAAGCTCTTAGGAAAGTCCCCGTGTGGTGCCAGTGCGTCAGAGGGGGGCGTGGTCACATGTTCCAGAAAGCGGGCAATTCAATTGGAAGCGGCGACTCTGGCAAAGAAAAAGCCGCGCACGAGCTTCAAATTGAATTGCCCGCCCTCTGACATGTGACCACGCCCCCCTCGGACGCACTTGCAGCACACTCCTAAGAGCTTGCCCGTGGCGTCAGAGGGGGGGGCGTGGTCCGGCAGACAGCGGGGATTTCAATTGGAAGCGGCGCCTCCGGCGAAGAAGAAGAAGGAGAAGAAGATGCGGACGAGAAGGACAGCGGAAGAAGATGGAAGAACACGCCGGGCAAGATGCGGGAATAGAAGACCCAAGACAGAAGCAGAGGAAGAAGAAGGAGGAGGAAGAAGAAACCCGAAGAAAAGAAGAAAGAAGATAATAAAGGACTTGTCAAAAACCGGCTCTTGTCTTTTTTAACCCTTTACATTTTTTTTCTCGTGAAATGGTAGAGGTACAAGGTACCCCATTACCATTTCACACAGGGGGGGGGCCGGGATCTGGGGGGCCCCTTTGTTAAAGGGGTCTTCCAGATTTCGATAAGCCTCCTGCCCGCAGACCCCCACAACCACCGGGCAAGGGTTGTGGGGAAGAGACCCTTGTCCTCATCAACATGGGGACAAGGTGTTTTGGGGGGCACCCCAAAACACCCTCCCAATGTTGAGGGCATGTGGCCTGGTGCGGTTCAGGAGAGGGGGGGGGCCGCGCTCTGTCCCCCCCTCTTTTCTGCGGCCGGCCAGGTCAACGTGCTCGGATAAGGGGTCTGGTGTGGATTTTAGGGGGGACTCCACGCCATTTTTTTTTTAATTTGGGGTGGAGTTCCCCTTAAATTCCACACCAGACCCGAAGGGTCTGGTTATGGATATTTGGGGGGAACCCCACGTCATTTTTTTTTAAAATTGATGGCGGGGTTCCCCTTAATATCCATACCAGACCTAAAGGGTCTGGTTATTGAATTTGGGGGGACCCCCACGCTTTTTTTTTCCTTTTTTTAATGAATGAATTCTCCTGCAATTGCCGGGAGCCGACAATTCATTATAGCCGCGAGTCAGTTTTAAATGGCTTTTTTCCTTTGAAAAATGACATTTTGTGCAGAGACATTTCTAACCACGGGAAACATGCGCTTTTTCACATGCTGACATTAGAGACCCCCATAGTACGAAATTTAAAGGAAAATTACACTTTTATTATTGCACTTTTAGCATTATTAAAATCACTGCTCCCGAAAAAACGGCCGTTTTAAAAAATAAAAAAAGCATTGGTACATGTCCCCTGGGGCAGGACTGAGGTCCCCAAACACTTTTTAGGACAAAACTTGCAGATTAGCCTTTAAAATTCACTATTAAGATTTCCCCCATAGACTTATACAGGGAGTTCGGCGGCGGCTTTAGTTATCAATCACATCGCGCTGCTGCTGCCGCCGGTTCATGCGCCTAATTAGGGATTCATCCAGCGCACTAATTAAGGCATGTACCGGCGCAGCGCAGATTCATTAGTAAATCAGCCCCATTGTATGTGAACTCTTTAAAGGGGTTGTAAAGGTACGTTTTTTATTTTCTAAATAGGTTCCTTTAAGCTTGTGCATTGTTGGTTCACTTACTTTTTCCTTTTGATTTCCCTTCTAAATGTTTTTTTTTCTTTGTCTGAATTTCTCACTTCCTGTTCCTCCTCAGTAAGGTGTTCAGTAAGCTGTTCTAAATGACTTCCCACCACTCGAATGATGGTGGAAAGCTTACTGAGGGAAAACAGGAAGTGAGAAATTCAAACAAAGAAAAAAAACATTTAGAAGGGAAATGGAAGGAAAAGATAAGTGAACCAACAATGCACTAGCTTAAAGGAACCGATTTAGAAAATAAAAGACGAACCTTTACAACCCCTTTAACTTGCCAAGGATACCACCACTACCTACTGTGCTGAATGTCTTCATAACAGAAAGATTAGGATAACACTTTTCATGTCACTGATCTGCTTCCTACCTAATAACTGCACCATTAGTAAATACCACCACATCAGTGACCCTCACCCAGGGTGCTCTCATGCATTTAACTTCTATAAACACAGGTTACCTTCCCTATTGTCTGTCATCTTATACAGCATTTATTTCCTCTGACAGCCTTATTTAAACTTTTAGCTAGTGCATAGATGAGTAATGGCAAAACCCCTAATTGGAAGCATGCTTGGACTTCTAGTGTGGAGGAAGGGGGGGTGTCCGACTGGGTCTGTTAGGCAGGCAGGCCATAGACGGTGCAAATTTGCATGATTCCCCAATCAACACATACAGTGCTGACGGGGCAATCCTTCCTGCCAGGCAATTGTCTGGGGAGGGGCAGGAGCAGGCTGGGGAAGCTCTCTCTGCCAGGAGAAGACAGTGATTATTGCCAGGGGCTATAACAGCTGCTAGTGATACTTGCAAGTGAAACTGGCAAGGTGGTTGTACCCAAGTTGATCTATTGATCCAGCCTTATGCCCTGTACACATGATCGATTCGTCTGATAAAAACGAACCAATGGATTTTTCATCAGATATCCGATAAAGCTGACTTTTATCAGTCTTGTGAAAAATCCTATCGTGTCCAATGCAGTGACTTAAAACACAACGACGTGCTGAGAAAAATGAAGTTCAATGCTTCCGAGCATGCGCCGACTTGATTCTACGCATGCATGGATTTTTGACCAATGGATTTTCCCGCAGACAATCGTTTTTTTTTAACCATAAGAAAAATGTAAAACCGGTTCTATTTTTTTTCACCGATTGGGGGGGGGGACTGATGGGGCCCACACACGATCAGTTTGTCTGATGAAAACGGACCGATTTCAGACAAACTGATCGTGTGTACAGGGAATTAGACTACTGAGTGCATTGCGCAGCACACTCAAACTCTAGCGCAGTCATATTCAGACACAACAGATATGGAGCTGAGAATATGATATTGGAGGTTGATTGAACAATGTCTATATCTGACTGCATATCTATTTCTTTAAAGAGCTCCACCAAAATATTGTACACAAAAAAAAAATTTAAAAACCACAAAAGGAAAAAAATATCAGTTAAAGCTTACAACATACTGTGGACAGGGTCTAAAAAGGAGAAAAAAAATGTTGTGAGACTTCAGCTTGGACTTAAAGTGGAACGTAGATTGCCAAAAACCCAAACCCAGAAGAAGCCAAATGAAAACAGAACCTGAACCCCCTAAATTGGGTGTCCTTATCGCAGCCCCCCTAATATCAGGATACTCATTAGAGTGCGCCCTTACATCAGGGTCTCCATCACAGTACCCCCCCCCCCCCAACATCAGTTGTCCCCAACACAGTGCCTCTTTAAAGCGGTTGTAAACCGCATATACATTTTTTTTTTTTTTAGAACCTGCAAGGCAAAAGCCATAATGAGCTACTATGCACCGCATACTAGCTCATTATGAAATACTTACCTCTGAACGAGGAAAGTAGAACTTACCTGGTCCACGGCTAGCGAGATGTCATCTTGCTCCGGCGCGTCTTCTGGGTATCGCCGCTCCATCGCTGTGATTGGCTGGAGCAGCGATGACGTCACTCCCGCACGTGCGTGTGGGAGATTTCAAATCGGCAGGGTCCGGCGGATGCCGGTGATGCGTCATATTCGGCTCCCTATCATACAATACTCCGGAAGTGACGTTCCAAACGCAATTGTGATGCGTTCCAATGGATTTACGACAGTACACACCAGCGAAGCCGTCATTCAGGGCGACGTGGACTTAGGGGTAAGTGGCCAGTCGGCCTCACGTCCTCGCTTCGCTTGGACGGCTCGCTCGGCCTCCTGGCTTTTTTTTTTTTTTTTTTTTTTTTAACATCCTCCAATCCACGGGGATGTTAAGGAAAGAGCCTGGATGCCGAACGAGGTTTCGCTGGTGTGTACTGTCGTAAATCCATTGGAGCGCATCTCACATGCGCAGTTGGCCGCCACAGCACTTCCGCAGCACTCTGTTATAGGGAGCAGAGTATGACAAGTCACCGGTCCTTTCGGCGTGGATTCCCCCCTGCGCATGCGCCGCTGCAATCAGCGGCGCATTGCGAGGGGAATATCTCCTAAACAGTACAGGTTTAGGAGATATTCTTTATACCTACAGGTAAGCCTCATTATAGGCTTAGAGTACCTGTAGGTAAAAGTGGGTTTACAACCACTTTAAATCGATTGTCCCATTAGAGTGGCTGCTTACATAAAATGTCCCCATCAGAGTGCCCCCATACCTTTTTGTCACCAGGTTGCAGGTCTTTTGTGGAGGTAATTCTACCTTTGTCCTATAAATGCTGGGGGTAGGGCATGGACGTGACGTTTTTGTCTGCTAGAATGCCAGCAGTGCTAGCGACCAACCATTACAGAGAAGGTGGACCTAAGGTGTGGACTGAGTCATGTCTCAGTGGATTCACAATTCCTGAAGACCTGGGGGGTCTGAAGTCGAGTGAGAAAGGGTTAGGACCTGTGTCTGAATTATACTGCCGTCTGGGTCCACAGTGGTGAGATTTCAGCATACTTATTGTCTTGGAGACACAGTAGAAAGTGACAGCAGTATCCCACCATTGACATTTGTCATTGGAACAAAGGTCTTTGTGAGATTCCCACTATAATCCTGTTACAAGGAGATCTAAAATGCTTGATTTTCCTAATTTTCAATAGTAGTGACAGTTGTAATGAAAACTTGACAAATGTTCTACCAATAATAAAAACAATAGAAAATCTTCTCTTTTAATACCCAATAAGTAGCTTTGAAGCATATATAATTACCTCTGACTGAGTCCCTTTTGGATATGTAGGGTATCCAGCTCTTGCATGCTGCCACGGCTGACTGACACAGTGGAGTTAGCGAGACGGATGGCCCGGCGCTTGGAACGCCGCGGACAGCAGGAAGTGGTCAGTCCCTGCTGGGAAGATACTGATGTGCTGCGGCTAGTCCGGTACCCAATGGATTCAGTCATCAGGGCCTCACTGTACCTGTGCTCATCTGTGAATTCATGGCACTGAGAGGGAGAGGAGAGAAGAAAAGAGACTTACAAGCATCTCGGGTCTGGTGATTAAAGAGAATGTCAGAAGATTCTTAGACCTGGAGTAAAGAATAAGTCAGTAACCATAGAAATGTCTACAAGTAATACTCTACTGCATATAGAAATATTGGCGAGAACAATTCACAAATAGACTTCGACAAGGACACAAACGCTCATATTATTAATATGATTTATTGACTGCCCCTTATCTCGATTTTCTCGTCTGAACCTTGCTAACCTTGGGAGTAAGAGCTTAACTTAAAGTGGAACTTTACCCATAACAACTTGATAAAAAATAATGTTCTTTAGCAACGAACATACATTCCACATTAAAAATGATGCTACCAAAATCAGTGTGTGCTGTAGATTGCCTCCAGCATTGCTCCTGCTTCTTCTTGCTGGAGGCTGCCATTTTGCTGAAGCCCAGAGCCATGGAACAGCAGTCATTTTCAGGCTGTCAGCAGATTAGCCTCTACATTTTCTGCACAGTGGCAAAAAATAGAGAGCAAAAGAGCATGTGCAGAGCAGGGTGAGACGATGTATTACTGGATTGTAAACAGCATAGTCAAGGGGTGTCAAACTTAATTTCTTTGTGGGCCGCATCAGCGTTATGATTGTCCTCAAATGGGCCAGTTGTATCTGTAAGATTCCAGCGCATCCCCCTTCCCTTACATTAGATGTCAAGAGCCACCCCACCATGAGAAGTTGAGTCCCCCACTCTCTCTTACATCGCAGTGCACCCCCTTTTTCTTATGCTGCTGCTGGGAAGCTGGATGCATTTCTTAAAAGAAAGTAGGAGTCTGGAGAAGGACCAGAAAGGGGCTGGAGCTTATCCCAGCTGCAGGAGAGGTGCAAGGGCCACGTGAAATGGCCTGGAGGGCTGGATTCGGCCCGTGGGCCTTGTGTTTGACACCTGTGGCATAGGCACTTATTTTTAGGTTTTTGTTTTACATAGCTATACCTGCAAAAGAGGCCAGGACTTAATTTTCACTTTAGTCTAATGCCGCGTACACACGGTCGTTTTTTGCGATGAAAAAAAAACGACGTTTTCTGTGAAGTAAAAAACGACGTATTTGAAACGTCACTTTTCAAAGACAATTTTGCATACACACCATCGTTTTTTTCACAAAAAGCGAGGTTACGTTCACCACTCTTTTCCATTGAAGCTCGCTTCATAACTAGCTTCTGGGCATGCGCGGGTTGAAAAACGTCGTTTTGAACGACGTTTTTGCTACACACGGTGACTTTTTGTGAAACAAAAAACGACGTTTTGAAAAACGACACAAAAAATTCAAACATGTTGGAATTTTTTTATGGTCGTTTTTTTGAAGACAAAAAACAACGTTTTGCCCACACACGATCAATTTAAATGACGTTTTAAAAAACGTCGTTTTTTTTTCATCGCAAAAAACGACCGTGTGTACGCGGCATAACAGTTGAGTTAAATCTTATCTGAAGTCTCACAGTTGCTGGCATTAAAGCACCAAAAACTCTGCGGCGTCATCCAGCTCTGTTATTTGATGCTTTTATTCAACCCCAGCAGCTGGTAGATATTTCCAGACAGACTGGTAGAGGATCACACATCTCATCAATACAAGCAATTAGGTTTCATAACCAACTTCATTCTATAAGGCCCCTTTCACACCAAGGAGTTTTTCAGGCTTTTAAACGCTACAAATAGTGCCCAAAGGTTTCACACTAAAGTGGTGCGCTAGCAGGACCGCTCCAAAAGTCCTGCTAGCCGCATCTTTGGAGCGGTGTGTTTACCGCTGCTGCCCATTGAAATCAATGACACAGCGTGACTATACCTTCAGCAGCGCATTCCGGGTGGTTTTAACCCTTTCCTGGCCGCTAGTGGCTGAATATCGTGGCAAAAACAACGGTATAGCACCACTATACTGCCAGCGAAGCTCCTGCGCCCAGTGTGAAAGGGCCTAAAGGTTAGACAAATCTGTAAAGAAATATTCTAAAGCTTCACAGTTAGACAAAAAAGGGTGTCTGTCCCAAAAACTGTAGCTGCTGACTTTTAATAAACACACACTCACCTGCCCCACAATCCAGCAATGTGCCCCCCGAACCCTTGATTCTCTCCCTCTTTTCTTCCCAGCGCCGGCATTGCAACTGTGGGCACCCAGCTGTGACGGCTTGCGGCTTCATAGCCGGGTGCGCATTGCGCATGCCTCCTTAATGGTCAGGCAATCTTCTGGGAACTGTGACGTGTCCCAGAGGATTACAGGGAAGGGGGGGGAGGAGAACATCCGGTCCCCTAGGTCAGTGATGGTCAACCTTGGCACCCCAGATGTTTTGGAAGTACATTTCCCATGATGCTCAAGCACTCTGCAGTGTTGATGAGCATCATGGGAAATGTAGTTCCAAAACATCTGGGGTTCCAAGGTTCGCCATCACTTCCCTAGGTGGTCTGACCAGTAGTGGGAGTGGGTACCTGTCAAAACTAGGTACCTGCTCCACCCCCACCCCCAAAAAATGACATGCCAAATGTGGCATAGGATGGGAAAAGGAATGTTTATACGGAACTTCCCCTTTTGGGTGGAGCTCCGCTTTAACTTGTTGGTCAAATCCAACTAGATCTGCTAGTGCATATAACACTACCCTCTGCTAGTGCATATAACACTACCCTCTGCTAGTGCATATAACACTACCCTCTTCCCAGATCAACAATGCTGCCGTTTAAAGGTGTTTCTGTTGCACCCCCACCCAGAGATTCACATCTATGCATGTTGCTTTTGAGTGTGTCTGCAGTGCTTTTTGCGTTTTTGAACACGCGATTTTGCCACAGATTGCTTTTAATTTGTCAGATTCAGTCGTTTGAAATGAAAAAATTTGCATTTGCAAAAAAGTTCTGGTTCCTAAACATCTCACACCAGATGGCTGTCAGCTTGTCTGGCTCTTGTCTGCATATGTTGTGCTTCTATATACTTTTATCTGTCTATAGGATCTTACCGTGGTCTTTTCCAGACAGTGCAGGAGGTGATGATGCTGCAGCTCAAATGCCGAGCGATTCTTGATGCACAAAGCATGTGTATCTCTGTCCTCCTGTAAAATCGTAAACATACATGTAACAATCAGTACATATATTTTATTGTAGCTGCTAACCAAATTGTTAGTGTGAACCGTTTCTAACTAGCACCCTATGTACATAAAGATAAAGAAACCACAAGACTGGCATGTGGCATTTCCACAATGGCGCAAGAAATTTTCCTTTCAGAGGAAACCCACATCATAAAAAAACTATCAATTAATGGTGTATTATATGCTGTTCATACTCAGTCACTATAAGATTTGTTTTCTGTATTCTGCAAAAAAAGCTGTTCTTTATCTCCACCTTTTATTCATGTTCCCAAATTCAGCTAGAGATTTTGCAGCTGTGGTGGCAACTCTGCCCATGCTCAGATTTCAGTGAGTTTCTATGCTGAGCATTTCCTCCCTATCACATCTGAGCAGACCATGTGACTATAGAGCCACACATAATGGTAAATGACAACCCACTTCCTTCCTCCCTCCTTCATGCCAGCTAACTAGCTAAACACAATAGATTGGGATATTACATGTAGATTGGTGGAGGCTTCACCTCCCTCTTATTCTAAGACACAGGCTGGAGGGGCGTGAAACAGCCTGTGACTGGCAAAATTGTGCCCACGCCATGTTATTGGCAAAAAAATATATAAATATTTAAATTTCAAATATATATTTGTATCCCAATTTAAAACAGTTTATTTTTACTGCAATTGTATTCCAAATGCTGTTTTTTTTTTTTAACATGTGACCAACAGAGTACTAAAAGCTCCTCCTGCTTATGTTTCCCTGCAGACGGGCTGGGAAGGATCTTCTGGGTCATGTGACAGCTGAATACCGATTAGGAAAAAGGTACTTAGATGTGTTCTTTTTTTTTTATTATTTATTAAAATAATTACAGTGCCATCATCCACATACATAAATAGAAGGGACCATGTAAATTAAACAGTGTGTGATTAGTATTACTTTAAAGTCAGGATACATTCAAATGTATTTTTTTTATTTTTGGATAGAGCCAAGAAGAATTTATAATATAGCTGAATACTTTTAAGCAGAACTGTAGCTTAAATCATATTTGGTTAAAAGTATCTTTTTAATTTTTTTTTTTTAAAGTGGTTGTAAACCCTTACATATAACCAGTGTAATTACTAGCCCTAATTTAAATATGACTCACCCCTTCCTGTCAAGGCCACACCCCTTTCTGTTTAAGACCCACTCTGAAATTTTCGAGTGGGAATTCCCTAAATTTGCATAGATTTCCTCTCCCTTTCTGTTTGGCTATGGGGCAGGAAGTGAAGGGAAATCTCTCCAATGGGACAGGGGTGGTAAAAAAAATAAACTGACTGGGGCTATAACCCTCCCTTACTCCATCCAAAATGAAAAAAAAAGTGTTGCCTATAATTTCTGATAATTTTATGGAGAGGACAAGAAGATATAATAATGCCAATGGTGCAACAGAAAACATATAGCACAGTGAGGATGGTTTGTGGTCCAGGATGATAGGACAGTCAAAATTAGAAGCAGCTTGCGTTCCACTAACAGTGTAGCACAAGCCGGCGGGGACTCTTTCCGTGCTGCCCCCCTACAAAGTGCTGCCCTAGGCCTTGTTGGCCTAGGCCAGGATACAGCGTTGCACGCTATAGCAGTGGAACGTAGCAGTAGACAGAAGTTACACTTAGTGCTCTTAATTGTGACAAGTACATACTATAGAGGGGTATGCCTTGTTCATATTTCATGTTTATGGTTTACAACCACTTTAAGACTGTAGAATTTTTCTTTAATTTTCCCTTTTAGAATACCTTCTTACCGATATGCGTGCCCTGACCCCCAGCATGATACCAAAAGAAGGAAATTATCATGTTGATATTGCTATCATTCTCACAAGTACATCAGTGATGTGACTCCTTGCAGATATAAACCAATACTAGCATGCGTATCTTCTAAACAGAGTGTACATTTTTGGGAATTGATGTGATTCGTAGCCAAGCTCCAATTCCCAGAAGATGATGTACAAAGTAGCTGCCAGTATCAGACATGGCACCAGCATCCAGGGAGGTGGTAGTTAGAAAAGATATAGGTGTGCGTGTGGCGTATAAATGTGGTAGGATAACATTGTGGCAGTTATTAGTTCTGCAACTTTTGCTCAACAGTTGCAGTTCTGATTTAAATTCCCTACTGTCTCTATCATTTCCGGCCCCTAATGCCGCGTACACACGATCGAAAATTCCTACAAGAAAACCGTGGATTTTTTTTTTTGACGGAAATTTGCCTCAAACCTGTGTTGCATACACACTATCAAGAACGCAGTGACATACAACACTAAGAGGAGCTGAGAAAAATGAAGTTCAATGATTCCGAGCATACGTAGACTTGATTCCGAGCATGTGTGTTTTTTTGTGCATCGGAATTGCCTACAGACGATTCGACGAGAACTTTTCCCGTCGGAAAATTTGAGAACCAGCTCTCAAATTTTTGCTGTCGGAAATTCCGACAGAAAAAGTTTGATGGGGCCTACACACGGTCGGAATTTCCAACCAAAAGCTCACATTGAACTTTTCTTGTCGGAAATTTCGATCGTGTTTACGTGCCATTAGACCCTCTATTACTGGGACAGGAAGTGAGAGGAAATCTCCTTAAAGATATGTTGTGGCGAACTGCTTCAGGATTTCAGTAAGAATTTTAATCTGTTTTAGTTAAGTGGCTGCTCTCCAAGATCTGAGCCCAAAGAAGATATCTCGGCATTGTCAGTAGTAAGTTGTGTAGAGTGAAGAGAGCACCAGACACACGCTTGCCTTCGTCTTAAGCGTAAAAGCCATAGCCAATGCATTTCAGGGGCTTAACCAATCTACCCTCATCGGGGCTTGTGTAATTTTTAGTTAGGAGGCTGCTTTCTAAGATCCAAAGAAATCCCGGCATTGTCAGTAGTAAGTTGGGTAGGGTTAAGAGAGCACCAGACACACGCTTGCATCCCTCGTAAGGGTAAAAGCTATAGACAGTGCATTTCAGGGGCTTTACAAATCTACCCTCATTGGGGCATGTGTAATTTTAGTTAAGAGGCTGCTCTGTAAGATCTGAATCCAAAGAAGGTATACCGGCATTGTCAGTAGTAAGTTGTGACATATGCTTGTATCTCTCAGAAAGAATAGCCAATGCATTTCAGGGGCTTAACCAATCTACCCTCATCAGAGCTTGTGCAAGTTAGGTTGATGGGAAAGCTGCCCTGAGAGTGGGTATCCTGGTAGTCTATTCCTCCAGCATGGATTAAAGGCCTGCTCTGACCACCAGTCTAGCAGTCTGTGTCTACTTGGTTTTTAACTCTTCCCTCTACAGCAGACTTTCTCAACACTTTCAACACTGAGGAACCCTTGAAATAACCATACGGTCTCAGGGGAACCCCTGTTAAAATTCGCTATATCTACAACTCCTGATACATTGGTATAATGGTCAGTGGAAGAGTGCTCCTTACATCTGTGGTCTTGGGGAAGATATCTAAAAAGATCTTTGGTGTCCCTGGGAACTTATTTAAGAGGCAAAATTTG
Organism: Rana kukunoris; assembly: GCA_029574335.1. Taxonomy (NCBI): domain Eukaryota; kingdom Metazoa; phylum Chordata; class Amphibia; order Anura; family Ranidae; genus Rana; species Rana kukunoris. The sequence continues at coordinate 146,517,108 of CM056057.1, read as the reverse complement.
GTCATTGCTCAAGGAACCCCTAGCAACCATTGGAGGAACCCCTGGTAGCGAAACCCTGCTCTACAGTTTTGACCGGCGTTGGGATTTAATCTCTAAACACAGCACCATAAGAGAAGACAAGACTAGACTTTACCTCCAGACCGCCCATTTCTTTGTAACGCAGAAATGCATTGGTTGTGTTGCTCTTTGCCAGCCTAATTCTTGCCAGTCGGATTTTCTGCAAAAAAGAAAAAAAAGATGAGGTTGTAATTTGTTTGGAGATGTGGGTTGAGGTATGAAGGGTGGTTGTGGGTTTGGTTAACCACAAAACAAGCATTCATTCACCAGAAGAAATAATTAGCATCAGAACAATGTTGCCCATATATCGTACATCTTGGGTTGATCAGACATGCAGGCAAGATGAAACTACATCTCTGCAGAACACTCCATACACTTCCAAGGTTGGCTCTGCTGACCTAGCAGGTTTATGTCAATGTAGAGGGGAATGGGGTGAGTAGTGCAGGTGGACACTTCTAGTACCCTTCATTTGGGGGAGGTCAATGACACTTAGGGCAGTATTTCTAAACCCTTGAGAGTTCAAGAGGTGAGCACCTGCTTGACCAAAATATCTGGGCGGCTCGTGTCTGTAGGCTCGGCTGTGTACCCTGACCCTGTGGAAACAACAAAGCATTAATTAAAATATGCATAAAACGGCTAAGAACTTGAAGAGAACCTGTGCTTTGCTCAACAACAGCTTATACTTGCCTTCCCCTTAGTACACCACCGCTCTATTCAGCCCCTGGGAAAGCAGAATCATTGTTCGTACCTTTTGATTTTAAGGACACTCCCTTAATTTGAAGCTCAAGGCACATAGAAATGGCACATGGCAGCAGGGTGAGAGTTGTTAGCCCTGTGTAAGCTCTAAGAACCCAAAACTACCACACTGAAGCGGGGCAATAGCCTTGGGCTCTGTGTAAGCTATAGACACACAGCATTGCCACATGGGAGCAGGATGAGAATCCTCAGCCCTGTGTTGGCTCACGGTAGCAATCACTATTACATGGAAGCTGGGTCTGAGTTCTCAGTCCTGTTTAAGCACTAGGAACCCAACACTGTAACATGGGAGCAGGTACCTAGAGCTATCATATAAGAGCAATATAGGAATTCTCAGCAATCAGCCTTAAAATCTTAACTTAAGCTGGCTACACATTATACAATTTTTCCTTTAGATTTCTCAAGACCATATAATATGAGGTCAAACCTAAACACTTTTAATTTGTATGCAATGAGGCAGGCCCTTGCATTACATAGTTGAAGGTAAATCTAAAGGAATTTGAAAAAAAAAAACGAATTGTATATTGTGTAGCCAGCTTTACACAACACTTCCTTGCTTCACTCCTAGCAGGCAAAACAGAGAGGTGGAGGATGAAAAAGGGGGGTAATTATGGGAAGTCAATGAAGCTTGCACTAAACTGTACCTGTTGTGTTGAGCTGAGAATCTCACAGGTTCACTGTCAAATGTTGGTACTGTACCTTCCTTTAATTGCAACAATGTAAGGACTTGTTCAGACACGCTGCAGCTCTTGCTGTCCCTATGAAAAACAATCCACTATGGATTTATTTTCAGAGGGCTGTTGACAGGTGCCTGGGAGGTGATACAGTTGTGCTCATAACTTTACATACCCTTGCAGAATTTATAATTTCTTGGCCATTTTTCAGAGAATATGAACCAATCAATATCAATCAACTGTGTTTACTGTTTTTAAATCATATTGATAACAGAAACAACCCAAAATGACCCTGATTGAGAGCCGGTTTACATAGCCGCAGCACGACTCCGGGGGCGAAACTGCAAGTCGTCCTGAGGACGACTTCAGAGGCGACCTGCAAAACGACTTCTGTATAGAAGTCAATGCAGGTTGCCTCGAGCCGCCCCCAAAGTCGTACAGGAACCTCTTTCTAAGTCGCAGCGACTTGCGTCGCTCCTATTAGAACGGTTCCATTGCATTCAATGGGACGCGACTCGTCAGGCGGACGAGTCGCCCCAGTGTGGACCGGCTAAATGTTTATATACCCAGTGATTTTGGCCTGATAACATGCACACAAGTTGACACAAAGGGTTTGAATTAAAGGTAACAATCCTCACCTGTGATCTGTTTGCTTGTAATTAGACAAGCCTCAAACCTTCTGGCACAAAGTAATTTGGAGTGATGAGACCAAAATTGCGCTTTTTGGCCACAACTATAAAAGCTACAGGCTTAACCACTTAAGGACCGCCTCCTGTACATATACGTTGGCAGAATAGCACGGATGGGCACATCCACGTACAGGTACGTCCTGTAGTAGTACCCAGCCGTGGGTCGCGGGCGCGCTTCCGCGACCCGGTCCGAAGCTCCGAGACTGCGGGACTCGCGGACCCGATCGCCGCTGGAGTCCGGCGATCGGTCACCAGAGCTGAAGAACGGCTTCCCCCGTTCTTCACTGTGGCAGCGTCATCGATCGCGTGATCTTTTCTGCCCCCTTGTAATGTCCACCTCTTGCTCCCTTCACCCCCCCCAGTAATGTCTATCTCTGCCCCCTTTTCCTCCCCCCACATTAATCTCCTCTGCCCCTTTCACTTCTCCCAGTAATGTCCTCCTCTGCCCCCCTCACACCAGTGTCCTCCTCCGCGAGGTGCCACCACTGAGACACTCACATCAGTGTACTGCTACTGTCCTCCTGCTCTCTGCTGTGGCGAGGTGCCGCGGTCACCAAGTTACTGCCTTCCATTCAAAAATTCTACCACTGCGCATGCGCCGCCTGGGTAAAAATGGGAGATCATGTACCAGCTTTGCAGGCTTCGGAACGGCGCATGCTTTGTTGCCCGCAGCCATATTATTTATTATTTACATTTACGGGCAGCCTGAAAATGGGATGCCCGTAAATTAACGGGCGGTTGGCAATAAGTGTGCGTCACTTACTATTGCGAGCTGTGTCGGTGGCTGCTGGTGTGGTACCTGCCACACTGCGCGCAGACTTCAAAGGTTGTAACATGACAAAATGTGGAAAATGTCAAGGGGTGTGAATACTTTTTCAAAACGATGTATATTCATATAGAGCTTTTATAATAAAGATGGTAACATATTGGTAAACAAAGTTTTAATATGTCAGACCATCACCTGTATTGCAAGGAGTACCCAGGTAAGAACCCACGAGATATTACAACTTTGCTCTTCTGCATCTAACAAAGGGGTTGATTTACTAAAGGCAAATTGACTATGCACTTTGGAAAGTGCATTTGCTTTAGAGCTTAGTAAGTTGGCACAAGCTCTGCTGACTTCCATCATCCAAGCAAAAATTATTATTTTTTTCCTTGCATGTGATTGGGTATTCTTTGCAAAGTGAAAGTGGTTGTAGACCCCGTTGCACCACTTTTACCTACAGGTAAGCCTATAAAAAGGCTTACCTGTAGGTACTGGAAATATCTCCTAAACCTACACGGTTTAGGAGATATTTACCATAAACGCTTGCACCGACGTCATGGACTCATGCACTCTGAAGAAAGTGGCATTTCTAATGGGCCAATGCTGTGACTGGCTCACGGGAGTAATGTCACGCTACTCTGGCCAGTCACAGAGCCGGAGTCCACAGTCCCGGAGGAAGAGGGGTGAAGATGGATGCGGCTACCAGCGGGGACATCACAGGCTTCATTTGCAGGTAAGTGCAACATAATGGGCCCATTACGCTTTTACTTTGCAGGGGGGAAAAAGAGGGAGCTTTACCTCATTTACTAAAGGGGTTGTAAAGGTAAAAAAAATGTCCCTGAATAGCTTCCTTTACCTTAGTGCAGTTTTCCTTCACTTACCTCATCCTTCGATTTTGCTTTTAAAAGTCCTTATTTCTTCTGAGAAATCCTCACTTCCTGTTTTTCTTTCTGTAACTCCACACAGTAATGCGAGGCTTTCTCCCTGGTGTGGAGAAAGCCTCTTAGGGCCCTTTCACACGTGCGGACCGTTCGTCCGTTTTTTTACGGATGAAAAACGGACCGCAATGCATCCCTATGGGTTAGCGGATGAGCATCCGCTAACGTCCGTTTGCATCCGTCTCCGTTAAGCTCCGTTTTTTTGAACGGAAGAAAACCCTATTTTTCTTCTGTCAAAAAAACGGAACGGACGAAAAACGGATGTTAGCGGACGATCCGTTTAACATCCGATCCGCTAACATCCGTTTTTCATCAAAATATGTAATAAAAAAAAGTTCTAAAAAATAAAAAATAAAATAAAAAAAACGGATGGAAAAACGGATGGAAAAACGGATGGAAAAACGGATGGAAAAACGGACCAAAAACGGACGAAAAAACTGATCAACTGATGAAAAAAAACGGACCTAAAAAACGGTCCGCACGTGTGAAAGGGCCCTTAAGGGGGAGGGGGCGAGCAGCACACTCTCTACTTTGCAGATAGCGAAAGGAGCTTTGTGTTAGTGGGCGTTCTGACACTCCTGCTCACCCCTCCCCATCAAGAGGCTTTCTCCACACCAGGAAGAAAGCCTCACACTACTGTGTGTAGTTACAGAGAAAAGAACAGGAAATGAGGATTTCTCAGAAAGAAATAAGGACATTTAAAAGCAAAATCGAAGGATGAGTTAAGTGAAGGAGGACTGCACTAAGGTAAGGAAGCTATTTAGGGATTTTTTTTTTTTTACCTTTTACAACCCCTTAAGCTCTGGAGCATTTGTACCTGCAGAGTGCACAGTCCAGCTGCCTTTAGTAATCCAACTCCATAGTGTTTGTAAATACAGTACTTTTTTAATAGTAGCAACTATATGAAAGGTGATGGCTTCTAAAGCTGTTATTTAGGAGAGAGCAAGGGTGAGCTGACAACTCATGGGGCCCCCGGGCAATAGGAGATTTTTGGGGCCCCCAGGCAATAGATTATGGGGCCACACAGTATACACACACAGACACACAATAGACATACACACAGATTTTTACATACTGTCCCTGCTTTTACTGAGGCTGTCTACCCTGATGGGGCCCCTAGTGGCATGGGGCCCTCGGGCAGTGCCTGAATGGTCAAGTCTGCCCCTGGGAGAGAGAATTTCAGTTTGAGAGTCCCCCAGGTATAGAGATAGTAAAAAGATGGTAAGAAGGTAAATTGCCTTACTTGCTGTTGCTTTCTCTTGTCTGCTCTCTGATTTTGATGGTAAATTCGGCTGAAATTGGATACAATGACGGGGACTGGTAACGCAATGACCAGGACTCCACTCAGGGAACAGATTGAACCAAATATCTTCCCAGCTATGGTGTCTGGAACCATGTCGCCATATCTACAGAGGAATGTTTGAGGACACAGAGAAAATATTATTAGCCAGTATATGCATAGCGTCATTATACTGCATTTCTCTTCATTTATCATTGATTTTATTCTGTACATAGTGGACATTAATAAACATTTGGCAGCTGAGGACCGGAAAATTCCTGTACTATGAACAATTTTTTCCACAGTACGTGCGTTTTTTTTAAAATGATGATTTCCATATACCGTAACTCACGGTTTACTACATAAATAATAAACAAAATTGCTTTTGAGTCCAGAAACTGACAAGTTTTCCCGCACACTCTAGTTTTATATCCCTCTTTTCTCGCACATTTTGTATGTTCAGTAAAAGTAGTTTTGCTTTTTTGGCTGATTCAGTTCTCCTGAGCCCCTGGCTTGTCACAAACAATGCTTTTAGGTTATACTCCAGTAAAACATGAACATTTTGCACTTAAACTCAGGATGCAGTCTCCCTGCTGAATGGGGTTAAACTTTTAAGGCCTATTATTCGTCTACCATTACTTCTTCTTGATAGTTGTGCTTCTTGCTCTCCTTATTTTTGGAATCTCTCTCTGAATGTAGGGCAGGTGTTCCCAGGCTGTGAGCACTGCCCTCTCAAGGGAGATTGTGCTATGGCTTGATTTCGTGTACTGGTGTATGGGTAGGGTTGCCACCTCTTGTTCAACTCAAACCCGAACACAGCTTCACACAGCAATTTTTTTTATTTTTATATACATATATTTTGGTAATAAATAACATTTCTAATCATATTAAGTTAACCGCTTCAATACCGGGGCTATTTTGGCACTTCTCCTACATGCATAAATCATAATTTTTTTGTTGGAACCCCCAAACACTATATATGTTTTTTTTAGCAGACACCCTAGGGAATAAAATGCTGGCCATTGCAACTTTTTATCTCGCACATTATTTGCGCAATCATTTTGCAAACGCCTTTTTTTTGGGGAAAACAACGGTTTTGTGAATTAAAAAAGAACAAAACCGTTATAATGGTATAATGTGAAAGATGAAGTTACGCCGAGTAAATAGATACCTAACATGTCACGCTTTAAAACTGCGCACACTCATGGAATGGCGCCAAACGTCAATACTTAAAAATCTCCATAGGCGACGCTTATTTTTTTTTTACAAGTTACAAATTTAGAGTTCCAGAGGAAGTCTAGTGCTAGAATTGTTGCTGGTGCTCTAACGCACATGGCGATACCTGACATGTGTGGTTTGAACGGCGTTTACATATGTGGGCGGGACTTGCGCGTGCGTTCGCTTCTGAGCGCGAGCTACCGGAGGTAGGGGTGTTTAAAAAAAAAATGTTTATTATTTTATTTTTTATTTTACACTTTTTTTGACTTTTTTTTTTTTTAATCACTTTTATTCCAATTACAAGGAATGTAAACATCCCTTGTAATAGGAATGTGTGTGACAGGTACTCTTTATGGAGAGATGCAGGGTCAATAAGACCCAACATCTCTCCTCCAGGCTGAAAAGCATTAGATCGTGAAAAAAAATTCACCGATCTAATGCTTTCAGCCGCAATTGCGGCTGTGTTTACATTCCAGGACCCGGGCGTGACGTCATAACATCGCGTCCGGGCCTCCGACGATCATAGAGATGACTGGTGACCATCTGGTCACCAGTCTACTCTATGGTTTACAGCGGACGGCGGCGGATCGTTTCTCCGGGTCTCCGATGGCAAAGGAGAGCCCGGAGACTCACCGGATGGCGGCGGGAGGGGGGGTGTCCCCTCCCGCCGCCTATAAGAACGATCAAGCGGCGGAACCGCCGCTATGATCGTTCTTATGGTGCAGGGATTCGCCGCCTGAAGAGATGGATATCTGAATGATGCCTGTGGCTGCAGGGATCATTCAGATATCCCCACTGAAACCAGGACGTCAATTGACATCCTTGGTATTGAAGTGGTTAATAACAAGAGTCCCCCTTTACATCAGAGTCCACAGAGTTCCCCTTTTTCATCTGAACTCGCAGAGTTCCATTTCACTGTAAGGGCCCTTTCACATGGGCGGACACTTCAGGTCTGCCTGTCAGTTTTTTAGGCGGACCTGAATGGGCGCTCCGTGCTCCTCTATGGAGCCACGGATGACAGCGGTGACATGCTCGCTGACATCCGACCCGCCAAAGTGTGATGGAGAAAAACCCTACTTTTCCATCAGTCTGGCGGATCGGATGACAACGAACTCTATGGTCCGTCGTCATCCGATCCCCTATAGGGGAGAGCGGCACTCTGACAGGTCGGTCCCTGCACAGTGTGCAGAGACCGACCTGTCATCTGCCTGCTCAGCGGCCATTGACGGAGCGAGCCCTGCTGAGATAAAGAGGAGCCCGCACATGGACAGCCCCTTGTGAAGGGGCCCTAAGGGGGGACTCTGCAGACTCTGATGTTAGAGAGAACTCAGGGAACTCTAACAAAAATGATTGTCTGGGAACCCTGATTTAAGGGGGAACACTGAGTACTCTGTAAAGGGGAACACTGGGGCCTCTGGTGTAAAGGGGAATTCTGATGTAAGGGGTGCTCTGAGAACCCTGATTTGCCTTAGTGTACTCACTCAGAGAGAAGAGGGAGACTTCAGTCACAGACAGGGATGAATGGTGAGCTCGATCACCCATGGGCAGTCCGCACCTCTCATCCAGATGTATCTGAGGCTGCTGGACTTTACATTTCCAGCCCCCACTTTCCTTTTCTGAGCCACAGCGCCAGGAATTGGAGGGTGGGCAGACACAGAGGGGTAGGGGCTGAAGGAAGAGGTACAGATCGAGCCCTCTCTCGTCTGTGTGTGTGTGTGTTTGTGGGGGGGGGGGGGCTGTTAGAGCCAGCTTTGGGCAGCATGAAAGAGTATAACGGACACTCTCAGCTTAGACCACTGCAGCCAGCAACCCAGCTGGGAAGCCATAGTCCAGTCTGAATAATGTGTCCAGGTTTCAGGCAGTCTGAAACACGGACGCATGATTCCAAACCCCAACTGTCCGGGTGAATCCCAGACAGGTGGCAACCCTACATATAGGGCTGAAATTACATATTTTGGTAATTATCTTGCATGCATTAGTGAGATATGTTTAGTGTTTTGCCCTTTTTTTTCACTCTTTTCTTTTTTTCCCTTTCTTTGGTACTGTTTTGTATATTAAACACTTAAAACGAATTCAGAAGATAAGAGGTTGTGGTCCACCTAGAAGGTCAATGAAAATCTCACTGAATTTGCTGTAATGCACTGTAGCCAAATTCAAATTAAAGGTAAAATAAAAGGCTTTCTGATCTAAGCAGACTAATGTTTACCGGACATTTTTTATTTTATTTTTTATATTACATTTTCCCTAGACTTTTCCTGTAAGACAGACTTGCAATACCTCACACAACCTAGATACGCGAGGGCGCTGTTTCTCTCTGAATACGGAATGAATGTCAAGCCGAACTTCAAATTTGCCAACTCACAAAAATAACCCATCAGTAGCAATATCATTCATTATTCAGGAATTAAAGTATACTTGTTAGCCATGGGCTGTGTAAGCAGCCACTCTGCAGTCTTACCCAGTATTCGTTCATCAAGAACTAGGCAGCAAAGAATGTTGATGTCTACATTATCGAATGATTTGACGTTCTGTTCTCTAAAATAATTAATCACAAAAAGAGTTGTCTTCACTATATGCAGGTGGTAGGTGCCCTTTCAATATATATTTACATATATTCACACATACCAATTATACAATAGACCGACCAGGTGGTCCTATCCCTCCCTAAAGCTTAGTACACATGGGCCTAATGTTGGACGGCATCGGCCGGTTCAATAGAAACTGGCCAACATTCGGCCCGTGTGTACTGGAGTCGGTCCGATGGCTTCTTTGCATGACGAAAAAGGTCTGCTGATTGGCTCCTGATCAGAGCCAATGGCTGAGAGCGGTGATCAGTGTTTTCCTCCCCCAGTCAGAACACGATTGAACAGCAGGGGAGACTAATGTCAGATAGTTAGTACAGTGGCTCCTCCTGAGCTGTCAGTTTTTTTTTTTTTCGCTTGACCTTGTGGGTTAAACGAGAAAAAAATACTAGTGTGTACTAGGCTTTACACTAGTTTTGCCTATACTTTGATTTTCACTTTAAATAGTTTGGACCAAGCTGGTTCAAACTAACCAATTTCTTCAGTGCTGCACTGGCTCTAAGCACTGTATGTCCTGCATGTAACTTAATATAATAATAATACAAATAATTAGTATAATTATCCCATTAAACCCCATAGTCCCTTCAAATATATAGATGCTGTGTATGACCTTTGCATTATTATCTTTGTGTAAGTAGAATTTTATTTAATTTTTTTTAACCTTTTTTCATCCTTTTGTTGTATCTTAGTTCTGCTGATCTCTTGCAATCTCTTATATACATTTTGGGCCAGATTCAGAAACCAGATACGTCGGCGTATTTCGAGACACGCCGCATAACTTCTAAGATGCGGCGGCGTATCTTTTTTCTGTATTCAGAAAACAAGATACGCCAAAATTTAGCTAAGATACGAGCGGCGTAAGTCTCTTACGCCGTCGTATCTTAGTTGCATATTTACGCTGGCCGCTAGGTGTCGCTTCCGTCGATTTACGTGTAGAATATGTAGATTAGGTAGATCCGCCGATTCACGAATGTAGTTGCGCCCGGCGTATCTATTTGCGTCGTTTGCGTAGGGCTTTTTCCGGCGTAAAGTTACCCCTGCTATATGAGGCGCAGGCAATGTTAAGTATGGACATCGGGACAGCGTCACATTTTACGTTCGGTAATGGGGCTGGGCGTAAGTTACGTTCATGTCGTTATTAATGAGTATTTCCGACGTGATTTTCGTGCATGCGCACTGGGATACGTCCACGGATGGCGCATGTGCCGTTAAAAAAAAAAACGTAATTTACGTCGGGTCACGATTTTACATAAATCACGCCCCCATCTTCCACATTTGAATTGCGCAGGCTTACGCCGACACATTTACACTACGCCGCCGTAACTTACGGCGCAAGTTGTTTCTGAATAAGGAACCTGGCGCTGTAAGTTACGGTGGCGTAGTGTATCTGAGATACGCTACGCCCGCCTAAAGATAGGTATTTGTATCTGAATCTGGCCCTTTCTGTCTACATACATACATTCATTCATTCATTGCAGCGTCAGCTACACATTGTTGGTCTGAACAGGCTTCCTGATGGTGATAGTGTACTGTATGTGAGCTCATAATACAATTTGGTGTGTCTCAGAAATATTTTGCACATTTGCACAACTGTCATGGGACCCAAATGATCTCTGTAGCAGCTCCCGGGGGTATTTGAAAACTTTCATACTGAAAGTGATTGTATTTGTGCAGCATTTTGGGCGGTGAGGGAGCAACTTCTATTAGATGAAGGGGCACCTGCACCTTGGAGAGATGTCACCAGTGGCCGAACCATCAGTGACATGGTCTCAAAATATTTCCTATTTAGTTATAAATAAATATTTGTAACTATGCACAAAGCACAATTTTTTTCCTTTTAGGGCCAGTTTACACCAGACAGTTCTGTTCAGTTCTGTGTGCTTTTTTTTCTGCACAAAATGCATGCACAGTGTTTTCCATGTATTTCAATGGCTCTAGTTCATACCATGCAGTCAGTTTCCGGTCAGTTTCTGCACCTGAAACTGACTGTATGGTGTGAACTAGAGCCATTGGAATACATGGAAAACACTGTGCATGCATTTTTAGTGCAGAAAAAATGCACACAAAACTGAAAGGAACTGCGTCTGCACACCACATGCAGTCCAGAGTGTTTTTTCTGCATCAAAAATGCATGGAAAGTAGATTATATGGTTTTCAATGGCATAGTTCACACCAGTGCTTGCAGTTCCAGAAAACATGCTGCATTTTTCCTGTACTAAAATGCATCAAACACGCACTGGAACACACATGTCCTTATTTAACCACTTGATCACCGGGCCTATTTTGGCACTTTTCTCCTTTATGTAAAAATCTAATTTTTTTGCTAGAAAATTAATCAGAACCCCCAAACATTATATATATATTTTTTTTAGCAGACACACTATGGAATAAAATGGCGGTCATTGCACAAATTATGTGCAAGAAAAAAAGTTGCAATCATTTTTCATGAATTTTTCAAGAGTAAAGTTAGCCCAATTTTTTTGTATAATGTGAAAGACGATGTTACGCCGAGTAAATAGATACCCAACATGTCACGATTTAAAATTACGCACACTCATGGAATGGCGACTTTTGCTACAATTATTGCTCTCGCTCTAACGATCACGGCGATACCTCACACGTGTGGTTTTAACACCGTTTACATATGCAGGCGTGACTTAAGTTTGCGTTTGCTTCTGCGTGTGAGCACGGCAGGATGGGACACTTTAAAAAAAATATATATTATCTATTTTACTTTTCATTTTTTATTTTTACACTGTACCTTTTAAAATGGAATTTTGGGATTCCTTTTATTCCTATTACAAGGAATGTAAAGATCCCTTCCAATAGAAAAATAAAATGACAGGACCTCTTGAATGTGAGATCTGGGGTCAAAAAGACCTCAGATCTCATATTTACAGTGGATTTTTTTTTTTTTTTTTTCAAAGTCCGCAGCTACAAATACTGCAGCTGCTGACTTTTAAAATATGGACACTTACCTGTCCAGGGAGCCCGTGATGCCAGCACCCAAAGCCGATCTGTCCCCCGGGTGGAGGCGCTGCCATCTTCAGTAAGGGAATTTAGGAAGTGAAGTCTTGCAGCTCCACAGCCTGGTTCCCTACTGGGGGGATGGAGGAGGGACCGGACATGGCGTAGATTTCTGTGGATATTGCGGTTATCTATGCCCGGAAATGGGAGAAAATATCTGACTTAGGAAGGTATCTGCCCCCCCCCCCTCCCCCCTGAGAGGTGCCAAAGGTGACACCGGAGGGAGGATTTCAAAAAGCGGAAGTTTGTGGAAGTTCGCTTTAAATGCAATGGGAAAAAAATGGCTTATTTTTTTCAATAAAAAAAAAGTTTCTTTAAGGCCGTTGAGCGTAATTGAGGTTTGACGTCATCCAACGTCATTGAGTCGAGTGGGGGCCATCATTCCCTTACTCGACTTTTGTCGCTTTAGTCAATAGAACATTTCACCCAGGCAGAAGATTAAAAAAAATCTACAAACATAGCAACAAGTGATGAAAGAGATGATCATTTTTCCTATCGGCTAAAATAAAAAACGTCGAAGTTCAAAAATGTCCTACGACGCTGTATGCAAACGCTCGAATACGCGCGAAAAAACGCCGGAAAAAAACGACAAAAAACGCTACGCTCAGGTGTGAATGCAGCCTCAAGGAGCTTTTAATTTTTTTATTTTATTTTTGGCTGGAGATTTACTTTAAATAGTCCCATAACTGAGCGCAATATAATCTAAAAATGGAACGACCGCAAACCAGTGAAGATGTCATGTGAGATGAAGATTGCCGTGACATAGGCCTAGCACTAAACAGATAAAGTAGTGAAGGTTTTTGCGTGTTTTGTGTACAGTTTTGACTTTTATTTATTTATGATGCAGTTTTATCTTTTACATTTAGTAAGAATTTTTGTCATGATGTTGTATATACTAATATACTGTATATGTGTATATGTATGTATATATGTGTGCTCAAATAATTGTGGTGTGCCTAAAAATATTTTTGAGAAACATTTGCACAACTGTCATGGGACCTCCACGTTCTACAGTACCATCTGTCTTCTCTGTAGCAGCTCTGAAGGACAGTTGAAAACTTTCATACTGAAAGTGATTGTATTTTTGCAGCATTTTGGCTGGTGAGGGAGCAACTTCTATTAGATGAAATTACACCTGCACCTTTAGAGAGATGTCACCAGTGACAGAACCATCAGTGACATGGTCTCAAAATGTGGTTAAATAAATATTTGTAGGGATTACATTTTTTAGTCATGACCATAATAAATAAAGAAACTACACAAAACCCAATTTTTTTCCTTTAAAGCAGAACAACCACAAATACCAAGATAAAAATAAAGATCTCATTAAAAGCTACAATAAATTTGCTACAATTACTTTCCAATTAAGAAATGTACATATTTTTTCTACCACTAGGTGTCCTTCGTCTGATGACCAGCATCATTAAACCAACTTCCCCTGAGCCCATGTTGTTCTGGACCCACCACCAGCCTGTGACTGGGCAGTGGGTGTAGAAAATGTCCTGGCATCAATGTGGGTAATTTTTAGTATTAGTGGGAGTAATGGTGCCCCATCATTGATCTCAGTGGGAGGAATAATGCCCTATCATTGGTGTCAGTGGTAGGAATGGTAACATATCATTGGTGTCAGTGGGAAGAATAGTCCCCCATCAGTGTCAGTGGGAGGAATGGTGCCCCAAGGGCCAAATAAGGGCCCCCAGACCACAGTTTGGAGACCCGTGGCATATACAATTGCTGCACAAGCTAATCAGTAATTGCCTTTCCACTTCAAATGGCAGCTGCTGTCATTTTCTAAATCTGTTGAAAAATTGTGTGACTTAATGCAACCTGGAAATGTTCTGTACACCATTGAGGTATGCCCCCCCCCCCCCCCAGATTGGTTCATACCACTGCGACCTAAAAGTCATGTGACTTACAGTGCGATTTTGCCAGACTTCCTGGCGATTTACTGGCGACTTGTGTACTACTTTGATGGGACTTGATGTGAGTTTAGAAATGACGTACACGAGTACGAAACATATGTCGGCGGCGCTATCTGGCTCCCTGCACGCCATACAAACCTAATAGTGCCTACCTAACCCTGACTTTCTGCCACACTCAGCGCTATCGGTGAGACACCCTAGTGGAGAGCATTGACACGCTACAGTCCCAGTGCCAGGCAGGCACCAGCCAGAGTAAGAGGCCAATTGGCTGTTTGTGTGCATAATTTTATTTATTTTAATAAACGGTATTGCACCATGATTTTTTCCGTATTTTTCTCTGTCAATATATGAGCATATCAATCGCAATTTTGGTCCCATCGAGATCCAGCATGCCCCAAGTGTAACAGGCACTTATCCTGTCCTGTCCATCTGACCTACTTGTAACAAAGAGGTCTTGCTATCTGGTAAGAATCTAGTATCTCTTCAGCACTTTGGGTGGAGCACTGATTACATTGGTGAAGGAATCTCTCACATTCAGAAACCAACTTCCTAAAATTCAGTCACAGATCCGTCTACGGTCTTTATGGGACTTTGCACAACCAAGATTTCACTTTGCACAATGAAGATTTCTGCACTTATTGTTTAACAGTTGGAATCATTTATTGTTGGTTATTGACTACACTATTAGTAAAATTTTTTGTACTATTGCACATAGAAAGATTATTTGTTCTATTTGTTCCTTTGTTGTATTCACTATTTACACGTTATCGTATTAGAAACTGTTTTCTAATGGTGTATATTGTCTATTTTCACCTACCTAATTTATGTTCCACTCAATGCTAGTCAGGTGGAACACTTAGATATCTATCAGCGCCCTCTATCGTTCTTTGTTTGCATTATTTGTAGTTCTCCACTACACCACCGAGGAGCAGCTTACCACTAAATATATCACGTTATATTATACCTAATTGTTCACTGAATAAGGTTTAGTCTACTCTATTCAATTTTGGCGCGGATTTCATTTAATTTCACAATCTTCCTGTAATGTTGGATCCAAATCATATCAATATAGATAAGGATATGATTTGGAGGTGACTTTCATTTAAGTCTATGGGTACATGTTGGAGAGAAGTCGCCTTGATGTAGTACAGGAATCTTTTCTAAAGTTAGAGCGAATTCAGTAGTGATAATTAAGACCACTCTCATTGACCAACACAGGATTTCACATGTCATGTGACTTGGGGTCTCACAATTCAGATCACTTTAAGTCATGGCAGTTTGAACCGAGCCTAAGGGAAATGTGTTTTTCCAGGCAGGTTTCAAGGACGCTTGTCAAATGCGTGCCATACTTTTTGTGCCTTTGATTGCTAATGGCACCCCAAACCTGGTTAGCAAATGTACATTATGTGATGCGGCATAACATGCCAAAATGCATGAAATTCAATGCCTGAAAAAGTGTGAGAGCTTTTTTTGGCTTGTTTGTAGGGCAGCCTATTCAAGTAAATGCCCTATGCATGTCGCATGAAAACGCACAGAAAAGTATGTTTAAGCAGCACACAAATGTAAACAAGACCTAAGATACAAGTCAAGTTTTAGGCATCCTCTGCAAAAAGGACTTCATGTGTGACAAGTTACTTTCCACTGGTAAACTTCCTCTAAAGGGATGCAGACACAACAGCTTTCCGCATTAGAACACTGAGACTTCACCAGGTGTTTATAAAAAGTGCAGACCCTCATTGAGGAATGGGTCTGAAAAGAAACGTCTATTTTTTTTCATGACAAAAAAGGTAGAAATCTTCTACAAAGTTTGTCCAAAGCAAGTTCCCTTTGTGGACCTTGCTTTGTGCACTGGTCCAAATCATTTGGTGGAGGGAGGATTATGGTGTGGGGTTGTTTTTAAGGGGTTGGGCTTGGCCACATAGTTCCAGTGAAGGGAAGTCTTAAGGTGTCAGCATACCAAGACATTTTGGACATTTTCATGCCCCCAACTTTGTGGGAACAGTTTGGGGACGGCCCCTTCCTTTTCTAACATGACTGCGTAGCAGTGCACAAAGCAAGGTCCATAAAGATATGGATGAGCGAGTTTGGGGTGGAGGAACAAATATACAATATAAATCAAATAATGTCATTCAATAAAATATATAGTGAACCTCAACCCGATAGAACACCTTTGGGTTGAATTCGAGTGGAGACTGTGAGCCAGGCCTTCTCAACCAATATCAGTGCCTGACCTCACAAATGCACTTTTGGAAGAATGGCCAAACATTCCCATAGACACACTCCTAAACCTTGTGGCCAGCCTTCCTAGAAGATTTGAAGCTGTTCTAGCTGCAAAGGGTGGGCCAACTCCATATTGAACCCCACGGACTAAGACTGGGATGCCATTAAAGTATGTGTAAAGGCAGCCGTCTGAATACTTTTGACAATATAGGGCCAGATTCATGAAGAGTTAGGCTGGCGGATCCAGTGATCCGCCAGCCTAACTGTCACTTTAAGCCGGCGTTTCTGTTTTCTATAACCAGAAAACAAGAAACGCCGGGTTGGAGTTCCGATGCGATCGGCGTAATTGAATTTCACCATCGCATCGTTACTTCAACTTAAAAATGGCGCCGGGGGCGTTCCCGCTGATTAACGCTGAAAAAATATGTTAATCAGCGGGAGTCGAAAATTCACGATCGTTTTCGGGCGCGACGCAGTGACTTTACGACGTTTCCGGAAGCGATACGCGACGTAAAGATAAAGCAGCCCCCTAGTGGAATATCCTATGTTAGGTATAGCCGTCGTCATCGCGTCGGAAAAAAAAAAATCGCGACGTTTGCGTAAAACATTCATGAATGGGGACGTGACATCATTGACGTTCACCGACAGAACTTGGAGCATGTGCACTGGGATGCATTGACACTCGACGCATGCGCAGTACGTTCGCCGCGGGATCGCGCATAGTTAGAATACTACACGCCCCGTACCCGCCCAATTTGAATTCCGCTGGCTCATTTGCGATGCGCTGCCGCAACTTTAGGAGCAAGTGCTTCCTGAATAACAGCACTTGCTCCTAAAATTTCGGCAGAGTAACGCAAATGAGAAGCGTTACTCCAGAGCAAAGATGCTCTGATCTACCTGAATCTGGCCCATAGTGTATATACGGGCAGAGCCGGGACAAGGTCATCAACTGCCCAGGTCAAAGATGCCAAACTGTGCCCCTCTTTCCTTTAGGGTTAGTGTCAGGGTGCCGCCCATCCCTGCAATAAACCATTGCGCCAGGGGCAGCCGTCTCTCCTGCCCACCCCTTGTCCCAGCCCTGTGTACAGGTGCTATTAATCCTACTGGCACTCCACACACATTGGAAATGATTTGCACACTGAGAATTGCTCTGCACTTGCGGTTCCCGTGTGGGAAGCAATTCCAAAAATGGAGCAGGGACTTTCTCCATATGTTTCAGGAGGCCCGATGGCCTGTGCCGCATCAGTGTGAGTCCAGTGTAAACATTCGTTATGCTAGGTGCATTGTCAAGCTGCAGCAGCTGTCAGCCTTGCATAGAATTTGACATGTTGCTGACAGTGGAGATGTACATTGCTTCTGTGCACTGCACCTGCAGCTAGAGCACCTGAACGCCCAATGTGTAAGGTAAGCCTCCCCACGGAAGTATCAGCATAGGTACATGTGTAGCGCTACCCCCGGAGGAGCCGCTGATTATAAGTGGGATCGGCGTGTTGAGTTACCTTGCAGGTGTCTAGGGGTGATACTTGTGAGTTGAGGAGAAGAGAGCGAATGTCCAGTCTTTAGTTGGGTTTTCTTCAATGCTTTATTCCAAGGCCTAACATGGCCAACATCAACATGGTATAGGACAGGAAAGGTTGATGAGCAGAGAGAGAACTTGAGTATCAGGCCTTGGATATGAAGAAGAGAGCAATCCTGCTCTCAGCAATAATGAGCTCAGTTCGTCGCCACTCTAGTCAGAGTGGGTAAAGTGCCCCGGGACATGTCTCTGCCACAGGCCTGGCAGCCGAGGCGCCACTTGCAAATGCTGGGAGGACCAGGCCTGGCTCGTGCCTCTGCCACAGGCCTAGTACTTGAATGAGCGTGATCCGGAATGAGCGAGTCCTCCCAGTGAATTTAGTCCGGGTCACCGGTTGACAGTTGAAGTGTACCTGTCAATCTCCCGAACACCACATCCCTGATGGTTCGTTCAAGCCCTATTGGATCACCTGCCTCCGGGTTCTCCTCAAGCCGATCCCCCACCGTACAGCTCCCAGCTTGGGATCCTTTTAGGAAAGGTTTGGGACCCAGCAGCTACTGGGACCCCTCTCTATGTCAGGGTGATGCTCCACATGGTGCGCAACTTCGGCCAGGTAGGCCACGGCTGCGGGGTCCATGGATGCGCGCACCCTGAAGGTGGATGCCGCACCTGGAACTTGGACCCCACAGAAAAGAAAAAAAAAAAGGCGGCTGCCTCAGATATAGCCTCCCCCAGCAAGCCATAGCGAGGGAACCAACCTCTCTGATTGGCTTCTGAGGAAAAGGAGTCTGCCCGGACCCCTCTAGCGCCAACTGCCGCCCAGGGGTGGGAACACACCCCTGGAGTGCAGACTGACCTACAGGACAGTTCTGAAATGACAGCAGCCTGAAATTTGACAAATTGTGAATGAGAGCTGCGTAACTCTCCCACTAACTTTAGTGTAACGCCCCTACAGAAAGTAAGGGGGCGCTACATAAGTAACAGAAAAAGCTGCATTGTGACCCTTATTGTCCGCTTAGATGTTTGATCTGGATAAATAGAATAGCAAGTCCAATGGTTCAGGGAAATAATCAAATGTTCTATAATGATTAGTCTGTGTTTGACATAACAAAAAATATCTTTTGCAAATTTGCTATGCGCAACATGAGCCAGTCCTGCCAAATGAGACCACAAGCTAATTACATTTATTTTTATGGCAGTGCAGTAGATATCGGCTGACACTGTGGTGTAACAGTTCTGCGGGTTTGCATCCGTTCTTATGGAATCCTGGACAGAGAAGTAGCTGCAGTGAAAGGACAGGTCACTTTATCAACCACAGGAAAATACTGAAGTGCTGAAAGTAGCTAAACAAAGCAAATTTAGGAGCATGAAGAATGTTGCATAACAAACAGGTGAATAAAAATAGAAATCCAGGGATGTGGAATTAAAAAAGAGAAGTAAAGAAAATGGGAAATGAATGTGAGCAGAGAATTAACCTGGGCTGTATTTGGTAGTTATGATGCAGTTGCAGGTACTGTGATGTCATCAGTTAGCACCTCTCACCATAAACCACAAACCTATACTGCCCCTTTTAGTTCAGCACTGACAAGGAAAAGCAGCCTTGGATATGTAGCATTACAACAAATACATGCTGCTAGCTAAAAATGAATCTGGAAACACAAGAAACTGCAAGACAGGCTTCATTTATCAAAGTGTCCCTGAAAGGAACTGTTCTTTCTGCTCAAAACAACCAATAATGGTCTTCCCTCTTGTTTTCCAGTGTAAGTATGAAAGAATAAGAAAAAAAAAAAAAGAAAATCTAGCTGCAGTAGTCCTGAAGCTGAAATCCATCCAATGGCTAAATACACAGATGAAACACATACACCATATTAGGTGTTGGGACTCCTGTCTTTACACGTATATGAACTTTAATGGCATCCCAGTCTTGGTCCGTAGGGTTCAATATTGAGTTGGCCCACCCTTTGCAGCTAGAACAGCTTCAACTCTTCTGGGAAGGCTGTCCATAAGGTTTAGGAGCGTTTCTGAGGGAATGTCTGACCATTCTTCCATAAGACCATTTGTGAGGTCAGGCTCTGATGTGGATGAGAAGGCCTGGCTTGCATTCTCTGCTCTAATTCATCCCAGATGTTCTGTCAGGTGTGCAGGCCAGTCAAGGTCCTCCACCCCAAAATCGCTCATTCACACTATTATTCTATATAGTGTGTGTGTATGTATATATACTTTACAACCACACTAAAAGGAAAAGTATAGCCAAAGCTATTTTGGATATGCTTCTCTGTTAGGTCACATCTGTACAGTTCGTTCAGCACTCCTGTGAACTGTTTTCAGCTGATAGCGGGCTAAAGTCCACTGTCAACTAACGTCACAGAGCTGGTCCAGGCTCTGAAAAGATATGGTCAGGATTCACCCAGAACCCTGGCGTGGCACCTGGCTCAGCCTCTCAGTGATCAGCCGAGAGCTTGAGCCAGCCCCTCCCACCCCCCTCCACAACCCAGGGCTCCAGTGAGGTCTGGGGGGGGGGGGCACAGCAGAGAGCAGCAGGAGTGTGTTGTGGTGCTCTTCTTTTACTATATTATCTGGTTACCTACCGTCTCATGTGTACTTTAACCACTTAAGGACCGCCTCCTGCACATATACGTCGGCAGAATGGCACAGGCACGTACCTGTGTGTCGCCTTTAATAGCCCAGTCGTGGGCCGCGCGTGCGACCCGGTCCGAAGCTCCGTGACCACGCCCGCAGGACCCGATCGCCGCCGGTGCCCCGTGATCGGTCACAGGAGCTGAAGAACGGGGAGAGGTGTGTGTAAACACACCATCCCCATTCTTCTGTGTGGCAGTGTCACTGATCGTCTGTTCCCTGTTATAGGGAACGACGATCAGTGACGTCAAACCTACAGCCACGCCCCCTACAGTAAGAATCACTCCCTTAGGGCACCCTAGTGGTTAACCTCTTCACTGCCGTTGTCATTTTTACAGTAATCAGTGCATTTTTATCTTTAAAATGTGTCAAAAGTGTCCGCCATAATGTCGCAGTCACGAAAAAAATCGCTGATCACCGCCATTACTAGTAAAAAAAAATATTAATAAAAATGCCATAAAACTATCCCCTTTTTTGTAAACGCTATAACTTCCGCGCAAACCAATCAATAAAACACTTATTGCGATTTTTTTTTTTTTTTTTACCAAAAATAAGTAGAAGAATACGTATCGGCCTAAACTGAGGAAAAAATATATTTTTTTTATATTTTTTGGGGGGATATTTATTATAGCAAAAAGAGTGTTGCATTTTTTTTCTAAATTGTCGCTCTATTTTTGTTTATAGAGCAAAAAATAAAAACCGCAGAGGTGATCAAATATCACCAAAATAAATCTCTATTTGTGGGAAAAAAGGATGCCAATTTTGTTTGGGAGCCACGTCGCACGATCGCACAATTGTCAGTTAAAGCGACGCAGTGCGGAATATCAAAAAGGGGCAAGGTCCTTAAAGCGGTAGTAAAGCCGCTGCTGTTTTTTTTTCTCATACTTGAAAAGCAAAAGCCATAATGAGCTAGTATGCACCACATACTAGCTCATTATGAAATACTTGCCTTGGAACGAGGTTAGGGGAACTTACCTGGTCCACGCCGAGGGAGATGTCCTCTTGCCTCGGCGTGTCTTCCGGGTATCGCCGCTCCAGCGCTGTGATTGGCTAGAGCGGCGATGACGTCACACTCGCGCATTCTTGTGGGAGACTTCTTTGCGGTAAGGTCCGGCGGCTGCCGAGCCTTTAGCCGAAGAACCCACCCTGCGCATGCACCGCTGCAGTCAGCGGCGCATTGCGAGGGGAATATCTCCTAAACCGTACAGGTATACAGTGCGTAAGACACAGGGAGCTGGGACCAGGAGTGTGTAACACACAGAGTGCAAGGTCCAGTCTCCAGTGCAAAAATTAGCTACAAAAACTGTGTTAATAAACAGCCACTCATCTGTCCCAAGATACAGCGCCATCCTCACCCGGGCTAGTAGCCTTCAGGTTCCTGGCATCGGCATCTAACTGGATACTGGGCTGTCACAGCTTGCGGCTTCTCAGCCGGGTGCTCACTACGCTGGTGCAAGCCGCACTGCGCATTGTAAATGGTCCTGCAGTCTTCTGGGACCTGTTATGTGTCCCAGATGACTGCAAGGTGGGGGGGATAGGGGGAGGAGAACTTCCGCTCCGATAACCTAGGCCAGGGGTCTCCAAACTGTGGCCCTGAGGCCGGATGCGGCCCTTTGCTTGCCTTTATCCAGCCCTTGGGGCACTATTTCATCCACTGACACCAACAATGGGGAATCATTCTTGTTGCTGAAACCACCAATGGGGCACTATTCATCCAACTGACTATCAAAAGGGTACAATTCCTTCTATAGGCACCAACTAGGCACTATTCCTTCCACTGACACCAATGATATGGTATTGTATACCCCCACTGGCCCTAGTCCGGCCCTCCTAAAGTCTGAAGGACAGTAAACTGTCCCTTTGTTTAGAAAGTTTGGAGACCCCTGACCTAGGCAGTTGGAGCAGAAGAGGTAGCGGATACCTGTCAAAATCGGATAACTGCTCCCCCTCCCAAAAGTGACATTCTTGAAAGAGGAGGGGGGAGGCATTAAAACTAGTGACGCCCCAAAATGAAAATTCTGGGCCGGAAACCAAAAATTCAGGATGCACTGAAACGGAAAAATATATAAATGTATTGTATTCAACTTTTTAAGTAATACCATGAATATTAATTTTGGCTCCCTGCACTGCAAGGGCTAAATGCTTGTTATGTGTTGGGGTAGATGACAAAGCTCTCATCTCCTTCAGGTGCTCTGTGGACAGTCTTCTGTGGTGGAACTGTATACAGTTCCTTGGTGTCACCCCCTTTAATGCAGAGCTATTAACTCTCTATCGTGTTTGGAGGAGGCAGGCGTGCAACCATGGTCAGAAGCTTTATGAGACTAGGCACCTGAGGGACCTTGCTGAAGAGAGGAATAAGGTGCATTTAACTCCTCATTCATTTACCCCTAGCTAAAAACGACTCCCTCCCCCATACACAATGCAAGGGTAATTTTTTTTCTAACGCCAAGAGTTGGGCTTTAATAAAAGCATTGCTCCCCAGATACATAAGGCCCAGTATGTACAGTATAGGAACAGGGGTAGCCAGCTATACTGTAAGCCTATAACGGTGGCCTTTCTTTTCTTTGGCTGCCCTGACGCAGCTTAGCTTAGTACTTACTAAGCATCTCTATCATTTCAGGTAATTGATGAAGCAGAACAGCTTTTCATCTGTCAGTCACAGTGGAAACACTGCCGTGTTCAAGCTGGGCCCCATCCCATCATCTTCCTATTGCTCTTATCTATATTGTCAGGTGCCTGTGTATGACTACTGTCAGGTCATACAAGTAAAAAAAAAATCTCCAGCCTAGCTCATGAAGGTAAAGTAAACCAAAAAGACATTTCCATTAAAAAGTAAGATTTCTTTCAGCGGTTAGAAAGTTTGTGCATGAGGGAAAATGCTTGATAATTTACAGCAGTCTATTTTTGACTCGGTGGCCCTTACAAGGCAAGCGCCAGCCGGAAAAACCCCTTACAATAAGTCGGCAATCAATGTGAATTGTTCTTGCTTCTCTGTGCCAAGGGCAGATGAAATCTGGCTGTTATTGGAAAATGCACATGGATGTTCTTTTGTACTAATTTATTAAATAGCACACTAGCCACCAGATATAATCAGACTAAAGTTATTTTATACTCTGTACACACAACACTACTCATGAACACTGAAAGTGATGATCATACCATACCTACTGGACATGTAAACGTATTTCATGACGAAAAGAATTCCATTTTTTAAATTGGTTGTGAAAAACTGCATTTTAAAAATGTCTATTAAAAATTTAGAACCTGCTCTATTTTTTTTCTCGTCGTTTTTCACGTCGTTGTTTTTCTCATTGTGAAAAACAGTCGTGTGTAGGCTTTAACGACGGGGGAAAAACGTGCATGCTCAGAAGCAAGTTATGAAAAGGGAAATTTGCATAATCAGCCCAAACGGTGGCGCCATTTAAATGGAACTTCCCCTTTATAGTGCCGTTGTACGTGTTGTACGTCACCGCACTTTGCTCGAGCATTTTTTATCACGATCGCGTGTATGCAAGGCAGGCTGGAGAGGAATCGAGTGGAAAAAACGTCATTTTTTTTCCATGACATGAATAACGGTCGTTTGTACGCAGCAAATGAATACAACTCCTACACACAGGTACAGAACAGTATGCTGCCATCACCAGACCACTGGGCATGATTATCATACAGTTCTATTATTCTCCAAACACGTATACAAAACTAAATCTAAATGAAAATAACTGATGTCCTGCCAGACATACTCTCTCTTATATATAATTTCTTATTTGCTAAAGGTGTCCCTCACACCCGTCCAGTTTTCCACACAGCAGGAAAGGGATCTCCAAGTGGACCTGACCTCGGAGGACCGTATGAAAGTCCTGACCCTCTTGTACAAATCCTCCATCTGTAGTAGATAACAAGAAACCGGCTACAAAATTATTACCGGGTGGTATCGCATCCGGCCATGCTCCACCGTATTTATCCCTCAATATCTAAAAATTCTTGGAAGTTCAGCATGTGGGGGTGACATGATGCATGTATTCTGGTCATGGTCGATATTACAGCCCTTTTGGAAACCAGTCCATCGTATAACGCAGAAGTTCACCAACTGAACCATGCCTTTTACACTGACCTTCTTCCTATTTCACCATTCCACCATTGTCTTGAAATTGTATAAAAAATCTGTGGTGCAGCACTTAGTTAATGTGGCCTGCTCCTGCATCCCTATTCTGTAGAAATCAACTACACCACCATCCCTTTCTCTCTGGTTTCATAGAATTGAGAACATGGGGAATATGGAATGCCTGACTACTGTACTGAAAGGGACTGGGAGGAGTTGGGAGGTTCCCAGGACCTAGATTTACCATCACCCCATATAAATTCCTGCAGGAGTGGTGGATTCAAATGGCACGGTGTTGCCCTATGCGTCCGCTTAGGGACAGAGAGGATGGACTAACTCCCCCCCCCCCCCCAAAATAGTTTGTTTTGTCTCAAGGCAGCATTAATGTCATATGTTTTCTTAGCGGCTCTGGTTCAAATCTTTTGCATCATTGCAGCACTATGTTTCTTCTGACTGGGGTCCAACTTTTATGGACTATGTCTAAGATATAAGCCTTAAGGCCCGTAGACACACGATCAGACTTTTTGACAACAATTGCCCGACGGACCTGTTTTAGCGGACAATTTGACCGTGTGTACGCTCCATCGGACAAACTTTTTCATTAGACAAACTTTCTTGCAACAAATGTCATACGTCGGCTAATCCGATCGTGTGTACACAAGTCCATCGGATTTAAGTCCAAGGTACAAACACACATGCTCAGAACCAATGCTAAAGATCAGACAACAATAGCAGAAGTTGCCCAAAGAGCAGAAAAAACATGTAGTACGTCTATTACGTCACTACGTTCGTGTTTGTGGCTGCCGTGTGTATGCATACAAAGTTCATGGACAACGCCCTTCGGACAGAAATCCACAGAAAAGTCTGATGGAAGTCCAATCGTGTGTATGAGGCTAAAAGGTCATTAACATGTTCCGGATTCGCAATGTCATGTCTACTTAGGCCGCATACACACGATCAGTCCATCTGATGAGAACGGTCCGAAGGACCGTTTTCATTGGTTAACCAATGAAGCTGACTGATGGTCTGATGTGCCTACACACCATCCGTTAAAAAAAAAAACGATCGTGTTAGAACGCGGTCACGTTTATGTGTTTTAACACAACAACGTGCTGAAAAAAAACGAAGTTCAATGCTTCCAAGCATGCGTCGACTTGATTCTGAACATGCGCGGCCTTTTAACCGATGCTTTTGCAAACAAATGATCGGTTTTGACCCATCGGTCAGGCATCCATCGGTCAAATCTTAAAGCAAGTTCTCTTTTTTTTTTTTTTTGGACCGATGAAACGGTCCTTCAGTCCGTTTTCATCGGTTTTGACCGATCGTGTGTACGCGGCCTTAGGCAACCTTGAACAATGTTTTTTTTTTTTTTTTGTGTTTTTTTTTTTTTTTTTCAATAAATACAGAATGATAAAAAAAGAAGAGCGAGATGGGGCCCTTGTATAATATTTGTTACATTTAATGCTAAAAAAACTGTCATGGACTGAAAACTTACTAAAGCAAATGGTCAAAGATTGTTCTAAAGGAGTGGTTGGAGACTGAAGCAGTGGCGGCTGGTGCTGTATATTTTTTTGGGGGGGAGGGCCTAAAAATAAAAAAAACATTGAAATTCATGCATCTAGCTCCCTGCCTGTAGATAAGAGTCCAGCGCATGGATTAGGATGGGCGGCGCACCTGCGCCCTTAATTGACGGGCCGCCACTGGACTGAAGCCTTGCTGTAGGAGACAGTCGGAGACTAGGGACATATAACGTGAAACTGCTAGAGATCATAGCTATTAATGGCCCCTTTTACAAATCAATACTTGCGCTACTGACTGCTGGGCCTGAGGGCTGCATTCAAATAACAAAGAGCTGCAGGTTGAACACAAGGGCTCTACACCCTAACATGGTCAACCACTAGACATGAACGTAATACAATTTTACTGCCCTATATCAGCCTTTTTCAACCTTCTTAACATGGAGAACAGTTGAAACAACCTTCAGGTCTCAGGGAAGCCCTGACAGTAATCACCATATCTACAACTCATGGTACATTTGTGTGGTCAGTGGGAAGAATGCTGCCTAAATTGATGATCACTGGGAAGAATTCCTTCTTTATAGATGGATACAAAATATTATTTTTTGCCATTGGTTACTTAACAGTGAGGCTGTAATTGCTCATTTGTCAAGGAACCACTAGCAACCTGTGGAGGAACCCTAGGATTCCAAGGAACCCTAGTTGAGTAAGTCTACACTATATAATTGACCACCTCACCTAATATGACAAAACCAATGGATCACCCTACAATTCTGTTACACTATTTATAGAGATAGAACCCCAAAACGTAATCCCCACAGATGTGATGAGACTACTGCCCGTGAAAAAGAATACAATTCTGTTTTTCTATATTAAAGAACACAACTGCATGCCACTGTATGCCTTAATGCTAGTCATGAAAACACATTCAATTCTATCTCTTGCACACCTCTCCACACAGACAAATGACGTAATTGATGAATACGATGGTACAATAAAATTTTCATTTAGAATTAACCAATTATATGGATAATACACTTCCATCTCAGATAATAACACAGCATTGACTAAACTGTTAGTATTAAAAGGAACAAAGGACAATAAAAGGGTCAAACACTTTTCAAAAGCAAAGCGAGGCAATGAGCTTGTAAACCAAGGATACCTAAATCACCTTTTTGCCGTTTAACACAATGGTGGTAATAATATTGATTTTTGCAGCTAGAGTATGTGTGGTTATTCTAGTTAGATTCCCCTTCCTCCAGGAATCCATTACTAATTGGATAAACATCACTTCATCTCTCCATTTAGAAGTAACACAGGCTATGTGTGAACCCAGTTCCTGGATGTTGTAACACAATAGGACTTATTAATAATTTGGTATAAAAGGCACGGAGGTGCTGTTGCCTTTAGTAACCAGATTTTAGCTGTCCTCAGATAAGTGCTATCACACCAATGAATGATACATGCTGACTGCATAATATAGGGTGTTGCAGTTTGCCCTCTCTTTAGTCTGATGGATAATATAGCTTAGCTTTCCTCCAAACTGACTACCGTTTTAGTGGGCAACAATGAATTTGAATAGCCCTCTATCTGTGTATGTTTTACGGGGTCTTCTGGACACTTCCCTGATGTAATTTGTATCTTCATTCAACCCTGCTGTGCCATAATGAATGTGTCACTCTTGTGCAGATGGATTCTGTGAGCCTGACACTATTATATGGCTTTCTAATTGTCACACAGCAAATTGGTAGAACTGGTGGTGGGGGGTGGGGGGGGGGGGATCTCACCTTTAGGCTGGGTTCACACTACACTACACGACTTTCATCCTACTTTGCTCTGCGACATTTGTCCTACATTGATCCTACATTGATCCTACATTGGTCCTACATCCATCCTACTTTCATGAACAGGATACTACTTTGGTCCTACTTTGTGATAGACTGACTTGTTCTTTGACCAATCAAAACAATCCCAGAGTGAGATAAATTCCTTTTACTGGTGCTGTAATCACATGTCAGGTGGCAAAAGTCAGATGGTTAGGACAAGGCTCCTACTTTGGTCCTACTTCAATGATATTCAATGGGCTGAAGTAGGATCAATGTAGGACCAAAGTAGTACAGGGAGTAGTTTCAAAGTCGGACCGACTTGTGTAGGACCAGTTAAGACGGCTCTCATAGGGAAACATTGATTTTCACACGTCATGCTACATGAACTCCCAATGTAGGAGCGTTGTCGGAACAAGTGTGAACCCAGCCTAATGCCGCGTACACACGGTCGTTTTTTGCGATGAAAAAAAAACGACGTTTTTTAAAACGTCATTTAAATTGATCGTGTGTGGGCAAAACGTCGTTTTTTGTCTTCAAAAAAACGACCAAAAAAAAATTCCAACATGTTTGAATTTTTTGTGTCGTTTTTCAAAACGTAGTTTTTTGTTTCACAAAAAGTCACCGTGTGTAGCAAAAACGTCGTTCAAAACGACGTTTTTCAACCCGCGCATGCCCAGAAGCTAGTTATGAAGCAAGCTTCAATGGAAAAGAGTGGTGAACGTAACCTTGCTTTTTGTGAAAAAACGATGGTGTGTATGCAAAATTGTCTTTGAAAAGTGACGTTTCAAAAACGTCGTTTTTTACTTCACAGAAAACGTCGTTTTTTTCATCGCAAAAACTGACCGTGTGTACGCGGCATCAGAGTTTCCCAGAAAGAAGGCAAAATGTGATCAAGCTTGCTATAAACTACACATAACTGAACTATCACTTTTTGATGATGATGCTCATGCCCTTCATTGTTGTCCCACTTTGACAGCTGAAAGCAATTGGAGGAGCATATTATATCATTGACAGAAAGCTTTCCACCCAAGAGTTGTGTAATTATGAAGAAAAAACATAAATAACATGAATAAAATAAGGAATTTCCCTTTTATTGTATTTTATAATGGAGATCTTGCAGGTTTGTAATGCAAATATCTGAAACCTATTAAGACGTGGTTTATTGCTATAAGCCTGCCTAATATTTACTGATTAGCCCAGTACAGCATCCTAATGTTCTTCACTGCCGCCTAAAACAATCTATCCTGCTAAAGAATTACATGTTCAATTATTTTATTCACTGCTTGTGATAGAAATATTATGGTCAGGTGACCATTGTAAGCCATAACATAAAGCTAGCATTTTATAAGGAAGATCATTGCACAGCAAAAAAATAGGTCCAGGAAGGAGTGTGCCTAGGTTAATTGCTGCCATAGGTAGACCCTTTTCCCACCCACGATCCACCAAACAAGAAAGGTTTCTGTTGGTTCAGCTATAATTTATTGCATGGACATTCATGCATGCTTTCCCATATTTGCCTCCCCATGAGACTATTTTTGTTGCGTCACCCTTCGACTCCTATGGCAATGGCAAATCAAGCAGTGATACTGTAGCTTTGTTGCCAGCGTCCTAGCAACCGATGACACTGTAAGGCTGTGTGGCATTGGTTGCTAGGATGCTGGCAGTTGGGCTGCACAGCATCATTGGTTGCAAGGATGTAGGCAGCTTGGCCACCTAGTGACATTGGTTGTTATGGTGCAGGTGGTGCTAGCAACAAGTTCAGGAATGTGTATTAGAGGGGGGCGTTACTTGGCTGCAGTGAAGACAGAGTGTGGTATGGACATTCCAGTCTTAGTACCGCCCTCCAACGAGTGATATCTGAGATCTTTTTCTCGTTGGTGGCATTCCCCTATTGCCCAGGGACAGAACATTGGGTTACTGTGTTGGGCAGAACAGTAACAACGAAACAATTTTTTAAGCCAGACATAACATAATAGTCACAATATTTGTTTTTGACAGGAACAGGCAATATTCTCATATTTATGATTCAGCCTCAACCCTATTGGCCACCTGCTTTTTGGAGAGCAATCAATCATATAGCTTTAAAAACTGGTCCAAAATGCTATTTTTTATTGGATAAAAGCTTGTAAACCTTTGTAGCAGCTCTCAAACCCTCCCTCACTTAAACACAAAAATTCAAGCTACCGGTAATTGTGGCACTCCTTGAAGGAGGCACCTGTAGCTTACTGAGCTATGCAAATATGCCTGACGGCCTTTGGAAGCCCATGGCAAGCCATAGGCTCGATCTCCATGGTCCTTTAAAATGGGGTGGGTGTTTGGCAGGCTGTTCTGGTACAGGAATAGAGGGCAAATCTTCTTACCCTAGTGACACCCAGGGATTTCCTCTCACTACCTGGTTTGATTATGGACAAAATGGAGTTCTACTTTAAGATAAGATACAGGTACCAATCATGGCAGGACTGGACTTCCCCCACCCTACACCATGTATATAGAGTTCACTATATCCTATGAAAGATTTCACCATCACTAACTCCAGTGGAGGAGCCGCTAACCCTCAGTTCTGGACCCTGGCACCTTTTAGACTTCTGAATCTGCTCCTTCTGATATATAATCAGTGGCAGCTGTTCATTCAGTGAGCAGAGGCACCGCCCCTAATCCATGCGCCTGGCCCCTAATCTACATGCAGGACGCCGGGCGCATGAATTACAATGTTTTTTTTTTCAGAAGCACGATTAGAGCCTGAGGATCTAACTGGTTTCAAAAAGGGTGGGCTCAGGGGCTGCCCCCCAAAGAAAATTCAGCACCAGCCACCACTGTATATAATGCGGACCAACAGCACAGCATAGATAGACCAAGATAAGTGAAAACCAAGCTTAGCTATGACATGCTAAGGAGAAAGGGTGATCAAATACTAGAGCTAAAATCAAAGCACTACAGATGTGAAGGTGGAGGCAAGTGGATAATATGAGAATCCATTTATTTGAATTTGTAGCAACAATTTGGGATACATAATTTGCAAATGGCAGCTTCCACAGTCTCCCCAACCAGCACTCAACCACTGCAGATGGAGCAGGCTAGTTACAGCTTAGGAATCAGAACCTACTATTTACAACACTTACTAGAAAACAAAAGATGTGAGCTGGAGTCTCTTGGTACCTGCTTATCATTCGTTATGTTGGCTTAAGAGGATTTCCTTGCTACAGAATAACTAGACATCATTTCGAATCCAACTAATTTCCCCCAGCACAACAGTCAATACCAATCTTCCTGCACAGTAGATAAGATGTAAAGTGGAGCGCCATTTTACACTGCAGAACCTGTATTTTTTTCTGTCTTTTGAACATGAACCTTAATGTGTCTGGTTAGAGCAGAAATAGGGTTTTTGTTAGCCTGCCAGTTTCGCACTAGCATAGTAGCCATCAAGCCTTCAGGAAAATTTATATAAGGCAGTAATTTTTCCTGCAAAACTGCACATAATATAGAACAATAATGGACACTGCACTGACTTGTGCTTAAATATAGAACAAGCAGAGGTGCCCGGTTCAATGCTAAGCCTATGTAGAGAAGGTCACATTTTTGGTACAGGGTTATCCCCATGGGTTGCATTTTCAAAAGGGTAGAGAGAATTGGGCTCTTTAGGGTCTTAACTGCCATATTATGCTTTGTTTTTTGGGCTGTATGCTCACAACAGCCACAAGCTGCCTACACATCTTTCTCCTTGTTGAGTCTAATCACATATATTAAATTATTAAAATCATTTTATTTAAAATTACAAACCAAAGAACTGAAAGAAACCCTTGACTAGGATTGCATGAGATAAGCATACCAGTCATATCTCTGCGTTTGGAGCATAGGTCCCCAAACCCCTTTGTAAGGTTTCAGATTGACCCCAAAACATTTATTATATGAAAATATTTAAACCAATCATACTTTAACACCTTAACTCATGTGACCACTGCAACTGGTTCTCGCACTGATCACATGATCAAGAACCCAACCCACTGACCCCTGATCAAAAGCCATTTCTCAGAGGTGTCAGTGACAGCTTGGACAATGTGTGACTAGCTTGGGTTGTCACAGATGCATTTGTGCAGCGGCTTGGCAATAAAGTCCACTTTTCCTGCATCTGCTTTTATGGAAAATATTCTTCCGAAGACGGTTGATACTTTCTATTGGTATCAGCAGCTGTTATAGTTGTAGTGACACCACCATTCACTATTGCAGATTTTTGCTAGAGTAGCATTATGCACCAAAGCTCACACTGCCCTTTTCAGTCTGATATCTGCTATGCTATATTACAGAAAGATGATCTAAAAATACATTAAAAGGGTATCTATTCTAGTAGTATTGTAAGAGCATTTCTTTCTTTTTTTTTTAAATTAATATAATAATGAACTGTTTATTTCTGCTATATTCACTTGGTGTTCTCATTTACAAGAAACCTGTAATTGGAGAAATATGGAGGCCACCATTGCTGATCTCCTTCTGAAAATGTAAACTGAATAGTTGTCTCTGGCTTCAGTACTCTCTTGGTCACTGACCTGGAACTAGCATGCAGACCTTAATAGGTCAGGGTAAAGTTAAGGAAATGTATCAATGCTATAGATAGACAGGCAACAAGGCAGGATCCATAATCTCTCTGTACAGGTTACCTTCAAGAATTTATTAAAGTAGCATATACCCTACCCTGCCTCCCTCTTCCAATCCTATCCTCCTCTGTGATTTATTGAAGCCATCCTACATCCACTGAAACTTGTACTGTATACAGTGGGAATAATGGAAAAAATGTAATAATGATACAGGAGGTCAAGTAACAGTTCCATAGCTAAGGCTTGGGTAAGGATGATAAATTAGTACATTTCTGCTCAGGGTTTCATACAAGCTATACGAGCCCCCAACACTCTGATTCTGTCAGGTAATGTGTTTTTTTTTAAGGAGAAGATCACCTGTATTGCAAGATCTCAGACATTAAACTTGCAGCTTCATGAAAAGCTCTTGTGTGACCTTGCCGAAAGAGAGAGAGGGTCATTTCCAGGCTTGTCACAAGGGGATGCATGCTTGAAAGGTTTTCTTATAAGAAATTTTCTTGCTGCCATCACCAGTAGGGATGAGCCGAACACCCCCCGGTTTGGTTCGCAGAAGAACATGCGAACAGGCACCGTTAAAGTCTATGGGACATGAGCGTGAAAAATCAAAAGTGCTAATTCTTAAAGGTTAATATGCATGATATTGTCATAAAAAGTGTTTGGGGACCCAGGTCCTGCCTCAGGGGACACGTATCAATGCAAAAAAAGGGTTAAAAACACATTTTCCCGTGTTTAGAACAGTCCCTGCACAAAATTACATTTCTAAAGGAAAAAAAAAGTCATTTAAAACTAAGGTTGTCCCGATACCGATACCAGTATCGGTATCGGGACCGATACCGAGTATTTGCGGGAGTACTTGTACTCCCGCAAATACCCCCAATGCCTAAATAGAATACTACCCCCCCCGCCGCCGTATCGAACCTGCCGCATCGAAAGCCGCCTCCGCATGGGTTAAACAGCGTGCAGGAACATCACAGCTTTCATTTGAATAGCTGTAGTGTTCCCGCTGCGTATAGACACTCCCCCTTGCTCG
This sequence comes from Rana kukunoris, assembly GCA_029574335.1. Classification (NCBI taxonomy): domain Eukaryota; kingdom Metazoa; phylum Chordata; class Amphibia; order Anura; family Ranidae; genus Rana; species Rana kukunoris. The sequence continues at coordinate 146,483,766 of CM056057.1, read as the reverse complement.
GGATTGGATGGGTGATCGTAATTTGTCCAATCCCGAGCAAGGGGGAGTGTCTATACGCACGGGCAAAACAGCTATTCAAATGAATTCTGTGATGTTCTCCGTGCGGCGGCGGCGGCTTTCGGCGGCTAGGTATGGGGGACATGGCTGCGGGGACATGGCTGCATATGTGGGGGACATGGCTGGAGGGACATGGCTGCATATGTGGGGGACATGGCTGGGAGGACATGGCTGCATATGTGGGAGACATGGCTGCATATGTGGGGGACATGGCTGCATTTGGGGACACATTTAAAAAAAGTTTCGGTATCGGCGACTACTTGAAAAAAAGTATCGGTACTTGTACTCGGTCCTAAAAAAGTGGTATCGGGACAACCCTATTTAAAACTACTCGTGGCTATAATGAATTGCCGGGTCCTGGCAATACAGATAAAAGTCATTGAAAAAAAAACGGCATGGGTTCCCCCTGGTACGTTACCAGGCCCTTTGGGTCTGGTATGATTATTAAGGGGAACCCCGAACCAATATTGAAAAATAAATTGCTTGGGGTCCCCCCAAATTCCATACCAGGCCCTTCAGATCTTTGAGCTTCTGGCGTTTTGCTTCAGGCAACAGAACGCTCAAATGTGAACAGGGGCCATTGAAATCAATAGGTTTTTGGCTTGTTGAGCGTTTTTAGAGCTACAAGCTTCAAGCAGAAAATCGTTTAGGTGTGAACGGGGCCTAAAGTGCACAGTCAATTTACCGTTAGTAAATCAACTAGAGATGCACCAAAATTTTGGTAGCTGAAACACATCAACTGAAAATGGCTGGGCTTATTGTTTTTCATAGACCATGTGACTCAAAAACGTAACACGGGTATGTTATTGATGCGTTCTTGCTGCGTTTTCAATGGAGAGGTGTGTTTTTGGTGCATTTTTTTTTTTTTTTTTTGATAAAAAAAAATTACCATTTATGAAACAGAAGTACCAAAAGCTAGCTCTGTTGTACCACCCAGACAAGCAGCACAAGGAAGAGGACATTGATCTGACTACAGAGGGAGCACACAAGTTTATTGAAATCAGTCAAGCTTGGAAAATTCTGGGAAATGAAGAGACAAAGCGAGAGTACGACCTGCAGCGCCGTGAAACCGAGATGACTCGATCCTACCATGTGGACAATCAGATTTCCTTGGAGGAAATGGAATGGGAAGATGATATGGAATTTTACTGCTACACCTGTCGCTGTGGAGGAAAATATTCACTAACTGAAGAAGACTTGGAACAATTCCTGCTGGTGAACTGCGATTCATGTTCTTTGATTATAGAGGTCTACAGGAACAGCAGGCACTTGGCGCAATAAAATGCACAATAAAATCAGCCATAGTCCAAATCCTGTGCACCGACTTGGACTGCACAAGGAGCCATTTGCATAGCTAATTTATCACAATTTTTGTACATCTCATTTATAATTGGTGCATTTTTTTAACTGACCAAAAATGCAGCAAGCAGGATACTTAACACCATGACGAAAGTACAACGGACCAGTGTGATGACATACATAGAATTTTAAAGGGATGCATTTTACTTGCACTAAAGGTGCCAATAATGTCCGACAATAAATTCATATTAATTTAAATTCATAATAATTAACCCCTTGCCGACCGCTGCACGACCATATACATTGTCAGAATGGCATGGATGGGCAGATCGACGTATATTTACGTCGCCTTTAAGGCCCGAAGTTGTGGGTGCGCGCCTGCCCACCGCCAGCTCCGTGAGTCTGGCCGCGTGTCCTGCAGACTTGGTGTCTGCCGGGAGTCTAACGAAGAGGAAAAATGGGGAAATGCTAATGTAAACAAGCATTTTCCCGTTCTGCCTAGTGACAAGACACTGATCACAGCTCCCTGTAATCGGGACCGTAGATCAGTGTCGTGTCACACGTAGTCCATCCCCCCTACAGTTAGAACACATCCCTAGGACACACTTAATTACTTCAGCGACCCCTTCACTGCCAGTCACATTTACACAGTAATCAATGCATTTTTATAGCACTGATCGCTGTGTAAATGGAAATGGTCTCAAAATAGCACCAAAAGTGTCCGACATAATGTCGCAGTCACGATAAAAATAACTGATCCCCACCATTACTAGTAAAAAAAAAATATATTAATTAAAATGCCATAAAACTATCTGGTATTTTGTAGACTCTATGGGCTAGATTCAGGTAGAGTTGCGCTGGAGTATTTCGATATGCGCCGCGTAACTGTCAAGATGCGCCGTTGTATCTATGCGGCCGTACCCACCAAACTAGATGCGACAGAAAACGGGCTTTCCCCGACCGGCTTAACTTTCCGACGCCAGAGTATCGTCGGCGCATAGTTTCGCTTGGCACATCCGTCGCGCCAATTGATTTCCCCTGCAAATATGCAAATGAGGGAGATTTCCCAATTCTCGAACGGATTAGCACCATACTTGGCTACATGCGCCGCGCATATGTCGTCCGTCCGTCGCAAAGTTATTTCTACAAATAGCTGCTTTATCTTTACTCCAGACGGCCACAGGTCAGCAGGAGAGCAGCTACAGCAGTGTTACCGACGATAAGAGCTAGCTGAGCACCCCCACTTGCAGGACAACACCTCTGTCCATGCTTGTCTGTCGACTTTTACAGCCATGGAGGAAGACATCATAGGTCTCCATAGCCGAGATGATGGCTGACAGCTCCTGGCCTTTAAAGTTCAGCTTTCTCCTGTGTTTGCGGGGAACGGGAGCAGCCATCTCAGAACAAAAGTAACTTCACTGCGGGGAGGGGGAACAGGATATACTTTAGTGCCGGAATGGCGCATCTACGTGCGCATTTAAATGCCCAACGGAACACATTGCGCTGTCGTTTCCAAGGAAGTGGTGCCGACGGAAGTTGTGAGCATGCGCACTGGGATGCATTGACAGTCGACTCATGCGCAGTACGTTCGCCGCGGGATCGCGCCTAGTTTAAATAATACACGCCCCATACCCGCCCAATTTGAATAACGCCGGCTCATTTTCGATACGCTGCCGCAACTTTAGGCGCAAGTGCTTGGTGAATAACAGTACTTGCTGCTAAAGTTTCGGCAGAGTAACGTAAATGAGAAATGTTACTCCAGATTAAAGATGCTCCCATCTACCTGAATCTGGCCCTATAACTTTTGCGCAAACCAATCAATAAACGCTTATTATTTTATTATTATTATTTTTTTTTTTTTTACCAAAAATATGTTGAACAATACGTATCGGACTAAACTGAGGATTTTTTTATATATATATAGATAGATATATATATAGAATTTGGGGGGATATTTATTATAGTAAAAAATATTGCTTTTTTTTCAAAATTGTCACTCAATTTTTGTTTATAGCACAAAAAATAAAAACTGCAGAGGTGAGAAAATACCACCAGAAGAAAGCTCTATTTGTGGGAAAAAAAAGGACGTCAATTTTATTTTGGGAGCCACGTTGCATGAACACGAGGAAATCGCCGGCTGCATGGGATGACGTCATCAAAAATTGCTGCAATTACGCGTTTCGAGAGCAGGCGCACTTGGATGTGTTGGCAAGTTGCCCTCCTTTATAAACAGGCATAAGATTATGTCTGTTAAAGGAGCGCGACTTGCCAACACATCCAAGTGTGCCTGCTCTCGAAACGCGTCAATTTTTGATGACGTCATCCCACGCAGCCGGCAGTTTCCTCGTGTTCCATGCCTCGTTTTGAGCCGGCATTTCCATATGTCGGAAAAGGACACAGTCGTCTTCTGGAGACCCACGCGGCTGCCCACCCGGGAAAGTCCCTGTGACACTACATAAACCATGCCTGCCACTCTCATACAAATGTGAATTGATTACTTTTATGTTGATTAAAGCCCACTTTTACCAACAACTGTACCCAGAGGCACCTCTTTCCTTGTGTTTTTTTCTTCCCAGCAGCAGCACAAGGAAAGGGGGGTGCACTGTGATGTAATGGAGAGTGGGGGACTCAACTTCTGATGGTGGGGTGGCTTTTAACATTTAATGTAAGGGGAGGGGAGGGGATGCGCTCAGGGGCGGACTGAACATTAAGTCACTAGGGCACTGCCCGAGGGCCCCTTGCCACTAGGGGGCCCCATCAAGGGGCCCCCTTGACAGTATGTAAAAATCTGTGTTTTTTTTTTTTTTACATCTGTCCCTGATATGTCCGAAACTGACATGCTTTTGATGTGAAAATCCAGAGATTTTAGCTGCCACGCCTCTTCGCTGCCTCCTGGCGTGGTGGCCATCTGTAAGCCCGGGGCCCCATAATCTTCTATTGCCCGGGGGCCCCATGAGTTTTCAGTCCGCCCCTGGATGCGCTGGACATCTAATCTTACAAATACAAGTGGCCCTTCTGAGGGCAATCATAATGCCCACAATGAAATTGATTTAGACACCGCTGCCCTATATGGAGGCTTCCATTTGTGGATGGACATTTTATGGTTACATAACCTAACCTATCACATTGCTATAATCTTTTTATATGGACTATAAACGGAAGGACCTATGAATAAATGGATGTGGAATGATTCATTTTAGTTCCCATTATTTGTTATGGGGAAATTTTTATTTGATATACAAGTGCTTTGGATTACAAGCATGTTTCTGGAACAAATTATGCTTGCAATCCAAGGTTTTACTGTACACACCGCTATGGGAGCCCACTTGTCCTATCTTCTATCTGTCTAGTGCTGCAGCCTCTGTCAATGTCATCAGGATTTAAAGTTTCCGTAAGTGTCAAATGCCTGTGTGCCCAGCCATGCGCTTATTTCCATCACGTGATTCCTATTTCACTGCTGATCCTGTAATGACATAGGAGTCGAAGGGTGGAACCACATCCGTGTGGTGGGAGAACACAGGTACCCAACACTTCCGGAAGTGTTAAATGTAGAAGTCACTGACTGTGCCTTCTTTTGCAGGGCAAACTTGTTCGCCCTAATTTTTTCCCGCACACGGTCACTTTAAAAAAAATCCTTGTAACTCACTTCCATTTGCCATCCTCATCAAAATTTAAAATGGATGTAGAAATCTTAGATGCAAGCAAGTCGGCAATCTCGCTGCCATAATGTAGGATACAGGGACTTCTTTTTTTTTGAAACGGCACCTACCCTCTGCTCCCACATAGATATGTTGTACACAGACATTTAATAGAATTTACTATATATATATATATATATATATATATATATATATATATATATATATATATATATATATATATAAATCTCAGCATTATAGAGAAATAAGCATAGCAACGGATGTGTTGCAGTTCCGTAACAAAGGATTTCAGTAATGTTTTGTTATTGCATTAGTATTTACCATTGTTTTTCCCTACGTTGCAACATCATGCATTACCACAGCATATTGTTATTCAGCTGTGTAATGGAGTATGGATGTTGATGTTAACCCCTGCACTGCGAACAGGGACGTTTATCAGAATTATCACTGCAAGGTCATTTTTCTGGCTGTAACTCATTCCTTATCATGTCCCCCAGTTAGCTGTGTGTAATGAAATGATGACCTGGGGGGAGCGCTTTGACACTGAGTTGTTGAGAGAGATTTATTAAACCAAAAATGACTAGAAGATACATTTCCTTCAAAAATGGCTTGGACATGATTTCGTACATCGCCAGAGCAATTATGACATTCTACCTTCAGCATTTTCATCTGGGTCACATTTCGGAAAGAATTAAGAAATGGAGCCAGGCCTTTTCCTTGTGCATGTTGCCGAAATATGACATTAAATATTTTTCATTATTTCCATAATCTTTTCTTAGGTCCAAGTGTCATTCACGAGTTTTAAAGAAAATTATTTTAAGCCTACTGGGCTTTTTTTTTTTTTTTTTATATAAAACGTATACTCCAGTCAAACATGAAAGTTTAGCATTCAAAATGACTCCAGGGACAGTGCTTACCCACTGAGCAGTTTTGCCTTTCATCCATTCATCTTATGAACCTGGCTCTACAGTTAGCTAAATCCCTGCAGTTGCCAGTTTCCTAATCTTTTGGAAAGCCCTGAAGCTGAGCCCATGAAAACGCACGGCAAAATACAGGAGTTTCTTTTACAGACTTGCTTTTAAAGGTGGCAAGCTCTATGACTGTCATCTTGAGCTTGGTGTCACTAACCCAGAGTAAGAGTACTGCGGTAAAGTTGGGATTCTGAAGATATATCATTTTTCCGGGTCAGTGGCTCACTATAATAGAACACAAATGAGCATGATAGTCCTGAGCTTGCACCTTAAAAGAACCAGTTAAAACTGCTTACATTATTTTTTAAATAGGTTATCCTCAAAGGATCAGTGCACTTTAGGACAAAATATTATCTCTCGCTCACAAAAAATAAGTAATGAGACGCTTGCCTTTACACGCACATCAACTTTGGTGCCATCCCAGCCTTAGTCCGTATGGTTCAATGATCAGTTGGCCCACTCTTTGCAGCTGTAACAGCTTAAACTCTTCTGGGAAAGCTGTCCACAAGGTTTAGGAGGTTTATGGGAATGTCTGACCATTCTTCCAGAAGCGCATTTGTGAGGTCAGGTCAGGCACTGATGTTGGACAAGAAGGCCTGGCTCGCAGTCTCTGCTCTCATTCATCCCAAAGGTGTTCTATCGGGTTAAGGTCAGGCCAGTCAAGTTCCTCCACTCCATACCCGCTCATCCATATCTTTATGGACCTTGCTTTGTGCACTGGTGCACAGTCATGTTGGAACAGGAAGGGGCTATGCCCAAACTATTCCCACAAAGTTGACAACATGAAATTGTCCAAAATGTCTTGGTATGCTGACGCCTTAAGAGTTCTCTTCACTGGAACTAAGGGGCCAAGCTCAACCCCTGAAAAACAACCCCACACCATAATCCCCCATCCACCAAGTGATTTGGACCAGTACACAAAGCAAGGTCCATGAAGACTTGGACGAGTGAGTTTGAGGTGGAGGAAATTGTCTGGCCTAAACTGGGTCCTGACTTCATAGAAAAAAAGAAGGGGGGAAAAAACGCACTGTCTACAAATAACTAACAATAGCAGCCAGCACAATAAAGGATCAATCTGTGTGTGAATAAACAAAGTGGTAAAGTGCAGCGCTAAATATGATAAACGTGAACACCTGCTACTCAAACATGTATTGATAGCAGAGAGTCACTGTGGTGCATACAACAAATATACAATATAAATCAAATAATGTCATTCAATAAAATATATAGTGAACAGAGTCCTGACCTAAACCCAATAGAACACCTTTTGGGATGAATTCTAGCGGAGACTGCGAGCCAGGCCTTCTCGTCCAACATCAGTGCCTGACCTCACAAATGCCCTCCTGGAAAAATTGTCAAACACTCCCATAAACACACGCCTAAACCTTGTGCACAGCCTTCTCAGAAGAGTTGAAGCTGTAATAGCTGCAAAGGGTGGGCCAACACAATATTGAACTCTACGGACTAAGATTAGGATGGCATTAAAACGATTGTAATCCACGGCTGGTAAAAAATAAAAATAAAAACACCTATAAGGCAATTGCATACTAGCGCAATATGGAATACTAAATTTATGCCCCGTACACACGATCCGAATATCGACTTTTTTCTCTTAATAGTCACAAGTAGAAATTAGGGCCCAGATTCACAGAGCAATTACGCCTGTCTAACTGGTGTTAGACAGGAGTAATTTCAAATTTTGCGCGCCGTATCACTAGTTTGAATCCTCAAACCATGATACGGCGGCTTCGGGCTTCGATCCGAGAGGCTTACATCTTCGTAAGCCTTCGGATCTACGCTGCGATATTTTTGCGGCCGCTGGGAGGAGTTCGCGTCGTTTTTAGCGTCGGGATATGCAAATGACTTTTTACGGCGATCCACGAAGATACGAGCGGTCTTCGCAATCGCTTACGTCATTTTTTTGCTACGTACTGTTAGACCAGCTATTTGCTGGTCTAACGGTGCGTAGCCCATGTTAAGTATGGCCGTCGTTCCCGCGTCAAATTAAATTATTATTTTTTTTTTTACGTAACTCGTTCGGGAATAGGAATGTCCGTAAACGACGCTACTCAAACAACGAATGATGTAACGACGTGATTTCGCGCAATGCACGGCAGGAAATTTCTGAACGGAGCATGCGCAGTTCGTTCACCGCGGGAACGCGCCTATTTTAAATGCTTCATGCCCCCTACTCGCGTAGATGGCTTGCGCCGGGAGAAATACTCTACGCCGCCGTAGTTTACTGGACAAAATCTACCAGGATTCCACGTAGAGCCAGGTAAAATACGGCGGCGTAGTGTATTTCTGATACTCTACGCGAATCTAATTGTATGTGAATCTGGGCCTAGGTTATTAAAGTCATGAAAATTCTCATACGACAGAAAAAAAAATTGGAAGTGATAACGTGTTGTAATGTAATGTATTTTCGGACAACAACTGTACTGACTAAACAAAAATCGTACAATCTGATATCGTACGAGGACATTTTTTTGTGCATGTCCGATAAAATAATATTGGATGAACTGTCATGATCGGCTCTCGAAAGCTCTGTACTAATGATTTGATTTGTTGTATGATTCTTCCTCGGACGACATTTTTTGTACGATATTCGGATCGTGTGTACGGGCCATTAGAATTAAGCCCTCCCGTGATGCCCGGTCACCGCTGAGAGGGCTGACATCTTCCCCTGGTCATTCTTCCAGGTTCGCAAGCTTCAGCTGTGTGATTGCCCGGAGCCGCAATGGCATCACTTCCGCGCATGCCAGTATGCCAGACCTTTAGAAGGTATGCCGGACCTTCAGCGGGCATGCACCCGTGATGTCACTGTCTGCATGCAGGGTGAATATCTCCTAAACAGTGCACTATTATAGGCTTAGTTGTAGGTAAAATTAACAGAGTGGGCTTTACTACCACTTCATGTTCATGTGCAGATACTTTTGCCAATATAATGTACATTTTACCTCTGTCATATAGAAAAAGAACCTCTTCACTATTCTTCACTTTAGTGTTTACCAGCCCTGAGACTCTGTTCCTCCATTAGAATCGGAAGCATGAGCCAGGGATAGTTGTACCAATTCCAATCTTGGCACATGTGTCTAATTCTTAGTTATGGCGTTTCGTAGCTGGTAAACACTGCATTGCCTCTGAAATGAAAAATACTTTTCTCTGCATCACAGAAGCACAGTGCCCTGCTGAGATTTTTTTTTTTTTTTGTTGGCTGCAGATGCTAGGTAGGAGCAGTACTGATTTTTTATCACAAAGTGCACTTATGCTTTTAAATGTTTGATATTGGAGAACGATATCCAGAACGTAGCTTTATATTTAATTTATATTCTAGGGCAAATATCAATGTTTGGATAGATATAGGAACCTTTTGAATACATATTTATGAAATGTATTTGTGACTTTTACTAAGTTAACCTATATTTTAGCTGTATTGTTTTTTTTATTTTTTATAAAGGTGATATGTCACAAAATTGAAGAGCAGTTAGACATGCAGCAGTTCACATATCCATCCACACTGCATTGATATTAAGGCTGTAGATAGAGTGTGGTACAGGATGTTTCCTAATTTTACATTGTCCATTGGACATAAAACATTGTATGTGTTACCTATTTAAGTCAATATACAGTTAGCAGTGAACATTCTTACATTTGTATAAATTCTGTCCCTTTGCACATTCACAATCTAAAAAAATAAATAATAATCTGTATGAAATTGACTTCCCAAGACCTGCCATAACTACAGGGCACTTGGTGCTACTGTGACACACTGCTTCTGGAAATAGTACCCTCCTACACATAGTTACAGAAAGAATAATGGCCACTTGGCAGTACAGAAGCCTAGATTGTGTAGGCTTTTAATGCACAACAACACTATTTTTTTTACAGTTGACTAATAATTGCTTTATACAGCACGGCCCCCTGAGAAACATCCCAACATGTTCATGGTATCTAGTGACTCATCCTAGAATTGTCATAGTAACTCTGGTATCTTTCATAGGAAAGATCACATGGCCCACTCTTGGGTTGCCTTAGCAATAATCATATCAAGGCAAATAAAAAGTCACATGGCTCACCCCAGTGTTGTCATAGTAACAATGGTGTACCAGAAGGCAGCAGGAATGCTGGTGAACTTCGTTTTACTTGTCCCCTTCTCGGCGTAGAACATCACAGTGGCAAAAATTATAATGGCCATGGTGAGGGAGAACAGAAGGAAGCCAAGTTCAGAGGCACAGCTCTTCAAGGTGTACCCAAGGATCCGAAGCCCCTGAGAGTGCCGGGAGAATTTGAAGATCCGGAAGACTCGGAAAACACGTAATGTCACAAAGGCACCACTCACATTCTCGTTTGGCATGACCAGGCCAATGTAATATGGCATTATGGCCACCACGTCTATGATGCTCATAACACTGCGCATGAACTTACAACGGCTTGGCGCTGCAAAAAGTCGCATGAGATACTCAAAAGTGAATATAAGGACACAGGCTGTATCCATGCAAACAAAGGCTAACTGGTATTTCTCCCCACAGGGCAGGTCCTTTAGGCGCCCAGGTGGTGGACGACAAGGCACCGTCTCCACCACATTGGCAATCACTGACACAGCGATGAAAAATCCAGTAACATAGTAGAAAACAAGAGCCATAGTGCTGGTATGAGGATTTTCAAAAGCCCTCCACAATCGCTGACGAAAAGTGCTGTTGGGAGGGAGAGGGGAATCGCTACCTATTTCAGCTTCAGTGTCCTCCGCTAACCTCTCCAAATTTTCTTTTTTTCGGTCACGATATTCTTCCAGACAACAGTCTCCTATAATCTCTGGGATAATGCCATAGAATGAAAGCTCTTCGTCAAAGGCTTGGATGCATTCATGTCGAGGATAATGCAACTTGCCTGTCCGGTAGAAATTAAGAATGTGCCTAAACATTTCAGGATCACGGTCAAAAAAATATTCCTGTGTCTCTTGGTTGAAGAAGAATTCTTTCTCCGTGCTGCCCAGTAACGTGTCTGGATATCGGTCCAGAGTATTTTTCCATGTCTGGAACTTCCGGCCACTAACATTCACCACAAGTATTTCATCGTTTTTTTTCCCTTTGTCGCTTGGGGGCTTGGGCATAGGCTTCTTTGCAAGAGGTAGCCATCCTACTGCTGCTGCTCGAGCAAAGGGAAGCCATGTAGCCACTCCAGCTGCCATGCTTAAATGTCTTCAGCAGCCACAAGTCCAGTGTTTTGGTCCAGAGTGTGACCATGAAAAGGTAAAATTGCCACCAGAACACATAAAGATTTGTGAGAACTGATTTTACAGCTCCAGTTTTTGGGAGCCAAGTGAATACAACGTTCAAGATGACCCTAAGGGTGTCCAGTGAACCTGAAGAGGAATTCAGACTCTTTAACTCAACACTGCCCAAATAAGATTAAATCAGACTGGGATAAACAACTTGTAGGCTTTTGATATGGAATACCATTCATTGATGACTAACTCCTCATATATGGACGCTTGAACGGAGCGAAGAAGGCCATTCTTATTTTTTATTTAGTCTTCGGCTTCCTCTTGGATTCTTGGATGTCTTCTTGGATTCTCTGTTTGCATCCCACAAACTCCTCCTGTGTTTTTCTCCCACACAGTCTCTAATTAGTTTTCTTTTCCAAGATGTTCATGATCTGTAGACAAATTTTGAAAATATAAGATTTGCAAAAGAAGAAGAATATCAATAATACATGTTTTATAAATGTTGTTCTATGCAAATGCTATACTATTTAACCTCCAAACAAGGGTATGAAACTCTCAGATTTCCCACTCTGCCTAAAACCAAGACCACAGGATCCACTGACCTCTATACTTCTCCTAATACACAGACATCAAGACACTGATCTCTATGCTTCTCCTGATACACAGATATTAGGACACTGATATCTATGCTTCTCTTAAAGTGTCACTAAATCCACATCATATAACACTATCAATAAATTCTGTATTACATGCTGTCCATAATCACTATAAGGTTAGTTTTCTGCATTCTTCAAGTCCCTAATTTAGCTAGTGATTTTGCAGAGCAGTGTTGGCAGCTCTGCACATGCTCAGTTTTTAGTAAATTTCTATGCTAAACATGTCCTCCCTATCACATCTGAGCCTCTCTCTCTCTCTCTCTCTCTCTCTCTTGGGCCCCCCCCCCCCCCCCCCCCATGCTCACTAACCAGCTAAACCCAATGGGGGTTAGGTATTGCATGTAAATTAAGAGGCTTCACTTCCCTCTTATTCTAAGACACAGGTTGGAGGGGGGTGATACATCCTGTGACTGGCAAAAATCTGCCAACACCATGTTATTGCCAAAAAATAATAAAGATTTGATTTCAAATATATATTTGTATGACAATTTTAAAACGGTTTGATATTAATTATTTTTATATTCTTATAATTCTTATATTTCCCTGCAGACAGGCTGGGAAAGATCTGGGTCATGTGACAGCTGTATATCGATTAGGAAAAAAGTACCTACTGTAGATGTATTTATTTTTTATAATTACAGTGCCATCATCCATATACAGAAATAGAAGGGACAATATAAATTAAACATTATGATTAACATCACTTTAATATGCAGACATCAGGAACCTGATATCTATTTTTTTCCTACTACATAGACATCAGGACTCTGAGCTTTATGCTTCCCCTTAATATGCTGAATTTGGGACATTGTCCACTTCCCCCCTGCTAATACACAGACATCAGGACACTAATATCTATGCATCTTCTGATATGCAAACACCAAGATACACTGACCTGTCCACTCATAATACACAGACCTCAGGATGCACTGACCTTTCCTCTCCTAATACACAGACATCAGGATGCACTGACCTCTCAGTTCCTCCTAATACACAGACATCAGGATACACTAAACTCTCCTCTCCTCCTCATACACAGACATCAGGATAAACACAGTTAACACCGGTAAAGTCTACGGGACACGAACGTGAAAAATCAAAAGTGCTAATTTTAACGGTTAATATGCAAGTTATTGTCATAAAAAGTGTACGGGGACCTGGGTCCTGCCCCAGGGGACGTGTATCAATGCAAAAAAAAATGCAACAAAAAGTGGATCTGGTATGGATATTAAGGGGAACCCTGTGGCATTTTTTTTTTTTTAAATGGCGTAGGGTCCCTCTTAAAATCCATACCAGATCTTTCAGGTCTGGTATGGGTTTTAAGGGGAATCCCCATGCCAAAATTAAATAAAAAAATGACGTGGGGTCCCCCTAAAAAGCCATATCGGACCCTCATGCGAGCATGCAACCTGGCAGGCCGCTCTCCTCCTGGACCGTACCAGGCCACTTGCCGTCAACATGGGAAGGAAATCCCCATTACGTCAGAGGGGGCGGGGTCAACCAGAGGGGGGCGGTGGCCCTGCCCTCAGCTATTTAAGAGCTGTCATTCGGCGGGCGCCTCGGATCGTGGCGGCATGTTTTTCCCTTATCGTCTTTCAGGACAGCACCTTGAGAGCGTGGCTCCACCCACTTGACAGGAAACACACCTCCACCAAACTTCTTAAAAGGGAGGTTCCCTCCACTTATCATCAGTTTTTGTGTTTCCTCCGGCGGGAACACATGTGGGGGTTAGGAGCTCTCCAGGTTTTCTGGAGAGGTTTTTTTCTTTCTATCTCCCTACTCCACCTTTTTTTCTACCTACCTCAGAGAGTCTGTTCCTCCCATTCACGGGTTAGAGAGTGCCTTGTGCATGGGCTCCTTCTCCCTCATCAAGTGCTCAGTGAGCCAGGACTGCTCCAGGACGCTGCCCCCCTGGCTAGGTACTCGCGCGGACGTTCCTTTGCTTTTTTCCGTCCAAACCGACGCCGGCGCCATCTTGGGAAGGTCAGCTGGTGACTTCCTTACTCCAGCTGCTTCCCCCGGAAATGAGGTAACCGGAAGGGGCGGGGTTCTTACGAGCGGGCGCGTCATTTCCACCCGGAAGCGCTGAGGGAGGAGGGAGGAACGGGTCTGGTGCCTTATTAGTTGGTTCTGGTCCGGTGCAGCGGCACTAGTGGAGTCCCGAACTGGCGTTCTGCCACCAGCATCACGCTACTGCCCTCAAGCATGGAAGGGGGATCCGCAGCGAGTGGGACAGGCACTGGCACCAGCAAGACCCAGGTAAGGGGTAGACTTGTGTTCTACCCTCAGTTACTAGGAGGTCTCTCTCCAGCTTTCTCTCTCTCTCTCTTGGGGGGAGTGAGTGGCTTTTTTTCCCCCCTGGTGGCGGGGGCCTGTTTGGGCACGTGAGTGTATAAAGATCTCTCACTGTGCACCTTTGGTGAGCACCTTGATGGGTTGTTCAGGTTATCTCACATGGTTGGTTTTTTGTTTTTCCCCTTTTGTTTCTTTTTCTTATCAGGCCAAAGGCTCTGACCCCGGAAACAAAAAGAAATGTCCTTCATGCAAGGCTAAACTTTCTGAAGGATGGAGAAAAGCTTTATGTCAATCATGTGTTGACTCCTTGGTGAAAGAAGAAGCTTCTGCTGCCTGCAGCGACATAATTGCTTCTGTAAAGAAGGAGTTGGATGCTACGATTCAATCCTTTAAATCTTCACTCATGAAACCATCTGTGAGCCAAGCCTCTACCTCACAATCCTCACAAGACTCACCTTTAGTTCCTGTAGTAGAGGCAGAAGAGAGTCCTCTGAACCAGGACGGTCCCCCTCCCTCACATTCCCAGGAATCGGAAGAGGAGGAAGACGAATTAGAAAATATATCTTCTAAATATAAGTTGTCTTTGGACCAAGTGGATGACCTCCTTAAAGCTGTGCATGCAACTTTGGGCTTGGAAGAGGAGCGCAAAGAGCTATCCTTACATGACAGGATGTATGCGGGTCTCTGTGAGCCCAAAATACGTACTTTTCCTGTTCATTCTGTGATTTCTGACTCAATCATGAGGGAATGGGCTGATCCGGAAAAGAAACCTTTCTTTGCTAAAGCTCATAAAAGAAGGTTTCCGTTTGATGAAGATCCAGCAGCTCTTTGAAATAAAACTCCAAAAATTGATGCAGCCTTTTCTCAGGTTTCAAGGTCTTCGGACCTGGCGTTTGAGGACATGGGGATTCTTAAGGAACCCATGGTCAAGAAGATGGACCAGCAGTTAAAAAGGGCCTGGCAATCCATCTTAGGCAACCTTAAGCCAGCAATGGCAACCACCTGCGTCTCCAGAAACATGGAGTACTGGCTGAGCCAGCTTAAAGCTCATATTATAGCTGATTCCCCTAAGCAGGAAATCTTAGATTCCTTCTCTACTCTGTCTGCTGCGGTAGCCTATGTCTCAGATGCGTCTGCAGAGTCTATCAGGATGACAGCAAGATCTGCGGCCCTTACTAACTCAGTAAGAAGGGCCTTATGGTTAAAGACCTGGCCCGGGGACACAGCGTCCAAAAACAAACTGTGTGGAATCCCTTTTCAGGGGGATTTTTTGTTTGGTCCTGAGTTAGATACAGTACTCGATAGGACCGCAGACAAGAAAAAATCTTTCCCGGCCAGAAAGAAGGGTCAGTCGGGTAAAAAGTTTTTTCGTCCCCCAAGGGCTCAACAACAGAGTAAGCCTCAAGAGAGGAAAAAGGTCTGGTCAGGGCAGAGGGGAAAGGGCAAAAGCAATGTCCTTTTCTATCCTCCTGCGACAACCAGCAAAACCCAGTGACAGCCAGTTGCAGGTAGGGGGGAGACTTCAACGTTTCCTCCCTTTGTGGGCCAGCATAACAGAAAATCAGTACATTCTCGCTATGCTGTCTCTAGGCTACAAGATAGAATTCTCGGACCCTCCCCCAGAGAGGTACCTTCTGACAGACTTACCAGGAGATATTGTCAAGTCCCTAGCCATGAAGAACCTTTTAAAGGATCTGAGGAAGCAGGGGGTTGTAATCCCAGTACCAGAGGGGGAGCTTTACCAGGGGTTTTATTCCCATGTATTTATGGTAAGAAAACCGTCCGGAAGCTTCAGACTCATTCTCAATCTAAAGCCTTTAAACAGATCAGTCCTATACGAAAGGTTTTGCATGGACTCAATCTTTACGGTAAAAAACCTGTTAACAAAGGGTTGCTTTATGGCGTCTATCGATTTGAGAGACGCCTATCTGCATATCCCCATAGCTCCCCAATCCCAAAGATTTTTGAGATTGGCAGTAAACATGGGAAGGGAGGTCGTGCACCTTCAGTTCAGGGCCCTCCCCTTCGGCCTCTCTTCGGCCCCGAGAATTTTTACAAAAGTCATGGCAGAGGCTCTTGCTCCGCTCCGCCTTCAGGGTATAGCGGTAGTTCCATACCTAGACGACCTACTCTTCTTTGCCCCCTCCAGGGAAAAATTACTGGAGGATCTCGGAAGAGCTCGCAGCCATCTAGAGGCTTTGGGTTGGATCATAAATTTGGAAAAATCAAATTTCAGCCCAACCCAAGAGGCACAATTTCTGGGGTATCGGATAAGCTCAGTAGAGCAAAGAATTTTTCTCCCAGAGGACAAAAAACTAAAGATAGAAGGGGTCGTTGCCTCCTTACAGACAAATCTAGAGCTGTCCATCAGACAGGTAATGTCAGCCCTAGGAACCCTTACCTCATCTATGCCAGCAGTGCAGTGGGCAAGACTGCACTTCAGGCCCCTCCAGAGCTTCCGTCTGAAGGTGTGGGATCGCAGGACAGAATCTCTGGAAACAAAAGTAAAGATCCCCTCCAGAGTGAAACGGTCACTATGGTGGTGGAGAAGTCAGACCAATCTGTCAGCAGGCCTGTCTTGGTCATTCCCAGTAGAAAGAGTGGTAACAACAGATGCCAGTCTATGGGGATGGGGGGCACACTTGGGTCAGAACTATGTTCAGGGAGTTTGGTCCCAGTCAGAAGCAGGAAAATCCTCCAATTGGAGAGAGCTAAGGGCTGTAGCCTTAGCTTTAGATGCCTTCTCCGCAGACCTTCAAGGTGCCCATGTTCAAGTGTTCTCGGACAATGCCACTACCATAGCTTACTTAAACAAGCAAGGAGGCACAAGAAGCAGATTACTTCAGCTTCTCGCCTTGGGCATCCTAAACTGGGCAGAAAATCATTTGCTGTCCTTATCAGCGGTCCACCTCAAGGGCACTTCAAACATAGTAGCAGATTTTCTAAGCAGAAAACGGATTCAGGAAGCAGAATGG
The DNA here is from genome assembly GCA_029574335.1 of Rana kukunoris. Classification (NCBI taxonomy): domain Eukaryota; kingdom Metazoa; phylum Chordata; class Amphibia; order Anura; family Ranidae; genus Rana; species Rana kukunoris. The sequence continues at coordinate 146,466,627 of CM056057.1, read as the reverse complement.
ACCCTAAATCCGGAGATCTTCAGGTTAATCACCCAAGCCTGGGGCCTACCACAAATAGATCTATTTGCGTCAAAAGAAAATACGCAACTTTCAGCCTATTTCTCCATTTACAGAAACGACAGTTCCCAGGGAACAGATGCGTTAATACAGCCTTGGAAGTTCCAACTGGCGTACGCCTTCCCTCCTTTTCAGCTAATACCATTAGTGATAAGGAGGATTCAGAAGGAGAAAACGGAAGTAATCTTAATCACCCCATTCTGGCCAAAAAGGGCTTGGTTTACCTCCCTTCTTCGAATGGCGGTCAAACCACCTTGGCGACTACCGCTTCGACAGGACCTACTTCTGCAGGGGCCAGTGTGCCATCAGGGGGTGTCCTCTCTAAACCTCACAGCGTGGTATCTGAGAGGCAGTTATTGATACGGAAAGGTCTGTCCCGACCACTGGTGACTACCTTACTTACTAGTAGAAAGCTGATTACCAGAAAAATCTATGAAAAATACTGGAAGGTCTACAACTCCTGGTGTCACTCGTCTAATAGAGTGGTAAAGAACCTAGTATCAGTGTTGGAATTTCTTCAGGTTGGGGCAGAAAAGGGCTTATCAAGCAGTACACTCAAAGTACAAACAGCCGCATTAGGAGTCTTTCTGGAGAGGCCGATATCCTCAGAACCTTTGGTTGTCAGATTTTTCAGGGCACTCTCTAGGTCCAGACCAGCTCCTGTACGACACTTCCCGAGTTGGGATTTATCAGTAGTGCTCCGGTCTTTGACGAAAGAGCCTTTTGAACCTTTACAAGATGTCTCTCTGAAGTACCTTACTCTCAAAACCGTATTCTTAGTGGCAATTACAACAGCCAGAAGGATTGGCGAACTGCACGCCCTGTCAATAAAGAAACCCTTTCTATCCGTCTTCACGGACCGGATTGTACTAAAGACTGATCCAGCCTTTCTACCAAAGGTGGCGTCAAGCCTTAATAGGGCGCAGGAAATCGTCATTCCAACCTTCTGCTCCAATCCATCAGGGGAAAGGGAGCGACAATTTCATATGTTGGATGTGAAAAGAATGTTACTACATTACCTCGAAATGACCAAGGATTTTCGATCCTCAGACTCCTTGTTCATACTTTTCTCAGGAAAAAGGAAGGGCCACCAAGCATCTAAGGGGTCAATTGCTAGATGGCTAAGAACCGCTATTCTGGAAGCCTATTCCCAAGCAGGACTATCTCCCCCGCTGGGCATTAAAGCACACTCTACTAGAGCTCAGGCCACTACATGGGCAGAAATAGCTGGTGCCACCCCAGATCAGATCTGCAAGGCAGCTACGTGGTCAAGTTACCTTACGTTTGTCCGTCATTATAGACTGGATCTTCTGTCAGCAAGCGATCAGGCTTTTGGCAGAAAGGTCTTGCAAGCTGTGGTCCCTCCCTAGAAGTGGGTAAGTCTCTATTATCCTCTCAAGGTGCTGTCCTGAAAGACGATAAGGGAAAAATCAAGTTAGTCTTACCGGTAACTTGTTTTCCATGAGTCTTTCAGGACAGCGGCAACCCGCCCTTAATGTTTTTAGGAATATTATACTGTGACTAACCATACTCTGTTTATGTGTTCCAGTTTGGGCCGGAGGTTTCTCTACTACTACTGATGATAAGTGGAGGGAACCTCCCTTTTAAGAAGTTTGGTGGAGGTGTGTTTCCTGTCAAGTGGGTGGAGCCACGCTCTCAAGGTGCTGTCCTGAAAGACTCATGGAAAACAAGTTACCGGTAAGACTAACTTGATTTTTCCATATCGTTGGGTCGTGGAAGGATTACATTGCTGGAATTTTTTCTCTTTTTTAATAAAGGACTTATGAAATGATAGGGGTACAATGTACCCCATTACCAATTCACATGGGGGGGCGGGATCTGGGGGTCACCTTTGTTAAAGGGGGCTTCCAGATTCCGATAAGCCCCCCGCCCACAGATCCCCACAACCATCGGCAAGGGTTGTGGGGATGAGGCCCTTTTCCCCATCAACATGGGGACATCCTCCCCATGTTGAGGGCATGTGGCCTGGTACTGTTCAGGAGGGGGGCGCTCTCTCATTCCCCCCTCTTTTCCTGCAGCCTGCCAGGTTGCGAGCTCGGATAAGGGTCTAGTAATGGATTTTTGGAGGGACCCCCGCGCTATTTAAAAAAAAAAAAATGGCGTGGGGTTCCCCTTAAAATCTATATCAGACCCAAAGGGCCTGGTAATGGACTGGGTATGGGGGGTAACCCATGCCTTTTTTTTCAATGAATTTTATCTGTATTGTAGGGACCCGACAATTCATTATAGCCGTGAGTAGTTTTAAATGACTTTTTTTCCTTTTAGTAATGTCATTTTGTGCAGGGACTGTTCTAAACACGGGGGAAAATGCCACTTTACAGGCGTACTATAGACACCCCCCAGGTACAAAATTATTATTTTATTATTTCACTTTAAGCATTATTAAAATCGCTGCTCCTGAAAAACTGTCCGTTTTTAAAACCTTTTTGCACTGATACATGGCCCCTGGGGCAGGACCCAGGTCCCCAAACACGTTTTATGACAATAACTTGCATATTAACCTTTTAAAATTAGCACTTCTGATTTCTCCTATAGACTTTTAAAGGGTGTTTCGCAGCTTTCAAATTTGCCGCTACCACCCCAAATTGTTCGCTATTCAGTGAACACCCGATGTTCGAGTCGAACTTACCTTCGACTCAAACATCGGGCTCATCCCCTAATCAGGATACACTGACCTCTCCTCTCCTCCTAATACACAGGCATCGGGAAACGCTGACCTCTCCTCTCCTTCTAATAAACAGACATCGGGATACACTGACCTTTCCTATACTTCTAATACATATCACATAAAGTCCCCTCCTCTTAATATGCATACCTGAAAATACAGTAATATATCCCACTATATCAGATTTAAACTAATATATAGAACTGGTGTTCCTAGTAATCACGTTACCATTCCCTATATTCATATTTATATTGTAATAGGAAAACATTTTGCATACAGAGTCAGACTGAAAAAAAGGGCTCTGTAAAGAGGACCAGACTTCTACTTCTTGCTTGTCTAGGCCAAGTTACAGTCAGTGGACAGTATATAATACATTGCAGTCAGTGTACACTGTTTATAATACAATGTGTACAGTACTGTTTTTATAATTGCAGTCAGTGTACAGTATAAAATACAGTGCAGTTGGTGTACAGTATATAATACACTTCAGGCAGTGTACAGTTAATAATAAAGTGCAGTCTGTGTACAGTATATAATACAGTGCAGGCGGTGTTCACAGTATATAATAGTGTGTACAGTCTATAATACAGTGCAGTCGGTGTACAGTATATAATACAGTGCAGTTGGTGTACAGTTATACACTTCAGGTGGTGTACAGTATATAATACATTGCAGGTGGTGTACACAGTATATAATACATTGCAGTCAGTGTACAGTATATAATACAGTACAGTGCAGTTGGTGTACATATGGAATATAATAGTGTGTAAAGTATATAATACATTGCAGTTGGTGCACAGTATATAATACAATGCAGTTGGTGTACAGTATATAATACGGTGCAGTCTGTGTAGAGTATATAATACAGTGCAGGTGGTGTACACAGTATAATACATTGTGTACAGTATATAGTACAGTGTAGTCTTTGTACAGTATATAATACAGTTCAGTTGGTGTACAGTATATAATACAGTGCAGTCTGTGTACAGTAGATAATACAGTGCAGGCGGTGTACAGTATATAATACAGTGTGTACAGTATATAATACATTGCAGTCGGTGTACACAGTATATATTACAGTGCAGTTGGTGTACAGTATATAATACAGTGCAGGTGTTGTACACAGTATATAATACAGTGTGTACAGTATATAATACTCAGGCAGTGTACAGTATATAATACAGTGCAGGCGGTGTACACAGTATATAATACAGTGTGTACAGTACATAATACATTGCAATCAGTGTATAGTATATACAGTGCAGTCGGTGTACACAGTATATAATTCAGTGCAGTCTGTGTACAGTATATAATACACTTCAGGCGGTGAACAGTATATAATACAGTGCAGTTGGTGTACAGTATATAATACAGTGCAGGCAGTGTACAGTATATAATACAGTGCAGGTGGTGTATGCAGTATATAATACAGTGTGTACAGTATACAATACATTGCAGTCAGCGTACAGTATATAATTGCAGTCGGTGTACAGTATATAATTGCAGTCAGTGTAAAGTATATAATACAGTACAGTTGGTGTACACAGTATATAATAGTGTGTACAGTATATAATACAGTGCAGTTGGTGTACAGTATATAATACACTTCAGGCCGTGTACAGTATATAATACAGTGCAGTCTGGGTACAGTATATAATACAGTGCAGGTGGTGTACACAGTATATAATACAGTGTGTACAGTATATAGTACAGTGCAGTCTTTGTACAGTATATAATAGAGTGCAGTTGGTGTACAGTATATATTTCACTTCAGGCCGTGTACAGTATATAACAGTGCAGCCTGGGTACAGTATATAATACAGTGCAGGTGGTGTACACAGTATATAATACATTGCAGTGTACAGTATACAATACAGCGCAGACAGTGTACAGTATATAATGCTGTGCATTCAGTGTACAGTATATAGTCAAGTGTAGAGTATATATTACAGTGCAGTGCGGAGTATATAATAGTGTTGTGGGTTGTGAAAAAAAAAAATCCCCATCATGTCTGGAAGGCCACCAAGGAAAGGCAGATACTCACAGGCCACTAAAAGCATGGAAGGAGCCTCTGTGTCTACAGTGAAAAGTGGTGGTCGTGGACATGGTGCATCCTCTGCAGGCGGGGCACGCTTGTTCCTTTTTTCTGCTGCTGGCTGTGTTATTAAGCCACAACATGCAGAAGAGTTGGTGGAGTGGATAACTAAGCCGTCCTTATCCTCTGTCACCCAGGCTTACAGTGGGGATCGAAAGTTTGGGCACCCCAGGTAAAATTTGTATTCATGTGCGTAACAAAGCCAAGGAAAGATGGAAAAATCTCCAAAAGGCATCAAATATTAGATTAGACATTCTTATAATATGTCAAAAAAAGTTAGATTTTATTTCCATCATTTACACTTTCAAAATTACAGAAAACAAAAAAATGGGCCAAGCAGCAATGCGCTGCAACTGAAGGCTAGAGAGCCAAGTGTGTGAAACAGCTGAATGACAGTCAAAAGGACTGGTAAGAGGAGCATGTCCTAAAACTACAGTTTGGACCGGTGCAGCTCATTGTGAATGCACCTGCTACTTGAGTTTAATTACCCCAATTCCATAATATATATATATATATATATATATATATATATATATATATATATATATATATATATATATATATATATATATATATATATATATATACAGTGTGGAAAATAAGTATTTGAACGCCCTGCTATTTTGCAAGTTCTCCCACTTGGAAATCATGGAGGGGTCTGAAATTGTCATCGTAGGTGCATGTCCACTGTGAGAGACATAATCCAATTTTTTTTTTCCAGAAATCACAATTTATGATTTTTTAACTATTTATTTGTATGATACAGCTGCAAAGAAGTATTTGAACACCTGTCTATCAGCTAGAATTCTGACCCTCAAAGACCTGTTAGTCTGCCTTTAAAATGTCCACCTCCACTCCATTTATTATCCTAAATTAGATTCACCTGTTTGAGGTCATTAGCTGCATAAAGACACCTGTCCACCCCATACAATCAGTAAGAATCCAACTACTAACATGGCCAAGACCAAAGAGCTGTCCAAAGACACTAGAGACAAAATTGTACACCTCCACAAGGCTGGAAAGGGCTACGGGGAAATTGCCAAGCAGCTTGGTGAAAAAAGGTCCACTGTTGGAGCAATCATTAGAAAATGGAAGAAGCTAAACATGACTGTCAATCTCCCTCGGACTGGGGCTCCATGCAATATCTCACCTCGTGGGGTCTCAATGATCCTAAGAAAGGTGAGAAATCAGCCCAGGACTACACGGGAGGAGCTGGTCAATGACCTGAAAAGAGCTGGGACCACCGTTTCCAAGGTTACTGTTGGTAATACACTAAGATGTCATGGTTTGAAATCATGCATGGCACAGAAGGTTCCCCTGCTTAAACCAGCACATGTCAAGGCCCGTCTTAAGTTTGCCAATGACCATTTGGATGATCCAGAGGAGTCATGGGAGAAAGTCATGTGGTCAGATGAGACCAAAATGGAACTTTTTGGTCATAATTCCAATAACCGTGTTTGGAGGAAGAAGAATGATGAGTACCATCCCAAGAACACCATACCTACTGTGAAGCATGGGGGTGGTAGCATCATGTTTTGGGGGTGTTTTTCTGCACATGGGACAGGGCGACTGCAATGTATTAAGGAAAGGATGACCGGGCCCATGTATTGCGAGATTTTGGGCAACAACCTCCTTCCCTCAGTTAGAGCTTTGAGGATGGGTCGAGGCTGGGTCTTCCAACATGACAATGACCCGAAGCACACAGCCAGGATAACCAAGGAGTGGCTCTGTAAGAAGCATATCAAGGTTCTGGCGTGGCCTAGCCAGTCTCCAGACCTAAACCCAATAGAGAATCTTTGGAGGGAGCTCAAACTCCGTGTTTCTCAGCGACAGCCCAGAAACCTGACTGATCTAGAGAAGATCTGTGTGGAGGAGTGGGCCAAAATCCCTCCTCCAGTGTGTGCAAACCTGGTGAAAAACTACAAGAAACGTTTGACCTCTGTAATTGCAAACAAAGGCTACTGTACCAAATATTAACATTGATTTTCTCAGGTGTTCAAATACTTCTTTGCAGCTGTATCATACAAATAAATAGTTAAAAAAATCATACATTGTGATTTATGGAATTTTTTTTTTTTGATTATGTCTCTCACAGTGGACATGCACCTACGATGACAATTTCAGACCCCTCCATGATTTCCAAGTAGGAGAACTTGCAAAATAGCAGGGTGTTCAAATACTTATTTTCCGCACTGTATATATATACAGGGCTCAAATTTTCAAGTCCTGAGCTACTAGCCAGGCCTCAAGTGTTACTCGCCACCAGTTGCCCCACCTAATTCATACACTGCCCTGCGCCTAATTGCACCTGTAAACATGCCCCCGTAGATTATTTAACGGATTGACACTGTTAAATGTTTTATGCAGAATCAAGTTACAAAATTAAATATTACCACCAAAACTTTAACAAAATGGGACAGGGCACTGGGGGCAGACCAGAGGGACAGGGCACTAGAACTGGGTCTCTTCCCCATTCTCTTGCTGTCTCCTCTGCAACTCCCATTCATCCTCTCTCTCTCTCTCTCCCTCTCCTATTCATCTCATCATCAGGAGCCTGTGTGTGTGGCTCCACGCTTGCATGTCCCCACTTCCCCCTTTTATTCAGGCTGGCAGTGAGGAGAGGAGCTGCAGCACAGCGGGAGGGAGTACAATCCAGCACTGAGAACCACACAACTGCACAGCCATTGACACCATAGCACACTGACACCGCACAGCACACATTGAGACCAGTCTGTTCACAGTGCTCAAGCTGAACTGTTGGACACTTGCATAGAGCACAAGGAGAAGAAAACTGCACAAACTGGAAGGCTGCCGCTCTCATGTCAGGGCAACTTTCAGTGAGCACTGCACCGGAGTGGTAATTTTCGCAATCCTCCACCTCACTCATTACTTTCTGCTCTCCAGCTACATTGGTCGGGGGGAGGAAGGCAGGCTCAGAGAGGTCATACTGTTGGGTCCCTTGGCTTAATGAGAATTGTAAGGAGAGCACCTGTGTACTGCTCTGCCTGTGCGCGGCTCACCATACTACTTTTCCCGAGCATGCACCTTTCCTCTTCTGCCACCAATCTCATCGGGACTCTTAAGTGTAGGCACAGATTGGAGGGAGATTGGTCATGCAGCCCTGTCATCACTCGCCCCCAGCTTAAATCCACTCGCCAAATGCTAGTAGGCGAGTGGAAATTTTGAGGGCTGTATATATATATATATATATATATATATATATGTGTGTGTGTATGTATATGTAGCGCCCTGTACTTCCAAGTACGGACGCTATTTAAATTTAGTGGAAAAGGTCAGAGTGTAGACTTACTCTGATCCCAATTGTGACTGTGTAGGGCTCTCTGCTTTAGCTTGGCTGTGGGCTCACTCTGCTGTGTTTGGGGTGTTATTCTATCCCGAGGCAGCAGTGGAAGCTGAGGTTCGGGTGCTCTTTTCCAGCGGCCAATCGGGAGGCTTGGGCCTCGCTGGGCATGCTGGGAGAGGGTACTTATGGGGCAGACGCTATTTTCGTGGGGTCTTTCGTTTGTCTTCTGGTTCCTGTTGCGGCACCCACTTTTAGGGTGACCGCACATCACCACACCCCGCGCGTTACGGCCTACCTGGCCGGGGCGTGGGTGCTACGCGGAGTTCCTGGTTCCGGAGCCAAGCTGGTCCGGAACACTCTGAGCACCATGGGGACCCAGTGACTGACTGGGTTCCTACCATCGAAGATCTCAAGCGAGTTGTTCTGTTCGGTGGGGAGTCCAGTTGAGGGATACCAATGAGAGGCTGGTGTCCCAACAGAACCCAATGAATAGATAAAGTCAGACTCTGAGATATGATGATCACAGTCAATGAAACAGCAAAGTTCAATAAAAGTCCATTGAAGAAGCTTGATCCAATAGTGAGCCTTCTCCGATTCACACCACAAAGTGACTTGTATGCAAAGAGTGCACCCACCACCAAATAAATAAGCAGCTTACCAGATGGCAAGCTTTGCAGACAGTTGGCTATAACCCAGCCACGGCCTTTAGATTCCTTAGGATCCTATAGGTATTGTAATGATGACCCGTTCGATCTGGGATAGATGGCTGTAGGCTCCAATCGTTCAGGATAAAATGAAAGAAGGAAGCGCACATAGCGTAACTCCATATAAGGATTTAATAACATTTAAAACTGATACTTACAAGCATAAGATAAAAACAGCATATAACAAAAGTTTGCCGGCCGGCATGTAGGAGCCCTCCTCCTAAGCGTGGTGATGTCACTGCGTGGCTACCCAGACGCGTTTCGTCACTATAGGACATTGTCAATGTCCTATAGTGACGAAACGTGTCTGGGTTACCTACGCAGTGACGTCACCACGCATAGGAGGAGGGCTCCTACATGCCGGCAAACTTTTGTTATAAGCTGTTTTTATCTTATGCTTGTAAGTATCAGTTTTAAATTTTATTAAATCCTTATACGGATCAGCAGCTACAGGGCCGCCATCAGGGGGGTACAGGCATAACACCTGTAAGGGGCCCGCCCCCGCTTCTCCTTCTCAATTCGCTGCAGCAGCCCCCCCCCCCCCGCTTCTCAATTTCATTCGGCAGCACCCCCCCCCCGGTTCTCTGCTCCAGGGGGCCCATGCCTGAAGCTGTGTAAGGGGCCCCAAAATTCCTGATGGCGGCCCTGAGCAGCTATTAAGCCCCTGATGTAACCTATTTGAATTTGTTAGGAATCTGGGATTCCTTGAAGACTGCCTATGCTGCTTGTCTTATTCCTAAAATCTTGATTAGGCTAGCTTCCAACAATATTTTTGGTTTAAGGCACCACCAACACTCTCTCTCTCTCTCTCTCTCTCTCTCGTTCTCTCTCTCGTTCTCTCTCTCGTTCGCTCTCTCGTTCTCTCTCTCGTTCTCTCTCTCATTCGCTCTCTCTCTCTCATTCGCTCTCTCTCTCATTCGCTCTCTCTCTCTCTCTCATTCGCTCTCTCTCTTGTTCTCGTTCTTTCTCGTTCTCTCTCGTTCGCTCTCGTTCTCTCTCGTTCGCTCTCGTTCTCTCTCGTTCGCTCTCTCTCTCTCTCTCTCTCTCGTTCGCTCTCTCTCTCGTTCGCTCTCTCTCTCTCTCGTTCGCTCTCTCTCGTTCGCTCTCTCTCTCTCTCTCGTTCTCTCTCTCTCTCTCTCGTTCGCTCTCTCTCTCTCGTTCGCTCTCTCTCTCTCTCTCTCGTTCTCTCTCTCTCGTTCTCTCTCTCTCTCTCTCTCTCTCTCTCGTTCTCTCGTTCTCTCTCTCTCTCTCTCTCTCTCTCGTTCTCGTTCTCTCTCGTTCTCTCTCGTTCTCTCTCTCTCTCTCTCGTTCTCTCTCTCTCTCTCTCGTTTGCTCGCTCTCTCTCTCTCGTTCGCTCGCTCTCTCTCTCTCGTTCGCTCTCTCGTTCTCTCTCTCTCTCTCTCTCGTTCTCTCTCTCTCTCTCTCTCGTTCTCTCTCGTTCTCTCTCTCTCTCTCTCTCTCTCTCTCGTTCTCTCTCGTTCTCTCTCTCTCTCTCTCTCGTTCTCTCTCTCGTTCTCTCGTTCTCTCTCTCTCTCTCGTCTCTCTCTCTCTCTCTCGTTCTCTCTCTCTCTCTCTCTCTCTCTCTCGTTCTTTCTCTCGTTCTCTCTCTCTCTCTCTCTCTCTCTCGTTCTCTCTCTCTCTCTCTCTCTCTCGTTCTCTCTCTCTCTCTCTCTCTCTCTCGTTCTCTCTCTCTCTCTCTCTCTCGTTCTCTCTCTCGTTCTCTCTCTCTCTCTCGTTCTCTCTCGTTCTCTCTCTTTCTCTCGTGTTCTCTCTCTCGTTTTGTGGGTAATTTCACTGTCCTGGTGCTCCAGAACCTTCAAAAGTGTGATGGGTATGCATATGCTGTGTGTGAGAAATAACTTGTTGTTCTGACAATTTTGTGTTAAAAAATTATCTTCTTAATTTTCCCAAGAATTGTAGGGGAAAATTACAACCTCAAAAACTCACTATGCCTCTGTTTTGTAGACAAGTGGCTAACAGGCACGGTATTTATCACAGAAGAGACCCTATTGGTCTCTTCTGCCATTAAAGGGGTGTTCCACCCAAATGTAATGTTTATTAAAAGTCAGCAGCTACAAAAAGTGTAGCTGCTGGCTTTTAATAAACACACTTACCTTCTCCACGTTCCAGCGACGCGTCGACCGGGGCTTCGCTCCTCTCCCCCCCCTCCCCGGCCGGCATCCTCATTGCGACTGTGGGCACCCTGCCGTGAGAGCCTTCTGCTTCACGGCCGGGAACGCACTGCGCATGCACGCGCGGCCCGCCGCTGATTGGACAGGCGAACGTCTAGGACCTGTCAGTGTCCTAGACGATCGCCAAAGGGAGGGGCTGCAGTAAGGCGATTAGGCCTAATCGCCTTACCAGCCCCTCGGCGGAAGCAGGAAGTGGGACAGGAAGTCCCACTCCTACTGAAGCCCCCACCCCCCCCCCCCAAAAAAATTTTCATGCCAAATGTGGCATGTAAGGGGGAGGGGAGGGGATTAAGCGGAAGTTCCATTTTTGGGTGGAACTCCGCTTTAATGCATCCTGCCTGTTAGCTATGTTCCCGCCGCGCAACGGCAATGTGATCACTGTGTGTAAGTGCAGGAGTGGCATCATCGTGGCCTGGCCTATCAAGTGGCCAAAGGCACAGGACCCAGAAAGAAGAACGGGCAAAGATGGAAGTGCCGGGAGCTGTGCTGAAGGACATCATATGACGGGTAAGTCTGACGTAATGTACTAATATGCTGTACATACTAGTACATTATGGCATAACCCACCTGGGGGGCCTTTAAAACTTTTTTTTTTAGTGGACTTCACTTCCGCTTTAAAGTCCCAAATTTAGCATGTACATCTTTTAGTCTTCTCCATAATATTTTGCATTAGAACTCTCATGGTGTGAAAAGCACTACACTCCATCACCAGTAGTGTATAAAACTTTCATCTTTTTTGCACTCATCAGGTGGCTAAAATACAGTGGCGTGTATAATGGCTAATCCTGTATCTCCATACAAGCCTCAGTACTCCAGCTTGAGGCTGCAACAGCAATCTCCTAGGCAAAGAAAGTCTCATGCCCGCCAATCAGACTCCTGGAAACATCGACATGACATCAGTACGTAAGGCCCCTCCCAACGCATTTTGTGCACACACACATCTTAAGGGGATCCCTGCTGTTTTTGAAACCTTTGACAACTTTGTAAGAGGGGAACTTTCTTACATTTTCAAAAAATTGCTCTTACCTCCTGTTGTCTTTCCAGGACAAGGATTGAGGGAAAATCTGCCTTACGGGATGCATACGGCAAAAAATAAAATCACCAGGCTTTTCTTACTCTGCTTTGTATACACCTTATTGCCACCTACAGACGATCGGACATTCCGACAACAAAACCGTAGATAAATTTCCGACGGATGTTGGCTCAAACTTGTCTTGCATACACACGGTCACACAAATGTTGTCGGAAATTCCGAATGTCAAGAACGCGTTGACATACAACACATACGACGGCACAAGAAAAGTTCAATACCAGTCGTGTTAGTAGAAGTTTGGTGACAATTCGCGCTTTTCAGCCTCATGCTTTTCAAAGTCCGTTACAGCGTGAAGAATGTCTTATATCCATTACGAACACTAGTTTTACCAGACCGAGTTCTTCCGTCTCGTACTTGATTCAGAGCATGCGTGGAATTTGGTGCGTCGGAATTGTCCACACCTGATCGGAATATCCGATAACGGATTTTGTTGTCGTAAAGTTTGAGAACCAGCTCTCAAATTTTTGTCGGAAATTCAGACAGAAAATTTCCGACAGGGCCTACACACGGTTTTCCGACCAAAAGCTCCCATCAAACATTTGTTGTCGGAAATTCCGAGCGTGTGTACGCGGCATTAGTGTGTTTTGTAAAACCAAAATCCTTCATACATCTGTAATAAACCATTTAAAGTGGAAGTAAACTTCCTTTACTGGCTTTCACCTATAGGCAAGCCTATAAGAAAATGAAGCTGGAACAGCTTCATTTTAAGGTAAGTTTTACATAATGTGCTAGTATGCGATGTATATTTCTAATATTAATGCAATACTTACGTAATCATGTGTATTAAAAAGCTTCAATTGTGTCAAATAAAACAGAACAGTTATTTTGGAAAGATGCTGAGTGTATCTGTTGTCTGTTCCCTACTGTAGTAGTTATTATTAATTTTGAACCACTAATCAATATGAGAATAGACATTGCCTATCTATAACATCTCCAAAACCCTTTCCTATTAAAAACTGACACTACGCAGGAAAGCACACCATGGTCAGTTCTATAGCTATGCTGTGAACTTGGTGTGCTCTCCTCCAATGATCATGCTTGTCCTGACACTCCCCCACTGCACAGCTATTCACTAGGAAGCGCCGTGTAGTGCTGCTTCTTCCCCCCCGTAGCTCTTATGCAGCTGAGAATAGATGGAAAGATATCACTTCTAAAAATGGTGGGAAAATGTTTTTTTTTTTTGTATCTATACAAAAATGTTTTGTGTTTCATTTCTATTTTAAACTGAATGGGTTGTTTTACAAGGGGATCGTTTACAATCACTTTAAAGCTTTAGAACCACTTTAAAGAGTTTTTGTATCTTGGACCTATAAAGTGGGGTATTCCCCCATTTTAAAATCGATAACATTAAGCTCTATGGCCCCTTTCGCACAGGCTTTCCGATGAAAAACTGACAGCTCTATGGAACAGTGGATGTCAGCGGTGACATGTCCGCTGACATCCAATCCAATCCTGTCTGCCAAACCCAGGCGGATGGTGACCCTATTTTCCATTTGAAGGATCGGTTCGGATGGGATCAGATGAAAACAGACAGGTGGTCCGTTTTCATCCGATCTCCCCATAGAGGAGAGCGGAGAGCGGGGCCTGACCTATCATCCGCCTGCTCAGCGTAGGTCAGCGGATTGAACCCCCCACAAAGCCAAGCGGGACCGTCCATGTAAAAGGAGCCTTGAGCCTTGAGTACTGTCCCTGATTGTCTTTTTTATTTGCACTAACATCCAAATTTTCAGGACAAGCTTTCAGGTTGTACAATCTTTCTTCAAGGTCCAAGCAGTACTAATTAGTGTTGAGCGGAATACGCCATATTCGATTTCGCGATATTGCACGAATATATAGAAGAATATTTGCGAATATTCGCTAATATCGAATATTCGTGATATTTTATCCAAAATTTTTTTTGCCAAAATGATTGCGAAATTCTCATAAACGGAGATCATTTCCTGTATTACTAAACTAATATGCACTAAACACTAACTCTACACTAACTCTACTTAAAAGAAAGGAGAATAAGGGGGAAATGAAGGCGGAGAAGATAATCGCGCAATATTCCTATTGCGCGATTATCTTCTCCGCCCTTCTTTTGCATCAGAGCCAATCAGAATAACTCGAATATTCGGCCAAAGGAATATCGCGCAATATTCCTTTTGCCGAATATTCGAGTTATTCTGATTGGCTCTGATGCAAAAGAAGGGCGGAGAAGCTAATCGCGCAATATTCCGTTTGCCGAATATTCGAGTTATTCTGATTGGCTCTGATGCAAAAGAAGGGCGCATCAGAGCCAATCAGAATAACTCGAATATTCGGCAAAAGGAATATTGCGCGATTATCTTCTCCGCCCTTCTTTTGCATCAGAGCCAATCAGAATAACTCGAATTTTCGGCAAAAGGAATATCGCGCAATATTCCTTTTGCCGAATATTCGAGTTATTCTGATTGGCTCTGATGCAAAAGAAGGGCCGAGTAGCTGATGCAATTCTTTTATGTTGCCGAAAATTCGCAATGCGATTTTTCGGCAACATAAAAGAATCGCATCAGCTACTCGGCCCAGGGTCTCTCTCTAATCATACCAGCAATGCTTTTAGACGTCGATGGAGATCACTAGGATGTGATCTGTTTTAAAAATAAATTTGAAAAAATACGAATATTCGCTATAGCGAATATTCGCCGCAATATTCGAGTTATTCGCGAATACTCGAATATGCAATATTCGTAGTTAATATTCGCAATGCGAATATTCGTGAGCAACACTAGTACTAATGCAGAGTTTTAGCAAATAAAAAAGTATCACAGAGTGACAGTACTCCAATGTTTTTGTTGCAATGCACTAATACAGCTACAATCACCTCAAGCTCTATGTCTTTAAATTCTGATAAACTGTAAGATGTGGGGGTTTAGGGCATAAGCAGGTTCAGCAGATTTTTTGCAGAAAGTTTATAGACCATCATGCCATTATTGCATGGACATTTCCCCGCTATATAACTGCGAAACTCATGCCTGTTATTAGATTAAATATTTTACAGCATATGAGAAGAAAACCCAGCATGAGCTTCTTTATTAGCAGCCACATAATACAGTGTCTGAATAATCCCATTCCATCAGAACACACTGCTATCTAAGAGCTGTCAACCTCCAGAGCCAGAGTGATCAGGACACAGGCACAGGAGGGGAGGCTGTCACTTGGGATACAGAGTGCCAGCTGAGAGCACTTTATCTGCCTATTATAGATGGAGTTCCAAGGGAGCACCATGTACAAAGCAAAAGATAGCGCAGCTAATTTATGATCCAGAGAAAAGAAAGACGGAGTTATTGCTCGGTGACAACCAAATTTCATGCTTCATTTTCCAAGTGCACGTCGGAGAATTAAGAATAAGTCTTCAATGCTTGCTATAGCTAACTGTCCTATTTTACCTTTGCTGCCCTTTTTTTTTTTAAATTAGCCCCCAAAGTTACCTGTAGAATTTTACTGAATTACATTTCATTATCATTATTGAAACCGGGCAGTTTTTTTTTTTAGAATTCTTTTAGTTCACAGTTCTCCTTTAGTGGGTACTCTTGGAAGTACCATTGGAAAGGATTGCATGAGGTCAAAGCAATGCTTTAATTACCATTACATCAGTGCTGTCCTTATCAAGATACAGTTCTCTACAGGGAGCTCTTAGCTGACCATTTCCAGTCCCTTATGATTTGTGGTTTCTGCAACTATTTGAATGGAATACGTCTTTTCAATAAAAGTCTATAGGCCACTACTTTTTTTATTAATGTAGCGCTACCCCCGCAGGAGACGCTGGATAGATTTCGGATGGCGTGTTACCTGTATGAATGTCTAGGGGTATGATGATGATGATGAGAACAATGACGGAGTGTCCAAAACAGCCAGTGTCTTTCTGTGCTTTTATTCCTTGCCCAACACAGCAAAACAGTGAACTTGAGGGAGACCGAATAAAGATGGGTGAAAAGAGGAATTTGCAGATTCAGGCCTAAGAACGATGGAAACAATCCTGCTTCCAATGGGACTTTAACTTCGTCGCCACTCTAGCCGGAGTGGGTACAGCGTACCTGGACAGTCTCTCTCACAGAACTGGCAGCCAGAATATCACTGAGAATCTTGAGAAGGAAGACCAGTCTCTGACACAGACTTGACTGAAATAGAAATAGGAGTGAGACCTCTGCCACAGGCCCTTTGCTTTAGTGAGTGAGTGAGTGAGTAACTTGTATAGCGCAACAAATGCGAACTTAATCGCCTCAAGGTGCTTTGCATTCAGTGTCGTTCTGGTCCTTCAGAAGAGGTGGGTCTTTAGTTTTTTCCTAAAAGCCCGATGGTTTTCTTCCAAGCGGATGGTAGTGGGTAGAGCATTCCAGAGCCGTGGTCCTTGGTCGTGGTCCTTGGAGGTTTTGGTTGGTTGACCGGAGCACGCGCTTGGTGACGTAGGGTTTTATTTTCTCGCTTAAGTATTGAGCAGCATTACCCTGTGTACATTTGTGCGTGAGGCAGAGTGTCTTGAATGTCACCCGGTCCTGTACGGGCAGCCAGTGGAGGGACCTCAAGACTGGGGAGATTGGTTCCCACAGCTTTTTGCCTGTTACCAGTCTGGCTGCCATGTTCTGGACGACTTGTAGATGTGAAATTTGGTATTTCAGTAGTCCTAAGTAGAGGGAGTTTGCATAGTTGAGTCGTGAGTTGATGATAGTTCCAACCACTACTGCTGTGTCCTCTTCCAGGATGAAGAGGATGAGTCTACGTAGCATGCGAAGCAGATGAGAACCGCTGACTACTGAACCTATTTGTGCATCCATCGTCATGTGTGAGTCGAGGATGACTCTGAGACTTTTGACTTTGTTGCTTGGCGCGATGGTTTGTCCGAGGATGGTGGGTGGTGTCCATGTGGACTTTAGAACACAATTCGTGAGGTGAATCCCTCTCAAGATTACTAATGCCTGAATCTCCCTCAGGTAGTTTTCCTCAAATAGTAACCGACTGACAGGTTGCCATTAGACAAACTCCCAGTGTCCGGTCACCTCGATCCCTGATAGCTCGTCTAGGCCCTATTGGATCGCATGCCTACTGGCTCTCCTCAGACTGACTCCCCACCGAACAGCACAACTCGCTTGGGATCTTCTTTTAAGAGATAGGGGAACCAGTAAGTCACTGGGTCCCATAGCAGCTTCAGTTGCTCTGGGCCAACATGGTCCCGGAACCAAGAACAATGCGTGGCACGTGCGCCTGGTAGGCCATATAGCCGGGGCCCGTGATGTGCTGCACCCCCTGAAGGTGGGTGCAGCACCCGGATCCACTCACAAACTCCCCCGCCAAAAAGGCGTCTGTTTAAAAAGGACCCTCCCCCAGCATGCCCCACGAGGGAGAAACACCTCTGATTGGCTCTAACCTGAACTCCACTGCCGCCACCTGTCGCTCCGTGGTGGAAAGTCACCTCAGGAACACAGAATGAACTGACAGCACAGCCCAGCTAGAATAGAAGCTGAATTTGCATAAATCACCTGGTTGAGAGCTACATAACTCTCTTATCCCCCTCTAAATTTAAAATAGCACCTGGACTGAAAGTACACAGGCGCTACATTAAGTTCACTCAAATAAAGCACAGGTAATCATTGATCCATTGATTTTTGCCCTGTAAGGAGTTTAACCTATCATTATCTTACTAAAGATAAATGTTCTGGGCCAGATTCAGGTAGTCCAGAGCATCTTTGCTCTGGAGTAACGCTTCTCATTTGCGTTGCGCTGCAGAAATTTTAGGAGCAAGTGCTGTCATTCACGAAGCACTTGCTCCTAAAGTTGCGGCAGCGCATCGCAAATGAGCCGGCGGAATTCAAATTGGGCGGGTACGGGGCGTGTAGTATGCTAACTAAGCGCGATCCCGCCGCCAACGTACTGCGCATGCGTCGAGTGTAAAAACATCCCCGTGCGCATGCTCCAAAATCTGTGAATGAACGTCAATGACGTCACATTCCCATTCATGACCGTTTTACGCAAGCAACGTTTTTTTTTTTTTTTCCGACGCGATGACGACGCCTATACCTAACATAGGATATTCCAACCCCATGTAGGTATAACTATGCGCCGCGTATCCCGTCCGGAAACGTCGTAACGTCACTGCGTCGCGCCGGAATGCGATCGTGAATTGCCGATTTCCGCTCATTAACATATTTTTTGAGCGGAAATCGGCGGGAACGCCCCCGGCGCCATTTTTAAGTTGAAGTAACGATGCGATGGCGAAACTCAGTTACGCTGCTCGCATCGGAGCTTCAACCCGGCGTTTCTTGTTTTCTGGTTACAGAAAACAGAAACGCCGGCTCAAAGTCACAGTTAGGCTGGCGGATCACTGGATCCGCCAGCCTAACTGTTCCTGAATCTGGCCCTCTGTTGTGAAATGTCCTCATTGGAGAGTTTTCCTTTTACATGCTGCCCCCAAAGAATGTTAGTGGGGGTCACAGATGCAGAACTAAATGCACTTTAAACTTTTGGATGGGGTGGGATTAGAACACCTGTCGGATATGTATTGCTATCTGTGCCCCTGGAGATTTGATTTGTTCTGTTTACTGTTACCACCAAAAAGCCCATATTTTGGGTTGTCCGCAGAACAGTAATAGAAGGGAAATCTTCCAGTGGGGTACTAGTTGTGATGACCCTGGTGTCAACCAAGGATTCCCTCATTGTGGAGGGATTCCCTCTCCTTTCCTGTTTTGCCTGTGGGGCAGGAAGTAAAGGGAAATCTCCCAAATGGGACACAGATCACAAAAATAACCCTGATGGGAAATAACCTATCCAAAAAAAAAAGTTTTACCTTCAGTTCTACCTTTTTTAAACTAGGATAAAACAAATGTTTTACCTATAAATACATTATACCCTAACTTCTAAGGCTCATTAACTCTTAACCAGGGCCGGTGCTAGGCAATTTGGCGCCCTAGGCAAGACCAGTTATGTGCGCCCCCCCCCCCCCCTCCAAAAAAAAAAGAATGTCCCTCCTTGGTGTCGCTGAAATAAAAAAAAGTCCCTTTATTTGTGATTTCACTGGAAGGACGAATGTCCTTCTGTCTGTGTTGTGAAGAGAAAAATTGTCCCTGGTAAGTGGTAGGGAGATGACAGGGGTGGGTGGTAAGAAGGTGACAGGGAGGATGGAGATGACAGGGGTGGGTGGTGGGGAGGTGACAGGGAGGATGGAGGTGACAGGGAGGATGGAGATGACAGGGGTGGGTGGTAGGGAGATGACAGGGAGGATGGAGATGACAGGGGTGGGTGGTAGGGAGGTGACAGGGAGGATGGAGATGACAGGGGTGGGTGGTAGGGAGATGACAGGGAGGATGGAGATGACAGGGGTGGGTGGTAGGAAGTGACAGGGAGGATGGAGATGACAGGGAGGATGGAGATGACAGGGGTGGGTGGTAGGGAGGTGACAGGGAGGGTGGAGATGACAGGGGTGGGTGGTAGGAAGTGACAGGGAGGATGGAGATGACAGGGGTGGGTGGTAGGGAGATGACAGGGAGGATGGAGATGACAGGGGTGGGTGGTAGGGAGGTGACAGGGAGGATGGAGGTGACAGGGAGGATGGAGGTGACAGGGAGGATGGAGGTGACAGGGGTGGGTGGTAGGGAGATGACAGGGAGGATGGAGATGACAGGGGTGGGTGGTAGGGAGGTGACAGGGAGGATGGAGATGACAGGGAGGATGGAGGTGACAGGGAGGATGGAGGTGACAGGGAGGATGGAACTGACAGGGAGGATGGAGATGACAGGGGTGGGTGGTATGGAGATGACAGGGAGGATGGAGGTGACAGGGAGGATGGAGGTGACAGGGGTGGGTGGTAGGGAGATGACAGGGAGGATGGAGATGACAGGGGTGGGTGGTAGGGAGGTGACAGGGAGGATGGAGATGACAGGGGTGGGTGGTAGGGAGATGACAGGGAGGATGGAGATGACAGGGGTGGGTGGTAGGAAGTGACAGGGAGGATGGAGATGACAGGGAGGATGGAGATGACAGGGGTGGGTGGTAGGGAGGTGACAGGGAGGATGGAGGTGACAGGGAGGATGGAGGTGACAGGGAGGATGGAGGTGACAGGGAGGATGGAGATGACAGGGAGGATGGAGATGACAGGGGAGGGTGGTAGGGAGGTGACATGGAGGATGGAGATGACAGGGGAGGGTGGTAGGAAGTGACAGGGAGGTGATAAAATGTATGACAGGCCTTGGAGGTGGGATGGTGGAATGCCAGGAACAGGGGGATGACGAGGAGCATGATGATGACAGGAGGTCTGTGTGTGTGGTCAGCAGGGATGTTCGGGGCACCCTCCATTAGGCAGTGACGTCACAGGATGTCAGGCAGCGCCGCGGACTGTCATCACAGTACCTCTCTGATGATCGCAGTTCTGGCAGGTGACAGGTCTTCCACACTACGGCCGTCCAGCCCATCCAGGAGGAGAGAAGGTCAAGGAGCTGCTCGGCGGCGGCGGCAGTCATGATCTGCGCTCTGCACAGCACATGGTAGGAGATCCGCAGAGCGGGAGAGGGGGAGCCTGGGAGGAGTCGGGGGAGGGGGAGCACATGGATCCACCCACTGACTGGATGCGCGAGGTAGTGACAAGCTCACAGCGCCTCCTCTCCGTCCACAGAACTGCGCAGCGGTGACAACTACTACTGTGGGGGAAACAGTGGCCGTGGCTGCGCTCCTGGCGGCAGTGCGCTCTAGGCGGCTGCCTGATTCGCCTAGTGGTAGCGCCGGCCCTGCTCTTAACCCTACCTCGCCAACACTTAACCTATGCCTTAAAGTGGTTGTAAAGGCTGAAGGTTCTGTACCTTCATGCATGAAGGTAAAACACCTTCTGTGTGCTGTTCCCCCCACAGCCTCCCTAATACTTACCTAAGCCCCCTCTCGATCGAGTAATGTGCACAGGACTCTTGGTTGTCTCAGGTCTCTCTCTCCTCATTGGCTGAGACACCTCAGCGGGAGCCATTGGCTCCCACTACTGTCAATCATGGCCAGTGAGACAATGAGGAGAAATCTGGGGACGAGCCTATGTGTCTTATGAATGCACTAGTCAGGGGGGAGGAGCCAGGGGCTCTGGCGGGGGACCTGAGAATAAGAGGATCCATTCCTCTGCTCCAGTTGTGCAGCCATGGCTTTGCCAACATGATCATGCCCAGTGCAGGACTGCTAGTTGAAGTCCCACCCCTAAATCCGGAGCAGGGGAGTATGTTGGTTGTCAGGGGAGCAAGGAATAAAGAAATTATTCCTCTATTTCAAACCTCCCTCGATTAAAGCTTCAAATTACCCACTAAAACCTAACCCTTAAATGTAAAGTGTATCTATACTGAACAAAAACAGGACAGTTCTGGAATGACAGCAACCTAAAGCAACATAACTCTCTCACTCCCCACTAACTTTAGCGTAGTGCCCATACTAAAAGTAAGGGGGCGCTACACATACAAATGGCACACAATAGTCAGCTAGCAAACACAAGCGTAGTGACGTACTACGTGGTTTCTCAGCTCTTGAGCGACACCCTTTGGGCACCTTCTGCTAATGTCACGTTTGGTGAGCAATGATTCCAAGCATGCCTTCCATCTAACATTTGTCCACGGAAGAACCAACAATTGTCCGATGGAGCTTACAAATGGTCGGATTTTAGGCCAACAGTCTGTCAACACACAATTCCTGTCGGAAAATCCGATCAGGTGTACGAGGCTTTTACTCTCCATAAGACACCATGCAAAGAAAGATACCAGCACCTAGCTGTCAAACAGCGTAACCAATGATCCAGAAAATAGTAGTGTCATGACACAGCCAAAAGAGAGCATAGGGTTTGGATCATATTTTCCTGTATTGTCATTAAAAAAAAAAAAAATTATAGTCATGATCCAACCACAATATACTAGCAATACAATGTGGAAATGTTAATCCAGGATATGCAATGCAATTTATCACTACACTGTCAAGGAGAGGTCAAATGTTTGCTTTGTGTGCTTTCAGAGCAGAGATCCACACAGCAGTGTTTGTTTCCCCTGGACACTCTAGCTCAGTGGTTCTCAACTCCTGTCCTCGGGACCCACTAACAGACCAGGTTTGCAAGATAACTGAAATACATCACAGGAGATATAATTTGCTGCTCAGTGATTTCAGTATTCTAGTCTGTACCCCGCAGGTCGGCTCTGGTACAGACCTTCAGTCCGTTTTCATCGGTTTTGACCGATCGTGTGTACGCGGCTTTAGTCTGCATATCCACAGGGTGACATCGCTGCAGTGTTTTTACTGCAGGATGAACAGCCGACTGAAGCAAGTTAAAAATGAACATATCTATCGGAAGGGTCAAAACCTAGATACAGAAGGGACAATATATGCCGTGTGTTATTCTGAGGTCACACTGTTGCACTGGAGTGCCATTCATTCCTAATGGCACCCCAACGCCAACTAAAGCATGCTGTGGTGTGCTGTTACGAAAATAACACATTCAACAGTCTATTCAGATGGGCTTGCCTTAGTGCAACGCACATGCATTAACACACTGTGAGTATTATTAATCTGGCTTTATTAATATTGATAGTTTATAAATGTATCATATATGTATTTTTCTTCTTTTGACCATAGCTCAACTTTAATAAAAAAACACACATACCTTCCCTTCACTAGGGCCCCTCATGCTATAAAAGTTATAAAGAAGAAAAAGAGTTTTTGCTCCAAAGTACCGTAAAACCTTGGTTTGCAAGCATAATTGGTTCCAGAAACATGCTTGTAATCCAAAGCACTTGTATATCAAAGCATTTTTTTACAGGGTATAAAAGAGAAGAGAGGCACCTCTAAGGGCCAGATTCAGGTAGATGGGAGCATCTTTGCTCTGGAGTAACGCTTCTCATTTACGTTACTCTGCCGAAATTTTAGGAGCAAGTGCTGTTATTCATGAAGCACTTGCTCCTAAAATTGCCGCAGCGCATCGCAAATGAGCCGTCGGAATTCAAATTGGGCGGGTACGGGGCGTGTAGTATTTAAACTAAGCGCGATCCCGCGGCGAACGTACTGCGCATGCGTCGAGTGTCAATACATCCCAGTGCGCATGCTCCAAATTCTGTCAGTGAACGTCAATGACGTTGCATCCCCATTCATGGACGTTTTACGCAAGCGACGCAAATTTATTTTTTCCGACGCGATGACGACGGCTATACTTAACATAGGATACTCCACTAGGGGGCTGCTTTATCTTTACGTCGCGTATCGCTTACGGAAACGTCGGAAAGTCACTGCGTCGCGCCCGAATTTCCGATTCCCGCTGATTAACATATTTTTTCAGCGTTAATCAGCGGGAACGCCCCCGGCGCCATTTTTTAATTACATTTGTGATGCGATGGCGAAATTCAATTACGCCGATCGCATCGGAACTCCAACCCGGCGTTTCTTGTTTTCTGGTTACGCCGGCTTAAAGTGACAGTTAGGCTGGAGTATCACAGATACTCCAGCCTAACTCTACCTGAATCTGGCCCTAAGTGTAGCAATAAGGTGCTAAATGTTGTACCTTCATTAAATGTAACCATATTGCTACACTTGGAGGCTCCTCCCTTTTTTTTATACTCAGTTGTGACATGACGCTACTCTTATATCAAGACATCGCTTGTATATCAAAACAAAATGTATTAAAACATTTTGCTTGTCTTGCAAAATGCTCTCGAACCAAGTTACTCTTAAACCAAGGTTTTACTGTATACCATTTTTTTTTATAATGTTAATCCACAGTGGGTGCTGCCTGTCTATCTACCCAAGGATTTCATTTTACTTTCTGGCATTACTAAACTTAGCAGACCACATTCGGCATTAAAATGTCCTGGTCTCTGGTAAGCTGTAGTTCTGGGAACACCTAATCGTGTGCCTGCAGTATGCCTGGCTTTGTATTCCCAACCCTTGCCATTGGAATTCTTCTGCATTCTAAATATGAACACTTCTGGTCATTCAGAAATAAATCATTACCACGCTTGGCTGCTCCTTCTTAGTTCTCGGGGAAAAAAATACAAGCAGAACAATAAAGGTTTAAGGGAGCGAGTTCATAGGACAGAATGAGCGCAGAGAGGCTGCAGTCCCATATGTTCGAAGACCCTCTGGGTGGAGTGTTTGAGGACTTATTTATTTAACTTGTTGTTCCTTACTCCTTAGAAAAAACTCACATAACACAACCTGTATTTAAGGCTCATGAAGGAGATTTTCCAAGGCATGTAATTCATCTTTTCATCTGTCTGCTGAAGCAAATTATTTTATTGTAGCAGAGTTGTAATTCTCCCTGAAGGTACAGCAGTGGCATTCATCTCTCTATCTACATTACAAGAATACTGCTAAATCTGATAAATGGAGAGATGAACTGAACAATACAGTACACAAGAGAACTGCTGGGTTTTGCAAGACAGATAAGAGAGGCACCACATGTCCAGAAGGCTCTAGTTCAGAGGTGCCCAACCTTTTGAAGGGCGAGGGCCACTTAAGCGACTTAGTAACCAGTCGCGGGCCACAATGAGCGGAGTGGACAGATGACAGGTCTGTGTCCAGTCTGCATATGCAAAGCAGACACAGACACAACCCAATCTACTCTATGGCACTCTGATCCAATCGGATGGAAGGGGACAGATCCACTTCTGTTTTTTTTGTTTTTTTTTAGCAAATCAGATTGGAGGTAGGCAGGTGTAAATGGACAAAAGTTGGTTTACATCTATCACTCCTTAGAGGTGAATAGAGGAGGGTCCAATTGGGTCGGACCGATCGTGTGAAAGGGGCATAAGTCTGCTTTTACACTGATGGTCTGTGGTTTATTTTGGCGCAATGTACCTGTGGATTTCCCACGGGTTAGCTATACTTTGCCATAGACGTCTATTATATCCTGCAGGAGTGGTGCACTTTCTGAAAAGCCGCTTGCTTCCTCTACTGCCGGCTTCATTTACAACACTGATGCTCTCGGATGGCCGGTCAGCAACCTGCCATCTGGGCTTGCCAACTAGTGTTGCTCACAAATATTCACATTGCGAATATTCGCTACGAATATTGCATATTCGAGTATTCGCGAATAACTCGAATATTGCAGCGAATATTCGCTATGGCGAATATTCGTATTTTTCACATTTATTTTTAAAACAGATCACATCCTAGTGATCTCCATCCACGTCTAAAAGCATTGCTGGTATGATTAGAGAGAGACCCTGGGCCGAGTAGCTGATGCGATTCTTTTATGTTGCCGAAAATTCGCAATGCGCAATTCGCAATATAAAAGAATCGCATCAGCTACTCGGCCCTTCTTTTGTATCAGAGCCAATCAGAATAACTCGAATATTCGACAAACGGAATATTGCGCGATTATCTTCTCCGCCCTTCTTTTGCATCAGAGCCAATCCGAATAACTCGAATATTCGGCAAAAGGAATATTGCGCGATATTCCTTTTGCCGAATATTCGAGTTATTCTGATTGGCTCTGATGCAAAAAAAGGGCGGAGAAGATAATCGCGCAATAGGAATATTGCGCGATTATCTTCTCCGCCCTTCTTTTGCCCCCTTATTCTCCTTTCTTTTAAGTAGAGTTAGTGTAGAGTTAGTGTTTAGTGCATATTAGTTTAGTAATACAGGAAATGATCTCCGTTTATTAGAATTTCGCAATCATTTTCGCATTAGCGAAATTTCGCATTAGCAAAATTTAGCAAAAAATGTTTTGGATAAAATATCACGAATATTCGATATTAGCGAATATTCGCGAATATTCTTCTATATATTCGCGCAATATTGCGAAATCGAATATGGCGTATTCCGCTCAACACTATTGCCAACCAGCCATCCCAGAGCAGGAGGTCGCAGGCCACATCAGAGGGCTCCGCGGGTCACTGGTTGGGCACCCCTGCTCTAGTTAATAATCTGGGTAACAAAATGGTCAGTTTTTGGTGAGGTCTAGTGGTGGGATTTCCCTGCCATAGTTCTTGGTTCTGCTTCCACCCACCCTGTCATGTTCCCAATCTACTGCAGTTTGCAAAATGCATTGTATCTAAAAAATACAATAAAGAGGACGTGAGAAGAATTTCATGTATGGTATATTTTACAGTGGTCAAGCTTAGTTTAATGTAACTATGTATATACCATATCTGTAGGATCACTCTAGAAGCTGGAAATCGATGTAGTAGACATCTCTACTCCAGTGATCTCCACTAGCTTGTGGATCCCCTATCGAGCGACTGCCCTGCTACAATTCTGAACATAGGTCAACTGCTTGGCTTGGGTGTCATTCAGAAAATGCTTTTCATTTTCAAAATAAATGTAAAACATTCTCAGATACAATGTGGTTGAGAGTTTGATGTCACTGCCTGCCTCTTGACCTCCAATCAGAGGAGACTTTACATAAAATGCGAAACGATCTCTGAATGGTGCCTGCGCCAAGCGGTCATCCTCTCATGTTCCCAATGCAGCAGGGCCAGGCCCGAATTTATTCCCTTTGCCGCCCCAAAGCCGGGTCCCCCTTCAATGCCGGCGCCCCCCCACCCAGCCAAAAAAAACCTGAAAGTCTCCCAACCCGTGCCCATCATTGCCGCCTCACCATTATTGCAACCTTACCGTTCCCTCACTGCAGCCTCACCATCACTGCCACCTTACTGTGCCCTCATTGCAGCCTCCCTCACCATCATTTCTGCCTTACTGTGCCCTCATTGCCGCCCCCCTCACCATCATTACAGCCCCCCTCACCATCATTGCAGCCTTACTGTGCCAAACAATGTAGCCTCAAAAGTCAGTGTGTGCATTACGCACATCGGGCATCTCCTGCTCCTGCTGTGTCACGGAGCTCACTATGAAAAGTTTTGGCGCGCTGTAATAAAGGTCCCGCCCTCCTCCTAGACCAGCTTGTGTGATAGACAGAACACTGCCTCTATCACACAAGCTGGTCTAGGAGGAGGGCGCCCAAACTTTTCACAGTGAGCTCCGTGACACAGTAGCCGGCGCCGCCCATGCACCCACTGCCGCCCCGAGGCCTGGCCTTGGTGGCCTTGTCGGGAACCCGGCCCTGGTCAAGGCAGCAGCTCAACAGGTTACCCCAAAGCTAGTGTACATCACTGGGGGTAGCATTGTCTACTATAGCGATTGTCAGCTTCTAGTGTGATGCCACATATATTGGGTAAGCATTTTTACCTATGTATAAAATATCCATACCTGGAAATCATCTTTAATGTTAATGTGTTCATGCATATAAGAAAAAAAAAATCAAGAACAATACTCAGTTAACTTTGTTGCAAGTGCGCTAATATGGCTGCAGTCACCTCCAGCATTTTGGGTGCTTTGAAACTTAGTGCCCTATACACAAAAATACCAACCTAAGGAGCTCAATGACGCTCACAGTGCTCCTGGGGGGGGGGGGGGGGGGGACCACATTGGGCCAAAGGTTGGCACTGCTGCTTCTGTTTTGATTGGCTTTACCATCAGGGTTGCAAGTAACATTAATGTGCAAATAATAAGGACACATTTAGGAGACCTGTAAACCTATTTATTATAATAGTGCACAAAACAAGCCATAAGTAGAGTAGACATACTAACTAACATTGTACATTAGTTTGACCTCAAGTATTTGTAAATCCACTAAAACTTCATATAATCTTTTCCATTTGCTAGTTTCTCATTCTGCAAATACTGGTTACCTGGCTGTCATGCTAACCCTCTGACATCAATACTCTTAATTCAAATACCTGGAACAAGCATGCAGAAAAGGAGTTATAGCTTTACCTTGACTTTTCTGACCCACTTGTTTGTTTTAAAGGATCACTAAAGGAAATTTTTTTTTTTTTAGCTAAATAGCTTCCTTTACCTTAATGCAGTGCCGTTGTTAATTTTTGCTTTGAAGTTACTGTAATTCTGCTCTGATCTCCACACTTCCTGCTTGTCTGGCTCCTTATGAAAAATCTCATGGCAGCTTTTCACTGTGGTCCAAGCTGTGTCTAAAACTCCTCAGAACCAATCAGATTCATTTTAAAAACAAAACACTGCCCTGGGATTCAATTTAAAAACAAAACACTGCCCTGGATTTGTTTGTTTTTGTTCTGTCTCTCTCTCTACTTCACATAAACACAAAACCAGTTTAAAAACGAAAGTGAAACTAAAGGCACATTATATGATTGATTTTTATCTATTTTTAATCATTTTTAAAAGGAATCAGTTCACTTTTATGTCTCTATAACCTGTAAACAGTCATTTCAGCAAAAAAAAATGTTTCCTTTAATGATCCTTTAAGTACTAAAGGGTGTCAACATAGTAGCCAGTTTCTCCTAGGAAAGGTTCAGTTTAAATCTACTTTCAGTAAAATAATACATGGTAATCCTGCCACAATATTTTCCAGATGAAGGTGACAACTGCCAATTGTTCTGCATTGTCATTCTGCCACAGCCTCTACTGATTGGAGACTACAAGGGGCCCTGCCAGTGAATATTGCACAGGCACGTTCTAACGCTATCACTATTTAGGAACTCTCCTTGAAAAATAATGTGTAGCCATTGCTGGACTGCATGCATATAGATGGGAAGTGACTGAAAAAAGACTGCAGGGGATCAGCACTGCTAAGATACATCAATAGATGAAAAAAGGTGAAACGATACATTTACAGTTATCCAGTTAGGGTTTTCCTGTACTTTTAGTAAAAATAATTCTTATGGTCTACTAAAGAGTTGGGAGGAAGTGTACAATCTACATAAATATGTAATGCAATGATTTGCAAATCTCATAAACCCATATTTTATTCACAATAGAAAATATATCAAATGTTTAACCAGTTCCCTCCTGGCCTATTGTACAATGGCGGCTGGGCAGGCCTGCTCATGTTCTGTAAGGATGTCATATGATGTTCTCAAATTTTTTTCATGTGTGCGTGCCCCTGGGGTGTGCAACACGTCAATCGGTGGTGAGCTGTGTCCTCACAGCGCATCACCAATCAGTTAAAGAGCCAATGCCATTAGCTCTTTCATGTGATCAGCTGTGTCAATCACAGCTGATCACATGTAAACATCGGTTATCAGTGCTGTCACTGTCATCATTGCCCTGATTATTAGTGCAGCTTCATCAGTGCAGCATATCAGTGCTCATCAGTGCAGCCTCATCAGTGCCTCTTCATGAATACCCATCAGTGCAGCTTATAAGTGCCACTTTCATCAGTGGCCATCAGTGCCGCTTCATCAGTGCCCATCAATGCAGCCTATCCGTGCCTATCCATGTGTAACCCCATCAGCGCACATCAGTGAAGAAGAAAAATATTTTTTTTGCAATATTTTACAACACAAACGAAGAAAAAAGGTTGATTTTATTAATTTTTACATTTTTATTTGTTTAGCAAAAATCTAGTGATGATTAAATACCACCAAAAGAAAGTTCTATCTGTCTTAAAAAATATATAAAAATGTCATATGTGTACAGTGCTGAATGACAAAGCACTTGTCATTCAAATGCCGTGTACACACGATTGGAAATTCCGACAACAATCCGTGGATTTTTTTCGACTGAATTTTGGCTCAAACTTGTGTTGCATACACACGGTCACACAAATCTTGTTGGAAATTCCGAACGTCAAGAATGCAGTGATGTACAACACTACTTTTTCACTGCTGATGCTGAGACTTGGCTTGCTGCAGAGAGAAGAGAGTAGGAACACCAGTGGCCGGGTGCCCTTTGCAGCAGTGCACCCTTGGCGGCTGCCTAGTGGTAGCACTGGCCCTGCATAGCTGCCAAAATCCAACAGCTTGCGTGTAATCGGACCCCAAACTAGTTCTGTGGAAGAAGTAAACCAATTCCCAGATCAGGGTACGAGGGTTATGGGAAATTCTGATTAAAAGGAAAATGTATCTTTTTATTGGATAGTTGTAAAAAATCATGACAGCTTGTCACTAGGGTGACCACGTGTCCCGGATTACCCTGGACAGCCCCGCATTTTGCAGATCTGTCCCGGGCACATTTATTCCAGGACAATACAGTGTCCTGGAATCAAACTGACACAGCCACCCCCCGGGCCAATCTGATGCCCCCCAAAAAAGGCTGCCACAATACCGCTTCACTCACTGACAGTATTTGCCCTGGCCGGGAATGCCTGGAGGAGCACAATCTCCACCCCCTGCTTGTGATTGGACACAAGGCAGGATTTATGATTTCTCCAATCACTGTGCTGTGATTCATTACAGCACAAGCTGATTTTTGGGAAGGGAGGGTGTCCCTGAATGGTAGTTTGGAAATGTGGTCACCCTAATTCTCACAGAACTTGCTAACAACAATGACTGAAAAGTTGGCTCATACACCTGTGTTATGCTGTGAAATTATTATAAGATATAAACACAGAAATATTAGTTTTCAGCTCGCAGTGGGAAAATGAGACATGAAATCTGATTTGCCGTAGATGCCTGCTTTGCTGATCTGTTGCAGATAAGTATTACTGCGCTGAAGAAGACCTTCCAACAAATTTGTTTCCAAAAAAAACTGCTGCATACTCATTTTTCTTCCTGCTAGGTAAATGAGCCCCAGAGTGCATTTTTATTACCTCTGTAAGTACAATGCACTGGAAAGGCTCTCAAGGAAACGCTATATAAGCAAGCCTGTCAATCAGCCCACTGTTGATATAGATCATCGAAGCTGCAGGGACAGAGGTGTAGACTGCGGATGATGCTTGCAACATTTTATTTAAAAGTGCAATTTGAAAACAGCTAATCGTTCCGCTAATTCAGCTGTTTTTAAATTGCACTTTAAAGTAAATAATTTACTCTAGTTTATTAAAGTATTATGCTATGCAGGAGCACTCTGTCATTTATCTTTATCGACCTGAATGAAGCTGACCCCTCCTTCTCATTTACATACAGGGGTCGCGGTACTGCAAGTCATTAAATATGCTTAAAGCTGAACCTCGTGCAAACAGCTAAATACAAATGCATTGATTTATTCGCTAAAGTATTTATCATTTTGTACAGCTGGCCTTGTAATCCATCCCCAGGCAGGTCAGGTTAGTGACTTTGCTTGTATCTACAGGAGTTTAGCAATACAGCTTGGTCAGGACCCTCAACCCGATAGAACACCTTTGGGATGAGATAGAGCAGAGACTGCGAGCCAGGCCTTCTTGTCCAACATCAGTGCCTGACCTCACAAATGCGCTTCTGGAAGAATGGTCAAACATTCCCATAGACACTCCTAAACCTTGTGGACAGCCTTCCTAGAAGAGTTGAAGCTGTTATGGCTGCAAAGGGTGGGCCAACTCCATATTGACTAAGACTGGGATGCCAGCAAAGATCATAGGCAGATGTCCCAATACTTTTGATGATGTAGTGTATTTGTGTGTGTATGTGTGTGTATGTATATATATATATATATATATACATATATATATATATATATACATACATATATATATATTGCATATTATTACATTTTTGTAATTAAGGGCACGTTCACACAGGTGTACTCGATTTCACACGCATACAAAAGCTGTGTTTTTCCTGCATGGGAATGCAGGGGTGTTCTGTGCATCCCTGAGTTGGCAGTCCAATTCATATGGGACATGCACCAGCACAATGTCAAATTAGGCACAGTGGCTGTGTCTGTGCAGCTGCTGCATCCCAGTTGACAGGAATGGAACTGCCTGCATGCTAATGCGCAGGACACCTATGCATCCATGTGGACAAACACAGCCTTCGCATGGTCACAAAGTGAAGTTTCATCATTGTACATATAGGCCTCATTCTCTCGGACAGCAGAGGGGGTAATAAAACAGGCAGTTGAGCCGTGGTTTTAGTGCTCCCCAACCACCCACCCAAAGGATAACATGCAGCTGCTTGGGGTCTTACTCATGAAGGCCCCTTGAACCTCCTTTAGGGAAAGGGAGACTTGACTGTTGGAAGCATGGCATCACTTTGGGTGTGAAACTAAAAGGGATGTTAAGTAGCTCCCTTAGGATTGGCTACAAAGACCTGAGGTAGCTGGGTGGAGTCTGAACACTAGGAAAAGGCTACGGAGCACGTCCAACTGCTCTGAGGAGATTCAGCTGTCACAAGAGTTGCCCACCCTCCGGCCCGTTGTGATGTTTTGTCACAGCTTTACTGCCGGTTTTGACATTGCCAGCATTTGAAGTTCACGGTCCCTCAGACTTTTGGGGGGCCGGACTAAAGTTTAAAAAAAAATTTAACCTATGCACACATCTTATTTGAAGAGCAAAAAAAACAGTACAATACAATATTTAAAATAAAGAACAATTTTAATCAACAAAAACGTATTGGTATTTCACAGACTCCCCTCATCATAGAACCCCTCCCCAACACACACCCCCCCCATCACAGATTCCTCTCAATCACAGATCCCCCCATAAAATATTCCCCCCATATTAGGCCCCCATCACACAGCACCCCAACACAAACTTCTCTCCATCACAAAGCCACTAATAACTGACCCCCTCATCACAAAGCCCCCCACCACAAACTCTTCTCCATCAAAAAGCCCCCATAACAGAGCCCCCATAACAGATCCCCCATCAGACTCCTCTCCATCACAGATTCTCCCCATAAAAAAGCCCCCATATCAGGTCCCCCCCATAGCAGATTCCCCCATCACAAAGCCCACCCAACACAAACTCCTCTCCTCACATAGCCCCCCATAACAGACCCCCCCATCACAAATCTCCCCCCATCACAGATCCCCCCATCGATATTACACTGCCGCCCCTTCTATAACATCCCAGCACTCCGCCTCTCTGCTACCTCAATCACACAAGACGCTGAGCATGGCAGGTCCGGACAAAGGGCAAAGGCAGGTGTTTGATTGCTGAAACCGCCCCGCTGCTTAACTGAAAAGAGCTTTTTGTCCAGACCTGTCGTGTTTCTCATCTTGTGTGATAAAAAGGAAGCATAGGGGAGGGGGATTGCTGCGATATTAAAGGGGCAGTCCGCCGGCCATGCAAATCACACTGGCGGGCCGTATCCAGCCCGCGGGCCGTAGTTTGAGGACATCTGCCTTAGACTATGTGAGTTTTTATGTTTTTTGGGTGCTCACCGTATAACTGTGACTGGCATTGTTGTTGACTGGAATTGTTGTTGACTGGCATTGTTGTTTGGTACATTTGGAAAATTGTTACTTTTGCAATGTCCAATAAAGTTGTGGCCTTACCTTATTTCCAATTGGTTGTAAAGCATAAACATGCTTTACCTTGCATTAAGGTTAAAAAATGTTTAGGTATCAGCATGCACCCTCCCCTTACCCTCCCCCCAACCTTTTACTTACCTGAGCCCTCATTCGATCCAGCACCGTGCGCTTCTGCAGCTCTTCTCTTCCCTCATTTCCGGGTGGTCTCACTAGCTTTGCTGGGCCATTGCTTTCCACTACTGTCAATCAAAGCCAGTGTCAGGGCAAAATAGAAAATAAATAATAAATACATATGCAGTACATCTCTGCAATACATGGACACCTTGCCATGCTTTATCCATTGAAAGACTCTGCAAGTACAGAAAAATACAAGGTAGTGTGCCAGAAATGCACTCCTGTTTTAGGCTGATAGCACACAGCATTTTGTGGGCATTGTCAGTTCTCCCAGTTTTCTCCTGCCAAACTACTTAATCCACCCACCTTCCCATCTCCACATAGTAAAGGATAATGTTGTTGTCCCAAGACAAACCATCTATAGCCGGTGACGCGTCAAATTCGGCTCCCCCATCACAGACTGCTCCGGAAGTGCTGTGGTGGCCAACTG
Organism: Rana kukunoris; assembly: GCA_029574335.1. Classification (NCBI taxonomy): domain Eukaryota; kingdom Metazoa; phylum Chordata; class Amphibia; order Anura; family Ranidae; genus Rana; species Rana kukunoris. Next base: position 146,432,796 of record CM056057.1, on the reverse strand, counting down.
CGCATGTGCGATGCGTTCCAAACACATCTGCGATGCGTTCCAATGCATTTACGGCAGTGCACACCAGCGAAACCTCGTTCGGCATCCAGGCTCTTTCCTTAACATCCCCGTGGATTGGAGGATGTTAAAAAAAGAGCCAGGAGGCCAAGCGAGCTAAGTCCACTAAGTCCACGTCGCTCTGAATGACGGCTTCGCAGATGCGTTTGGAACGCTTCGCGCATGCGCAGTTGGCCACCACAGCACTTCCGGAGCAGTCTGCGATGGGGGAGCCGAATTTGACGCGTCACCGGCTATAGATGGTTTGAATGGCAGCTGGTTCCTGCTGATTCAAACCATGTATGGGCAGACTGAATGTACCCAAGTTGATCGATCTAGCAGGCTGAATATACCCAAGTTGAAAAATCGATCAACTTGGGTATAACCAGCCTGCCGGATGTTATAGTAGCTAGCAATCATCACTTTGTTTTCCTGGTGGGAATGGTTGTGGTTGCAGGAAAGAAATTTGCTCCGCCTATGGCTGGCCCAACACAAACAGGAATTCTTTGCACTTAGAAAAACACTTTTACATAATAAAGCAAATAAGAAATGTTTATTGTTAGGATTTGCATACATTTCCAATCAGCCAAAACTCTTTTTTTTTTTTTTTTTCAATAGAGTAGAGTAGTGAAGGGGGTTGTAAACCTGAATAAAAAAAACTAAAAAAACTCAGCTGCTATGTGCAATGCTTTTGCACAGAGCAGCCCCAATCCTCTTCTAGGGTTCCCCGCCGGTGCTTAAAGCCTCTTCTCTTCTTTGGGTGCCCTCCATGGTAACCCGCTTTTCATTGGGGCACCAATGCAGGCTTGCTCCCGAGTTCTGCAGCTGCGTCCATCGACACATTCATTGCTCCTGTATCACAGCTTTTAATTGACAGCTTTTAATTGAGCAGGTGGCTCCCGCTGCTATCAATTTGTCCAATGAGGAGTGCGACAGTGGCTGGAGCACATTGCTGATTTGCTGGATCAAATGGAGCTCAGGTAAAAAAAAGAGGGGGTCTGGGAGGGAGCTGCAGAACAGAAGGTTTTTCAGCTTAATGCATGGATTGCATTAAGCTGAAAAACTCTAATGCCGCGTACACACGACCGTTTTTCATGATGAGAAAAATTCAATTATTTTAATTGCTCGTGAAAAACGGTCGTGTGTATGCTCCAGAGGATTTTTCTCAACGAGAAAGATGGGCGTTAAAAATTTAGAACCTGCTCTATTTTTTCTTGTGCACGCTTTAACGAGGGGGGAAAACGCGCATGCTCAGAAGCAAGTTATGAGACGGGAGCGCTCATTCTGGTAAAATAAGCATTCGTAATGGAAATAGCACATTCGTCACGCTGTAACAGACTGAAAAGCACGAAGACTGAGGAGCGCGAATCGTCTCTCACCAAACTTTTACTAACACACGGTAACACAAAAGCAGCCCAAAGGGTTGCGCCATTAGAATGGAACTTCCCCTTTATAGTGCAGTTGTACGTTTTGTACGTCACCGCGCTTTGCTTGAGCATTTTCTTTCACGGTCGTGTGTATGCAAGGCAGGCTTGAGAGGAATCGCGTCGAGAAAAACTTATTTTTTTTCATGACATGAATAACGGTCGTGTGTACACAGCATTAGACTTTACAACAACTTTAAAACAACGGCCATTTTTTTTTTTTTTTTAGCTGTCTATGTCCCCAAGACTCCCTATACCCACACTGTGTCTCCAGAGATGCAGTTGCAATGAAAACCTGACAGTGATTTCATCCTCTACAGAAAAAAGTGTTAATGTCTTTGCATGTGCACTCATTGGATGGATGTTTCTTTGTCTCCTGGCTGCCCCTGGAATCTCTATCACTAGGACACGAAAGAAAGGGAAAGCCTACTCACCCGGACATAGGGTCTACCCCTTACTGCTCTGTCAAAAACAAAGAACCCACTTCATGTGAAATTTGTCATCCGTCATTATATAAAATGAATGTCTGCATACTAATGACAGGGCTGTATGGTCACTCCTAATACATGCAAATCCTTGTGGGCCAGGGCAGCAGGGTAGGAGAGGGAAGCACCAAGCCTCAACATTTTCTGCTAGTGATATATTTTCCCTTTATTTTCCTTCCTTCTAGACCAGTGGTTCTCAACCTGGGGGTTGGGACCCCCTTGGGGGTCGAATGACGATTTGCCAGGGTTCACCGAATACTGGGCTGTTTCTGAAGGCCACACCACTCTCCCAGCCTTTTTGCGGCTGCCCAGCAGGGCTGTCCCTGGAGCCTACGGAAGCCTAGCTGGGCTGTTCCCGGAGCCCGTGGCCACCCACTAAGCCTCTTTGTAGCCGCCCATTCAGTTCACGGCAAGGGTGGGGGGCAGAGACTAGAGGTCAGCTAACTGGTGAGGAATGTGAAGTGGGAGAGGCTGGAGGAGACCCTATATCCTGGTTTTGGCATAGGTGTCACTGTTACGGGACACCACAAAGTCGGAGACACAGTGAGTAATACTACCCGTGATTAAAGTTGTCATTAAAAGTCCCCACTACAGTTCTCAGATTAACAGACAACCTTGATCAAGAGCAACTAAGTTGGCTGCTCAGAAATCCCCCCAGCACTGCCACTAATCCCAACTCTATGCCAGCAATGCCACTAATCCACCCTCCACCCACCAAGGAGTAAAAAAAGGAATAAAAATAGAGAATACATGGAAGGGAGAGGAAAAGAGGGGGAGGAACAAAGAAAAGGGGGGAGAAAGAATAAGAGACAGAACAAGAAAGACCGCTAGTGCGAGGGATGGGGGGAAAATTAGGATAGAGAGAGATTAAAGGGGAACAAAGAGAGTGGTATATCGTAAAATATACCATAAGGGGTTCGAATTCTGTATGAGTGGAAGGGACTCGGGGACCGCTAAATGTCTGTGGGCTGGGGGCGGGCGCAAATGACTTGTCTTGCCTTGGGTGCTGACAACCCACACTCCGAAAATTATTTTTACTGTTAGGGGTCTTCACAACTTGGGAAATTTTATCAAGGGGTCACGGCACTAGAAAGGTTGAGAACCACTTTTCTAGACACCGCTCATGGTTACATTCAGCAAGAGAACTCTAGAGAGAAGACGTGGTAACAGGGTCACATTACGTTGGCCAAACATACTACAATCTGAATAGACAATTATTTACCTTTTGCCTTTAAAATTACCAAAACTTTAATATAGGGGGAAATAAGGGAGATCCATACTCTGAGACAGGGCTGGACTGGGACAGAAATTTGGCCCTGGACTTCATCCAGACTGGCCCACTTTGACAGGTCACTCCCATGGTGGCCGGACAACTCCCGCACCCCCCCCCCCCCGGCCACCCAAGCCCCCTCTCCCCCTTCACTAGCCTCTAGCCGTTCTACTTTATTAGAGTAGAACGGCTGGTACTGGTACTCTTATAGGCAGTACCAGTGGGGAAGCTAGACATTATTTCCCCCGGGGCAAAGAATCAGTTCAGTGCCCCCCCCCTTATGGGACAAGATTAGGCAGAAGTGAGAAACTCCCAGGCCATAGCTGTTGAGTCAGCTGTCTGTCCCCTCCCCCATGCTCCTCTGTCCCTCCCCATGCTCCTCTGGTCCTCCCCCTGCTTCTTTGTTCCCCCCAGGTGAGCGTTGCGGCAAAGGAGAGGCAGAGGAGCGAAGGGGGGCAGCAGTCTGCTGTCACTGAAGCCGGCCCACTGAGCCATCGGCCCACCGGGAAATTCCCTGTAGTCCCAATGGCCAGTCCATCCCTGCTCTGAGAAATCTCTGGAAGCTGCCATGAGTATGGCTACCTATAGAAATAAATGGGGCATGTGTAGAATAAAGCAGATCTGGATAGGTCCATGTTGATGGTAAGATTGCTGGATGAAGGCCAATGGTAAGTATAAGCCCAGACCGCTGTAGGGACCGAGGAGCTTATTTGAGGACAACCTCACCATAAGTGAAGTTCTCCTTTTAAGGTCCAGATTTTAACATGCATGGTCAGCTTTAGAGGCTCAAAGCAGCGATTAGGACTTTCCCAGCGTCCAATCAGAATGTAAAAGCATAATATTCATTGTAATAAAGTCAGAGAGAAGGTGCTGATTTGTTTTGTTGGTTATATATTATTAACGAATTAGAAGTGGCTTCCCAAGGAGTTTGATTACTGAAGAGTTTGATTACATAGGAGAGCACAAAGCAGCCTTAATCCGACAGTGATCTATCCATCCATTCATATACAGCTCAGCTCTAAGCACAATGGATCCTTGATTATCCGCGCTAATGGCGCTGAATAGTCGATAAGCACCGTTTATAAAAATTAAGTTTTTAATTACCGAGAAATACTACAAACAGCTCTTCAAATCTAAATGAATTCAAGGAAAAAAAAAGTTATTTCCCCCACACATAAATGCGCGTGATTAACAGACAATGGCCAATTTTGTTTTAATACAATCTGTCTACAAATTAAGTGTATTTTACTAACAAGCTAAGTTCGTTTATATTAGGAGGGTTATAAAAGGGAATCGAAAAACAAAACAAACAAACATGCAAAAAAGTTACATTATGTATACAAAAGAGGTGCTGGAAACGGTTACAGATTTATATTAACATGAGCTAATCTGGTTCTGGAATGCAAAGTATTAAGGCCACTTTCACACTGAGGCGCTTGCCGCGTTGGCGGTAAATCGTCGCTAGTTTTAGCGCCGCTTTACCAACGTTTAGGGTGAAAAGCGATGCTGCCGAATCGCTTGCAGGACAGAAAAAAAAGTCCTGCAGGGCAGTATCTTTGGGGTGGATTAGGAGCAGTGAATACAGTGCTCCCAAAATGCCCATGCCATTGAAATCAATGGCCAGTGCTGCCGAAAAATGCTGTAAAATGCATCAGTGTGAAAGTGGCATTAGTCTTCAAATTATTTCCTCTATTATAATTAAATTAAAGCTATGGTCATATATGTAATTTTCTTTATATATCACGGTCTGTTAATAACTAAACAGCAATTATTGTTTACCCATGCCTCCTTGTAACCTGAGTTTTGATCCTGCCAGTAGATCCAGTTATAACTTCCTGCAGAAGGGTGACAACACTGTTTGTTCTGCAATGAAATCATTGCATTGTCACCCTGTGGACATTTAGTTTTAGATAGAATTGAAGAAAGCAGTTTTTGGAACAAGTGTTTACCATAGGTAAAAAGGTGACAGCTGGAGGCACCCCCCTGAAACACCGTTAATTTGGACATCAATTTTTGATTTAGTTTTAGTCATAGTCTTTTTAGTCATATTTTAGTCATCTAAATCGTTATAGTTTTAGTCATTTTGTAGTAGACTAAAATCTCCAGTGTTTTTTAGTCTACTAAATTCTCTGGTACATTTTAGTTGACTAAAATCTCCAGTACCCACCTGAACTTCCACTTAGCTCGAAGCTCCACCTGTCTGTTAAAGCCCCAGCCCCCTGTCTCTAGCGGAAAGCTGTAATGGCTGAGAGATTCAGGTCTCCTCTGTCTGTCTGCTGCCTGGGAGTTCTGGAACAATGCCCTGCAAATCACAAAAGAGAAACTCCTCTGATTTGTGTCTGTCTGGATGTGACGCGGTGAGTGTTTCCCCTCCCAGCGAGGTAGCAGTGCTTAGCACTGTGTAAAAAAAGCAGCCTCCCTAGACCGTCCAGTTCTCTGTCCTATGCACTCCCTTACTCCCATTTACATCCCCATCCTCACTTGCAGGTCACCTCCCTATCCTTAAAGTATATTGCACCCAGCCCTGTGCACTCCCTCACTCCAGTTTACTTCCCCATCCTCACTTGAAGGTCACCTCCCTATCCTCAAAGTATAATGCACACTGCCCTGTGCACTCCCTTATTTCCATTTACTTCCCCATCCTCACTTGAAGGTCACCTCCCCATCCCTAAAGTATAATGCACCCTGCCCTGTGCACTCCCTTATTTCCATTTACTTCCCCATCCTCACTTGAAGGTCACCTCCCTATCCTCAAAGTATAATGCACCCTGCCCTGTGCACTCCCTTATTTCCATTTACTTCCCCATCCTCACTTGAAGGTCACCTCCCTATCCTCAAAGTATAATGCACACTGCCCTGTGCACTCCCTTATTTCCATTTACTTCCCCATCCTCACTTGAAGGTCACCTCCCCATCCCTAAAGTATAATGCACCCTGCCCTGTGCACTCCCTTATTTCCATTTACTTCCCCATCTCCACTTGCAGGTCACCTCCCCATCCATAAAGTATAATGCACCCTGCCCTGTGCACTCCCTTATTTCCATTTACTTCCCCATCTCCACTTGCAGGTCACCTCCCCATCCATAAAGTATAATGCACCCTGCCCTGCGCACTCCCTTATTTCTATTTACTTACCAATCTCCACTTGCAACTCACCTCCCCATCTCCAAAGTATAATGCACCCTGCGCTGTGCACTCCCTTATTTCTATTTACTTCCCCATCTCCACTTGCAGGTCACCTCCCTATCCCTAAAGTATAATGCACCCTGCCCTGTGCACTCCCTTATTTCTATTTACTTCCCAATCTCCACTTGCAACTCACCTCCCCATCTCCAAAGTATAATGCACCCTGCCCTGTGCACTCCCTTATTTCTATTTACTTCCACATCTCCACTTGCAGGTTACCTCCCTATCCCTAAAGTATAATGCACCCTGCCCTGTGCACTCCCATAAAAAAAGCAGCCTCCCTAGACCGTCCAGTTCTCTGTCCTATGCACTCCCTTACTCCCATTTACATCCCCATCCTCACTTGCAGGTCAACTCCCTATCCTTAAAGTATATTGCACCCAGCCCTGTGCACTCCCTCACTCCAGTTTACTTCCCCATCCTCACTTGAAGGTCACCTCCCTATCCTCAAAGTATAATGCACACTGCCCTGTGCACTCCCTTATTTCCATTTACTTCCCCATCCCCACTTGCAGGTCACCTCCCTATCCCTAAAGTATAATGCACACTGCCCTGTGAACTCCCTTATTTCCATTTACTTCCCCATCCCCACTTGCAGGTCACCTCCCTATCCCTAAAGTATAATGCACACTGCCCTGTGCACTCCCTTATTTCCATTTACTTCCCCATCCTCACTTGCAGGTCACCTCCCCATCCCTAAAGCATAATGCACCCTGCCCTGTGAACTCTCTCACTCCCATTTACTTCCCCATGTCCACTTGCAGCTCACCTGCCCATCTCCAAAGTATAATGCACCCTGCCCTGTTCACTCCCAGTTTACCATTTTTTTATTATTATATTTTAAAGTTACACTTCTGTTTGTCAAAAAGTAATATTTGTTTTTATTTATGAAACTTGGTTTTATTTATAAAGACGTTCTATATCACAACGGCTAAATCTGTGTGTCTGTAGTGCATGTTCAAACCTTAATACCATAAATAATATGTTGTTCGATTTTTACTTCAGGAGTATATAATGAGTTTGGAAATTCTAGAGAAATGCTTAAATAATGTATTACAATGTCACTAATGGGTTTAACTAAACCCATTAGATTTTAGTCAACTATTATGTACTGGAGATTTTAGTCGACTATGGCGAAAATATTTCCATCTACAAAAGTAACACTGCCCTGAAAGTGGTATAATTTATTTCCAATCCTTTACCTGCCATTTTTGCTGGACAGCTTGGTATGCGTGTAAATGTGGAAAAAATACAAATAAGGACATTTAAACAAAAAAAAGGGGGAATTAATTTACTGAATAGAATACTATCATTACATGCACATAAAGGATAACAGTAGTTTTTGGAATAGTTAGCCTTTTAAGTCCCACCCCTCCTGTTGCTAAGCCCCACCCTATCTTTCAACTGTTAAATCTCAGAGCTCTTTGTGCCAACTAAAGTTCTACCATTTGAAGGGTGATGGACAAGGGAGCAGGGCTTAGAAAAGGGAGGGGTGGGGCTTAATCTTGACATGGACAGAGGTCAAGCCCTTAATGTACAGCATGTGCTATGGATCAAAAAGACACCACTGCACTACTAGGGTTGATTAGATTTTTCTAAACAGTGGGTCAGTTTACTGTCTTACAGGATGTTGGGGAGCCAGACTGTGGGCTGTAGAAGTAGAAAATGCCCTATCATTGGTTTTAGTGGGAGGAATAGTGACCCATCAATGTTGTCAGTAGGAGCCAGGGCCGCCATCAAGGGGGTACAGGCATTACACCTGTAAGGGGCCCACATGTTCCCAGGGGCCCCCGGTCACCTCCCCCTTCTCAGCTCGCGGCTGAGTGGAGTGGAGAAAAAACAGGTGGAAGAAGAGGTGAGCTGAGACTGGTCATTTCAACTCGCACCCCCCCACTTCTCGCGGCAGCCGCAGCACCCCACGCTTCTCACTTCTTGACTCTTGGCAGCACCCCCCCCCTTCTTTGCTTTAGGGGGCCCATGCCTGTGTAAAATTCCTGATAGCGGCCCTGGTAGGGGCAAAAGTGCCCCATCGATGTGGTCAGTAGAAGGAATAGTGCCCAATAATAGGTATATGTTGGAGGAATGGTGCTCCTGGGGCCAGGTAAAGTCATCCAGCCCCAGGGGCCACAGTTTGGAGACCACTGGATTGGATTACTAACATCGGGACTTTAGGAATCACAAGCTGAAATCTCAGGCAAGAAGGCAAGAATACAATTGTGGGCTTTTCGGGCTGTTGCACAATACTCCAGGCTGTATAGACATTAAGATTGCCCATGACTGGGCAAATGAATGGTAAGAGGGTCAGCTGGTGCCTCCCCAAGAAATACAAGCAGTAAGACTTTTTACTAGGGTTGTCCCGATACCACTTTTTTTAGGACCGAGTACAAGTACGGATACTTTTTTTCAAGTAGTCGCCGATACCGAATACCGATACTTTTTTTTAAATGTGTCCCCAAATGCAGCCATGTCCCCCACATATGCAGCCATGTCCCTCTAGCCATGTCCCTCACATATGAAGCCATGTCCCTTCAGCCATGTCCCTCACATATGAAGCCATGTCCCTTCAGCCATGTCCCTCACATATGCAGCCATGTCCCTTCAGCCATGTCCCTCACATATGCAGCCATGTCCCTTCAGCCATGTCCCTCTAGCCATGACCCTCACATATGCAGCCATGTCCATCCAGCCATGACCCTGACATATGCAGCCATGTCCCTTCAGCCATGTCCCTCTAGCCATGACCCTCACATATGCAGCCATGTCCATCCAGCCATGACCCTCACATATGCAGCCATGTCCCTTCAGCCATGTCCCTCACATATGCAGCCATGTCCCTTCAGCCATGTCCCTCTAGCCATGTCCCTCACATATGCAGCCATGTCCCTCTAGCCATGTCCCTCACATATGCAGCCATGTCCCTTCAGCCATGTCCCTCTAGCCATGTCCCTCACATATGCAGCCATGTCCCTCTAGCCATGTCCCTCACATATGCAGCCATGTCCCTTCAGCCATGTCCCTTCAGCCATGTCCCTTCAGCCATGTCCCTCTAGCCATGTCCCTCACATATGCAGCCATGTCCCTTCAGCCATGTCCCTCTAGCCATGTCCCTCACATATGCAGCCATGTCCCTTCAGCCATGTCCCTCTAGCCATGTCCCTCACATATGCAGCCATGTCCCTTCAGCCATGTCCCTCTAGCCATGTCCCATGTCCCTTCAGCCATTTCCCCCCATACCTTTGCCGCCGAAAGCCGCCGCATGGAGAAAATCACAGCATTCATTTGAATAGCCCGCGCGTATAGACACTCCCCCTTGCTCGGGATTGGACAGATCACGATCACCCATCCAATCCCATCCAATGAATGCTGTGATGTTCCCGCACGCCATTTAACCCATGCGGCGGCTTTCGATGCGGCGGCGCGATGAGGCAGCGCGATGGGGGGGGAGTATTCTATTTAGGTATCGGGGGTATTTGCGGGAGTACAAGTACTCCTGCAAATACTCTGTATCGGTCCCGATACCGATACTGGTATCGGTATTAGTGTTGCTCACGAATATTCGCATAGCGAATATTCGCTACGAATATTGCATATTCGAGTATTCGCGAATAACGCGAATATCGCGGCGAATATTCGCTATTTCGAATATTCGTATTTTTTAATTTTTTTTTTAGAACAGATCACATCCTAAAGATCCCCATCGACGTGTAAAAGCATTGCTGGTACGATTAGAGACCTTGGGCCGAGTAGCTGCAGCGCTCATTTTATATTGCCGAAAAATCGCAATGCGATTATTCGGCAATAGCGATATCGCGCGATTATTTTGTATTGTAATATATCACGAATATTCTGAGCCAATCAGAGTGCTCCATTCCGCATTTCTCGAAATTTCGCAATTATTTTATATTGTAATATATCACGAATATTCTGAGCCAATCAGAGTGCTCCTTCCGCATTTCTCGAATATTCGCAATTATTTTATATTGTAATATATCACGAATATTCTGAGCCAATCAGAGTGCTCCTTCCGCATTTCTCGAATATTCGCAATTATTGTGTATTGTAATATATCACGAATATTCTGAGCCAATCAGAGTGCTCCTTCCGCATTTCTCGAATATTCGCAATTATTTTATATTGTAATATATCACGAATATTCTGAGCCAATCAGAGTGCTCCATTCCGCATTTCTCGAATATTCGCATTCGCAATTCGCAATCGCATTCGCGATAGCGAAAATTCGCAATGATTTCATTTCCAAAATATATCACGAATATTCGTATTTAGCGAATATATCACGAATATTCGACTATATATTCGTGATATATCGCGAAATCGAATATGGCATATTCTGCTCAACACTAATCGGTATCGGGACAACCCTACTTTTTACCATCCCTAAATGCTAGCATGTGCTTTTAGAATCCATGAAGACCTTCTCTGTAAATTGGCAGGTGAGCGTTCCCTTTTCTATGAAAAGAAGGTCACTCCCACAGAGATTTCTAAAAAGTTGGTCCAGATGAAAATTGGATGCACTGTATACTTAATGTCCTTGTGTCCTGGTCAGTTAATCTTAAAGCCGCCTAACCACACGGGTCATTACAAGGAAGAAGCCGATGAGCAAGTGAGCTAAACAAATTAGAGATTTGCAGAAAATTCACTGCAATAAAGCACAGATGTCTGAACTTTAATAAACACATTTTCATAGATTCATAAAGACTCATCACAGTAAATTGATGATAGCCCATGTACTGGCTGGTCCACACGGTGTTGGGGTCTGTTTACTTAGCTTAGTATACCTGTTAATGATTAGCATTGCTGCTTTGCAGCATTAGAGTCTGGGGTCTAAATCTGCATACAACACTATCTTTGGAGGCTGTATGAGCGCTTTAGGGCTCTAATTTCCCTTAAAAATCCAAAACATGCTGGCTATTTCTAAGATTTCTCCCTGTACTTTTTTGCATCTACATAGAAGAATATTGGGTTACAGTGGGACTTTGTACCTTTGTGTGGCCTTAGGGTCTCGGGTAGTATGCATGGGGGTTGTATGTTCTCCCTAGACTGGTGTGGGATTCCCTGGGTATTCCCCCCTATAGTAAACACAAATGATTGAAGCCTGTGTGATTTGGGGACAATCATGTGTATGCTCCCTAGACTGATGTGACTTTGTTTTTGTGAGTTGTCTATGTGTGGATACAATTTAAATAAGTTTATATTATTATAGCTAATTATTGATGGTATTTATTGTTAGTTGTTGCAGCATGTGTTTTGTTGCATTATCTGAATAGCTACATTTTACGCCATTAGTAAAAAAAAATCTGTGTGTGTGTATATATAATATGTGTGTGTGTATTTATACAGTAAATGAATGAATATATATATATAAATATATATATATATATATATGTATATATGTATATGTGTATATATATATATATATATATATATATATATATATATATATATATAAATTATAGAAATCCAGTATGGCATGCTTACATCTACATGAATTACACCTTGCCTACACTAAACATCACCTCCATCACACTCATTATAAAAGCAGACAGAGCATGCACATTGTGTGACAGATGGATGTGATGCAGACACACTTGCATACTTTTACTCACTCTCTACTACTAGGCTCACCTATGATTCCTGGCATCTGCCATCAATCATATCTAGTATCATGCTGCACAGCATACCGGACCCATCATCAGCAGGCTGATAGACATCACATTGCACAGACAGGGACTACAACATCACGATGTACACTGTAGCATTGCATGCTTTACTGTACACACACTCTGAGAGTCATCCCGCACTGACAACGCTCCTTGCGACACTGTTGCACATTTATTCCTGCCATCATCTTCCAGCTGTCATCCCCATCTGTCCCCCATTAACAGTGCCAGCTTGCCCACCTCCATTAGCCCCTGATTGCCCTGTACTGGAAACAGTCTTTGCTAACTTCTAACATTCTGCTTGCCCTGTAAACTCTCAGCAATCCATCCCTATGAAACAGTCTCTAACAATATGCAGCCTTCCCAATCAATAAAGTACTTTATATGAGGTCTGATCCAACAGTCCCCGTGTGCCCTGCATGAGTCCCTAGAAAGGACTCCACCTGGATGGCCAGTCTCCATCAGTAGCCTGCCCTGCTTCATTCTGCACCATCTGTCCCTGGTCCTGATGTCAGCCTCAGCATCCCAGACTGTGTTCCTGCCTTGTCCCCTTTGCCAGTCCCTGCCTTGCCCCCTCTGCCAGCCCTACCTGCAGTCCAGGTGAGTGGTGATCTCCGGTCCAGCGGAGTGGCAGAGATGCTGGAGTCACCTCGGGGCTGCTCTCCTTCATCTCAGAGCTGGGATTAGGAGAATTCCCTCCTCCCTCCCATCCCTTCCCCTCCCTTCTCTTCAGTCTCACTCACTCCCTTCTCATCTCTTAATCGCTCTGCAGGAGGAGGGACCTGGAAGAGGCTGCAACACTGGAGCCTGGGAGGGGGGGGGGGGGATCAAAGTGCTACTGGGGGTATTAACCCCTACACTGCACCACTGGAGCCACAGAAAGGGGCACAGGGGATTGACTATTGCACTCCAGGATGAAATGATTAACCACTGCACTGCAGTGAGAAGCAAAAGGGGAGAGGATGAGTGTATTAACTATTGCACTGCAGCCAGATAAAGGGACCCCAGCAGGCATGACACAGGGGCCAAGCAGAGATGATTAACCATTTCACTGCAGACATTTACAAGGTGAAATTATTAACCACTGCAGTGCAGAGAGAAGCAAAAAGGTATAGCATTAGTGTATTGTATTGCACTGGAGCCACAATGGTCCCACAAGGGACCAATGCAGGCATGAAACAGGCTACAGGTATACTGGTTATTAACCCTTGCACTGCAGCCAGATACAATGAATGGGATTAGAGTATTAATCTCTGCACTGCAGCACTGGAGCCACATAAAGGGAACACTGCTGGCATGCAAATAGGGGACACGTGCTGTGTATTAAGAATTGCACTCCAGCACTGGAGTCACATAAAGAGACCCCTGTAAGCATGCAACAGGGACAGGCAGTGTACAAGGAACAGAGTGAAATTATTAACCACTTCACTGCAGTGAGAGAGAGAAGCAAGAAAGGAGCCATGGATATACTGTAACAAATATTGCACTGCAACATTTGAGCCAGATTAAGGGACCACTGTAGAGACGTGTAACATGGGCCAGGCAGGGTAGATTAACCATTGCACTGCAGTCAGATGCCAGCAATAGGATGATAGCATTACCTCTGCACTGCAGCACTGGGGCCAGATATAGGGACCACTGCAAACATGCAGCAGGGAACAGGCAGTGTGCATTAACCTCTGCACTGCAGCACTGGGGCCAGAATAAGGGAACAGGCAGTGTGCATTAACCTCTGCACTGCAGTAATGGAGCCAGATAAATGGACCACTGCAAGCATGCAGCAGAGACCAGGCAGTGTGTATTAACCTCTGCACTGCAGCACTGGGGCCAGAATAAGGGAACAGGCAGTGTGCATTAACCTCTGCACTGCAGCACTGGGGCCAGAATAAGGGAATAGGCAGTGTGCATTAACCTCTGTACTGCAGCACTGGGGCTGGATAAATGGACCACTGCAAGCATGAAGCAGGGAACAGGCAGCGTGCATTAACCTCTGCACTACAGAGTGGAGCTAGATAAAGGGAACAAGATTCAATTATTAACCACTGCACTGCAGAGAGATGGGGATAGCAGGAGTGTATTATCCCTAGCACTGTCTGTAGCACTGGATCTACAAACCAATAATAGGATGAGAGTATTACATTTAAGAATGCAGCACTGGATCTGCATACAGGGTTGCCAATCTCCCACAGCATTTTTTACTGACAAAACATGGGAAATTTACTGACGGAGCACATTTTTTACTGGCAACCTAAAAAATTACAGAAGTCCTATTGCAAACTAACGCAGTGAATATTTTAACATTCTAAACATGATATGAAAACACTGACAATACCTATAGCAAAGTAATTTGCATGATTACACTTAAAAAGTCAACACAGCATGAAATTATCAGCTCCTGATATTTACTGACAGTTGTAAAGAATTTTATTTTTATTTTTTTTACAAACTGTCATTACATTTACTGGCGGCTGGCAACCCTGTCTGTATATCATAAACAGGATGTGGGTATTAAACCCAGGACGTCTGTGCTTTATCCATAATACAGTGAATAGAATGAGAGTATTACATTCAGGACTACACCAATTAAAAAACTGTAGGGGGGGTAGGGGAAACTAATTACCACTGCTGCACCAGAGCCAACTACAGGTAAAGGAGAGACAAGTGTCCTATCTTGTATCAGACCCTAATCCTGCAGTGTTTGACACTCCCACCCTATTCCCTGTATAAGGCCATGAATAAGCACTGACCAAGTGTGAAACGCGTCGGCTGTATATGATTCTTGCTGTTGATTCTTGCTGTGTATTTGAGGTGTTTGCTAATGTTTCTTCAATAAAGACAACTCAAGAGTTCTTTGATGTGCGGCCATCCATCCGTTTCCTGCTATTTTCCATTCCCTGTATAAGGCTCTAGCAGACCTAAAAACCCTCCTGGTGTTCCCTTTAAAGGGGTAGTTCCCCCAAAACCCTTTTTTTAACATTGATTGAGGCTCGTTATGTCAAGAGGAATCGGGTGTTTTTTTTTTAGAAACGAAGCAGTACTTACCGTTTTAGAGATGCATCGTCTCCGTCGCTTCCGGGTATGATCGTCTGGTCTGGGCGTGCCTATTTGATTGACAGGCTTCCGACAGGCTTCCGACGGTCGCATACATCGCGTCACTAGTAGCCGAAAGAAGCCGAGCGGCTCTATACTGCGCCTGCGCACCGTCGTTCGGCTACTTTTGGAAAATCGTGACGCGATGTATCCGACCGTCAGAAACCTGTCAATCAAATAGGAACGCCCAGACCCGAAGACCATACCCGGAAGCGTCGGAGACGATGCATCTCTAAAACGGTAAGTACTGCTTCGTTTCTAAAAAAAAAACACCCGATTTCCCTTGACAAAACGAGCCTCAATCAATGTTAAAAAAAAGGTTTTTGGGGGAACTACCCCTTTAAAAGCTTTCAGTTCTGCTGTATAGATAAATACCAATCTAACCCTGTATGTGACTCCAGTGCTGCAGTGATTGTGTATACATTTACACTGCAGGACTTGTGGTCAATACAGGGACAGGATGAAAGTATTTGTCTGCAGCATAGACTAATACAGGGACCAGGGTGGGAGTATAACCTCCACAGTGCAACAATGAAACCAAAAAATGTTGCTTGATTGTTTAACCACTTAAGACCCGGACCAATATGCAGGTTAAGGACCTTGCCCCTTTTTGCCATTCGGCACTGCGTCGCTTTAACTGACAATTGCGTGGTCGTGCGACGTGGCTCCAAAACAAAATTGGCATCCTTTTTTTCCCCCACAAATAGAGCTTTATTTTGGTGGTATTTGATCAGGGAGTTTCGGACCAGGTGGCGTGCACGCGACCCATGGCTGGGCTCTTAAAGGCGACTTATATGTACGTGCCTATGCCCAGCCGTGCCATTCTGCTGACGTATATGTGCAGGAGGCGGTCCTTAAGTGGTTAATGCTTGACCTTCAAACATTACTATATAGTACCAACTATATTTCCCAACTGAGGAGCCCATTAAGTAGGGTTGCCACCTGTCCAGGATTCACTCAGACAGTTCAGTTTTTGAATAATCTGTCCGGGTTCAGGTCACCTGAAACCTGGACACAATATTTAGACCAGGCTGCGGCTCCCCGAGTAACCAAGATCTATTACCATCCGGAAGCTGCGGGTAGCGGTTTGGGGGCAGTTTTGACTGAAGGGTGGGGTGATAAAGTCAGCAAGAACAGTTTGGCCACATCCACTGTTTGCCAATGTGCTTTCTGTGCGCTACATTACTACTCTCCTTGGGGCATCCAAATGTATCCAAGGTCTTTTATAATCCTATAGTGTTTACTGCACAAATAATTGCCCTATGTTGTAAAAGTGTTTGGGTTTGACTTGAAGAAAAGGTGGCAACCCTACCATTAAGGCCCCATCACACGGGATGTTTAGACCCAGTGCATAAGGCTCCTGTGTTTAGGTGCACCCAGGGACAAATGCCTGGAACACAAGAAGTCTGCTTACATGGGCATTATGTCCCTGGATGTCTACTGCCCTAAATAGGGTTGTCCAGATACCGATACTAGTATCGGTATCGGGACCGATACCGAGTATTTGCGGGAGTTCTTGTACTCGCGCAAATGCTCCCGATACCTAAATAGAATACTTTTTTTGTATTTATCAACATGTTCTGTGAAAATTCTTTGAGTTTTTTACTACTGCGTGACAAGAAAATAAAACCTTTTTTCTTCATTTTTATTCTTGTATAATGTCTTGAGTTAGAGTTCTTCATAATTCTAAAGAAAATATCCTTAGTCTGTATTGTGGTTTGAAAACTGTCACATGACATTTAAAAAAAGTATCGGTATTCGGTATCGGCAAGTACATGAAAAACAAGTATCGGTACTTGTACTCGGTCCTAAAAAAGTGGTATCGGGACAACCTTAGCCCTAAACGATAGGTGCAAATATAGTGGCTTGAAAAAGTATTCATACCCTTTGAAATTTTCCATGTTTTGTCATGTTACAACCAAAAACTTAAATGTATTTTAGTGGATTTTTTTGTGATAGACCAACACAAAGTGGCACATAATTGTAAAGTGGAAGAAAAATTATAAATGGCTTTCCAAATTTCTTACAAATAAATATGTGAAAAGTGGGGCATTTGTATTCAGCCCCCTTTACTCTGGTTCCACTAGATTTTAGTTAGGGTATCAATTGCCTTCAGAAGTCACCTAATTAGTAAATAAGAGTCAACCTGTACAACTTTTCGGTGAAGCCTTCAGAGGTTTGTTAGAGAACCTTACTGAAAAAACAGCATCATGAAGGCCAAGGAATACACCAGACGGGTCAGGGATAATGTTGTGGAGAAGTTTAAAGCAGAGTTAGGTTATAAAAAAAATATCCCAAGCTTTGAACATCTCACAGAGCTCTGTTCAATCCATCATCCTGAAAATGGAAAGTGTATGGCACAACTGCAAACCTGCCAGACATGGCCGTCCACCTAAACTGACAGGCCAGTGAAGGAGAGCATTCATTGGAGAAGCAGTCAAGAGGACCATGATAACTCTGGAGGAGATGCAGAGATCCACAGCTCAGGTGGGAGAATATGTTCTTTATGTAAAAAAAGCAAGAAGAAAGCCATTGTTGAAAGAAAGCCATAAGAAGTCCCCTTTGTGAGAAGCCATGTGGGGGACACAGCAAAGATGTGGAAGAAGGTGCTCTGGTCAGATAAGACCAAAATTTTACTTTTTGGCCTAAAGGCAAAACACTATGTGTGGCAAAAAACGAACACTGCACATCACCCTGAATACACCATCCCCACCGTGAAACATGGTGGTGGCAACATCATGTTGTAGGGATGCTTTTCTTCAGCATGGACAGGGAAGCTGGTCAAAGTTGATGGGAAGATGAATGGAGCCAAATACAGGGCAATCTTAGAAGAAAATAGTGTGGGGAAAGTGTAGCGCTAATAATGAATATGATGCTAGTGAAAAAATCAATAAACTTTATACAACACCACATGTGAAAATTATAGTGATAAATATACTTATTATAGTCCATATATCCTTCAATGAACGAATGGTGATAAGATCTTATCAATGCCAGAAATAAGTTAAATAGATCATAAAAAAAGAAGTCCAGTGACTGAGTGAATGGACAAAATCCAACGGTGATCGCTACATAGGGGATCCACCACCACTTATGACACGTGACCTGCTGTGAAACACACAAATAACGTTGTATACAGAGGAAAACTTCCGGGATACACCACATACACACAGCTTTGCCGCTGCATATAGTATTGCTTACACCATGGATCTTCATAATTGGCTTAATGATTCATGTTTGGACAGTTTTTACTTTTTTTTATATCTATATATTATATTTAAGCCTTGTTTTATTTCCTCTCCGAGACACTTCCGGTGTTGAAAGTGAGGCTTGACCCGCACGCCATATTCTCCATCTTCTACCAACCAGGAAGTGGAGAGTTATTTCTGCCGCTCTCCTATTGGAGCCATGATTTGAACATGGGGGTCCTTTTATGTAGTTAAGGGTAAGAAGCAAGACGTCCGCACCCCAGATGAAGTTCTTTTGTAACGAAACATGTCGGGAAGGACTGCTGTCGTCATTGCTACCCTGATTTTATGAGCTCGTTTTACCACTGCAATATGTGAGTTTCTTTCTTTTAAATAAATTGTGTTATTTGTACGGAATTATGCTATGTGCACTCCAATTTTTCTTTTTCATACCTATCGTTTGGATATCTGATATACTTCTTGTGAGATTTGCTGTATACCATCACCTGGTGTGAACCCCTGGATTTCTCTGTCTGAGATCCTATCAAGATTACCTGGTTTTTGAGACATCTATGGTGTACCCTACAAAGTGTATCATTTATACAAGCTTGATTGGCCTAGCGGGTATATGCCCTTCTGGGTCCAATCCATCCGGTAAGCTCCTTGTCATAAGTGGTGGTGGATCCCCTATGTAGCTATCACTGTTGGAATTTGTCCATTCACTCAGTCACTGCACTTCTTTATTATGATATATTTAACTTATTTCTGGCATTGATCAGATCTTATCACCATTATCATTCGTTCATTGAAGGATATATGGACTATAATTAGTATATTTATCACTATAATTTTCACATGTGGTGTTGTATATTAAGTTTATTGATTTTTTTCACTAGCATCATATTCATTATTAGCGCTACATTTTGTCCACAATATTTTTTTGCAACTTGATCTTCTTTGCTGTGTTAGCTGCTCCAATCATACATCATTTAATAGCGCCAAATTCTTTCTTTTGCTATCTTAGAAGAAAACCTGCTAGAGTCTGCAAAAGACTTAAGATGACTCTAAACATACAGACAGAGCTAGGATAGAAAGGTTTAGATCAAAGCATATTCATGTGTTAGAATGGGCCAGTCAAAATCCAGACCTAAATCCAATTGAGAATCTGTGGCAAGACTTGAAAATTGCTGTTCACAGGAGCTCTTCATCCAATCTGACAGAGCTTGAACTATTTTGCAAAGAGGAATGGGCAAAAAATTCACTCTCTAGGTGTGCAAAGCTGGTCGAGACATCCCCAAAAAGACTTTCAGCTGTAATAGCAGCAAAAGGTGATTTTACAAAGTATTGACTCGGGGGGGCTGAATACAAATGCACGCCACGCTTTTTACATATTTGTAAAAAAAAAAATGAAAACCATTTGTCATTTTCCCTCCACTTCACATTTACGTGCCGCTTTGTGTTGGTCACATAAATGCCCAATAAAATACATTTACCTATTTGGTTATAAAATGACAAAATGTGGAAAATTTCAAGGTACACAAGTGCCCTACACCACACCTAAACACCAGAGCCTTATGCACTAAATGCCAAGTGTCCATGAAGCCTAGCAGAATTTTGTTTGATCAGACAAGTGTAGCACAGGTAAAAGGGTTCCCCACTGCTGCACAGCCAGGCACATAACATTTTCAGCTTTCATCCATAGACAGTGAACAGTCCTTGAGCTTTGGTTTTATGTTTTATTGTGGGGAGAGGGGGGTTAATAACTTGGATAAGAATAGGAATTATAGAATGCCCAACTTGACAGTAACAAAACCAGGGACAACTTCCTTATTATTTGCGGCTCATCTTGATCCTTATTCTTTATCCGGTACAACTCCAGTTTCTTCTTCTGTGGTATCTAACAGTCTCTGTTAGTTTAGCAGCAGCCTGTTACGGGCTAGGAACTCCCAGTCCCTTTTTGAAGTAGCACAATGTAATGTAAACTGCATCCTGGAGTACCTCCACTCCCCAGTAGAAACTGGTCCCAACTCTACCACTGCAGAAAAAGCTAGCCCACCTGGCTGCCGCTCGACCAGCCCACCTGGATGCTTCTTTTTAGCAGCCTGCCCAACTGACTCTCTGGAGATTTCCCAAGGTAGGCAGGGTAGTGAAGATTTAAGTACACCGCTATGTTCCAGAGATACCTGCTACATGTGGCAGTCTCTCCCCTTGTAAGTCCCTGTACCATTCTGTACCATGCATTTAGTACTCACACTGTCGTCCTTGCTTCTGCTGCCTCTCAGGAAAGCCTTCTTCCAACTTCTCCTGTGGTAGTATTCTTCCAGGCGGTCCCTCAAGGGCAACCAACTGTCTCCCTTAAAACTGCATCTCCATCTACCATTTGACTTTATGCTGGCATGGCTTATCCATATTTAAGGGTTGAATTCATCCCCTGCCTGGCCCACCGTCCAGGGATTGGCCAAACTCCCTTAAACATCCAGGACAGCCCTCCTAGCCCCCACCCACAAACTTCTAGAAGTTTCTTCAAACTTTCAGATACAGTGGAACGTCAGAGAGCTGCCTGTATGAGTCCTCCAGCCATAAACCCTGACCCATATTGCATGACTCGGGCTTAGCACACTAGAGGGTCCTGCACAAGAAATTAGAGAACATTTTCATCCTGTGTCCTCTAAATTTTTTGTCCATACAGACAAAAACTAACATTGATTTGTCCTCATTAACCATTAGCATTCTGTACGAACATTCCAAAAATACAAATGGTTTAATTTGTAACTCTACTGGTATATGGCTAGCCTAACAAACAACTGTGCACATGAGGAATAATACATTGGTGATCAGTGGAAAGAATGTCCCCTTCGTTGGTGGTCAGTGGGATATTGTCTTTGTAGTTTGGATCACACAAATCATAAATAGCTGGGCACTCACGGATAAATCGAATGATTTGCTCGTTATCGAGGACGTCCCTTTTTTTTTACCTGTTTGGAGCACATTGTTCCTGAGAGAATAACCAGGAAGGGAATGTGTGGTGGAAAAATGTGCTTGAGAGGGGATACTATGCTGAAAGGATTGGGTAGGACAAGGGTTAAAAAGCTGCTTGTGCTTACAAAGTTGTACTGAAATCGTACTGAAATTGTGTCTATTATTCAGGTACGATTTGCATGCTACTTGAGGGTTTAACCTTGAGGTCTATGGACATCAACTCGCATGGAAGTTGGACCAAAGTACTGCAGGGACTACTTTGAAGTCGGCACTACTTAAAGTCGTGCCAGTATGAATGGTGTTCATTGAAAATCATGGAGAATGACGTGCCATACGATTTTGCAGTACAAAATCGTGAGACAAGTCGTATAAGTGTGAAAGGGGACTAAGTGTGAAAGGGGACTTAGGAAAGGTTTCCTTGAGCTACAGTACTGCAGCTCTGGAGCCAGGGACAGAGATAGTACAGTAATAGTCTTCAAGAAAGGAACAACAAAACTTTCCATCACAACCTTTATGTGGCAGGGAAATTCTCCGGCTTATTATGTTTAGAATTACTGGTCTGTACAGATCTTTTGTCATGCTACATGAAGCACATGCTGCTAAACCTCAGCTCAGGATATAGTCGGCGATAAAATTTGTTACACAATTCTGAACTCATCTGAGCGTACATAAAGAAGCCATCATCATTTAAAATACTGCCTTTATTTCTAGTATATTTCAGTTGGGAGTACTGACTCTTGTTCTTTAAAGGGTCAGTCTTTCCACTATTTATATCACCTTGTTTTCGACAGATGGAAAGTAAACCGCCTGGGGGGGGGGGTCAATAATATTTTTCTTGGTTCACCAAGTTACATTGTGTTCCCGGGTTAGGACTCCTTTCTTCTTGGACATTTTTTATTTATTTTACGCAATGGAAAATGAGGACTGAAGTTTCCAAAGATGGAAACCTAAAATACAAAGCCGGCAGAAACAGATGCACAAGCTGGGCAGGGAGATCTCCTAGTCCTCAAGTGAATGCAGGGCACCAAAACATTCATTTAGATAAACTTCTCAAAGGCCACAAAGGATTGCTACCTTGTGCCTTTGCAATCCCTGCTATTAATATATAAAAGCAGCTGTGAAACCATAAAAGGAAAGGGGGCAGTAGGTCCACCGACTATAGCTACCTGCAGAAAACTACAGATGGAGGGGGTGGATACGAGACCATTTATTTTGATGATGCTGCCTATAATTATGTGCTTTTTACACAACAACTGGAACAGCCAGGCACATAACATTTTCAGCTTTCGTGCGATGTGGCTCCCAAACAAAATTGGCGTCCTTTTTTTCCCACAAATAGAGCGTTCTTTTGGTGGTATTCGATCATCTCTGCGGTTTTTATTTTTTGCGCTATAAACAAAAATAGAGCGACTATTTTGAAAAAAATGCAATATTTTTTAAATTTTGCTATAATAAATATCCCCAAAAAATATATAAAAAAACATTTATTTTTTCCTCAGTTTAGGCCGATACGTATTCTTCTACATATTTTTCGTTAAAAAAAAAAAAAATGTGCGTATATTGATTGGTATGCGCAACATTTATAGCGTTTACAAAAAAGGGGGTAGTTTTATGGCATTTTTATTAATATTTTTTTTTTACTAGTAATGGCGGCGATCAGCGTTTTTTCTCAGTACCGAGACATTATGGCGGACACATCGGACAATTTTGACAAATTTTTGGGACCATTGTCCATTTTTATAGCGATCAATGCTATAAAAATGCATTGGATTACTATAAAAATACCATTGGCAGTGAAGGGGTTAACACTAGGGGGCAGGGAAGGGGTTAAGTGTGTTCCTGGGTGTGTTCTAACTGTATGGGGGGTGGACTCACTAGGGGAAATCACTGATCTTCTGTTCATACGTTGTATGAACAGAAGATCAGCATTTCCCCGCTGACAGGACCAGAGAGCTTTGTGTTTACACACAAAGCTCCCGGTCCCCGCTCTGTAACGAACGAGCGCGCATGCCCGGCGGCAATCGCGCCCGCCGGGCTCACGCGGGGGATGAGAGGGGGCGCGCGAGTGGGCCCCCGGTGGCTCGCGCACGCCCCCTAGTGGCCGCAAAAATGCGGACGTATAGCGACGGGCTCTCGCCCAGGAGAGCCACCGTCCCGCCGTATAATGACGGTGGGCGGTCGGCTAGTGGTTAACCACTTAATCACCGGGCCTATTTTGGCACTTCTCTCCTTCATGTACAAATCACATTTTTTTTGCTAAAAAATTAATCAGAACCCCCAAACATTATATATATTTTTTTTTTAGCAGACACCCTAGGGAATAAAATGACGGTCATTACAACTTTTTTTTCTTTCACGGTATTTGCGCAATAATTTTTCAAACGCCCTTTTTAGGAAAAAAGTTTCATGAATTAAAAAATATCAAAACAGTAAAGTTAGCCCAATTTTTTTGTATAATGTGAAAGATGATGTTACGCCGAGTAAATAGATACCTAACATGTCACGCTTTAAAATTGCGCACACTCATTGAATGGCGCCAATTTTTTTTACAGGTTACTATAAGGCGACGCTTTAATTTTTTTTACAGGTTACTATTTTTGAGTTACAGAGGGGATCTAGTGCTAGAATTGTTGCTGACACTCTAACACACGCGATGATACCTCATGTGGGGTTTGAACGGTGCTGTGGGCGGGGGTTGCATGCGTGATTGCTTCTGTACACGAGCGACCAGGACAGGGGCGTTTTTAAAAAAAAAATGTTATTTATTTATTTTTACATCTTTTTTTTTTTTACATTTTTTTTTTTACATTTTTTTTTTTTATCACTTTTATTCCTATTACAAGGAATGTAAACATCCCTTGTAATAGGAATAGTGTGCGACAGGTCCTCTTTATGGAGAGATGTGGGGTCAATAAGACCCCAAATCTCTCCTCCAGGCTGGAAAGCATTAGATCGTGAAAAAAAATTCACCGATCTAATGCATTCAGCCGCGATTGCGGCTGTGTTTACATTTTGGGTACCGGGCGTGACGTCATAATGTTGCGCCCGGTCCTCCGACGGTCATACTGTAGAGATGACTGTGACTGTCTGATCACCAGTCATCTCTATGGTTTTGCTGCGAACACCGAAGGATTCGCTCTCTGGGCCCCCGATGGCACGGGAGAGCCCGGAGAAGCACCGGATGGCGGCGGGAGGGGGGGGGACGTCCCCTCCCGCCACCTACAAGAACGATCAAGCGGCGGAACCACCGCTTTGATCATTCTTATGGTGCACAGAATCGCCGGCTGAAGATGGCGATATCTGAATGATGCCTGTGGCTGCAGGCATCACCCAGATATCCCTGCATAAAGTGGAGGACGTCATATGACGTCCTAAGGTGAGCAAGTGGTTAAAGGGGTTGTAAAGGTTCGTCAAATTGGTTCCTTTAAGCTAGTGCATTGTTGGTTCACTTACCTTTTTCCTTTGATTTCCCTTCTAAATGTTGTTTTTCTTTGTTTGAATTTCTCACTCCCTGTTTTTCCTCAGTAAGCTTTCCACCATCATCTGAGCGGTGGAAAGTCATTTAGAACAGCTTACTGAACACCTCACTGAGGAGGAACAGGAAGTGAGAAATTCAGACAAAGATAGAAAGAAAAAAAATATTTAGAAGGGAAATCGAAGGAAAGGGTAAGTGAACCAACAATGCACTAGCTTAAAGTGACCTATTTTAGAAAATAAATAAACCTTTACAACCCCTTTTAAGGAGCACCTAGTACAAATGATCACATCAATGGCTTTCTGAACTTTTATTGGTTAAGAACATCAGATACAGCCTTTGCGTTTCAGGGGGAAAAGGCCTCCCACTTCTTCGGGGCTTGAGCAATGATTAGTAATTAAATCATGATGAAATACATTTGAGGATATAAATTTAAGGCTTGATAGGGACATGAGTCTCTCATAGGCATCAACATGTGTCTGTTTTTAGTGCTGTTAGGAGACACTAGTTTGTATTAAGCCGTAATTTACATCCTCAAGTGTATTTCACCATGGTTCTTAACCAATACAGAATTCAATATGTTTTAAATGACGCAGTCATTTGTACTAGTTGCTCTTGAATACACATCCAAGAGTCTGTTGAGTGAGGCAGAGAGGTAGCAGCCAAGACCAGACCATACAATATTGTTTCACCGTTCATCTGTTTCCCTGAAGGAAACCGCTCTCCACTGTATATCCATTACAACCAGTTCACAGTTCTATGGGTCCAACATGATCACACACATCAGACATATAAGTTACCCAGGAAACAATGTTACTTTGCTGGATTCTGAAAATCCTCAATCGCCAGAATTCTTATTAGGACTGTTACCTATTGGCACATGCTCATCTGCTGGGCAATTTCTCTTTAATGTCTCAGTGTACAAGTTTGTATTTTGTCAGGGTTATATTTACGACCAATCAGAAACAAAGGTTAATAGTAGTAGAGTCAGCAGCAAGAGATGAATGTAATTAAGTAGATATAAGTGTTACTCTAAACACATGTGCACTTAGGCATCTTTCTTCATTTAGGAAGGGCCATCTTTAATGCGGGAGCCAGCAGGATCAACCAGGTTTTTTGCAAAATCCAAAAAACGAATCTCATAGTGACTGAGTGAGTATGAACACCATACACCATTTGTTAATAGTTTTTTTATGATGTTTTAGTGACACTTTAAGTCAAAACTGCTGCCCTCATCAGTCACAAAACCACATCCCAAAAGAGCCGAGTTGTATTATCAATAAAACAAATGGGACTTTATCCGTGCCATTTACATATCAATAGAAATACCAATGCATTGCTGAAGAAAATATTGACCATTTTATTAAATTGCATAAATAAAAAACATTGTTTTTCCATATATAAAAACGGCAACCTCAAACAAATCCCTGTGAGCTACTTCCAATTTTCTAATATCTTGTGATAAAGTATTTATTTAACTGTAGGGATACTGTGTTTCATGGTGCTAGTTCACTCCTTCAGGAGGGCATGGAAGGAATTTACATGTGTTACATATTGCTTGGCCCATAGAAAAACATTCTCAAATGTAAGCAGGCAGAGAAATCCTATTTTGCATAGTGCAAAATCGGGAAAGGCCATACCTGGAAATACTTTTTGGGATGCATCCTGTGTTTCCTCAAATCTAATCTGGATTAGCATCATGCCTTGATTACCATCATAGGGCAAATCTCACACGTGTCACACACATCTCTTTCCCTGTATGTTCCACTGTGACTCCATGGGACCTTGGCCTGAAACTTTGAGCCATTCAGCGGCCACCCCTTGAACCTACCGTACTAGGGATATTTCCTTATCTGATCTTACTTGCAAGACATTTCTCCTATTGCCATCATCTCGAGAGTCTTTTTGAATTAGCGACCTTATGTTGTAAAGAGCCTTTCCTAGTGTTACATGTAAAGTAAATCTTCAGGCCTAAGGCCTCATATACACTGCTGCTGGTAAACAGACGTTTAGGAGTAGTTGGGCATTTTTTTCAACTGCTCCTGAACTCTCCTCTGTTGTCTTAACAGTACATGTACAGGGGGTCGTTTATAGTCATTTTTATGTATTGTAGTTGAGTTTTTAGATGCTTTTTCTGGAACCCAAAAAAATGCGTTCAGAAGCTGTGTTTAGAGGTAACTCGCATTTAGCAGAGTTTTGTTTACAGACGTTTTTCATTTTAACAAAAAAGCCGCGTTTAGACACCGGTTTCTAGCTGTCAAGTTAAATCGTTCAGGAGAGGCTGAGCAACATTCTGTGTACATAAGGCCTAAAGCTTCTTTTCTTCCTAAGGTGATTTTCACCTTCCACCTCAAACAGGACATTGTTCTCCCTTCCTTATGTCCTTGCTTCCAAATATCCCAAGGAAATTTTTCTTCACTGTCTTGACTGTCTTGGTATGTACTGTGAGAGTTTACCACTGGGTTACAGCCTCTTTAAAAGAGAAGTATGTTTTGTTTTGTTTTTTGTTATATTCATACTTACCTAGGTGGATGCAGCATCAGACAGATACTGAAGCGGTCCCCCGGTGTCTCTACTCTGAGAACTAGACATGTGCACACTGAAATATTTAGTTTTTGTCCGAAAAATAAATTTATTTAGTTACTCCCGAAATTCGTTTTTATTCATTTTGTTTTTCGTTAGAAATTGCATTCGTCCGAAAATCCGAATGAATTAAGGTTGTTTCTGCCATTAAATACTTATGGTGTCTGTCGAATGTTCAAAGAAGATTTGACGGAGCAGCGAAACTGTACGTCGAATCGTACATTTCCGGTCGAATGTTCCGCCTACAAGCTATAGAAGAATTCTAATGTTGTATTACTAGTTATAATTATATTTATTAATTATTATTACTAGTCAACCAACATTAGAATTTTTCTATAGCCTATGGCCCGTGCATTAGACCAGAAATGAATGATTGTCGCGTCGTACAATTTAGCTTCTCTGTCTAATCTTCTTTGAACATTCGACATACATCTTAAGCCTTCAATGACAGATTCAACATTTGTATGTTTGTATGTTTTTCGATGCGTTGTCGAATCTTCGTCGTTCATGTTGAATTGTCAGGTTAGTTCTAGCTATTTTACTGCTCCTCCTGTTTGGTTACAATCAGCCAATAACATTCATCATTATTTTAACTTACTCTATAATGTTGAACCTTTTCTCTCTATAATGTCTAATCTTTTCTCTCTATAATGTTGAATCTTTTTTCTCTATAATGTCGAATCTTTTCTCTCTATGTAGAATAATCTTGGACTAATAGAGTTAAGGTTAGGCACATTCAACCAAAGAAAACTAAAATAAGGCATTTGTTTATGTCGGATCTTTCGGTTTTCGTATTCCGCACTTTCGTTTTCATTTGTTAAAATAGCTGAAATTCGGACGAAAATGTATTCGGACGAAAACGAATGCGCATGTCTACTGAGAACTGAGCCACCGAACACCGCCGATGACTCGGTTTTCTTGCCTCCCCGGGGCGCAGAGATGCTGCCTGTCAGTCAACATATCTCCTGTTCTGATCCTCCATGCTCTTTGGAGAGATGAGCTGTGGAGGGGTGGGAAGCGGCCATCTCAGCGGCTCAGCGATTAGCTGAGACTGCCATCAGTCAAGGCAGCTGGCAGATCCAGACTTGGGAAGTCTGGATAACGTGCTGCCTCAACTGAAAGCAGTGATATCAATAGAGAGCAGACTTCAGATCGCTCTGCGCTGAAAACGGGTCAAAGGAGTGCAAAACGAATTCCACTTCTGTGACCCAGAGGAGAAGCCCAGCCTAAAAAGCTCAGGCTGGACTTCTCCTTTTAAGGTAATAGAATTTGCTCTTTGTGCTCCTTAAAGGTTCCTGCAGGAAAACCACTGCTAGGTGCATTAGACACGTCATCATTTGAGGTTATGGTAAACACAGGATTTCCCCTTTTCTCTGTTAAAGCACACTCTGTCAGATACGTTAGTGTTTCATGGGCTTTTCTGTATTTTTTCCCCTGATTTACCAGCCTTCCACATGGCCTTCTGTTCACAGGCTTATCAAGTTTTCCCAGGTGAATGTTCAGGCCTCCTCTGATGCCAGTTTTGGGTGTAAGGTGCTACAAGCTGATCTCTGAGTTCCGTCGAGCCCTTTTTGATTCATTGGTTATGAGGGCATGTTGGGGGGTTTGTTTGCTGTGTTGGCTCACCCCTTAGTTGGAAGATCCTCTGTCCAGTACTATTGTACAACAAAGACATTTTTTCTTTTTGACTTACTAGTAAAAGTTTCTTGGAGAAATGAGAGCTAGCTGGGAAAGGAAGGAGGGCAATGGTTATGAAGGAAATCTGCATATAACCCATGGTTAAAGACTAACGATCTTGTGTCATGTACTGGACTTAAAAAAAAAGTCAAAAATCCCAATTTTTTTTTTTCTTTCTTAAAATAGAATTCCCTCTGAGACTTTTATGTAGTAATCTAGTAGTAGAGTGTAAACACAAGAGGTACATTTCAGTTTTTTTGGGCTATATGTGCCCCATTGAAGAGATTTCATCTTACTTTCTGTCCCAGGGACAATATTATGACTAAAACAAGGTATGAGGAGAAATCTCACTAACAAGTCCACAAGAAGCAATACAAAATTGGCAGAGAATTAAAACATTTTCCCACTTTGTACAATACTGAAACATATTTGGGGGAGAAAAATTATGTTGCATGCTAAGCTCACCATGGCCATTGGTGGGTATGGCCAGATTGTGCTAACTGTGGGAGTGACTTAAAGGTGTATATTTAAACAAAAACAAATCCTACTCTTTTTGGGTTCAAGAGTAAACAATGCACAAAGAGCAGGGGCGAGAATAAGTAACATACAGAGCACAAAGTGCAGGGGTTGTGAGTTTGTACCTTACAGGGTGCAGGGGTTGTGAGTTTGTACCTTACAGGGTGCAGGGGTTGTGAGTGTGTAACTCACAGGGTGCAGGGAATGTGAGTGTGTAACTCACAGGGTGCAGGGGTTAGGAGTGCGTAACCCACAGAGTGCAGGGGCTGGGAGTGTGTAGCACAGAGTGCAGGTGTCAGCAGTATATAAGGCACAAGTGTAGGGGTCAGAAGTGCATAACACCCAAAGTTTAAGGGTCAGGAGTGTGTAACGACCAGAGCCCAGTGGTTGGGAATGCATAATACACACAACACAGGGGTCAGGAGTGAAAAGTGCACACAGTCTAGGGTTTATATTGCACATGGTACCTCCCAAGAAAATAATTCCCTGCTTATGCTAATACAGTCCTCCCAATCCCCAAGACAAACTTATCACCAGGACAAATCACCAGGACAAATTTCCCCTTTCTTCCCTGAAATGTACTCACCAGACCTTGATATTGGGTTTTATCTGCTGGGTGCCTTTGGTCCTGATGTTACACTTTAGATTCTTAAAACAAGGAAGCTTAGTTATAAAAAATAGTTTTGGCCCTGTATTTTAGGTTTACTTGTTTGAGGAGCTCAGAGCCACAAGAATTACTGCTTGTCAATTGCTTGACCTCATGCTGGTAACAATCAGTCTCTAGTTCCTGAGCATATAGTATCACATTTTAGTGACTCGTAGTTAAAGGGGCTGTAAAGCACTAAGGGCTGTGTTATTTGATTTTGTTGCGTATATTTAGGAGCATTGACATGGGGTAGGACTGAACAGGAGAGCCACTGTCAGAAATCAGGGGTCTCTCAGCTCTGATGTTTGCTGGAAATTTGATTGCTGGCAGCACAACTTAAAGTTTAAAAAAATTAACAGAATATAAATATTTCATAAGTAAACCCTGCATGGCTTAGGTAATTTAAGAATGGTGGTTCAAATTGTAGCTTAAGTCTAATTGGGACTGGTTGCCTTTAAACACTATAGCTGAGAACTTTGGGAACAATCGGGGTCTCTGTAGATCACAGCCAGCTACAGTATCTCCTCATCACTAATGTAACAGCTATCTCCGACTCTTCTCACTCCCTCATCAGCCCGGTCCCTGCTGTTTCCTATCCTTCCACATGGATCTCCGGGTGATTGTGCCATCTGAGATAAATTGGATGGCTTTGTCTTTGCTTGCGTGACTGTCATTGCTGCTCTGAATTACAAATGTGCAGTCTATAAGGGTAGACCAGTCTAATAAGCTTTCTGGTCAATGAGCTCTAGCGCTTTGCTTCTAACATTATTTCCTTGTATTCTTCCACATAGACAAGAGCGGAGCTGCAATAAACTTCCTTGATAATTGTTAAAATATGGTGGTGCAGCACTAACCACGTAGGGGCTGCAAGCGACAGAATTCCCCACTGCTGCACAGCCAGTCACATAGCATCTTCAACTTTCATCCAGACTAGTGAACAGTCCTTGAGCTTTGGTTTTGTGTTTTATTAGGGGATAATAACTTGCATGGGAATAGGAATTATGGGATGCCCAACTTGACAGCGACAAAAAAAACAGGGACAACTTCCTCCAGCTTCTTGATCCTTTTTACAGCTCCAGTTGATTTCTCTTTAGTAGCTAAAGAGACCCCTTAGAGCCGGTTCCCACAGGGGCGGCACGACTTTGGGGCGACTCGGCAAGGCGATCTCAAGACGTCTTCAGAGGCGACTTGCAAAATTACTTTTGTATTGAAGTCAATGCAAATCGCCCCCAAAGTTGTACAGGAACCTTTTTCTAAGTCAGAGCGACTTGAGTCACTCCTATTAGAACGGTTCCATTGAACAGAAAGGGACACGACTTGTCAGGCAGCTGAGTCGCCTGGCGAGTCGACCCTGTGTGAACCTCTTCTTCACCAGTCTACCCAACTGACCCTCTTCACCAGTCTACCTGACTGACTCACTGAAGATCCCCTAGGGCAAGGCTAAAGACTTAAGCACACCGTTGTCTTCAAGAGAGACATGCTGCATGTGGCAATCTCTCCCTTGTCAATCACTGCACAGTGCTGTAGTACTCACACTGTCCTTTTCTTGCCTCCACTGACTGACAACTTCTTCTGTGGTAGGATACTTCTAGGCCAGCACCTGAGCCCGGGCCCGAAGCAGAGCACCCCCCCCCCCCCAGACTAGTTCAAGGACCACCGACAGCCTCCTCAGAACTGCATCTATACCTTCCACCTGACCTTCTACCCAGCATGACTCAACTTTATTTAAAGGCTGACTTAGTCCCCTGCCAGGCCAACCTTCTAGGGATTGGCTAAGGGCCCCTAGCCTCCACCCTATAATTTCTAGAACATTCCAGAACCAGGGGGGAATGTTTCATGTTGCCCTGAACTCTAATAATTCTATGTGACTTCTTGCTCTCCCCTTTTGTCTCTAATAACCCCAACACAATTACAGACTCACTGTATTAAACATGAGCCATGGTATAGTTTGCCTACTCATACACTAGTAGCACACTAGAGGGTGTTACGGTGGTAATAGTTCAACAAAAATCTTTAGTGGTCATGATTACTAAAGTTCTGGCTGATCAAAAAAAAATGCTGTAGTAGTTACTCATGCTAAAAGATATCAGCTGCAATGTTGGTGTTTGACAGTAAATGATTATTTATCTGAGAAACTTCTATATGAACTACTTGTGTTGGTCTCTTCCATGGTGCTCCAAGTGGATAGGTCTTCTTGTGGGAGCCATTTAGGGCTGCAGAGTCACAATTTACATGTTGAGTTATACTTTAACCAGAAATACATTTTGCATAGTCAAAAATAGTTAATTACTACCCCTCTGAATCTTAAAACCCAAGAGAACTTGTTTAAATTAGACAACAGCCACATCATGAGTAGAAAAGTCTGCCCCCTGTCAACATGCTGTAGAAGCAGTGGTCTCTCTGTAGGAGTCCAAACACCACCAGACACCAGACATATAGCTCTGCTCTCAGGAAAGCACATGATTCCTGCAGATTGGAGTCCAAAAGGGTGCATGTAAGGCTTACATCAGAATAGGGCTTACATCAGGGAACTGGAAGTTAGGGAAGATACCGTACAGGGTCTAACAAGCAGAATGCTGTCCAGAGAAGGCTATATTGCTGTTGCTAATAACTACAGTATTTGTGTCACTTGCTAAGGCAGCCAGGAAACTAAGGTTTAGGCATATTATTTGTGAGAGCAATGGGTGTCTGAGCATCCAATCACCAAACACCAATGCTTTCACATCAGAGGGAAGGGATTGGGAATGGGTAATAGGATCCCCATAGTTGGAAGTCCTGGGCATTTAATTTTCTATTTGCTCTCAACAGGCACTTACACGACCCAAACCCTAGCAGGGTTGCCGATAGGCTCTGGCACTGACTTTGGATCTACAGCCAAGTGCTCAGGGCCTCATGCCACGTACACATGAGCATACAGTCCTCCCAATTCCTGCAAAGTATCATAAGTGTCAGTTAGTGTCCGATTGGCTGCCGCAATATTGCAGTACTGTCATAAGTCGCTGGGTACAGGGTTACATGACCACGCAATTGTCATTTAAAATAATGCAGTACTTTAGAGCAGCAAAAGAAGGAATTTATGAAAGACGCTGAACTCAGAAGTAAATCTGTCTCATAATCACACTCATTGCTCCAGTTAGCATTGCCTTGCTGTGTGATGGAATTGATAAATATTCCCCTGTGTCTCTCCCTAGCAAAGAGCAATATTGAAAGTATGAGGGGGAAAAGGGACACCGGTATATAGAAAAAAGGGAGAGAGAGCAAAGACAGGAAATAGAGGAAAGATAGTGAGGACAGGGAAGGATATCTGCACTGTACATTGTATTCAGGGCTTTTTTCTCAGAGAATAGGTGCAGAAACCCCCCCTTTTTGAGTCACCCCTTTTCTCCGCCCCTACCCACCTCCGAGCACCATTTCTTGGTTCTATCCCCTACCTACCTCCGAGCACCATTTCTTGGTTCTGTCCCCTACCCACCTCTGAGCACCATTCCTCGGTTTCACCCCCTACCTACCTCTGAGCACCATTCCTTGGTTCCATCTCCTACCCACCTCCAAGCACCATTCCTTGGTTCCATCTCCTACCCACCTCCGAGCATCATTCCTTTCTTCCATCTCCTACCCACCTCAGAGCACCATTCCTTGGTTCTATACCCTACCTACCTCCGAGCACTATTCCTTGGTTCCATCTCCTACCCACCTCTGAGCACTGTTCCTTGGTTCCATCTCCTACCCACCTCTGAGCACTGTTCCTTGGTTCCATCTCCTACCCACCTCTGAGCACCATTCCTTGGTTCTATCCCCTACCCACCTCTGAGCACTGTTCCTTGGTTCCATCTCCTACCCACCTCAACAGCGGCCAGGTGATCAGCGCTGCTTACTGGTGTGAAAAGGCCCTTAGTGGGCTGTCCTGTTTTTTTAGGAACCGAATACAACCCCTGGTTTGGGTTACAACTCTTTGCACCCTAACATGATGATGTGGGAACTAAGTTGTTTGACTCTGTGCACGCATTAGCAGCTTGTTTACATAAGCATTGGTCTGTAAAAAGCGGCACAGAGCAATGCAGATGCAGCAGACAGGCATTTAGGAGATGATACTGCCGCCTCCTCAACGCTGTTATCTTTTTTTTAATAGGAATACAGTTGCAATATTTTGCGTTTGGCCCGCGTTTATAGCACGGCCCTATTCACTTGAATTGGGGGGGGGGACGGGACATTACAACCATTGCAAGACATTACAACCATGGCATGTTTATAACTTCGTCTAGCTGTCTTTGCAGCTTAAAGGGTAGGGGGAATAAAACAGGGGCTCAGTTACCTACTTTTACCGCCCCACAATCGCAAGTGTAAATTAAAGCCTAGTACACACGATCGGATTCTCTGCGGACAAAGCGTAGGACTTTTGACCGAAGGGTGTTGCCCAGGAATTTGTCTTGCATACAACGGGTAAGAATTGTCGGCCAACATGCATGAAACTATGCGTTTTTTCAGCTCTTTAGCATCACCCTTTGGGCAACTTCTGCTAATGTTGTGTTATGGTGAGAATTTGGTTCTGAGCATGTGTGTTTGTACTTTGGAGTTTTGGCTGATGGCCTTGGGTACACATGATCGGGAAATCCGACAACACACAATTGTTGGCGGACAATTTTAAAGCATGCTATCCAACATTTGTCCATGGAAAATCCGACAACAATTGTCCAATGGAGCGTACAAACAGTCAGATTTTCTGACAACAGCCTGTCATCACACAATTCCTGTCGAATTATCAGATCGTGTGTACGAAAGCTTGGTACACACTATAGTTTTTTTTTTCTGATTTACATCTGACTTACAAACAAAAAAAAAACTGTCGGCTCTGGTCAGAGCCACTCCCCCCTTCTGAACTGTTATGTTCTGCCAGAACACTTCGATCAGTGCTCTCTGCCATTGGCTAAGAGCGTTGCTCAGGAGTCGGTTGGCTGCTGCTTTTTCAGCATGCTTGTCTGACACAAGCCGTCTTTTTTGAGACAGACTGACATACACATGGGCCAAATGTCGACCTTTTTTTTTTGAACTGGCAAATGTCTCCCGACATTCGGCCCATGTGTACCCGGCTTTAGGCACATTTGCTGCACAGACCTTCTTATCAATGATACCATTGTTGGTCCTAAAGCTGGCCATACATGGACCACAATTCAGCTGGTCCAGCAGGGATTGGCTGAATTTTGATCCATCTATGGCTGTTCCTGTTTAAACAGTGCTTGCAGCTAGTAGGGTGACCACATTTCCAAACTACCATTCAGAGACACCCCCCTTCCCAAAAATCAGCTTGTGCTGTAAAGAATCGCAGCACAATGATTGGACACAAGAGTAGGGTGACCAGACATCCCCAGTTTCAGGGGACAGTCCCCTGATTGAGTACACTGTCCCTGGACCAAGTCTGTCCCTGGTTTTGTCCCCAGATTGCATTTAATAGGGGGGCAGGGGCAATTTCAAAGACAGTCAGTGAAGAATTAAAATGAAAAAAATTCAAATTACACCCCCCTCCCCGCTTCGCCGTGCCTACTAGCATAGGGGGGTTGTATTTTTCCTATTATCTGTGCCCCTTTCTGATGATCGTGTGCTGGTTGGAGCGGAGGGAATATTTCTTCAGTTTCGGGCGCATGCCCATTCAGCTCCGCTCACATGTTCTTCTGCCTTGGCTCAAATCCTGGCCAGCCACCTGCCTATCTCCTTGCCTTCCCTGGTGGAGTGATCTTCCTCCGCTCCCTATCCAGTAGTAGCCAAGGCCCGGAGAATAAGACTTAATTAAAAAAATCTGGTCACCTTACACAAGAGGCGGGATTTATGATTTCTCCAATCACAAGCAGGGGGCGTGGATTGTGCTCCTCCATACATTCCCGGCCAGGGGAAGTACTCTGTGAGTAAAGCAGTGTTGTGGCGGCCTTTTTTGGAGGCATCAGATTGGCCGGGGGGGTGGCTGTGTCAGTTTATTCCGGGACACTGGAATGAAGGCGCCCGGGACAGACCTGCAAAATGCAGGACTGTCCTGGGCAATCCGGGACACGTGGTCACCCTAGCAGCTAGTCGGTTGCAACGCTGATCAGTGTATTCTGACAGCAGAGGAATTCGTTTATTTTTTTATCAGCTAGCGTGCTAATCAGAATTTTTTTTTTATCTATGACCAGCCTGTGTCTTCGATTCCCGCTAGGATAGACTACAACCTCTTGGAAAGGAAAATGACCTTGGACAATCTCTTTGTAAAGCTCTGTCATTCTGTACGTGTTTAC
This sequence comes from Rana kukunoris, assembly GCA_029574335.1. Lineage (NCBI taxonomy): Eukaryota > Metazoa > Chordata > Amphibia > Anura > Ranidae > Rana > Rana kukunoris. Next base: position 146,396,300 of record CM056057.1, on the reverse strand, counting down.
ATAGCTTATTAAACTGTTGCTGTGGCCTCCAGAGTACTATTATGCAGAAGCTTTTGGTAGAGATGTGTCCTGAGGTAAACATTGAATGTAGATAAATGGTGATGATGGATCTGAGAGGAAAGGGATTATTCGGCAGCCCCACTGCATGCTGGGAGCCAGGGATCTACTATTGATGTCTCTTTTGTCCAGCGTTTACATCTGGCGGTACCTACAAAGCAGAGGAGGCATGAGAGTAAAATCTTAACAACCCTGGAATTCATTCAAAGTCACATAAAGAATTAATGATAGCACGCCTTCAAAACCTTTCTTCATAAACTAGAAAATTAACAAGTGACTAAGCTTGTAAAGTTTATATGTTCCATGATCCGTGAACGCACATCGTAAGGCTTTAATGAAATACAATCTCCTATATGGTATAATAACATTGCCTGTCATTCTCCTTATACATGCCTCTACACAATAAAGAATACATTTCAGTAGAATATGTAGCGCCCCCTTGCTTTTCGCATGGGCATTTTTCTAGAACTAGTTTGACTGGGAGAGTTACATTGCTCCCAGCCGTGATTTGTCAGGGTTAATGACCTGTGTCGTTCTGGAAAGGACCACTGGCTCAGACTGCATTCTGACGATGTGAGTTTATCTTTGGCCGACAGTGGGAGCTAGAGGGATTTCTAGCGGATGGAATCTTCCCCAGCAGCCAATTGGAGAGGGTTTTCTCTCGCTGGGCATGCTGGGGAGTGATATATCTGGGACGGAGGTCAGGTGTTCGGGGGAGTTTGGCGGCGCGGGGTGCGGCACCCACCTTCAGGGTGTGCGCATTAATGGACCCTGCCGGCGTGGCCTACCTGGTCAGGTTATAGGCCTTATCGAGTCTCAATCGGAGATGAAACCGAGGGGACCCCGATGGTTCGCTGGGTTCCCAAATGCCGTAGAGAAGATCCGGCGTCCGGGCAATGGATAGGTATGCTTTGCTGTTACCCGGAGATCTGTTCTAAGATAGTTGCTGGGAGGATTCGCTCTGTTTGGACGCTCCAAATCATTTACATTTTATTGGCCTGCTTAGAGTCAGGTCGGTGACAGTGCATCAGTTAAGGGTGCATGGGCGCCGCCCCCTCTCTTCAGCCACCCCCCTCTATGTATCATTGATAGATTCATGCATATGATGGGCACAGTCAGCTGGTATATGATGGGCACAGTTGGCTGCACATGATGGGCACAGTGGCTACGAATGATGGGCACAGTGCCTGCATATGATGGGCACAGTGAGGCTGCATTTGATGTTTTTGTTTCAGTATTTTTCAGAATTTTTCAGCTCGTTTGCGGGGAGAGGAGAAACACTTACCTGATTATCCACTCCCTCGGCAGACGGCACCCTCCATGCTCCAGCAGTGACCGGGACTATGGGCCCTGCTTTGATCTTGATAATATCAGAATCCTAGAGCTCTAGAATGTGGGAGGGGGGGGGGGACAAGAGGCTGTGGGAACCATTTTGGAGGATCCAGTTAGTAGATCTTATCTTTTTGTTCCCCCAGACCTAAACAAGCAATTAACCCTTGCAGTGCAAGCCCAGCTCCAGGAAATTAGCTACCCTTTTCATCCCCCTAACTAACTGCTGGTATGAAAAAATAAATCCAATTATCCATTTTGCTTACCTGAAACCAGTCACATGATGATCCTTCTCTCTTCTTCTCTTAACTTTCTGGGGTCCTTCTTCAGGTGTCCACATGACTGCCAGCTTGATGTGAACATCTCCTATTGGTGGAGGCAACACTTCCAGTGTCTGGGTCTTCTCTTATTGGCTCCAAAGAACTCAAATGGGCGGTGAGGGGACCAGTGCCCAAGAAGATAACAAGCAGGGAAAAATGTCTGGTTCCCATGGAAGGAAATTAGCTTTATGCATTGAGGAAACTGTGACATTAAAGGGGTTGTAAAGGTTCGTTTTTTTTTGTTTTTTTTTCTAAATGGTTTCCTTTAAGCTAGTGCATTGTTGGTTTACTTGCCTTTTCTTTCGATTGCCCTTCTAAATGTTTTTTTTCTTTGTCTGAATTTCTCACTTCCTGTTTCTCCTCAGTAAACTTGCCCCCTGTTCTGGCTGGGGGGTTAGTCAGCCAGAACAGCTTACTGAGGAGGAACAGGAAGTGAGAAATTCAGACAAAGAAAAAAAAACATTTAGAAGGGAAATCGAAGGAAAAGGTAAGTGAACCAACAATGCACTAGCTTAAAGGAACCTATTTAGAAAATAAAATACAAACCTTTACAACCCTTTTAAGGCTTGTACACACGAATATCGGCCGGTATCAGGTGGTACTCGTCAATCTTGCCAGAAATGCAGTGTCATATTGTGTGTGAATTGACCTGGAAGTATAGAACCGTGTTGTCTTTCTTATGCAAACTACTCACCCCCTATGTAATTGAGATGAACAAAGAAAGACATATTTGAAGTCCTGCCTTTGTGGCTCCCTCCATAAATACAGTGAAGGAGCGAGTGTAGCCACCCAGGGACAGGAAGTGTATTGTGTGCAGAACACAAGCTTGGGAAAAAAAGAGAACTGATGCAGGTACTTTATTTAATGACTGGACTTCTTCGCTTTCTGTCGAACGAGCATGCTGGAGAACCAGCGGCCAACCGGCATCTGATCAGCGCTGATCAGTGTGTCCCGGTGAGGGGCAGTCCCCCTGTCAGAGCACAATAGCGCAGTGGGGGAAGATCGCTGTACTAACATCACTTGTGTGTACCCTGCAGGATGGCTTGGGAAGAGGTGTTTGGAATCCAGAGGAGTGAGGCCGCGTACACACGTACGAGAACCTCGTCGGGCTAAACTCATTGTTCCGCCCGACGAGGTTCCCGATGAGCGGTCAGAAAAGCTTGTCGAGCCAAAGTCCTCATTGAACAACGAGGAAAAATAGAGCGTGCTCTTTTTTGGCTCGACGAGCTTCCCGACGGGACGCTCGTCGGAAGTGTACACACGACCGATTTGCTCGGCAGAATACGTCTCCCAGCGAGCTTCTCGCTGGATTCTGCCGAGAAGCTCGGTCGTGTGTACGGGGCTTAAGGTAATTGATGCACAATGCACTCTTTTCCATTTTTGCCCAGAGTTGGGCTTGTATATCATACAGCGTGACAGTTTATGGATTTTGGTGGTTCTAGCAAATGTTCAAATGAGAATTTTCAAGGCTGAGGTTGATTTCCATGTGAATGGCAGTTGAACATACAATGTTGATGGTATGAAGACCTGGCGTACTGATGGAGAGCAGATCACGGGTATGCCTTGTGTGGCTGTGATGTCTGGTCTCAGCCAGGTGATAGTAAAGCTGGGTAAACACTACAGATTTTCCAATGTTCATATGAATATTCATACAAACATTTGTATGTAAATTCTCAGTACATCAGACGGCTTGAAAATAGTTCAAAATTTGGTTTGCTTTCAGCATTCAGTTTTGGAACAAATGGACTTTACAAAACAAACGCCACATTCACTGGTAGAAATGTGTTAATTTGAAAAAAAAATAAAAATATTCCATCCTAGTACTTTGAATATTCTTGTCACTGCAGTTGACAATGAATGTCAATTTTTATCACACTAAGACCCCTTTCACACTGAAGACCGCCCTGCACTGGCAGTAAAGTGCCGCTCATTCTAGCGGCGCTTTCCCAGCGATGTGTGTGCGGGAGCGAGGTGCTTTTAACCACAAAGAAAGGGTAAACAAGAGGTTAAAAATGCCTGAAAAGTGCCGCTGCTGAAGCAGTTTAAAAACGCTGTACACACCGCCCCCCCACTACCACAAAGACGCTGCTTGCAGGACTTTTTTTTCACTTTCACACTGGGGAGGCTTGAGAGGCGCTTTTCAGGCACTTTTCAGGCAGTGTTAATTTTGGCAGCAAAGTTCGATTTTGTTTTAGTCTTAGGACTAAAATGGCATTTTAGTTTTAGTCCCATTTTAGTCTTCTGCAATTGTTTTAGTCGTATTTAGTTGACTCCAGTACATTTTAGTTAACTAAGGCCGCGTACACACGATCGGTTCAAACCGATGAAAACGGACTGAAGTTCGTTTTTTTATTGGTCCAAACCGATCGTGTGTAGGCCCCATCGGTTCGTTATACTTTGGTCCAAAAACAGATGGCTTGCTTTAAAAATTGAACCGACAGACAGCTAATCGATAGGTCAAAACCGTTCGTTAGTACGCACGTGCATCGGTTAAAAATCCACACATGCTCATAATCAAGTCGACGCGTGCTTGGGAGCATTCAACTTCGTTTTTTCATCACGTCGTTGTGTTTTACATCACCGCATTCTCACACGATCGGTTCATAATCCGATGGTGTGTAGGCACATCAGTCCATCAGTCAACTTCATCGATGAACCGATGAAAACGGTCATTTGGACTGCTCTCATTGGATGGACCGATCGTGTGTACAGGGCTTTAGACTCATTTTAGTCATCTAAAATCGAGCGGGTGTAATTAAATTGTAATGCATTAGTTAACATTTCTCTACAATTTTCAAACTCATTATATACTGCTGGAGTGAAAAAATCTAATATGCTATTGAGGTATGAACATGCCCTACAGACAAGTGTTCATTTTGAAGTCAAATTTAAATTTAGTTTTAGTCTTGGTCTTTTGACTAAAATGGCATTTTAGTTTTAGTCGTATTTTAGTCATCTAAATTGTTTTTGTTTTAGTTGCATTTTAGTATTCATTTAGTCGACTAAAATGTTTTAGTAATTTTAGTCAACAAAATTAACACCGTTTTACAGGCGCTATTTTTAGCGCTAAAAAGCCTGAAAAGCACCTACAGTATGAAAGGGGTCTTACAATTATAATGAAATGATTTGAATGAAAATCTTCTAGTGTATACCCAGCTTTAGGCTAACTAGCTGATTGGAATAGGGGAGAAGGCAGTCATAGGATTGGGGTGCAAGAAGCACAAATCTGTCTGGGCTAATAAGTACTAAAATAAAAATCTCAATGCCAGTTGTAAACAATCAGATAGCAAATGTCACTTTTTCATCAGGACTTGAAAACAGACCAAGAACACGGATTGGTTGCTATGGACAACAAGAAATTTTACCTTTTAGCACATTTTCATATATACAGTGCCTTGAAAAAGTATTCATTCCCCCTGAAATTTTCCAATTTTTTTTATGTTACAGCCAAAAACATAAATGTAATTTATTGGGATTTTATGTGATAGACCAACACAAAGTGGCACAGAATTGTGAAGTGGAAGGAAAATGATAAATGGTTTTCAAAATGTTTTAAAAATAAATATGTGAAAAATGTGGCGTGCATTTGTATTCGGCCCCCTTTACTCTGATACCCCTAACTAAAACTAGTGGAACCAATTGCCTTCAAAAGTCACCTGAATAGTAAATAGAGTCCACCTGGGTGCAATTTAGTCTCAGTATAAATACAACGGTTCTGTGAAGCCCTCAGAGGTTTGTTGGAGAACCTTAGTGAACAAACAGCATCATGAAGGCCAAGAAACACACCAGACAGGCCAGGGATAAAGTTGTGGAGAAGTTTAAAGCAGGGTTAGGTTTTAAAACAAATATCTCAAGCTTTGAACATCTCACAGAACACTGTTCATTCCATCATCTGAAAATGGAAAGAGTATGGCACAACTGCAAACCTACCAAGACATGACCCTCCACCTAAACTGACAGGCCGGGCAAGGAGAGCATTAATCAGAGAAGCGGCCAAGAGGCCCATGGTAACTCTGGAGGAGCTGCAGTGGGAAAATCTGTCCACTGCACAAATCTGGCCTTTATGGAAGAGTGGCAAAAATAAAATCGTTGTCAGATGAGACCAAAATTGAACTTTTTGGCCTAGAAGCAAAATGCTATTATGTGACAAAAAATGAACACTGCACATCACCCTGAACAACCCATCCCCACTGTGAAACATGGTGGTGGCAGCATCATGTTGTGGGGATTATTTTCTTTAGCAGGGACAGGGAAGCTGGTCAGAGTTGTTAGGAAGATGGATGGAGCCAAATACAAGGCAATCTTAGAAGAAAACCTGTTAGCGTCTACAAAAGACTTGAGACTGGAGCAAAGGTTCCCCTTCCAGCAGAAAAACGATCCAAAGTCCAGACCTAAATCCAATTGAGAATCTGTGGCAAGACTTGAAAATTGCAGTTCACAGACACACTCTATCCAATCTAAAAGAGCATGAGCTATTTTTCAAAGAAGAATGCGCAAAAATTTCACTCTCTAGATGTGCAAAGCTGGTAGAGACATCCCCAGAAAGACTTGCAGCTGTAATTGCAGCCAAAGGTGGTTCTACAAAGTATTGACTCTGGGGGCTGAACACAAATGCACGCCACACTTTTCACATATTTATTTTAAAAGAAAATTGAAAACCATTTATAATTTTCCTTCCACTTGAATATTATGTGCCACTTTGTGTTGGTCTATCGCATAAAATCCCAATAAAATACATTTACGTTTTTGGTTGTAACAGGACAGAATGTGGAAAATTTCAAGGGGTATGAATACTTTTTCAAGGCATTATATATATAAAAAAATATAAACATATGTGTGGCGTATCACATGAATAAACATAGGTGTCAAATATTCATATAAATAAAATAAAAGAGATGAGTTATATGGGACAATAAAAAATCAAAAATATCTATTCATGTTTATTGGTACTGAGAGTCCATTTTCCCTTGTGAGTGTAGGTAGACGGCTTCAGCAACTGTCCCTACTTCCCTTTCCATTTTGCATAGAATTGGTCTAGTCTTAAGCCTCGTACACACGATCGGATTCCCACTGGACAAATTCCTTGTTCTTTTTTGTCCGAAGGGCGTTGTCCGTGAACTTGTTCTGCATACAGACGGCAGAACTTTTTCAGCCAACATAAACTACGTGGTTTTTCTGCTCTTTAGCGCCACCCTTTGGGCAACTTCTGCTAATGTCTTTTGGTGAGCATTGGTTTCGGAGCATGCGTGTTTGTACTTTTGGATTTTAGTCTGACGGACTTGTGCACACGCGATCGTATAATCCGATTGAATTGATTGAAGTGGAACTCAACATCATCTTCTGCGGTTGTCCTCTGCCTCAAGGTTAGATATAGTGTGCATTCTGAGATGCTTTCCTGCTCGCCACAGTTGTTATCGTAGGCTCTCTGTCCACTCAAACCAATCTGGACAAATTCAATTTTCTTATTCTGGTTTGATGTGAACACAAAAGTGAAACTAAACCCTCCACTCCTTTACAGCCAAGGAAGCTTCCACCTTGGCCTCTGTTGACCTGAAGTTGCCATGGTGCTGCACATGTGACCAGTTACGAACACCAGTCGTTTGATAGTTTGACAGTTTTGTTGAGAATAAGCAAATGTGAAAGTTATCATTAATGACATGCCTTGAATTTAACTGTTTTGGGAAACTGTTTAAATCATTGGGTTTGGTTCTACTTTAAATGGGTTGTAAAGGTTCATTTTTTATTTAGGTTCCTTTAAGCTAGTGCATTGTTGGTTCACTTACCCTTTCCTTCCATTTCCCTTCTAAATGTTTTTTTTTCTTTGTCTGAATTTCTCACTTCCTGTTCCTCAGTAAGCTTACCCCCGTCATCCGAGCCGTTCTGGCTGGGGGTTAGTTGGCGTGCTCGCCCCCTGCCTTGGGACTACATCCCTGCGGGGAGCGCTTCCCGTAGGGATGTAGTCCCAAGGGAGGGGGCGAGCACGCTGACTAACCCCCAGCCAGGATGGTTAGGATGATGGCGGCAAGCTTACTGAGGAACAGGAAGTGAGGAATTTGGACAAAGAAAAAAAACATTTAGAAGGAAAAGGTAAGTGAACCAACAATGCACTAGCTTAAAGGAACCTATTTAGAAAATGAACCTTTACAACCCCTTTAACCACTTCCATACCGGGCACTTACGCACCACAAATAGAGCTTTCTTTTGGTGGTATTTGATCACCTCTGCGCTGACCGAAAATATTAAAAAAATATGTTTTTTTTTTTTTCTGTTAATTTCTTTTGTAGATAAGTATGTTTTCTTTTTAAATTACGGGCACCGATATGGCGGCACTGATGGGCACTTATAGACATCGCTGGTATGCGGCACTGATGGGGACTCATAGGCGGCACTAATGGGCACTCATGGGCAGCACTTATGGATGGGCACTGGGCATGGCTGGGCCTTGAGGGGTGGCACTGATGGACACTGAGGGGTGGCACTGATGGCATTGCTGGGCATCACTTATTCATTTTTGACAGTGCCCATTTGTGGCATCTATTGTGCTTTTTTTTTACATGTGGATGGCCATGGGGGATGTACCTGGCCATCCACATGTTGCCCCCTTCCCTGGTGGGCATCCGAGGGAGGGCTGCGCTGATAAACAATCAGCGCAAATCCCCGTCAGGAGAGCCACCAATTGGCTCTCCTCTACTCGCGTCTGTCAGATGCCCCTGGACAGAGATATTACTGGTCACTTACGAGCTATTTGTAGTTTCCAAAACGATCCAACCTGATTACAATTACTACGAGACACTAAAAATTGTACACGGTATGGCTGCGGACATTGCAACACTAATAATTAGAGAAGAGTTAGAACTTGCTTACTATGTATACATATATCTTCTGTACCAGTATCAGGATGGGTAATGCCTTTATCACCGCAGGAACTCTGCTGTATTACAAGAAATAAAACATTCTCCCCACCTAGGCTGCAATTTTATCTCTCTATAATTACAGAACTCCTTGGTGACTTATTATGTTATATTCTACTTATTTACAGTATTGGATTTGTTATCATTGTAAAAACATACAGCAGTAAGTACATAATTCGCTTTATTGAGTTCTCTCTGTGATTGTAACCATAGCTTCCAGTTGCATGACTTCTGCAATAGCAGTGGCGGCTGGTGCTCAAAATTTTTGGGGGACGCAAACAAATGGAAAAAAAAAACACATCAATTGCAGCCTCACTATAAAATCGCCATAAAATTGTCGCCACTTTGCCATGCCATCAAACGCAGCCACTGTGCCCATCAATTGTCGCCACTGTGCCATGCCAAACGCAGCCATTGTGCCATCAATTGTAGCCACTGTGCCCATCAATTGTCGCCACTGTGCCCATCAATTGTCGCCACTGTGCCCATCAATTGTCGCCACTGTGCCATCCCAAACGCAACCACTGTGCCATGCCATTGTCTCCACTGTGCCCATCAATTGCCGCCAGTTTTCCCTGTAAAATTTTGCCAGATTGCGTCCCCGAGATGCCGATGCGCGTGCCTGGCGGTCGCGATGTCCGCCAGGTACCCGCCGATCGGCAGTTTTAGAGCAGGGACGTGGAGCTCTGTGTGTAAACACAGAGCTCCACGTCCTGTCAGGGAGAGGTGACAGATGCTGTGTCCCTTGTACATGGTCGCCTCCCCCAGTCACCCCCCTCCCCCCACACAGTTAGAACACACCCAGGACTCACATTTAACCCCTTCCTCACCCCCTAGTGTTAACCCCTTCACTGCCAGTCACATTTATACAGTAATTAGTGCGTTTTTATAGTACTGATCGCTGTATTAATGTGAATGGTCCCAAAAATGTGTCAAAAGTGTCTGATGTGTCCGTCGCAATATCACAGTCCTGCCAAAATTCGCAAATTGCCGTATTACTAGTAAAAAAAAAAAAAAAGTCAGAATTCTATCCCCTATTTTGTAGCCACTATAACCTTTGCGCAAACCAAATACTTTACGCTTATTGCGATTTTTTTTTTTTTTTTTTTTACCAAAAATATGTAGAATACATATCGGCCTAAACTGAGAAAAAAAATATATTTTTTTCCAAAAATTGATATTTATTATAGCAAAAAGTAAAAAATATTGTGTTTTTTTTTTTTTTACATTTCCACTTTTTTGTTTATAGCGCAAATAATAAAAACGGAGAGATGATCAAATACCACCAAAAGAAATCTCTGTGCGAAAAAAAGGATTTTGTTTGGGAGCCACGTCGCATGACCACGCAATTTTAATTTAAAGCGACGCAGTGCTGCAAGCTGAAATTTCGCCTGGGCAGGAAGGGGGTATATGTGCCCAGTAAGCAAGTGGTTAAACAATGTCGTTTTTCGGGTTGTAAAAAATGATCGTGTTTGGGCTTAAACGAAGTGAAAAACCTGCGCATGCTTAGAAGCAAGTTATGAGAAGGGAGCGCTCATTCTAGTAAAACTACCGTTCATAATGGAGTTAGCACATTAGTCACGCTGTAACAGACAGAAAAGCGTGAATCGTCTTTTACTAACACAAAGTCAGCAAAAGCAGCCCAAGGGTGGCGTCATCCCCATGGAACTTCCCCTTTATCGTGCCGTCGTACGTGTTGTACGTCACCGCGCTTTGCTAGAGCACTTTTTTTAACGATCGTGTGTGGGCAAGGCTGTTTTTAATGATGAAGTTGGAAAAAAAAATGTTTTTTCTAGAGGCTGAAAAACGTTGTTTTTTACATGCCGAAAATCGATCGTGTGTCTTAGGACTAAAATGGCATTTTTAGTTTTAGTCCCATTTTAGTCTTCTGCAATTGTTTTAGTCATATTTAGTCGACTAAATCGCCAGGACATTTTAGTCGACCAAAACCCATTTTAGTCATCTAAAATTGAATAAGTATAGTTAAATTGTAATGCATTATTTAGGCATTTCTCTACAATTTTCAAACTCATTATATACTGCTGGAGTTATGTTATTTATGGTATCGAGGTATAAAACATGCACTACAGACCAATGTTAATTTAGACATCAAATTTCATTTTAGTTTTAGCCCAGGTTCACACTGGGTACGATTTAGTTCGATTTGAGATGCGATTTCACATGTGAAATCGCATCTCAAATCGGCGGCAATGATATCGTCCTAATCGGTGCGACGCCGCATCTGCGGCGCTGCACCGATTTCAAAAAGTAGTTCCTGTACTACTTTTTGCGATTTCAGGACGCGATTTACATTGACATCTGTGCAGAACCCTGCACAGATGTCTCCTAAATCGCGCCGAAATCGGGACTGCCAGAGGGAGTGAAATCACGCAAAATCAGCTGAAATCGTGCGATTTCACTCCCGCAGCCCAGTGTGAACCAGGGCTTAGACTTAGTCTTTTTGATTAAAATGGCATTTTAGTTTTATTCGTATTTTAGTACTTGTATTTGTGTACACAGGTCTCTGCACTTGTCAATCAATTGAGTCTCAGGCAAGGATGCATAGTCATTGATTTAGCCCCGGTTCACACTGCCATGACTTCATCACGGCTTCCATACAACTTCTTTAACCTCTTTCCAACCTGGTCAATAACAAAAAGTCCCTAAATATATCCCATAGTTTGTATCGATATATACACCTATTGCAATTTTTTTTTTACCAAAAATAAGTAGCAGAATATATATCAAGCCTAAAAAATGTGTGTGTGTGTGTGTGTGTGTGTGTATGTATGTATGTGTGTGTATATTATATATATACACACATATATACATACATACATACATACATACATTCTAGCAGAAAGTAAACAAACATATTATTTTTTTTTTAAATTTCACTTTTTTTGTTTATAGCGAAAAAATAAAAACCGCAGAGGTGATCAAATAACACCAAAAGAAAGCTCTATTTGTGGGTAAAAAAGGACATCAATTTTGTTTGGGTACAGCGTCGCACGGCTGCGTAATTGTCAGTTAAAGTGGCACTGTGCCGTATCGCCAAAAAATGGCCTGGTCCTTAAGGGGGCAAATCCTTCCTGGGCTGAACAAGTTGTTATGCATGTTCGGTTAAGAAAGCCCATTCATGTTGAAAAGGCTCTTAAAGTGGAAGTATAATGAGCTAGTATGAATTATGTATTACATACCTAAGAACGAATCCCCTGCATTTGTCCTCAACTTCCCCTCCGTCTGCTAACATTTCATCCCGGAGTTACTTCTGGGTATTGCGGCTCTGGCGCTGTGATTGGCCGAAGCAGCGATGACGTCATTCCCACTTATGTGCCACTGGTAATGGCACGCGGACTGAAGCAATGGCACATAGGTGGCATTGCTTCAGTTTGCCCCAGTGCGCATGTGCCAATGACATCGGCACATGCAGGAGACAGGGGATATCTTCTAAGCCGTGCAGGTTTAGGAGATATCCTGGGTAGCTACAGGTAGGCCTAAATATAGGCGTAAACAGACAGAGAGACCATATGTGAAGCGCTGAAAAAAGGGCATCTGTATCAAGGCAATTGTTAGTAAAAATGTCAATTTTAAAATGACAACAATCCTCTGTAGTCAAAATATAAGTTATACAATAATCTGTGTAGAGATGGAACAGAAACCAGACAATAAGTGGTGTTTCTAAACCACAAATGAAGCTCCACTGACAGGAAAGCGTGCTGCCCAGGATGAAACTCACATTGTTGCTGTGTGTACCTTACCGAGACGGGGGGGAAGAGCAACCATCCGGCGGGAGGAGATGGATAAACCAACCGGAGCTGGCAACAGCTCAACGTTGCCGTGGATGGGTCACTGCTGAACAGTCAGTGCGCTCTTGTGTAAGCAAAGACTTCCCGATGGTGATGTCAAACCAATATCAGGATGTAAAGCAGGAGCGAGGCTTGGAGCCGAAGATGGCAATAGGCTTACGCTGGCCAATGTGAGTCTGAACTGACAGCTGCACGAGGCGGCTTTGGCTGGGAATGGCTATACGAAGGCAGATGAAACATAGGTGATTCAGGCTGCAGTCATGACTACGCGTGTCGGGGCGTGGCCCTTCATCAGGTGCCAGACTTTTTTTTGTCGTTTTGCTTAATATAGGCGTACCTGTAGCATAATGTTACAACTTCTGACAATGTTTTTATCTGGTCTCCCACAGTACACATGGAAATGCAATTAATTTTAGTAAATAAAAAAAGCTTAAAGTGGAGTTCCACCCATTTTTTTTATGTTTGTCTGTGCTGCATGCCCTAATCTCATAGTGTTCAGAATGGACAATTTTTATTTATTTTGTTGCTTGTAAATACCTTTATTTTGTAGTGCTTCATTACTTCCTCCTCCTTATTAGCCTAGGCTATTAAGTCACAAGGCTATTCGCAAGGGTTTCTGGGATAGGCATCATGTTTCCCAGTAGTCCTTGCAACCTGACTGAAACCTATTACATTGCTTGTGCAGCACTGAGCATGTGCGAGCTATGCAAAGCTGAAATCCAGGAAGTCATACAGTCTGGCTTCATGATGCTCACACTTAAGATGGCCACGGTCTATTTCTAGATTATAAACTAAAATCTAAATGCTGTAACAACCTAACAAAACGGACCTTAGTTTACAGACTAACTTTACTAGAATACATTAAGCTTGTGTATTACAGGGGTATTTATATTTAAAAAGTGAAATTGTGGGTGGAACTCCCCTTTAATACTTTTTCTCACCAGCAGTATATAGCAGTCTTCTATCAGTGTCTTACCAAGCACTAGTTAAAGCTTGTAGTAGGATTTTTCATTGTCCCTTGACTGTCCTATGAGGCTGTATAAACCCTGACCCTCTTTCTGGATAGTGCCGATTGGCCCTTTGCTTATATCATGTACCCTCCCCCCCAAAAAACTCTATATCATTGCACACCAAACTGGGCATGTTTAGAGGCTCAGTGCTATCAGCAGATGGATTGGGGACTGTGGAAAAAGGGATGGATCAGAGAAGACCGGATTAGACAGCCTTTTCACACAATGCAGAGGATTAACCCCTTAGGTGTCACAGTGAGTAGGACAAGCATGCTTTACTGCATATACACTGATTTTTCTTTTTTGGGTTTAGTAACACTTTAAGTATACCTCCCAACATTTTGAGATGGGAATGAGGGACACCTACTAACAAACGTATGTAGGCATAGGACACGCCCCTGTCACACCCCCTTAAAGGAGAATTAACCAAAAAAAAATTATTTACCACAAAGGCTTTTTTTTTACCATCACTATTCCTTTATATTGGCTCTTAAAATTTACAAATGCAGCAATTAAACAATTGGATGAAAGGTTTAGCACTGGGGAACAGTGGAATAGCGAGGGGGGGTGCCGTGGCCCCGGGGGCGACATTAAACAGGGCAAATTTTCACGCCAGTGTGTAAGACTACTGGCTGCCGCCTCCTAATTTTAGGTTCCTGTGTCCCCAGCCCTCCGGCCGTCATGTTCAGTGTCCTGCGCCCTGTCATTGGGCGTATGGGGATCATGTGAGGCATAGGGCTGTCTTCACTTTCTATCTGCCGATGCAGGCCAGGACAAGAAGGTGAGTGAGATTCCTTTGTGAGAGTCGTGTTAATGGCCCTGGGGGGCCGTGTGAGAAAAAAAGAGAGGGAATACTGTATGTAGGCAGGTCAGTGTAGTGTAGTGGACAGTATGGTATAGTGGTCAATGTAGTGGACAATGTAGTGGTCAGTGTAGTACTCTTCTGGGGTCCCTCAGCAGCTCTGGTGGCTCCTCCCCACATCAAGAAGGCTCTCATAAGGTCGACATCTGTGCTGGCGCGCTGCCAAGTACTGCATCTGTGTCCATTCACACAGAATTCAGGACTCTGCCGCGCCCCCGGCACGCTTCATTGGATTTGATTGACAGCAGCGGGAGCCAATGGCTGCGCTGCTAGCAATCTATCTAGCTGGTGTGCTTGTTCCCGGACTGAGGATGACAGCTTTTAGGTAAGTAAAATGGGGGGGGGGGGGCTGCAGCACTACAGAAGGTTCTCCACCTTAATCCATAGAATGCATTGAGGTGAAAACCCATGAGGCTTTAAAACCCCCTTTAACGGCTGGTTCACACTTGTGAGATAAAAAAAAACTCATATGGAAGCCCTTGTGTTTTACCTGCATTTTTATGGGTGTTTTTTAAACTCGTATTGCATTTGGCTGCTTTATTTTTTCCCTGTGAATTTTCTGACTATTTTGACACAAATTTCCTTTTAATCAAAAAAAATTACAGTAAAATTATTAGCAGACATAATCATAACTTAATTTACAAAAACCCTGCTAAATCTGAAAGATAAAGCTGCATTGAGTTAATAAATAAAGCTGTGTATCTGAGCGAGGTCTTGGGACTCATTCACATGGGTGCTGTGGCATAATGGCTGCATTGCCATCATTCATAAAATGCCATGTATATGCTTGTGCTGCACTGTAATCAGTTATGACTCCAGCCTTTTGATGGGTTGACAGTTTGGTTAGGAGCACAAGCAGAGGTCACAGGTAGTATTCCCGGCATGCTGGCAATGTAACTTTATTTTTTTAAACCATTAAATTGATGGGTTTTTAGTTCTGTTTAACAGTGGAGGTCAAAATCAATACAGATTTGGATGCATTAGCCAGATGTATGTAAACATACACAATGGACTTTATTTAAATCCATAAGTGCAATATTACTAGATTCTGCACTGGGATTCTTGACTGGAGCTCCTGGCCCCTCCCTCCTGTTGAGTGCCCCCAGAGTAATTAGCTTGCTATAGGGGCACTGAGTCAAGCTGCAGCTCTGTGTATCCATTGAGGCACAAAGCTGTGGTTCGTCCCACCCCCTCACTCTCCTGATTGGCTGAGTTTAATTGACAGTAGCTGGAACCAGTGGCACTGCTGCTGTGTCTCAGCTAATCAGGAGAGAGAGTTCCAGAGGGCTGAGACTGTTGTGGACATCATTGGATAGAGATGGGGCTCAGGTAAGTAGTATAGGGACTGAGGGTGGCTGCTGCACACAGAAGGCTTTATATCTTCATGCAAAGAATGCATGAAAATAAAAAAAACTTCTGACTTTACAACCACTTTAAGCCTCAATTCACACTGATGTGGTGCAGGATTTGCAGCAATTCCTGTGCATTTCCCACACCGAATCACAATCACAGTCCATGAACGCAAACCACTGCAAGTTTCAATATTAAGTCAACACCCCAAAAACAGGTGTAACCACTTCAGCCCTGGAAGGGCTAACCCCTTTAATGATCAGGCTATTATTTGCGATGCGGCACTGCGTTGCTTTAACTGACAATTGTGCGGTCATGCGACATTGCATACAAAATTTATTGTCCTTTTTTTCCAACAAATAGAGCTTTCTTTTAGCAGTTTTTATTTTGTGTGTTATAAACAAAAACAACATTTTTTTTTACCTTTTGTTATAACAAATATCCCCAAAAAATAAGAAAATATTTTTTCATAATTTTAGTCCAATACAGTGCCTTGCGAAAGTATTTGGCCCCTTTGAACTTTGCGACCTTTTGCCACATTTCAGGCTTCAAACATAAAGATATAAAACTGTAATTTTTTGTGAAGAATCAACAACAAGTGGGACACAATCATGAAGTGGAACAAAATTTATTGGATATTTCAAACTTTTTTTAACAAATAAAAAACTGAAAAATTGGGCGTGCAAAATTATTCAGCCCCTTTACTTTCAGTGCATCAAACTCTCTCCAGAAGTTCAGTGAGGATCTCTGAATGATCCAATGTTGACCTAAATGACTGATGATAAATAGAATCCACCTGTGTGTAATCAAGTCTCCGTATAAATGCACCTGCACTGTGATAGTCTCAGAGGCCCGTTTAAAGTGCAGAGAACATCATGAAAAACAAGGAACAGACCAGGCAGGTCCGAGATACTGTTTGGATACAAAAATATTTCCCAAGCTTTAAACATCCCAAGGAGCACTGTGCAAGCGATAATATTGAAATGGAAGGAGTATCAGACCACTGCAAATTTATGAAGACCTGGCCGTCCCTCTAAACTTTCAGCTCATACGAAGGGAAGACTGATCAGAGATGCAGCCAAGAGGCCCATGATCACTCTGGATGAACTGCAGAGATCTACAGCTGAGGTGGGACACTCTGTCTATAGGACAACAATCAGTCGTATACTGCACAAATCTGGCCTTTATGGAAGAGTGTCAAGAAGAAAGACATTGCTTAAAGATATCCATAAAAAGTGTCGTTTAAAGTTTGCCACAAGCCACCAGGGAGACACACCAAACATGTGGAAGAAGGTGCTCTGGTCAGATGAAACCAAAATCAAACTTTTTGGCAACAATGCAAAACGTTATGTTTGGCATAAAAGCAACACAGCTCATCACCCTGAACACACCACCCCCACTGTGAAACATGGTGGTGGCAGCATCATGATTTGGGCCTGCTTTTCTTTAGCAGGGACAGGGAAGATGGTTAAAATTGATGGGAAGATGGATGGAGCCAAATACAGGACCATTCTGGAAGAAAACCTGATGGAGTCTGCAAAAGACCTGAGACTGGGACGGAGATTTGTCTTCCAACAAGACAATAATCCAAAACATAAAGCAAAATCTACAATGGAATGGTTCACAAATAAACATATCCAGGTGTTAGAATGGCTAGGTCAAAGTCCAGACCTGAATCCAATCGAGAATCTGTGGAAAGAACTGAAAACTGCTGGTCACAAACGCTCTCCATCCAACCTCACTGAGCTTGAGCTGTTTTGCAAGGAGGAATGGGCAATAATTTCAGTCTCTTGATGTGCAAAACTGATAGCGACATACCCCAAGCGACTTACAGCTGTAATCGCAGCAAAAGGTGGCGCTACAAAGTATTAACTTAAGGGGCTGAATAATTTTGCACGCCCATTTGTTAAAGTTTGAAATATCCAATAAATTTCATTCCACTTGTTGTTGATTCTTCACACAAAAAATAGTTTTCTATCTTTTTGTTTGAAGCCTGAAATGTGGCAAAAGGTCACAAAGTTCAAAGGGGGGCGAATACTTTCGCAAGGCACTGTATGTAAATTCTTCTACATATTTTTGGTTAAAAAAAAAAAAAAAAAAAAGTGTATATTGATTTGGTTTGTGCAAAAGTTATAGCGTCTACTAAATAGGGGATATATTTATGGCATTTTTATTCATTTTTTTTTACTAGTAATGGCGGTGATCAGTGATTTTTTTTTTAGTGGGACCGTGACATTGCGCCGGACAAATTGGACACTTTTTTTGGGATCATTGACATTTATACAGTAATCAGTATTATAAATAGCCACTGATTACTGTAGAAATGTCACTGTCAGGGAAAGGGTTAACACTAGGGGGCGATCAAGGTGTTAAGTGTGTTCCCTTGGGAAGTGTTTGTAACTTTGGGGGGGGGGGGGGGGCTGACAGGAAGAAGAGAGCGATCATTGTTCCTAATCACTAAGAACAGCAGATCTCGCTCTACTTCCCTGACTGAACAGGGATCTGTCTGTTAACATTGACAGATCCCTGTTCTGGCTCTCTGAGGAGCGGTCGTGGGATGCCGGCAGACACCACAGCCGCCGGTTATGTACATCGGCACACACCTACGGGCGGTTTGCGCAGCCGTGCCAACCTGCCGCAGTATAATGACCGCAGCTGGTCGGCAAACAGTTACAAAGCAGTGTGACTGGCTGAAATCGGATCGCATTATTCCAGAGTCGTCAAAAAAGATGCATGCACCCTTTTCATGCGGGTGCGTTTTTAGCCATACAAAATGAATGGGTTCAAATCGAAGTGCAAAGAATCGCATGCGAGTTGAACATGAATATGGTGCAATTCCTGTCTGAATTACTTGCGGTTTACTGCACCACATCAGTATAAACTAAGGCACTGTTAATATATTAGAGCTACATTTAATGTATTTTGATGTATAAGAGCCAGGTCTTAACATATGAATCAACAACAGGTTGAATTTTGAATACTTTATTTCCAGTCACATACATGTTGTATTCCTGCGCTGGCAGGGAGCATGCGTGATTTAGTTATATGGCTGTTTTGGCGCACATCCATCCTGTGCCTTCCGCTGCCAGCTGCAAAACTCACATTAATGCCTCTCAAACACACTTTTCTCATCAAAATCAATGCCTGTCTACACCATAGTTTACAAAGGAAGTTATGTGTGAGGAGAAGCATTTATTAAAACAAATCTGTCACAGGCCTTGGCATCATTTCCAGTGTACAGTAATGGTCCGCTTTTGTCATTGCAATAAGATATAGATACACAAATTCACATACAAATATATATACAAGTCATTTTACAGGTCGTGGTGCACTAAATATATCGCAGGTTGTTCTACTATATATAGATTTAATGCACCATGCCATATATATCTATATAGATATAAAGAATAACAATCTGTTATGTATATTAAATGCACCGTGACCTATAAATATATAACAGATTGCTCTGTTACATTACATAATCTAATATACAGTATCTGAAGCTCATGGGCATATTACACTGTTATATCACAACATGGATCTGTGGCTTTTGAAATGTTATTCATCAGTTTTTTACAAGTCAAGGACTTTTTCCGGATATATTTATTAGACAATAGTACCTCCAATTGGTATAGGGGGGAGGGGGGGTCTATAGTAGGAAAAATTTTTCATGGACCTCCGTGTCTACCTTTCAAATCTGTCCCAGTCAAAGCCATTTTCTCCATATTACAAGCTTTAGGTGAACCTAGACTTTGCCTATGTAGGGCAAAGCAACACGTTCAGTTTAAATTCCACCCCCAGGTTGGCCTCTACTTCCCTGTGTAAAATCTAAGTTACAGCGGAGATCCACACAAAAAGTGAACCTCTGCTTTTCGGACCCCCCCCCCTCCGGTGTCACATTTGGCACCTTTCAGGGGGAGGGGGGTGCAGATACCTGTATAATACAGGTAATTGCACCCACTTCCGGGCATATACTCCCACAGGAGTCACGCATCTTCCCGTCCCCTGCTGTCTTCTGGGAAACACACTGGTCCCAGAAGACAGCGGGGACCAGCAAGGATGCGCAGCGCGACTCGTGTATGCGCAGTAGGGAACCAGGAAGTGAAGCCTCACCTTCTGATTCCCTCAATGAGGATGGCAGTGGGGGCAGCCAAGAGCTGAGCGATTGTCTGGCTTCGGCTGCCGACATCGCAGGCACCCTAGACAGGTAACTGTCTATTTATTAAAAGTCAGCTTTATTCCTGTTTGGAGTTTTCACAAGACTGGGGACTATCTTTCCACCCCCATGTGATGGTATTTTTAGGCTGAGCAGCCAGTCACCAGGCTCCAGCCCTGTCATATGAATGACTGTCCCATACCCAGAGGTATCAGGAATTTCTCTTTCCACAGTGGCAAAAGGAATGCAGTGGGTTAGAAATGAAGGCAATTATAAGCTGGTGTGGGGGGGGGGGGGTCAAGCCTTAAAGTGGTTGTAAACCCATTTTTATAACTTTATGCTACAGGTAAGCCTATATTAAATGGGTAATTCCCCCAAAAACCTTTTTTTAACATTTATTCAGGCTCGTTATGTCAAGGGGAATCATTTTTTTTTTTTTTAGAAATGAAGCCGTACTTACCGTTTTACAGATGCATCGTCTCCGTCGCTTCCGGGTATGATCGTCTGGTCTGGGCGTGCCTATTTGATTGACAGGCTTCCGACGGTCGCATACATCGCGTCACGAGTAGCCGAAAGAAGCCGAGCGATGGTGCGGCTCTATACTGCGCCTGCGCACCGTCGTTCGGCTACTTTTGGAAAATCGTGACGCGATGTATGCGACCGTCGGAAGCCTGTCAATCAAATAGGCACGCCTATAGTCGGAGCCCATACCCGGAAGCGTCGGAGACGATGCATCTGTAAAACGGTAAGTACGGCTTCATTTCTAAAAAAAAAAAAACTGATTCCCCTTGACATAACGAGCCTGAATAAATGTTAAAAAAAAGGTTTTTGGGGGAACTACCCCTTTAAGGCTTACCTGAAGCTACCCTGGATATCTCCTAAACCTGCACGTTTAGGAGATATCCCACCCCCCCCCCCCCGTGTCTGCATGTGCCAAAGTGATCGGCACATGCACACTGAAGCAATGGCATGTTGTGCCGTTACCAGCGGCTCCCGCGTACATGCGCGGGAGTGACATCATCTCAGCGCTGGAGCCAAGACACCCGGAAGTAAGCTCCGTGAGAGATGTCCACAGCCAGAGGGTCGAGGACGGCTGTTGGGGGCTTTGATCTAAGGTAAGTAATACATAATGAGTTAGTATTCTATGCATACTAGCTCATTATGCCTTTGTCTTGCAGGTTTTTTATTTATTCTTTTAAGGGTTTACAACCCCTTAAGGGAGAAGTACAGACAAAGCTGTGGATCACAGGAGTGCAGTTAGTTCTGCCCTCCTGTGACCCATTTTCAGCAGACATCTCGCTGTTGGTTCAGGGCTGGGGAAAGATCGCAACCATAGATTAGGGATCCACCCAGATGCCTGGACCGACAACCAGCTCAGCCCCTCCACAGCGAGGGGGGACAGAGCAGACAGTCACCAGCTCCCTGCTCGCGGAGCACTGAGAACCGAATGATCAAAGGTCTTTGATAGCTCAGTTCTTATGCCTCGTACACACGATCACTTTTTGTGATGGAAAAAAAATGTAATTTTTCTTCATGAAAAAAAAACGACATTTTTCAAACTTCATTTTCAAAAATGACGTTGCGTACACACCATCATTTTTGGAAAATGATGAACAAAACGACGGGACTCTAAAGGGGAAGTTCTATTTGCCTTGAGGCTGCTTTTAGCTAATTGCTTGTTAGTAAAAGACGATTCCTGCTTTTTTGTCTGTTACAGCGTGATGAATGTGCTTACTCCATTATGAATGGTAGTTTTACCTCCCGTCTCCTAACTTGTTTCTGGGCATGTGCGGGTTTAAAACGTCATTTTTTACGTTGTTTTGCCCACACACCATCATTTTTTATGACACAAAAAATTACATTTTTAAAAATGACATAAAAAATTCGAGCATGTTTTTTGGCCGTTTTTCAGAAGACATAAAATGACGTTTTGCCCACACACCATCATTTTAAATTACATTTTTTTTCATCACAAAAAGTGATCCTGTGTACGCGGCATTAGTTTTAAAGGCAGTGGAGACCGAATGATAATGCATCCACCTAGGTATGTATGATTTAAAAAAAACTTCTCTTTTAAAGTGAACCTGTTGCTTTGACCTGAATTTTTAATGGTGATGTATCCATATCCAGCTATTTTTTATCATCAGCATCACACATATGCATACAGTATATATGCACAAATTAGCAGCAAAAAAAATGGAATCCTATTGTTTAGCCAGTCTTGGGATTCATAGGCCCCGTACACACAAGTTTCTCGGCAGAATCCAGCGAGAAGCAAATCGGTCGTGTGTACACTTTCGGCGAGCATCCCGTCGGGAAGCTCGTCGAGCCAAAATAGAGAGCATGTTCTCTATTTCCTCGTTGTTCAATGAGGAAATTTGGCTCGACGACCTTTTTTGACCACTCATCGGGCGGTACGATGGGTTTAGCCCAACGAGGTTCTCGGACGTGTGTACGCGGCCATACACTTCATACACACGATCCAAATATCGGACGAAAACGATCGTCCGATGATGGATCGTACGATTTTCGGGTCGTGTGTACACTACTTTCGAGAGCCGATCACGACCGTTCATCCGATATTTTTCGATCGGACATGCAAAGATTTTCCATGTACGATGTCAGATCGTACGATTTTCGTTTAGTCAGTACAGCCGTCGTCCGACAATACAAATACATTACAACACGTGACTTCATTTCCGATCTTTTTTTTTCTGTCGTACGAGAATTTTCGTGAGTTTAATAACCTATTTTATTTTACTTGCGATTATTAAGCGAAAAAAGTCGTACGATCCATCGGCCGATATTCGGATCGTGTGTATGGGCCATTATTCAGAGCAAAAAGTCATGTTGTGCAATGTGTATTAACTCACTACACCTGCCTTTTACAGTTACTGGTTATAGCAGAATGCTCTTTATTAAAGTGAACCTGCTCTCAGGAAAATCAGATGGCTATTCATTTATCATCTAATAGCAGCATACCATGTTGTCTTGTAAAATGCCACAGAAGTTTGTCACACCCTCTCCTTCCTAAATCTTCCCATTATTCTAAGCACAAGTAAAGCCAACTGTCCCGCAGGAGACCCTTAACACATGATAAGCAGCATAGACATTTTGGGAAGACTTAAGCCAATCACAGATGGATCAAAATTCATCTGGTTTAGCAGGAATTGTCCGAATTTCGATCGATCTATAGGCAGGCTGGTTTTACTGAAGTCAATCTATCAATGTCAGAATACAATAGCACAGTGGGAGGGATTCCCCCATCAATACTGTGTTGATAGGGTAATTGAGAGATTTTCTTTCCTTTAATTCGTTGTTGAA
This sequence comes from Rana kukunoris, assembly GCA_029574335.1. Classification (NCBI taxonomy): domain Eukaryota; kingdom Metazoa; phylum Chordata; class Amphibia; order Anura; family Ranidae; genus Rana; species Rana kukunoris. Next base: position 146,373,172 of record CM056057.1, on the reverse strand, counting down.
GGAATGAAAATTGCATGGGTGGAGTACCCAACCTCTACAAGTTTAATTTTACTGCAGCAGCATGTATGGGGAAGGTCCCTGGTGAGTTCAAACGTTATTTAGCTAGATAAGCAACACAAATTTTAGCAAATCGGTCACTAAGCAGAAACCTCACAAGGAAGCCGACATTTTCCAACTTCTAGGACATGGATAAGTTTCAAAGCAGCTAGATGGTGAGCTTCTTACCACGGGTTACGAATAAATCCAACTCAGGAGTAACCACTCACCTAGATTCCACCTGCACAATAAAACTAAGCCCTGATGAAGAGAGATTTGTGCATAACCCTTTGTTATGTTGGCTGTCAACTTTTGAAAGACCCCCCTATTGTGGGAAATAAAAGATTTTATCTGGACCAGCCCCTAATGCTTGGCGTTCTCATCTTTTAACTCCACACATACGAGTTTCAGGCAGTAAAGCTTAAAGTGGCAGAATTGTGGGGCTGTCAATGCTGGCCTCCTTCTAAACATGCTAGATGTATGGCTGTATCTGACAAATACTTTTAAGAACTGATTCACACCTATGCAGGTTGCAGGTGCATTTTTCAATACATGCTTTTCATCCATTGAAATCTATGAAACCAAAAACTAGAAAAAAAAGCCCCTGGTCCTTTCCATAAAATGCACATATGTGAACTACATCCATAGGAAATCATGTTAATTGGACTGTAGTGTGTTTCTGCAAAACTGAAAAGGCGCTAAAAAATGCATAGTTGTGAACCAGGCCTTTGTCACAAACCCAGACCAGTCACACTGCATACGTGTGTTCACCATGTCTTTATTTGTTTTGGTTCAGTGACTCGGACAGAATTGAAGCCAAAGCATTAGGATGAGACCCAGGGAACTAGCATTCTCATTATTCTCTTCATGACATACTGTATATACCCTTTAACCCATTTCTTTACATAAAAGGTTAAAATATATGAAGTGCTGCATCCCTATAACAATATAAACCTAAAAGTCATTGTGAAGATGGGACTTTTAGGCACAACATTTGACATAAAATGCAATTTTGTATTACACATAACATATATATAGAAAATTACATTTTTTATATATGTTTTACAAAATACTATAAAAGTTTAAATGAATAACATCATGATATATCCTTTCCAAAAGGTACTGATTTTCTATGGCCCAATAGGTTTCCTAGACATAGGCTACTGCTTCAGGAGTCGTTAGTATCTTTGTGTAGAGAGAGCAATCTAAATTAAATAACCTAATTAATACATTCATTCATTGTCTATATCATCCATCCCATTGTATACCCCTAATATTTCTCCCTTTAATTAGACAGTCTATGTGGGATGGCCACTTATGGGTATACAATGGGATGATATAGACCAGCCTTTTTCAACCAGGGTGCCTTCAGATTTCTTCAGAGGTGCCTTGGCAAAAAGCCAAAAAATTGCCCAAAATTGTATACAAGCCAGTGGGTGGGTCAAGCCTGCCTTTTAGTTACACAAAAGCCACAAGTTTTTATTGTGCACCATTAAAACCTTACAGCTGCCAGCGTCCCAAAAACCAATGATGTTGTCAGATAATAAGGAGGACATCAAATACCTCTACAGCAGGGATGTCAAACTCAATTTCATCGTGGGCCGCATCAGCATTATGATTGCCCTCAAAAGGGCCAGTTGTACCTCTAAGATTAGATGTCCAGCGCATCCCCTCCCCTTACATAAGATGTCAAAAGCCACCCCACCATCAGAAGTTGAGTCCCCTACTCTCCCTTGCATCACAGTGCACCCCCTTTCCTTATGCTGCTGTTGGAAAGAAGCTGCATGCATTGCTTGAAAGTAAGGGTCTGGAGTAGGACCAGAGGAGGGCTGGCGCTCTCCTGTAGTTGCAGGAGAGGTGTGAGGGCCACATGAAATGGCCTGGAGGGCCTTGTGTTTGGGAGACCTCTACAGAATTCTTGTTTACCCTTCCCCTGTCTTTCTCTGTCACCACTGGGGTCACATTAGCTGAGAGATGGAGGGAAAAGATAAACATTGGAGTACTACTGAGTACCATTGTAAAATTGGGTATCCTGTGTGTGGATGTTGCTGTGTTTTATGTAAAACTGTTGGTTTTGTTTTTCACATTTTAAAATGGGGTTCCTTGAGATTTTGCCTTCACCAAAAAATGGTTGAGAAACATGGATATAGACAATGAATGAACTTATTATGTATTTCATTAAGATTATTCTCTGTACACAAAGATACTGTCAGCTCCTGAAGAAGTGGACTATGTCCAGTAAATGTGTCGGGCCATAGAAAACCATTACCGTTGGTATTAATCATTTTCGATTTATTGGGTTTTTACGGTATTTGTAAAAAGTGAAAATTTCTATATATGTTCTATTGTGCAATAAAAATTGGCATTTTTGTAAAATGTTGTACCTCAAAAGTCCCATCTTCACAACATCTCTCAGGTTTCTATTCCTTCTCATGATGAAGATAGAAGTAGCTTCAAGCCCAGGAGTCAGAAGAATGGCTTCTGCCTAAGGATTTTCACACGGGTAGACTGCATTGCAACAGGTTTTTTGAATGATGATATGGCAGTTCTACATTAAATAAGCCCAATCAGAAAGCTGTAAGAAGGACAGACAGTGCAATTACATAAGATGATTTGAAGGCCATCTTTGCCGAGAGGTTCTGGATTATTGGACACACAGCAAAAGATCATGTAAAAAGCCTAGCAAAAAAAACAACATTCATGAAGGGCAGCCGAAGGCAGAAAAAAACACGAACAAAAAAAACACAACTAAAAGAATAACGAAACATCAGGAACAATTTATCCCATTATATATGTATATCTCTTCAGTATTCAGATGAGATCTGTGCAAATTCTTCTGTACATTGTAACCTGAAGTAGTGTGCCATGACCACCCTCACCGGACAAAAAGAAAATCCTTTTAAAGACAACTAACTTTAAAATGGGGACCCACAAACATGAGGAATGCATGAGCACAGAGAGTGGATTCAAACGAAAACTGGGGGAAATGTGCCCTTTACAGGTAAACTGAATGGAGCTGGATAGTAGAGTTCAATATTAGAGATGGTTTGAACAGTGCTGGACAGTCCAGACTTCAGCTTGCCAAGTTAGTGGTTGGGCTCTCATGTGCGGCCGTGACACATTCCTTGCTGAGGCGGACAATCTCCTGGGAAAGGGCTTCCAGATCCTGTATGCGAGACACAAATTACTTTATTATTCTGATGAAAGAAATTCCATCCATAGTGCTTTTACCCCCGTATCCTTTTACCCCCCGTATCAGGCCTAATCCGATACCCTGAAAACTTACCAAACCCTACAGGAAGAGTTTTCTCTTACAAAACATACCTTTCACCAACAAAATCACATATGGCATCATTTAAAGTATCTCTTCACCACTGCTTTCTCAGATTGCCAACAACACAGATACAAAAAAAAAAAAGACATATTCTACACTCCACTAACTTTGAAAACACCATATAATGTACTGTGGGGGTGGCGAAAAGATGTTTTACCCCTCAACTCAGAACAGTAGGAAAATGTGCTAGAAATACTACCCATAGTTTCGCTATCATCAACCCAAAAACAAACCCAATTGTTCATCTTTCACAGGGTATACCACCCCCCACCCCCCTTAAAAAAAAAAATTGAATCTGCTGGGCCCATGGAAGAAACCCTCATACACATGCTTTGGAAATGCTTAAAATTGTTCAGACACCGGGAATCCATTTTCCAAACTCTAAACATGAACACTCCATATTAATAAAAATTTGACATATGCATAAAATTCTGAACATGTTCTACCCAACACAATTACCATCAGACCCTTGCATAGCCATACTAAGAGTCCTTCCTGAATCTCTTGTTCCTGAATCCTTGCAACTACCAATCACAAGATTGCTTTTCTTGGCACGAAAACTGCTTGCGAAAAATGGCACAGATACCAAGTCCATAGGATAAGTGAAAAACAGTGCAGTGTTTATTGGTGCTATATACAAAGTCTATTTACAGGTGCTGTACAGTGTGCAGAAAACACAAACAGAACAAAAATAGGTAAACAAAAACCTAGCCGTGCCTCGGCTCTAACTATACGATATATTAGTGTTTCTCAATTCCAGTCCTCACGCCCCCCCAACAGGTCATGTTTTCAGGATTTCCCTCAGATGAAAAGGCTGTGGGAATTACTAAGGGAGTGAAACTGATCAAATCACCTGTGCAAAATAATGGAAATCCTGAAAACATGACCTTTTGGGGGGACGTGAGGACTGGAATTGAGAAACACTGCGATATATACAGGCCCTCACTACCAGGCAGAACAAGCCTACAGCTTGTCAGCTTCCACATCAACTGCTCCTCTCACAGACCAACATTAACTGTGTCTCCCAGGCAGAGCAAAGGCTGTCTGCTCAGGTGAGCTTAAAGGGTCACTAAATGACTGTTCACAGGGTATAGAGACATAAAAGTTAACTGAATCTATTTCAAAATGATTAAAAATAGATAAAAATCAATCATATAATGTGCCTGCAGGTTAGTTTCACTTTTGAACTGGCTTCATGTTTCTGTGAAAGACACACAGAACAAAAACAAACAAATCCAGGGCAGTGTTTTGTTTTTAAAATGAATCTGATTGGTTCTGGGAAGTTTTAGACACACAGTAATGACAGCTAAGACCACCGTGAGAAAGCTCCCAGCACTGGGGTTATAAGGAAACAGACAAGCAGGAAGTGTGGAGAACAGAGCAGGATTACAGCAACTTCAAAGCAAAAACGAACAATAAGGACATGAAACCAGAACTGCAGTAAGGTAAAGGAAGCCATTTAGTTAAAAAAAAATAATCCTTTAGTGATCCTTTAAATTAGCCTGAGGAAGAGGGCCAAGACCCGAACTGGATCCTGGATCAGAGATCCCTGAATGTATGAGAGGAGCCTGGGAGATGTATAAACCCCAAACAAGGACTTTTCCAGGCTCTCTCTAGGATGCTCTGCTACAACCTATACAATAAAATGTTGGTCTATATTTATGATATAGCCAAAATTAACCACTTAAGGACCGACTCACGTACATATACGTCATCACTTTAAAGATGAATACCTCGATAACATCAGCAGCTGCTGCCACAACCGATATATCCATATTTTCTGTGGCCGGTCCTGTAAATCGATAACGATGGTCTTTCGCAGCGGAAGTGATCGGGTCCTTCACGCTGCTTGCCATGGATACAATGGAGGGCAAGATCTCGCATAGCAGGGCGGAAGCGACGTCAAAACGTCACTTCCGCCCATGCATCTTAAAGGCACATTTTTTTGTTGTAATTTTTTTAAATGGACAATTTTTTTTATTATTATTGCATTTTAGTCTAAATATGAGATCTGAGGTCTTTTTGACCGCAGATCTCATATTTAAGAGGACCTGTCATGCTTTTTTTTTTTTTATTACAAGGGATGTTTACATAACCTTGTAATAGGAATAAAAGTGACCCTATTTATTTTTACACAATTTAAAAAAAAAAAAAAAAAAGTAAAATCAATTAAAATAAATAAAACAAATTTCTTTTTTAAAAAGCGAGCTCGCGGAACAGAAGTGTACGCATACGTGAGTAGCGCCTGCATATGAAAACGGTGTTCAAACTGCACAAGTTAGGTATCACCGCGATCGTTAGAGAGAGCAAATATTGCAGCGGTTTCCCATAGTTTTAAATGAGATGGAGCGGTGAAAAAGCGGTATTACACGCCGCTCCTCTCACCGCTCCAAAGATGCTGCTGACAGGAGATTTTTTTCTCTCCCGCCAGCGCATCGCCTCAGTGTGAAAGCCCTGGGGCTTTCACATTGAGTAGGCAGTAAAGGAGTTTTTTTAGCGCCGTACCGCCTGAAAAACTCCTCAGTGTGTAAGGGGTCCAAGTCTTTGTCAATCAATAATTCACATTGCTGTGAAATAAGTTGTAAGCAAATGGTGAACGCACTCTTCTCCATCATTCACCAACAGCAGGACAAGGGTTTAGTATTGGGCCTCTCAGATACAGAAGGTCGAATGCACGCAGGATAGAAAGATCCAGGGCAGATGTTTACAGAAGCACATGCAACATAAATCTCTTTTTGGCAACTGATCACAATTTAGGGGTTCAAAGACCAGGAAAAGACAAGAAATATTAATATCCTACATTTATTTCTATAATTAGAGCGAATTGCAACCACACTCACATAAGTCAATGCAGAGATGGGAGTATATGGCTACAAACACATGGAAAACATACAAGGTTTACACATTTTCTGGTGGGAGTCTGAACACCATTGCTGCAAGACTAGGCCTAACCACTGAGCCATTATGTTGCTAAAAGCCTGTGTAGGAGCATGGATACTATCAGTCCATGCACAACAGACACTTCAGGCACAGGGGGCTGGCTCCCCTGACATTTTACATCTATTGGAAGATTCTAGCTATAAGATCACCCAGTTGAAGTTCATGCCTGCCCAGAGTCTCATTTCACCTGCATACATTCTCAATAATGAAACACAATGGCAGGGTGAGGACACATGTGATTGGCTGTGGCATAAATGCAGATAAATCAGAAAATTCTGATATTTTTTCCACTGGTGTCCCCCAAGAGAACTAAAAGTGTGATCCTATTGCACTAAGACAATACAGATGCCGCCATTTGTGACCACCACTTTAGAAAATGCTAGTTGCCTGGCTTTCCTATATCAGCCCTCAGCAGTGCTTTCTACTCTGCATGTTTTTGTTTGTTTTTTCAAGTGAGTGACTCAAAAAGTAAAAAAAAGACAGCCAGGCAATTAGTATTTTATAAGGTTGTCAGCAATGGCAGCCTACTTCTCTGTACAGATTTCCTTTAAGCCCACAGACAGCATACATTAGAAGTTCCATTGAGGAGCACCAGGCTTATAGTGGCCATTTTGCTACCTGCTGCCGATGTACGTACGCTCATATTTTTTTTTTTTATCCACAAGCTTGTTTTAAAGTTGTGAAAATTATACCATGAAAAATGGCAACATCACATTTTCAAGCTGTAAAAAATTTAAGTAAATTCAAACAAGAATTTTACAATTGCAGACATTTTTTAATATCTTCTCCTGCCCATTATGTTCTCTTAAAAGCATTAAGTAACAATAATGACTGCACTGTAGCCTAATATGGGGGTTTCTTTCATCTAAATGTTATATAAATGGACAACATCACATAAGCACAGCAAATGTTCTCTCTCATTCACATTTTCCTTAGAGATGAGATTTTGAAAATTAGGTCAAAACTTAAAGCGGAATCCCTACTATGATATTGCACAATGCAAAAAGCAGCAAAACTCATACACACAGACAGTGCCTTGATAAAGTATTCATACCCCATTGAAATTTTCCACATTTTGTCATGTTACAACCAAAAACGTAAATGTATTTTATTGGGATTTTATGTGATAGGCCAACACAAAGTGGCAAATAATTGTGAAGTGAAAGGAAAATGATAAATGGTTTTCAAAATGTTTTTGCTGCCATTACAGCTGCAAGTCTTTTTGGGGATGTCTCTACCAGCTTTGCACATCTAGAGTAAATTTTTTGCCCATTCTTCTTTGCAAAATAGCTCAAGATCTGTCAGATTGGATGGAGAGCTGTGAACAGCAATTTTCAAATCTTGCCACAAATTCTCAATTAGATTTAGGTCTGGACTTTGACTGGGCCATTCTAACACATGCATATGCTTTGATCCAAACCAGGTGGTTCTCAACACTGTCCTCAGGTACCTCCAACAAGGCCATGTTTGCAGGTTTTCCTTTATCTTGCACAGGTGCTTTAAATCAGAGTCAACGGCTTGGTATTTTGGACAACTGTTTTATCTAGTATACAGGATTTATATAGCGCCAATAGCTTATGCAGTGATTTACAATATAAAAAGGGAAACAATAGAGTTATAATACAATAAAATACAAGAGAATTAGGAGGGCCTTGTTCAATAGATCTTACAATCTAAAAGGGTGGGGCAGGTGGTACAAAAGGTTGTAACTGAGGGGGGGGGGGGGAGGAATGAGCTGATGAAAGCAGTAAAAGATTATTTGGAGATGCGATAGGCTTCCCTAAAGAGATGAGTTATCAGAGATCGCCTGAAGGTAGCAAGGAGTAGGGGATAGCCGGACAGGTTGAGGTAGTGAGTTCCAGAGGATGGGAGAGGCTCTGGAGAAATCCTGGAGATGAGCATGAGGGGAGGAGACGAGAGAGCTTGAGAGTAGGATGTCTTGAGAAGAGCGGAGAGGACAGTTTGAGTGATATTTGGGGACAAGCTTGGTGATGTACCCCGGGGCCAGAGTTGTGAATGGCTTTGTACGTTGTGGGTAGTATTTTGAAATTAATTTGCTGGGCGATTTGGAGCCAGTGTAGGGATTGGAGGAGAGGGTTGGCAGACATTAAGTGCTTGGTAAGGTGGATAAAGTCTGGCAGCAGCATTCATGATAGACTGAAGATGGGATAGCCTATGGAGGGGCAGGCCACCGAGAAGGGAATCGCAATACCCAAGGCAAGAGATAACAAGGGAGTGAATGAGGAGTTTGATGGTTTCATTTGTTAAAAAGTGGCACATTTTAGAGATGTTAAGGAGGTAAATACTACAAACTTTTGAGAACGATTCGTAGGATTAATTCCCAAAACATGGCCTGTTGGGGGTGTAAGGTGAATCTCCACCCCACTCTCAAGTCTTTTACAGACCCCAACAGGTTTTCTTCTAAGATTCATCTGTATTTGGTGCCATCCATCTACCCATCAACTCTGACCAGCTTTCCTGTCCCTGCTGATGAAGAGCATCCCCACAACATGATGCTGCCACCACCATGTTTCACGGTGGGGATGCTGTGTTCAGGGTGATGTGCAGTGTTCATTTTCTGCCACACATAACGTTTTGCTTTTAAGCCAAAATTTTCAAATTTGGTCTCATCTGACCAGAGCTTCTCGCAAACTGCAAACATGACTTCTTACGGCTTTCTTTTAACAATGGCTTTCTTCTTGTCACGCTTCCATAAGGGTCAGATTTGTGGAGTGCATGACGGTCGGAATTTCCGACAACAAATGTTCGATGTGAGCTTGTTGTTAAAAAATCCGACCGTGTGTATGCTCCATCGGACATTTGCTGTCGCTGTTTCCGACAACAAAATGTTTGAGAGCTGGTTCTCAATTTTTCCGACAACAAAAGTTCTTGTCGAAAATTCTACGCATGCTCGGAATCAATTTGACGTATGCTTGGAATCATTGAACTCAATTTCCTCGTGTTGTGCGTCACCGAGTTCTAGATGTTCAGAATTTCCGACAACATTTGTGTGTCTGTGTGTATGCAAGACAATTTTCAGCCAACATCCGTCGTCTATCGTATATGTACGCAGCATAACAGTTGTTCTGTGGACAGAATCTCCCACCTGAGCTGTGGATCTCTGCAGCTTCTCCAGAGTTACCATGGTCCCATGGCAGGGTTTGACAAATTTGCTTGGAATCTAGGAGCCAGCTAAAAAAAGTTAGGAGCCAGAAAACATGCCCCCGTCCCGCCAAGCTTGTGCGCAGAAGCGAACACATACGTGAGTAACGCCCGCATATGTAAACTGTATTCAGACCACACATGTGAGGTATCGTCGCGAGAGCAATAATTCTATCTCTAGACCTCCTCCTCTCTAACTCAAAACATGCAACTTGTAGAATTTTTTTAAACGTCGCCTATGGAGATTTAAAGTGTAAGTTTGTCGGCATTCTACGAGCGGACGCAATTTTGAAGCGTGACATGTTGGGTATCAATTTACTCGGCTTAACCATAAATTTCACAATATTAAAAAAAATTGGGATAACTTTACTGTTGCCTTATTTTTTAATTTAAAAAAGTGCATTTTTTCCCCCATAAAAGTGCGCTTGTAAGACCGCTGAGCATATACGGTGTGACAGAAAGTATTGCAACGATCGCTATTTTATTCTCTAGGGTGTTAGAATAAATAAATATACATAATGTTTGCGGGTTTTAATTAGAGGGAAGGAGATGGCAGTGAAAACAGTAAAAAAAACACACATTAAAACTGCTGTTTTACTTGTAATGCCAACGGCCACCACCAGATGGCGCCAGGTCACAGAAGGAAGCTTGGGCCTTCACAAGGCTGCAAAGCCGCGGCCTAAATTACCGTCCGTCGCAGGCCCGCCACGATCGCGTGGCGGTGCACGGAGACACAGGCGGCGCCCGACGGCCGGTAATTGAGGCCGCAAAGCCGCGGCCTCAATTACCGGAGGGCGTCGCCGCCAGGTCACAATTGCGACCTGCCCCCGGGATTTTGTCAAGCCTTGTCCTATGGACTGCTTCTCGGATTAATGCTCTCCTTGCCCAGCCTCTAAGTTTAGGTGGATGACCATGTCTTGGTAGGATTGCAATTGTGCCATACTCCTTCCATTTTCGGATGACAGATTGAACAGTGCTCCGTGAGATGTTCAAAGCTTTTTTTTTTCCTTTTATAAACTTTAAACTTCTCCACGACTTTATCCCTGACCTGTTTGGTGTTTTCCCTGGCCTTCACGATGCTGTTTGTTCACTAAGGTTCTCTAATAAGCCTCTGAGGGCTTCACAGAACAGCTGTATTTATACTGAGAATAAATGACACACCAATTGTTCCCAATAGGTGACTTCTGAAGGTAATTGGTTTCACTAGATTTTAATTAGGGGTATCAGAGTAAAGGGGGCTGAATACAAATGCACTCCCACACTTTTCAATTTTTTTTACATATAAATATGTGAAAACTATTTATCATTCTCCTTCCACTTCACAATTATGTGCCACTTTGTGTTAGTCTGTCACATACAAATCCCAATAAAATACATTTACATTTTTGGTAACCTTACAAAATGTCTTATCTTTTTAAAAGAGTTCTGTAGTCGCAGCTTACACCTTCAACAACAGCATAGTTATACAAACAATAGTTATAATTGACAATCTAATATAAGCTTACTTGAGAAATCTCCTTTCATGATATGAGTGTTGCCTGTCTACTGGCCATCTCTTTAAAACAACTTACTGGATTCCCTGCGGTTTTTGCAACTTCTCCTCTGCTGTTTATTTTCCATGTCTATGGACTACATAGCCCATTGTACCTTGCTTTCTGTTTTGACTCCACCGTCTAAAACGTCTCCTCTCCACTGTAGTTCAGGAGGAAGGTTCTGTGAAATGTGTGACACAGCAGTGCCTACTTACAGGGCATAGTTAATTTCACAGATATTACCTAAGCAAATGTGTGGGATTCTTCAAAAAGTATGTTTATATACTTCAAAGCTGTTCAGATTAATAGAAGTAGGCTAGAATAAAAAAGGAAATTCAAGTGGAAATTAATATATGATTTTGATTATAGATCAGAGATGTGCTTTAAAAGCTTTGTTTCCATGTATAGTTGGTAATTATGTATGTACATGGGTGGAGCCATCATAATTAGTTCATTACACAGAATCATGCTATGCAGTGCTTTGCAGATTATCTTATCTTGGAGCAAAGAGGGTAGATCTGACGGAGAGCCGCCCCCTCCCCCCCTGGTTCAAGTAATTGATTCCTGAACTACTTTTGGCGATTTCAGGGGCACTTTTTAATAAAATTAACCCACACAGATATCTTTCACATCTCCCCCGAACGTGCACTGAAATGCGGGTTTGAAATTGTGCCGCTGAACTCACACAATTTCAATTCCACGTTCAACATCCACAATGCTTCAGGCAGCTAGAGACCGTCTGATTTTGTCCAGGATTTTGGATGCATTGGGGGCTCAGGAGAAGCAACATTCTCTGTCTTTTATAAAAAAAAAATTTTTTTTTACTAAAAAAATGATTATCTGGCAAACCAAATTAATGTATAGTTTTCATTTTAAGTAGATTTATGGTAGAGCCATCATCCCAATCGATGTAGAAACAGGAAAGACCCCCCCCCCCCCCCAATAAAAAGGGGACTATTCTTTTCACAGCAGAATATAAAAAACTCTCAAATACAAATTGTATAAAATGGTACTTTTTTACATATCAAAAAGAGACTAAAAATAGAATCATAAAGAGGTTAGTAGCTTGTAAATAAAGCTAACAATAGTAGTCGTCAAAACCTTGGCCAGAGAATAAATTAAAGAGACATCAACGTATTTTGAAAGTAGGGATATGGATTATTTTTCAGGGATGTTCATGTAACAGGTACAAGGATATTCAAACTGTATTCAGATGCTTCAATGAAGCACACAGAAGTGAAAGTGTGTTGCCACCTTCCGAGGAGAATGACAGAGAGGATCGCCACACCTGGACCAGCGGAGCCACCAACAGCAGGAGGAAGCCTCAACTTCACATTCAAAAAAATTTGGTAAGATTGCTAAAAATAGGTGTTATGAGAGCCAGTATGTGTGCTGGCGTCATCCAATTCACAATGCTGGGATTAGCTGAAGACAGACAAAACCACCAAAGGCAGCCAGCAAATAAATTTGGCAATTTCTGTCTGGTTCAGCTTTGGCTGTCTGTTCTTAAGCTAATTCCAACATTGTGAACCTAGTAACGTCAGGCTGAACTGGACGGACTTTTGTCTTTACTCAACCTTACCTACTATGAAACATACTGTCTTCCATAACACCAATTTTGGGCAATCTTTCCTTTTTTTTTTGGACGTGAAATTTAGGTTTTGTCAAGCCTGTCGGCGGGCCCAGTGTCTCCGCTAGTCCAGGTGTGGCGGTCCGCTTTCCCCCTCTGTCTCCTTGGGAGGCGGCAGCACACTTCCATTTCTGTGTGGTTTTATCCCTTGTGGCTGAGTACATTGAAGCATCTGAATACAACAACTACTATTGTTTTGCTTTATTTACAAGTCACTAATCAGTTTAAGATTCAATTTTTATCTTTTTGATATATAATAAAGTACCATTTTATACAATTTGTGTTCGAGAGTTCATATTGTCTGCTGTGAGTAAAATAGTCCCCTTTTGATTGGAGGGCATTCCTGTTTTAATTTTCATTTTAAAGATTTACTTTAAATGCACAATTAATGGCACTACTGTGAATGAGCACTTGGTGCTGTATCAGATAAAAAGGTTAATTTGGATGGACTGATAGTGTAGATCTGTTTATAAAAGCAAAAATAAAGCAAACACATTTAGTGTTATACAGGTGCTATAAATGCACTTTTCCTAATGTTTGATCACTTTATAAGACACAGTTGTCTTATATAAGTTGTATAAGTTGTCCACGTCACTGGTCCCATTCATAATGCAAGCTTCAGCTGACATGTTGGGCATACCCTCAAGGGGTCTTTAGGGTTTGCAGAGATGGGCCACAGCCCTGGACCTGTACAGCAGCCTGTGGCTAACACACTCATTGCTCCATGTGCCAAGGTGAACTCTGAATGTAGGATCCAGTGCCCAAAGTAAACATTACAGGCAAGCTCAGATCATGGTGGAAGCGTCAAGGTGGTAAAATAAATCAGATGAAAAATAGTAGGAAATTCTTCTTAAAGTGGAGAAAACTTCTGTCACCTAGGGACATAAAACTGGAGGATCGCGGCGGGGGTGGGGAGCCTTTCACGCACTGTGTTTAGGGAATGGCCTCTTGGGAGATGTATTCTGGAGGGGGCATATCTATGTCAATAGTAACTGTGCTCCTAGCAGCTGCCCCTGGAAAAATGTTATAAGCCTGGTGATGACATAATGGAGTAATACAAGCTTAATAGAAGTAATACAAGTAAGAAATTAAACAGAGGCATGCTCTAGATGAGGATAGGTAAATTTGGGTAATGCCTGGACATACAGTGTGCAACATGTAACTAAAGCAGCAGGCCCACACCACTGATCCCCCACTATGACAGCACCCGCTATTACAATTTAACCACTTGCGGCCCCGCATATTGTCAATTGACGGCAGCTTAGGGGATCTGAATATCCAAGCTGCCGTCAATTGACGTCATCGTTTTCTCCGGCCACTGGGGGGGCGCGCGCGCACCCGGCGCGTCCCCGAGATGCCGATGCGCGTGCCTGGCGGTCGCGATGTCCGCCAGGTACCCGCTGATCGGCAGTTTTAGAGCAGGGACGTGGAGCTCTGTGTGTAAACACAGAACTCCACGTCCTGTCAGTGAGAGGAGACAGATGCTGTTTCTCTTGTACATAGGGAGACAGCATCGGTCACCTCCCCCAATCACCCCCCTCCCCCCCCACAGTTAGAACACACCCATGACTCACATTTAACCCCTTCCTCACCCCCTAGTGTTAACCCCTTCACTGCCAGTCACATTTATACAGTAATTAGTGCGTTTTTATAGCACTGATCGCTGTATAAATGTGAATGGTCCCAAAAATGTGTCAAAAGTGTCCGATGTGTCCGTCGCAATATCGCAGTCCTGACAAAATTCGCAGATCGCCGTATTACTAGTAAAAAAAAAAAAATTGTCAGAATTCTATCCCTTATTTCCTAGCCACTATAACCTTTGCGCAAACAAATTACTATACGCTTATAGCGATTGTTTTTTTTACCAAAAATATGTAGAATACATATCGGCCTAAACTGAGAAAAAAATATATATTTTTTTTTTTAAAAATTGGATTTTTATTATAGCAAAAAGTAAAAAAATATTCTGTGTTTCTTTTTCAAAATTGTCGCTCTTTTTTGTTTATAGAAAGAAAAAAAAAAGCAGAGGCGATCAAATACCACCAAAAGAAAGCTCTATTTGTGGGGAAAAAAAGGACGTCAATTTTGTTTGTAAGGCACGTCGCACGACTGCGCAATTTTAATTTAAAGCGACGCAGTGCTGAAAGCTGAAATTTCGCCTGGGCAGGAAGGGGGTATATGTGCCCAGTAAGCAAGTGGTTAAAAACAGAATTCTATGAACGAATAAACTACAAGCTCTGCTGTCACTGCTCACGATTCATTTATTCTTCCTGCTTTTCACTAATTGTCTGCTCATATAGAGGTACAGGCAGACAGCTGTACTGAGTATCTGCAGAAGCCTGGCATTGCACACGCTAATTTACTGATCAGGGGTGCTTTGAAGGCTCCAATGTAAACAAAAATAATAAATGCACATTGTTTTACCTGCAAAATAAAGTGAATGTATTTATTTTTACAAAAAAGTGAACTTAGCCTTTAATCTGCCCTGCTAAGGTAATGTACCACTCACACATAAGGCTGACCACTTTTCTCCCCACACCTTTTCTGCAAAGGATGTGAACATGTCCATCACGTGGAGCCTTAAGTTCTGAACATGAAGGTTAAGGCGACACTGAAAGATTCTGCTTCTCCCAGCACTAGGAAAAGGCTTTTCATGTTGCTATTCCCAGGATGCAGGTTCTATGCGATCAGAAAATCAATGGAACGGATTCCTTGCACACTGGCAGCCTGAGATCTGCTTGACCTTCTCATGTCCTCCGTGTACAAAAGAAAGTAACATCTCACCACAAACAAGAGGCTACAAGTCTCAATGTGTGTAGGGACTACAGGGGAGAGTCTGTGCATTATTCTCAGACTGGAGGTGACAATTTGTATGTTCTGTATAAATCTAAATACCTAAAGGTGACGCATAGGGGTTGATGTACAACAGCTGGGGCAAAAGTGGGCCTAGTAAGCACTATAAAACTCTGACATGACTAGGCATGATGGGAATTGTAGTTCCTGAACAACTGTCGGGTCATAGTTTGGAGACCCCTGCCCTGAAGACATATCAATCAACATATATTAATAATAATACCACTCTGTTCACATCCGTCAGTATAAGAGAGTAAGTGACTGCACTCTAGGGCAAGCAGGTTTTTGCTGCTTTGTACCATGCCGTCAGTCTAAATCTGTAAATGTGCTTGAATTATGGGAGTGCACAGGTATAACCTGCTGCCCCTTTACTGAGGAGTCAGTAGGCTTAAGGGCAGCTCATTGAACAAGCTTTATTGTATTGCACAGGAGGTCATGTACCTTGCAATGCCGCCTAACAATGGGTGCATGGATCAAAAGGACCTGGCTGAGCCACCTGAAAGAGGTGCTGGATCACAAGGCTTTACAAACAGAATTACAGGTCCATATACTGCATATTTCAAAAATCTATTTGCCTGAAGTTTATAAATAAAGTGGATTGTTGACTCCAATCAAGTTTAAATCGAATCAATTCCCTATATTAGAGCTCCCCTTCTCTAACAGGGTGTAGTTTATTACCCATCAGGAGCTACAATTACAGTTTTTATAGGGCACAACTTGCTGCGGATATCTGTCACTGATGACGGCTTACATAATTAAATATATTATATGCCAGTTGACACTCTGTACATGTGTGTTTTATTGATGCACTCTGCAGTGAAAGAAACATACTTCATTTCACACGTATTAATACGCAAATTCTTCTTCCCCATACTTCACAGGACTAAATATTGCAAATGTTTTTAAACACTCAAAGCCTTTCATCTTACTTTAATTTTGTCAAGATTATAACTTAATAAGGAAGAAACACAAGCAATTTACCTTTCATTATGTTTGAAAATGATCACTGATCAAAATTGAGCAGTCAAGATCCAAATGCTCCAAGGAATCTGTGCCTTTAGCACAAACATTCCAATTATGCTTGCTGAACACTGCTCTTTAGTCTATGCAAGGTGGAGGTCCATGCAAAAATCTTCCAATGCAACTTCTCAGAGGAAGAAATAAAGATCTATATATTCCCCAATAGCTGTTGGACAGTGATTTTATGTCTGTCTAAGGTAACAGGATTTGGCACTTCTGATTTGTTATAATGGATGACCCACTCCAGTCAAAAAGTAAGGTAACGCTATTAAGGGAATATTGTACCCATTTTTCCTCATTATATCCCAAACAGTTCATACAATCTACTGCAACTTCTGATCATGAGAACTATGGAGGATGGTGCTAGAACCAGGGAGCGCACTTTGCTTGCCTTTTTACAGGCTTACAGCCAGTCACTAGGTACAGGGATCTAGATGGCAGGGCAGAAAATCAGTGCCAGAATAGCAAATAGCATCACTGAGCAGGTAACCCATGTCCTTCAAGCAAGTTTAAATGCAATGTTTATATAACTGACGGGACCATGCTTTGAAAACAAATATAATTTTAGCCTTAAATTGGCATAAGACTCCGAAAAATCTCTCATCACATGGTATGGGTTACGGGAGGAACAATGACTCATTTCCACAATGTCGCTACCATAACAGCATACATTAGGGAAAGTATTTTCACAAAATCCTAACTGCTTTATTCCTACCAAAAGGCAACTAAGAAAAAAATGAAAAGTAATAAGCTGAAAAAAAATCACATTAAGTCATTAGAATGATTAGAAAAAGGGGAATATTTATTTTAATAAAACAGACTGGATGCCCATCACCATTAATCCCTTAGATGCCATCTGGAATACATTACAGTGATGCCCAGATCATGCCGGGACGAGCATCAAGCAGTAAGGATTAGCATATATAAATGTATTATTAGCCCTTTCGCTGTACACTAGATCTCACTGCTGAGGCAGAACAATCAGAGCCAGCTTTCATGTATGGAGCTTTTTCATTATGGTTTCAGAAAACCATTACTGACATCACAGCGATGATTGATACACTTTTCAAGGAGAATTTCTCTTCTGCTGAAACCATTCAGATATTTGGGTTACCAAGCTCCCTCTGTTTTCATTAGTGACAGCGAGGGGAAGGCAGTTGCATTTAAAATACTTTCTGAATGATAAAATAGACTAGGACCACTTATCACTCATTTCCAAAGGTCAAAATCTAAATATGATTGCCCCAGTATTATTGGATATTGGAAGAATGTATGATAACTTCCTATCATGTGATTATTTTAAGCGATAGGTGTAACATTTTACAACCCACTACTTGAGAGTTTACTTTAAAGATAAATTCCGGATATGGATACTTTTACATAGTTACATTGGACCAGCTTGGACAAATATAACTATGCGTATTCCCAGAGGTATACTTTGGGAACATTGTGGAAGCTGGAAATCACTATAGTAGACACTGCTATTACAGTGATCTCCACTAGCTTTTAGTTCCCATGCTGAATACATCCGCTGCATTCTGAACACAGAAGGCCACTTGTTTGGCACAGGTGCTATTCAGAAAACACTTTCTCAATGCATTCAAAGCATTCGCTGATTGGACAAGGTGGGGGATCAGCAATCCACCTCCCCATCTTATCCAGAGAATGCTTTCAGCTCATTGTGCAAATGCAACACCGAATGACCAATCTCCTGTGGGCAGCTGCTTGGCACAATACCCATAAGCTAGTGGAGATCACTGATGTAGCAGTGCCCACTACAGTGTTTTTCAGCTTTCAGGGGCAAGAGCTAGGTATGGTATAAGCACAGGTACAGTGATGGGGAAAAATTATTTGATCCCCTGCTGATTTTGTACATTTGCCCACTGACAAAGAATTTTTTATTTTTTAAACCGAGTTTTATTGTTTTTTTAACAAGAAGGCATAAGATAGTTTAGATAGATATAGAACAGACAAGGTGTCTTCTTACAATGTAGCCAGCTGTAAAACTTGGTTAAGGCATGCAAGTCAAATATAGATTACACAAGTACGTGTAGTCCAATAAAGGAGGTTCGGGGAAACCAAGAGGGTAAGAGAGCTCAGAGAGAAAATAGATGGAAATAAGTAGAAGAGAAAGGGTAGTAAGGGACAACCACCCACCACAGGGCCCCTCCAAAGACCAGGATCACCATCTATGGACAACCTCCCCAAGTCAAGGATTCATCAGGATATAGGGGCCTCCAACAGATCCCACAGCTCCCAGACCTGATTATGTGTCTCAAGGGTATTATTAAAGGAGGCTGTCAAATATTCCATTCGATTCACATCTTTAATACTGGAGTGCAAGTCAGACAAGGAGCATGGTGCAGCAGTAAGCACCTGAGCCAGGAGTGTTTTAGTTTTATTTTTTTAGACAATTTGGAGAAAGAGGGAGGTGGGAGGCCCAAGAGAAAGGTTTTGGGATTGAACGGCGCCTAGGAACCAAAAGATGGAATGAAGTAAGAAGTGTACTGTCCACCAACAGGGGATGCTTCAAGGGCAGGACCAATGCATACGATATAGCGTCTCCATGTCTCTACTACAGCGCCAACACCGGCGGTCGGCAGAGGGATAAATGGAGGGGAGCAGGTCAGGGTTTTGGTACCAATGCAATATCTTATACTGGTTTTCTTTGTACAAGGTACAAAGCTCTTAGACGCTTGTGACCATATAAGCTGCCACAACCTCAGAGGTATGTTCTCATCCAAGGCCTGCTCCCACTTACAAATTGTAACGCCATCGGCGTTATGTTTCATAGAACGAGCGCAGCTGTACCTCCCCTAGACAGCTGCGCTCCATCCAGCACCCTGTCCGCGTCACTTCCGGCGCGCCGTCGTAGTCTGCGTTCCACGCTGGAACGCGGAAGCGCATCCAGCGTGTTTCCCACGACAGGCGGGCTATTTAAACCCCCTTCGATGGCGGCTGGGTGTTCGGTTATTGAAGTTGACGCCCGCCGCCATCTGAGACCCGAGACCCCCACCAGATACCCTCACATCTCCTGGTTCAGTGTAGTAAGGTTAAGGTCCTAGGAGATTGAAGGGTGGTCCGGATGGCTCTGAAGTGCAGTAGATGGTCAGCTCTGTGGTCCAGGAGTCAGTCTTAGGCAATGGGTGGAAACCTGGAGATGGATCCAGACACTGTAACACTGGAGTCACTTGTCGGGGTGGAACCCTGGAGATGTTATGCAACATCCCTGCTATGTAATTACAGTAGTGCAATTGGATTTAAGCTACAGATGCCCCTCAGGTACAACCACCAGTTCTCTCTCAGAATAAACAGAAAGTTCGGGGTTAATTCATCACAACCTCTAATGGACAACAAATTGAAAGACTGTAGATACTTATTCCTTCATAAGTAACTAATTGAGAGGGAACAGGTAAGTCTCTCTGATATAGACAAGATTGGATGGATGTGACTGTTTCGCTTAAACATGCAAGGTATTACTGCCAATGTACATAACACATACTAAAGGTATAGCAACTAGTGTTTGATACTTGCGGTTCTGCTGAGTGTAGTAGTACCAAAGTGATGTAGGAGATGTCTGGAAGTCGCAAGGTGATGCAAGCTATTCCTGTATAGAAAGGATCAGCAGCTATCAAGGTAACGGCAGGTGTTCGACAAACAGGAACCAAAGACAAGTCCGGGGCACAAGCCGTGGGTCAAGGGCTGGAGACGGTAGAGGAAGTCCGAAGGTACAGGCCGGGGTCAAAGGACAGGAGACAGCAGCTTCCGCGTTCCAGCGTGGAACGCAGACTACGACGGCGCGCCGGAAGTGACGCGGACAGGGTGCTGGATGGAGCGCAGCTGTCTAGAGGAGGTACAGCCTAGCTCGTTCTATGAAACATAACGCTGATGGCGTTACACAAATATAGACGTGCCGAGGCGCGGACGGCGATAGGTCTGTGATCAGTAGCTGGTAGGTGTGCAAAATCATACCCTTAGGGGATGAGCCCTCTAAACAGATTTTCTCAAACTCAGTCTGTACTCCATAGCATAGAATTTGAATGGGTGGGGGCCATCCACAATTTGTGTCCATCGGCTGTATACATGGAGGGTACACCAAGAGGTTAAAGGGTGGCTAAATAGTACTTGGCTACATTTGGGAATGCAAAACCTCCTTGGCCACAGATGGGCATAGAGAATTGAATTAGCGATCCGGTGTCTCTTATAGTTCCAAAAAAAGTTAATCAAATCGCCCTGAAGTGTCTTAAGGTGCGAAGTGGGAATGGGGATGGGCAACGTCTCAAAGAGATGGAGACGTTTCGGTACAATTGCCAGCTTAATGGTCGCCAGGCGACCAAAGAGAGAGAACTTTTGGGATTTTCACCTGGCCAGGGAGGCCCCAATAGAAGTATAAAGTGGGGGGAAGTTAGCTTTAGAGAGAGTTGTAGGATGGTGTGAGGTGAACACCTAGGTATTTTAAAGTGGAAGTCTTCCATGAGTAGTTAAATGATTGAGAGAAGATAATGTCCGATGAGGCATATTAAGGGGAGGGCTTCCGTCTAATGCAGTGTACACACGATCACTTTTTGTGATGTCAAAAAACGTTGTTTTATCTCACAAAACAAAACAACGTTTTTCAAACTTCATTTTAAAAAACAACGTTGCCTACACACCATCGTTTTCTGAAAATGCTCTTGCAAAGCGCGGTTACGTACACCACGTTCGACGGCACTCTGTTCCATTGAAGCTCCCATCTCATAACTTGCTTCTGAGCATGCGTGGTTTTAAAAACGTTGTTTTAAACGTCGTTTTGCCCACACACGATAATTTTTTGTGAAACAAAAGACGACATTCTGAAAAACGACACAAAAAATTGAAGCATGTTCGAATCGTTTTGGCCACACACGATCATTTTAAATGACGTTTTTTAAAACGTTGTTTTATTTCATCACAAAAAACGATCGTTTGTACGCGGCATTAGAGTTGTTCATTTTGTAGCCCAATAGAGAGCTAAAGCGATCTAACTCCATATGGAGATTTGGGAGGGAGACTTGTAGTTGTACGAGTGTAAGCAAAATGCCCTCCGCAAAAAGTGAAATATCAAAGTCCCTAGTATGGACTGGAATATGGTGGATATTTGGATTCTGTCTAATATGGGCTGCTAGGGGCTCGATACATAGCATACAGGCGGGGGGAAAGTGGGCACCCCTGTTGAGTCTCGTTGGTAATGGGCAAAGCGGGGGAGGCAAACAGGGTTCCAGGGGGATGAATATAAATGAGTAATGACTCGCAAGAAGGCACCCTTTATACCAACATAGTGAAGAGTTGCAAACAGAAATGGCCAGCCAAGCCTATCAAAGGCCTTTTCTGTGTCCAGACTAGGGCCGAAACAACTAATCAATTATGAAATTAATCGATTACTATTTTCATAAATCGATTAATTGGGGCAGTAACATAATGGGTTAAAAAAATGAAAATGAGAACTTTATAATACAAAAAGAGCAAATAATCACTACTGTTAATATTATATTAATATGAAAAATCTTTGTATATTCACTGAATGAAAGAATGTTTGAAATTTTTACTGGCTTTTAAAAATTCGTTTTAAAAGGAATGTCATTTCTGAACGAAAACCACATATACACTGTCTGAAAAGTCCTTTGACCAAGAAGTTTTCTATTTCTTAATTTCTCAGTCACTGTGGTTGAAAACGCACGTCAATTTGACCCCACCGATGATTAGAAAATTGAACGAACGTTCTTACATTTTTTTTTTTTTTAAGGAAGACGTTGTATGGCACACTTTTTTTAAGGTTATTAACTGATCAAAACAATTATCGGCCAACTAATCGATTATGAAAATAATCGTTAGTTGCAGCCCTAGTCCAGACAGAGAACCAGTGTCTTAGACCAGTTCCTGTTCGCTACTTCTATGAGATCAATAACTCTCCTAGTGTTGTCACCTGCCTGACGCAGGGGGATAAGCCCTACCTGATCCTTATGGATCCGTGATTGCATTTGGTTATTCAGTCTATTTGCCAGAAGCTTAGTAAAAATATTTAGGCCCGTATTAAGGAGCGCAATCAGGCTATAATCAGAGCCCGATTTGGAAATCAGTGTAAGGAAAGAGGTCTGCATGCCTCTCGGTATGGGAGTGCTAGCTAAAAAGGAATAAACTGTTTTATAGTAGAGGTATGGTAGGCCATCAGGACTAGGAGATTGGTTAGTCAGAAGAGGTTTAATCGTATAAACTACTTCCTCCTCAAAGATAGGGGAAGTTGAGGCTAGGTAGGGCCGAGGGGGAAATAATGGGGAGATCACAGTCCGATAAATAAGATTGAATGGCTTGGGACAGATGGGGGGGGGGGGGGGGTTTATGTGGCACAGTTGGGTCGTTATATAGAGCTGAGCTGAGTAATAGTGGTGAAAGAGTTGTGCAATTTTACAGGGTTGGGAGTGAAGGGTGCCAGTTGCGTCCTTGAGGGAGGCGGGCGAAGCAGAGGCTGCACACTCACAGTTGTCTTGCCAGAAGCATGTGTGGTTTGTTGTCCTTGTCGTAATAGGCCTAGGTCAATGTCCCGCAGGCCAGCCCTAGTGCTTACCAGTTACAACAAACGCTTCTCCAACTGTCAAGGTTTATCCACCATTAACTGATGGGACATGTTAGCATTTAGTTTTAGGGCGGTAGAGATTAATATACATTGGCCACGGAAGACGGCTTTATGGCCTGCCCATAGGGAGGTAGGTGAAACATCAGAACAACCAGTTTCTGCAAAGTACAACTTCAGAGTTTGTTCCAACTCCCTTTTGGAGGATTCATGTTTAAGCAGGAACTCATTTAAATGCCAGTGACAGGCTCTAAAAGATCCTGGTGAGAGTGCTAGAGAAAGTTTGATTTGTGCGTGGCCCTGCTGAAGAAGTAATTTTTACGCAACGCGTCCGGGGACAGGAATCACCCTTACAGTCGCTCGTTTATGGTCTGAACCTCCTCCTGATGTGATCTTTTGTCCGGTCCTATGGTTTTCCTTGATGCCCTTAATTTTCTCACCAAATGTGAGTAAGCTGTATGCTATATGCTGCAATAAATCCTTGGTTTTATGGAAGCTCTTAGATGTTTGTTTTCTCTCATCTTTCGTTTTGATATATATCATGACTGACACGTGAGGACCCAACACAACATCTCTCCCCTGGGCTTCCTGGTGGATTCTATGCGCAGTATGACCATCTGGTGAAACAGTGGTCTAATTTGGAGGTAATAGTAGAATACCCATTTGGTGGTGGGATCACTTTATACCTTCTCATCACTTTTGCACCTGGTGGATTTCAATCAGACCAATTGAATTATTGGATCAATCGCACATATCATTATATGGACATTTGTCAAGATATTTATGCACCTATGCACATAAGATTTATTATTGGTGTGTTATATCACTCTTTACTTTGTTCCTGTATATACAGGTCTTTTGATTAATGGTGCATGAGAAGCACCATTAATACACTGTATTGTATTTATGGTTTGCGCTGCACTTTTTCTATGTTGTGCGTGGTCAGACCTGGATATCTGAGCCAGTGCGGGCTCTCAGGTTAGGGGCATCAACAAAAAAAAAGTTGTGGGGTGGGAGTAAAAAGTAAATTGTTTAGACAAAGGGTATGCGGTGGGCCATGTATCAAATAGGGCATATCTCTTAGTTAGTTTGCAAAAAAGGGTAAAATGTCCATCTAGAGCCGAGGAGGACTTTCCACGCCCTACGGAGTGCTTATCTAGGCCAGGGAAAAAAGTTAAGTTAAAGTCTCCTCCAATGACCAATTGATGGGTAGCTGCAAACAAACGCTTATACACTTTAGACCGAAAATAAATTTGGTTTATGTTCGGGGAATAAATGTTGCAGAGGGTAATGTTAGATCCTTTCCAGGTGCCTCAGAGAATAAGGTAGTGCCCCAGAGGATCTGTATATAGGGACTGCAATTGAAAAGGAGAGCCCCGTTTGAAAATGATCGCAACCCCCTCCCCGTTTCATTTGATTTGCATTTTAATGAGCGAGAGAAAAAATTTGACCCCTTTGCAAAACATGACTTGGTACTTGGTGGCAAAAGTCTTGTTGGCAATCACAGGGGTCAGGCGTTTCTTGTAGTTGGACACCAGATTTGCACACATCCCAGAATGGATTTTGTCCCACTCCTGTTTGCAGATCCTCTCAAAGTCTTTACGGTTTCGATATTTTTTATGGGATTAAGGTCTGGAGACTGGCTAGGCCACTCCAGGACCTTCATGTGCTTCTTCTTGAGCCACGCCTGTGTTGCCTTGGCTGTGTGTTTTTGATCATTGTCATGCTGGAATACCCATCCATGACCCATTTTTAATGCCCTGGCTGAGGGAAAGATTTGATGGTACATGGCTACATCCCATTGGATGCAGTGAAGTTGTGCTTTCTCCTTACCTGAAAAAGACCCCCAAAGCATAATGTTTCCACCTCAATGTTTGAAGGTTATTTGCGAATAATTGTACCAACTGTTGTCACCCTCTCACCAAGCTGCTTGGCGATGCTCTTGTAGCACATTTAAGCCTTGCATAGGTCTACAATCTTGTCCCCGACATCCTTAGACAGATCTTTGGCCTTGGCCATGGTAGAGAGATTGGAATCTGATTGGTTGCTTCTGGGGACAGGTGTCTTCTATATCGGTAACAAGCTGAGATTAGGAGCACTCCATTTGAGAGTGCTCATAATCTCAGCTTGTTACCAGTATAGAAGACATCTTAGAGCCAGAAATCGTGCCGATGGATAGGGGATCAATACTTATTTCACTCATTAAAATGCAAATAAAATGTATAACTTTTTTTTTTTAAATGCATTTTCTGGATATATTAGTTGTTATTCTGTCTCTCACTGTTAAAATAAATCTACCAATAAAATTATAGACTGATCATTTCTTTGTCAGTGAGCAAACATACAAAATCAGCAGGGGATCAAATACTGTTTTCCCTCACTGTACATTGGTGCAAGCTGGACCAATGTAATAATGTAAAAATATCCATACCTGGAATTCATCTTTAAAAAATAAAACACGCGACCTGTGGAGCCTTCTGATGTGGCCCGCGACCTCCTGCTCTGGAATGGTGGGTTGGCAAGCCCAGATCACAGTTTGCCAACCCGCCATACCACAGCATCAGTGTTGTGAAAGAAGCAGGTGGTAGAGGAAGAAAGCGGCTGCGGAGCAGAGCCCTATAAGCTGATGCTTCCTCTACAACACTGGCTTTTGCCACAGGCGGAGTCTATGGAAAAGTTCAGCTAACCCGCAGGATAGACACAGGTGCCCTACGCTGCACCCATGGTGTGGGTAAACCGCAGCACATCAGTGTTAAAGCAGTCTTAAGCCCTTTTCACACGATCAGCGTGACCAAATGGGACCCTCAATTCAACTCTATAGATCGACAGATGTCCGTTTATGCCCGCCTACCTCCAATCCGAAAAATAGAAGGGAATTCGTCCCCTTCCATCTGGGCAGATCGGAGGGCCTATAGAGTAGCCGTGACCTGTCGTCTGTCCACTGCGCTTATGAATGAATGAATGAAAACTTATATAGCGCGGCACATGCGAACTGAATCGCCTCTGGGCGCTTGTTGTTCCTGTCTCCTTTGATATCAAAAGAGATGAGTCTTGATCTTTCTCCTGAATGCTAGGTGGTTCTCCTCCAACCGAATGCTGGTTGGTAAAGCGTTCCATAGTCTGGGACCTTGGACCACGAATCTCCTTTCTCCCCTGGATTTGTAACTGGCTTTCGGTATCTGGAGTAGATTCTGATTGGTGGATCGCAGAACGCGATTGGGATTATGAGCTTTTATTTTTTCGCATAGATAATGGGGAGCATTCCCATGGATACATCTATGTGTTAGACAGAGTGCTTTAAAAGTGATTCTGTCTTTTACTGGTAACCAGTGAAGGGATCTCAGTGAAGGTGAGATTGATTCCCAAGGTTTTTTCCCAGTCACAAGTCTGGCGGCCGTGTTTTGAACGACTTGAAGACGAGCGATTTGGTACTTGGGGAGTCCGAGGTAAAGGGCATTTGCATAGTCCAATCTGGAGTTTACAATTGCTCCCACCACGACCGCTATGTCTACATTGGGAATAAAAGGAATAAGTCTGCGTAGTAGGCGTAGCAGATGATGAGATCCGCTGACTACTGACCCTATTTGTGCCTCCATTGTCATGTAGAAGTCGAAGATGACCCCGAGACTTTTGACTTTGGCGCTAGGGGTGATGATCTTTCCCAGAATGGGCGGGGGGGTCCAAGTTGTTGCCGGTTGATTCCTACGCTTGGCGTGAAACAGAAGAAGTTCTGTTTTCGCTCCGTTGAGTTTAAGATCACTCTTTGTCATCCAGTCCTCTATCAAAGAGAGGCTTATTGTGGCCCGCGACTGGTTACCAAGTTGCTTAAGTGGCCCTCGCTCTTTAAAAGATATATATATATATATATATATATATATATATATATATATATATATATATATATATATATATATATATATATATATAATAAAATAAAAGGATTTGTTTCATCTACCCACCCTTATTTGCCATAAGTCTTTTTCTCCCTTGGTCTACTAGTAATATTTGCCCGCAGTGGTAATGATCACCCCTTTTTCCTCTTACACCCACCAGCCTACACACACTCCAGATGCAAGATAGCCTTCTGTATTCACAAGTGACAACTCAGGAATAACACACTTTTCAGAGAATTCTTGTTGCCAAATTGAAAAACATTTTCACAACCTCTGAACAAATATACAAGCTAAATGCTATTTTTAAAGATTTGCTTAAAGTTTTTCCTTTGCTGCAATCCTGCCCTGCAGCAGGTGTTAGAACCATGGCCTTGTATATCCCACATTACCTTGCAGAGCAATTGAATTCCCCAGCATACTTTGCAACACAATTCTCAGCACAGCGAGCAGGGCAGGGTAGCGGCACACAGTAATTAGAGCAGCACAGCGTGCAGAATGGCCAGTCTTACCAAAAGCGGTGGTGGAGAGAGAGCCAGAGTGATTGTGTATCAGCACATTGCAGCAATGGTCATTTCTGCGTATTGATTACAAGTCTTGCTAGATGAAAAGACAAATATTGCCTTGGTGGCTTTTTTTCCGCAGAGCTCTGAGCTCTCCCAGGGCCTGGTCTGCAACTGTTTTTTTTACAGCTACCATAGAAATACAGAAAGAGACAAGTCTCACTAAATATACCCCTATTGTGGAAATTGTTCTAAAGAAAATCTGTTCTTGCTTTTTATAGCAAGCATTAAATTACTTTTATTTTATACTTCTGTATTTCAGTGGTGGCTGTAAGCAGTAAGAAAAAGTTATTGTTTTTTTTTATATTACTTCAGAGTAGAGGCAGTGTCCCCAACTTTCCCATAATGTGTTGGGGTCAATGTATGCAGTAGAACTGGACCTTGTGGGTAAAGTTTTACAGTTCCCTGGTTTGATGAACCCTTTGGAAGTGTGGCTAGAGTGTGGGGGAATAAGGGGGGGGGGGATTTTAGTCAATAATCTTGAATTTATTGGTAAAAGTATATACAAGTACAGCCAACATGTTTCAGGGTTCTCTTCTTCAGGACTAGAATATTAAGATGATGTTTAGTGCATGATGTGCTGTGGAACTGAGATTATTTGCTCCAAACTGAAGTGAAGCTGTAAATTGGTGCTTAACGTGTAAGGATGTTTTCCAAAACTTCCATAATCTATAGAGCATGCCTAGGACTCCTCAAATCTCCTTGTTTACTGCAATATGTTGGCCTCCCTGTTCCATAGGTGGTTTGTAATACACGTATGCCTCTGAAGGACTCTGAAACCCCTGCTTGTAAAGTCACTATGCCTCATCCTTGATGATGGATGATCTGCCTGTATCTCCAAGAATATTAGTCAATCCCTACCTTTCTCAGCTTGTTCGTAATCCCCTGACTTTAAATGCTAAAAGATACCCTGTTTTTTAAGGGAAAAACTTGCGCGCTACTATGTTCTAATTTTTAAGCAAATATAAACCATCAGCCTCCAGTGAATTTAGTGAAAATAAACTCAGAAAAAAAATATATATATTAGTACATGTATACTGACCGTGAATTGGCTGCAACCACTTAGTAGTGTACTCAAAAAACACTGTGTAATAAATATAAAAGAAAAAGATGGGAATGGTGCGCTCACTGGTCACTTGACTTCCTTAGGGATCACGTGACCAGTGACGTAACCCTTCGGATGGAGCCTTGTGAAGTCAGTTCCAGTGGTGTTTTTTAACGGAAGTACAATGAGGAGGCCTGTGTGTCACGAATCCCATTGCTTTTTACTGCGGTTTTTATCCTTACTAGTTTTTTTACTAAATAAATTTACTTTTCATTTAGCAATATTGCATTATGGCTGTTCTCTGTTTCCTTTGAGCGCCATTTATACAAGAAGTGCCAAGTTCCTTGGAGCGACCCGTTTCCTCTATATATGGAATTACCCAAGATGTTTTAATGCCAAGTTTTGGACGTAGTTCTTAGTCTTCACCTGGAACCTAGATGCATTTACAGATCCATCAGCAGGATTCCTTATCAGACTGAGCCTTGTTTGACCTTTGGGTCACTGTTGGAGGTGAGCGGCCAATTCATAAAGCTAACAGTTGATGTTTGGATAGATGTTTTATCCGTTTTTCTTCTATCAAGTTATCCTTATCAGATTTTTCCCTTTATATGAACTAACTCCTACCATTGGGCTTTAGTTGGACTTTATTCACATTTATTTATTTCTTTGTATGTTTGGATACTCATCATATTCATTCTTTGAAAATATTACTTTATGGCACATTATTGAATAAGCGCGCCATTCCCCATTATTTTTTCTAAGAGATTCCCTGTGCCATTCCTAATGTTAGCAGTCTCCCGATTTCTCCCAGGATGTTGAGAAAACCTCTGTCCTTCTCAGGATATTAGCAATACTCTGTGTCAACCAGGATGTTCTTTTTATCTTGCTTCTATACTAGGAAGCTGTGGTATGCCTGCTTCTTTTAGGATGCTGAATGGCCCACTTTACCCTACCAGCATGTCTTGCATATCCTCCAGTTGGTGGGCACCAAACATGATGGAAAAAACTTTACTAGCATACTTTTTGGAATATCTGCAAAGTTTCAACATTCTGGCTAGCCTATGCATTCTTCCCTCTTATGTAAAAAGGCAGCAAGAAACAAAACTGCAAAACCCTCCCCAAGCTAAACAAGACAACTTCTGATTAATTTAGGTCACCCACCTTTTGGAGGTGCATATTCTTGGTTAACTGTTCCTCCAACATATTCTGCAGCTTCTTGTTCATCTCCCGCAGGTTTTCATCACCCGGTTTCACTAAATCTCTCAGGACACTTCCGAGACTGCTCCGGTCTGCCTGGCCATGTGTGGCTGACACATCTGGGGGTAAAAGATTAGATGACAAACTTTAGATTAAAAATATTAGACAAACTTGACAACGCGAGTATCAAGGTTGCCACAATTTAAAGTACAAATTGCTTAAGGCTAAATGATTGTAAAGGGGACAGGAATAGTTAAAACTTTGAGCCAATCGGGTTTCTACATTAAATAATGTTGATTGTGAAACACTGAGCCTCCTGAGCTGATGAAATGGTAGGGCAGAATGGGAAGCCACCCATAAGCCGAGAGTTATTGGGCTGTTTAATTTTGCCTTTCTCTAGTATGTACCCAATTCTTTAACAAGCTGGACCAAAGTCGTATTGTTATATTGTATATCACCACTTCTATGTTCTTGTTGAAAAAATTACCAAAAGAAACCATTAAAAAAGAAATGGTAGAGCAATGATCTCATTAATGTGCTGCTACTCCTTCAACGTCCAATCACAGGTTGGGGTGAATTCAAGTGCAAGCTGCACTGCTCATATAGTGTAGTCTATAGGGAGTTCTAACTGAGTGCTGGAACTGGCTATAGTGTCTGATGAACAGTCATGTCTGCATCACAAGGTTGATTAAACAGAATTCTAAATACCGTATTTATCAGTGTATAACACGCATAGGCGTATAACACGCACCCCAAGGGAAGTTTCAGGAAAAAAAACTTCCATAGCCCCCTGTGTATAACACACAGGCACAGTTCACCCTCTATTTTCAGGGTAAAAAAGTGAGTGTTATACGCCAATAAATACAGAACTTTCAGCAGGTAGAACAAAAAGATTTAGGAAGTTAGCAGTGCACAGTTAAGCTCCATGCACACTCAAGCTGATAAACTGCAGTTTATTGGCGTTTTAGCTTTTTTTTTCAAAGCCCATAAACTGAACTCTATGTAAGCCTATGTGCCCATGCACACCTGGGCGTTTTTCAGTGTTAATGAGCTTTGGAGTTTATTGGCTTTTTTCTGAACGCCTGAAATTTGCGTTCAAAGTGCCGTTTTTCGGCGGGAAAAAAACCCGCTAAAAAACGCTCAAAAACACTGAAAATGCCGGCGCCAGCGTTTTTTATCCATTGAAAAGAAATCTGATAAAAGCTACACTGAAAAACGCTATTGCAAAAATGCTTAAAAACTTTGCAAGCCTCCCTGCAAAGCTACTGGCGTTTTTTTTATAGCTTTTATCAGCTTCAGTGTGCATGGAGCCTAATTCATATACTGTTGTGATCACATTTTGATCCCATAGCATTTTCCAAAATAAATAAAAAGAGCTCCTTGAAATACAACCAGTTGATCCGAACTGGGCAAGTTATACAGGTACACCAAGTGGGGCTCCAACTAGAGAAGGTCTGGGCATTTTAACCAAGCAGGAGGTCACAGGGCAGACCCAGAACATCCCAGAGTGAAACTGCTCAGCCAAGGAAAAGACCTGGCACCTGCCACAGGGAGAAATAAATCTCAACCAGCCAATAAGAGAAAGTACATTGGGATTATGATGGGTAAAACTGAGAGAAATATGAAAACTGCCACTCAGGGTACAAACACCAAGCTTGTCATTCATTTTCCTGCATGTCCATGAGTGACTGGCCAAGCATGCAGCAAATGAAGTCTGAAAAATCTGAACGCCTGCATACTTGTTCATGGTTATGATTTACTAGGATGTGAACGCAGGATCAAGATGACAGTCCTGGAGCCCAAATCTTAAAAATAAGTCAGCCCCCTTCTATCCCTTATAAAAGAAAATACATACAAGGCCTGGCCAAGAGCATTTAAATGAAGGAAGAACTAAGGAAGTGTAGTATGGTGTGGGTCAGGATTATGCGACATGAAAAAGATGCAAACATGTATAGATTTCCTATATGGGTGCTATAGGACAAAGTAAATCCATCTTTGTGAAGCAGGTCCTTGTTGCAGTGATGATCCCAGGCACACAGTGCCAGAACCCCATAAAGAGTTCATTCAACTCCTTGGCAAAGGCACAGGAATACAGCAGTGATGTTTTGATTGAAATGTAAATTATTCAGGTTTTTATAAAGTGGATCCATTTTCTTAGAGTGTTCAGCCCTCAGCAGACTAAGCATGGAGCTCAAACCAACCCCCCCCCCCTACCACCTCCCAATTTCTACGTCCGCTGTATCCTCCTCATGACACACCCCCTCACCTCTCTCCACTTTATGGCTTAGTAAATAAAACATCAGCCAATCTTCCTGCAGCTAAATTATTCACACCTTGCAGCCCCCCACTTGCTGACAGCCTTAAAATTCACCAAACACGTCATGTCCTTTTACACTAAGATTGGGTAACAGGACGGACGGGCATCAGAGAAAGAAGATTATTGCACTGAAATAACATAAAAGCCGACCAAAACCTGCGTGCACACACTGGGGTGAAGCTGTAGAAGGAAAAAAGCACAGTGAATCTTGCATTTGACTAGGAAGGGGTTAAATGGCCCAGAAAGGCAACTGGTCAGGCTCAGGTTGCTAATGTGCACACTGACTGGGAGCAACCACCTAGTCGGAGAAAAGGCAAGCGGATACCAGTGTGAAGATGGCAGTGACACTTAAGATGTAAGAGCTGAAGTCTCTGGGATCTGATGATCGTCCAGGACAGACAGATAACCAGAAACTGTGGGATCCATATTGCTCTCTGCAACAAGCGCAAGTCAGATTAGCAGGCAAAGAATTACTTACTTACGCTAACCAGGGTGGCAGCACAATCAGCAAGCATCCAGACACATTATAAAATCACTATGTTATCTAATCTGCGCTAGACTGCCTTAAATCCCTCAAGAAAAACACCTCCCATAAACTGGATTGGCAGACATCTGCAGAATGATGCTTAACTCCGCTTCTGACAGGGCCCCCGAACAAATTCACTTAACTCCACTCCTGCCAGGGTCCCAAAAAAGATCACTTAGACCCCTTTCACATTGAGTGAAAAATAGCGCCGCTATATCGCCTGAAAAACTCCTTCACTGCCTACTCAATGTGAAAGCCCGAGGGCTTTCACACTGAGGCGATGTGCTGGCGGGAGAGAAAAAAATCTGTCAGACGCATCTTTGGAGCGGCGAGAGGAGCGGCTTGTATACCGCTCCTTCCCACTGAAAACAATGGGAAACCACGGCAATACCGCCCACAATGCGCCTCTGCAGAGGCGCATTGCGGGCGGTATTAACCCTTTATCGGCCGCTAGCGGGGGTTAATACCACACCGCTAGCGGCCGAATCCCACGACAATTCCGGCGGTATATAATTTTAGCGGCGCTATACCGCCAAAGCGGCTCCCGTCCCAGTCTGAAAGGGGCCTTAAAGGAGTTGTGAAGGCAGAATGTTTATCTTAATGCACAGAATGCATTAATGCGCCATTGGCTCCCACGGCTGTCAAAGTCAGTCAGACAATTAGGAGAGAGAGGGGATGGGGCTGAGTCTGGGCTCCATGTCTGAATGGAGCTGTGACTTGGCTCCAGTGCCCCCATAGGAAGCTGCCGACTCTGGGGGCACTAGATAGGAGGGAGGGGCCAGGAACAGCAAAGAGGTACCCAAGAAGAGGAAGATCCGGGCTGCTCTGTGCAGAACCAACTGCACAGAGGAGGGAAGTATAATAGGTCTGTTTGTGTGTGTGTGTATATATATATATATATATATATATATATATATATATATATATACACACACACAGGGCTCAAAATTTCAAGTCCTAAACTACTAGCCAGGCCTTAAGAGTACGGCCGCATACACACGATCGGTCAAAACCGATGAAAATGGACCGAAGGGCCGTTTCATTGGTCCAAACCGATCCTGTGTGGGCCCCATCGGTCAGTTATCCTTCGGTCAAAAAAAATAGAACTTGCTTTAAAATTTGACCAATGGACGCCTGACCGATGAGTCCAAACTGATCGTTAGTATGCAAAAACATCGGTTAAAAGGCCGCGCATGCTCAGAATCAAGTCGACGCATGCTTGGAAGCATTGAACTTCGTTTTTTTTTTTAGCACGTCGTTGTGTTAAAACACGTAAACGTCACTGCGTTCTAACACAATAGTTTTTTTTTTTAACCGATGGTGTGTAGGCACATCAGACCATCAGTCAGCTTCATCGGTTAACCGATGAAAACGGTCCTTCGGACCGTTCTCATCGGATGGACTGATCATGTACGCGGCCTTACTCGCCACCTGTTGCCCTACCCAGTCCCGCCCCTAAACACACCCTCTTAAATGATCTCATGAAATGACACTACTAAATGTTTTATGCAGAATTAAGTTACAAAAATAAATATTAACAACAACTTTAACATCATTAACATAAAACATATATTTTATTGCTCTGACTGTGATAAATAAAATAAGTTTGATTAACCACTTAAGACCCGGACCAAAATGCTGCTAAATGACCTTGCCCCTTTTTGCGATTCGGCACTGCGTCGCTTTAACTGACAATTGCGCGGTCGTGCGACGTGACTCCCAAACAAAATTTGCGTCCTTTTCTTCCCACAAATAGAGCTTTCTTTTGGTGGTATTTGATCGCCTCTGCAATTTTAATTTTTTGTGCTATATACAAAAATAGAGCAACATTTTTGAAAAAAAAACAATATTTTTTACTTTTTGTTATAAGAAAAATCAAATAAACTAAATTTTAGTCAATCATTTAGGCCAAAATTTATTTAGCCACATGTCTTCACTAAAAAAAAAAAAAAAAAAAAAAAAAAAAAAAACGCAATAAAAAAAAAAAAATTTGCTATCTAACGTGAACAGCGACACTAATACAGCGATCAGAAAAATGATCGCTTAGTGACACTAGCAATAGGGAGTGAAAGGGTTAACTAGGGTGGTGATCAAGGGGTTAAAACTTTATTAGGGGGGGTACGGGGGCTACCCTGAACCTAACACTAACTGACTGTCACACTAACACTAAATACAGTAATCATACATGTATGATTACTGCATTCAGCGACACTGTGACAGGGTGGAGGGGGGGGGGGGGGTTAATGTGACTATGTGTTGTGTGTGTCAGTGTAGTGTTAGTGCAGACTTACTGTGCTATGTGATCTCTCCTCAGCGGTGGTTGAAAAAAACGCTGAAGGAGAGATCACATCGCTTCCTCCTTCCTGTGTTTTCCGCCGGACGGAAGAAAAATAGGGTTTTAGTACGTCTGAAAAACCGGATCTTTACGGACGCGGATCTTTGCGGACGTTAGCGCATGCATCATCCTCTAACGGACGCGATCCCATAGGGATGCATTACAAGTCCGTTTACGGACTTTTAAAACAGACGAACGGAGGCGGACGTGTGAAAGGACCCTTAAGGAAATTAGGAAATTGATACAGACTGCAGGGTTGAAAGGTGTGCTACATTAGGTGCCTGGGTGGCAGTGACACCTTTTTTCTGGGTTCGCACCGATCCCATCCCTAAGTCTCCACTCACATCTGCACATTTTGTAAATGCACGCAACATTGTGTATTTTTGCATGCAGTTCCAAAACGAGCTAAAACCGTATCAGGTTTGCTATGCCATTTTTTTATTAATGACATCCCAAACACCGCAAGCTGATATGTGTTTGCATGCAAAAATGTGCATACATTGTAAAATGAGTGGTAATAAAAAAAAAAAAAAAACACAACTGAATACGGCAACCATCACCGTCGGCCTGTGCACACTTACATACTCAGACTTGTCTCGGTCTCTGATGGTCTCGCTGACCTCACTTCTCTCTGGAAGGCCTGGCTGTTTCCCAGAGCCCATGCTTTTGCTACCAGACTCTTCTTCCTCCTTGCTGTCCTAGGAAACGTGTCTCCTCTGCCTCCTCATGTCCGCCATATTGGTAAGAAGATAATCCACGGGGCTGCGCTGGAAACTTCAGGCTTGCAGTGCAGCACATGGAGCCCTCCGTATAGTTGACTGGGGAAAGCCAGCCCCTCAACCAAACACAAACATGCACCCTGAGCTTATTTCCACTCGCCAAATGCGAACCAGCGAGTGGGAATTTTGAGTGCTGGTTTAGATTGCCCCTAGACACGAGATGATAGTGTCTCAATCTGGCCACTCTTGTCCATGATCCTGCCAGTCGGTCACTTGGTCACACTGTAGGAGTTTAGTTGATAATTCAGGTTGGAAAACCTGCAATGTTTGTTATTGTTCTTGTTCCCCCTGAGATATGCAACTCCAACAGCAACGACCTGTTCTGCTATACTCTTACAATATTATTGAGGAGAGACTCTGCAGGGCTGGACTGGAAACTACAGTTCCCAGCATGCAGCGCGGAGCCCTCTGTATAAGATGACTGGGGAACTGTGTCAGCAGAGTGGATCTGACACCCCCCCCGCCTAAACTGAGTGGCCCCTCCTGACCCAGCTGAGCCGAGCAGACCCGCTCAAGCCCGAGCCAGGCCGAAATTCCCCGAGCCGTACAGAACCGCCGAGCCAGACCGCAATGACCAGGGCAGAGCAGACCCGCCTCCCACCCAAGCCAAGCGGCCCGCCGAGCCAGCCAAGCAGACATGCCCCTCCGCCCTTGCCAGGCCGAACTCACCCGAGTAAAGCAGACCCGCCTCCTGGCCAAGCCGAGTGGCCTGTCCGAGCCAGCCAAGCAGACACACCCCCCCCCCCCCGCCCGAGGCAGGCCAAACCAGCCCGAGCACAGCGGACCTGCCTCCTGCTCAAGCCGAGCGGCCGTCCGAGCCAAAACACTCGCCCTTAACTAAATTTCACTCGCCAAATGCGAGCAGGCAAGTAGAGTTTTTGATGGGTGTGAGTGTGTATATATATATATATATATATATATATATATATATATATATATATATATATATATATGTATATATATCAAATAAAAAAGACAAGCCTTTACAATCACTTTGACTCCACTTTTGCCAGGGCCCCAAACAAAATCACTTAATTGTATCTGCCAAGGCCCTGAATTAGATCACCTAAAGAGTAGCTCTACTTTTGTTGAGAAAAAAAAAACAACAAATCTACCTTTTGTTAGTCTGATTAAATCCATGTGCGGTTGTCTGTGCCTCTTTATTGAGTGGGTCTAATGGGAGTGGTTTCATAATTAGCTGTCAGGTGTGCAGGGCACTTATGAGGAAATATTCTGTGCCTATATTCCTTTAGATGTGTTCCTACTAAAAGTATCTCTCAAAAAAATCAAATTTTTGTTGCAGGTGATGCCTGAAATCTGACTTGCATCTTAAGCAGACTTCTGGGGAAATTGATGAGCCAATTACACAAGCAGGAAAGGATGTTTATGGTGAGTAGTCAATACACACTCTCTGTACAGAACAACTCCAGTTAGCCATATTGCAAGGCATTCTCAGAATATTGCAGTGGGTGCAGATTGAAAAGGAAAGGTCATTTTTAATAATATGATTAGTGTCCCAATTATATGTGCTATATTATTTCTTTCTTTATTTGCTATTTTTTTCCACCCAAGTAAGTGGAGTTACCCTTTAATTCCACTTCTGCCAGGGCCCCAAACAAAATCACTTAAAGTGGAGTTCCACCCAAAAGTGTAAGCTCTGCTTATCTGTGCCCACCCCCTTTCCCCCTCCAGTGACACATTTGGCACCTTTTGGGGGGAATGGGCGAGGGTACATGTTTTTGACTGGTACCCATCTCCACTTCCGAGAGATCTCACCACAGCAAGATCACTTGGAAGTTCAGCCCCCCTCCTCCTTCCCCCCTGCCGGGCCATTCAGAAACGGGAGCGTGCTTCACGCATGTGCAGTAAAGAACCGGCTGGAAAGCCAAAAGGTTTCATTGTCAGTTTCCTTTCTACAAATGGCAGAAGCAGCACCCGAGAGCCAATGGAAACATCAGCTGGGGTACCAACATCACTGAATTTCAGGACAGGTAAGTGTCCCAATATTAAAAGTCGTAACTCTGCTTTAACTTAACTTCTGACAAAACCCCAAACAAGATCACTTACCTCCATTCCTGCCAGAACCCCAAACAAAAACACAACCCAACTTCAGGCAAGGCCTGAACAAGATAATTTAAAGCAGAGTTCCACGCAAAAGTGGAAGCTCCGCTTATCTGCTTCCTCCCTCCTCCGGTGCCACATTTGGCGACCTACATTATTTGTGGCTCCTCCTTTCCCCGTTTGTCTTCTGGGAGACACACACCGGTCCCAGAAGATAGCAGGAGCAATCAGAAAGCAAGATCACTTAACTCCACTTCTGCCAGGGTCCCAAACAAGATCAGTCTGTGCGGGAAAGTCCCGCAGAATATGTGCCGGTTGGGAGGTATGGCTCTTATTCCTCTGCTGCTGGGCACATGTTCAAAAAAAAAAAAAAACAGCCTTTGGGCCTTTGGGATACAGAGTATAAATACATATTTAACCACTTAAGGACCAGAAAGATTTGCCCCCTTAATGACCAGGCCATTTTTGCCATATGGCACTGCGTCACTCTGACAATTGCGACAATGTACACAAACAAAATTGTTGCCGCCTCCCCCCCACAAATAGAGCTTTCTTTTGGTGGTATTTATTATAGCAAAAAGTAAAAAAATAAATAAAAATTATATATATATGTGTGTGTGTATATATATATATTTTTTTTTTTTTACTTTTTGCTATAATATCCCAAAAATAATTCTTCATCAGTTTAGGCCAATATGTATTTTTCTACATATTAAAAAAAACAAAAAAAACCTGCAATAAACGTATATTGATTGGTTTGCGCAAAAATTATAGTGTCTACAAAATAGGGGATAGATTTATGGCATGTTCCCTGGGAGGTGTTTCTAACTGTGGGGGTACGGGACTGATTGGGGAAGAGAGATCACTGTTCCTAAGCACTAGAATCAGCAGATCCATTTCTCCTCCCCTGTCAAAACTTGGATCTGTCTGCTTACATTGACAGATCTCTGTTCTGGCTCTATGTGGAACGATCGCGGGTGGCCCCCTATCACTCTTAAAGTGGGCGACGTTCACCTATGGTGATTCGCCCAGGAGAGCCAACTTGCCGCAGTATATGGACAATGGCTGGTCCTTAAGTGGTTAATATCAATTAAAAATAAATCTATTATTTTTGGCAATAACATGTGTGGGCTGATTTCACGTCCCTCCAGCCTATGTCTTACAATAACTGGAGGTGGAGATGAAGCCTCTGTCAATGAAGATGTAATATTCAGCCTCCATTGTGTTGCTGGTTAGTGGGCATGGAGGAGGGAGGGAGCGAATGGGCAGTTATTTACCACTTTGTATACGCCCACGTGTGACTCTGTAGTCACATGGGCTGCATAGGCAGTTACTAAAACTGGAGTAGTGCAAAATCTGGTGCAGCTCTGCATAGCAACCGATCAGCTTCCATTTTTTTTTTTTTTGTCAAAGCTTAATCACTTGACAAAACGGGCCCATAGCCGAATGACGGCTACAGGGCGGTTCGATAATTCTGGGAGGTTGTACATTGATGTCCTCCCAGAATCGTGCTCCCACGCGCCCCCTGGGGCACGCACATGGGACCATCCGTGACCCCTGGGTACAGAGGACGCGGTGCATTACGGTAAATGGCCACTCACAGCGACCGTTTACCA
Source organism: Rana kukunoris (assembly GCA_029574335.1). Lineage (NCBI taxonomy): Eukaryota > Metazoa > Chordata > Amphibia > Anura > Ranidae > Rana > Rana kukunoris. Next base: position 146,333,750 of record CM056057.1, on the reverse strand, counting down.
CATGATCAGTCCGTCAAATGATGGATCGATCACATGTAAACAAATCGGCATGATATCTGGTTCCTCTCTCTCCTCTCCGTACAGTGTGAGCGGAGAGGGGAGAGATTGGATGCAGCAGCGCTGTGGGCTGCATGTGTAGTGCCCACAACACTGTATAATGACAACTGCAGCCTCAGCCATCCCGCCATCCACACTCCAAAAAGTACAGATTAAACGGCGGTAAAGCGCCGCTAAAACAAGCAGCGCTTTAGCACCAACGTGGTACCAGTCTAAAATGGGAGTGGTTTCATAATTATCAACCAGCTGCTGCACCTGCAAAGCTCCAACAAGAAATACTGCTGGGCCTGCATCTCTTTAGACGAGATTTCCTATTGGATGCATCTCCAGGTGTGTAGCATGTGTGGGGGAGGGGGTGAAAGGGAATATGTGCATACATTGCACTGCATATTACAGAAAATGAAAGCATTGCCATATGAAAAGGAAAGGCAATTTTTATTAACATACACTATATTATTTGTTAATTTTCTTCCCACAAAAGTGGAGTTACCCTTTAATTAAACAAGTTGAAGTTGGAAGCTGAATGGCTACCATGCACAGCTGCACCAGATTCTGAGTGCTCCAGTTTTAGTAAATCTCCCCCTCACTAAGTGACTGAATATGAACAGCATGCAATACACCATTTATTGATGTTTGTTTGATGTGGGTTTAGTGACACTTTAATGCGACTTCTGCCAGAGCCCCAGAAAAGATCACTTATCTCCAATAGACGTTCAATAGATCATCACTTAACTCCCCTCCTGTCAGAACTAAGGCCACCATCACATAATTCCCTTCTAGCTAGCAGTCAGCATAGCAGACCTTAACCCTTCTCGTGCCAGAGCCCAGCACAGCCTCATTTTCCCTTTCTCTTAACGCAGCGCAATATAGCACCATGTACCTCTCTCCTACCAGAGCCTTTACTTTCTCCTACGATAGCCTAGCACAGCATCATTAACCCCTTGCCGACCAACCCACGTACATTTACTGTGGGGTGGCGGCCTTTGTGTGCAGGATCACGTACAGGTAAGTGATTTTGCACTTCAAGTCTGGGGCGCGCACGCGTGTGATTGGACAAACCGGGAGCCAATCAGCGGGTCCTGTGTCCCCTCGAGACCTGCTGATCGTTCCCGAGAGAAGCAGAATGGTAATCTGCCTATGTAAACAAAGCAGATCGCAATTCTGTTAGTAGGGAAGATAGAGATCCTGTGTTTCTGCTAAGCAGGAACACAGATCTCTGTTTTCCCACAGTTAGTTAGAGCATCCCCCCACACAGTTAGCAAGCACTCCCTAGGGACACATTTAACCCTTTGATCGCCCCTGATTTTAACCCCTTCCTGCCAGTGTCATTAGTACAGCGAGAGTGCATTTCTTTTTAGCACTGATCACTGCGTATTGGTGTCACTGATCTCCAAAAAAGTGTCAGTTAGCGTCCGATTTGTCCACAGCAATGTCGCAGTCCCACTATAAGACGCTGATTGACGCCATTACTAGTAAAAAAAAAAAAATCCATAAAAATATCCCATAGATTGTAGACACTATAACTTTGGTGCAAACCAATCAATATATGCTTATTGTGATTGTCTTTCGTAGCAGAATACATATTGGATCAAAATTGATAAAGAAATTCGTTTTTTTTATTCTCTTTTTTTTTTTATTGGGTATGTTTTACAGCAAAAGGTAAAAAATATTGTTTTATTTTCAAAATTTACTTTTTTGTTTTTGTTTACAGCGCCAAAAAATAAAAACCGCATATGTGATCAAATACCACCAAAAGTAAGCTCTATTTGTAGGGAAAAAAGGGCATTCATTTTATTTGGGTACAGCGTCACATGACCACGTAATTGGCAGTTAAAGTAATGCAGTGCCGTATAGAAAAAAATGGCCTGGTCATAAATCTTCTGGAGCTGAAGCGGTTAAACATCTAACTAAAGCTCAGCACAGCACCATTTACCTCCTCTCCTACCATAGCCAATCGCAGCATCACTTTTCTCCTCTTCTGTCAGAACGCAGAACATAATTGCTTACCCCACTCCTGCCAGAGCCCAGCACAGTATCACTTAAACCTTCTTCTGGCAAGCCCAGCACAACATCACTTCCCCTCACCTGTCAAAGCCCAGCACAGCATCTCTAGCACCTTGCTTATCATAGCCTAAACATTTAACCCATCTCAGACTTAACACTTCATATGCTAGAATAAATTATTACCCAATGATTCACATGCCCGAGGCCTGCATCATTTAACCCCTTACCTGTCAGATCGCAGAACATCACATCTTTATAGCTCCCTACCAAAGCCAGGCAATTCATCACTCCAATGTGTGCCAAGTCAGCAAGAAACCACCCGTGTTTACAGGTCTGCACTCCCAAGAGGGCCAAGCAGATGTACAAGCATCTCTGCAACTATGACTAGGAAAAAGGGCGACACCAAAGTGCGATACTCAACCTTATGACACAATATTACCTCAGAGACTGAACAAGGGTTGGCCAGTTTATATGAGGTGCTTATGCTTCTGATTGTCAACATCACTGATTGGCCAAGTCTGTCATGCTTTAAAGGTTTAGTGCTCTGCTCTGAATAACTAATGTATGCATCACTAACTCCACATCTCCATCTCAACCTGGTCGCATGAGGCGGGCTCCTTTCACTTGGCTGCTATTGTAAGAATACAATTCTCAGCATAACCTGGGGGAGGCCTAGTGACATCACCAAGAACACAATCGGTCCAATTATGGAAAAATGGACTAACAATGCAGCTTATTTATTCTCTAGAGCAGTGGTCTCCAAACTGCTAAACGGGGCCAGATGTGGTCCTTTGCTTGTTTTTATCCAGCTCCTGGGGCACTATTTCTTCCACAGACACCAATGACGGGCTACTATTCCTTCCACAGACACCAATGATGGGGCAATATTTCTTCCACAGACACCAATTATAGGGCACTATTCCTTCCACAGACACTAAAGACGGGGGACCATTCCTCCCACTGACTCCAACGATGGGGCATATTCCTCCTACTGACACCAATGATGGGGCACTATTCCTCCTCCCCTAATACCAATGATGGGACACTATTCCTCCCCCTAATACCAAAGAAAGGATGCTGTTTACTCCCACTGACACCATGACATTTTCTACTCCCGCCCCCCCTAAATTTTGCTTAGAATTGCATTTAAATAGATTGCTGTACCTGCAAGAAAAAAGAGTCACTGCATCTTTTTAAAAATTCAGCCACAGAAAAAAAATCGCTTGCCTTTGTAGCATGCAATTTCCCACACCTGGAAAGGCTCTGTGCTTTCAGATGCGTAGGGGTGTCATTAAGAATGTCTGCAAAAGAGTAGAGCGTGTTGGCTGCGGGTGCAAGCCTTGGTGAGATATACACGCTGTCCTGCAACCACACAACAGTGTGAACTGTTGTGTTAAAACATTGTTGACTACAGTTATAATTAAAACAGTTGTACGTAAGATGGTTACTGTTCTGTCTTCAATTATGTACAATTAATTAATTGTAAACTTGTTAAAACCAATAAATATTGAAACATAAAATAGTAGCCAGTCTGGTCAGTGACACTTAAAAAGGAACTCTATTCATCAGAGGATGGTGACATCTCTGCGAAAGCACCCTGGTCCATTTTGGCAACATCACTGTGAATGCACCCTCTCCATTTATTAGAGAATGGTGACATCACTGCAAAATCACCCTCTCCATTTATTTGAGGATGGTGACATCACTTTGAATGCACCCTGTCCATTTTTTGGAAGATGACATCACTGCGAGCGCACCTTTTCCATTCAGTAGATAGCAGTGCTCTCACGGATGCATGATGCTTTTTAATTAGTAATAATAATTGATAGATTTTCTACCACTGTTAAAAGAGACACAAAATGATTAAAGGAAAATACTGTAACAGGAAAATATTATTTACAAAAAATGTGAAGCCGTTTGCTGAACCCATCAATGACATTGCTATATTTTAAATACAGCACCAATTCAAAGATGCCCTTTTCCCTACATAAACATCTCAAGCACACACAGAAAAAGGCAGGCTGAGTGACTTTGATAAGTTTTTAAGTTGTACAGGAGATGACGCTACAGCAGTGGGGAGAAGATGTAAGAGGATCCAGTGACAACCCAAGGACGGATAGTGAAAGAAGAGCCAACATGAGCTGGGAGGGGTGGAGAAGGATGATGATGCCAAGGCGGGCCGGCAAACAGGTGGCATAAGGAACAGCAAGCGCTGGCATTTCACCGACATCCGCTCAGACACCCACGATGCCTGGCACTAGCCAAGTCAACAGCAAAAGCTGCTGAATTTTATCAAGATACAGTTCATTGGCATAGATATATAGAATTACTCATGTCAGTGGAGGACAACCACTTTGTTTTTTTGGGTCTCACATGCCAAGTTGGTCCCCTCCTAAGGGTGACACATGACATTACTACAGTGTATGTCTATCCTGTACAAATTTTGGGAGTTTATTTGGTACTTTCTTAGAGAAGCACTGGCAGTTTCACAGTCACCAGTCTTCAATAGGACTAGATGAATCAGTAAACAGCACCAGCTGAGCCAAGAATGCCAGCAGTAAGGGTAGCAGAAAGCTGCTGTGTGCTCTGATTTATAGTAACTCTGTCAACTATAAAAAAAATAGAGATTGTAGCAGGTAGGCGTAAAGACACAAACAGGAGCACATATCGGCAGCAGCTAACATTTCCTACTGCTACATACTGGGCTGTTCTGAATGGGCAAAACTTCTGGGCATCATTAGAGCTTTCTCACATCCGTACATCCCTAATGATCGATAAAAGTGAAAGGCACTTTAATTTACAGCTCTACAAATCACAGTTATCTGTACTGGATGTAATGGCATAAAGAGTGTATTTAACAAAGTTTACTTCTTACCATGGGTAGACAAGATTCCAAGGTAACACTGTCACTTGAACACTACTAAACTGTAGTCTACTGTACATCTTATGTTCAGCATCAAAATGTAACTCTGGTATTTGTTGCACTGCATTCAATCACTCACAACTCTAGCAGCATGTCAGGTTTAGGGTACAGTACGCTGAAACAGGATTTTTGCACTCATTTTTTTTTTATATCTGAAATACTGAGGGACACAGAGGTCAAGTTATACTTCCTATAGGAGGATTGGATAGTGGCAAACAAAGCCCAGGATAATCCCTCCTACTACCAGCATCCCTCAGTTTTGTATAAAAGTAGTACTATGAGCATGATCATAAAGAGGGGTTAGACATGTGTCCCTTAATGCAGGGGTCTCCAACCCCCAAGTCACAGATCGGTACTAGTCCATGGCCTGTCAGACGCCAGGTCGCACTGCCACTGGGAAGAGCCACATCAGCAGCCAGCGGCGTTCACCTTCCCGGGGGTCCGGTGTGCAATAGGTTTGAACATTCATGGCTCACAAGATCCTGTTTGTGTCGTAATCAACCATAAATACAGTATTATGGCAGAATATGACACAGACAGAGCCACTGCATTACTGACATACAGGAGTGGGTGATGTGTAATTATATATATATATATATATATATATATATATTTTAATGGTTTGCCACTTCTTATTTCCGTTAATGAATAAACCAAAAAGTAGAGCTCACGGTGTAGCAGCTTTTCTTCGGTCTTGCACCCCTCCATACTCGCCCCCAACGTGGATGGACAAGCCGTTATGCCTTGTCTGGTGGTTGTGTCCCGTCAGTGCTGAATACATCTGAATTGATTTACCAAATGTTACCCCCTCTCCTGAAGAACCAAACCCTCCATGAGACAGGAAGAGAACTGCAAGTATCCTCCTCTCTCCCTCCTTTGTTTTTGTTTTTTTTCCCTAGATACTGGAAACCATTTGAAGATCATCACCTATCTTTGTATATATATTGGTGTAATATCAAACCTAAAATGTATGGAGATAGGAGACAGTTTAATGTAACCTAAATTATTATGACCCATGTTTTTATTTAAATAAAGTGACGATTTTAAGAAAATAATTTGGTAAATTGTTTGCGTTTCACCAAAGAAAATCCTGTATGTGTAAGATATCTTACAGATGAGGTTCAGTTTTAACTATATGCACCAACTATCTCTTAATCGGTTAATGGAAACAGCACTGGTAGAAGCAACAGGCGAATTCCCTTGTGTCAGTGTAGTGTGGAGTACATCGATAAGCACTAAAACTGTCTCTGGTAACTTGAGAGCAAAAGCAGTGGAAGTTGACCTCCTCAGGGGCAAGCTCATCAGTTGAAGACTGGAGTAACTCAGAATCAAACTCTGAGGGCTGCTGTCTCAAAAACCACCATGGCCTTGGGTAAATCAGATACACAATTTTGGGAAGGCGGCGTAGGAGTAGATCTGTGCCTTCCTGCAACCAGAATCAGCAAATAACTGAATGATTTGAGCGACATAGTCCTGTATTACAGGAGATAAAAACATGTAAACATCCCTTGTAATAGAAAAAAGCATGACAGGTCCTCTTAAATATGAGCTCTGGGGTCAAAAAGACCTCAGATCTCATATTTAGACTTAAATGCAAAAAAAAAGGAAATTTTGTCATTTGAAAAAATTACAACAGACGCATGGGCGGGACTGACGTTTTGACGTTACTTCCGCCCTGCTATGCTATGGGGATGGGTGGGGACCATCTTGCCCTCACTCACATCCCCACACAGCAGGCAGCAGGACCTGATCGCCTCCGACGGCTCCGGTAGGCGGTGGAGGGCGCGGGAGAGCGGCGAGAGCCCCTCTCCCGCCGCCGATAACGGTGATCCTGCGGCGAATCCGCTGCAAAGACCACCGTTATTGTAAAGAGGACCGCTCATGCTAAAGATGGATACCTCGGTTGTGGCAGCAGCTGCTGCCATTACTGAGATATCCATCTTTAAAATACCGACGTATATGTACATGAGCGGGTCTTTAAAGAGGAGTTCCACCCTAAAAATATACTTTTGTTTAATCCCCTCCCCTCCCCCTTACATGCCACATTGGGCATGTATTTTTTTTGGGGGGGGGGGGAGTGGGGGCTTCAGTAGGAGTGGGACTTCCTGTCCCACTTCCTGCTTCCGCCGAGGGGCTGGTTAGGCGATTAAGCCTTAATCGCCTACACCAGCCCCTCCCTGTAGGCGATCACATGGGACACATGACAGGTCCCATGCGATCGCCTCTCCAATCAGCGGCGAGCCGCGCACGCATGCGCAGTGCGGCTCGCGCATGCGCAGTGGGTGCCCGGCCGTGAAGCCGAAGGCTGTCACGGCTGGGTGCCCACAGTCGGGATGGAGACGCCAGCTGGGGAGGGGGGGGAGAGGAGCGGAGCCCCGGTCGGCGCGTCGCTGGAACGCAGGAGCAGGTAAGTGAGTGTTTATTAAAAGCCAGCAGCTACACTTTTTGTAGCTGCTGACTTTTAATAAACACAATTTTTGGCTGGAACACTCCTTTAAGTGGTTAAACGGAATAATAATAGAGCTTTGGGGCCCTTTGACTTGGGCTCATCCATGTACGGACTCCGCTTTGCTCAGCAGGGATCGATCCGCTGATCTCTGCTGAGCAGGCGGATGACAGGTCTGTCTCCACTCACTGTGCCAAGATAGACCTGTCAAAGCCCCCCCGTCCTCTATGGCGATCAGATGAATATGGACCGCCTGTCCGTTTTCATCCGATCCGATTCTCCAGAGGGATGGAAAATAAGGTTTCCATCCGTCTGGATTTCACGAAACAGGAATGGATATCAGCAGATGCACGGACATGACCGCTGACATTTCCCACTCCATAGGGCTGAATGGAGTGTCTGATCAGGTCTGCTTGAAAAACTGACAGTTTAAAAAAAATGGATAACGACCCGACATATGCGGATGTAAACTGATGTAAATGGATGATCATCCATTTACATCAGTTTTTTCATAGAGATGCACTGATGTCCATTTTTCACCCGTCAACGGATGGATGAAAAACTGACCTAACTTTCACTGCAGTTACAGCTGTAGCTCACATTCTATAAAAAAAAAAATGAGCTTGTTTAATTAAGCTTTGGCAATAAAACCTGAAAGCGGATTGGTTTTGATGCAGCGTTGCACCAGATTTTGCATACTGCAGTGTCCAGGGCTTGTGGTTGCTGAATACTTTAAACCTAAGTCTCCTATGGCCTGCAGAACAAATAAGACATGATGGGCCTTAAAGCTATCAGAATTGCTGGGACTTGTAATTTCATGACAAACACCCATTGTTACTCAACCATGGCAAAGATAAAGAGGGCACAGAGTGTGGTGCATCACTCACCTATCCTGCTGTCCATGACGTAGGTCTCAATAATCTCACTTTTCCTGCATAGGTCTTCTGCCATAGAGGCGCTGCTCACTTCTAAGTGCTTAACCTACGAGACAGGCATTAAATTAAAACCATTGTTAGTGCTAGTCAGATTAAAGTGAAGTATGGAAAGAATGGGCTCTGCGGTGAGCACACAAAGCAGATAGTTATATTATATTTGATATATATTACAAAATGTATACGCATTGCAAACATTAAAAGCTTTCATTAAACTGGCTGCATCTACGTAGCTATAACTAGTGTATAACAAAGTTTATAACACCACCAGAAAGTGAAGGATTTAACATTCTCACTGTGGATTGTAGGTAGGCAAGGTCAAATTGCCATTAAAGTCCAACTGAAATTTCCCACCTTTGTATCTCTTAATAGCTCTATACTGTCACCTTTTACGATTTATAATGATTTTTGCTTGTAAATGCCTTAAAATACATTGTTCCCTTAGGAGAAATTAAATTCTAGCCCTCTCATTGCAGTATTTTGCAATGGCGTAAATGAGTAATAGCCGCACCCCTTGTAACAAGCGTCCTATAAGTGCAGCGAAAAAGAGTTGGTAAAATGCTGATCAGGCCTGTTTGTTTCAAACAACACTTAACAATGCTCAGACAATTAAGAGTACCAAGACAATTATTACTTTGCTCACCCTGAAAACGTAGTGTCCTGGCAGTCACTCTGGTCCAATGGCTTTGATACCTTTTAAGCCAATGACTAGCATGTAGCCAGTAAAGTGACAGTAAAGTCATGATTTACAGACCAAGTCGGAAACCTTAAAAGCCACTGGATCAGCAGGACAACTATGCAACTAATATTTACAGAAGAGGCAACAAGGCACCCTCAACATTTTTCAGAAGTTTTCCTCTTTGATGCCAAGATAAACTGCTTGTTTGCAGTCACTTAAATGGTGGCATACTAAAATCAACGTGATGTTAATGGGTTAATGGTCAATAAGCAAAACAAATTCAGCAATATTTAATAGAATCCTTCAAGAGTAATAGTAGCCTACAGTTACTATTCTTCATCCCAACTCCTGAAACATGCCTGAGCGCCGAGCATGCCTAATAATTCCCACCACCCACTGCTTGTCTAAAACATGACTGTCACAAATTCAACCAGGGGTGAATGAAGACAGGGGGGCTTGCATCACTCAACCTTGCTCTCTTTTTCCTTACATCAGAAGATAGTTCATTTAAAATTTCAAGTGTGCAAGAGGTCATGGCATTTAAAAAATGTTAATAAAAACGTAAACAGGACAAAGAAGGGTTTCTCATTTAAATGGAACCTTTTCACAAAGAGTCAATCTGAAGGGTCGAAGTTGGAGTGGGCTGGACCTCTCAGATCTCATGGAGAATCCAGCGGAAAGACTTCCCCGTAACAGTTACTGCCTCCGTTCTCTATCCTACAACAGTAACAGTGCCCCCACTCCACAATAATGCAGATCAGGCTACTCAAGCACAAAAACAAACCACTTAAGCCCCGGACAGACAAACAATTTGCTGTCTTACCTATTCAGCATCTACAAAAATCAGAAATGTCAGCTTTGGGTGGACTGACCCTTTGACAACACAGATCCTAATAAGCAGAACCATAAATAAAAATGACTGATGATCACACCAGTCTTATTAGTGCCCATCAGTTCAAAGTAATAGAAAATATACACTATGGGTAATAAAATATTTAGTAAATAGATTTACCTTTTCTTCCAGCAACCACTTCTCTTGTTGAATTTCGGCTAATCTCTGGAAAAGGTCAGAAACTTCTTCATCTGACAGCTCAGCCGGTCTTTGAGGCTGGGACTGTGGACTTCCACTGTTAGACTAGAAAATACATCACAAAGTAGTCTATTATACTGATAAAGGGATCCCATATCCAAAGCAACCATGCAAGATCCCTCTTTCATTCTCCAGCATTGGCCAGGCTATGCATCTCCAATTACATATATTTAACAGAAAATTATCTTTAGAACAAGGCACTGCAGAGTAATTCATCCTCAAATTCACAGTAAAGCAAATAAGAGGAGCTCCAGTTTGGAAAAAAAATTAATAAAATAAATTAATAAAAGTCAGCAGCTACAAATACTGTAGCTGCCGACTCTTAAAATAAGGACATTTACCTGTCCAGGGATCCTTCAACGTCAGCACCCAGAGCCGATTCGTCAATTGGCTTTGAGTGTAAGCGTTGGCGGCGTAAGCAAGGAAAACTGGCAGGTAAGCCTTCGGCTTTACAGACAGTTTCCTACTGCGCATGCACAAGTCACGCTGTGCTTTCTGTGTGTGTCCCAGAAGGCAGCAGGGGGACAGAGGAGGAAACAAAATGTAAGGAGATTGCCGCATTGATCTTACCTGGAAGTGGAAGCAGGTACCTGTCAAAACCAGGTATCTGCTCCCCCCCAAAAAAGTGTCAAAATGAGCAGTTGAGGAGGATGCGAACAAGCGTAGCTTCCCCTTTTGGGGGAGGCGCCGCTTTAAGTTGGTCAAGTCAGCTTTCTTAACAACGCAGCTCCCCCTGTTCCCTCCTTCTTAGACTACCTGCTCTGCGTTTACATTAGAGATCAGAAATCCCAAAAGCTGACAAGTCACTGCCGGGAGGAGGGTGCAGGAGTAGCCTAGCTTTGACTAAGCACTGAAGCTACAGTGCGAAACGTTAGCTTTTTGTTCCAGTTTTGCTGTGGCATGTCTATTTTTGTGAATTATTTTAATTAAAGGAACGTTTTTTTGGAGTGCGGCTGTCCAAGTTCCTTTTGTATTTTTGCATGAGTAGCCAAGCTAGTTTAAGCTGGGCACACACAAATGATTTTTATCAAAAAGTTAGATTTAATAATGTTCCATTTCCTCAACTGGAAAAATCATCAACATGCTCCAAATCAGTTGTATTGCAAGCAACGGCAGCTCATTTTTAGTTCACAAATTTCAAAAGAAGGATGAAATCACAAGTTGCAGTATAATAAATCTCTAGAACTGTGGGCCATTACAGTAAATTGTTCATTAAACATACATACATACATACATACATTATAAACATGCAGAATAAAGGAAAACAAAATGGTACAAGGCTTATAAGCCAACATTGAAAGGCATATATTAAATGTATGTGGTAAATGACCAGTCATATATTATTTAACATACATGGGAAGTTTATAAATTTGCACTCAGAAGCAAGAATATGCTATGCAGCTGGCAGATGTCTGTTCTATGCAGGGCAGGGTAGTGCAGAGTGAACAGTGAAGGGATAAGGAGAGGGGTAGGGAGGTACCTGCTATCCTCCCCAGTTCCAAAAGGCTCTCTTCTAATCTGTGTGGCACCTATAGAACTGAAAAATACTCTCTCCCTGATCTCCTTTATGCTTTTGACATGTAAAAAAAACAGGCCAATGTGAGCTCTAAGGGCAGGATACAGGGGAAAAAAATTGCTTTTTTCTTCATACTTACCTGTAAAATTATTTTCTTTGAGTATATCATGGGACACAGAGTTAGGCTTATATTCATTACCTGCTGGGTTATACTTAAACGGACACTGGTCTTTAGACAGGAAGTGACCCCTATATAATCCTTCCCATACAGGAAGTTACCTCAGTTTTGTAGAAAGCACTGAATCCTCAAAAGAGGGGAGGTACCTCTGTGTCCCATGATGTACTCAAAGAAAATGATTTTACAGGTAAGTATGAAGAAAAAAAAACAAATTTTCTTTTTTTATACATCATGGGACACAGAGTTAGGCTAATATTCATTACCTACTGGAAAGTCCCAGAGCAATAGCCTTGAGGGGAGGGACCCTGCAAAACAATAACCAACAGAACTTATACAGCAGCCCCCTGCGCCCAAAAGCCGAATCCTCGGCTGCTTGAACACCCACTTGATAACATTTTGTGAACATTTGGACTGAAGACCAGGTTCCTACACCCCTGGTAGAATGAGCTCTCATCCTAAAGGGAGGATCTTACCATAGGCCTGCATGACCAATTGATGGACCCAATTGGCAATGGAATCTTTGAAAGCTGTCTGCCCCTTCTTGGGTCCTTTTGGTAAAGCAAAAAAGGAGTCTGATCCTTGGCTCTCCGCAGATCTAGACAAAAACCTTGACTGCCCGGACAATGTCCAAAGAATGCAGTCATCTATTTTCTGCCAAAAGAGACAGAGAAAAAAAGAAGGCAAAATAATGTCCTGATTTAAATGAAAGGCCGAGACCACTTTAGGCAAAAAGGATGGAATAGGTCATAACACGACTCTATCGTGGTAAAGGATCAAGTACGGTTCCCTGCATGAAGAGGCCAATGGAATTTCCTTAATAGGTTCAAATGGTTGTTTTTGTAACATAGACAGCACCAAGTTCAAGTCCCAAGGACACATAGGTGACCTAATAGGGGGAAGCAAATCAAATTTCTCCCTGCATAAAGGTTCGGACCAGTGAATGGGAGGCTAAAGGCCTTTGGAAGAATACCGATAGGGCCGAAAACCTGACCTCTGACTGTACTCAACACCAATTTGATTTCTACAGCTAGCTGTAGAAAAGAGAGAATTCTCCCAATCACGTATTTCTGAGGATAACATTCTCTTGCTTCACACCAAGCAATACAAGTCTTCCAGACTTTATAATAGATCTTCCTAGTGACCGCTTTTCTAGCATTCACTTGGGTAGACACTACTGATCCCGAGATACCGCAGTCCTTCAGCACTCTGGCTTCAATAGCCATGTTATCAAATTCAGAGACTGTAAATTGGGGTGGAATATAGGACCTTGACACAGTAGATCAGGGCAACGTGGAAGCACCCATGGCCCGTCTGTTGTCAGTCTCACAATCTATGGGAACCAGGGCCTTCTGGGCCAGGATGGTGCCACCAGAATGAGTGGAATCCCCTCTTTCCGAATGCTACTCAAAAAATATGGAAGGAGAGGGATCGGAGGGAAAGTATAAACCAGGGAGTACTGTCTCCATGCAACTATCAGAGCATCTGCTCCGCTTGCCGGAGGATCCCTTGTTCGGGATAGTATCTAGTATGTGGTTCACCTCCTTAAGAGCTGAACGACTCCTGGTGCCGCCTTGGTGGTTTATATAGGTCACTGCAGTAGCATTGTTGAACTGAACCCTGATAGGGCAGTCCTGATTCTTCACCCTTTAAGGCAGGTTCCTGCCACTTGAGGACCTTCAAGGACTGGGTACCCTTTTCATGTTTAGGGTCCACTCCTTTGGACCTATACAGCAGCCTGCAGGAATGCCTAAGCCCTGTGGTGTCCAGGATTCAACTTTGTAGGGTCCAGCTCCCGGAGGCCGCATTACAGGCAAAACCTTGCAGGATCTCGAGTCATCTTTGCAAGGCTTGGGTACCATTTATCTAAGCATAGAAAGCCTGTGTCAAATGGATCCGATCGGTCAAGCCCTTGTTTCATTTAAGAAAGTTTGTGGGACTAGAGACCTGAAGCTCACAAAACACATTGGTTTCCTCCTGTATTCCACCTCCAGCACAGACATTGAAACAGCACTTCTCCAAATATGGCATGATGCCTTTGAAGCAACAGACGAAGGAGAATCTTTTCTTCTGATACTGCTGGAACTTAGTGCTGCCTTTGACACAGTAGACCACAAAATGTTGCTAACTCACCTCACAGAAGTAGCCAGAGTTGCAGATTTGGATCTACCCTGGTTCACATCATTCCTGGAAAATCGATCCCAGACAGTGAAACTAGGACCCTTCACTTCGGAAGCATGTACCATTTCATGCGGAGTCCCTCAAAGATTCACCACTGTCGCCTGTACTATTCAACTTCCATCTCCGCCCACTCCTCAAAATTATCAGTAATCGGGACCTACTCTACCATTCCTACGCTGACGACACTCTTCGCTTTCACTTTACTTTCACATCAGCAACAAAAAAGACCAATACCATGGACTAGACAACTGGATGACGGAGAGTCACCTTAAACTTAATGGATCCAAAACAGAACTTCTGCTTCACGCAAACCGAAAGACAAATTCTAGGACGACATGGACGCCACCCCCCATTTTGGGACAAACCATCACCCCAAGCACCAAAGTCAAAAGTCTAGGAGTCACCTTTGACTCTGACATGACTATGGATGCACAATTAGGATCAATAGTCAGCGGATCTCACCATCTTCTCCGCCTGATAGTAGTGGTTGGAACAATTATCAACTCCAGGCTCGACTATGCAAACTCCCTCTACCTCAGACTCCCAAAATACCAGATTGCTCGTCTACAAGTCGTCCAGAACACGGCAGTAAGACTGGTAATGGGGAAAAACCCTGGGAATCAATCACTCCGTCCCTGAGGACCCTCCATTGGCTGGCCGTAAAGGACCGAGTCACATTTATGGCCCTCTGCCTGACTCACAAATGCCCCCCAAAATTTATGTAAGAAAATAAAATATCACAACCCCAATCGCGTTCTTCTATCAACCAACCAAAATCTACTTTAAATCCCCAAGGTCCGCTACAAGTCTAAAGGAGAACGATGATTCGCAGTCCAAGGACCTTGACTGTGGAACGCGTTACCAATTAAAATACGAACGGAAGAAAGTCATCAGGCCTTCAGAAAAAAACTCAAGACCCACCTATTCTGAAGGCTAAGGAAGAAAATGGATACCAAGCTCCTTGAGGCGATTCAGTTCGCATTTGTAGCGCTATACAAGTTATTCACTCACTCACTCAGACATTGGTTTCTCTCTTTTATCCCATCCCCAGCACACACAGTGGTTTCTCTCCTGTATCCCTTCACTAGAACAGACATTGGTTTCTCTCTTGTATCCCACCTCCAGCACAAACATTGGTTTAAAACACATTGTTTTTTCTCTTGTATCCCACCCCTAGCACACATTGTTTTCTCTCCTGTATTCCACTCCTAGCACACACATTGTTCTAGTGGAGGAATACAAGAGAGAAGCCAATGTGTTTGCTGGGTGTGGGATACAGGTGAGAAACCAATGTGTGTGCTAAGGGGGGGGGGGGGATACTGGAGAGAAAACAATGTGTGCTGGGAGTGGGATACAAGAGAGAAACCAATGTGTTTGCCAGGGGTAGGATACAGGAGAGAAACCAATGTGCGTGCTGGGGGTAGGATACGGGAGAGAAACCAATGTGCGTGCTGGGGGTGAGATATGGGAGAGAAACCAATGTGCGTGCTGGGGGTGGCATACAAGAGAGAAACAAATGTGTGTTCTGGGGGAGGGATACAGGAGAGAAACCAATGTGTGTTCTGGGAGAGAGATATAGAAGAGAAACCAATGTGTGTGCTAGTGGTGGTATACAGGAGAGAAACCAATGTGTGAGCTGGAGGTGGAATACAGGAGACCAATGTGTGTGCTGGAGGTGGAATACAGGAGACCAAAGTGTGTGTTGGAGGTCAAATACAGGAGACCAATGTGTGTGTTGGAGGTCGAATACAGGAGACCAATGTGTGTGTTGGAGGTCGAATACAGGAGACCAATGTGTGTGCTGGAGGTGGAATACAGGAGACCAATGTGTGTGCTGGAGGTGGAATACAGGAGACCAATGTGTGTGCTGGAGGTGGCATATAGGTGAGTGACTACTGTGTGCGCTATGCTTATTTAATGGAGAAGAGTCATACTGGTAGAGCAGAACTAGAGGCAGGATTCCCCAATAGGAAGACAAAAGGAACAATCTGGCTTTAGGACTATAAAGTATAGGACACGATTTTTGACTTATGATGTCCTGTATAAATTATACCTTATCAAACACACCGTTTGTGGCTAGGATACGTGCGGGCTCTTAAATCTATAAAGCTACCATTGCCTACCAAAAAAAAAAAATCTATTCAGAGTAGAGAACTAGTATATGCAGGGGGCGTGGTCTGGACATGCAGCAGTGAAAACGTGTTTGCCTGGAGCTCCGGCGCTGACATCGTTATTATTTTCTTTATTAACAAATTTCAGCATTCTTCACCTCTGAGACCATGCGGAAAAGGATGGGCAAGTCTCTCCCCAAGTCGGGTAAGGAGCAGATAATGCACAAGGCCAGGGAAACAGCCTCTCTTGATTTTGACGGTGCTCCCCTTTCGTTCTTCCCGGACCTCGCCAAGGAAACCTTGGACCGCCGCAGAGCCCTTCTGCCACTGATGGAGAAGCTCAGAGCTGCGTCCATCAATCCCTTTCCTATCGGCTCTCATAGCGAACCGGGATGGTAAGACTGCCACCAGAACTCCCAGGATGGCAAGACACCATCCCTATTCTACCCACGGCCGCTGACTCGCAGTGGCAGAAGGTCAGCCGCAGACGCCGTCCTGCCACCACAGAGGCCTCTCCACAATTAGACTGAGCTTCATGAGGAGTGTTCCGGTTCTTCCCGCAACGGGTTTCTTTACCTCCCTCAGTTAAGTTTTTTTTTTGGTTACTTTCACTATGTTTGCGGCCTCCCTTGCCCTCCACGCTTGAACCCTCTGTTTCAGGAGTTGCCGCCTCCAGTGCTGGGGTAGACTGCTCAATATTCCTTTTTCATCTCTATAGTCCAGGGGTGCTACCATATTATGTTTTGTTAACTTTTTTTTTGTTCTACATTGTGTGCTGCTAGGTGTCGGCGCCGGGGCGACATGGCAACGATCGCGCCGTTTTGGGTGGTTGTTGTCAGCTGCCTACGTCTACGATTTCCCCCTATATGGGGCCTCGTGTGGTCTTGCGTTCATATGCTCCTTCCCTGGCCGGGGTGGGGTGGGTTGCGTGTGGGTGCCGGAGTGCCCGTGTTGCACGGCAGACTTATGCATGCAAATAGTCGTTCCCACCAGGGGGACATGTTACTGTTTGATAGTGATGTTGTTTGTTGTTTTCTCTCTCTTCCTTTTTTATTTTTCTTTCCCCCCCCCCCCCCCCCCCGCGGTCCCCATTTCCTTCCCCCGCCTCAGGCTCAGTTCCTTAACGGTTCGTAGTCATGAGCTTCTTCTGTCGACCTCAATGGCCACGCTGAATTTCGTATCCCTCAATGCCCCAGGTAAGAGACATAATTTATATCGAGAGCTGGGTCACCTGCGGAGTGATATTGTCCTCTTGCAGGAGACCCACCTTACGCACACTACCTCAGTGAGACTCTTCTCCCCACAATACCCTGTTTGGTATTATAGCCTGTCGGATGTTCATAAAGCAAAGGGCGTGGCCATTGGGTTCCGCAGGCATACCTCTTTTACATTAGACTCTATGCTTTCTGATAGTCTGGGTCGCTTCTTGTTTCTGCGAGGTAGCCTGGGTAGTATGCCTTGTACCATCGCGACTTTGTATGCCCCCAACCATGCCCAGGCCACCTTTATTGCCTCTGCCCTTACAAAACTAAGGGATTTTGCCCATGGGTGCATTCTTCTAGCTGGAGCCCCACTGGAACCGCCCCTCGACACGTCTCTGGGACGCTCCTATATCTCGCAGAGGCGTTTGTCATTTCTGCGTAAGGGTCTACATGAAACTCAAATGGTAGATGTGTGGAGGGTTATGCACCCCCGGGTAAAAGACTATACTCATTTCTTCCATCTGCATAATTCTTACTCCAGAATAGATTTTTTTTTTATTGACCATCATCACCTTTCCCTCCCTGTAGCTTCAAATATTGTTACCTCCCCTATCTCAGACCATGCCCTGATTACTCTGACTCTGAATTTTCCCTCCTTACCCTGTAGAGCCACTAATTGGAAACTTAAAGCGGATGGTTCACAAAACGAAAAATATTAAAAGCCAGCAGCAACAAATACTGCAGCTGCTGACTTTTAATATTAGGACACTTACCTGTCCTGGAGTCCAGCGCCGTCCGCAGCATCGTCTCTCTGCTGTTCCCCGCTCCATCCACGGTGAGGGAACCAGGAAGTGAAGCGCTGCGGCTTCACTGCCCGGTTCCCTACGGCGCATGCGCGAGTCGCGCTGCGCCCGCCGATTGGCTCCAGCTGTGTGCTGGGAGCCGAGTGTTCCCAGCACACAACGGGGGACGGACAGGATGTGATGAAATGCCCGTCTTTTGCCCGTGAATGCTGGGCCGGAAGTGGGTGCAGATACCTGTCTATCTGCACCCCCCTCCCCCCTGAAAGGTGTCAATTGCGACACCGGAGGGGGGGAGTGTTCGGATCAGCGGATCTTCACTTTAGGGTGGAGATCCGCTTTAACGATCTTTTACTTTCTGAGGAAATTGACAGGAAGCTGCTCACTGAAGACTTGAGGCGATGCTTTGAGGAAAATGTACAACCGGATGTTACGCCGGGTACTCTTTGGGAGGCCCACAAGGCCTTCATGCGAGGGAAGCTCATCGAGGTTCTAGAAAGAAAAAAATAACGTACCCGTCAGTAGATAGCTTTAAGCCGTGACATTGAGGCCTTGGAGCGGCAACAAAGAGGGTCTATAACACTCGGTCCTTCAGGCCCTGACCCAGAAGAGAGAGGAGCTGAAAGCCCTCTTTTATTTGGAGCAGAAGCAATGCTTTCGTATAGTAGCTCAATGCTTGCACGAATGGGGTAATAAGCCAGGATGTCTTTTGGCCCGTTCTCTGCAACAGAAAAAATCAGCAGCCTTCATAGCCAAAATAAAGACTCCCTTGGTTTCTTTGGTCCACTGGACATCTGCTATAGCCAAAGAATTTCGTACATTTTATCAACAGTTGTATCATGTCCGCAACACAGAGGTGGAGAGGGACGCTAGGTCCCAACGCATCCTTGATTAACTGTCTCAATCCAACTTGCCCAGTCTTTCCGCTGACACACTGTCCACTCTGGATGGAGAGTTTACTGCCTCTGAGCTGTGGGTTGCTTTAACCACTTGCCGACCAGCCGCCGCAGTAATACGGCGGCAGGTCGGCACTCCTGCGCGAGAGCCCTTAGCTCTACGTCGCGCCTTTCGCGGCCACTAGTCCCGTGCGTGTGCCCGGCGGGCACGATCGCCGCCGGGCACACGCGATCGCTCGTTACAGAGCGGGGAACGGGAGCTATGTGTGAAAACACACAGCGCTCGTTCCTGTCAGCGGGGGAAACGCTGATTTTCTGTTCATACAATGTATGAACAGAAGATCAGTGATTCCCCCTAGTAAGTCCACCCCCCCATACAGTTAGAACACAAATAGGAACACACTTAACCCCTTCCCCGCCCCCTAGTGTTAACCCCTTCACTGTCAATGGCATTTTTATAGTAATCCAATGCATTTTTATAGCATTGATCGCTAAAAAAATGCCAATGGTCCCAAAAATGTGTCAAAAGTGTCCGAAGTGTCCGCCATAATATCGCAGTACCGAAAAAAAACGCTGATCGCCGCCATTACTAGTAAAAAAATAAATAATAATAAAAATGCCATAAAACTACCCCCTATTTTGTAAACGCTATAACTTTTGCGCAAACCAATCAATAAACGCTAATTGCGATTTTTTTTTACGAAAAATATGTAGAAGAATACGTATCGGCCTAAACTGAGGAAAAAATATTTTTTTTTATATATTTTTGGGGGATATTTATTATAGCAAAATGTAAAAAATATTGCATTTTTTTCAAAATAGTCGCTCTGTTTTTGTTTATAGCGCAAAAAATAAAAACCGCAGAGATGATCAAATACCACCAAAAGAAAGCTCTATTTGTGGGGAAAAAAGGACGCCAATTTTGTTTGGGAGCCACGTCGCACGACCGCGCAATTGTCAGTTAAAGCGACGCAGTGCCGAATCGCAAAAAGTGCTCTGGTCTTTGGACAGCAATATGGTCCGGGGGCTAAAGTGGTTAAAGGCCATGGCTAATGGTAAGGCCCCCGGTCCCGATGGCTTCACGGCGTTGTATTATAGGTCCTTTACAGATCTTTTAATCCCGCGCCTGACTAACTATGCAAACGCAGTTTCGGGGGATGGTCCTCTCCGTCCCAAAACCCTCCATGCACACATCACTGCCATTCCTAAGCCTGGCAAGGACCCCTGCAATTGTGGGAGTTACCGTCCCATTTCCCTATTAAATCTTGATGACAAGTTATATGCAAAAGTTATTGCGAACAGACTCCTTCCTCTCCTTCCGCAATGGGTTTCCAGTGATCAAACAGGATTTATCCCCAGTAGGGAGGCGCGTGAGAATTCCCTTCGCACCCTCTTATTAATATCCCATGTTAGGCTGTTCTCCCAGCCCACCCTTCTGTTGTCCACGGACGCAGAGAAAGCATTTGATAGGGTGGACTGGGAGTACCCGATGGCTACGCTTTCTCATTTTGGTATTGGCCCCTCCCTTCTTTCCCAGATTTCAGCTCTGTACGCATCACCCACTGCCCAACTCAGTATAAATGTCACTTTGTGGGTCGTGCTACTTCATTGTACAGACAAACCAGTTAGATCATATAATAAATCTCTGACCCCTCATCTATTGAATGCAGCAAAATCCCTCATTCCCAGATTTTGGAAACAGAAAAGGTGGACCATACTTATTACATGGAGGATCTTACACATTCCCTTAATGCTTCGGCGGATTTATCACGTAAAATATGGTCTGACTGGTTTGCCTTTAAATTCACTTCTGCCTATGCAGAAATTATGTCTCATTCTATTTGAATTTGTTATTCTAATAATAAATCGGATATGTCATTTGTGATTGGAGAGTGTTCTGAGGGGGGAACCCCTTCCCTTCTGTCCCCCACCCATCCCCCCCTATCTATCCCGTCTTACTTTCTCTCTTTGTTTTTTCTGTTCCTATGTCTTCTTCTTTAGGGGACAGTCGTGATATTGCCATTTAAGTATGTTTCTTAGGTGTTGATACGATTGCATTATTCTCATTGAATGGACCCTATTGGGTGACTAAGTTTTGTGCTCCTCTGTGCTCCTGTCCATTTTTATTTCTGGTCCTGGCGTCTGCGTACAACTTATGGGTAATACTGTCTTTGTTCACCCGGTGTAACGTGAGTTTGTGCGACAGTCACTGTTCCTTTCCTTTTTATGTTTTTTTATGTTTCTTAATAAAAACGTATTGAACAAAAAAAAAAAAAAAATAGTATATGCAATGTCATCTTAACAAATAAATAGGAAAGTGATACATACAAATAAAAATAAATAAATCTTACAATGAACTTTATTTCCTTGTATGGGTACATTCAAGAGAACCTGTCATTTCTGAAATATTTTATTCATCCATCAGCTGCGACACTTTAGAGCTGCTGTCAGTAAGACTGACACCTGGCTCGGGTCATTTATTTTACACTACTCTTGCACACAGTAATCCTGACTCTCAGCTGAGAATCAGATGAACTGTAGGTATAGAAAGAGTTGGCTCTAAAAAGCGATTTTGGGTAAAACATTGAAACAAAATTTTAAAGTGACAGAAAATATTTAAAATGAGAAGTATCCGCATATTACCTTATTGCTACTGGGCGCTGTGTTTTCTTTCATCATCTCTCGGTAGCTGAAGGACGAGACACTGCTGCTGTCGCCCGTTTGCGTCCGACTGGGGGAACTTATCTCCGCCAATACTAGATCCTCCAAACCTAAGCAAAAAATTACCAATTAGAAACACTTTGGACAACCATGCACAAATAAGCAGCCATCAACAATATCTGACCTCCAATCACATGATGGATATAGAAGTTTAGGACACATTCTTTCTGTTTTTATTACTCTGCTTTTAGGGCTCATTCACACCAGCAAATATGAGTAAGGTGCACATAATGCACGTGCACTGGTGAGTGTTGTGAATATGCCCTCCATTGCTAAAAACGTTTTTTTAACTTCTCTTTTTACTTCTTTGCACTGCAGTGTGTCGTGTTGCATTTCAGAACGTGCTGAACATGTTCTTTTGTTTTTCCAGTGCACACCAATGCAGCACAATAGAATGAACTGAAGAAATAGGACATAAGGAAAATTGCCTTGTCTAGGTGCTGGGAAATGTTGCCTAACATGGCTGGTGTAAACAAGCCTTTAATGATCAAGATTATCCACAAAGGTTGTTTGGAGCCCAACTCCTGCCAAAACAGAGTAGGGGTGAGATGGACCCTTTGTTACTTTTTATCTCTTGGGTATGTTTCTCTGGGGGAGATTTCCTCTCACTTCTTGAATGAACAGGAAGTAATGGGCAATCTCTTCATGAGGCTCGCTTCACAGTAATGCATTTTTTTATGCATTTTGCAGAAATGCAGGGAAATTTTTTAACATGGTTTTCTATGGAACATGTTCACATCAATGCTTTTTTGTACCTCTGCATTTTTGGAAAGGGTCAGGGACTTTTTTTTTCCAGCAAAAAGCAGCGTTTTGCATGTAATAGAATTCAATGGAATGCAAGTACCGCGTTTTTACTGCGATTTGGCATTTTTTTTAACCTGTTTATAGCTGGTTGTTAAAGGGAATGTAAAAAAATAAAAATTGATGGCAAAAAAAAAAAAACGCAAAACACAAATTGTGGTAAAATCGTGGTAAAAACGTCAAAAAACGCAGCACGCACCGCAAAAATGCTCAAAAGCAACATGCATAGGTGTGAATCGAGCCTTAGGCACACAAGCTGCAATAAAAACACATTTTCAGAACAATGATAAAGGATTAGAACCTCTGACAGGTTATTATTAATGATTGGGTCACCCTGTCCCTAAAACTACAGATTTCCTAATTTCTAGGCCAGCTGTCACAAGGAAAGGAAATTAGGTAAAATCTTCCTGAAGGGATTCACAGACCGCAAAAAAAAGGATTTTTAATAACAGCTTACCTGTAAAATCCTTTTCTTGGAGTACATCACGGGACACAGAGCGCATAGTCATTACATATGGGTTATATGGGTACCTTCAGGTGTGGACACTGGTGTAATCAACTTCACAGGAAGTTCCTCCCTATATAACCCCCTCCCACTGAGAGTGCTTCAGTTTTGTAGCAAGCAATTTCTCCGAGGTTACACAATGTTCCCCAAAAGAGGGGTGGGAGCTCTGTGTCCCGTGATGTACTTCAAGAAAAGGATTTTACAGGTAAGCTGTTATTAAAAATCCTTTTTTCTTTATCGTACATCACGGGACACAGAGCGCATAGCCATTACATATTGAATGTCTCAAAGCAATGCTCCATGAAGGGAGGGAGACCGTAAGGCCAAAAATAGCCAAACAAAAAACATTATCAGGAGGTAAAATAGCTCCACCAACAGAAAAAAAGGGGGCGTGAACCGGGCCAAAGGATTCTATACTGCTGCCCGTAGGACCGCCTGCCCAAATGCTGCGTCCGTAGCCTTTGTGACGTCCAACTTATAAAATTTAGTAAACGTATGTACGGAAGACCAGGTTGCCGCTTTGCAAACCTGTGCCATAGAGATCTGATGGTGTGCCGCCCAAGAGGCACTCATGGCCCTCGTAGAATGGGCTTTAACTGATAAGGGAGGTGGAACGCGCTTCAGACCATAGGCCTGAAAAATCAGCTGCTTAATCCACCTAGCCAAGGAAGACTTGGCAGCCGGCTGACCCTTCTTGGGGCCATCCGGAAGAACGAAAAGCACATCTGTTTTCCGAATCTTCTCTGTAGCCTTGAGATAAACCCTCATGGCTCGGACCACGTCCAAAGTATGAAGCAGTCTTTCCTCTCTGGACTGGGGAGTAGGAAAGAAGGATGGTAGGACTAGGTCCTGATTCAAGTGAAAACTGGATATGACCTTAGGAAGGAAAGAAGGTTGAGGCCGCAGAACCACTCTGTCCTTATGCAGAATCAGGTACGGTTCCCTGCAAGACAAGGCTGCCAGCTCGGAGACCCTTCTGGCCGAAGCCATAGCCACCAAGAAAACCAACTTTCGGGTTAGCAGCACAAGAGGGATTTCTGTCAGAGGTTCAAACGGCTGCCTTTGTAAAGCTGACAAGACCAGATTTAAATTCCAGGGGCAGAGGGGAGCTCTAATAGGGGGATTCACATGCAAGACCCCCTGCAAGAAGGTTTTCACAAGCGAATGCGTGGCCAAAGGCCTTTGAAACCATATCGATAAGGCAGACACCTGCCCCTTTAGAGTACTAAGAGCCAACCCCTTGTCAACGCCAACCTGGAGGAATCGCAAGATCCTGTCAATAAAAAACTTGCGAGGATGCCCTCCTTGAGACTCGCACCACTACACATAGGTCCTCCAGACTCTGTAATAGATATTTCTAGAGACTGGCTTTCTAGCCTGAATTAACGTAGATATGACCTGGGCTGAGAGGCCTCTGCCCTTAAGAATTAGGGATTCAGCCGCCAAGCCATCAAATTTAGCTGCTGTGAAGCAGGGTGGTAGATCGGGCCCTGAGACAGCAGATCTGGGCGCAGGGGGAGTGGCCACGGTGCCCCTACTGACATCCTCACGATGAGTGCGTACCAAGCCCTTCTGGGCCAGGCTGGGGCCACCAGGATCACCGGCCTGCGCTCCACCCTGATCCTTCGTAGAAGGCGGGGAATCATCTGTAGTGGAGGGAACGCATACAGGAGAGAAAACTGGTGCCAGGGGCAAACCAACGCATCGGTCCCGTAGGCCGAGGGGTCCCTGGCTCGGGATACGAATTTGTCCAATTTCTTGTTGAATCTTGTTGCCATGATGTCCACATCGGGAACTCCGAATCTTTGGCAAATCTCTTGGAATACCTGGGGGTGAAGAGACCACTCTCCCGGGAGTAACTGTTGACGACTCAAAAAATCTGCTTGAGAATTGTCTATCCCTGGGATGAACACTGCTGAGATGCAGGGTACATGGGCTTCGGCCCATGAGAAAATCAGGTTTACTTCCCTTTGAGCCGCTAGGCTCCTTGTGCCCCCCTGGTGGTTTATGTATGCCACCGCCGTGGCATTGTCGGACTGTATCCTTACTGGCAGACCCTGCAGGGGGAGAGTCCAGGCGACCAGGGCCAACCGAGCAGCTCTGATCTCTAGGACATTGATGGGAAGCAGACTTTCTGCCTCTGACCACTGTCCCTGCTGGGTCCGTTTTCCTAAGATTGCCCCCCAACCTGTTAGGCTGGCATCTGTGGTTACTATTTTCCACGTGATGGGGCAAAAGGTTTTCCCTTTTGACAATTTTTGAGGGACCAGCCACCAGTACAGGCTGCGCCTGACTCCTGGGGAAAGACCTAATGGACGGTCTAATGCCTGTATGGACCTGTTCCAAGCAGAGAGAATAGCTGCCTGGAGAACTCTGGTATGGATCTGGGCATAGGGCACTGCTTCAAAGGCGGCTACCATCTTTCCCAGCAGTCGCATGCATAGGCGAATAGTCGGCCTCTTTTTGCCTAGGACTATTTGAATTGTTTGAGTCAATGACCTGATCTTTTCTTGAGGTAAAAATATCCTCTGGCATTCTGTATCTAACCGAAGGCCTAGATATTCCAACTGTCTTGTGGGTTGCAACCTCGATTTTCCTTGGTTCACAACCCACCCGAATTCTTGTAGATGCCGAACTGTGCGGACTACTGCATGATTGAGGTTGGAAGCTGATCTGTCGATAACCAGGAGATCGTCCAGGTATGCCAGGACCAAAATGCCTTCTGTCCTTAGGACGGCTAGCACCGGGGCTAACACCTTTGTGAATACCCGCGGAGCTGTTGCCAACCCGAAAGGGAGGGCTACGAACTGGAAATGACTTTGATCTATCATAAAACGAAGAAACTTGTGATGTGCTGGGTAGATCGGCACATGCAGATATGCATCCTTTATGTCTATAGATGCTAGAAAGTCGCCTTGATGCAGGCTGGCTGTCACTGAACGTATGGAATCCATACGAAAGGTCTGAATCTTTAGAAAGCGATTTAGGCGTTTGAGGTCTAGGATAGGCCTGACGTCGCCATTGGGTTTTGGTATAATAAAAAGGTTGGAGTAGAATCCCAGACCCCTTTCTTGGGTTGGTACTTCTACAATTACTCCTTGGAGCAAGAGGCGATCCAACGCCTTTACGAGAGAGGCCCTTTTAACGGGTCGCTTGGAAGACTTGACCCCTGAAAATGAGGAGGGGGGATTTCTCGAAACTCTAGTTTGTAGCCTGTGGCTACCACGGACCGAACCCAAGAGTCGGGAATTCTGGCCTTCCAGACTTCGGAGAAAAACTGAAGTCTTCCCCCCACCCAAGAGAGTGGGGGCGCCCCTTCATGAATCTGACTTGATGACTGGTTTAGCTGGCTTGCGAGACCAGGGCCTCTTGTTTGCCGCGGCTTGTCCCTGTGGGCGGCTATTAACTGCTGAACGCCCGGGAGGCCGTCGATACTGACGGGAAGTCGAAGGGGCCGAGCCTGCAAAGGCCTGTCGTTTAAACGCGGGCCCACGCGGTCTTTTCTTGACCGGTAAGGAAGAACTTTTACCACTTGATATGGTTTGGATATATTTATCTAGGTCTTCACCGAATAGTCTTCCCCCATGAAAGGGAAACCCTGCTAAAAGCTTTTTGCAGGGTGCCTCTGCTGACCAGTTCTTTAGCCACAAAAGACGACGCATGTGAACCACCAGCAGAGATAAACGGGATGCCTGTTGGATGGAGTCCTTAATAGCATCTACTGCAAAGCAGAGAGCCCTAGGGAAATCTGCTAATTCACGAGTTTGCTGAGCCGGCATGTCCTTTAACCACTTAAAGACCCCCGCACGTACATATACGGCCACAACATGGCTCGTACAGGCACAAGGGCGTAAATTTACGTCCCCGCCTGAGTGCGGTTCAGGGGTCCCATCGGGACCCCCTCCGCGGCGTGCGGGGGTCTCCCTACCTCTGGGAGCGATCCGGGATCTGCGGGCGGATGTCCGTGTTTTCCGCCCCCCCCGCGATCGCTCCCAGCCAATGGGAGCGCGCTCCCAGCCTGTCACTTCCTCCTCCTGTGTTTACACAGGAAGGAGGAAATGATGTATTCTCTCATCGCAGCGCTGTTTCCCAGCGCTGCTGATGAGAGAAGACATGACAAGTAAGTGTGCACCAACACAACACTGACACACACTCACACAGGCATATTAACCCCTTGTGATCGCCCCCCCCCACCCCCCTGTCACAGTGTTACTGAATGCAGTGATTTAATCACTGCATTTAGTGTCAGTGTGACAGGCACTGTAAAAAACAGTTAGTGTTAGGTTCAGGATAGCCCCCCACCCCCCCTAATAAAGTTTTAACCCCCTGATCACCGCCCTAGTTAACCCTTTCACTCCCTATTGCCAGCGTCACTAAGCGATCATTTTTCTGATCGCTGTATTAGTGTCGCTGTTCCCGCTAGGTAGCTATTTTTTTTTATTGCGATTTTTTTTTTTACTAAAGACATGTGGCTAAATAAATTTTGGCCTAAATGTTTGACTAAAATTTAGTTTATTTGATTTTTTTTTAACAAAAAGTAAAAAATAGTGTTTTTTTTTTCAAAAATGTCGCTCTATTTTTGTATATAGCGCAAAAAATAAAAATCGCAGAGGTGATCAAATACCACCAAAAGAAAGCTCTATTTGTGGGAAGAAAAGGACGCAAATTTTGTTTGGGAGCCACGTCGCACGACCGCGCAATTGTCTGTTAAAGCGACGCAGTGCCGAATCGCAAAAACACCTTGGGTCATTTACCAGCGTATTGGTCCGGGTCTTAAGTGGTTAATATCTGTTTTGCCTGATCCTTTAAGGCCTGACAAAAATGGCTGCCACCGCTGGCTGAACCATGGCACCTACTGTGGTGAAAGAAGCCTTCAGTAGGGTCTCTAATTTTTTGTCGACCGGATCCTTGAACATCTGGACATTTTCAACCGGACAGGTCAGGGATTTATTCACGCAGGAAATGGCCGTGTCCACTGTGGGGAGTGCCCATTTCTTTAAAAATTCCTCTTCCATAGGATAGAGAATAGAGAACCTCTTAGGAGGGATAAAGATCCTATCAGGTCGAGCCCAATCCTGGTAAATCACGCTCCGCAGAAGGGGGTGAATCGGAAAAGACACACAAGTTAATGGAGCCTTTAAAGAACCCAATGAGGATACCACAGGGGCTACTAGTTCTGGCACTGGAAGTTTAAAAGCAGTGCGAACCATATCGGTCAAAGACTGGATCCACAGGCTCTCTGCTTGAGAGGCCGAAAAATATTCATCTACAGTGGAACCCTCCATGTCTGAACCGTCGGGACTTGGGTCTGCTTGATCCCCTTGTGGGTCCCGTTCCTCCGAAGAGGAGACCTCCGCATCTGAAAACACCAAACTAGGTGAGGGGGATCTAGCCCGTTTGCTACTTGGCAAAGGGCGGGCAAACAAAGCAGTTAACCTTTTCTCTAGCCCACCCAGGGTGGTCGCTAGCATTTCTTCCGTTACGTAAACGGGAATGGGTGGATCGGGGGCCGCCTCTGCCCCCAGCACCCCCAATGGCTCTTGTACTATGCTACTCGGTGGTCTAACTGGTGAGGGTGGGGCCGTTGAAGCCTGGCCCAAATCCTCTGACCCCGATGGAGACCCCTTTTGTTTCTTGGCACCTTTTGCAGTCTTGGCTGGTCCTGATCCCTTTGGAGCCATTGCACAACCTTGAGTCACCCCTATAGCCAACACCTGACTGTTGTAGCTAGGAGTAATTAATATGAGAACAGGCTGAGGAAAATGAAAAATTTTGTATATATATATATATATATATATATATATATATATATTTTTTTTTTTTTCCCCCACAAAAAAATTATTATTATTTTTTTTTTTTACCCGCCTGGGAGGTGGCAATACTGAGGAAAACCTGTGAGTATTGCAACACCAATGCCCGTTAGCCGGAGTCCAAGGTTGACTCAGATACTGCTGGATCTAAGGCTGAGTCCCTTTAAGCAAAAAAAAACTTTTTTTTTTTCTCTGGTCAATAGTGGAACTAAGTCCTAGACCTGAAGATCCACAAACCGCCACTGGGTGTCACTGTGGCCAAAAGACCCAGCTGCGCGCTCTGTGTCCTTCTTCCTCTGCTTCCAGGAGGGAAAAGACCAGCCAGAGAGAAACGTTTTACTTTTAACTGACCCTGACGCTGCTGGCCCGCCCCCCCAACGCACGCCGACGCTATAAAAGGCGGCGTGCACGCGCCCACGCACGCGCACCCCCCCCCCCCACGCTGAAACAACATGGAGGAAGCAGAGAGCAGAGGAAAAGCATGGACCAGCGCCAGCAGCACCAACAGACACCAGGTAAGCACTAATCCTTACTGTAGTGCACACAGAGAGGAAGCTGTCCCCATAGGCTTCCTAAGAAACAGGGGTTTTCACCAGCAATTCCCTCTTTATAGTAACGTGGGGCTGCAGTATCAATGCTAACAGGCAGACCTGGGGTGAGTAGCAAATATATATCTTAAACAAGTATACATATATCTACATGTTATCTGGGTAAACATTAGTACATCCCATCCTGCCTCAAAAGACATAGTGGAGATAGTGGCTGATGCACAAGCATACCATTAGCCAACCCAGAACCCCCAGGGGGATACCTACTGTCGAACCAAGTCCCGCAGGTTCCCTCTTACCTGCTCCACGCCGCAGGGTATTGCAAACTGCAAGAGGCCCAATCTTCTCCCATCTCCGTGGGTATTGTCTCGGACCTTCAGGGATCGGGGTCCTATGTTTAAGGAACCCACACCCCTGGACCTATATAGCATCCTGGCATCAGTAGCGTTTAGTCCTGGGAGAGACCAAGGCACTGGAGCCCAGAATCCAGCCCTCCAAGGAGAGGCATTATAGGCAACACCCCACGCAGGCAGGGCCCGGGTACCGTACTCCTTGGCTTTGAAGCACTTCGGACGGATCCGGCTAGCTATCCTGGGTCCCGAGACCTCCGAGGGACAGCTAGACGTGACCAACACCTAAGACACTGGCGAAAAAACTGAAGCACTCTCAGTGGGAGGGGGTTATATAGGGAGGAACTTCCTGTGAAGTTGATTACACCAGTGTCCACACCTGAAGGTACCCATATAACCCATATGTAATGGCTATGCGCTCTGTGTCCCGTGATGTACGATAAAGAAATAAACATTTACTTTAACCTAGTCTATCACAAACAAAAGTTTTGGCTGGAACTGGGCTTTAATCAGTTACATCGTAAAATAGATCTGCAGTGCTGAGGGATCGCATAGACTACTCACTTAGAATGCTTTCACACTGTAGTGCATATCATTTCACACTGCAGCACTTTTAAAACACATATTGCATTTTACATGTGTTGCATTACAGCCCATCTGCGTGAATAGCTGGTTGTTAAGGACACTGTCGGGTGTTGGTTTTCAAGGACGCCGGCAGGTGGTTGTTAAGGATCCAGAACCAGTGAGAAGGCCTCCCCCTCAGTGGTCAGTAGGAGTGATGATACTCCTGGAGGGGAGGAGGCGGAAAGACAGAGGGTGGGTGGGTAAGCCTGGAGCAACAGCTGTGAGGGGAGAAGAGAAAGGGACGGCTGGACCAGAGGAGCTGGATCAACAGATTGTGCCCATGCTACCCTGGCAGAAGATTGGGGAGGGTGCATTGTTTTTAACCTATCTGCTGATTGCTTAGGAGGCCAGCATGTGCTGGCTCCTTAACAATCAGCTACGCATTGGTTGTTAAGGATGCTGGCGGGTGCCAGATCCCTAAGAACCAGCAAAAACGCACCTAAAAATGTACCATAGGTGTTTTTGGAGCATTTTTGTGGCGGTTCACATTGGCTTTAATGGATGGTGCATCTTTGCTCTCCAAAGATGCAGCATGCAGAGCTTTTCAAACTGCAGCGCAAATGCAGCAAAGGATTTATAGGAAATCATTTTATTGCACTTTTGTCCTGCTGGAAAGGTGCACAGTAGATTTTTCTCGGCAGTTGTAAACACTGCCTGCTCAAACCATGTGCTACCAGCAGCGGCTGTGTGATTTTGTACTCATCCAAATCATAGGCATAGCATAAGGGGTTGCAGGGGTTCACAATCACAAACCCCACCTCTACCTCCAGGTGGCCTCTGCAGCTTCCCCATCATATTATCATATCCTCCACAAAGTCCAGCTCCGATCTGCCCTAGGGCCCCACAGCCATGCTCCAGTACTGGGCTTCCACTTTGCCTTCCACAGTCCACAACCCTCAGTTCTCATTGGCTGGGGAGAAGCTGTGAGCCATTTCCTGAATTGAGAGGAACACGGGGAGAGAACAGCACAGAATGGGGAAGTATATGTGCCGTGTGCTGGCAACATGGAATGGTAACCAAGCTCAGTGAGTTAAGAGGAGTGTGCCATCCTGTAGCCATGAAGGGACCAATGTCACTGGTGATGTAAGACATTGCATAGTGTCTCCTAGTCACCAGCTCTGTACCCGCCACCCAGGGATGTCTGCTTACCCCACTTCCCTGACAACTGGGGAAAAGACACACCTCCGGGAAGTGACCTTCCCCCAACACTGACAGAGAAACCTTCAGAAATTGCTGAAATAAATTCCTTAACATCCCCTGAGGGGCTACAGGCTCCATATTGTGTCATATGGCCTTGCCCCCCCAGATCTAAGTTGTGCATCCCCCCAAAGCCCCCTGACCACCCCCTCCACCCTGGATGCTTTACCTGGCTGCTGAGCACCTTTCCCATTATGGCACTCTATACTGCTCCTCCTCTTTTGCAGGGCTGAAATCACATTCCTTTACAACACAGCCAGTCAGCCACGATCTGCACAGTGTGTATCTGCCTACTGCAACTACATTGCTGTTCCGAACAGAGAATTTCACAGGTCAGAATGACAACATTAAAGCCAGATACACTCTGTGAAGGCTGACATACAGTGTGTAATGGATTGTGTTTTCTTGACATGTGCAATTTGCTTCGTTCCTAATTTATTTAATGAATTTCAACAAATTTGTTAATTTGGAAATATCTGAATTAACGAAAACAAACTGTTTAACTGTTAAATTATAGGCATTGGAATTTGCTTTCAAATTTGGCTGTTAGTGAACTTAAGGAATACAAATTTATCTGAAGTTACAAAGTATCCGAAGTAACGAATGAAACAAAACAAATTAATAATAAACAATTAGTAATGTATTTTTTTTTATTATTTCATTCCATTTGTTAAGATGCTGCATTCATTATTTTGAATAACTTATACATTTGGATAAATTTGTATTCGTTATGTTCACCAATAGCCAAATTTGAAAAGAAAATTTCAATACCTATAATTTAATAGTTGTTATTAGTTAGTTATCCTTTCCAATTTACGAATCGCGATCATAACGAATGACCAGGAAAACGAAAAAAAAAAAAAAAAATATGAATGAGATGAAAACGAATGAATTTTTCGGCAGTGCACATGTCTAGTGATTTCAGCCCTGTGAATTGTGCGGAGGAGGCGCTGTAAACAGTGCTGGGATCGGAAAGGAGCTCTGCCAAGTGACCTGCCAGGGGACCCTGTCCTGATGCAAGGAGGAACTCTGGAAACTCAAAACTCTTAAGCCACTTTGAATATCTTGGCGTGCGGTGGGTGTATCAGCAGGCACAGTAGAAGTGGTGGGTGGTAGTGGGGGGGCCCAGGATAACTTTTGATTCAGGGCCCACAAGCTTCAAGCTAGGCCACTGATCCAAGTGGTTACATGAAAACAGAGTCTCCATCTGCACACTGTGGAGTTCTAGCCACAGTTGCTCAACCAATTCGGATGCGCCCATAGCACAGAGTCTTGCTGCGCTCAGGGGTAGTGTTTAACATGAACGTGGACTTATTCACACAGAAAAAAAAAACACCTTCTAACTTTTGCCCAGGACAGCTTTTGAAAGAGTGCTGAACAAATTAAACCTCTTACATGTTTGTCAATTTATTCTCAAGGTAGAAAGATACGGGTTATACTCCCCCCCCCCCCCCTGTATTGGAATCATATCACACCCTTGTGATCTGATTCCTGTCCAAATCCACAGTTCGCACTGTGATCTGAGAACCGATCTGGGGGTGTCATTAACATTGGATTGACAACCGCAGCAGTTCGCAGAGGGCTGTGTGAACTACCTGTGGGAGTAATGCAATGCAGGAAGCGGCGCTGGATTTATACTGGTTCACACATCACTATAGTGTGAACCCAGGATCAAGGATCACAATTAAGCCTACATTCACACCTGGACAGAGCGTATTCCTGGTTATTTTGAAGCCTTTTTTTCAGGTGTTTTTGCACGTGTATCAACTGGAGCTTCTTTTTTTTTCTAGGTTGGGCAAGACAACTAAAGCAGTTCTACTGGGGGAAATTAATTCTTCATGTGTGAGAACCCATTCCTATTGAGGTCTATGAGATCAAAAACGCCTGAATACACAAAAAAAAGCTTATGTCGTTTCTTAAATGCGTTAAAGTAAGTGAGCAGTAAGGTGTAAACAGGGAAAATGAGAAGCAATAGGATTTTGCGTAGTCAGGCGTAGGAAAATAAGAAGAAAAATGCTCAAGTGTGAATGTCTTAGATCAACCAACAACTATGTAGGGCAAGGGCCTGATTGATTGAATATGAATTGATTGAATACATTAGGTAGGTCCTCAAAGTTGATTGTAACATGCAAGATTAAAATCATTGCAAACTGCCAGCTGGTCAATGTAATGTGCAGGTGTAGGAGTTGCATGATTTTCTTGGCAATGGGCCTTACCACACCACCAGTGTAGAGAGTACAATAAGATTATACAACCCTGGCAGAATCAAAAAATCTATTTAACTAGCTCTCCTGCCATGGCGCCCACAGCAGAGCCGCAAGCGAGCTCACATGTGATGCAACATCAGAAACTATACATCTTTTATGCAAGAGCTTCTATAGTATGTCAGGAAAGAAATTCCTTCACAACGAATTAACAAGAGGCACAAGACGTTAACACTGACTGCGCAGTTCACTCAGTGCCGCGTTCCAGGATAAAATGGAAATCTGTTGTAATTTTTATTATCCTAATAAAGTGCTACTGAGCTGGAACAAATGTGTACCATATACGTATATTACCGGAGAGAGCCAAGAGCCGCTTGTGGTTTCCAAGACCATTCTTTTAATGGCCAATCGAAAAAATTAAACAGTGCCTGAAGGTAACAAGTGAAATCAATCAGTGAGCTGCAAGTGCTATCCAGATATAAAAACGGGTTTCCCAAAGCAGGACATTCAGCCTTTAGCCTATCTTTTGGTGCCATGCTACATCCTGCCTCAGATCTACATTCTTGCAATATGTAGCAAGGGGTGGATCGGGGGGGGGGGAGGGGGGTTGTAGTTTGACGGATTTGGGAGTATATAATTAAACAGCATAATGACTCAGAGGGCAGGGTTTAGGATCCCAGGCTTGCAGAACTTTCATACTTACGTTAAAGCAGGCCTAGAAGAAGAAGATATAATTTTCATGATAGGTAAAAGTGATTCTTATAAGTAATCAACTGGTCCTGAGCACTGCAGACCAGGAACATCCCACAAGAGCTGCAATTTTGGAGTTTCTCTGACCAAGTAGTGTAGCCGTTATAATTTAGCTTTTGTCAAAGTCACTCATATCCTTACGCTTGGCCATTTTTCTCTGTCAACGCATCAGCTTTGGGGGCAACATGTTTACTTTCTGATGCCATGGTTCTAAAACAAGCAATACACTTTATACTGGTTAGTGATCATATTATTAAAATTATCAGTGTATATAAGAAACATTTTTTATGTATTTCTCTTGCTGCAAGCCTTTTTTTTTTAATCCATTTTTACATTTGCACTGACTTGTAGGAAATCAATGAGGAGGACATCAAAAGCTTGGGTATACAAGCCTTAAAATATGAGGGTCAAGGTGGAGGTCCCATGCTAAGTTAACCTGTGGCCAGACAGGTAGCTGAGCAGCTGATTTACTGCGCTTGGAGACGAAAGTCGGGTAAACAGAGT
This sequence comes from Rana kukunoris, assembly GCA_029574335.1. Lineage (NCBI taxonomy): Eukaryota > Metazoa > Chordata > Amphibia > Anura > Ranidae > Rana > Rana kukunoris. The sequence continues at coordinate 146,298,724 of CM056057.1, read as the reverse complement.
TTCTGAGAATGAATTTCAAGAAAACAATGGTCAAAGCCTAAAGTGGTTGTAAACCTCAGACATGAAGTATGAACAAAGCATATCCATCTATAGTGTGTACTGTCTCAATCCAGAGCACCAAGTGTAATTTCTTTCTGCTACTTTGTTCCTCTGCTATAAGTAAGAAGTCACTTCTAATGACCTAACCAATAAAAAAAGGTGACAAAGGAGGGCACAGTCTCCTCACAGATGTAACTTTAGCTCCCGCCCCCCTTATTTTCAGAGCTGAGAGATTCTGTGTAAACTCTGCACTTTGAATGGATGTAAGGGAAAGATAGCGGTAGATAAATAGGTACAACTTATGTTGGAGGATTTGTTTCTTCTGTGTATCACCTGAGGCCAGTCACTCCACTGGGTATACAGTAGCTCACAAAACGGAGTACACCCCTCACATTTTTGTAAATATATTATATCTTTACATGTAAAAACACAGAAAAAATGACACTTTCGATACTGTACAGCTTGTATAACATTGTAACTTTGCTGTCCCCTCAAAATAACAACACGCAGCCATTAACGTCTAAACCCCTGGCAACAAAAGTGAGTACACCCCTAAGTGAAAATGACAAAATTGGGCCCAATTAGCCATTTTCCCTCCCCAGTTTAATTTGACTCGTTAGTGTTACAAGGTCTCAGGTCTGAATGGGGAGCAGGTGTGCTGCATTTGTTGTTAACTTGTTATCGCTCTCATACTGGTCACTGGAAGTTCAACATGGCACCTCATGGCAAAGAACTCTCTGAGGATCTGAAAAAAAGAATGGTTGCTCTAAATTAAGATGAAGAAAAAATGAGGGGGTGGAGGCGCTAACTCAAAAAATAAACTTTAAAAGAGCATTCAACAGGGTGGAACGCGGAAGCGGAACAGGCGGTAACGTCACAGGGGAAGGCGGGGATAGCAGGCATACGAGGAAGGGAAGCCTGTAACTTCCCTTCCTCGTATGCCTGCTATCCCCGCCGTGCCCTGTGACGTCACCGCCTGTTCCGCTTCCGCGTTCCACGCTGGTCAACGAAGAGCTTCCAGGACCCATCCACACTGAGAAGCCATGCGGACATCACCAGAGCCTGCGGAATGGCACCCACCGATTAAAAGACACCCCGATGGACTACTACTCCCAGCGAACCTGTGAGTATACACTCTTATACTCACATTTCCTGTTGAATGCTCTTTTAAAGTTTAGTTTTTGAGCTGGCGCCTCCACCCCCTCCTTTTTTCTTGAACTGCTGACAGAGGTCATGGACACCGTCTCAAGGAAGGCTGCCTCCTCATAGTTCATTTATCTGTGAGACCCTATCTATAGGTACTGTTACAGCTACCACTATTACTGTTGCTTCCCAGGCATCAAGTCATTATGAGCGCCGGAATACCCCCCCTTTTTTTTGTAATCTAAATTAAGATGGCCTAGGCTATAAGAAGATTGCCAAGACCCTGAAACTGACATTCAGCACGGTGGCCAAGACTATACAGAGGTTTAACAGGACAGGTTCCACTTAGCACAGGCTTCACCATGGTCAACCAAAGATGTTGAGTGCACATGCTCAGCGTCATTTCCAGAGGTTGTCTTTGGGAAATAAACATATGAGTGCTGCCAGCATTGCTGCAGAGGTTGAAGGGGTGGGGGGGTCAGACTTTCAGTGCTCAGACCATACGCCACACACTGCATCAAATTGGTCTGCATTGTTGTCGTCCCAGAAGGAAGCCTCTTCTAAAAATGATGCACAAGAAAGCCCGCAAAGTTTGCTGAAGACAAGCAGACTAAAAACATTGGTTACTGGAACCATGTCATGTGGTCTAATGAGACCAAGATAAACGTATTAGGTTCAGATGGTGTCAAGCGTGTGTGGCAGCAACTAGGTGAGGAGTACAAAGACAAGCGTGTCTTAACTACAGTCAAGCATGGTGGTGGGAGTGTCATGGTCTGGGGGCTGTATGAGTGCTGCCGGCACTGGGGAGCTACAGTTCATTGAGGGAACCATGAATGCAAATATGTACTGTGACATACTTTAGCAGACGATGATCCTCTCCCTTCAGGAACTGGGCTGCAGGGCAGTATTCTAACATGATACCGACTCAAAACACAGCTCCAAGATGACCACTTGCTAAAGAAGCTGAAGGTAAAGATGATGGACTGGCCAAGCATGTCTCCAGACCTTAACCCTATTGAGCATCTGTGGGGTATCCTCAAACTGAAGGTGGAGGAGCGCAAGGTCTCCAACATCCACCAGCTCTGTGATGTAGTCATGGAATGGAAGAGGACTTCAGTGGCAACTTGTGAAGCTCTGGTGAACTCCATGCCCAAGAGGGTTAATAAGGCAGTGCTGCAAAATAATGGTGGCAACAAAAAATATTGACACTTTGGGCCCTATTTGGACATTTTCACCTAGGGGTGTACTTATTTTTGTTGCCAGCGGTTTAGACATTAATGGCTGTGTGAGTTATTTTGAGGGGACAGCAAATTTACACTGTTATACAAGCTGTACACTCACTACTTTACATTGTAGCAAAGGAAACCATGTGTGTCAAGTGACTAACCTGAAAGGCTGAAGATGTCCGGATAAGTTAAAGAAAAAAAAGGGGGGGGGGTCAGCATGGGGGCCTCCAGGAGGGGAGAAAGTAGTACTGAGTGATGGAAGAGAGCAGCTCAAGGTTGGGCTTTCCCTTCTGCTGTGAAGTTTGTGGATAAAATGTGCCACAGTGCTTGCAGCTACAGAGGTGAGTGAGAGCTTGTTTTAAAGCTCATTTATGGCTTAAGACTATGTAGCCACTAGAATTTCAATAGCTTGTCTACAGGTTCATTTAAATATCTATTTGCAAGGTTTACCTGAAGCTATTTTATTTAACATCCTGGCTGTATTAAGGTGAGGGTGGCCAGCGGCTCATGCAGAAAAACACAGTGAGCAGCCGTTACCTCGGCTCAGCACTTTCCAACAGGATTTTCTTTTCCAAGGATGGGTTTGGCTGTTTCTGCCTCCCACCTCCTGACTCATCACAGCAATGAAATATTAATGCACTGCTGAAAGTGGATGGTCTTAATGCTTCCAGAGGGATCATGAGGAAGGAGGGAGCAAGCAGATAGCACTGGTCTTAAGAAAAGGAGAACGAGAGGAGAAAGAGGGCGGAGGAGAGGAAAATAAAAACTCCGGCATCCAACATGAATTACATCAGTTAGCTGCAAATCCACGGCTATATAGAGAGACAGCTCATTGATTACTCAGTCTAAGTACAGAAGAGGTCTTTGTCATCAGGAGTTCTGGGACCTCTTCTAGCCATGAGAAATAATAATATAGAACAATATATATATATATAAATATCAACACTCGGGTCAGAAAGCGACGGCCCTTCTGGACACAATATCGAGAAAAACAGATTCAATAAATGTTTCCAATGCTATAAAAAGAAACCTGTCACCAAGAAAAATGTCGTTGGACATGCAGCAGTTCACAAAAAAAACATTTGTCAAATTTACAAATCTATGTTAAAGAATATATGAAGCCTGATCATTTTTTTTAATATATTTACTCATTTTATTTTCAGAGAGAGCAGGAAATGGTTTACAACACCTTTAAGGGCCAGGCTGTCATTTTACATATCCACAGGGTCTGGCAGTGATCTACGGCACATAAGACCTTAAGGTTCTGGCTGCTCTCCCTGGGGGCATTTGTGTGGGCGCGCTCCTGAGTCCTGCCCCTGCTTTCATTGACACAGACAACAAGACTCAACTCTGCCCTGCCCCGCCAATGGCTCCTGCTGCTATCAATCTATCCAATGAGGACCAAAGACAGAGGCTGGAGCTGCTGTGCTTGTCCCCACTGCTGGAACAATCGGGTTCAGGTAAGTAAAAGGGGGACTCTGGGAGGGAGCTGCATCACAAAAAGTTTTTCACCAGAATGCATTAAGGTGAAAAACCGTGAGGGGGTTTGCAATCCCTTTAACTAATGCCTGGAAATCTTCAGCTTATAAAGATTTGTCAGTATGCCCAGAACCATCCTAGGACAGTCTGCCTTACTTTGTTATCAGTGCTGAAATGAAAGTATTGTCTCTTGTGCAATTTCACAACAGGTTGCACATCCATTATCCAGGATCAGGTGTTCCACATGCTGAATGTTCACAGGAACCACCACAGACAGCATCGTCACTGACGGACGTATGGCCATCTTTGAAACGTTTACACCATTCAAATGTCTTACTGCGGCTGAGCGTTTCATCACTGTACTGTGCTAGAAGTCTTCTGTAGATATCCACAGGTTTTGCGCCTTCGTTCACAAGCAACCTTATGACTACAAGCTGTTTGATAAATGCACTAACACTGTTGTCTGCCATCTTGTATATCAGTAATAGTATAGAAATGTCATCAGCACACAAGGATTCCTCAAAAGGGTCCAAAGCTTTATTTTTGTGGTCCCATAATAAACATACAGCAATTTTTTCGGCAAGTGACCACGAAAATAAAGCTTTGGACCATTTTCCAGGAATCCTTGGTGTGCTGATGACATTTCTTCACTTTGATCATCCACGGTTTCCAGCCTGTGTCCATTACAGCACCACTGAACAGACCGTTTCTTGAACGTTTGTGTGGGGAATATTGCGTTTGGGCATATCAGTTATAGGACACAATTGCCAGCTAATACGGTGTGTAGTACCGCCACATTAGAATCCCTTTTTAAACCCCGGTTTGACTTAAACGCCCCTCTATGACAATGGTCACAGGACAAATCGGGGACAAAGACAGCAAAAGGAACGCACTCACTTTTTGCTTTACGTTATTTGCAAGCCCCTTTTCCCCTAGTCAGTAATAAAAGACCTTACAAGGGGTCCAAGCTATTCCAATGTAAAAAAAAAGGTTTTGGATTTCCATACACATTAAAATGACTATTTAATACTGCTCATACTCATCTTCGCTGCATCTTAGAAGTCCCGCACAGTAAGGACCTGTGCACACTATATGCAGTAACCTTCATTTTTTCACACCAGAGTTCATCTGAAGTCTTTACCTAACCATCCATTTTTTTTTTCCTTCAAATAACTGTTTATTGAAAATCCAAGAATGCTTACAACACGTGGGAGCAAAGATACAGCATAAGGGGGTGAGGCACACATCCACCTATAGTTCAGATATCTAGGCAATGAAAAATCTGGACCAGCTCCGTACTCCAGTACATTAGTTAACATCGATCTAGAGTGGAAGCAGCCATATCATAGCAACATACAGCAGTACACTGTCAAAAGTTAAGCATAAAAGAGGCAAAAAAAATAAAAAAAATACTCCCAATAGGAGGGAGATGGGAAGAAGAAAAAGAGAAAAAGAATAAGGGGTAGAGAGAGAAGAGGGGGGAAAGGTCATGGAGCGAACTTGCGTACCTGATCACTGCGGGTCCTCCCGAAGGTGCCATGGCTCCCAAACAGCGTTGTGGGCCTCCAATCTGTCCTGTATTCGGGCGGTCATTTTCTCCATCAGCTCCACATCCTTAATCCTAGCGTGCAGGCCCCCCGGGGTCGGGGGGGGAGAGGCACTTTTCCAGTTTAGGGCCACGAGACAGCGGGCAGCCGTGAGGATATGACGTGTTAACTTTCCGTAAGGCTTGGCAATTTTCAGAGGGGATAAGCCCAGCAGGAAGAATTTGGGGGACAGAGGGACCTGCATATCTAAAAGACGGCCTAACAACCCCTGCACCATGATCCAGTAGGGGTCGATTAGTGGACAACTCCAATAAATGTGAAAGAGGGAGCCCCTATTTCCCTGACAGCGCCAGCAGCGGTCTGAGCTAGTAGGGTATATGAAGTGAAACACATCAGGGGTCATGTACCAAAACAGGAGGATCTTATATGCATTTTCCTTGTAAAGGGTGCAAAGGGAGCTCTTAAGCCGCGTACACACGGCAGAGAACCTCGACGGGCACAACACATCGTTCCGCCCGTCGAGGTTCTCTGCCGGCCGTCAGATTCGGCGACCCGCCCGTCGGGAATGGCAACCAGCCATTCATCCAGGCGGCCGTCGAGCAAATGGAGAACATGCTCTCTATTTCTGCTCGACGGCATTCCCGACGGGATGCTCGCCGAGAGCGTACACACGGCCGAGGTTCTCGCTGGAATGCGGTTTCTAGCGAGAACCTCAGTCGTGTGTACGCCGCCTTAGCTGCCTGGGCCCAGATAGTCCTCCAGTGTTCTAAGGGTATTTCCTCATTGAGGGCTTTTTCCCAGCGGATCATATACGAATGTTTACCTCATATTTCTAGGGGGTAGGCGTTGAAAATTTTGTAGATGTCGGAAATAAGACCCCTCTGGGCCATTCCGGCCAGAATTAGCCGTTCGAAAGGAGTTGGAGGGGAGAATTGTAGGTCAGGTGCTATGAACAAGGCGTAATGGCGGATTTGCAAATAGCTGTAAAACACCTGCCGAGGGAGACCAAATTTAGTTTGAAGGCTAGAGAAGGGCATCAGCTTACGAGACAGGGGATCCACCAGATTCCCAAAGTGGAACAGATTCCGGGACGTCCACGGATGTGACATTTGGTGCGTGAGGCTATCTGGCACCTCGGGGTTGTACATAAAGGAGGTCAAAAGCGAGCGCTCAGAGGACAGTCCACAGGGTCGCGTCAGCCGACGCCAAAGTCGTCGGAGGTGCACCACCGAGTCCAGCAAGCGCTCCGAGGGAACCTCTGCATTCGCACTCAACAGCAGACCATTAGGGTGAGTTGGGGCCAGCCACAGTTTTTCGATCTTCGTCCACCTGTTGTAGGACCGTTGAGTAAACCAAGAAGTAATTGCACGTAGTTGAGCGGCCTGGTAGTACTTAACCACGTTGGGAAACGCAAGGCCCCCATCGGAACGCGCTGCCATGATTACCGTCTGGGGAACCCTATGTCGTTTGTAATTCCACGTAAAATCTAAGTAGGTCAGACTGAAGCGGTCTCAATTGTTTATAGGGGACAGGGATAGGTAACTTTTGAAAAAGATAAAGAAGCTTCGGGAGTATTGTCATTTTAATCGAGGCAGCCCGGCCGAGCCAGGAGATATGGTGTTTCTTCCATTGCATCAGCAAAGACCTTATTGAGCGGAATAGGGGAGGGAAGTTTTCCTGATACAGGGTGGTGAAACTCGGGGTAATGTGATTACCCAAGTATTTCAGTGAGGTTGTGTTTCATTGGTACGAGAAGGTAGCCCTCAGGTGAGCCATCTCCGCTTCCAAGACATTAATCGGAAGAACCTGCGACTTAGAGGTGTTAATTTTATAGTCCGACAAGGCTCCGTATCTAGTCACCTCTGCATTAAGGTTCGGGAGGGAGATCCTAGGCTGCGTCAGGTAGAGGATAATGTCATCCGCAAACAGAAAAATTTAAAATTCCCTGCCACGGACCACCCCCCCCCCCCCCCGGATGGACGGGATGCCTCGAATAGTGGCCGCTAGAGGTTCAACACATGCGAATAGCAGTGCGAATAGCAGGAGCGAGAGCAGACACCCGACGGGTGCCATTGGTGATGGGGAAAGAAGGTGAAAGGGCAAAGGGTGTCCTAACTTGGGAGGAGGGAGCGGAATAGAGATGATGGATTGCGCTCAAGAAGGGGCCTCGGATTCCCACATGACAATGTGGCGAACATAAATGGCCACCCAAGCCGATCAAATGCCTTTTCGGCGTCTAGGCTTAAGAGCAGGGACTCCGTATCATCCCTATTCGCTACATCCACCAGGTCAATGACTTTACGGGTATTATCGCCTGCCTGCCTACCGGGCACGAAGCCCACTTGATCTTTATGGAGAAGTGAAGAGAGAACCATATTTAGGCGGATGGAGAGCAGTTTTGTAAAAAATTTCAGGTCCGAATTCAGCAGGGCAATGGGTCTATAGTTACCACAGAGAACGGGGTCCCTGTCCGGCTTGGGAATCAGTGTTATAAAAGAGCGCTGCATATCTGCCGGAACAGGGGTATCTCGGAGGAAAGTGTTAAAGAGTCTACACATGTGGGGGAGCAGGAGGGGCAAGAAGGCTTTGTAATACTCATAGGGCAGACCATCTGGCCCCGGGGATTTACGGGGAGGCATAGATTTAATAGTCTGCTCAATCTCCTCTTCCGTGATCGGCGCGTTAAGGGATGTCAAGTCAGAGGGTTGTAGTCGGGCAATGCCCCTTTGTTCTGAATATTGGTCCATACGAAGGGAGACGTCTAAGGACTAACCATCCATTTTTATGAACCACAGCTCCACTGTGACTTTTCAATAAAGTGAAAAAACAAAACAAAAAAATAGGTAAAACGTGTCTTGAAAAAACACATGGCACCGCCTGATCAAAACGGACACCATCTTTGCCTGAACCTAAAATAAATGAAATTGCTGTATTCCTGCACAGCAGCACAATGAAAAGCTTGCTTAATCTACCTACAGTGGCCTGCAGGAAAAACATATTGAAAGCCAAACTGAAATATTTGCTATCCTCCTTATGTCACGCAGCCAAACTACACAGCAGGGTAAGGGAGCTCACAAGTCTATGTGCATTTACTTACAGATTTCTGGCGGGTAACCAACTCTTATTTATGCAACTGTTTAAAGCTGACCTTAAACTTCTCAGAATCAGCCACTAAAATCCCATAAGCAGATGGTCGCATAATTAAAAAAAAAAAAAAAAAAAAAACAAGATAGGAGGTGAGTAGTTTGGGAAGGCCATTGCTCCACCGGATCTAAAATTCACTGCTGGCATATAACCTCTATGGATAAATTGCGAGCCTTGGATGTAAAATGGAAAGTTGATGTCGTTTTAATTCTTCTGACTGGCTCTTAAATCATAGATGTTACCCGCACTACAAGAACAATTGGCGCACAGTCAGCACATCAGACTCTTTCTCAATCCTTCAAAACTTCCATTAACGTTTGCAAGATACAGATGCAGAACGACAATGAAGCAAGTTTCTCTGGCCAAGCAATTTTACCAATGCTACAGGCCAACCTCCCCGCCACCAGTACAGAAACGGAGAGAAAATGAGGGGATAACCTTCAACCAAGTAGAGCTTAGTGTTTATCACAGCCTCATGCCCTGTACACACGATCGGTCCGTCTGATGAAAACGGACCGATGGACGGTTTTCATTGGACGAACCGATCGTGTGTGGGCCCCATCGTTAACCTAACCCCCCCCCCCCCCCCCCACCATCGGTGGAAAAAAAAATAGAACCCGTTTTAAATTTTTAGCCCCCGTACCCCCCCTAATAAAGTTTTATAAAGTTTTAACCCCTTAACCGCCCTAGTTAACCCTTTCACCTCCTATTGCCAGTGTCACTAAGCGATCATTTTTCTGATCGCTGTATTAGTGTCACTGTTGCCGCTAGGTAACTAATTTTTTTTTTTTATTGCGATTTTTTTTTTTTTACTAAAGACATGTGGCTGAATAAATTTTGGCCTAAATGTTTGATTAAAATTTAGTTTATTCGATTTTTCTTATAACAAAAAGTAAAAAATATTGATTTTTTTTCAAAAATGTCACACTATTTTTGTTTATAGCGCAAAAAATAAAAATCGCAGTGGCAATCAAATACCAATCAAAAGAAAGCTCTATTTGTGGGAAGAAAAGAACGCAAATTTTGTTTGGGAGCCATGTCGCACGACGTGCAATTGTCTGTTAAAGCGACGCAGTGCCGAATTTTAAAAACGCCTCTGGGCATTTAGCAGCATATTGGTCCGGGGCTTAAGTGGTTAATGACAAAGTAAGACCAACATTTTTTTTTTTACTTTTGACAGAGTGGGGAAGGCATAGTTCCTTTATCAGATCCACATTGCTTCCTGAAAAAAGTTTGGTGATACTGCGCTATTTCGATGTTCATATAAACAAACAAAATACTAATAATGCTGAAACTTAAAATGTGAGACACACACAAAAAATATACATATAAGAAATAACAAGCTGCGCAATGGATGTGAAGGTATCCAAATGAGCCAGTACAATCATTAAACATAAGTGCGTGACAAAATACAATAGTAATGATTCTAATGACACAACACGGATAGGATGTCCTATCTGGAAAGTGATCCAATGAGTTCCAAACAATGATCAAATGAGTGATCAAATATTTTCCAGAAAAACATTAAATATTAATAGTAGAGGTCGACCGATATATCGGCAGGCCGATATATCGGCCGATATTTGGCCGTTTTGGAGAAATCGGCATCGGCCGATTTTTCTCCAAATTAGGCCGATATTTCTACATGCTGCTAGCGCTGCCATGGCTCCGGAGCTAGGCCGAGGCCGCGGCCTTTCCTGATGCTGTGACCGCAGCGGCAATCCGCGGATTGCCGCCGCGGTCACAGCATCAGGAAAGGCCGCGGCTTCGGCCTAGCTCCGGAGCCGCGGACATCTTAGTACACCCAGCGTTGGCGGCGGCGGCCGGCAATTGGCTGTTACAGGCGTCAGTAGATAGCAGCGAGCGGGCCCCTCCTCGTCTGTGGGTGTATACAGAGAGGAGGGGCCCGCTCGCTGCTATCTACTGATGCCTGTGACAGCCAATCGGCGGCCGCGGCTGCCGACATTCTACACTGCAAAGAAAAACATCCCCTGACGTGCAGCGTGCCCGGCTTCTGCTTACAAACCCCAGAATGTTACTGGCCCGCTCTGCATTCTGGGGTTTGTAGGCAGAGGCCGGGCGCGCAGCACATCAGGGGACTTTTTTTTTTTTACAGTGTAGAATGTCGGCAGCGGCGGCCGCTGATTGACTGTTGCAGACAGGGGTGGATGGCACAGGGGTGGATGGCACTAGTTGGCACAGGGGTGGTTGGCACAGGGGTGGATGGCACTGGTTGGCAAAGGGGTGGATGGCACAGGGGTGGATGGCACTGGTTGGCAAAGGGGTGGATGGCACTGGTTGGCAAAGGGGTGGATGGCACTGGTTGGCAAAGGGGTGGATGGCACTGGTTGGTGATGCACTGAGGTGATTGCACTGGTGGGCATTGTTGAGGTGGCACACACTGATGGGCTGCACTGGTGGGCATTGATGAGGTGGCACTGGTGGTGGACACTGATGGGCATTGATGAGGTGGCACTGGTGGTGGACACTGATGGGCTGCACTGGTGGGCATTGATGAGGTGGCACTGGTGGTGGACACTGATGGGCTGCACTGGTGGGCATTGATGAGGTGGACACTGGTGGGCATTGATGAGGTGGCACTGGTGGTGGACACTGATGGGCTGCACTGGTGGGCATTGATGAGATGGCACTGGTGGTGGACACTGATGGGCTGCACTGGTGGGCATTGATGAGGTGGCACTGGTGGTGGACACTGATGGGCTGCACTGGTGGGCATTGATAAGGTGGCACTGGTGGTGGACACTGGTGGGCATTGATGAGGTGGCACTGGTGGTGGACACTGACAGGCTGCACCCCACCTCTCCACCCTAAACAATTATCTCCTCCCAACCTCTCCACCCTAGGTTTTTTGAGTTGAGGAGAAAAAAATAAAATAAAAAAAATCGGCCTAAAATATCGGCCGCAAAAATCGGCAACACATATCGGCCATCGGCCGCCCCGATTTCCAAATATCGGCATCGGCCAGAGAAAAACCCATATCGGTCGACCTCTAATTAATAGTCAAAAACTTCAAGGTGTACAGTCTTCCTATAGGTGAGTTGGTGACATCAAACCAGAGCGAACCCAAGAAAAGCGACGCAATAGGAAAGAGATCCTCCACCTTCTAAATGACTGCCTCTTACCGAAGATCCCAACTAGAGATCTTCTGTTGGTGTATGGCCTATAACCCAGCCAGGGTATCTATGCGACAGGATATCCCTTTTCCAGCAATATGTCGATCCTCAGCCACTCACAAACAGTCACATATGGTCACAGCCAGGTGAGGAAAGAAAAAAGCCAACATAGCGTAATCCAGTAAACATTTAATAAAAAGATTTGGGTTAAAATACACTTACAGGGTTTTACAGTGATGTACGATGCATAAGACCTTACTTAAGGTCTTTGCATTGCATCTCACTGCAAGACACTGCGGAAATGTGAAATGACAGCCTCAGCCCAGGCTCCAGCCAAGCCACGCCCCCATGTTTCACCATTTATCATGCATTAAGCTCCGGGATGGAGTGAAACACGTTGGAGGTGCGATTTAGCTGGAATCCGGCCCGAGACTGTAATTTCTCATATCCACACATATCCACAGGGTCTGTACGGTGCATAAGACCTTAAAGGGGTAGTTCCCCCAAAAACCTTTTTTTTAACATTTATTCAGGCTCGTTATGTCAAGGGGAATCAGTTTTTTTTTTTTTAGAAATGAAACAGTACTTACCGTTTTAGAGATGCATCGTCTCCGACGCTTCCGGGTATGGGCTCCGACTATAGGCGTGCCTATTTGATTGACAGGCTTCCGAGGTCGCATACATCGCGTCACGATTTTCCGAAAGTAGCCGAACGAGTATAGAGCCGCACCGTCGCTCGGCTTCTTCGGCTACTCGTGACGCGATGTATGCGACCGTCGGAAGCCTGTCAATCAAATAGGCACGCCCAGACCAGACGATCATACCCGGAAGCGACGGAGACGATGCATCTGTAAAACGGTAAGTATTGCTTCGTTTCTAATAAAAAACCACCCGATTCCCCTTGACATAACGAGCTTCAGTCAATGTTAAAAAAAGTTTTTTGGGGGAATTACCCCTTTAAGGTCTTAACCACTTGTCATCTGCCCACCGTCAAATGACGGCGGGCAGACGACTCCATTGTTCTGACATCACGTCATATGACGTGATGTCCCTTTAAAGCCGCGGGCGGGCGCGCGTCGCCGGCGGCGCGCGCACCAGCCGCTCTGCGGGGATCTCGTGCGAGTGCCCGGCGGCAACGATCGCCGCCGGGCACACGGGATTGCTCAGTAACTGAGCTGGGACGTGCAGCTCTGTGTGTAAACACAGAGCTGCACGTCCCTGTCAGGGAGAGAGGAGATCGATTGTGTCCCTTGTACATAGGGACACAATCGGTCACCTCCCCCAGTCACCCCCCCCCCCTCCCCCTACAGTTAGAACACTCATAGGACACACATTTAACCCCTTCCCCGCCCCCTAGTGGTTAACCCCTTCACTGCCAGTCACATTTATACAGTAATCAATGCATATTTATAGCATTTTTCACTGTATAAATGTAAATGGTCCCAAAAATGTCAGAAAAGTGTCCGAAATGTCCGCCATAACGTCGCAGTCCCAATAAAAAAATCGCAGATCGCCGCCATTAATAGTAAAAAAAAAAAAAAAATGCCATAAACTATCCCCTATTTTGTAAACGCTATAAATTTTGCGCAAACCAATCGATAAACGCTTGATGCATTTTTTTTTTACCAAAAATATGTAGAAGAATACGTATCGGCCTAAACTGAGGGAAAAAATATTTTTTTTATATATTTTTTGGGTTATTTATTATAGCAAAAAGGAAAAATATTGCATTTTTTTAAAAATTGTCGCTCTATTTTTGTTTATAGCGCAAAAAATAAAAACCGGTGAGGTGATCAAATACCACCAAAAGAAAGCTCTATTTGTGGGAAAAAAAGGATGCCAATTTTGTTTGGGAGCCACGTCGCACGACGGCGCAATTGTCAGTTAAAGCGACGCAGTGCCGGAAGCTTATATTTTGTCTGGGCAGGAAGGGGGTGTAGGTGCACAGTAGGTAAGTGGTTAAAAACGGCACATCACTGCAAGACCCTGTGAATATGTGAAATTACAGCATCAGCCTGGAATCTAGCAAAGCCACGCCCCCAACATGTTTCACTCTGCCCTGGAGCTTAATCATGATGAATGGTGAAACATGTTGGAGGCATGACTGGAGTCTGGACTGAGGCTGTCATTTTACATATCCATAGGGTCTTTCAGTGACGAACGGCGCATTAGACCGTTTCTCTGGACTGAAACAAGTATACACTATAGAGGGATATGCTTTCTTCATGCCTTAGGTTAAAAAAACACTCTAAGGTAATAATTATTCCTTGAACAAATCATGTTATTTTCCATGACAACCTTTCATCCCTTATTTCTACCTAGGTGGTCAGCATCTTTTTTTTGCACCATCAACCAGGTTCAGAATCTTCTTGTCACAAGTCACACAGCGAGAGGCTGCAAATACAGCAGATTAGTGACAAATATTAGTAACACAGCCGACAAATGCACAGGCACCAGGATTTATATGACAGTGTCACATAAGCAGTCATCTCGGGCCAAGACAAAGATGCTGACCCCGGATGATGCCTAAAAAGAGATGGCTCCATTCTTTTGGGGGGGGGGGAAGCAGATGAAGGCATTGTTGGCATGAGTACTAGGATCCCTGTGAGAGCGAATAGCTGCAAGTGTTGCACTTTCAAAATAATTACTTATTGAAAATATACAGTATATGCTACCCAGTCTATTGTAATTGTATTTTAACTGAGCAATTGCAATATGAAAAACCCCTTGTTGGGGTCTACAGACAACAGCCCATTGTGTACGTGCCTGTAGCTGCCCTCTCCTCCAGGCTGTACAGAGCGCACTGAGCCCCCAGAGGCTACTCCTTATCTTCACATCATTGCCAATTCTCAGTTGCCCTGTTATAAATGGAGCTGTCAGGGGTTTGTTTTCCTTGTCTAATCCTGACACAGAATCTCCAATACTCGGATGCTCTGCAGTGGAGCCACAAGCTGTAAAGTGATCTTGCTGCAGTATTAAACAGCAGCGTACCTCGGCCTCTCAGTCAATGAGAGCGTCTAGGGTCAGGACTATTTAATTGCTGTATTGTCACACGGAACTTCATAGAATTCTGCAGCACAGCCCTATGTAAAGCCTTCTTTATGAACTGTGTCATATATGCTTATCCCACCGCACATAGGAAGGATGGACGCTTGAGGCTTACAATGCAAATCCATCTTAATACCATCTTCTTCCTATGACTATTAGCTATGTATTCTTAAAGCTGAACTACAGCCTTATCCTCAGGCATAGTTGTACAGAAGCATCTTCTGTATTAGGATCGCTTACTCTGATTTCACTGCACACTGATCTTCTCAGAGTATGCATTGGAAGCTGCAGCAAGTCAAATCAAATCCTGTCTTTCTTTTATTTTCAGCTGATGATCAAGAAAGAACAAGCTCTCCTGCAGTAGTAGCAGGTACAGGGATGAGAAAAACAATTAAAAAAAGGTACAACCAAAAGGCACAACTTCGGATTGGGAGTCCCAGACATCAGGCAGTACTATAGTGTCATAGCCCTTCAGAGGATACTCAATTGGCGATTTCATGCTCACTCAAAGCTGCGGGTCTCGTTGGAAAAATGCTTGGCTGGTAGGAATTTGTCCTACGTACCCTGGCTGCACCAGGAACACAGGGGGCTGTCTGAAACGACTTCCCCTCTGATGGTCCAGGCTCTATCGGTCTGGAACCGGACCAATTCATTGTTGAAGCTGGCTCCCCCTGTGTCCCCTCTGGGTGGGTTTCCCTGGTTCCCCCCGGGTGAACGTATGGTCTTTTTCGGGCCCTGGGATGATGACGGATACGCCAGTTGTGGTAAATTTCTGAAGGATGGCAGGCTCTTGAGCTATGAAGCTCTACCCACAGGGCTACATAATACGCGCCTAAACTTCTGGAAGTACAGACAACTACACTACTTCTTTCAGGTACACGGCCGCTCAATTCGGGACCCCTCCTCCTCCCTCACCCCGTTCGAACGTCTCTTTGTTGCGGATGAACCGACCCCCCACCTTGTGTCGGAACTATATAGCCTCCTGGGTGCGGCTACCCCCTTGACAACTCCACCATATGTTCGGCGTTGGGAGATGGACCTAGGGCTGACTTTCACTGACCAGCAGTTATCCCACTTATATTACCTCACCCACTCGTCCTCGGTGGACTCTAGGACTCGGGAGACAAATTTTAAGGTACTAACTAGGTGGTATCGGGAGCCTGCGGAACTAGCACATATCTATTTCTCAGCGTCAGGGCTGTGTTGGAGGGGGTGTGGACACCGGGGGACGCTGGTCCACATTTGGTGGGATTGCCCCCTAGTTAAGCCCTTTGGGGAGGATCTCCAGGGCCAAATAGAGATAGTGACTGGTGTAGACGTTCCTCTCTCCCCGAAACATGCGGACTTGGAAGCTGCTCCCCTGATGTATCTTGGCATACACATGCAGGTGACCTGGCTCTTGTGATCTCTGTTTCTATTCTTTCTTTTTCTTTATCTTTCTTCCCTTTTCCCTAGACTTTTGCTCTCTACTGGGAGCTTCGTTCCTTCTACTGTATCTTCCGTCCCCTTATCTCATACTTCCTTGTGGATTGTTTTTGAAAAATAAATGCTGACCTGAGGGAGACGGCTGACTCATAACTCCGCGACCCGCGGGACGGCCCCATGCTTTTCAGGGAGCTGGCGTTCCCGTCTGGGCGTAAGACTACACGTTTGGTTGACCTTGGTGCTTGTCGGGGTGTGGGGTGGCTAGATGGAGGCGATTTGCCTCCCTCCCCCCCGTCGCGGACCGTCGAGGCTTACCCCTCCTTGGTCCTCCTTTCTCGAATGGAGTCAGCCCCTCCCCCCTGAGCCTTGTTTTCCCATCACCTACCTTTTCCCCTTTCCTCCCCCCTCCCTCCCCTCTTAGTATTGTTACATTTGTATTTTGCAAACACCCTGTTTTGTTTTTGTTTTCTCTGTTTTATTTTATTTTTTTGTCGTTATGTGGTCTCAAGACATGTATGCCGGTGTCTGGCATGGTCGTTATTTACTGCCTATATATTTACTGCCTACTCTTTGACCCTATGTGGTCCATGGCTCTACGCTTTATGTTTTACTTGACATGTCATGTCCTTGGTTGTTATGCAATAAAAACTGATTATACTAAAAGGCACAACTTATTTTTTGTATCGTACAGAGTGGAGATCTACCCTCTCGATTTGTCCTGTTAACCATCATTATCGAAGGTGAAAGTAAAGAAAATATCACATTTTGGGTTGTCCCCAGAAAAGTAATAGATAGGAAATCTTCCAATGGGGACACCAATTCTTGTGACCTGGGGGGTCCCCAAGGGATTCCCGCTTAATATGCAGGGAATTCCTCACACTTCCTGTTTCAGCTATAGAACAGGAACCAAAGGGACATCTCCCTAGATGGGACACATAAGGCAAAAAATAAACTGACAGAATTTAAGACCTGCATGTGTCATCACTCCGGCAAGATGGGTGAATGCGCACAGCTTCCCCCCCGGGATACCCTCATGTCAGACACTGCAGAGGTGAGCCACCTGCCCTAAGAGATCCCTGACTTGTTAAGGATATTATTCCTAAGATATCTCCTAAGATATTGGGGGGTACCACTATCAGTTTGTGGCCCTTCCTTTTGGTCTAGCGTCAGCACCAAGACTTTTCACCAGGATGCAAAGACAGAATACAAAGACATACTTGGGGGGCACACCCAAAAATTGCTATACATCCAAGATGGTGCTGCTATAAGACCAAAGACACTACAAAACAGATTTTAGCGCACACATGCAAAAATGACATTTTTTCTGCAAGGCTAGTTAAAAACACCTGAACATATTAAAAAAAAACAGGGTTTGGTCACACTATATGGTCATATAGTGCTAAGCCCACTTACCGTATTTTTCGCTCTATAAGACGCACCTGACCATAAGACGCACCTAGATTTTAGAGGAGGAAAACAAGAAAAAAATATATTTTGAACCAAATGGTGTACTAAAATATTTACCATGAAATGCAGCCTGACCATTGCCATTATTGCAGCCTGACCTGTGCCATCGCATGGGGTAACAGTAAAAAGAATTTAAGTAACCATCAACCAATCAGAAAAAGCAGGAAAAAAAAATATTAATCTCACCCCCAGACTGGTAGGATGTCACAAATCCCGCCAAAACAGCTCAAATAATCCAAATTCACAGGAGGGAATAGTAAAATGACATGCTGTTTAGTGCCTTTATAGAACCGTACCTTTCTATTATCAAAATGGCGTGGTCCCCAATCATCGTGGGGACGGACCAGCTGTCAGGGAGCATCTGTTCTAGATTGGTGCAGGGATTGGAAGCGGTGGGTGGAGATTGTGGCAGCAATCGCAGGCCGCGCTTCCACAATGCAGCGGCAGTATCCAAGGCAACCAGGAACGCTGTAGTGTCGGAGGGCGCTGTGGCGTGAACGACGTGTGACGGTAGACGTCGTTGCTATGATGCTATGATGCTAGGCTTACAATATCCACCGCCGGCCGCACATGCGCGTTGTGCCGGCGGTAGCCAAGTCACGAGGGACGCTGCTGGGCTGGGCAGTGGCTGGGGGATTGCCAGAGGTGGCGGGGGGCGTTGCCAGAGGCGGCGGGGGGAGGTGCCTCATGTACATTCGGATCATAAGACGCAGGGACATTTTTCACCATATTTTTTGGGGAAAAAAGTGCGTCTTATGGTCCGAAAAATACGGTACTGTGACAAAGTACCCCAAATTAGTGGGTCCTAACCTGTTAATAGAATGAAAGCACCCTTGTTCTAGCTTTGGTGAGATAGCGAGGCATTGCCATTGTGAGCTACTTGGGTGACCTTCTTCTGAGAGCAGCTTCTGGCTCAGAATTAGGGGAAGATGTGTCTATAGCCAGACAGACCCTCCAAGATTTCGGGTGGGTGTTAAACATTCAGAAGTCGGTCCTGGTGCCGACTCGGCGTTTGGAGTACCTAGAGAGGAGATACCAAACACTGACTCCATAACCAGAAAGCTCTCAGGGACCCATCCAAGACCTGAATAAAGCCCACCCTCCTTGCTGCGCTGACCAGGGATTACCCAGGGGACTCGCCAACCACAGGAGGAGACTGTCCAGTGCCGCTGCCCACTCCCACAGAACACAGCGTGTGTATGTGTGAGGAAAAAAGCTGTGAGGTAAAGCTGCAAGGTAAAATCATGAGGAGATCTGCGCTGCGCGCCGTAGAAGCCAGCACCAGAGGCCAAAACCACCTCCAAAATGGACACCTCAGATAGAGCAGGGCACGACCACAGTAAAATGGCCGACCGCAATAGTAAGCTGCGCCATAGCGCGACCACAACAAAATGGCCACCAATGGGATTTCACAATGATAACAGCAGACTACAAAAAACTGGCGCCGGTGCCGCCAAAAACGATGCGATGTAGATGAGAAGGCCTAATGAGCCCTTTCTGAGTCAAACACACCCCCACTGAAATACACAGGCCCAGACACCCCACAGTCCCCTGGTGGGAAAAGGAGCCCCCCCCCCCCACAGGTCCACCCCGGCAGCAGAGCAACAGAGGGAAACTTGACAGAGCAGAGAAAGAAAAAATAGGAGGACCCCCTCAACCCAGGGATGCCCAGCCATACCGACCCACCGAGGCGGGAAGGACTGTACTTACCCGTCCATGCGAGGACTCCCTGGCGCATTCCTGACAGGCATACAACCGCATTGGAGTAGCCGTCGGTCCGGTCCACTGTGAGTGAGAGAACACCACAGCCCAGTCATGTGTGGACCCCGGAGCAAAAGCTCACCGGCCACACCAGTAGTCATGGGGTATGTCGTGGCAGACCCAGCCTCTTAGAAATGGTGTGCTCACGCTCGCTGGCCGGGCTGGGGAGACTATAAGGATCTATATATCCAGCCTATCTCTCAGCCGACAGTTGATAGAAGATTCTCAACAAAATAAAGAAAATAAAAATAAAAACTTCCTCAGGGCGCTGGGCTCAAAAAAGGACCATACGTCGTCCTCCTTTGCTAGGCAGAAAAAAAAAAAAAAAAATAAGGCTGCATGCTGAAGGCAGGAGGGTTATGTCCTGAGGGACCACAACCTGGGTGGGGCTGTTCAACTCTGTTAAAGTAACATGTATTTAATTATCTAACATGTTTCTGCCTAGTCCTCTCCTGTGAACAGGAACATAACCCACTTGTCAGGATTTAAGGAGCTGTGTCCGTCCATGGACGATAAAAGAAACCCCAAGTGTTATTACAGTTGGAGAGGAAATGGATATATCCTGGGTTCTGTAACAAACTCTTCTGCAGTTATAGTAATATATTTTGTGGTCTGGATTAACAATTCATCCAGAGGCATTATTCGTGACTCCTCATTATGATGCTCACTATACTTAGGTTGGCTCAGTGTAATGGCTACAGTCTGCACCACTCTCAGAGAAATGCAATTTTGAGTGTTGTGGTTGATAATATGAAGTAGGGAGAAGATCAGATCGATTGTTGTTCACCTGGCTTGTTCATGAAAGTAATGAACATGTTAAAATATGCAGTTACCCATAGCAACCAAAAATAAATAATAATTTGATTGGTTGTTTCACCTTTTTGAAGAAGCCTCCCTGCTTCAGCCACTATTGCCCCCTCTTGTCACCAGCAGTACAAACATATTGATATAGTACTTCCCCACATATTGCTCTTTTGCTGTCCGCAGCGCTGTATTACATCAATTCCTCGCATTTGCATTCCCTCTGCTGTCCCAGCATCTATTCTTCCCCCCACGAATCCTCCCACCGCTGCTCCTCACATTTCCACCTGTGTTGGAGATAATGTATCTGCAATCGTCTAATGAGATGTCCGGAGTTAATTATTCTCAGCGTTTAGAGCGTAATTTGCCAGAAATGCAGCAAATCAATCAGGAAAGACTTTCCAGCATGGATTAAAAGGAAATTAAATGATTTCTGCAACTAATGGGGCTCTGCAAGAGAAAAACAGGAATGCAGAAACTGTGAATGGCTGCTGTATTTGAGAAATACAGCCAGTCTATCCTGGTGCTCACAAGGTGAGTATGCAATAGAATAGGTGTGAATAGTGTTAAGGGTCGATTAAGGCTGCATTCATGCCTGGGCGTTTTTACAAGTGTATTACAGTCATTTGACATGGGTATGCAAGCTTTTTGTTTTAACCAATGGAAATCACCAGGGGGAGGAGACCAGTTAATATAGGCTAAAAAACATTAGAAAAAAAAATTAAATCAAGCATTTTCAGGCGTTCCCACTGAAGTTCATGGAGCTAACCACACAAAATTCTCCCTGAAAAGATTGTACACATTTTGGAGCAACAAGCGTTCAGCTACAAGCGACAGGAAGCTCAGATGTGAACAAGGGGTATTGAATACAAATGGGTTTTTGCTTTTTGAGCATTTGAGCTTTGAGCTACAAGCTATAAAACTCCTAGGTGTGAATGGGGCCTTAGAGATTCAGTGTTTTATGGGTTAAACCTAGTACACACCACTGGTTTATTTTTTGTTCGACCCAGCCGGTTAACGAAAAAAAGATCCAAGGTCAGAGCCACTGTACTAACAATCCAATCTTAGTACAGCATTCTCCCCTGCTGTGCTATTGTGTTCTGACAGTGGGAAGGCCTCCCACTTGAACACACCGGTCAGCACTCTCAGTCATTGGCTGAGAATGCTGATCGGGAGCTGGTCGGAAGACAATTTTCGGTCATGAGCCTTCGACAGAAGACAGCTTCTGTCGGACCGGCTGCCCATACATATGTGCCGAATGTCGGCCGGTTTCTATTAAACTGGCCAACATTCGGTCCGTGTGTACTAGGCTTAAAGTGGTTGTAAACCCTTACAATCCACATTTTACTACAGGTAAACCTATAATAAAGACTTACCTGTAGCTACACCGGATATCTCCTAAACCTACAGGTTTAGGAGATGTATCAGCATATGCTGACATCGGCACATGCACACTGAAGTGATGGCACATTCATGCCGTTGCTTCAGTTAGTGTGCTGTTAAAGTGATTGTTTATTTTCATTTTTTTTAATTAACAAACATGGTATACTTACTTTCTCTGTGCAAGGGTTTTGGACAGAGCAGTCCCGATCCTGCTTTTCTGGGGTGTCCCTGTGGTGCTCCAGGCCCCTCCTCTATCGGGTGCCCCCAAGGAGAGCCGCTTTCCATGGGGGCACCTGTGCGGGCAACTCCATTGACACATAGCAGGACTCAGCACCTCCCCTGCTCCCGTGTCACTGGATTTGATTGAAACCGGCGGGAGCCATTCCCAATCTATTCAATGAGGATTGAGTCGCTGGGCTTGTGCAAGGTGCTGGAACAGTTTGGCTCAGATAAGAAAGGGGGGGGGGGGGGCTCTGTGTCAACTGCAGCACAGATGGTTTTTCACCTTAATGCATAGAATGCATTAAGGTAAAAAACCATGAGACTTTACAACCCCTTTAAGATATTAGGGAAACTTGTACTTGTTTGTCCACACAGTGCAAAGCCACAGGTTTTACCACTCTTTTCCCACTCTTCAGAGGCACATACTTATCTAACTTTTATTGCCCAGCCCTTCCATGTATCTGCCAGGACAGGGGGAGTATCAAATTTGCCACATGAAAATAAAACGAAGTGAGTCAGAGTCTTTTCCATATCCAGAAGTACAAGTTATTTTCTTTACTCCTGTCGGATGAAAGAAGTGGTGGAGGAGTGAAGGAAAAGGGAGTATGTGGTGCTAGTACGGTGGCATTAAAAAGAACCAGCTGTTTTGGCCTACATTGCCAAAGCAAACGCGTGATACAAATTAGGTCAAAGTTATACCAAGTACACACTGTCCCCTCCATTTCTGTATGTGGAGGATGGCACTAATTTTTTAACCTCCTCACACCGGCACCTCCCAGCCCTTTAAGAAGTTTATGATTCTGGGAAACAGGGTGGGGTCTAAGAGCACGTGACTGATTGGCTGTCATGGTACTCACGTGATCCGAAAACTCCAGATCACAAGCAGCAATCGGGAGATTTTGGTTAAGAGGCTGCATATTTGCGTGCAACAGGCACCAAAAAGTACTTTTTTCCTAATAGATATACAGCTGTCACATGACCCAGATCTTACTCAGCCTGTCTGCAGGGAACTTACTCAGCCTGTCTGAATGTTCAAAATAACAAAAAAAAAATACAGGAGTAAAAATAAATATTAGTAAACGTTTTAAATTGGCATACAAATATATATTTTAAAATCAAATCTGCATCATGCCCCTTAAGCCTGTGTCTTAGAATAAGAAGTGAAGCTTCCAATAATCCACATTATCTAAAACTCCGCCCCTATTGTGTTTAGCGGGCATGGAGAAGGAGGAAGTGGGCTGTCATTTACCACTGTGTATACACCCACATGTGTGACTATAGTCACATGGGCTGCTCCGATGTGGAAATGCTAAGCATAAAAACATGAAAAACAGTGTGTGCTGAGTTGGACAGAAGGTGGAGATAGAAAGCAGGAGGATCAAGCCGTTTTTTTTGCAAAATACAGAAAACAAATCTCATAGTGATGGAGTATGAACAGCATTTATTCATAGTTTTTGAATATGTGGGTTTAGTGACAATAAGCGATTGTGACAGCATAAACTGTTTTGGATACACTGGGGCCTTGTGAAAAAATTAAAGGGGCGAGTCTCTTGGATGGAATGCTACAGGCCCTCTGACACAACCCACTACAGAACATTCTACTTCTTTTGCGCCCTTCCACCGTTCCCATTTAAATGACAATATTTAAAACAGGCTTTTTGCAAGAGTTTGTTAAATTTCAACTTTAATACAATTTTGAGTATGACACAAAGAGTGTTTTTATTTTGTGAGATACAAGAGAGACAGAGAAGTGATCGGAGGAAAAAATAGAAGTGACAAAAAGTTGGCAAAAAGATGGATATATGGTGATGCAGGAATAATCAAATTAGGATTTTTGGTTTACCGTAAAATCCTTTTCTTGGAGTACATCAAAGAACATAGAGAAGGCATGACTAAGCTGCCACCTTCAGGTGAATAAAAAAAAGGCATACATCCTTGCCCAGGCAAACCCCTCCCCGGCTCAGGTAAGCCTCAGCCTCAGAGAGATCTCTGTGTCTTATGATGTACTCAAATAAAAAGACTTTAGAGATGAACCAAAAAAAATTGTACATCAAAGGGAACAGTAGAGTTAGAAATAATGATTACTTGGAATGTCCCAAAGCACTGGACATGAGAGGAGCGCAACACCGCAACAAAGCCAACAAGCTTAAAAAAAAAAAAACAACAACAACAACAACACTACAAAGCCACCTGAAAGACCTTTGGCCCAAAAAAAGAAGACCAGGTAGCAGCCCTACAAAACTTGAACAAAAGCTTGATGCTGAATGGCCCAGGAAGCACTGGCACTCCTGGCAGAATGGAAAATGCTCAGGAAAAGAGGAATCTTGCCCTTGATACCATAGGCTTGAGAAATAAATACACCTGGGGTGAAAGGCAGCCAGACCATTAGGAGAGTCCTCAAAGAACAAATAGAATCAGATTACTGAAAAGAAACTGTAGACTTCAGATAAACTCCAACAGTTTGAAGAACATCCAAAAAGTGAAAACTAAACTTTTTAGGATTGTTTAGGATTAGGACAAAAAGGAAGGCAGCGAAGTAACCACCTCAGATAGGAAAAAAGACCTCAATGCCTCAAAACCACTTTATAACGGTGTAGAATCAGGAAGGGTTCCTTGCAGAATAGCACAGCCAACTCCCAAGGCCCTACTGGTCGAGGTAATGTTTACCAAATAAAAGTACTATTTCATAAGGAGCAACAAGGGAATTTCTCATTAAGTTCAAGATTGTAAAAGATACCAAATTTAGACCCCACAGAGACAAGCTGTGTGCTACTCTGCACAAAGACTTTAACTAAGGAATGAGATGTTATAGATCTTAAAAAAAAAATCATAGCCAAAAGCTGAGATTTGGTCACTTATGGTATGCAAAGCCAGGGACCTCACCACACCAAATTGAAGAAAAAAGTCAAATACACCCCACCACATACTGTTGGGGATGTAATCTAGGCGATGGTTAAAAAAGGGATTTTTAAATACAGCTTACCTGTAAAATCCTTTTCTTGGAGTACATCACGGGACACAGAGCGGCATATTCATTACTATATGGGTTATATGGAGTACCTTCAGGTGTGGACACTGGCAATCTCAAACAGGAAGTCCCCTCCCTATATAACCCCCTCCCCTAGAGGGAGTCCCTCAGTTTTGTAGCAAGCAGTATGCCTCCCAAAATGGTCACCCAAAAGAGGGGTGGAAGCTCTGTGTCCCGTGATGTACTCCAAGAAAAGGATTTTACAGGTAAGCTGTATTTAAAAATCCCTTTTTCTTTCTCGTACATCACGGGACACAGAGCGGCATATTCATTACTATATGGAATGTCTGAAAGCAATGCTTTAATGAGGGGAGGGAGACATCTTCCAAAGAAGGATTTAATTTTAGAGGTATACTCAGATACTAGTAAATCCAACTTAAACGAGAAATGTAAATCTCAAATCAAATCAAGGGAGCCCCCTCAGATCCTGAGGAGCTTGAATCGCGGCCTGTAGTACTGACTGCCCAAAGGCTGCATCCGCATTCCTTCTTACGTCCACTTGATAAAATTTTGTAAACGTGTGGACTGATGACTACGTTGCTGCCTTGCATATTCGAGCCATAGAGATCTGATGATGTGCTGCCTAGGAGGTGCCCCTGGCCCTGGTAGAATGGGCCTTTACCGACAAAGGAGGAGGCACCTCTTCAAACCGCAGGCCCGAACAATTAATTGTTTAATCCATCTTGCGATGGTGGATCAAGCAGCTGCCTGACCCATCTTGGGCCCTTCCGGTAAAACGAACACCCCATCTGTTTTCCGAACCTTCTCTGTAGCTTTAAGATAGGCCCTTACGGCTCTGACAATATCCAACGTATGCAGCAACCCCTCTTTTCTAGAGGTGGGTTTTTGGAAGAAGGATGGAAGTACCACATCCTGGTTCAGGTGGGAACTGGATATAACCTTTGGTAGAAAGGAAGGATGAGGACAGAACCCCGCCCTATCCTTATGCAAAATGAGATATGGTTCCTTACAAGATAAGGCTGCCAATTCCGATACTCTCCTGGCCGAAACTATGGTGATCAGAAATACCGACTTTCTAGTCAGTAAAATCAAGGTACCTCAGCCAACGGCTCAAGAGGTTGTTTCTGTAGGGATGACAGAACAAGATTTAAGTCCCATGGACAAAGTGGTGACTTGACAGGAGGATTAATACGCAAGACCCCCTGTAAGAAGGTCTTTACCAGCGAGTGGGTGGCCAGCGGCCTCTGAAACCACACTGACAGAGCTGAGATCTGTCCCTTGATTGTGCTTAGTGCCAGGCCTTTATCCACTCCTAGCTGGAGAAAACTTAACACCCTAGCAATAGTATATTTGCGGGAATTCCATCTTTTGGATTCACACCAGCCTTCGTAGTTCCTCCACACCCTGTAATAAATCACCCTGGAGACCGGCTTTCTAGCCCTAATCAGGGTAGGGATTACCTGCCTAGACAAACCTCTACCCCTGAGAATCAGGGATTCAGCCTCCAGGCCGTCAAATTTAGACGCTGTAATGTAGGGTGGAGGATCGGGCCTTGTGAGAGTAGGTCTGGTTGTAGAGGAAGAGTCCAAGGGTCTCCCACTGCCATCTTCAGGACTAGTGAGTACCAAGTCCTCCGGGGCCAAGCCGGAGCTACTAGAATGACTGGCTTGTTCTCCACTCTGATCTTGCGCAACAGGCGAGGGAGTAACTGTAGTGGAGGAAATGCATATAGAAGTTTGAATTGATGCCAAGGGCAAACCAACGCATCGGTTCCGCAGGCCATAGGATCCCTCGCTCGAGACACGAACCTGTCTAGTTTCTTGTTGAACCTGGATGCCATTATATCTACGTCTGGCATTCCCCACCTCTGGCAGATTGTCTGAAAGACCTGGGGATGCAGAGACCACTCCCCTGGCAACAGACTCTGGCGACTCAAGAAGTCTGCCTGCAGGTTGTCCACTCCGGGAATGAATATCGCTGAAATGCAGGGTACATGAACCTCTGCCCACTGAAAAATCAAGCTCACCTCCCTCTGAGCGGCCTGACTCCTGGTTCCCCCTTGGTGGTTTATGTATGCCACCGCCGTGGCATTGTCTGACTGGATTCTCACCGGGAACCCCTTTAATCTGGAGGTCCATGCCAGAAGGGCTAGGCGAGCAGCTCTGATCTCCAAGATATTGATGGGGAGCTGCCTCTCTGCTTTCACCCAAGTTCCCTGGCGGGAGAACCCCTCGAAGACCGCCCCCCAGCCTGCCAGGCTGGCGTCTGTGGTAACTACCTTCCAAACAACAGGGCTGAAGGATTTTCCCTTTAGAAGGTTCTGAGGGTTCAACCACCAGGCCAGGCTTTGTCGGACCCTTGATGATAGCGTCAAAGGGGACTCTAAGGCATGTGCCCTCTTGCCCCAGGCTGCTAGAATGGCTGCTTGTAGGACGCGAGTGTGGATCTGAGCGTATGGTACTGCCTCGAACGTGGCCACTAGCTTGCCTAGTAATCGCATACACAGGCGAATAGTTGGTTTTTTCTTGTTTAGAACCAACTGAACCAACCCCTTGATAGCCTCGATCTTTACAAGGGGCAGGAACACCTTTTGCTGTTCTGTGTCTAACCTCATGCCGAGGTATTCCAACTGCTTTGTAGGCTGGAACACTGACTTTCCCCGGTTTAGGACCCAGCCGAATTTTTCGAGGTACCGAACCGTGAGGTTTACTGCCTTTTGCAGACCCGGCCGTGAGTGATCTATGATTAAAAGGTCGTCCAAGTATGCTAGGACTGTGACCCCCTGGATCCTTAAATTGGCCAGAACTGGGGCTAGGATCTTCGTGAACACCCGGGGGGCCGTGGCCAGCCCGAAGGGGAGCGCCCTGAATTGGAAGTGTCGCTGCCCCACCGCGAAGCGTAAAAATCTTTGATGCAACTGAAAGATTGGTACATGAAGGTAAGCATCCTTTATGTCTATGGAGGCCAGAAAATCGTCCTTCTGAAGCGCGGCGGCTGCTGACCGGATGGATTCCATCCGGAAGGAACGAACCCTTAGGTAACCGTTTAACCTCTTTAGGTCCAAGATTGGCCTGACATCGCCGTTGGGCTTTGGTATGACAAAGAGATTGGAATAGAAACCTAGGCCTTGCTCTTGGGCTGGCACTTCTATAATTACGTCCTGGCAAAGCAGGTGATCCAAAGCTGCCAGCATTGAGGCTTTCCTTGCTGGATCCCTTGGTAGCCTTGATTCTTGAAAATGAGGCGGAGGATACCTTAGAAACTCCAGTCTGTAACCTGCGGTTACAGATGCCCGGACCCATTTGTCGGGGATCTTGGCTTCCCAAACTTCTGAGAAGAAACGAAGCCTTCCCCCCACCCGCGAGAGTGGGGGCGCCCCTTCATAAGGCAGACTTAGGGGCTGTCTTTGACGGCTTGCGATACCACGGCCTCTTACCCCCAGGGGCCTGTCCCTGCGATCTACTGTTAACGTTGGATCGTGCAGGCGGCCGTCGATACTGCCTGGAATTTGAGGGCCCCGAGACAGGAAAGAGCTGCCTTTTAAATGTAGGAGCCCGGAATGTCTTTTTGACCGGTAAAAGGGTACTCTTGCCATTTGAAATAGTCTGAATATATTTATCCAGATCCTCTCCGAAGAGTCGTCCTCCATGGAAGGGAAACCCTGCCAGAAGCTTTTTGCATGGGGGCTCCGCCGCCCAGTTCTTTAACCATAAGAGCCTTCTCATGTGCACCAAAAATAGTGATAAACGAGAGGCCTGCTGGATGGAATCTTTTATAGCATCTACCGCAAAACACAGAGCTCTGGGAATGTCAGAAAACTCTTCTGCCTGTTGGGTAGGCATGTCCTTTAACATTTCCTTTGTCTGGTCTTTTAACGCCTGACAAACTCCAATTGCAGCCACCGCTGGCTGCACCACTGCTCCTGCCGTAGCAAAGGATGCTTTTAAAAGTGTCTCTAATCTTTTATCAACCGGATCTTTAAACATATGTATGTTTTCCACCGGGCAAGTTAGTGATTTATTCACACATGAGATGGCTGCATCCACTCCTGGGAGCCTCCACCTCTTGGAGAATTTTTCCTCCATGCGGTAAATGACCGCAAATCTTTTCGGTGGCAGAAAAATCCTGTCCGGCCGTACCCAATCCCGAAAGATCAATTCCTCCAAAAGAGGATGGACCGGAAAAACTGCGTTGCTTAACGGAGCTTTCAAAGAGCCCAGAGAGGATACCGGAGGAACCTGAGGCTCTGGCAATGGTAAACTAAATGCCGAGCGGACCATGTCCGTCAAAGACTGTACCCACAGTCTCTCTGTCTGGGAGTCTGAAAATGGTTCCTCAGAGGCAGATCCCTCAATCCCTGAACCCTCTTGGTTTGGGTCTAGTTGATCCTCCTGTGATTCCAATTCCTCCGGAGAGAGAATCTCAGCATCTGAGGATACACCTCTTGGTGATGGGGATCTAACCCGTTTCTTACCAGGAATAGCTCTAGCGATCAATGCTGCTATTCTCTCTTCTAGCCCCCCTAGGGATACGGCTAGCATCTCCTCTGTGATAAACACAGGGCTGGGCTGATCTGGGCCAGCCTCCGCACCAGATCCCCCTAATGGCTCATCCAAGGCGCCTTTTATGTTAATAAGTTGCGGGGAAAGTATCGGCATATCATCAGAATCAGAAAGGGAACCCTTTTGTTTTTTGGTCTTTTTTGTACCCTTTGACCCCGAACCCTTGGAAGCCATAATACAAAATCGAGGGACTCCGCCCACACAACAGACTGTAGTGGCCAGGAGTACAAAACCAGAGTTTAGGGGACAATAGATCACTAATGCCCAAAAACTGATGGGATCCCGTATGTTTTTTTTTTTTTTTTTTTTTTTAAATATATATTATATATATTTTCTTTTTACAACATACAGTGACCCCAAACTTAGTTTGCCAGCCTCCAACCTGCTGCAAAAAGGGGAATTTCTTGGCTTAACAAAAAAGGCATTGGAACAAAGTCCAGCATGTACTACCCCTCTTCCGCCACCGGGAGTCACTGTTCTGCCGCTCTGCGTCCTCTCCTTCTGAAAATCAGCCTCAGACTGAGCACTGACAATGCCTGCTGTCTATAACAGCACAAAGGCGCGCCCCTGTATGATGCCGCAGGCACGCCCCCCCCCCCGCCCTCCTGTCTGAACGGCGCGAAAAAACGTCTATAAGACGTGCGCGCGCACGCGCGCGCGCGCGTATGCCGGAAACAGGAGGAACATGGAGGAGCCGCGCTGCTGGAGATCCAGGAACGCAGAACAGGCGGCAGATTCAAACCCCCGGCCAGGTAGGACTCTCCAAAGGCCCCTAGGGATCCTTACTAGCCCTAGGAAGAAAGCAGCAGGTTTAGCTAGCAACACATTCTTAGACAGGGGAACCTAGTGATGGGGGAGAAAGGGTGTCATCCTGTCTCTCTTAGACATAGTGAACAAGGTTGCCCATGCAGAGCATACTTAGGCTATCCCCCCTTTTAGGTTACCCCGGAGAGCCTGCTGTCGAACCAAGTCCCGCAGGCTCCCCCTTACCTGCTCCATGCTGCAGGATGTTTGTCCAGCAAACTGATCCAATCTTCTCCCATCTCCACCTTCAGGCCCTGGGGTCCTATGAAGGTACCCACTGTCCTGGACCTATATAGCACCCTGGCAAACAGGAACTTATGGTTTTTACAAACTCCAAGTCCTGGGCCCAGGGTCCAGCCCTCCAAAGAGGAGCATTATAGGCAAAACCCCACGGCTTGGGGCCCGGGTACTGTCCACTTTGGCACTGAGGCTCCTTGGACAGATCCGGTTAGCCCGCCCTTAATCCCAAGGATGTGGAGCAAAGCTATTCCGTGACCAACACCTAAGACACTGGCGAAAAAACTGAGGGACTCCCTCTAGGGGAGGGGGTTATATAGGGAGGGGACTTCCTGTTTGAGATTGCCAGTGTCCACACCTGAAGGTACTCCATATAACCCATATAGTAATGAATATGCCGCTCTGTGTCCCGTGATGTACGAGAAAGAAAGGACAAGTTCATCTTTTCAGAAAAAATTATAAATGCACATTTTTGCTGGCAGGTAAAAAAAAATGTGCGTTAATTATTTTTTCGTTGCAGGAGCCTGTAGAGTAATGCACAAACGATCAGCAGATCACTGATGCCATGCATGTCTCCTACAGACCTGTCAGTATATAGGCTTCCTTGTACCAGGAAGCAAATACATGCCGACAGAAAGAATGAATGTATCACCACAGCGCTACAAGCTTACAGCCTCAAAGGCTGCTGGACCTTGCAGTTTTTCATTCACTGAACGAGTGACATGACTCGGTGGACGGAGCTCCGCACGGCCACGTTTTTTATTTTGAAAGCTAGCAGGTGGAGAACCCTTGCTAGCTACCACAGTGGGGGCGGTGCAATCATAACATGTTACACCCCGAATATGAAAAGGTGAACTTATCCTTTAAATTTTATGGAGATTGACTTTCTAGTCTTGAGCAGGGCAGGAAGTACAGAATCAGAAACACCTTTGTCCCTCAAGACATGGGCTTCAACAGCCATCCTATCAAAGCCAGCAACCGTAAAGTAGGATGGAAGAACAAACCCTGCAAAACCAACTCTAGGCTATCTGGAAAAGCCCACAGCTTGTCTGTCAAGTGACTGACGACTGTCTCCTTAGCAAGGCTGGCGCAATCAGAATCACCAGAACGCCCTTTACTTTTATCCTGTGCAATAGTCAGAGAAGTAAAGGGATGGCAAAGATTACAAAAAAATTATCCCAAGGAGACAGCAGAGCATCCACTGCAAATGCTTTAGAATCTGTACACCAAGAGATCCAAACTCATCCTCCTCCATCACAGATGAATCTCTGCAAACCCTTATGGGTGAAGAGGCCATTGATTCAACTGCTGATAGCTAAGAAAGTTTGCCTTCCAATTTTTCATATGCTGGGAATGTACAAAGCTGTAGCATGAAGTTCTGCCCAAGACAAGTTCAAGTTCGCTTTTTCCTTTGTCATAATTGTGATGATTACGGCTTATAGCTCATGAAAACCCCACATTCTCAGACAATTTGAATATTACATGCAATCAATAAAACAAGGATCGTACATAGAACAATATTGAACCTCTGAATAGTATAAGCATGTATATTATATATATATATATATATATATATATATATATATATATATATATATATATACATACATACATACATACACACATACATACACACACACACACACACACACACACACACACACACACACACACACACACACACACTCAGTACTTGGTTTGGGCCCCTTTTGCAGCAATTACTGTCTCAATGCGTCGTGGCATGGAAGCTGTGTGGCACTGCTGAGGTGTTACAGAAGACCAGGATGTTTCAATAGCGGCCTTCAGCTCTTTTGCATTATTGGGTCTCATGTCTCTCATCTTTCTCTTGGTAATGCTCCATAGATTCTCTATGGGGTTCAGGTCAGACGAGTTTGCTGGCCAATCAAGCACAGTAATGCCACGGTCATTGAAACAGGTTTTGATGCTTTTGGCAGTGTGGACAGGTGGTAAGTCCGGCTAAAAAATGAAGTCAGCATCCCCATAGAGCTCTTCTGCGGAAGGAAGCATGAAGTGCTCCAAAATCTCCTGGTAGACGAATGCTTTGACCCTGGCCTTGATGAAGCACAGTGGACCACCACCAGCAGATGACATAGCTCCCCAAATCAACACAGACTCCATTCTTCTTCCATACTCTGGGTCCTTGGTTTCCAAAAAAGATGTAAAATTTACACTCATCAGAAAGAAGGACATTGGACCACAGACCAGGTGTGTTTTTCTTTAGCCCAGGTAAGACGCTTCTGATGTTGTTCATTGTTCAGGAGTGGTTTGACAAGAGGAATACGACATTTGAAGCCTATGTCCAGGATCCATTGTGTGCGATGACTCTTGATGCACTGACTCCAGCCTCAGTCCACTCCTTGTGAAAGTCCACAGCACTTTTGAATGGTCTTTTCCTGACAATCCTCTCCAGGCTGCGGTCATCCCTGCTGCTTGTGTACCTTTTCCTTCCACACTTTTCCGTTCCACATAACTTTCTATTAATGTGGTTTGATACAGCACTTTGGAAACATCCAACTTCTTTTGCAATTACCCTTTGAGTCTTTCCCTCCTTATGGAGGGTGTCAATGATGGTTTTCTGCACAACTGTCAGGTCAGCAGTCTTTCCCATGATTGCGATTCCTACTGAACCAGACTGAGCGACCATTTAAAGGCTCAGGAACCCTTTCCCTTTGCAGGTGTTATGGCTTAATTAGCCAATTGGGACACTTTGATCCTAGAATATTGTACCTTTTCACAATATTCAAATTTTCTGAGATTGTTGATTTGGGGTTTTCATGCGCTGTAAGCCATAATCATACAATGATGACAAATCACAGCTTGAATTATCTTGCTTTGCATGTAATGAGTCCATCTCGTATATTAGGCCACGTACACACGATCAAATCTATTTGCTGGAAACGGTAGGCCCGACCGTCCCAGCAGACAGATTCAATCGCGTGTACGGGCGAGCCGACGAATTTGGCCAGCCGACAGATTTGAAAGCATGCTTTCAAATCTGTCGGCTGGGAACCCGTCCGCCCGACATGTCTGCTAGTTAGTACGCTAACCAGCAGACATGTCTTCTCTCACACGCGTCGAATGGTTTCGACGCATGCGCGGAAGTGTTTTACTTCCTGGTGCGGTGACGTGGCGGCGTCCACGTCACCGCCATGTCAGCGCGCCGTCTGCCGGCGGGGATTTTGGTTTGATCGTGTGTACACGATCAAACCAACATGTCCCCAGCAGACAGATTTGTTCAAATCGGTCTGTCCGACCGATTTGAACAAATCTGTCTGCTCGTGTGTATGGGGCCTCAGTTTCACCTTTTATGTTGCATTAGTGAAATAAACAAACTTTTGCACGATATTTAACATTTGGGTATCACCTGTAAGGGCAACCTCTCAATTTTCTTTTTACAGGGAATTTCCGCAAAACAACTTTTGAGCCCAAGGATTCTTCTCATGTCAACTTACATGGTGCCCTTCTGTAAACGCTGCCTTATGGAGACTTTTCAGGAATCCATCAAGAAACTCTCGGCTCTTGGAAAGTCTTCTGGAACAACTTAACATCTCCCGTGTGGACAAACATGGCCCTTGCATGAGCGTATGCTAGGGTACGACTGTGTGACTGAGGTCTAAAGTTTCAAGAATGAGTCCAAGTCAACCCGAAAGCTTGCACCTTTAACTCAAGTTAGCAGACAAAAGGCAACAATTAAACTCTAAAAACATTCTGCATTGATTGATGGCCAACACGGTTATGTACTCTCATAATCAATGTACATAGGATAATTCTAAGCGTTCACGCCATGCAAACGAACTTGCAACCTAATATCCAATTGCAGGCATACACAAATACTGCACATTCATGCATATTGGTGGCCGCAGGCTGCTAGCCTCCCAGCAATTGTGTGGTCAGGAACAATACAGCAGCTCCATGCAGAAAAGCCCAGTGCTACAAGATTAAAGACTGAGCCACAGTGTTTCCTTATTTTTAGCTCAGTAATATCTGTAAAGGTTTTCAATTATGATAGCAGTTAGTCATTTTGCTGCTTATCCAAGCAGTTTCTTCCGTTCTGAAATGAAGATGTTGCTTAAATAGGCAGTTAAACTTCTCCACATTATAGAACAAGGTCCAGTTTTATTATATAAAATTACTTGAGGAAACAGCTAAAAAATATTTGACATAACATCACGAAAGCATGGTGGAAAAAAAAACAACAACATGTAAAAAAGTTAAAGTCACCAAAAATTAGTTTTAGGTGAATTTCATAATAAAAAAAAAAAGTGTACACAAAATATAACTTCCCTATAAGCATCCAGTTATGAAGGTGTTAAAGTTATGTCTTTAGCATTAATGAGTAATACTTGAGTCACAGTTGATTGGACTGCTTTAATTTCCCATTGAAAAAGAATTAAAATGCCCCTTGTGTTTCTTCTGCTGTATTAATCCTCCATTTTGTCCATTGTTAAACTAATGGGAATGATGTAGATGCGGCCATTAAGGTAATTGGATTTTTATGTGAGTTTATCAGCTAGGCACTTGACTGTTTGCTGTTTATGTGGATGGCAGTGCTATATTCTGTCATCTGGGCAATTCGTCTGCCCTGTTCTTCCCCTGCATTGTCTGACACTTTTAATACACCCAGTGAAGTAATTTGCCATTTACACAGGGCTAGTGAGATATTCTATAGTGATTACTACAGCCAAGAGAACACTCTATAAATCAGTATTCATGTATTAAACACATCTACATTAAAGTGAATTTGTAGTTATAAAAATGTTAAAAATTAACAAATGCTTGACCCTATTTAGCCCTGCCCTCTCAATAGAGAAACTGCAAATAAAACCAAAACACTTTAGACGCTGGTTACTGCATCTTTTCACTGACTGGAGTTCAGGCCTGCGGTCCATCTTCACTGTCCTTGTGCATGTTCCAGGCTCAGCCACCATGAATAAATTCTTGCCACATACAGAAAGATCATTATTCCTTAATGGTTGGGTCTAGACATGTACATTCGTTTTCGTCCGAATGCATTTCTGTCCGAATTTCAGGTATTTTCGTTTTAAACGAAAACGAAAGCGCAGAATACGAAAAACGAAAGATCCGACATTATAAAATGCTTTATTTTCGTTGCAACAACAGTTCGATATAGATGGGAGATTCGATGTGATGCTGACAATAACAATCTGTGTCTATCAAACCTGTGGTCGAATGTGCCTAACCTTAAGTCTATTAGTCCAAGATTATTCTACATAGAGAGAAAAGATTCTACATAGAGAGAAAAGATTCGACATTAGAGAGAAAAGATTCGACATTAGAGAGAAAAGATTCGACATTAGAGAGAAAAGATTCGACATTAGAGAGAGAAAGGATCGTTGCTGGAATTGGGTGGAGGAAGTAAAATAAAAATAATGACGATGATGAATGTTATTGGCTTATTGTAACCAAAGAGGAGGAGCAGTAAAATAGCTAGAACTAACTTGATAATTCAACATGGACGACGAAGACTCGACAAAGCATCGAAAAAAAATACAAACGTCGAATCTGTCATTGAAGGCTTATGGTGTCTGTCAAAAGTTCTAAGAAGATTCGACGGAGCAGATAAACTGTACAAAGCTGCAATCATAAATTTTTGGTCAAATGCTCGGCCCATAGGCTATAGAAAAATTTGAATGTTGGTTGACTAGTAATAATTAATACTGGTCATACAACATTAGAATTCTACTATAGTTAGCTTGTAGGCGGAACATTCTACAGGAAATGTGTCGTACAGTTATGCTGCCCTGTCGAATCTTCTTTGAACATTCGACAGACACCATAAGCCTTCAATGACAGATTCAACCTTAATTCAGATTTTCGGACGAATGCAATTTCTAACGAAAAACAAAATAAATAAAAACGAATTTCAGGAGTAACTAAATAAATGTATTTTTTGGACGAAAACGAAATTCCGAAATGAAATATTTCAGTGTGCACATGTCTAGTTGGGTCTGGTGCCGCTTGCACATTGACTTGGGAGGCAATCTACAGGAGCGTAGAGTAAAGCCGGGTGGCCCTGGGAATGACAGTAAGTAAAATGATACTCAACAGTAGGCCCTCGTTCACACTGAACACGGTCGCACGATTCCAAAAGGCACATTTCAGTCCGACTTCGGGGGGGTGTTGAACGACTTGAAAGACATCTGTGCGGGTTTATGCACAGATGTCTATTGAATTTGCCCCCGAAGTCACCAAAAGTAGTACAGGAACTACTTCTGGAAATTGGTGAGGTGCACATTTACGTCAGCAGAATGGCACGGCTGGGCACATCAACGTATATATACGTTGATTTTAGTACCCAGCCGTGGGTCGCGGGCGCGCGCCCGCGCCCCGGTCGACGCTCCGGGACCGCGGGATTCGCGGACCCGATCGCCGCTGCAGTGCGGCGATCCGTCCCTGGAGCGGAAGAACGGGGAGAGCCGTGTGTACACACGGCTTCCCCGTGCTTCTCTGTGGCTGTAGCATCGATCGCGTCATCCCTGTAATAGGGGGACGCGATCGATGACGTGACACCTACAGCCACACCCCCCTACAGTAGTAAACAAACCACATATGCACACATCCCCTACAGCGCCACCTGTGGTTAACTCCCAAACTGCAACTGTCATTTCCACAGTAAACAATGCAAATTTAAATGCATTTTTTACTGTGAAAATGACAATTGTCCCAAAAATGTGTCAAAATTGTCCGAAGTGTCCGCCATATTGTCGCAGTCACGAAAAAAATCGCTGATCGCCGCTATTAGTAGTAAAAAAAAAAAAATTAATAAAAATGCAATAAAACTATTCCTTATTTTGTAAACGCAATACATTTTGCGAAAACCAACCGATAAACGCTTATTGCGATTTTTTTTACCAAAAATACGTAGAAGAATACGTATCGGCCTAAACTGAGGAAAAAAAATGTTTTTTTATATATTTTTGGGGGATTTTTATTATAGCAAAAAGTAAAAAATATTGCATTTTTTTTAAAATTGTCGCTCTATTTTTGTTTATAGCGCAAAAAATAAAAACCGCAGAGGTGATCAAATACCACCAAAAGAAAGCTCTATTTGTGGGGGAAAAAGGACGCCAATTTTGTTTGGGAGCCACGTCGCACGACCGCGCAATTGTCAGTTAAAGCGATGCAGTGCCGAATCGCAAAAAGGGGCAAGGTCCTTTACCTGCATTTTGGTCCGGGTCTTAAGTGGTTAAACTGGGTTCCACTTTTTACAGTTTTCTTCCACCTTTTAGATAAACAATGTAGAACTAATGTTATACTGTAACAAACAGTGAGCAGAAAGGATTTTTATTGCAGAAGAGACATGGCACAAGGGTCCTTGGCTTACAGCACTGATACGGTCTTTGTGTGCTGAAATGACTTCATGCCATTCTGGCCAATGCAGATGGCTGAAGACTGACACACAAGAGAAGATGCAGGCACTGGTGATAATCAGAAACCGTTGAGGCAAAGGCAAGTCTTGATCCCTTTAGTTCTGCTTTAAAGCAGAATGAAACCCAACGATTTAACGAACATGCCGTGAATGAAGAACTGTCACATTTGGTTGCGCTGTTAACCGAACTGTCAAGCCATAGCCAATAAATGTGGAGCTCCGATCAAACAGAAGCTAGGAGGGCCAGTAAAATAACTAGTTTTGGCCTGATTTTGGAGAATAATACCTGTAGGGAGTAACCGGAAGGGAAGCAAGCTAAGCAGATCAGCCAAAAGATCATCCTCTCCTGCAGCTTCCAGCGGTGGCGACTGCTTTATTAGGGGCGACGCCCCCCTAATCCATGCACCAGGCCACTAATCCATGTTCAGGGTGCCAATGGGGCTTTTTTTTTTTTTTAAGCACATATTTAGAGTCAGAGGCCCTAAACAGCTTAAAAAAAGGGTGGGATCTGTGAGCAGAGTACCGATTTGTTTGCCGCCCCACCACAACAAAAAGGAGCACCAGCTGTCACTGGTTTCCATTTGCTCATACCTACTTTCCCTTTGCTTTCCTTTGGGATTAAGCTGGCATTAAAGTGAACATTTTTATTTTCCTGCTCTGATGAAACACAGGTTCACTTTAAAGATGTTGCCTGCTTCCAGGATAAAGATGAAAATGTGGCCTGCGCACACCAGATGATGGTAATCTCAAACTGAAATTTCGGCCAAGCCACCTACACAGTGCTCGACTTGCTCAGTTTTCTTTAACAATACCTGAGAAACCAATTACTTTTCAATTGAATTCAGAAGCTACGTGTGTGCATGCCTTAGCCCACGCTGACTTTAAGAAGGTGGGCAGTGTTCAGCTTCAAGCGGTGGTGGCTGCAGATGTGTTAACTACTGCTGCGCTACTGTTAGAACAGCTAATTACAGGAGTTTTTGAGCAAATAGGGGAGGTAGGGTCTCTGCATGGAAAGTCTCTTTGGCTTAAACCTGTTCATTTCAGAAGTGACAGCCCTACTTCATGATGCTCCTGACTGCCATGCTCCTCAGGTCATCCAGAAGAGACATAACTCAAACTGCCGATAGCCACAGCCTCATTCATTTTGTCATTACTCACGGAAGAGGTAAAGGAATTCGTAGGCTGGTAAAACCACAATCCCTGCCTACAAACTCACTTCAAACTTCTCACCACAGACTGCTACAGCTATCATTATTAAAAGTGATTAAAATGTTTCCACAGAAGGTGAAACAAGCAGAAAACTACATACACAACGGAACATGGAATGTATTAACTACTGTTGACAAATGTCTATTATTTGGCTCTGCGCCATCATACGGTAAATTGTTTGAAAGATCAAATAAAGGTGACATGGTATTCAAAAGTAATCTCTGCAAGACATTTAAACACTGTGATTATTAAACAGAAACCTATTAAGATTTTTTATTAAACTCCTTTGTATGCCTTTACTTTACTAGGGACATGCCTTCCATGACTGCTGGGCTAAGGTTCACCTACCTGTCTATAGAACAGGGTGTTAAAAACATGTTACTAAGGCTATAGTAACGAAGGGAGATTAAATGAAGAGGTGCACAAGTTGGTTTTGCAGCTATTTAGGGTCACAGCAGGCATCATTTAAAAAGCAGCAATAGAGGGGAACCTTCCCCAAACCATCTCCAGTCTCATAAGGCATCCCCTATTCAACTCTATGGTCGTTTAATGCACAGCCAGAGTAAGTGCAAGAAGCGGTTGTACACAAATCCATAGCTGAAATAGAGGGCTGTGTATGTACACTTTACAAAGTCCATATATTCTGGAAATACCATAACCGTGGTTTATAGTAGACAGGCCTAGACGTAGCTAGATTTCTAGCAAGTGAATGGACATTGCCGTCTCAATATCTATAGAACCAGGTAAGGTGCTGCTATACATTTTACTAAAATTCGTTCAACATGTACGGTCCACCTATATACGATGCTTCATTCCCTTTACAAAGATGGGGTTCCAGTTTATTTACTCTGTGTATGTACTTATATATATATGTCCCAGTGATGTTGTTCCCACGCATTAAAGCAGTTTTACACTTTAAGAGGTACCATGATATGGTGCGTTTCTTCCACAAACTATATGCAACCCCAGATCTCCATTAGAATGTCAGAAATAGGTTTTAATGAGGTCTGTTTTCCTCTGTGTGTAGGGGACGAGTGCTGGGGAATTCTTTGTGAACTCATAATGAGCTGCCCCTCCCATATACAAGTCCATTGCTAGTCATAAATTAATTGAGCTGCTTGCCATTTAATCCTTGAGAGGTACAGTCGAAAACCTGGTCTCAGGCAATTCCTGAAGTCTCATAATGGAAGATTCCTGCACTTACAGAGATTTACTGCCAAGCAGTTTCCCATAGTATGTTCGCAGTTTTCCCATGCACCTAAAAAAAGCAGTACATCTAAACAGAACAAGCTCAATTCATAATTGGCCTATAAATACAGCCCAATGCTTCCCCCTGCAGGGGAAGCCATTAATAACCAGCATAAGGTATGGAACATTGCCCTAACCATTTAAAGCTGAACTCCAGCCTTACGTGCAGCAAAACCAGATAGAACGTGCATAAATCCTGAACGATTTGCACAATACCTAAAAACTTAAAGTTGAACTCCAGTAAAACCTGTGTCTACCAATTATGTACAGGTTTTTCTCTTGTATGGAAAGTATTGCTTACTCTGATTAAAACGCTACACTGCAAGCTGCTCACAGCATGCTTCAGAAGCTGCAGCAAGTCAGATGGAGACAGCTCTGGAGCGATGTGGGTGTAATGTGTAAAATGCGGCAAAAGGGGAACGTATTCTTTAAAGCGAAGGCTCACCCTAAATATACTATGTCCCATGTGATCCAGCATACTGGCGTCAGCGCCAGTATGCCGTTTTTTTTTTTTTAATGGTCCACTTACTGTGTAATCCTTAATTTTCATTTATTTCCCCCACGGTAGATGGCGCATCTATAGCCCCGTCACGGCTTCCGAAAATGGCCGATTTAGGACTCGGGTATTTCCGTTGCTATACGGCGCCTGCGCACAGACCTAGGAGCTGACTGCGCAGGCGCCGTATTTCTCTGAGTCTTATTTCGGCTTTTTTCGGAGGGCGCGACGCGCCATAGCCGTAGGACTCAGAGAAATACGGCGCCTGCGCAGTCAGCTCCTAGGTCTGTGCGCAGGCGCCGTATAGCAACGGAAATACCCGAGTCCTAAATTGGCTATTTTCGGAAGCTGTGACGGGCTATAGAGGCGCCATCCACCACGGGGGAAATAAATGAAAATTAAGGATTACATAGTAGGTGGACCATTAAAAAAAAAAACAGCATACTGGCGCTGACGCCAGTATGCTGGATCACATGGGACATCGTATATTTAGGGTAAACCTCCGCTTTAATTAGCTCACATAATAAGATTTTTATAACAGCTTACCTGTTAAATCCTTTTCTTGGAAGTACATCATGGGACACAGAGTGCTATAGTAATTAATTACTATATGGGTTATACGCCCACCTTCAGGTGATGGACACTGGCATAATCAAGACAGAAGGTTCCCTTCTATATAACCCCTCCGATACAGGAAGTACCTAAGTTTTGTAGCAAAGCAATATATAATATCCCAAATAAGAGGGGAGGGACCTCTGTGTCTCGTGATGTACTTCCAAGTAAAGGATTTTACAGGTAAGCCATTATAAAAATCCTAATTTCCTTATCGTACATCACAGGACAGATTGCTATAGTAATTACTATATGGGATGTGCCAAAGCAATGCCATCTGAGGGGAGGGAGACACAAAAATATAAAGCAGACCGCTGTCAGACGTGAGGACCTATACTGCTGCCTGCAGAACACTGTGTCCAAAAGGTGGCATCCTCTTTCTGACCTACATTCACTTGGTAACATTTTGTGAATATATGCACTGAAGACCATGTTGCAGCCCTGCAAACCTGAGCCAAAGAGGCTTGGTGTTGCACTGCCCAAGAAGCATCGACTGCCCTGGTGGAGTGCACTCTAGGACGAAAAGGCAGAATCCATCTGGAAATGGTTGATTTTGATGCTGCCTGCCCTTTCCTGGGGCCTTCCAGCAACACAAACAAAGCATCCGTTATACTTATCTGGGCAGTGGTTTCCAGATAAAAACTAACTGCTCTTACTACATCCAGAGAATGTAATAATTCTTACTTTATAGAACACGGTTCTGGAAAAAACAAAGGTAGGGAAACATCCTGGTTCATATTAAAACTGGACACAACACAAAAAGGACGGGCGAGGATGCAACACCACATTGCCCTTATGAACCACCAAGAAAGGCTCTTTACAAGAAAAAGCAGCCAATTCTGAAACTCTTCTTGCAGAGGTGACCGCAACCAGAAAAACCAACTTCTTTGTCACAAGAGCCAAGGGTGCCTCGCACATAGGCTCAAAGGGAGTTTCCTGAAGGACCGACAGGACTAGATTCAAATCTCATGGGCATAAATGTGATTTAATCTGTGGATTTATACGCGTTACCCATTGTATAAATGCCTGAATCAAAGAATCTGAAGCAAGAGGCTTTTGGGGAAAAAGAAACGACAAGGCCGAGATTTAACCCTTAATGGTACTCAAGGCTAGCTTCATATCCACCGCCAACGGTAGTAAAGCAAGAACTCTACCTATGACATACTGGCGAGGGTGCCAACCCTTGCTTACACACCAAGAAATATAGGTCTTCCAAACCTTATTGTAAATAGCTCTAGAAGTAGGTTTCCTTGCATTAATCAGGGAAGTTACCACTCAGCCTGAAAGCCCTTGATCCTCTAGAATGAGGGCCTCGACAGCCAAACCATTACATTTAGCGTTTGTAAGGCAGGATGGAACACTGGCCCCTTTGACAGCAGATCTGGACGGGACGGAAGAAGTCCAAGGATCCCATATGCCATTCTCAAAATCTCTGCATAGCAGGACCTCCTGGGCCATGCTGGAGCCACTAGGATTACCCGATTTTCTTTCCCCTTCCCAAGTGCATACCAGCGGCGCCGAGTCCCACCCCCCAGTGACGTCCTCTTTCGAATTTACTGAAAGGAGGGAAGACTCCCGCGTGTGTGCTGCGGTCCCCAGCGGGAACTCGGGGGGAGGGAGGGGGAGGTGGGAGAAGCTGCAGAGAACCCCCAATCTCCTTGGCCGGCCGAGCGCCCCCCATCATAGGTGGCTGACCACATGGAAAAATAAAGAAGACCTCCTCCACAAGTGCTGCTGACATCCAGTATGGAAAGCGTGGGCTGTTACACCAGGTATGTTCTCACTTACACCCTCTAGTAAAAAAGAACAGGCAAGACATCTACCCAATAAAAAAAAAAGAGTCCATTGGAAAACCCCAGGATCTCCTTAACTTACCTTTCCCCCCTGCAGGTTACTGCTGGAAAATCACAGCGACCCAATCTTCACCCATCACGACGGGTTGGTACCATGCCCGACCTTCAAGGACGGGGTCCCCTCTGAACGTAAAGTCCACTGCCTTGGACCTGTATAGCACCCTGCCAGAGCAAACCTGTGGTATAGCAATGTGACCAAGGTGCCAGATCCCAGGGCCCAGCTCTCCTGAGAGAAGCGTTACAGGCAAGACCTCTTTCTTCCGTACCGAGCCTTGGGTACCATCCACTTTTGTCTTTGTTTTTTAGATTTTTTGAATAGATCCGATAGCGTAGCCCCCTGACCCGTCCAGGCCATTCATGGAGTGCAACACTTAGACACTGGTGAAAAAACGGAGGTACTTTCTGTATGGGAGGTGTTATATAGAGTGGGACCTCCTGTATTGATTATGTCCATCACC
Organism: Rana kukunoris; assembly: GCA_029574335.1. NCBI lineage: Eukaryota > Metazoa > Chordata > Amphibia > Anura > Ranidae > Rana > Rana kukunoris. The sequence goes on along the minus strand of CM056057.1, from coordinate 146,255,026 downwards.
TGAAGGTGGGCATATAACCCATATAGTAATTGCTATATCACTCTGTGTCCCGTTATGTACGATAAAGAAAGACTATTTATTTTATCAAATCGCCTAAAATTTCTGTAATCGAAGCTACAGAGGGAAAAAAGTAATTGATCCCCTGCCAATCTCGTATGTTTGCCCACTGACGAAGAAATCAGTCTATAGTTTTAATGGTAAGTTTATTTTAACAGTGAGAAAGACAGAACAACAACAAAATATCCAGAAAAAGCATTTAAAAAAGTTATTAATCGATTTGCATTTTAATGCAAGAAAGTATTTGATCCCCCACCAATCAGCAAGATTTCTGGCTCCCAGGTGTCTTCTATACAGGCAATGAGCTGAGATTAGGCACACTCGCTTAAAGGGAGTGCTTCTAATCTCAGTTTGTTACCTGTATAAAAGACACCTGTCCACAGAAGCAATCAATTATATTTCAAACTCTCCACCATGGCCAAGACCAAAGAGCTGTCCAAGGATTGTAGACATACACCAGGCTGGAATGGGCTACAAGACCATAGCAGCTTGGTGAGAGGGTGACAACAGTTGGTGCGATTATTCGCAAATGAAAGAAACACAAAAGAACTGTCAATCTCCCCTCGGTCTGGGGCTCCATGCAAGATCTCACCGCATGGAGTTTCAATGATCATGAGAACGGTGAGGAATCAGCCCAATTTTGTCAATGATCTCAAGGCAGCTGTGACCATAGTTGCCAAAAACACAAATGATAACATGCTATGCCGTTAGGGACTGAAATCCTTCAGCGCCTGCAAGGTTCCCTTGCTCAAGAAAGCACATGTACAGGCTGTCTAAATTGTTGTGGTCAGGTGTGATCGAATTCAAGCTCTTTGGCATCAACTTAACTCGCCGTGTTTGGAGGAGGAGGAATGCTGCATATGACAGAAACAACACCATCCCCATTGTCAAACACGGGAGGTGAAAACATTATGCTTTGGAGATGTTTTTATGCTAAGCAGACAGGACAATTTCACTGCATCAAATCTTGGGCGAGAACCTCCTCCCTCAGCCAGGGCACTGAAAATGGGTGGTGGATGGGTATTTCAGAATGACCCAAACACACAGCCAAGGCAACAAAGGAGTGGCTCAAGAAAAAGCACATTAAGGTCCTGGAGTGGCCTAGCCAGTCTCCAGACCTTAATCCCATAGAAAATATGGAGAGAGAGTTGAAGGTTCCAGTTACCAAACGTCAGCCTCGAAACCTAAATGACTTGGAAAGGATCTGCAAAGAGGAGAGGGACAAAATCCCTCCTGAGATGTGTGCAAACCTGGTGGCTAACTATAAGGCCTCGTACACACGATAGAATTTGTGCGCTGAAAACGGTCCGATGGACCGTTTCAGCAGACATCTCCGATCGTGTGTATGGGCTAGCGGACAGATTTGTCCACCCGACAGATTTCAAAGCATGCTTTGAAATCTATCCGGTGGAAATCTGTCCGCCCGACATGTCTGCTGGTTAGTACACGTACCAGCAGACATGACGTCCCGCTCCGCCGCCGCACCGCCGCCAAACGGATTCGGCGCATGCGCGGAAGTGTTTTACTTCCTGGTGCGGTGACGTGGCGGCGTCAACGTCACCGACACGTCAGCGCGCTCTCTGCTGGCGGGGATTTTGGTTTGCTCGTGTGTACACGCGAGCAAACCAAAATCCCAGCAGACAGATTTGTTCAAATATGGGGCCTAAGAAACGTCTGACCTGTATGATTGCCAACAAGGGCTTTGCCATTAAGTATTAATCATGTTTTGCGAAGGGATTAAATACTGTATTTATCTTTGTATTTATCGCGTATAGCGCGCACCCCCAACCTGGAAGGGATATTTCAGGAAAAAAATAAAATACTTACAATTTGAATGCCCCTCGTCGGTGTCTTGACCGGCGTCCATCTGCGGCCTTGGTGGTGTCCTCCCTGCTTCTCCTGTGCTGTCTTTGAGTCGATCCCAGCTTCCTGCGCTGTGTTTGAACGCCACCGCCGACATATACCGAGCACAATACACTCGGCTCCTCTTGCATAAAGGCTAGGAGGCGGCACAGGGCCTGACCGCGAGGGGAGCCGAGCCTGGCCGAGTGTACCCGAGTTTCCTGCGCTCGGTATATGTCGGCGGCGTTCAAACACAGCGCGGGAAGCGGGGATCGGCGTATATCGCGCACCCACGATTTTCCCACGATTTTAAGGGGAAAAAAGTGCGCGGTATATGCCGATATATCTGGTACTTAGTTCACACATTAAAATGCTAATAACTTTTTTGAAATGTGTTTTCTGGATATTTTTGTTGCTATTCTCTCACTGGTAAAATAAACCTACCATTAAAATGACAGAGTGATCATTTCTTTGTCAGTGGGCAAACTTACAAAATCAACAGGGGATCAAATACTTTTTTCCCCTCACTGTATCTCATTTATATAAATCGTAAAGTCTTAAACCCAGTAGATGACAGAAAAAGTCATATGTCATGCTCCTAAAACTACAATGCTTTTAAATTTTAAAAGCAGCTTTAATATTTTACATTCATATATATTCATATATTTTAGGTAAGGTGCATGTTATACTGTACATAAAATACATCATACATTTTACGAAAATAATATTTTGTAAGGGAAGCAGCAACGGGGTATCTGTGGCAGATTAGAGACTTTACAATTGCTGGGGGGGGGGGGGGCGGGACTGGACAGGCTCACATAAATTAGCTAAGGATAACTGCAATGTTTTAACACATAACTATGTCTGAGAATTAGCAACAGGTTCTAGGAAAACTACCTAACACCGAAGTGAGATCTGCATGCCTGAGAAAACACCTACCTGTTCGAGTTTTACTGTTGGTGAGAATCTCCTGAAGCCGTTCCTGAAGCTTATCTGCTCGCTTCCTCTCCAGGTGAAGCTGCCGCTTCAGGTCCTTAAGCTATAAGAAACAGTACAAAACAATCTGTGTATTGGGGGAGCAGAGAGGTCAATGTATTGTGATGTCTGTGTATTAGGAAGACTGGAGGTGTCAGCATATCCCAATGCCTGTGTAGTAGGTGAGGAGAACAGTGTATCCTGATGTCTGTGTATATGGAGAGGAGAGATCAGTGTATCCTGATGTCTGTGTATTAGGAGAGGAGAGATCAGTGTATCCTGATGTCTGTGTATTAGGAGAGGAGAGATCAGTGTATCCTGATGTCTGTGTATTAGGAGAGGAGAGATCAGTGTATCCTGATGTCTGTGTATTAGGAGAGGAGAGGTCAGTGTATCCTGATGTCTGTGTATTAGGAGAGGAGAGGTCAGTGTATCCTGATGTCTGTGTATTAGGAGAGGAGAGGTCAGTGTATCCTGATGTCTGTGTATTAGGAGAGGTCAGTGTATCCTGATGTCTGTGTATTAGGAGAGGTCAGTGTATCCTGATGTCTGTGTATTTGGAGAGGAGAGGTCAGTGTATCCTGATGTCTGTGTATTTGGAGAGGAGAGGTCAGTGTATCCTGATGTCTGTGTATTTGGAGAGGAGAGGTCAGTGTATCCTGATGTCTGTGTACAGTGGCGGCTGGTGCTCAAAATTTTTGGGGGGGCGCAAACGAAAAATAAAAAATTGCAGCCTCACTGTGCCCATCACATGCAGCCACTGTGCCATGCCACCAAATGCAGCCACTGTGCCATCAATTGTCACCACTGTGCCATGCCATCAAACAGTAACCGTGCCATCAATTATCACCACTGTGCCATGCCATCAAACGCAGCCACTGTGCCATCAATTGTCACCACTGTGCCATGCAACACAGCAACTGTGCCATCATCTGTCACCACTGTGCCATGCCATCAAATGCAGTCACTGTGCCATCAATTGTCACCACTGTCCTATGCAACACAGCAACTGTGCCATCAATTGTCACCACTGTGCCATGCCATCAAATGCAGTCACTGTGCCATCAATTGTCACCACTGTGCCATGCCATCAAACAGCAACTGTGCCATCAATTGTCACCACTGTGCCATGCCATCAAACAGCAACTGTGCCATCAATTGTCACCACTGTGCCATGCCATCAAACGCAGCCACTGTGCCATCAATTGTCACCACTGTGCCATGCCATCAAACAGCAACTGTGCCATCAATTGTCACCATTGTGCCATGCCATCAAACGCAGCCACTGTGCCATCAATTGTCACCACTGTGCCATGCAACACAGCAACTGTGCCATCAATTGTCACCACTGTGCCATGCAACACAGCAACTGTGCCATCAATTGTCACCACTGTGCCATGCCATCAAATGCAGTCACTGTGCCATCAATTGTCACCACTGTGCCATGCAACACAGCAACTGTGCCATCAATTGTCACCACTGTGCCATGCCATCAAATGCAGTCACTGTGCCATCAATTGTCACCACTGTGCCATGCCATCAAACAGCAACTGTGCCATTAATTGTCACCATTGTGCCATGCCATCAAACGCAGCCACTGTGCCATCAATTGTCACCACTGTGCCATGCAACACAGCAACTGTGCCATCAATTGTCACCACTGTGCCATGCCACCAAATGCAGCCACTGTGCCATCAATTGTCACCACTGTGCCATGCCATCAAACACAGCAACTGTGCCATCATTTGTCACCACTGTTCCATGCCATCAAATGCAGTCACTGTGCCATCAATTGTCACCACTGTGCCATGCAACACATCAACTGTGCCATCAATTGTCACCACTGTGCCAATGCATCAAATGCAGTCCCTGTGCCATCAATTGTCACCACTGTGCCATGCAACACATCAACTGTGCCATCAATTGTCACCACTGTGCCAATGCATCAAATGCAGTCCCTGTGCCATCAATTGTCACCACTGTGCCATCAAACACAGCAACTGTGCCATCAATTGTCACCACTGTGCCATGCCATCAAATGCAGTCACTGTGCCATCAATTGTCACCACTGGGCCATGCAACACAGCAACTGTGCCATCAATTGTCACCACTGTGCCTTGCCATCAAATGCAGTCACTGTGCCATGCCATCAAACACAGCAACTGTGCCATCAATTGTCACCACTGTGCCATGCCATCAAACGCAGCCACTGTGCCATCAATTGTCACCACTGTGCCATGCAACACAGCAACTGTGCCATCAATTGTCACCACTGTGTCATGCCATCAAATGCAGTCACTGTGCAATCAATTGTCACCACTGTCCTATGCAACACAGCAACTGTGCCATCAATTGTCACCACTGTGCCATGCCATCAAATGCAGTCACTGTGCCATCAATTGTCACCACTGTGCCATGCCATCAAACAGCAACTGTGCCATTGTCACCATTGTGCCATGCCATCAAACGCAGCCACTGTGCCATCAATTGTCACCACTGTGCCATGCCACCAAATGCAGCCACTGTGCCATCAATTGTCGCAACTGTGCCATGCATCAAACACAGCAACTGTGCCATCATTTGTCACCACTGTGCCATGCCATCAAATGCAGTCACTGTGCCATCAATTGTCACCAGTGTGCCATGCCATCAAATGCAGTCACTGTGCCATCAATTGTCACCACTGTGCCATGCAACACATCAACTGTGCCATCAATTGTCACCACTGTGCCATGCCATCAAACACAGCAACTGTGCCATCAATTGTCACCACTGTGCCATGCCATCAAATGCAGTCACTGTGCCATCAATTGTCACTACTGGACCATGCAACACAGCAACTGTGCCATCAATTGCCACCACTGTGCCTTGCCATCAAATGCAGTCACTGTGCCATGCCATCAAACAGCAACTGTGCCATCAATTGTCACCACTGTGCCATGCCATCAAACGCAGCCACTGTGCCATCAATTGTCACCACTGTGCCATGCCATCAAACAGCAACTGTGCCATCAATTGTCACCATTGTGCAATGCCATCAAACGCAGCCACTGTGCCATCAATTGTCACCACTGTGCCATGCAACACAGCAACTGTGCCATCAATTGTCACCACTGTGCCATGCAACACAGCAACTGTGCCATCAATTGTCACCACTGTGCCATGCCATCAAATGCAGTCACTGTGCCATCAATTGTCACCACTGTGCCATGCAACACAGCAACTGTGCCATCAATTGTCACCACTGTGCCATGCCATCAAACACAGCAACTGTGCCATCAATTGTCACCACTGTGCCATGCCATCAAATGCAGTCACTGTGCCATCAATTGTCACTACTGGGCCATGCAACACAGCAACTGTGCCATCAATTGCCACCACTGTGCCTTGCCATCAAATGCAGTCACTGTGCCATGCCATCAAACACAGCAACTGTGCCATCAATTGTCACCACTGTGCCATGCCATCAAACAGCAACTGTGCCATCAATTGTCACCACTGTGCCATGCCATCAAATGCAGTCACTGTGCCATCAATTGTCACCACTGTGCCATGCCATCAAACAGCAACTGTGCCATCAATTGTCACCATTGTGCCATGCCATCAAACGCAGCCACTGTGCCATCAATTGTCACCACTGTGCCATGCAACACAGCAACTGTGCCATCAATTGTCACCACTGTGCCATGCAACACAGCAACTGTGCCATCAATTGTCACCACTGTGCCATGCCATCAAATGCAGTCACTGTGCCATCAATTGTCACCACTGTGCCATGCAACACAGCAACTGTGCCATCAATTGTCACCACTGTGCCATGCAACACAGCAACTGTGCCATCAATTGTCACCACTGCGCCATGCCATCAAATGCAGTCACTGTGCCATCAATTGTCACCACTGTGCCATGCCATCAAACAGCAACTGTGCCATTAATTGTCACCACTGTGCCATGCCATCAAACGCAGCCACTGTGCCATCAATTGTCACCACTGTGCCATGCAACACAGCAACTGTGCCATCAAATGTCACCACTGTGCCATGCCACCAAATGCAGCCACTGTGCCATCAATTGTCACCACTGTGCCATGCCATCAAACACAGCAACTGTGCCATCATTTGTCACCACTGTTCCATGCCATCAAATGCAGTCACTGTGCCATCAATTGTCACCACTGTGCCATGCCATCAAATGCAGTCACTGTGCCATCAATTGTCACCACTGTGCCATGCAACACATCAACTGTGCCATCAATTGTCACCACTGTGCCATGCCATCAAATGCAGTCCCTGTGCCATCAATTGTTACCACTGTGCCATGCCATCAAATGCAGTCCCTGTGCCATCAATTGTCACCACTGTGCCATGCAACACAGCAACTGTGCCATCAATTGTCACCACTGTGCCATGCCATCAAACACAGCAACTGTGCCATCAATTGTCACCACTGTGCCATGCCATCAAATGCAGTCACTGTGCCATCAATTGTCACCACTGGGCCATGCAACACAGCAACTGTGCCATCAATTGTCACCACTGTGCCTTGCCATCAAATGCAATCACTGTGCCATGCCATCAAACACAGCAACTGTGCCATCAATTGTCACCACTGTGCCATGCCAAACAGCAACTGTGCCATCAATTGTCACCACTGTGCCATGCCATCAAACGCAGCCACTGTGCCATCAATTGTCACCACTGTGCCATGCAACACAGCAACTGTGCCATCAATTGTCACCACTGTGCCATGCCATCAAATGCAGTCACTGTGCCATCAATTGTCACCACTGTCCTATGCAACACAGCAACTGTGCCATCAATTGTCACCACTGTGCCATGCCATCAAATGCAGTCACTGTGCCATCAATTGTCACCACTGTGCCATGCCATCAAACAGCAACTGTGCCATTAATTGTCACCATTGTGCCATGCCATCAAACGCAGCCACTGTGCCATCAATTGTCACCACTGTGCCATGCAACACAGCAACTGTGCCATCAATTGTCACCACTGTGCCATGCCACCAAATGCAGCCACTGTGCCATCAATTGTCACCACTGTGCCATGCATCAAACACAGCAACTGTGCCATCATTTGTCACCACTGTGCCATGCCATCAAATGCAGTCACTGTGCCATCAATTGTCACCACTGTGCCATGCCATCAAATGCAGTCACTGTGCCATCAATTGTCACCACTGTGCCATGCAACACATCAACTGTGCCATCAATTGTCACCACTGTGCCATGCCATCAAATGCAGTCTCTGTGCCATCAATTGTCACCACTGTGCCATGCCATCAAATGCAGTCCCTGTGCCATCAATTGTCACCACTGTGCCATGCAACACAGCAACTGTGCCATCAATTGTCACCACTGTGCCATGCCATCAAACACAGCAACTGTGCCATCAATTGTCACCACTGTGCCATGCCATCAAATGCAGTCACTGTGCCATCAATTGTCACTACTGGGCCATGCAACACAGCAACTGTGCCATCAATTGCCACCACTGTGCCTTGCCATCAAATGCAGTCACTGTGCCATGCCATCAAACACAGCAACTGTGCCATCAATTGTCACCACTGTGCCATGCCATCAAACAGCAACTGTGCCATCACTTGTCACCACTGTGCCATGCCAAACGCAGCCACTGTGCCATCAATTGTCACCACTGTGCCATGCCATCAAACAGCAACTGTGCTATCAATTGTCACCATTGTGCCATGCCATCAAACGCAGCCACTGTGCCATCAATTGTCACCACTGTGCCATGCAACACAGCAACTGTGCCATCAATTGTCACCACTGTGCCATGCCATCAAACAGCAACTGTGCCATCAATTGTCACCACTGTGCCATGCCATCAAACGCAGTCACTGTGCCCCTCAATTGTTGCCACTGTGCCAATTGTCACCACTGTGACCTTTAATTGTGACCACTGTGCCCGATGATGCCACTGTGCCCATTTTCACCACTGTGCCCCATGATGCCACTGTGCCAATTGTCGCCTCTGTGCCCTTTGTCGCCCCTTTCCCTGTAAAAAGCACTTACCTGAAGCTTCCATGTCCTTCCTCGATGTCTTCTGCCGCCGTGGTGAAGCTTCAGCCAATCAGGTTCCTGATAACCAGAATCCAGGAACCTGATTGGCTGAAACGGCCGTCAGTCTTATGCAAGGAACGCAGGTTGCCTGCGCTCCGAGTATAGACTTCCGAGAGCCGGAGTGCGGTACTGGGAAAGCCTATGAGAGCCGCTGGCTTTGATAGGCAGTTCCCCTCAGCCAACCAGCTGTCGCTATTCGGGTAACCGGTGACCCATGTCCGGTTATATGAATAGACCAGGCAGCTGGCAACAATGATAACACACATTCCATGCATTGCATGGAATGTGTGTTATTTGCAAGAGGGGGTGGCGCTGCAGCGCCCTCTATAGACGGCCGCCAGAACTGCGGTTAAAATGTCAAAATGACATTTTAGCCGAATAAAAGTTCTTAAAGGGCCCCTTTTTTTTTGTTTGTTTTTTGTGTGACTGCGGGAGGGGGGGCGGCGCCCGTGCGTCCCTATAGACGGGCCGCCACTGTCTGTGTATATGGAGACGAGAGATCACTGTATCCTGATGTTTGTGTATATGGAGACGAGAGATCAGTGTATCCTGATGTCTGTGTATTAGGAGGAGAGGAGAGGTCAGTGTATCCTGATGTCTGTGTATATGGAGAGGAGAGGTCAGTGTATCCTGATGTCTGTGTATTAGGAGGGAGGGAAGAGATCAGTGTTATCCAATGTCTGTGTACTAGGAAGAGGTCAGTGTATCCTGATGTGTGCTAGAAGGAGGGCAACTAACCTGTGGTCTAAATATAAGCATTGTGTGTATTATACAAAGAGTGTTACTTACAGCAGCACTTCCTCTCTTCTCTACAATTCTCTGCCCATCTGTTGTATCCTTTACCTCCTAATAAATAAAACATACAACAAACCACCTTACAATATATATGCAATTCACATAATACAAGTGAAAGCAGAAAACGGAGGAGGTATCCCAGCACAGGGAGCTCACGCTCAGATGGTCATGGGGGATGTGGGAAGAGGTCTCACCTGTCTCAGCTGTTCTATTGTCCCATTAAGACTTTCTTTATCTTTTTCAGATGCCTTGATTTGTTCTATTAGTGAGTCTAGGTCCTTCTGCTTCATCTGAAGTTAATTAAAAAAAGCATAAAATTACAAATCAAGCACCTCAAAATCAAAAAATACCTTCTAAAACACGGTCACATTTGTCCTAAAGTAATCTGCTTATGGGGGTACAGACAATAAGTTTGCTGAATATCTTTCTCCTACCCTGCTGCTTATAATTTCTTTCAATTTGCTTAATCTTACAATGTAGATAAATCCAGAGATCTGGCATGCATTTCATGCTTAGCTAAATTAAGTGAATAAAATGCCCTTTTCAAAAGGTCGCAAAAAATCTTTGTAGGGATTTAGCCTTTCCAAAATGTCCCAGAATGCCACTAAAATGGTGAAAAAGCCAATAGAAAGTTTTGTGAATCAGACTGCATCAGTAATGAAAGCCAGTTGTCAGTTATGTACCTACAAGAGCGTCCTCGGCACAGCTGTGTCCAAATGTGATTTGACATTTTCACCGAACGCTCTATTATAAGGCAAAGAAAGGAGCAATGAAGGGGCTTATCCATTGACTAATACTCATGGTTTTAGGACATTGGCAGAGCATCACTAACATAAAATGGTTTGCAGCTCATCTATATATAGTTAGTGAGTGTCAATCCACTGCAAGTGTATAAAACCATTGCTCCAGCACTCCATCCTACCAGCTAGTAAACTGAATCGAAAAAAAAAAAAAAAAAAAAAGCCCTGTGAATTAGCTAGAAAACACGAGTTTCAATCCTCAACTTACATGCAGATCAGCAGAGTGTTCTTCTCGAAGTTTCGCCAAGTTTTCCTTGTGTTGCAGCTGGTTCCTTTCAACAGTTTCCTGTAAGAAGTCTCAAGATTAGACACACTGATCCAGATGCAAAGAACTGAATAAAATGGACAGGCTTGGCGACATTGGAAGCACATAGATAACTCCACACTCACTTCTGCCTCCTTTAGGCGACGTTCAAACCATCCTTTGGTGCCCTCTAGTGAATTAATCTGTAAACGCAGCTCCTCTGTAGTCTGCTGTAAGCCTTCCAACTCCCTGCAGCGCGCCTGAGGATACAGAACAGATTACAGCCGCATGCAAAAAGCTCTAATAGAAAATTACAGCCTTTCAGCCAACAAGAAGTTAAAGTATTGCAACAAACCTCATGGGGGGCAGAAAAACAGCATCATATAGACATTGTCTGATGGTATAACCAGCCCAATTGTCTGCATTACAGCTACAGTTGCCAAAACAACCTACCAACAGTCTGCCCTCATTATCAATGCATGTATTACATTTCTTTCTTTAGATGTGATCTGTTTGTTTAAGGCCGATATATCACACAGTTCCTGCAAAATGTATTTACTGGCCTTACCCATGTTGACAGGCAGGTCCCTCTGGTTATGAAAAGCAAATATATGGGAAACTATGATGTATTTTCCATAATATCACAATCAACTATTGTGAAATTTTCTGAAAACAGATTTAGGATGTTAACCTAAAAATTTTCCCTTGAGGTTTTCCATATTTTTATGGAAGATTTGTTGATTTTAAAGTGATTCTAAAATGTATAATTTTATTTTTTTAAGTAACAAACGTGTTATACTTACCTGCTCTGTGTAATGGTTTTGCACAGAGCAGCTCCAATTGTCTCCCGTTTGGGTCCCTGCCGGCGATCCTGGCTCCTCCCCCCCTGCCGAGTGCCCCCAACAACAAGCCTCTTGCTATAGGGGCCCTTAAGCAGGCTCGCTCCTGTGAATGTCCTTTCACAGACAGAGCGTGGCTCTGCTCAGCCCCACCCTCTACTCATTGGTTCACTGGCTTTGACTGACAGCAGCAGGAGCCAATGGCTTCCACTGCTGTGTGAGCTAATGAGCAGAGAGAGACCGTGGAGACCCGCTGCTTTCATGCACATTGTTGGATACAGGTGGGGCTCAGGTAAGCATAAGAGGGGGCTGGGCGACTGCACCCAGGTATTTTTTTTTTTTTTTTTTAACCTTAATGTATAAAATGCATTAGGGTAAAAATTTTTTAAAAAACTCCTGCTTTAAAAACCACTTTTTCTATTTATTTTTTTTAATTAGAGACACTTTAATCAGCACAAACGAATAAGGGCTAGAACAATAATAGTTTGTAAGTGGAGAGAAACAAAAAGTCAAATGATAGCAGAATGGATACGTGAAATGAACGAAATACAATATATGGAAAGACAGATAAGAGAAGGATACATAAAAAATTAAATGCCAGGAATATGGCAAAAATGGGAAGAATTTCAGTCCTCAATAAGAATGATAGAATATTTATAAATGAAAAGGAACAAATCAAAGGGGCACAGGAGCAAAAGAAGAGAATAAGATGAAGGATGTTTTTTTTTTTTGTAAAGCCCCTTTACACTGGGGCGGGATGTGCGGTTGCGGTATAGCTATTTTTAGAGGCGCTATACCCTCTGAATTGCCATGTATTCGGCCGCTAGCAGTGCGGTATTAACCCCTGCTAACGGCATTGGCGGTGGTATTACCGCAGTTTCCCATTGCTTTCAATGGGAAGGAGCGGTAAAGACACCGCTCCTCTTACCGCCTTAAAGATGCTGCTGGCAGGACTTTTGGAGCGGTCCTGCCAGCGCATCGCCTCAGTGTGAAAGCCCTCAGACTTTCACATTAAGACTGCAGGGCAGGAGTTTTCCAGGCGGTATTTAGGCGCTATTTTTAGCGCTAAACCGCCTGAAAAACTCCTCTGTGTAAAAGGGGCCTAAGAGTAAATGGGTTTGGGAAGATAGTACAAGTATGTAGGCGAGATTGTAGAACTCCTAAAGAAGAACAGAAGAATGAATGATGGGAACAAGGAAGATAATAGATAATAACTAAAGGTCCTTTAATCGACACACAGGAGAAGAAGTAAATGTATATTTAAATTTATTTTGTATAATTGTAAAAAAAAAAAAAAAAGTTTATAAATCAATCAATAAAAAGAAATTGAAAACAGATGAATAAGGGACTGTTCACGCTGCCCAAACAGCTTTTGCCTACACAGCATTTTGGGCTGCAGAGCCGTACAGCAGGAAGTGGGCATCACAGAGCTGTCTTTTTTTTAACAACTTTATATGAAGTGACACTACATTAATTTCCCTGCACAGCAGCGCATTGCTCTACATCCGACATGCAAAGCGGTGTGATGTTATGCACACATGATGAATATTGCACCGCTCTGGGATGCAATAAAAACACTGTGTTCTGGTCTGAACAGGACACACAAGAATTGATTGTTTTCCATGTGTCATTGCAGTTCCCTGCATTTTCCCCATGTGGGAAAAGCAGGTATCTCCACATAGTGTGAATGGGCCCTAACAGCCAAAATTTAAAAAAATAAAATCACATGCCAAGCCATCCTGATGTCTTATTTTTACTAGAATATACCGATATTCCAGCACAGAGGAGGAAGAGTGAACCACAATAATTGTGCTGCTGCTTTTCAATAAAAGAGAAGATCAGCATATATAGGCAGCAAGCAAAAACAACGGTCCCCATGGTCACATAAAAATACAATCTATAAATAGAGGTTATGTAAAGTAATCCTTTCAGCTCATTCCTGCAGTCTGTTCTAAAATAATTGCCAACCATTTACTTCTATTTTCTTGCTGACCGAACCAAATTTAGGGAATTGGTCGTTTTTTTTTCCCATTTTGATTTTCTCTTTTACATTTCTGTAACTGCGTTTTAATGCTGCACATCATTTTATGGATGGTTTAGTTTTTACTGAAAGATTTATTTTACATCCATTAGTCGCTGGGCACTCTACAAAAAACGAGGCACTTTGGGTAGAATTTATGGATAGATGCAAATATAAGATTGAACAGAATTGACCTTACTACCATCTTACAGTGTGTGCAGTGAACTTCTTCCTCTAGTGGACAGCTGTACTGCTTTATCAGCAGGGCGCTTGCACCCAACCAGGCCTAAGATGTATTGCTCGATTGAATTAAAAAAATATGAAATCTATCTATACATTGTACAGGATGCCAGGGTTGGGTCCTGGATGGACGCTACATAGCGCCGATTTTTGGAGCTTGGGCCGTTTAAAACACAGGTTCAGGAGGTCACCCTGAAGGGGGTGAAAAGTTCTGGATAGATAAAATGGATCCAGAGAGAACGGGCTTAAAGTCCACTCTGTCTTCTTTTAATGATATTTGGGGGTCCGGGATTTCGGAGGCTCTGGAGCGACAATTGGGAGGGAAGAGAGCCTCCCCTTCTGACCCCTGGGTTCAGGCACACAAGGGGTTAACCACTTCCAGGAAGTGAGTTAAAAGGAAAGGAAGTACTGACAGAGGGTGGAGTAGTTTGGAAGTGAAGCTGTGTCTGCAGGGAAGGACTGGAGGACTTCTTACTAAAACGTATGTGCCTTTCTGTTGTTTATTTTGCTGTGCTGAAGAAAGACTTTTCCAATTTATGCTGGAAACAAGCAGGACTTTTGTTGTGACATTTTTCTGGTGCTGAAGAAAGCATTATTTTGTTTTGTTTTGATCGCCAATAAAGACCCTTTGCTTTACTGACACGGTTTACGCACTTGCCTCGCGGAGCTAAAGAACCTCCAAAGTTCACAACATATTCAATAACACGTTGATGTGCTGAGATCACCAGAAAAGAATTACAAACCCAATAAAAAGTATGAATCCATAACAGACAATCACAGATGCCTGTATTTCCCCCACTGCTTCTAAAAGGTGACCATATATTATACAACCTGCTTGTACAATCTCCTTTAGATCCAACAACTATGTTATATAAAGACTTGTGCGAATGAATAGAAAATTATTGAGGTTTGTCCTCACATTACATATATATACAGATTGTAGTGGGTTTGTCTACCCTTAGGGGGCATGTTTTTAAAGTGGCATATGGTGAGTTCTCCAATTATTAAACGCTTTTCTGGTTGGCAAAAACTCATTTACTGTTCATGCTTGCCCTGTTGGGCAATATTCACCACTGTCTGCCAAACACATGGGTTTCCCTATTTTCACTTTCAATAAATGTTATTTAAGAACACAGGTCATAACATGATGAAGAATGTAGATATAAACAATGCATTATGGGTTACTAGGATTTCAGCCTCCAATTATGTCATTCCATATTAAGGCATTCCAAAAGTAATGAGCCATTGATACAAAGGTCATCTGTAGCCATCTTGCAAAAAGTACAGGTGGCTAATAAGAGCAGAGGGGAAGACGGAAGCGTCTTCGCTTAATCAGAGTCGGATTGAATTAGCCCCCCTCAAAACGCATACGCTGTACAGGACTAAATGGCAATTTCCCACAATTGGAACATGCATATCAAATCTGAAGCATGGACTGTGCATCATTCTGTTGATCTTGTGATATGCAGGGGTTTGCATCTGAGTAGGCATCTATTTTATTACTACAATAAAAAGGTTTATAAAGGCAACGTGCTAGGCTGGTTTGCCCTCAAACAGCTTGCTATGGGTGCACGGAAGCCGAGCTGCTGCTTTTTGTGTACATTGTGCTGCTTATTGGCTCACTGACATTGATTGACAGCAGCGGGAGCAAATAGTGCCCCCGCTGCTGTATCTCAGCCAATCCTGAGGGAGAGTCCCGTACGGTCGAAGCTCTTGTGCACCATCATTGAATCGAGGTGGGGCTCAGGTAAGTATAAGGGGGGCTACTGAAGACAGAAGGCTTTTTATCTTAATGAAAAAAACCTTCTGCCTTTACAACTGCTTTAAGCTTCCAGTTTCTCTAGTTGGACTTAAATGTAAAAAGAATGTAGTGCTTCAAAAACCCTATAAACAGGTTTACATATATAAATATTATACCATATGAACTGATGTAATACTGTAAAGTAAATGTAAAGTGCCATAAATAGTGCAATAGTGACAAAATATAAATAGGTTATTATAAACATACAGGATATATTAAAGTTCAAAAGGTGCAAAACATATCAAATAAAAAGTCCATAAATGTCCAAATGGAAATGCTTCCAACTTGAATTTCTCAATACATGCTCCTCAGTGTAACGATGAAGCCACAAAAAAAGTGCACCAATATGCACTCACCAGAGCAAGCACAAATTTCACCTGATATGGTTATGTCATCACTTAGGGTCTCCTTCCTGATCGCTACAATAGATTTCCCAGTAACGGTCAGGCACATATGAGCAGCTCGCCCTATTCAAGGAATAGCTCGCCACACGGAGCAGTAAAACTGCTGTAGGGTGGTTGGCAAGTGGTTAAAAAAAGCCATAAAACTGAAAATCTGATATTAAACATTGTAAACTTTGCTGCCTTTACCTCTGCCTACCTACCTTCTCATCTCTCAGTTGTCCCCTCAGGTCCTCCTCTCCACGGTTTTTCTCTTCGTGAAGCTCCCTCAGTTCCTTCTCATATTTAGCGCGAATACTCAAGACCTCCTTCTCGTGCTGGAGCTTAATATTCCCCACCTCTTCCTTGTGCCGGGCCTTCTCCTGCTGCATCTCAATAGCCATTTCATCCAGCATGCCTTTTCTCTTATCAGCGCTCTACAGAATGATGGAGAATGGGTAAGCCAAAATAGAAAGCAGGCCAAAAAAAATATTAAAGAAAAAAAGTCAAAGTTTTTATTTCCACTGCAAAATACAGCGAACGAAGATCAGCTTGTCGTACGTTTTATTAAATGTATTTTTTTTTAGCATCTATATAAAGTGCAAGTCCACCCTAATGCCTTGTACACATGACTTTTTACCGCAGGGAAAACTGAGGGGAAAGCCGAGAACCTGCCAGTTTTCCCGGCCAAAAGCTGTCATGGCAGTTTTCCTGCCAGGAAAACCGGTCGTGTATACGAGGCATAACACTAAAATCTCTGCATCTATACATATAACACTAACCTATCTAGCCTTGTAAAGAAGAAATCAGTATACATACCTTTTCTAAAGCCTATCAAATCCAGCCTCCAGTGGCAGAAGCTCTGCAGAGGACACAGCCGACTGTGAAATGAATGGGAGTGGCATCACCCATAGACTTACTGTGGGGCTTCCCGTTGACCTCTGCACCCTTCTGCACAGTAAATCCAAGGCTGACAGCTCAGCGTGGGATCGGGTCGCATTGTATCGTCTTCAAAAAGGTATATATACTATACTGAGTTCTTCTTTACAGGGCTAGACAGGTTAGTGTTAGATTGTGTATGTCTATAAATGCAGGGTTTTTGTGTTAGGGTGGACTTCTACTTTAAGGCCCCTTTCACACTGGGGTGTTTTTCGAGCGTCTGAGCGTAGCCTCATCTGCAATCCCAATGTGCTGGTAAAGCACCGCTAAGACCCTAACGTTTTAGGGCGTTTTTGCAGTGCCTCTGTGTGAAAAGGTAAAGCGTTTTTACAGCGCTTTCAATTCATTTCAATGGAGAGGGGCATTTTTGGAGGGTTTTTTCAGCGCCCAAAAGCTGCTCCAAAGATGCTGCTTGCAGGACTTTTCTCAACGCCGCGCTAAAACACTGTAAAAACGCTTCAGTGTGAAATGGGTCCGGTATGTAGATGAAGACAGCCATCACTGATCTAAGTTGATATAGAAATGCCTTCATGTAGTGCTTTGCAGTGATTGTGTGTACTGCTAAGCTGGTCATACTCAGCCAATTTATACTGAACTGGCTGAAATTCCAGCTACAGGAGGCCCATGCAGCAGCAGCACCCAGCTACACAAGTTTTAAATGAAAAATTGGCGGCAGAACGGTCAATGCATCCTACCAGCTGCAGTCACTGTTCAGGTATTTGAGCAGCCACAGGGGTCACAACTGACTAAATTCAATAGCTGGGAGAAGGGATTCCCTCAAACTATATCTAAAGGCAAATTTTGTGGAGAAGGATCAGGAAACCTGTCAGGTTTCTTTATTTCTTGCAGTCTGTCTGTTAGGGAAATTCACCCTCTCTACTAGTCCTGTTTACCATTATCCTCGAAAGTAAAAGAAAATCCCATATTTTGGCGTTTCCCCAGAACATAATAGCGGGGATATCTCACAATGGGGACACTAGTTTTGATGACAACCAGAAATCCCCTCACTTTAGAGGGATATTCTCTCACTTCCTGTTTTGTCTATGGGACAAAGTGAAGGGAAATATCCCCAAAAGGATACAAATGGCAAAAGTAAACCTTATTGGTGTTACAACCGCCCCATTTACTCTATCCAAAATGGAAAAAAGGAAAGATTTGCCTTTAGTTATAAACCCAACATAGATTATGTGAATTTCTGTGTTGATGGGGAAATCCCTCCTGCAGTTGTGTTTACACACAGTGATTATTGCTAGTGGCACATGCAAAAGTACGACATACGGGTTGTAATAACCATTAAAAAAAAATATGAGAGGTTCAAACTCTGCTAAAATAATGACCACATCCCTGATAGACTGATGGAAAAAAATGGAAAAAAAAGGATTTTTAATAAACAGCTTACCTGTAAAATCCTTTTCTTGAAGTACATCACGGGACACAGAGCGCATAGCCATTACACTTGGGTTATATGGGTACCTTCAGGTGTGGACACTGGTGTAATCAATTTCACAGGAAGTTTCCTCCCTATATAACCCCCTCCCACTGGGAGTGCTTCAGTTTTGTAGCAAGCAATTCCTCCGAGGTTACACAATGTTCCCCAAAAGAGGGGTGGGAGCTCTGTGTCCCGTGATGTACTTCAAGAAAAGGATTTTACAGGTAAGCTGTTTATTAAAAATCCTTTTTTCTTTATCGTACATCACGGGACACAGAGCGCATAGCCATTACACTTGGGATGTCCTAAAGCAATGCTCTATGAAGGGAGGGAGACCGTAAGGCCAAGAATAGCCAAACAAAAAATTATCAGGAAGTAAAGTAACTCCACCAAAAGAAAAAAGGGGGCGTGACCCGGACCAGAGGATTCTATACTGCTGCCCATAGGACCGCCTGCCCAAATGCTGCGTCCGTACCCTTTGCAACGTCCGACTTATAAAATTTAGTAAACGTATGTACGGAAGACCAGGTTGCCGCCTTGCAAACCTGTGCCATAGAGATCTGATGGTGTGCCGCCCAGGAGGCACTCATGGCCCTCATAGAATGGGCTTTAACTGATAAGGGAGGTGGAACGCGCTTCAGAGCATAGGCCTGAAAAATCAGCTGCTTAATCCACCTAGCCAAGGAAGACTTGGCAGATTGGGCCCTGAGACAGCAGATCTGGGCGCAGGGGGAGCGGCCACTGCGCCCCGACTGACATCTTCACGATGAGTGCGTACCAAGCCCTCCTGGGCCAGGCTGGGGCCACCAGGATCACAGGCCTGCGCTCCACCCTGATCCTCCGTAGAAGGCAGGGAATCATCTGCAGTGGAGGGACGCATACAGGAGAGAAAACTGGTGCCAAGGGCAAACCAACGCATCGGTCCCGTAGGCCGAGGGATCCCTGGCTCGGGATATGAATTTGTCCAACTTTTTGTTGGATCTCGTTGCCATAATGTCCACATCTGGGACTCCGAATCTTTGGCAAATCTCTTGGAATACCTGGGGGTGAAGAGACCACTCCCCCGGGAGCAACTGTTGACGACTCAAAAAATCTGCTTGAGAATTGTCTATCCCTGGGATGAACACTGCCGAGATGCAGGGTACATGGGCTTCGGCCCATGAGAAAATCAGGTTTACTTCCCTTTGGGCTGCTAGGCTCCTCGTGCCCCCCTGGTGGTTTATGTATGCCACCGCAGTGGCATTGTCGGACTGTATCCTTACTGGCAGACCCTGAAGGGGGAGAGTCCAGGCGATCAGGGCCAGCCGAGCAGCTCTGATCTCTAGGATATTGATGGGAAGCAGTTTTTCTGCCTCCGACCACTGCCCTTGCTGGGTCTGTCCTTCTAGAACTGCCCCCCAACCTGACAGGCTGGCATCCGTGGTTACTATCTTCCACGTGATGGGGCAAAAGGATTTCACCTTTGACAAATTTTGAGGGACCAGCCACCAAAACAGGCTGCGCCGGACTCCTGGGGAGAGCACTAACGGACGATCTAACGCCTGAATGGATTTGTTCCAAGCAGAGAGAATGGCTGCCTGAAGATATCTGGTATGGATCTGGGCGTAGGGCACTGCCTCGAAGGCGGCCACCATCTTCCCCAGCAGTCGCATACATAGGCGAATAGTCGGCCTCTTCTTGCCTAAGATCACTTGAACTGCTTGAGTTATTGATCTGACCTTTGCTTGAGGTAAAAATATCCTCTGGCAGTCTGTATCTAGCCGAAGGCCTAGATATTCCAACTGCTTTGTGGGTTTCAATATCGATTTTTCTTGGTTCACAATCCACCCGAATTCCTCTAGATGCTGAACTGTGCATGATTGAGGCTGGAAGCTGAGCTGTCGATAACCAGAAGATCGTCCAGGTATGCCAGGACCAAAATGCCTTCTGTCCTTAGGACGGCTAGCACCGGGGCTAACACCTTTGTGAATACCCGCGGAGCTGTTGCCAACCCGAAAGGGAGGGCTACGAACTGGTAATGACGGTGATCTATCATAAAACGAAGAAACTTGTGATGTGCCGGGTAGATCGGCACGTGCAGATACGCATCCTTTATGTTTATAGATGCTAGAAAGTCGTCTTGATGTAGGCTGGCTGCCACCGAACGTATGGACTCCATACGAAAGGTCTGAATCTTTAGAAAGCGATTTAGGCGTTTGAGGTCTAAGATAGGCCTGACGTCGCCATTGGGCTTTGGTATTATGAAAAGGTTGGAGTAGAATCCCAGACCCCATTCCTGGGTTGGTACTTCTACAATTACTCCTTGGAGCAAGAGACGATCCAATGCTTTTACAAGAGAGGCCCTCTTTAATGGGTCGCTTGGAAGACTTGACCCCTGAAAATGAGGAGGGGGGACTTCCCGAAACTCTAGCTTGTAGCCCGTGGCTACCACGGACAGTACCCAAGAGTCGGGAATTCTGGCCTCCCACACTTCGGAGAAAAACCGAAGCCTTCCCCCCACCCAAGAGAGTGGGGGGGCCCCTTCATGAATCTGACTTGATGACTGGTTTAACCGGCTTGCGAGACCATGGCCTCTTGCCTGCCATGGCTTGTCCTCGTGGGTGGCTATTAAATGCTGAACGCCCGGGAGGCCGTCGATACTGACGGGAAGTTGAAGGGGCCGAGCCTGCGAAGGCCTGTCGCTTAAACGCGGGCCCACGCGATCTTTTCTTGACAGGCAAGAAAGAACTTTTACCACTTGATATGGTCTGGATATATTTATCTAGGTCTTCACCGAATAGTCTCCCACCATAAAAGGGAAATCCTGCTAAAAGCCTTTTGCAGGGTGCCTCTGCTGACCAGTTTTTCAGCCACAAAAGGCGACGCATATGAACCAACAGCAGAGATAAACGGGACGCCTGTTGAATGGAGTCCTTAATAGCATCTACTGCAAAGCAGAGAGCCCTTGGGAGGTCAGCCAATTCACGAGCTTGCTGAGCCGGTATGTCCCTTAATATCTGTTTAGTCTGATCCTTTAAAGCCTGACAAACGCCAATGGCTGCCACCGCTGGCTGAACCACGGCACCTACTGTGGTAAAAGAAGCCTTCAGTAGGGTCTCCAACTTTTTGTCGACTGGATCTTTAAACATCTGGACATTTTCAACCGGACAGGTCAGGGATTTATTTACGCAGGAAATGGCTGCGTCCACGGTAGGGAGTGCCCATTTCTTTGCAAATTCTTCTTCCATAGGATAGAGAATAGTGAACCTTTTAGGAGGGATAAAAAATCCTATCAGGTCGAGCCCAATCCTGAAAAATCACGCTCTCCAGAAGGGGGTGAACCGGAAAAGACGCACCACTCAACGGTGCCTTCAAGGAACCTAAAGAGGTTACCGCGGGGGCTAATTGTTCTGACACTGGAAGTTTAAAAGCAGTGCGAACCATATCTGTCAGAGACTGGATCCACAGGCTCTCTGCTTGAGAAGCCGAAAAAATTTCATCTATAGTGGAACCTTCAATGTCTGAACTGTCGAGACTCGGGTCCGCTTGATCCCCCTGTGGGTCCAATTCCTCCGAAGAGAGGACCTCTGCATCTGAAAACACCAATCTAGGTGACGGGGATCTAGCCCGTTTGCCACCTGGCAAAGAGCGGGCAATTAAAGCAGTTAACCTTTCCTCTAGCCCACCCAGGGTGGTCGCTAGCATTTCTTCCCTTCCCCCCCCCCACGCTGAAACCAACATGGAGGAAGCAGAAAGCAGAGGAGAAGCCTGGACCAGCGCTAGCAACCCAACAGACACCAGGCAAGACACTAATCTTTATTGTAGTGCACACATAGAGGAAGCTGTCCCCATAGTCTTCCTAAGAAACAGGAGTTTTGTCAGCATTTCCTCCCTATAGCACGTGGGGCTGCAGTATCATGCTAACAGGCAGATCTGGGGGGAGTAGCAAATACATATCTTTAAAAGCATACATATACCTACATGTTATCTGGGTAAACATTAGTACATCCCATCCTGCCTCAAAAGACATAGTGGAGATAGTGGCTGATGCACAAGCATACCATTAGCCAACCCAGAACCCCCAGGGGGATACCTACTGTCGTACCAAGTCCCGCAGGTTCCCTCTTACCTGCTCCACGCCGCAGGGTATAGCAAAATGCAAGAGGCCCAACCTTCCCCCATCTCCGTGGGTATTGTCTTGGACCTTCAGGGACCGGGGTCCTGTGTTAAGGAACCCACACACCTGGACCTATATAGCATCCTGGCATCAGTAGCGTTTAGTTCTTGGAAGAGACTAAGGCACTGGAGCCCAGAATCCAGCCCTCCAAGGAGAGGCATTATAGGCAAAACCCCACCCCAGCAGGGCCCGGGTACCGTACACCTTGGCTTTGAAGCACTTCGGACGGATCCGGCTAGCTATCCTGGGTCCCGAGACCTCCGAGGGACAGCTAGACGTGACCAACACCTAAGACACTGGCGAAAAAACTGAAGCACTCCCAGTGGGAGGGGGTTATATAGGGAGGAAACTTCCTGTGAAATTGATTACACCAGTGTCCACACCTGAAGGTACCCATATAACCCAAGTGTATAGGCCATGCGCTCTGTGTCCCGTGATGTACGATAAAGAAAGAAAACTCCCCTCACATATGGGACAATTGATGGATTGACTTGTAAAATCAGCCTACACATAGATGGTTCATATCTGAGCTGGTCCCTGCTGAACCTGCAAAGATTTAAACCATCTACGACCCGGCTTTATTTTAATACTGTTTAGCATGGATTGAGGTACTTAAGTGATTCAGCTCGTCAACCCGCAAGATTAACAAGAGAAATCTGTGTGTAGCTAGCCTTACTTTTTTCTTAGTGCAAGGTTATCGGTCTGATAAGACAGCTTGAAATCAATACATCGTTTAGGTCAGTGATGGCGACTGTGGCACCCCAGATGTTTGGAAACTACATTTCCCCATGATGCTCGACTACACTGCAGAGTGCAAGAGCATCATGGGAAATGTAGTTCCAAAACATCAGGGGTGCCAAGGTTCACCATCACTGGTCTCGGTGGTTTATCATGCAGCAGATTTTCCTTGGAAGCATTTTTTTCCCCCAAAAAGGGAAACAGCAACAAATAAAATGGTTCACTCAATGAAAATATGGGTGCACACTGTTGAGGGAACCTATAGGGGTGGGGTGATTACCCTGGAGGCCCTGGCACGGTGAGACCATAACTGAGTCTGTTAAAATCGAGACAACTCCACACAGTGAATACGATCGATCAGCCAACCTACATATGCAGTGGTTATAAAGGTCTAGATCAGGGGTCTTCAAACTACGGACCTCCAGGTGTTCAGGAACTACAATTCCCACAATGCCTAGTCATGTCTGTGAATGTCAGAGTTTTGCAATGCCTCATGGGATTTTTATTTCTGCAACAGCTGGAGGGCCGTAGTTTGAGGATCCCTGGTCTAGATGAACACGCAACACCTAGATTTTTGACAATCCTAAGAGATAGATAACCCAAACATTCTTTCTAAACCAATTCACGTTACGTGCCAAATGTTTTTAGGGGCTATTGGCCCCCTATGTGACCACCACGTTTTATGGCCATGTTATTACCATTTTTATATGTTTCTAATAGAAAACATTGAAAGTGAGATGATGAAAGCTATATTGTTAACTCATATTTCCTACTGAATTACATATAGAGATCTATGCACAACTATATGCCAAATGCTTTACGTTCAATATTTGACCCTTACATTTTTGACACTCTCCGCGGGCTATGTTGGCCTGCAAAGAGGGTACTTTATCTGTATTGCTACTTTTATATGTGTACTGGAAATCTCAATAAAAAACATTGAAAACAGAAAATATAGGTTTTCAATGTAGAGGAGGAGATCCCTATTATCAAGAACCATACAGATATCCATATCCACCGAGACCTCCCCGTGGGAGACCCAGAGGCTACTATAGAGGTAGACCCGGACCCAACCACACCCCCTACCAGGGGGGGGGGGGAGAGGGGGGAAAGACACATATCACAGTACACAGAAATCACCCCAGTCCCCCAAAGAGAGATCCGGAAAAGAGGGAGAAGGGGAAGAGGGAGAAAGAAAAAGGAGAAGAAAAGATTGATGGAAGATATCTACAACCTAGCAAATGTAGAGCTTTCCAATCAGGAGATAGAGGTACTTCAGAAGGGTCTCAAGTTTGCCCCTTCCAAAAATCTGGACAAATTTGAAATCTTTATAGATGTTGAAAAACACATTCGGAAATTAAACATTAAAAAACATTTCGCCAAACAGACCCCAAATGAAAACATCACCATTCCAATCATTGCAGACCCATATGTGCATAGCAATCTCAAAAACCAATCAGTATTTAATCCTCAAAAAAAACAGAACCATCATATAGAAGTTTTTCGCAAGATGGTCCAAGATGAAATAAGAGAATTACCCATTCAGAATAAAAGGACAAACATCCAAATTAAAGAAGGTATCAAATCTATAGAAAAAAACAAAACATATAGTGATCAGACCAGCCGACAAAGGCGGAGGCCTAGTCATTCTTGATCGCAAATATTATTATGATGAGATGCAGTCCCAACTCAACGAAGGACAAACATATTTACAAATGAAAAGTGATCCCACGTCATCATTAAAAGAAAAACTGAAATCTTGGGTATCAGAAGGATCTATTTTGAAAATTCTATCTATACAGGAAGCCAAGTATCTGGTTCCGTGTGCACCAAAAATCCCAGTGCTCTATACAGTCCCAAAGATCCACAAAAATATAGTAACCCCCCCAGGAAGACCAATTGTCAGTGGAATTGGGTCACTCTTCTCAAGATTGGGCGAATATTTAGACACCTTTTTCAAGCCCCTGGTTAGCCAAAGTCCTTCCTTTTTAAAAGATAGCCGTGATCTAATAGTGGATATCCAAAAACAAACAGCAACTCAACAAACAATTATGGCAACGATAGATGTCGAGTCATTGTACACCAATATACGACATCAGGATGCGATTCAAGCCATAGAATGGGCATTAACTCAAGACGCAAAAATGCCCACAGAACAAATCAAATACCTATTGAAAGGTCTACAACTGGCTATGAATAACAATTATTTCTGGGCCAATAACCATTACTACACTCAACGAGTGGGCGTAGCCATGGGGGCACGTTATGCCCCTAGTGTAGCAAACATTGTTCTGAACAAGTGGGAAAATGAATCTATCTTCCATCAACGAGATATGGCTCTAAGGTACTATAAAAGGTATATTGATGACGTGATCGTATTTTGGGAGGGTCCAGAAATAGATTTACTTCAATTTGTTTCCACTATGAATCGCAACAAATATGGACTCAAGTTCACAGCAGAAATTAGCAAGATATCCATAAATTATTTAGATCTAACAATCAGAAAAAAGAATGAAGGTTTCGAAACATTAAACTTTCTTCAAACCAACAGACCGAAATGGATTTGTTCCAACAACAAGTTGCCACCATCCACGGTGGTTGAATGGGATTCCTAAAGGACAGCTTATGAGGCTGAAAAGGAACTGTGCGACAGAAGAACACTATCAAGCACAAGCAAACCAGCTGACAGAAAAATTTGTAGAAAAAGGCTATCCAGAAAAAGCAATAAACAAGGCCAAAAAAGAAGTTGCCAATATGGATAGACAATCCCTTTTAATTACAAAACCAAAGAAGGAACAACAAAGAGAAACAGCATTAATCACGGGATTCAATAGGCAATATAAAGAAATAGAAGCCATATATAAAAAACACTGGCCAATTCTGATGAAAGACCAAGATCTTCAAAGTACCATCTCAGAAACACCGAAATTTATCTATAGGCGAGCACCTGGATTGAGAAACAAAATTGCATGCAATGTGCCAGATCCACCAGAAAAACTAAGAACTTTTCTAGATATTCCGGGTTTTCATTATTGCACTAGGTGCAAGGCCTGCAAAACCACCCGCCGACAAGGAGATCCTAAGAAGCGTATTAAATTCAAATCCGAAACAACCAAAGAAGAATTTCAGATCATACCTTTTATGACATGCAATACGGACCATGTTACCTATGTTCTTGAATGTACATGTCCCCTACAATATATAGGGAGAACTACCCGCAAACTGAGGGTCAGAATTAATGAACACCTGGCGAATATTAGAAATACATTTCCCAACCATAGTGTGTCCAGACACTTCCTAGACAAACATCAAAGTGACCCTACACAATGCACTTTTTATGGGATAGATCATGTATCCAAACATTGGAGAGGGACACACATGAGGCAAAGCGTGTCCCAAAACGAAACATTTTGGATACATAAAGCACAGACCATGCACCCCCTAGGAATGAACATAGAACTAGACCTCAACTGTTTTCTGTCTAATGACTAGTCCATTCAAAAATCAAGTCCAAGGTATAGCTATAAGTATAACCCTAAAAACATGTTGAGCCAACAATAGCGGATTTATTTTATTAATTTTATATATGCTAATTTGTATCTGTTTCACAAGTCCAAATGTATATGTAATACATAACTATATCGTCTAACAGGAGTTAAATGAACTGTTGCGGAATCGATATAGATCTTTTAGTTAGATTTTTTTGTTAGTCACATACATTTGAGCTGTTTCATGTCTTTGCAAGTTGTTATAGAATGTAGTAATACGGCAGTATAGATGTGTGCTTACGTGGCCCTAGGACTGTCAGCGTTAGTCACGCTCTGCTCCGGATACATACGTCACGCAGCACACATTCTAGCCTACAAATCCCACAATCCCCAGTAGCCAGACACGCCCCCCTGAAGACGCACACACGTGCAAAACATATGTCGGCGGCTCCATCTGGCTCCCCGCACGCCAAACAAACCTCCAATCTAGCGTACCAAACCCTGACCTATCTGCCATCCCGAACCATCGGTGAGACATCTGAGTGGAGGAGCTGTAACACGCTTTTGTCCCAGTGCCAGGCAGGCACCAGCAGGGGTAGGAGGCCATTTGGCTGTCTATGTGCTTTTTTATCATTTTAATAAAAGGTATTGCACCATGATATTTTCCATTTCATTTTTCCATCCACACATGAGTACACCCAATACTACTGAGGTTCCAGCGTGATCCAGCAAAGCTTTCAGTGTACAGGCACTTATCCTGTTTCGCTCATCTGACCTACTTTAATAGAGAGGTCATATCATCTGGTAAGAGTTTAGTATTTCCCCAGCACTCTTGGTGGAACACGACTAATCCTTTTGGTGAAGGTTTCCCTCACACCCCAGAATTAGCACACTACAATCCCATCACAGACCTGTTCACAGACCTCGCTCAATCAAGATTGCACTCTGCACTAAGAAGATTTTGATATTTATCTATTTATTATTTTTTTCTGGGACATTTATTTGGACTCACTTTGACTCACAATACACCAGAATTAATTTCTATCCTTTCACTGAGATTTATTTTATTGTTTATTATATGTTCTAATTAGCAATTGTTGTTATCCATCACATCAATATAGCTATTGATGCTTATATTTACTGATGTTATGTACCTATCCACATTATAATTGTGAGTGAGGTTTCTCATTTAGTCCCAGTGGCGCCCTCTATCGTTCTTCATTTTCACTTATTATAGTCATTCACTATACAACCAAGGAGCAGCACATTATCAATTTTTATTGTATTAATTTCACCTAGGTGTAGTTCACCTTTTTTAAGTTGGCGCGGAATTATTTCTTTCCCAGAAAATATAGGTTCCCTTTTAGGAACTCCATACCTTTCTAGCTTCATCCAGATCCTGCTGTAGCTGCTGAATTTCCTGTTTCTGCTCCTGCAGCTGCTCCAGGAGACGGCCATGTGCGCGGTTGGCCTCCTGTTGAAAAATAACATAGATAATGTTTATCGTACAGTCAGTATACTAAAGCTGAGTAGGGTAAACCACCAAACTCTGGTTAAAAAAAATAAAATGCACTAAATCAGACCATAGATGATGTGATTGTCTCATTTCCTGTAACTACGAGTTGCAGGGAGAAAAAATAAAATAAAAAAATCGCTTGATTTCGCCATCAACAGTCAGTGTTGATGGGGCAATGCACATAAATGGATCGAATCTTTGCTGGACCCTGCTTAACCGGATGAGATCTGATCCATCTATGGCCAGCTTAAGCCTCCTCCAAATCCCCTGACTTCCTGTTAGAGGGCATTTGCTCTCCACGATTCCACTGTATGTAGAAACATAGCCACCCTCTCTTTCTTACTTAAAGCGATCGCCATCACATCTCAGGCCAACTGCCTCTAGGTCTCCTTACACCAACACTGTCAGTGAGAAAGTTATATATCCTAAGTCACATCCACTCATTGAAGTCGGAATGCAGATCTCTTCTGCTCCATCCATCAGTCTATATACCTCCAGAGTAAGGATGGACTCAGGCGTGTTTGCAACGCCATGTGCCAACGTCTGCCATGAAGCTGACGCTGCAGCGCTAATCACAGGCAGCGAGACATTTCCTGATCTGTGCAGCCGCGGATCAGGAAATGTCTAAGGCTCAGTTCACACTAAGATTCAGGAACCCTGCGATTCCACTGCATCGCATGTCTCCCGCCGGCAGTTCACACTGCTCTATGCAAACTGCTGGAAGTGTCAATTGAAAGTTAATGATGCCACCAAATCAGGTCACATGTTGCAGTGCGAACCGCATACTTGGACAGGAATCGGATTGCATGGGTGTGGACAACCATGCAAACAGATTATGCTGCGGACCAAGAAAAGGGTCCTGTGTGAGTTTGGTACAAATGCGATGCAAATTCAGTCAAACTATCTGTATGGCTGAAATTGCATTACACAGAAATTGCATGTGATTTGCACTGTGCTGCAAATCACATGCAATGTCTGACATTACACCAGTGGGAACCGGCCCGCAATGCCTGTGATTAGCACTGTGCAGTGTGAGCTTCCTGGCAGGCTTGGGCACGTGGAGTTGTGAAAACGCTCAAGACCATCCTTACTCCAGAGTACCAACTTCCCCTCTGCAAAGGTTACCTGCATTGCTAGGCGATCAATCCACATCTCCTATATTGCCTAGTGCAGCCAGAATGTATTCAAAACTACATATCGGTTACTTTTATGCAAAAAATGCAATACATTCATGCATTAGACAATGACAGGAAAACATTAATAGGACAAATGTATTAAATAACAGCATGTTAACTCCCCTTACACATGTGCACTTCAGCAATGTCTGATTGGCTGCTAGCTCAGGCCCTTGTGCTTCCAGTCTAAAGGCAGCTGTGCAGGGAATCACAAGAGGCTGATTGTGAAACGATGAGAAATCTCCCAGAGACACACAAAAAAAAACTTTTTTTTAGCAGGACAGGGAAGGGTTAGAACTTCTGACAATGTATTGAAGTCTGTGCTTTTCTGTTCCTGTGAAAACCTCCCGCCTAATTTATTGTCATTAGTGTCACAGGTAAGAGGGGTGAAATAAAATGTGGGTGTGGTTAGGACAGAAATGCAAACCCCCCCTAAACAAAAAAAAGAAAACAGTATGACAAGAGATGGTCTTATCACTTCATAATGCAGGTTTGTATGCTTATTACAAAGATCTCCACAATTACTTGGCTCACATTTTTGTTACACTGGCCATAAAATATCAAACTGATTATTCAATCTACCAATCATTTCCATATTACAAACTAACCAAGCAAATGGCAATCGTTATTTACCAATATTAAGTCATGTTTCATACGATTGTGTGGGTTGTAAATGTAGAAATGTTTGGCAAACGATCATGTAAGAGCCAGTTCACACAGGGGCGACCTGTCAGGCGACTCAGCTGCCTGACAAGTTGCAGTCCGCAGTAGTCAATGGAACCGTTCCAATAAGACTTTGGGGGCGACTTGCATTGACTTCAATACAGAAGTCATTTTGCAAGTTGCCTCTCAAGTCGCCTTGAGAGCGCCTTGCCGAGTCGCCCCCAAAGTCGTGCCGCCTGTGTGAACCTGCACTAAGTGTAAGAGATGAATTATTCCTGCATTATTTGTCTCAAATTTCAACTTACAAGAAGCACCAAATTGTTAAAAAATCAACCGATTGAAGCACAAGGTGACCGCAGATTTTGATTGTTTTCAACTGACTTTCGGCATTAAAAAGAAATCTATAACTAGTGTTGTATTAAACAGGCATTTACAACATGCTATCAATTAAACAATCAGCATTTTTTTAAGCTAAAGCGCAAAAAAAACGTTCCAAGAAACCCTACAAAAAAAGGGATTTTTAAATACAGCTTACCTGTAAAATCCTTTTCTTGGAGTACATCACGGGACACAGAGCGGCATATTCATTACTATGTGGGTTATATGGAGTACCTTCAGGTGTGGACACTGGCAATCTTCAAACAGGAAGTCCCCTCCCTATATAACCCCCTCCCCTAGAGGGAGTCCCTCAGTTTTGTAGCAAGCAGTATGCCTCCCAAAATGGTCACCCAAAAGAGGGGTGGGAGCTCTGTGTCCCGTGATGTACTCCAAGAAAAGGATTTTACAGGTAAGCTGTATTTAAAAATCCCTTTTTCTTTCTCGTACATCACGGGACACAGAGCGGCATATTCATTACTATGTGGGATGTCCGAAAGCAATGCTTTAATGAGGGGAGGGAGACATCTTCCAAAGAAGGATTCAATTTAGAGATAAACTCAAATCATAATAATAATTCCAACTTAGTCAAGAAAAAACTTTTTTTTTTTTTTTTTTTTTTTTATAACCAAGGGTGTTTCTGATCCCGAGGATTTCAAACTGCAGCCTGTAGTACTGCCTGTCCAAAGGCAGAATCCGCATTCCTTCTCACGTCTAGTTGATAAAACCTTGTAAACGTGTGGACTGATGACCACGTTGCCGCCTTGCATATCTGAGCCATAGAGATCTGATGGTGTGCTGCCCAAGAGGCGCCCATGGCCCTGGTAGAATGGGCCTTTACCGACAACGGAGGAGGCAACCTCTTCAACCCGTAGGCTTGAATGATTAATTGTCTAATCCATCTTGAGATGGTGGATTTTGCAGCTGCCTGCCCCTTCTTGGGGCCATCTGGTAGAACGAATAACACATCTGTTTTCCGGATCTTTTCTGTAGCTTTAAGATAGGCCTTCATGGCCCGGACAATATCCAAGGTATGCAGCAACCCCTCCTTTCTAGATGTAGGTTTTGGAAAGAAGGATGGAAGTACCAAATCCTGGTTTAAGTGAAATTTGGATATAACCTTTGGTAGAAAGGAAGGATGGGGCCGGAGAACTGCCCTGTCCTTATGCAGAACAAGATATGGTTCCTTACATGATAAGGCTGCTAATTCCGACACTCTCCTGGCCGAAACTATGGCGACCAAGAAAACCAATTTTCTTGTCAGTAAGAGTAAAGGAATCTCAGCCAAAGGCTCAAAAGGCTGTTTCTGTAGAGTGGACAGGACAAGATTTAGGTCCCAAGGACAAACTGGTGACTTGACAGGAGGATTAATACGCAAGACCCCCTGTAAGAAGGTCTTTACCAGCGAGTGGGTGGCCAGCGGCCTCTGAAACCACACTGACAGAGCTGAGATCTGTCCTTTGATTGTGCTTAGTGCCAGGCCTTTATCCACTCCTAGCTGGAGAAAACTTAACACCCTGTCAATAGTATATTTACGGGAATTCCATCTTTTGGATTCACACCAGCCTACGTAGTTCCTCCACACCCTGTAATAAATCACCCTGGAGACCGGCTTTCTAGCCTTAATCAGGGTAGGGATTACCTGCCTAGACAGACCCCTACCCCTGAGAATCAGGGATTCAGCCTCCAGGCCGTCAAATTTAGACGCTGTAATGTAGGGTGGAGGATCGGACCTTGTGAGAGTAGGTCTGGTTGTAGAGGAAGAGTCCAAGGGTCTCCCACTGCCATATTCAGGACTAGTGAGTACCAAGCCCTCCGGGGCCAAGCTGGAGCTATTAGAATGACTGGCTTGTGCTCCACTCTGATCTTGCGCAACAGGCGGGGGAGTAACTGTAGTGGAGGGAATGCATATAGAAGTTTGAATTGATGCCAAGGGCAAACCAACGCATCGGTTCCGCAGGCCATAGGATCCCTCGCTCTCGACACGAACCTGTCTAGTTTCTTGTTGAACCTGGATGCCATTATATCTACGTCTGGCGTTCCCCACCTCTGGCAGATTGTCTGAAAGACCTGGGGATGCAGAGACCACTCCCCTGGCAACAG
Source organism: Rana kukunoris (assembly GCA_029574335.1). Lineage (NCBI taxonomy): Eukaryota > Metazoa > Chordata > Amphibia > Anura > Ranidae > Rana > Rana kukunoris. The sequence continues at coordinate 146,222,351 of CM056057.1, read as the reverse complement.
ACTCTGGCGACTTAAGAAGTCTGCCTGCAGGTTGTCCACTCCGGGAATGAATATCGCTGAAATGCAGGGTACATGAACCTCTGCCCATTGAAAAATCAAGTTCACTTCCCTTTGAGCGGCCTGGCTCCTGGTTCCCCCTTGGTGGTTTATGTATGCCACCGCCGTGGCATTGTCTGACTGGATTCTCACCGGGAACCCCTTTAATCTGGAGGTCCACGCCAACAGGGCTAGGCGAGCAGCTCTGATTTCCAAGATATTGATGGGGAGCTGCCTCTCTGCTTTCACCCAAGTTCCCTGGCGGGAGAACCCCTCGAAGACCGCCCCCCAGCCTGCCAGGCTGGCGTCTGTGGTAACTACCTTCCAGACAACAGGGCTGAAGGATCTTCCCTTTAGAAGGTTCTGAGGGTTCAACCACCAGGCCAGGCTTTGTCGGACCCTTGATGATAGCGTCAAAGGGGACTCTAAGGCATGTGCCCTCTTGCCCCAGGCTGCTAGAATGGCTGCCTGTAGGACGCGAGTGTGGATCTGAGCGTATGGTACTGCCTCGAATGTGGCCACTAGCTTGCCTAGTAATCGCATACACAGGCGAATAGTTGGTCTTTTCTTGTTTATAACCAACTGAACCAACCCCTTGATCGCCCTGATCTTTACAAGGGGCAGGAACACCTTTTGACGTTCCGTGTCTAACCTCATGCCGAGGTATTCCAACTGCTTTGTAGGCTGGAATGCTGACTTTCCCTGGTTTAGGACCCAGCCGAATTCTTCGAGGTACCGAACCGTGAGGTTTACTGCCTTCTGCAGACCCGTCCGTGAGTGATCTATAATTAAAAGGTCGTCCAAGTATGCTAGGACTGTGACTCCTTGGATTCTTAAATTGGCCAGAACTGGGGCTAGGATCTTCGTGAATACCCGGGGGGCCGTGGCCAGCCCGAAAGGGAGCGCCCTGAATTGGAAGTGTCGCTGCCCGACCGCGAAGCGTAAAAACCTTTGATGCGATTGAAAGATTGGTACATGAAGGTAAGCATCTTTTATGTCTATGGAGGCCAGAAAATCGTCCTTCTGAAGCGCGGCGGCTGCTGACCGGATGGATTCCATCCGGAAGGACCGCACCCCTAGATAACCGTTTAACCTCTTTAGATCCAAAATTGGCCTGACATCGCCGTTGGGCTTTGGTATGACAAAGAGATTGGAATAGAAACCTAGGCCTTGCTCTTGGGCTGGCACTTCTATAATTACGTCCTGGCAAAGCAGGTGATCCAAAGCTGCCAGCATTGAGGCCTTCCTTGCTGGATCCCTTGGTAGCCTTGATTCTTGAAAATGAGGCGGAGGATACCTTAGAAACTCCAGTCTGTAACCTGTGGTTACAGATGCCCGGACCCACTTGTCGGGGATCTTGGCTTCCCAAACTTCTGAGAAGAGACGAAGCCTTCCCCCCACCCGTGAGAGTGGGGGCGCCCCTTCATAAGGCAGACTTAGGGGCTGTCTTTGACGGTTTGCGATACCACGGCTTCTTACCCCCAGGGGTTTGTCCCTGCGATCTACTGTTACCGTTGGATCGCGCAGGCGGCCGTCGATACTGCCTGGAATTAGAGGGCCCCGAGACAGGAAAAAGCTGCCTTCTAAATGTAGGAGCCCGGAATGTCTTTTTGACCGGTAAAAGGGTACTCTTGCCATTTGAAATAGTCTGAATATATTTATCCAGATCCTCTCCGAAGAGTCGTCCTCCATGGAAGGGAAATCCTGCCAGAAGCTTTTTGCATGGGGGTTCTGCCGCCCAGTTCTTCAACCATAAGAGCCTTCTCATGTGTACCAAACATAGTGATAAACGAGAAGCCTGCTGGATGGAATCTTTTATAGCATCTACCGCAAAACACAGAGCTCTGGGAATGTCAGCAAACTCTTCTGCTTGTTGGGTAGGCATGTCTTTTAACATCTCTTTTGTCTGGTCTTTTAATGCCTGACAAACTCCAATTGCAGCTACCGCTGGCTGCACCACTGCTCCTGCCGTAGCAAAGGATGCTTTTAAAAGTGTTTCTAATCTTTTATCAACCGGATCTTTAAACATATGTATGTTTTCCACCGGGCAAGTTAGTGATTTATTCACACATGAGATGGCTGCATCCACTACTGGGAGCCTCCATCTCTTGGAGAATTTTTCCTCCATGGGATAAATGACCGCAAATCTTTTTGGTGGCAGAAAAACCCTGTCCGGCCGTACCCAATCCCGAAAGATCAATTCCTCCAAGAGAGGATGGACCGGAAACACTGCGTTGCTTAACGGGGCTCTCAAAGAGCCCAGAGAGGATACCGGAGGAACCTGAGGTTCTGGCAATGGTAAACTAAATGCCGAGCGGACCATGTCCGTCAAAGACTGTACCCACAGTCTTTCTGTCTGGGAGTCTGAAAATGGTTCCTCAGAGGTAGACCCCTCCATCCCTGAACCCTCTTGGTTCAGGTCCAGTTGATCCTCCTGTGATTCTAATTCCTCCGGAGAGAGAATCTCAGCATCTGAGGATACACCCCCTGGTGATGGGGATCTAACCCGTTTCTTACCAGGAATAGCTCTAGCGATCAATGCTGCTATTCTCTCTTCTAGCCCCCCTAGGGATACGGCTAGCATCTCCTCTGTGATAAACACAGGGCTGGGCTGATCTGGGCCAGCCTCCGCACCAGATCCCCCTAATGGCTCATCCAAGGCGCTTCTTAAATTAATAAGCTGCGGGGAAAGAATCGGCATATCAGAATCAGAAAGGGAACCCTTTTGTTTTTTGGTCTTTTTTGTACCCTTTGACCCCGAACCCTTGGAAGCCATAATACAAAATCGAGGGACTCCGCCCACACAACAGACTGTAGTGGCCAGGAGTACAATTCCAGAGTTTAGGGGAGAGTAGATCACTAGTGTCCCCACAAACTGATGGGCCCGTATGTTGGTCTTTTTTTTTTTTTTTTTTTTTTTAAATAATTATATATTATATATTTTCTTTGACCATATACAATGACCCTAATTTAAGTTTGCCAGCCTCCAACCTGCTGTCAAATAAGGGGGATTTTTTGGCTTAACAATAAAGACATTGGGACAAAGTCCATATGTACTACCCCTCTTCCGCCACCGGGAGTCACTGTTCTGCCGCCCTGCGTCCTCTCCTTGAAAAAATCAGCCACAGACTGAGCCCTGACAAGGCCTGCTGTCTATAACAGCAGAAGGGCGCGCCCCTGTATGACGCCGCAGGCCCGCCCCCCCCCCCGCCCTCCTGTCTGGATGGCGCGAAACCGTCAATAAGACGCGCGCGTGCGCGCGTACCCGGAAACAGGAAGAACATGGAGGAGCCGCGCTGCTGGAGATCCCTGGCGCAGAAACGGCGGCAGATTCAAAACTCCCGGACAGGTAGGACTCTCTCAAGGCCCCTAAGGATCCTTTACTAGCCTCTAGGAAGAAACAGCAGGTTAGCTAGCAACACCTTTAGACAGGGGGGCCTAGTGATGGGAAGAGAAAGGGTGTCATCCTGTCTCTTAGACATAGTGATCACGGTTGCCCATGCAGAGCATACTCAGGCTATCCCCCCTTTTAGGTTACCCCGGGGAGCCTGCTGTCGAACCAAGTCCCGCAGGCTCCCCCTTACCTGCTCCATGCTGCAGGATGTTTGACCAGCAAACTGATCCAGTCTTCTCCCATCTCCGTGGGTAGCGTAGTAGACCTTCAGGCCCTGGGGTCCTATGAAGGTACCCACTGTCCTGGACCTATATAGCACCCTGGCAAAACAGGAATCTTATGGTTTTTTGCAAACTCCAAGTCCTGGGCCCAGGGTCCAGCCCTCCAAAGAGGAGCATTATAGGCAAAACCCCACGGTTTGGGGCCCGGGTACTGTCCACTTTGGCACTGAGGCTCCTTGGACAGATCCGGTTAGCCCGCCCTTAATCCCAAAGGATGTGGAGCAAAGCTATTCCGTGACCAACACCTAAGACACTGGCGAAAAAACTGAGGGACTCCCTCTAGGGGAGGGGGTTATATAGGGAGGGGACTTCCTGTTTGAAGATTGCCAGTGTCCACACCTGAAGGTACTCCATATAACCCACATAGTAATGAATATGCCGCTCTGTGTCCCGTGATGTACGAGAAAGAAACATTTTTTTTTCTGCTCCTAGATGCTGAACCTCAAAATCCGCCAATAGCCTAAAGTAGTGTGCATGCTCATAACGGCTTCTAGGAGCTTAAAAAAACGCTAGTGTGCATGGAGCCTTAGGGCCCTAAACACGATCGGATTTTCTGACAATTGTCCGACGGACGTGTTTTGTCAGATAATCTGACCGTTTGTATGCTCCATCGGACAATTGTTGACAGAATTTCCGACAACAAATATTGGCTGTGCATGCTCTCAAATTGTCCGACAACGAATGTGTTCCATCGGACTATCCGATCGTGTGTACACAAATCCATCAGACTAAAATCCAAAGTACAAACATGCACACGCTCCGAACCAATACTAAACATCAGCCAACAATAGCAGAGGTTGCCCAAAGGCTGAAAAAAAGGGATTTTTAAATACAGCTTACCTGTAAAATCCTTTTCTTGGAGTACATCACGGGACACAGAGCGGCATATTCATTACTATGTGGGTTATATGGAGTACCTTCAGGTGTGGACACTGGCAATCTCAAACAGGAAGTCCCCTCCCTATATAACCCCCTCCCCTAGAGGGAGTCCCTCAGTTTTGTAGCAAGCAGTATGCCTCCCAAAATGGTCACCCAAAAGAGGGGTGGGAGCTCTGTGTCCCGTGATGTACTCCAAGAAAAGGATTTTACAGGTAAGCTGTATTTAAAAATCCCTTTTTCTTTCTCGTACATCACGGGACACAGAGCGGCATATTCATTACTATGTGGGATGTCCGAAAGCAATGCTTTAATGAGGGGAGGGAGACATCTTCCAAAGAAGGATTCAAATTAGAGATAAACTCAAATCATAATAATAATTCCAACTTAGTCAAGAAAAAAACTTTTTTTTTTTTTTTTTTTTTTTTTTTTTATAACCAAGGGTGTTTCTGATCCCGAGGATTTCAAACTGCAGCCTGTAGTACTGCCTGACCAAAGGCAGCATCCGCATTTCTTCTCACGTCTAGTTGATAAAACCTTGTAAACGTGTGGACTGATGACCACGTTGCCGCCTTGCATATCTGAGCCATAGAGATCTGATGGTGTGCTGCCCAAGAAGCGCCCATGGCCCTGGTAGAATGGGCCTTTACCGACAACGGAGGAGGCAACCTCTTCAATCCGTAGGCTTGAATGATTAATTGTCTAATCCATCTTGAGATGGTGGATTTAGCAGCTGCCTGCCCCTTCTTGGGGCCATCTGGTAGAACGAATAACACATCTGTTTTCCGGATCTTCTCTGTAGCTTTAAGATAGGCCTTCATGGCCCGGACAATATCCAAGGTATGCAGCAACCCTTCCTTTCTAGATGTAGGTTTTGGAAAGAAGGATGGAAGTACCAAATCCTGGTTTAAGTGAAATTTGGATATAACCTTTGGTAGAAAGGAAGGATGGGGCCGGAGAACTGCCCTGTCCTTATGCAGAACGAGATATGGTTCCTTACACGATAAGGCTGCTAATTCTGACACTCTCCTGGCCGAAACTATGGCGACCAAGAAAACCAACTTTCTTGTCAGTAAGAGTAAAGGAATCTCAGCCAACGGCTCAAAAGGCTGTTTCTGTAGAGTGGACAGGACAAGATTTAAGTCCCATGGACAAATTGGTGACTTGACAGGAGGATTAATACGCAAGACCCCCTGTAAGAAGGTCTTTACCAGCGAGTGGGTGGCCAGCGGCCTCTGAAACCACACTGACAGAGCTGAGATCTGTCCCTTGATTGTGCTTAGTGCCAGGCCTTTATCCACTCCTAGCTGGAGAAAACTTAACACCCTATCAATAGTATATTTGCGGGAATTCCATCTTTTGGATTCACACCAGCCTACGTAGTTCCTCCACACCCTGTAATAAATCACCCTGGAGACCGGCTTCCTAGCCCTAATCAGGGTAGGAATTACCTGCCTAGACAGGCCTCTATCCCTGAGAATCAGGGATTCAGCCTCCAGGCCGTCAAATTTAGACGCTGTAATGTAGGGTGGAGGATCGGGCCTTGTGAGAGTAGGTCTGGTTGTAGAGGAAGAGTCCAAGGGTCTCCCACTGCCATCTTCAGGACTAGCGAGTACCAAGTCCTTCGGGGCCAAGCCGGAGCTACTAGAATGACTGGCTTGTTCTCCACTCTGATCTTGCGCAACAGGCGCGGGAGTAACTGTAGTGGAGGGAATGCATATAGAAGTCTGAATTGATGCCAAGGGCAAACCAACGCGTCGGTTCCGCAGGCCATAGGATCCCTCGCTCGCGACACGAACCTGTCTAGTTTCTTGTTGAACCTGGATGCCATTATATCTACGTCCGGCATTCCCCACCTCTGGCAGATTGTCTGAAAGACCTGGGGATGCAGAGACCACTCCCCTGGCAACAGACTCTGGCGACTTAAGAAGTCTGCCTGCAGGTTGTCCACTCCGGGAATGAATATCGCTGAAATGCAGGGTACATGAACCTCTGCCCATTGAAAAATCAAGTTCACCTCCCTCTGAGCGGCCTGGCTCCTGGTTCCCCCTTGGTGGTTTATGTATGCCACCGCCGTGGCATTGTCTGACTGGATTCTCACCGGGAACCCCTTTACTCTGGAGGTCCAAGCCAGAAGGGCTAGGCGGGCAGCTCTGATTTCCAAGATATTGATGGGGAGCTGCCTCTCTGCTTTCACCCAAGTTCCCTGGCGGGAGAACCCCTCGAAGACCGCCCCCCAGCCTGCCAGGCTGGCGTCTGTGGTAACTACCTTCCAGACAACAGGGCTGAAGGATTTTCCCTTTAGAAGATTCTGAGGGTTCAACCACCAGGCCAGGCTTTGTCGGACCCTTGATGATAGCGTCAAAGGGGACTCTAAGGCATGTGCCCTCTTGGCCCAGGCTGCTAGAATGGCTGCCTGAAGGACGCGAGTGTGGATCTGAGCGTATGGTACTGCCTCGAATGTGGCCACTAGCTTGCCTAGTAATCACATACACAGGCGAATAGTTGGTTTTTTCTTGTTTAGAACCAACTGAACCAACCCCTTGATAGCTTCGATCTTTACAAGGGGCAGGAACACCTTTTGATGTTCTGTGTCTAACCTCATGCCGAGGTATTCCAACTGCTTTGTAGGCTGGAACGCTGACTTTCCCCGGTTCAGGACCCCGCCGAATTCTTCGAGGTACCGAACCGTGAGGTTTACTGCCTTTTGCAGACCCGGCCGTGAGTGATCTATGACTAAAAGGTCGTCCAAGTATGCTAGGACTGTGACCCCTTGGATCCTTAAATTGGCCAGAATTGGGGCTAGGATCTTCGTGAATACCCGGGGGGCCGTGGCCAGCCCGAAGGGGAGCGCCCTGAATTGGAAGTGTCGCTGCCCCACCGCGAAGCGTAAAAACCTTTGATGCGACTGAAAGATTGGTACATGAAGGTAAGCATCCTTTATGTCTATGGAGGCCAGAAAATCGTCCTTCTGAAGCGCGGCGGCTGCTGACCGGATGGATTCCATCCGGAAGGAACGAACCCTTAGGTAACCGTTTAACCTCTTTAGGTCCAAGATTGGCCTGACATCGCCGTTGGGCTTTGGTATGACAAAGAGATTGGAATAGAAACCTAGGCCTTGCTCTTGGGCTGGCACTTCTATAATTACGTCCTGGCCAAGCAGGTGATCCAAAGCTGCCAGCATTGAGGCCTTCCTTGCTGGATCCCTTGGTAGCCTTGATTCTTGAAAATGAGGCGGAGGATACCTTAGAAACTCCAGTCTGTAACCTGTGGTTACAGATGCCCGGACCCATTTGTCGGGGATCTTGGCTTCCCAAACCTCTGAGAAGAAACGAAGCCTTCCCCCCACCCGCACGAGTGGGGGCGCCCCTTCATAAGGCAGACTTAGGGGCTGTCTTTGAGGGCTTGCGATACCACGGCCTCTTACCCCCAGGGGTCTGTCCCTGCGATCTACTGTTAACGTTGGATCGTGCCGGCGGCCGTCGATACTGCCTGGAATTTGAGGGCCCCGAGACAGGAAAGAGCTGCCTTTTAAATGTAGGAGCCCGGAATGTCTTTTTGACTGGTAAAAGGGTACTCTTGCCATTTGAAATAGTCTGAATATATTTATCCAGATCCTCTCCGAAGAGTCGTCCTCCATGGAAGGGAAACCCTGCCAGAAGCTTTTTGCATGGGGGCTCCGCCGCCCAGTTCTTCAACCATAAGAGCCTTCTCATGTGCACCAAACATAGTGATAAACGAGAGGCCTGCTGGATGGAATCTTTTATGGCATCTACCGCAAAACACAGAGCTCTGGGAATGTCAGAAAACTCTTCTGCTTGTTGGGTAGGCATGTCCCTTAACATTTCCTTTGTCTGGTCTTTTAATGCCTGACAAACTCCAATTGCAGCCACCGCTGGCTGCACCACTGCTCCTGCCGTAGCAAAGGATGCTTTTAAAAGTGTTTCTAATCTTTTATCAACTGGATCTTTAAACATATGTATGTTTTCCACCGGGCAAGTTAGTGATTTATTCACACATGAGATGGCTGCATCCACTACTGGGAGCCTCCACCTCTTGGAGAACTTTTCCTCCATGGGGTAAATGACCGCAAATCTTTTCGGTGGCAGAACAATCCTGTCCGGCCGTACCCAATCCCGAAAGATCAATTCCTCTAAGAGAGGATGGACCGGAAAAACTGCGTTGTTTAACGGAGCTTTCAAAGATCCCAGAGAGGATACCGGAGGAACCTGAGGCTCTGGCAATGGTAAACTAAATGCCGAGCGGACCATGTCCGTCAAAGACTGTACCCACAGTCTTTCTGTCTGGGAGTCTGAAAATGGTTCCTCAGAGGCAGATCCCTCAATCCCTGAACCCTCTTGGTTCAGGTCTAGTTGATCCTCCTGTGATTCCAATTCCTCTAGAGAGAGAATCTCAGCATCTGAGGACACACCTCCTGGTGATGGGGATCTAACCCGTTTTTTACCAGGAATAGCTCTAGCGATCAATGTTGCTATTCTCTCTTCTAGCCCCCCTAGGGATACGGCTAGCATCTCCTCTGTGATAAACACAGGGCTGGGCTGATCTGGGCCAGCCTCCGCACCAGATCCCCCTAATGGCTCATCCAAGGCGCTTCTTATGTTAATAAGTTGCGGGGAAAGTATCGGCATATCAGAATCAGAAAGGGAACCCCTTTTGTTTTTTGGTCTTTTTTGTACCCTTTGACCCCGAACCCTTGGAAGCCATAATACAAAATCGAGGGACTCCGCCCACACAACAGACTGTAGTGGGCAGGAGTAAAAAATCAGAGTTTAGGGGACAATAGATTACTAATGCCCAAAAACTGATGGGATCCCGTATGTTCTCTTTTTTTTTTTTTTTTTTAAATATATTATATATTTTCTTTTGACAACATACCGTGACCCCAAACTAAGTTTGCCAGCCTCCAAACCTGCTGCAAAAAAAGGGGATTTCTTGGCTTAACAAAAAAGGTATTTGGAACAAAGTCCAGATGTACTACCCCTCTTCCGCCACCGGGAGTCACTGTTCTGCCGCTCTGCGTCCTCTCCTGTGAAAATCAGCCTCAGACTGAGCACTGATCATGCCTGCTGTCTATAACAGCACAAAGGCGCGCCCCTGTATGACGCCGCAGGCACGCCCCCCCCCCGCCCTCCTGTCTGAACGGCGCGAAAAATATCAATAAGACGTGCGCGCGCACGCGCGCGCGCGCGTATGCCGGAAACAGGAGGAACATGGAGGAGCCGCGCTGCTGGAGATCCAGGAACGCAGAAACAGGCGGCAGATTCAAACTCCCGGCCAGGTAGGACTCTCCAAAGGCCCCTAGGGATCTTTACTAGCCCTAGGAAGAAACAGCAGGTTTAGCTAGCACACATATTTAGACAGGGGAACCTAGTGATGGGGGAGAAAAGTTGTCATCCTGTCTCTCTTTAGACATAGTGAACAAGGTTGCCCATGCAGAGCATACTTAGGCTATCCCCCCTTTTAGGTTACCCCGGAGAGCCTGCTGTCGAACCAAGTCCCGCAGGCTCCCCCTTACCTGCTCCATGCTGCAGGATGTTTGTCCAGCAAACTGATCCAATCTTCTCCCATCTCCGTGGGTAGCGTAGTAGACCTTCAGGCCCTGGGGTCCTATGAAGGTACCCACTGTCCTGGACCTATATAGCACCCTGGCAAACAGGAACTTATGGTTTTTTCAAACTCCAAGTCCTGGGCCCAGGGTCCAGCCCTCCAAAGAGGAGCATTATAGGCAAAACCCCACGGCTTGGGGCCCGGGTACTGTCCACTTTGGCACTGAGGCTCCTTGGACAGATCCGGTTAGCCCGCCCTTAATCCCAAGGATGTGGAGCAAAGCTATTCCGTGACCAACACCTAAGACACTGGCGAAAAAACTGAGGGACTCCCTCTAGGGGAGGGGGTTATATAGGGAGGGGACTTCCTGTTTGAGATTGCCAGTGTCCACACCTGAAGGTACTCCATATAACCCACATAGTAATGAATATGCCGCTCTGTGTCCCGTGATGTACGAGAAAGAAAACACATGGTTTGGTGTATGTTGACTGAAAATGTTCTACCGTCTGTATGCAGAACAGGTTCACGGACAATGCCCCTCAGACAAAATTCCACAGATTTGTCCATAGGCAGCAAGTTCCTAGGCGTGCTGGTGAAACGTTTTATCTAATTCCAGAGTGTGGTCTCCCTTTTTATTGATCAGCTGTGTCTTCTGTGTAAAAAAGTAGCCTTGCCGTTGCTGGAACTGCTTGTAGAAATGGGGCTGCTGTCCTGGGAACACTGAATGAAATGCTGAATATTTTAAAAAGCCTCAGAATGTTTTGCTTTCCATTTATACCCAGGACAGCTGATTGCAGTTGTTGGAGTCCTGCTTCATATTGCTGCTATATATGGGTCCACACAATAACTGATCTCGCATTAGAATGCCGATTGGTTCAATCGCTTACTCGCTTCACAGTGGGACTTGTACTTTCACAGCTGGAAAGCTGAAGGTTATGTACAGCCAACACAAGGCAAGATTTAATAATGCAGAATTTGTCCCAAATAACATCCTACCTGCAGCTGTGTTTTCAAATCATCCCTTTGCTGCAGCAGAGCTTCCTTGTCATTTTGCTGCTGCTGGATCTCTGCCGACAGAGCGGCATTCTGGTCCCGCACTAAACTCAGCTCCTGAGTCCTCGACGTCTGAATCTGCACACAGAGAAAAGTTTGTAACCAATATTCACAGAGTTCCTTCTGTATCATTAAAGTAGTTGTAACCTTACAAAACCATTTACTGGCAGCCCCTTTCTTATGCAGCTATAACACACAGTGTAAGGGTTTGCTGAAAACAAAGCCGCTAAATACCTTTTTTCAGCTATCTTCAGGCCAGTCACATGACTCCCGGCTGCTCTATTCCTCCGATCTACAGGCAGCAGTGGGAGGGACCAAGATCTCCCTCTGTAGCCCTTAGATGGGGGAGGAGAGCGGCCGGGAGTCATGTGACCAGTCTGAAAATTATATTTAGAGGCTTTGTTTTTAACAAACATTTACACTGCGCGTTAGGAATGCATAAAAAAAGAGAGGGGCTGGCAGTGAAATTTTTTAAAGTTTACTTTACTACTAATAGCGGCAAGAGGGGGAGGGATGGGGCGGAGACGACACTGACATACACATGATCTGACATGTAGTGAGGGAGACGGAGAGAGAAGATCAACGGTTGACGGAAGCACATGAACTGACCGTGGTAATCAGGGCTCAGCAGCTATGATTACCGTGGTCAGCACACTAAGAATCAACCAGGTTTTTTACAGCTTAGAGAGGGACAGGTTATACTGCACAAGGACTGTGCGGTTTAACCTGCCATAAGGGAACAGTAGCTCTTTTTTTTTTAGGGTTACAACTACTTTAATGACAAATTAAAATGAGGCAAGGTACAGACAGTAAATCACAGTTTGGCCCCATTCACACCAGCGCTTTACTTTTAATATATTTCTCATCACTGATGATTAGTCTGTTTACTAGGTATCCACATGCAGCCCAACTTAACTCAAGTACTGCACACTGCAGCCTACATTAACCTCCCTGGCGGTATGATTCTTTCAGATTTTAGGTGCTGAAAGCGGTACCATTATTTGCAAGGGAATTGGCGTTTTATACTGTAGGCTTGTAATTCTTAGGAATAACTCACTTAAATCTATCCAAACAAGAGTCTAAGGCCGCGTACACACGATCAAATCTGTCTGCTGGAAACGGTCTGCTAGACCGTCCCAGCAGACAGATTCGATCGTGTGTACGGGCGAGCCGACGGATTTGGCCACCCGACAGATTTCAAAGCATGCTTTGAAATCTATCGGATGGGAACCCGTCCGCCCGACATGTCTGCTGGTTAGTACACTTACCAGCAGACATGTCGTCTCGCACCGGCGCCGAATGGATTCGGCGCATGCGCGGAAGTGTTTTACTTCCTGGTGCGGTGACGTGGCGGCGTCAACGTCACCGCCACGTCACCGACACGTCAGCTCGCCGTCTGCTGGCGGGGATTTTGGTTTGCTCGTGTGTACACGCGAGCAAACCAAAATCCAAACAGACAGATTTGTTCAAATCGGTCGGACAGACCGTTTGAACAAATCTATTGCCTCGTGTGTACGAGGCCTAATAGGCATCGCGGGTATTATTTTTTTTATTAAAAATTATAATATAATAAATTATAAAAAATTAAAACAAATAATAATATAATTATAGTAAAAATTATTCAATAGTGTAATCAAATCAAAATCACTGAAATTTGCTCAGTTGCTGAATTTTTGCTGTCATTATTTTTTTTTTTTTTTTATGACAAATTTCCCCACAAATCGCTATCGCTAAATTCTGCAAGTGATTCTGATTTATTATCGCTGTTTTTTAGCTGCTCTAACACAATTTTTGCCATAAAGGGACACTTCTGGTTGCTATGGGGAATCTACAGTTTGCAGGGAGAAAGAACAGTTTTTATTATATAAAAGGACATGTAGTGCACAGGGCAGACCACTAGGGACATGGGGGGGGTGTATTTTTTACATACAGTACTGTAATCTATAAGATTACATTATACTGTATGTAATGTGTTTGTTTACATTTTAGAATTTGGCGCCGTTCTCCGTCCCCGTGCGTTGTAACGTCGCAGGGAACGGAGCTCGGCGGCACACGGGGACACTGTGTGAATCGAGCGAGCGCTCGCTCACACAGCGCGGATGCATCGCTGGATCCACAGAAAAGGTAAGTAAACAGTCTCTGTGGATGCTGCGAGGCGAGCCCGAGTCTGACTCGGGGTTACCGATCGTAGCACAGAAATCTTACCCCGAGTCAGACTCGGGAACACCGCCAGGGAGGTTAAAGATACATCCTAATGTGTATCTATGGCCAAAACTTTTTTGTTGGGTTGGTAGTAGATTGGATAGAGTGGAACGAGTTAAAGCCCTGGTCAGATTTTGTATTACCATGAGAGTCATCCTTCTCCATTTGTCCTGTTGGCCCCTGTCACTGGGTCATGTGATAAGAAATGAGAAAGGTTACAGTTGTCACAGAACAAGAATTGAAAGGAAATCTTCCAATGTGGACACATGTTTTGCTGACAACTTACTGGGCGTTTCTCCTTACTGTGGAGAGATTTCTTCTGACTTTCTGTAGTATTCTCAGGACAAACCGCCAGCAAATTTATATATATATATATATATATATATATATATTTCCCCCCCGACTGAAGTTGACATGTGTTGAAAGCAGAAAAATGGGCAGGTGTAAGGATCTGAGCGACTTTATCAAGAGAAAACAATTGTAATGGTTAGACGACTGGGTCAGAACATCTCCCAAATTGCAACTCTTATGGAATGCTCCCAGACGTTGTCCTGCAGTCATTATGACCTACCAAAAGTGGTCCAAGGAAGGCAAACCAGTGAACTGGCGATAGAGTCATGAGCAGCCATGACTCATTGATGCATGGGGAAAGCAGCTACTGACCCATGTAGTCCGATCAACAGAAGAGCTACTGGAGCTCAAATTGCTAAAAAAAAAAGTTAATGCTGGTTCCGACACAGTGCATCACAGTTTGTAAGATATGGAGCTGCGTTGCCCCAGACTGGTCCATGTACCAATGCTGACCCATGTCTACAGCTAAAACTGGCGACACTGGGCAAGGGGCACCAGAACTGGACCAAGAGCAAAGGAATAAGGTGGTCTGGTCTGATGAATTTAAGAATGGTTCAAGGAAAACAACGAGTTTGAAGTGTTGACTTGGCCACCTGTTTGAAACCATATACCACAGAGTGGAGTCCATGCCTCAACAGGTTATGATGGCTCATCATGTTGTTATGACTGATAGGTGTATATGAATGATTGATTTTCTAAAAATAGAAGGGTGTCAAGATATTTCTAGATATGTGTAGTGTATAAAGATAATTTGTAAGGATAGAAATATGAAAAATGCCTTTGCTGGCTTGTTCCAGGTTCATGACTCACTCAATGAAAGATGAAGATGACAGGCCAGACCTTCAAAACAAGTCAGCAATGACCGTTCCCATATTTCAGACCTCACAAGTTCTTCTTTAAATATGGCCGTTGTTGATCAATCCACTTTGTGTCCGATGTGTAGCCAGGAAACGGGATCGTTCTTTCATCTTCTTTGGACTTTCTCTGACCTTTGGAGACAAATTGTAATGTTCCTACATGATGTTATGGGCTCTCCCGTAGCACTTGACCCAAAACAATGTATTCTCGGGGTATTTCCTGAGAGTATAGACAAATATACTAAGATATTCCTACACAAAACTCTTTTCTCAGTTAGAAAAGTTATTGCCAGGAGATGGATGCGGTCTGTGCCTCCTAGCTTCTTGGAATAGCGGGCGGAAGTGAATGGGACCTTGCCTCTCAAAAAATGTATATATGTTAATAGAGGATGTCCGTCCAAATACGATAAAATATGGGACCGCTGGTTGAGGGAGGCTGAGACTTGTAGTTAGTACTGGAATGGTCCGGGGTCGGCGGCTTACAGACCCCCTGGGAAATATGCCATTGTGTCTACCCATAATCTTGTATGCATACAGCCCCACTTGAGTTGTTAGTTTCCTCGGCACATGCTGTGACCCCTGTAAATGTATTGACTGATGCCCTTGACTCCCCCTTCTTGTTTCCTTTTTATGTGAATGTATGTAACTGTTCCATTACTCTCTATGCCCCTATTTTACTCAATAAAAATCTTTTGTTCAATGAAAAAAAAATATGGCCGTTGTTGAAATAATCTATGCCTCAGCCATGTAAAACTGTACCCAAAAGAAATGGTATTACCACAATAAATCGTATGCATGAATATCAGATCAAAATGTAATTTTACATTTTTGTATACTTTTAATTAGCATTTTAGCATGCACAAATAAAGCAGGCCTTTTTATGAAGCAATATTGGTGAGATTTTTGCATCCCGGATAAGTATTAGTAACCTGCAAAAAAGGTAAATACGGGATCAGGCCAGAGATATGTATGTGATTTTGCACACATCTGAGGGGTGCAAGGGCAAAATCAGTGATTGGGATGGTTAACGGATGGCAATGTACCTGTTCCAAGGCTGCTAGGTTGGTACGGAGGGCATCGTTCTCGGACAGAATGTTGTCCACCTGCTCCTGGCTCTCCGCACTCTGCCAAGCTACCTATATGGGATTGGGTGGCAGGCGCACAGAGAAGCAGGGATATTTACAGGTCACATGGCAGGAAGAGAAAAGCCAAAGAAAGCACAGAGTTTAGAAACAAAAGCAAAACAAGAAGACAATAAAAACTGCAGCGACTTTAAACAGAAAATTACATACTTGTTCCTGAAGACCTTGCAGGGCACGATCATGGTCTTGCTTTAGGCTCTGGATCTGTTCTTTTAGCTCAGCACAATTCTGCCAATACAGAATATAAAAAATATCAAAGATGGAAAAAAAAATTCAATGCCTTGATTAATTGGTCAACAGCATTTATCAAAGCATCTAAAATAAAAACTGTCTGCATCACCCTACAGCACCCAACTATATTCTGGCTGACTTAGTAATTAGGGAACGACCCGATCATCAGAGTGGACGATTATTGGGGTCGAAATTCCAAAATTTTCTAAATAAAAAAATCGGTATCAGTCAGAAACGTACCGATATTGGTCAGACCTCCCCTGTCCCTGCGCGGCACTCGCTGTAGTCTCTGCCAATCTGCTCTGCCTCTGCAGTCGGGCTGGGAAAGCTGCTCTTTCAGTGGTGCAGTGGGCAGCAGAGAGATGACATTGTCTCTGACAGAGCTGCAGTCACGGTTGAGCAGAGAGATAGTTACGTCATCGCTCACTGCCCGCATGTGGAAAGTTACCCGTTCAGTTGCTGCTGCCAGAAGTAGTTCAAGTAGTAACAAGCTGCATCTGGGTGGCAGGCGACCGTGACAAGCTGCATATGTGCAAAGCTATTTACATTATAGCTTTAACAGTAGAACGTATGCCAGTGCTTCCCTACTTCTTGTTTTGCCAATAGCCGCAACCAATATGTGAATGTCTGCTGCATTTGTACATTTATCTCATACATAATGAATTAGAGATTGTGGTAGAATTAGCACGTTGCAAAATTTAAAAGTGGTGTGAACTATATTTTAAACACGGACAGCTTAAAAACAAGGGCAGAAAACCATTTCACAATAAAGACTGAGTTCCAGGTGCTGATAACAAGAAAGCTACCCAATGGTATGATGTACAGCCAGTTGAACCATGCTGCTGTCTGGTGGCATTGGATCAAGTCTGAAATACCGAAGACAATGGAGTTGACAGAGCTCAGAAGCAAAACTAGGAAATGATGAGTGGTGGCTACAATAAACCACATATACAGTTGTGCTCATAAGTTTACATACCCTGCAGGATTTTGGATTTCTTTGCTTTTTTTCCAGAGAATATGAATGATAACAAAAACTTTTCTTTCACTCATGGTTAGTGTTTGGCTGAAGCCATTTATTGTCAATTAACTGTGTTTACTCTTTTTTTAAATCATAATGAAAACAAACTACCCAAATCACCCTGATCAAAAGTTTACATACTGTGGCCATTTTGGCCCGATAACATGCACACAAGTTGACACAAAGGGGTTTGAATGGCCATTAAAAGGTAACCATCCTCACCTGTGATCGGTTTGCTTGTAATTAGTGTGTGTGTAAAAAAGGTCAATGAGTTTCTGGACTCCTGACAGACCCTTGCATCTTTTATCCAGTGCTGCACTGATGTTTCTGGATTCTGAGTCATGGGGAAAGCAAACGAAATGTCAAAAAATCTGTGGGTAGCCAAAGGTTGTTGAACTGTATAAAACTGGGTGCGTTAGTGCTGCTCCCCTGGTGGCCCAAGGTGGGGGGGGGGGATTTTTTTTTATCACAATAGGATCTCATATCATAATGTTTTTTTTTAATTGTCATTGATAATTTTATGGGGGCTAAAATGTTCTTCAATGCACGTGCCCTCCTAAACGTAACTTGAGGGACCACAGGTAATATAGGAGCCAATCTCCGATCTAGCCTAAGGAATACATAATGTTTATTTATAATTTTAGAAATGGATCCGTGTTTGTTGTTAAACATGGTAATGAATCATATTGAATTTATGTTAAAATCTGGCAAACCCTTGCTATCCTTTTTAATCTTTGTTATGCAAGGGGTTTAGATTTTTTAGATCCTTAACAAGTGCGGAGGGATATCCTTTGTCTTCAAATTTTTTGGACATCAGCGCTCCCTGTATAACTTAATCCTCCGTTCTAGAGCAGTGCCTACTTGACCTATTGAATTGTCCTGCCGGGATAGTCCATATTCAAGCTGGATGACGGTTTCCCCCTCATGTGAAAGAACTAGGTCCAATAAAACCATTTCACCAGGGTCAATCACATGAGTAAAAAGGACAACCCTAAGGGATTCTGTTTGCAATGGGCCACAAAAGGAGAACACATCCAGGGCCCCCATCCCAGATAAGAAGGATGTCATTAATTAATTGGCCATAGAACACGATGTGGGGGATGTTGGCCCAGATGCGCCCCTTCTCCCAGTAAGCCTTGGTGAGATTGGTGTAGCCTGGCGCAAAATTCCCCCATGGTTGGGCCTCTAACTTGCAAATAAAAAATTTCCAGTAGTAAATAATATTTTTCATATATCATTATGTTTGTTATCATTGTTTAATTGGTATTGTTTTTACTATATATTACATTTTTATTAATATATAGATCCTAGTACAAGATATAGCCTTTGGGGATCGTTTTGGAGTTTTATACATATGTATATACATATATAGACATCTCATATCTTTTTTGATTTAAAAGTACAGTAAAACCTTCGATTGTGAGCATAATTTGTTCCAGAAACATGCATGTAATCCAAAGCATTTGTATATCAAAGTGAAGTTGTACCTTCATTAACTGTTAAATGTTAACCATATTGCTCTCTTCTCTTTTATACTTAGTTGTGACATAACGCCATTCTTATATCAAGACATCGCTTGTATATCAAGTCAAAATGTATTAAAAGTGCTTGTCTTGCAAAATGCTCTCAAACCAAGTTACTCTTAAACCAGGGTTTTACTGTATACCATAGCGGCTCTGATGGGTTAATAAGTTGATATAATTGTTTTCAAGTTAGCCCAGCCCCACCCCACATTGGGTTAATATACCTCCGTTTGCCGCTATTCCCGTGACTTGATAAAGTGCATGCACACAAAACCAGTAGTCACAGCAACAGGGACGCTTGTGCTCCACGTTGGCTGTTTTCTATCTTCGACACTTCAGTTCCGCCCAAGACCCCAGTAACGCCCTCCTTCACACCCACTACGGTGCATTCCTCCTGATCATGTGGGTCATGCTGCTCAGCCTTCAGCCTCAGTGACGACAACTATTTTAAGCCAGCAGGTCCGGCTCACCATACACA
This sequence comes from Rana kukunoris, assembly GCA_029574335.1. Lineage (NCBI taxonomy): Eukaryota > Metazoa > Chordata > Amphibia > Anura > Ranidae > Rana > Rana kukunoris. Next base: position 146,203,341 of record CM056057.1, on the reverse strand, counting down.
CTGCAGGTCGCTTCACATTGCGGCATCCATGGTCGGTTCCCCCCCGCCTGTATTTTCCTGGTCTGGCATAGTGATCCATCAGTGCCCGAGTCAGCTCAACAGCCAGAGTGGCAACGTTGCTAATTTTTTACTTTGTACTGGGTTTTACTTTTCAATAAACTGCCAGCAAGTTCTTTTAAAAAGGTATACGTGGTTTATTGTAGCCACCACTTATTTCCTAGTTCAGCTTCTTTTTTTTTTTCCCACATCAGTCACGCCCCGGGGACCACCCCGTTGGTCCAGCTCACGGGATTTCCGCCCTTCGCTTTTCTCCATGGGTTCCTCCCTGGTCTTCGCATCATTTGTGGTTTCTTATTTGCTATTTTAATTTTTCTATCTAAATTTACCTTTATTTTCTTATAAGAAAGGCGTAATTAAATATTAACCCAAAAAAGAGAAAAAGTGGGATTTTCCCCCCATCTGCCCCCCCCCCCTCCCCCACCATCTCGGGATTCCACTCCCCTTTCTAGCTTGGTATCTAACTGGTTTTAGGTCCTATTACCTCCTTGCCAACCTCATATCACTCGTAGATTTTCAGCAAAACTCCAAGTTTTTTTAAATTCTTTCCAGGCTGCCCATTTTTCCTGGGTGTTTTTATTGTCTTCTTCCCACCTATATTTCAGCTCTTCCCTCCTATATGTTTCCTCCACAGAGTCGATCCATTCCCAAACCTGTGGGCTTTCAAATTCCCTCCATTTTTTGGGAATCAGCCGTTTGGCTGCGTTCAGGAGGTGCGGTATAAAAGATCCTTTGTATTCTTTTATATTTTCCATTCCCCCGTGGAAAAGGACCACCCATGGATCTTCTTCTATCTCTTTTTTGGTTATGTCTTTAATCAGTATCAAAATTTTCTTCCAATATCTTTTAATCTTAGGACATTTCCACCATATATGGGCCATGGAACCACTGGTTGGACATCCCCTCCAGCAGTTTGCCGACTGTCCTTCTCTATACTTACTAATTTTGTCTGGGGTGTTGTACCAGCCAGTGATGCACTTAAAATTCACCTCAGCCGTTCTTATGTCGATTGGAATGGGTCAGATTGATGATTCTATCTACTGTGGTTTTTCCCCTTTCTATTTCCAATTCCCTTCCCCATTTGTGAATATACGGGGGTATCCCAAGCTCTTCCGCCCCCATCAGGAATTTGTAAATTTTGGAGATATTCCCCCTTGAACTTTTGATTATACATAGTTTTTCTAGTGTAGTATATTCCTTATAATCACGTAACGGTCCCGGTATCATCCTGATGAAGGAGGAGAGCTGTAGGTATCGCCACTCATCTATCCCTGTGAATTCTGTCTTTGACCTAATGTCGTGAAATTCCATTAATTTTCCCTTGTGCATCAAATCTCTTACCTGGGTTCTTTTTTTAATCCAATTTCCCCCCACCCCTTTTGTCCCTGGTGCAAAAAATTTGTTATCTTCTAAATCTATAAGTGGGGAATTGTATTCCAATCTTAAGTGTTTCTGAACCCTGTCCCATATCCGTAGTGTCGTGCGCGTGATTACATGTGTAGTTGTATGTAAGGTTCTAAATTGTGGTGGATTCCAAATTATTCTTCCTAACTGTGCTCTAGCAAGTGCGCTTTCTATACTGACCCATCTTTTGTCCTGACTTTATTTGGCCCACTCAATTACCCGACAAATGGCCGTAGCGTTATAGTACTTTCTTATATCCGGCACCGCCAGGCCTCCCTGTTTTTTACTCTGTTTTAGCACGCGGAAGGAAATCCTATGTTTTTTTTTATTCCATATATAATTCATTAACAAGGAATTCAGTATGGTGAAATACGATTGTGGCAAGGCGACTGGGACCATTTGAAATTTATATAAGATTTTTGGGACTAACATAATTTTTACTACATTTATTCTTCCAAACCAAGAGATTGGTTGATTCTTAATTTTTTTAATTTCACATTTTATTTCATCTAACAGGGGGATATAATTTAGCCTATACAGTTTCTTTAGAGAGTTAGCTAGCTTTATCCCTAGATACTTAATCTCTTTTGGCCAAGAAAACATATACTCCTTTCTAAGTGATCGTTCCTCCTCCTCATTTATATTTATATTTGGTATTTCTGTCTTAGATATATTCATCTTAAAGTTGGAGATCTCGCTATACTGTTTGATATTGGCCATTAGAATGGGTAACGTAGACTTCGGGTTGCTTACAAAAAATAATATATCATCGGCGAACGCGGATAATTTGTGCTCATCTTCTCCTACTTTTACTCCCTCGATGTTAGGATTATTTCGGACCATTGCCAGAAGAGGTTCTAAGGATAGGACAAAGAGGAGGGGAGACAAGGGGCAACCCTGCCTGGTCCCGTTCTTCATCTCGAAAGATGCTGACAGGGATCCATTAATTTTGACCCTTGCATATGGATGGTGATATAATAGTTTTAATCCTCCCCATCATCCTCCCTCCTATGCCTATATTTTCTAGTGTATGCATCATAAACCCCCAGTCTACCCTGTCAAACGCTTTTTCGGCGTCGACTGACAGGAATAGACTGGGGGACCTATTTTCTTTACTCTGCTGGAGGATAAGGAGTGCTCTGACTCCATTATCCTTACTCTCCCTCCCAGGTATAAAGCCTACCTGGTCCGGATGTACCATGGCAGTCATCATTCCCTTCATGCGTTCTGCCAAAATTTTAGCGAACAGTTTTGTATCTGTATTTAATAGGGAGATCGGTCTAAAGCCTGAGCAGATCGTGTTATCTTTCCCTTCCTCGCGGCTTCGTTGCTTAGATCATAGTCTGCCCCTAAGCCGTTATAGTAATGACATAGTCTTGGTATTAGGATTGTTCCAAACTTTTGTAGGTACCTTGTCGTAAAACCGCCGGGTCCGGGACTTTTCCCTTTGGCCGAGTTTTTTATGGCCCCCCTTATCTCCTCCTCAGTAATCGGTCCATCCAGATTTTGAGCGACGTCTTTCCCTATTTTAGGAAGGTTGGCTTTTTTTAGGAATTCCCTTATTTTGGTCTTTCTCTCCTAGGTCCCAATCCTTTTGTTTAACCGTGTATAAGTTCTCATAATAGCTTCTAAATTCTTCTGCGATTTCGTTTGTTGCATGTACCAAGTCTCCGTTCTTTTTTCTAATTTTTTCAATAAAATTTATTTTTTTATTTTTTTGCACCATTCTAGCTAGGGTTTTACTAGGTTTATTCCCCCATATGTATCGCTCTCTCTCGATGTTATTAAGAATGTTCTTAGTTTCTTGTTCTATAAGCGTTCTATACTCGTCTCTTTTTAGGGTTAGTTTGTGTAAAATTTCTATTTTCTGGCCCTTTGTTTTGTGATCTTGTTCTAGCTCAAGGATTTCTTTCCTCACTGATTTTAATTTCTTTGTTTTTTCTTTCTTTTTCCCAGCCCCCTCCATAATAAATATTCCTCTTATGTATGCCTTGTGGGCATCCCACAGTGAGGCCCTAGAAATCCCCTCCGTGTCGTTTTCACGAAAATAGTTTTCCAATTCCTTCTGTACTCTTCCTACTATCTCCTCATCCCCTAGTAGGCTTTCATCTAGTCTCCACTCAGGTGAGTTTGATTTCAAGGTGGGTAGGCTGATTTTTAAAGTTATGGGAGCATGATCGGAAATCGTTATAGCCTCTATACCTGTTTCGATTACCCTCTCGAGTAGTCTATGGTCGACGAGGGTATAGTCTATTCTCGAGTACGTCCCGTGCACAGGGGAATAGAATGTGAAATCCCGACTTTTGGGGTGTTGGATTCGCCATATGTCCATCAACTGATGGTTGAACATTCTTTGTCTTAGTATTTTCAGCTGGTTATTCCTAGCCCCCTGTGCCCGGGACGTACTATCGAGGTCAGGGTCCATGCATAAGTTCAAGTCACCCATTAACACTACGTGTCCTGCCTCAAAATTTTTAAGTTTTATTAAAGTTTTATTTACATACTTCACAGGATTGTCATTAGGGGCATATATATTGGCTAATGTATATTCAACTCCTCCCAATTTTCCTTTCAGGAAAAGAAACCTTCCTTCGGGGTATGTCATTCGATCCTCTAATACAAAACGCGTATTTCTTGCAAATCCTATTGCGACTCCTCGGGCTCGCTTTGTTATCGTGTCTCCGTAGTACCACGTGGGGTGCCCATGGGAGTACAGTCTTATGTTCGATTCTAGTGTTAAATGAGTCTCCTGTAGGAATATCACATCGGCCTTGTAATGTTTCAATTCCCTGAGGATTTTATGTCTCTTGGCTGGGAAATTTAAGCCTTTTACATTATATGAGATCAATTTAATCTCTGTCATCTGACTGTGTAAGGGTCTAATTTATGTGGAATCCCAGAGATGGTGCCCTGTTCCCTTTCCTCCCATCCCCCCCTTCACCCCATTAACTCCCTCCCTCCTTCCCTTCCCTTGGCCTGGATTAGGCCTGAGAGCCGCCATTGGTTTCCTCCACTCCTTCACCATCGGCTCCTCTCCCGAGGGTGGCACTTAAAGAGTGCCCCTCGACTGCCAATCTGCTTTCTTCCCGACCGCCTCCCCCCCCCACCCCCCCATCTCTCGTTAAAACTATCCTAGTTATCTATGTCACCCAGTCTGGCAGGTCAGGAACTATTATGTCCATTTTTTGACAGAATTTCTCCAATTCTTCTGGATGTCTTAAGCGAGCGCTCACACCCCCCTTTGACCCGATAAGGCACGCGGGGAAACCCCACTGATATTTTATGTTTTGCTTGCACATCAGCTCTAATAGAGGTTTCATATGTCTTCTCCTTATTAATGTTTCTTTTGATAAGTCGGAGAAGATTTGTATCTCATTTTCTTTGTATCTGATGGGGGGTTTCCCCCTCAGCCTTCCCCAGATTTCAGCTTTATCTATGTAATTTCTAAACCGAACAATTATGTCTCTTGGACCCTTACTCTCTATCCACTTGGGGTTTCCCACTCGGTGTACCCGTTCAATTTTGAGGGGCTTTGATTCATCCGCTTTATCCAATAAAGGGTTAAATAGTATGTTCATAATCTCTCTTAGGTCTTTTCCTTTCTCTTCCACTAATCCACGAATTCTTAAATTCTGTCGCCTGTTGCGGTTCTCTTGATCTTCTAGCCTATAGGCCAATGTTCTGTGACTATCTATTAACCCTTGTACTTGTATTTTTAATTTATCCAATTCCTGATCTTGTTCTTCCATTTTTTTTTCAGCCTCCTCAACCCTTTCTAGTAGTCCTCCAAGGTCTGTTCTGATCTTATTGATTTTGGTTTTTTTAGCGTTTTCCATCCTCATCAGCATCTCGTTCATTTCTGCCTTGGAGGGTGGTTGTGTATCTAGTCCTGATTCCTCTAATCTGCTGTGCTCGTAATCGCTTTCTAGGGTCGTCTCTCCCTTAGCATGGTCCGGGGGGGCTCCCCCTGTTTTAACCTCATTCTTCTTCTTATCCGTTTTCTTTAATGATCCAGGGCTTTTGGGATTCCCCTCGTGAACCATATATTGATGTATTGAGCTAGTTCCAGCGTTGTTTTTAGGCACTTTTGGGGCAACGCCTCTCGTAGACCTGCTCATCTTGTTTATTGGTCTAATTCTCTTCCCCAGCTTGAAAATATTGATGTGATTCGGCGCTTTTTGTCTTGGTGTCTAGGCCATAGGGGAGTTTCCAACCTTGCGGGTTCCGAGAGTGACGCTCAGTTTCAGTATTGTACTGATACTGATGGTGTCAAAGCAGGATATGGATTTTGCTGAAGTCTGGGTAATTAATTGGATGACTTATCTCCTACTGTTGGTAATGATCTTCTCAGCTTTTAGTCGGTGTTATTTGTGCTTAGGGCTCCTAATTCTTGCTATACTGGGAATGGGCACTCAAACTCCCTCTATCACCTAGGCTCTTCTATATCCTATGATGTAGTATACTTGGGTGCTTTCACCCCCAAAAAAAAAAAAAAAAAAACAGAAAAACACCAAGCAAAAAAAAAGGGGTCTTCTATTCAGTAGGCTGTAACTGATTATATAATATCCCCTGGACTTGCTTTTTTTTTTTTTTTTTTTTATGAGGCACCCCCAATCTCCCGCATACAAGGTTGATATCTCCTATTTATCCGCCAGCCATTCATTCGGTTTATTCTGTAGTACATATTCTGTGGTCCGGTCCTGTATACATTAATGTTATGTGCATCAAGGATCAAGGATCTGGTATTAGTAGCTGTTTAGATGGTTATGTATCAATCCGCTAGAGGGTATTTTTCAGTATTTGACGGTATGTACACATACCTGGAGCATAGAATATAGAGGGTATGAAAACAGTCCACTTTATTTTTTTTCACTTTTGTGCTTATTACCCAGGGCTCATCAACATGGGTTCTGCATGCGCAGTTTTACATGCACATTTCTGCAGATGCTGTTCCACAGATATAGTTCTACAGACACGGTTCTACAGACACGTTTCCACAGCCACAGTTAGTCCCAGTTAACCACAGTTAGCTCCTAATAGGCTTCCTTCCCAGAGATACAATCTGTCATGTTATATCGCCATCCTTACGAGTTATCCTTATGGTTTATATTGGCTCTATGTCCGTCATACAGATTATACTTCAGTATTATTTGTAGTTTAGGCAGGCACTAGTATAGGAAGGGAGAGTTAAAAAGGCAGCATAGATAGAGTGGGGGGGGGGGGGGGATCCGACCAGATTCGGCTCCACTGAGCGCCTCACCGGACCCTTGGCGTCGCGCGTGTCTGCTGCTCGTCAGCAAGTCACACGCTTTCCAGCGCGTCCCGATATCCTTCCTCTGATCCTCCACTGATGCTGGGTCCGCCTGCCCGACTGCAGCTGAGTGTACGCTCGCTTAGAGCAGTGTGGGCGCTGCTGATATCCCGCGGCTGCTCGGGCTTCTACGGCGCTGCCTCGATGTTCCCTGGTCCGTCTCTGGTCTGTCGGGATGCAAACGAGGTTGTGCTCCTACCCGGTCGTGTACCTCAGCCTCTCACGCTGTGTACCTTCCGCTGCTCGGCCAGATCGTAGACCGGCGTTGGTAGTAGAGGAGCCTTGTTTGCGCTGGCAGCCATGGAGCGCTCCGACGCCTCCTTCCCTCACGCCCCTCACGTCATCACGTGTACGCCTAGTTCAGCTTCTGAGCGTGGTCAACCCCATTGTCTTCAGAAAATCATTTAGTATCTTTAACCACTTAAGGACCCCTTCACGCCGATATACGTTGGCAGAATGGCACGACTGGGCACATCCACGTACCTGTACGTGGCCCTTTAAGCCCAGCCGTGGGGTCGCGGGCGCGTGCTCGCGACCCGGTCCGAACTTCCAGGACAGCGGGACTCGCGGACCCGATCACCGGCGATTGGTCCCCGGAGCTGAAGAACGGGGAGAGCCGTAAACACGGCTTCCCTGTTCTTCACTGTGGTGCCCGCATTGATTGTGATTCCATATGTAAGGGAACACACAATCAATGAAGTCACACCTACAGCCACCCCCCCCCCCCCCCTACAGTTAGTAACACAAATAAGGTCACACATAACCCCTTCAGCAAGGGGTTTTAAATGCATTTTTTGCTGCGAAAATGACAATGGTCCCAAATATGTGTCAAAATTGTCCGATGTGTCCGCCATAATATTGCAGTCACAAAAAAAAAAAAAAAACGCTGATCGCCCGCCATTAGTAGTAAAAAAAAAAAACATTAATAAAAATGCAATAAAACTATCCCCTATTTTGTAATCGCTATAAATTTGTCGCAAGCCAACCAATAAACGCTTATTGCGATTTTATTTTACCAAAAATAGGTAGAAGAATACGTATCGACCTAAACTGAGGAAAAAAATAATGTTTTTTTTTATATAATTTTGGGGGATATTTATTATAGCAAAAAGTAAAAAATATTGCATTTTTTTCAAAATTGTCGCTCTATTTTTGTTTATAGCGCAAAAAAAAAAAAAAAACAAACGCAGAGGTGATCAAATACCACCAAAAGAAAGCTCTATTTGTGGGAAAAAAAGGACGCCAATTTTGTTTGGGAGCCACGTCGCACGACTGCGCAATTGTCTGTTAAATCGACGCAGTGCCGTTTAGCTGCCTAAAGGTCCGGGTCTTAAGTGGTTAATACAGATTGTGACCAGTAGAAAAATATGTGGTAAATATGCCACATAATGTAACAAAACAACCAACCACCGCAAAGAAATTTGACACATTACACAACATACGACATTATGATAACTCTGATGCATTTCTAAAGCAGGCCACATAGATGGTGCGATTTTTTTTCTGCAACCACGGTATTTGGAAAAGAAAATTGTTTGATTGCTATATCAACAGAGTCAGTGTTGAAAAGGAAATCCCTGCTGTGGAGCCATTGTGTTCTCCCACTGGGGAGGAAAGGGAAGCCGTTCCTACCGGGAGGACACAGTGATTACTGCTAGCAAAAATTGCATGCTAAATATCCAACATGCGGGTTTCACCCAATTCGACTGATGAATTGACTTTGGTACAATCATAGATGGATTGAATCCCTGCTGAACTGACCGAGGTTCGTTCCATCTATGACCGGCTTAAGACAGATCTGCAACTGCAGCAGATTAACCAAAGCAAAGGCAGTGACTTTATGTCCCAGTCTTTGGACAGAGTGTAGATAGGTTACATTTTCGGCAAGGTTTTGTTTGTCATTTGTAACTCTATTGAGGAGATTTTTTTAATTTTCCTTCTTATCCCAGTAGCACCCCAAAAATTAGAGGATTTCACCAGGATAGAAAGGCACATATTGTAATAAAAGTTCTGGTCCTTCTTGACTATTTTTGTGATCCACTTGGACACATCCGCCTTTAATTCTTGCCCTTATAGGAAGAAGGCGAAAATTCCTTAGTAAGAAAACAAAGTACGGGTACGTTTTGGCTAAAGTTGGGATTTAGGACTGCAGTATAGCCCACTGGCCATCACTGTTCACAGAGACTATTAGGTGCAGCATAAGCAGAGTCCTGCAGAGAGATGTAACTAAGGGGCTAGAAAGTTGAGAGGCCCCATTAAAGCGGTAAAGTGTGATATTATTGTCTATAGCCTTGTGTAATAGGAAAGAAAGAAAAAGAAAGAAAGAAAAAGAAAGAAAAAAAAAAAAAAAAGAAAGAAAAAAGAAAAAAAAGAAAGAAAGAACAGACAGAAAGAAAGAACAGACAGAAAGAAAGAACAGAAAGAAAGAACAGACAAAAAGAAAGAAAGAAAGAAAGGACAGAAAGAATCTGCTAGTTCTTAAAGGATAAAATTGCGACGCATGCAATACCACGGAGGATAAACTGTCAAATTGAAAGCAAAAGAGATTATTGATGTAATTGAACTGCCTGCCAACTAATTTGCAGGATGAATGCATAAAAAAAACAATACTACAAAATCTTAATGCAAGGCATTGTTGCTGACACATACCTGCTGAGCACCTTGCAGATCCTGCTGAAGCTTCTGGTTTTTTAACGTCAAGGCTTTCAGATCATCCTCTTTCCTCTGCTGAATCTCCTCAATTTTTGTCCTTGTTTGAAAGCAGTATAATGTCAGCAAGCATAGCGGGAAGTCCTCTGCTCCACAGACACAAGTAAATCACTACTCACCTGCTATCATTGTACAGAGCCTCCTTGTCAGTCTGCAGCCGCAGGTAGCTTTAAGAAAAATAAGTACATAACATAATTAAAAGGACCTGCTGTGAGTGGAGATCTTTTGAATTTTAAGAGATGGCGATCTACCTGGACAACATTGAAGAGATCAAAAATCAAATAGAAAAAGTAAAGCATGAAGAAAACCTAGAATAATCTACTAAAAATAAGGTCGCTGTAAAAATATAACCTTAGCCTAACTTAAGGCCCCTTTCACACATGCCACGATCCTCTCCGCTAAAATGTGACGGATGCAAACCCTATTTTGCATCCGTCTAGCGGATCGGATAAAAACAAACAGATGGTTCGTTTTCATCCGATCCTTCATAGGGGAAAGTAGAGATCTGATTTATGGCCAGTTTAAGTAGTTTGTAGGGCAGTGAAAAGGTCTCAGTAGGATGTAGGGCAATGTACAGAGGTCATTAGTTTGTAGAGCTGGAGCCAGGAGGGCAATGTATAGGTGGTCAGAAGACATGGCATTGGAGGATCAGAAAGGTACAGTGCAGTGGGGGTCAGGAGGGCATAGTGCAGGTGGGTCAGGAGAGTGTGGTACTGGAAGATCAGGAGGGTATGGTACTGGAAGATTAAGAGGGCACAGTATGGGACAGTGGTCAAGAGAGCATGGTACAGGAAGATCAGGAAGATATGGAACTGAAAGATTAAGAGGGCACAGGTATCAAGAGGGCATGGCACTGGGGGGACAGGAAAGTATGGTATTGGGAGGGATCAGGAGCTGGGGTGTTAGGAGGGCATAGTACTGTGGTTTCAGGAGGGCATGGTACTGGGGCATTAGGAGAACTGTGGTGTCCTGACATTAGGAGGGCACAAATGTGTTTTTTTTTTCATTCAGAGTGGCACAGGCAAGATGCAGTGGCAAACCTACATGTCCTGGCACTGATCCCTGCTGCCAATTCTCTCTCACCTTCCCACCTGGTATAACCCACAAGCCCCTTGGATAGGAGGACTGTGGAAGAGGAAGAGCTGGGGCATGTTTGGAGAAGAGCCTGAACCCCCCAAGCTATTTCAGCAGCTTACTCCGCCCCGCAGCCGCGCGTATACAAGGGGTGGGGGCCGTCTCTGCAACCCAGAATTGGGTGAGCATGCGCCTGCCCAGGTCGGAAAAACTGGGACATGTTCGCGATCTACCTGTCGGCAGTCAACGGATAGCCGACCCCCTGCTTTAAGGTTATCCTTATACCAGTTGCTCTGAATGCTTAGTAAAGGAAGCTTGCGCTGAGAAAAATATATATAGAGGCTGGCAACTTCCATCTAAAAGAATAAACATACATGTTCCAAGGTCAGTGACCTGGGCAATGTCAAAGCCAACAGATCAGTGTGACAAGCAAGCAACTAGCATTTTTGGAAAGACAGGACAGCAATAGCAGCATTCATATTTTTATCAGTGTAGGTTTTTGGGCATTTAAGCAAATTAATCAGTGATTTTGTATATGAAAGATACAATTACTTGCGAATATGCATTGGGGATACATTTGTTTTTCTGTACCAAATTCGAAACACTATATAGCCCTCAAGATGTGACCTGCTCTGCAATTCAGTGCCGACTCACCTGTCATGTTTCTTCTTCAGCTTTTCTGATACCTGTTAGAAGAACAAAATTATTACAACTTCCACATCTGACAGATAGGATACAGATAAAAAAAGGGTAATAAAACCCATGGGAGATTTTTAATTTTATTTTTTGTTTAATATGTTTTTATTTTAAAACATACATAAGACTTTATAGTCAGTTGGACTATGTTGGGTGTAAACTGCTGTATGTGGTTTTTGGGCCTAGTGTGGTCTCAGATGTGGGTTGGTGTTGTACCAGCGCAGCTTCAAGTGTTGTATAATATTTTTTTTTTTTTTAATTCTTTTTATTAAAGTTTTAAAAATAACAAAAACATACACAAGACGAAGGCATTGTGCAAAATGAAATAAATGAATAAAAAAAAAAAAAAAGACCAAGAAGCAGTCTAAACTACAAACAAGGTATAGCAATGTTGGTCTAATAAAGTCCAGTTTCCACAGTGACATAAAAGAGACCAGACAATGTAATGGATGTGGCATGGATATCTACTGAAAAGAAGAAGAATAGGTGGGAAAGGAGGGAGAATAAAAAGTAAGGAGGGCAAGGAAGAAGCAGGAGGGAGGGAAGAGAGGGGATGTGAGGAATTCTGAGAGCTTCTGGGTATAGAGGTTCTCCCACTTTTTCCACACATGACAGCACTGGTGTTTGGTGGTTCAGCCATCACTATGCATAGGGCAGGGAGAAAGATCTCAGTCCTGTGTAAGCCGAGACTAGGGCTACTCGGAAGCTTACACAGGCTCACTCATGGCAGGGGTTTCAAAAAGCAAAAAAGAACCTGAAGAGTCACCTTGCATTGGCAAAGCAGACGTTTGTTTTAAAAGTTTGTCGATTTCTTTTACCTTTGCATTCTCCTCTTGTAGCCGCGAGCGATCACCCTGTATAAGTAACAAATATACTGTGAAACATACAAGGAAAGCCAACACTAAAGGCACAATGAAATTACTAAAATACACCATACTACAGCCGTGGCCAAAAGTGTTGAGAATGACACAAAATATACATTTTCAAGTCTGCTGCCTCAGGTTTTTTTAAGATGCTTTTTGTTGAACTTTTATACTACTCAATAACAAAAAGTGCAGCGCTACAATACTTAAAAAAAGAGCCAGATTCAGAAAGAATCTACGCCGGCGTATCTCCTGATACGTCGCCGTAAATTCAAATGTGCGCCGTTGCATCTTTACGCCGATTCTGAAAGCAAGATACACCGAAAAACATGGCTTCAGTTGTCCGTCGTAACTTGCCTATGTCTGCGTATCGTGGGCGCATAGTTACGCTGGACGCATTAGACGTTCCCATTAAAAATATGAAAATGAGCTAGGTACGCCGGTTCACCAACGTACCTGCGCACGGCGCATTGATATACATTGTTTGCGTAAGGCGTATGACCGGCATAAAGTTAACCCTGTTATATGAGGCGCAGGCAATGTTAAGTATGGACGTCGGAACAGCGCCGAATTGTACGTCATTTGCATAAGTCGTACGCGAATAGGGCTGTGCGTAAGTGACGTTCACGTCGAAAGCATTGAGTATTTGCAACGTGATTTTGGAGAAAGCGCACTGGGATACGTCCATGGACGGCGCATGCGCCGGTCGTTCGGCACCTCATTTACATGGGGTCACAGTTCATGTATCACGCCCACCTTCCACCTACTTTGAATTACGCTGACTTACGCCGGCCCGTCTACGCTACGCCACCGTAACTTAGGGAGCAAGTGCTTTGTGAATACAGCACTTGCCTCTCCAAGTTGCGGTGGTGTAGGGTAAAGAAGATATGCTACGCCGCCGTAAAGATACGAAAATGTATCTGAATCTGGCCCAATGTGCCTGATTACTTGCATGCGAACAAAGCGCATAGGGTGCAGCTTTGCATGCTGACGCCACACCACCATGTCCCAGTTTGGGATCGGTGGCTTTTGCTGCATGTTCGGGTATTTAGGTTTTATATTGGATGTACATCCTTCGTTTTACTTGTATGTCATTGAAGGACAACAGATCTAGCATTGATAATATTATTGATCATATCTGGATATCTCAGAGTACATGAGCATTTTTACCAAAAAGGACACGCATGGGGTCGACCTACCACAGTGGCATGGGCAATGATACACCACTCAGAAAAAGCTGTGGAGTGAGAAATCTTTTTTTTTTTTTGTAAATATCTTTTTATTCGTTTTATACAATTAAACAAACACAGCAGCCGACCCAGCAAGACACTGGGCCAGTGACAGGCCGACATGGCCGAACTACACTACCTGTACAGGTACAACCAGCTATCTAGCAGTCATACAGACTTTATAAACAATTAGGAACAGAAACAAGGAACCCAAACAAACCCCCCCCCTGCCATTATACCAAAAACAACCCTGAACATCCAGTATTGAGTGAGAAATCATTGTCGAGTACCATGGGAGAAACATCCACTGGGCCTCTTTTTGCAACGATATTTTATCTCCCCTCCTATTAGACAATACGAGTTTGTATTAGACTGCGCTTTACAAAAGCCCAATGGGATTTTTCTCCTGGACTCAATGATTTCGCACTCAACAGCTTTTTATGAGTGGTGTGTCACTGCCCATGCCACTGTGGTAGGTAGATGCCATTCATGTCCTTTTTGTCAAAAATGCTCATGTATTCTGAGATATCTAGATATGATCAATAATATTATCGATGCTAGATCTGTAGACCTTAATTGGTATATATAGGTGTTTATTCTTAAACATTTTTGTATATAGACACGTATTCCTTCTATCTCTATGTTGAGCACAATATTAGTACAGTGGAACCGCGGATTATGAGCATAATCCATTCCAGGAGAATGCTTGTAATCCAAAGTACTCGTATTGATTTCGATGGCATGCAATACCGCATGTGGCCAGAGGTGGGGGTGCCGAAGAGCCACAGAAACACACAATAAGATCTAGCGGGAAACACCAGAGGCAAATCACTTTCTTACTCAGAGGGACATTCCTGCAACCAGCAACTACTCCTTCAGCTACAGCCATCCCAATATATATGGTTTAAATCTTTTGCATTTGACCATCACAGACCTGTAATGTGAGTATCTTTGCCTTTAACAACTTATTCTCCTCTGTCTGCGTTGCTAGTTCAAGTGTTATGCCTGAAAGGAAACAGAAATTACACCCGTAAGCATCTCAAGCTATGATCATCAGAATAAAATCTTCCTAACCCATTATATACAGCATTAGTGCAGAGAACACTATGGGGGTGATTTACTAAAACTGGAGAGTCCAAAATCTGGTGCCCTTGTGCATGGTAGCCAATTAGCTTCATCTTGTTTAATAAAGCCCCGTACACACGGACTGAATGTCAGGCGACACAGGCCAGTTCAATAAAAACGTCCGACATTTAGCCCATGTGTATGTTACCCGGTCCAACAGAAGCCAGCTGTGATTGTCAAGTGATGTTTGCATGCGAGTGTTATTCTGAAAGTCCTCTAATATTGATCGAGGAGATCTTGAGAATTTGCAGAGATTGGTGACAGTGCTGTGATTTATCCACATACTCATTGCTGGGCACATTGGATTATCATTTGGCGTGTCATTGTATTTTGTCTGGCGAGTTTGCACTGCATGTGGGGACGTTGGAGTGCTGCACGTTTTTTGTAGGTTCGTCTGTTCCCTACTCGCCTCAAACATTCATTTTTCTTACTGCACCAAGAGTTTTTGCCTTTTGTATTTTACTTTATGGAGGAAATGAGACCCAACCATTCATCAGCAACGGTGGGCTCCCCTAGAAGGTACACTTAAAGCGGAGTTCCACCCAAAGGTTTTTGACAGGTACCCATCCCCACTTCCAAGAGATCATTTAGAAGTTGACCCCCCTCCTGCTTCCCCCAGACCATTCAGAAATCGTAGCGTGCTTCGCGCATGCGCAGTAGGGAACCCCCTACCATAAATGGCGGCGGAAGCACTTGAGTGCTGATGGAAACATCAGCTGGGGCACCGACATTGCTGGATTCCAGGAGAGAGAGAGAGAGAGACAGAGACAGAGAGATCTCTTTATACTCCCAGTCAGTCTGTTCCCCAACAGTTAGAAAGCCCTGATCACTGTATTGGTATCACTTGGGGTCAGATTTGTCTGCCGCAATCCTGCTTAAAAAAAAAAACGCAGATTGCCGCCATTACTAGTAAAAACAATAAAAAAAAAATCCCTAAATCTTTCCCGTTTTGTATACACTATAACTTTTGTGCAAACTGATCGATAAAAGCTTGCGATTTTTTAACCAAAAATATGTAGCAGAATACATATTGGCCTAAACCGATACATTTTTATTTTTGGGGGATATGCATTATAGCAGAAAGTAAAAAATACATATTTTATTTTTCACAAAAATTATATTTTTTTTAAATTATAGCACAAATTTGTGGGGGAAAAAAACAATACATACATTTTGCTTGGGTACAACGTCACACGACCGCACATGTCAGTTTTAGCGACACAATGCCGTAATCGCAAAAAATGGATGGTCATTAAGGGGGTAAATCCTTCCTGAAGTGGTTCATATATGATTAGATAAACTTATGATTGACGTATCACTTCGAAGAGGATTCTTTTTGCATGGACATTGTTGATCATTAGTTGTTTTGTGTTATTCACTAGTGCTGTCATTTTTGTTTTATTATCTCCCTATATACATCGTGATTTTAGTATTAAACTGACCTTTAATAACAGTCTTCCATTCAGGTATTGGAGGCTGTTGCTGTCCCAAGCAGAGTGCATTTGGCATCACTCCGCCTGTGACAGGAGCCAGCGCTATACAGGAAGCATCGGCCTATGCGGCTCGGCTCCACAGTGCTTGCTTCCGCTACTGCCGGCTCCATTCACAATGCTAATGCTCTGCAATGCAAGTTGGCAACCCATGACCTGGGCTTGCCGACCTACCATCCCAGAGCAGGAGATTGCGGATCATGGGCCACTGGTTGGGCACCCCTGAAATACATCTATAGAGGAAGTGCTAGCAGTTACTAGAGACAAATTATGACATTACTAGAACTACTGCAGCCCACAGGCACAGGACCTGTAGGATGTTTTGCATTTAAGTGCACTGACCTTGAAGATTATCACCTCTTGACTGCCAGTTCCTTGGTGGCTCACCATCCTGAAAAACAGGCAGATACTAAATAACTGTCCTATTGTGATCCAAGAAATAGCTGACAAAAATTAGGTTTACAGAGAAGTAGTCTTTCATCAACTGGGGCTCTTAATCTGAAGCAGAACCACATATCCCAACAAGGCTGAAGGAGGCTCCAGCTATTATCCAATTGATAAGTACTTCCTGTATAAGGTTGCAGCACAACTCTTTAATGAGGAATTCCAGGTATGGAAGTTTTATACATAGTTACATTGGTCCAGCTTAGACCAATGAAACTATGTGTATTACACACAAAATAAAACACAAAAGTTGCACCGCTCCAGGTGAAAAATTAGATCCTCCCTGCTGTAAAAATTGCTGGGTGCCAGCCTTGGTCCGCAACCACAGCAAGTAGAAAAAAAAAAGGATATGGCGGCATTTGCCTGCATAAAATAGTAGTTTTATTTCAGATCCATTAAAAATGAGGACACACATCTCCTGTGGCTTTAGTTATTGGTTCTGAAATAAAACTACTATTTTATGCAGGCAAGTGCCACCATTTCCTTTTATTCATGTGTATACCAAACATGGCCACTGCACCCGGAAGCTGAGAATCTCTGAAGTAGACGATGCTACTCCAGTGATCTCCTCTTGCTTCTGGGTCCTGTGCTGAGTGGCTGGGCCTTTTACATTCTGAAACCAGGAGCTTGGCTGTTTGACACTGGCACCATTTATAAAATGCGCTGCAATAGGACCACGGCCCTACTGCACGCTAGGGACTCCACCCTTTTTAAGCATTGCTGGAGGTGTGGTGGGTCCGTGGGTTCCCTTTTTTCATATTTTTTGGGATTGCCCCCTCATTGGCCCTTTTTGGATTAAGATTCAAGAGCTCCTACAGAGGTTGCCATCTAACCCTGTGCCCCTGTCGCCTCTACACTTCCTTTCGGGCTTGCCCCTTTCGGAACTGCCTAAAACTTCGCAGAAACTTATGTCCTTTATTCTTTTGGCCGCAAAGAGAGCCATTCCTAGGCTATGGCTCTCCATTTTACCCCCCAATTTCCATCACGTCCTTACAATTATAGCGGACACACACGTAGGATGGAGTATTTGACTGCTAAGGTTGAAGACACTCTACCTCTTTTTGATAAGATAGGGAAATTATGGGACGATTCTGAGTTCTCATCAGACTCTGTCTCTGAATCTTTTTATGATGCTTGACCTCCATGGTGTGCTTTAGTTTTTGCTTTCTTTTTTCCTTTGCTCTCATTTGGAACCGAGTACTCTCACCGAGTTGCTTTCTTCCCAGATTGCGGTCTGTCTACAATGCTTGGATGACTGTTTGTTAAATATTGTTTTGCCAGACTGTACTTTTGTTCCTGATATGTTTAAACTTCTCGGCCTTTTGGCTAAGATCAAGTGTAGTATCTGTTCTTATCAGTTGCCAATAGGTGGTGCTAAACTGACTGTCCCCAGTACTTGGCGAGGGGGAATGGGATGACAATCGGTGAACGCTAAGCCTGTTGGTGTAGAGGCGAAAGCCTTCTGATCGGGGCAGAGAGGCATGAGGTCGAAGCTGAAGGGCCGGGACCCTGGCCTTTGGCCTGGATCCGGTGGTGTCTGCTCCAGTCAGTTGTTCGGCGAGGGAACCTTTGCTAATCCTTTCGGGGAGAGGCGGGTAGTACTTCCCGAATGTAATTAGGTGGGAGAGATGGGGGTTGTGGGTAGTAGTTGGCTGCGGCTGGCTCTCCCCAACCTCTTCTCCTACCTTCCTGGCTGGGAAGGGTGCTGCCGACCAGACCAGAGGAATTTTTGTTCCTGGCCGGAGGGCCGGCCATCGTATTGCACGGTGGCCACTTTCCACTCACCATTCCCACCTTCCTTTTCCCCCACTTTCTTTTTTATTTTACCCCCTGTTCGTCTTGTTTGTCACTTTTTCTGTTGGTGCTTGCACTTTAGTGTGGCGAGTAGGGTGCTGGTCCTCGGGCCTGACTCTGAAAGTCTTGGGAGTAGGTGGACATGGCCTTCTGGCTTAGTTCACCTGCTCTCATGGGGTCTCCCTTCGGGGAGCCTCACCGAGGAGGGTTCTGTTTCGGCAGTCCCTCCGAGGATGTTAGGCCATGTGGTTTCGGCTGCATGGGCCTTAGTGGGGTCCTAGTGGTTTCGGCTGCTTGGACTCCTATACTCTTTTCCCTGCCAGGAGCCTAACGCCCCGGGGGATCAGAGCTGGGTCCTCTTCAGAGGACCATTGACGGTGGCACCCGTCGCAGTTTTTTGTGTTCACTCTTTATGTGTGTGCACATTTTTTCCTGCACCGGGTGAAGTTTTTGGGTTGTGTTTTGCACGCCACAGGCTTTTCAATAGAAAAAAAAAATGTTTAAAGTTTGATTGGCTTTGTATTATCGAAAGTTGAAATACCTTTTATTTTGTTATACGCTGTATATGGTGTTTAAACTTCTATAAATAATAAAAAAAAAAATGCGCTGCGATTTCTGAATGAATGCATAGGGTTCTCTGATTGAACGAAGTGAAGACTGACATAACCGACCTGTCTTTCCAGTTTGTTTAATGAGAGAACATTTTGTATCAATTCAGAAAATTAACACATTCTCTGAATGGTGCTTATACAGAGCGGCTGCGCCCTCCTGTGGTCAGAATGCAGCAGGGAAGCAGATCAGCATGGAACTCCAATCAACTGGAGATCACAAGAGTTATGTCTACATTGGCCAGGTAGTTACATTGGTCCAAGCTGAACCACTATGAATAAAACATCCATACCGGGAAATCTCATTTGAGAAATGGTTTAAGACCCCCTTGTCTGGGATAAAATGTTGCAACTTACAAAAAAGTCAAACAATGAAGTGCAATATTTATTTTATGGAATAAAGTAGGAGTGGCCCTTAAAGATTATTTCCATCACATATGACCCTCTGTTTCATTGGAGATTGACTTGTATTGTGTTAAGTGATGGACAGTATGTCCCACAGATCTATCCCTAACCTATTATTATTAGTATAGTGATAGTATTGGAAGGTGAATATGAGGAATATGAGGAAGGTGAATATGATGGGTCACCTGATCTTGCGAAACCTGGCCATCAAGTTCTGTGACTGGCACTTTATCCCCCGTCTCTGTGCCTCGAAGTCCATTTTCTTGAGATTCTTGACCTGTCAGGGAGGCAATCTCCTTTTCATGACGCTCATGAAGTGCTGAAAAACAGAGACTGGGATTAAAAGTAGAATGCTCACTACAGAAGAAAACAAAATATATAGGAAAGTGACAGAAAGGGATCAATGCGGAAAAAAAGAAGCCCCACAAAAACATATTGATACGGTCATTATTTACAAGGAACATAGTGAAACTGCCATGAAACAAATACGCACCTAGAAAATTACTTTAAGAGCAAGATCATAAAGCAAATTCAAATTTCACTTCCTAAAGTTGAACTCTACTCTGTTCCTTCTGCCTTCCTATTAGTCCTAAACTCTGATAAGTGTTCTTATCAACCAATAGGGAGACATTTATCCCAGGATAGGCCTAAGCCTGTATGCAGGAACAAAAATCTGATTTAAATATTACAGCACCTGAAAACTCAATGCCCTTTGAACACTTCAAAAGAATATATGTCAAAAAATACATTTACGTGCCTACTTTTGTTTACAGCTGTCAGTTTCTTTCAATTTAAAGAAAACCTGTGCTTTCCCTATGCCAAACATACCAGTTTGCTTTAATGCCTTGTCTCCCAGCAGCACCATTTTCACTTTACATTACTTTCATCACCACTCCATTCAGCTGTTAGGATTGGAGGAAGGATAACCCTGCGTAAGCTCAATGTTACTCTAGCCAGTTGAAGACTAGGGATTTTCTGGCACTTTTTGTTGACATGTAAAAATCTGTAAAAAATTTTGCTAGAAAATGTATTTGAACCCAGCAAACATTAGGGCTGAGGCCCTAGAGAATAAATGTGACAGGTACTCTTTATGGAGGGATCTGCACTTGTAAGCATTCAAAATGCCAAGATCTGCGTTTTTAAATAATTTTTCAAAAACCCACGCCTTGAGGATGCCAGTTACCATATCCAGGATCCGTTAGTAGGGTAAGGATCTCTCGCCAAAATAAGTAATAAAGTGTAAATAATGTGATATATAAAATATCAACGGTACGTGACCACGCACAGCATCTTCCGGTCCAGCTGGTTCTCAACACAAGGGAAGTGGAGCGCACGCAATTGTCTCCCCAGCTAGGACGCATCTTATCTATAGACCCAAGCCATCAGCCTCAGTGCCGGGACGGAGGGCACCACAAATAGTAAGGAGCCACTCGGCATTGTGTGTTTAACCCATGTCTTTTATTAAAACGGTATCACGCTATGGCGGCATTTTTTTGTGTTTCTTTGCCCTCTAATGAATCCAATCAAGGGAATCCAGGCTATCTACTGTCCGTGGAGACACAACGCTTTATTTGACCTATTTTCTAACGAGAAAGGTCAATAGTTTGCGGTAAGGAGCCATCCTGTTTTCACACTGTCGGTGTTTTAGTTGGTGAAGGTGGAATTTCCTCATTCTGATCACCTACATTCACTTATTCATTAGAGTGAAATTCACAAGGATTTCTAAAGATACTATTAATTCTTTTGCACATTTATGGACATTTTTATTCTTTAGTCTGGTTTTTACACAAATTCTTTGGACATTTATATTGTTATTAATTATTATTTCTTATGTATTGCAATCTATGTACTATTTATTTATTGCACTGATTTGCACTTTTGTTTGCTAATCATCTCCTTTGATGTAGATGCACATATTTCACTATTGTGATTTAAAATAGTTTTTCAGCGCCCCCTGCTGTTTCCACATATCCAGGATCCGATCAAAGCCAATTCTGGCTTTGTTCGGGTCTCTGGCCAGCTGGCGGATGTGGCGGATGGTCGAGAGCCAAGGCAATCAGCGGAACGTCTACACTCTACTTTACCCTCCTTCGTCAAAGTACAGATTTGATTATCGAACAACAGAGCAGTGTGTGTAAGGTTCAGTATTGCAACTACTTTTACAAAACCAGTTTGTTATATAAAGTGATATTAAAAAGGCAATATTTTTTTGATCATAATAAAAAAAAAAGATGTTATGTTATATTTACCTGCTCTGTGCAACAATCTTGCAATTAGAGGTCACTTCCTTCATCTTTGGGAAGTCTCTTGCCACTACTATCAGCTTCTTCCTACTTCGGAAGCCCCCTTAGCGAGCCGGGTGCTAAGGAGGCAATTGTGTATGCATGATTCCCAACTGGGCTGTTTGTGTCCATAGTGTGCTCAGGAGGCAATCTTGCATGAATGATTCTCAACCGGCTGTTTGTGTCCATAGACCAACACAGCACAGGTAAACCACGTCCCTTCTTCACAGGAGTTTTTTTTTTTACAGCAGCAGAAGCCCATGGCTCCACTGCCCTCAGTTTCTCCAGAGAAAGCACGAAGGAAGGGGAGTGGTGTGGAAGCCTGAGACAGAGCTAGAGTAGTGTTTAGGGATAGGATTTGGCAAGATAGGAATTTTTTTTTTTTTTACTTAATGCAGAGAATGTATAGCGGGGAAAAAAACCTTTAGACTTTAGAACCACCTTAAGCTTAACATCCCTTACAGTCAGAATAAAGGTGCAAACTAACCACAGTTCCCATCTGAACTGAACACTTGCATGCAATAAAAAAAGTTAAATTCTTAGAGAATTATGCTCTGTATTTCATACATCCAATTGTCCTCTGTAGTGCTGTATTCTCCGCCTGCAGCCGTCTTATTTCACCTTCTGTAATTCCGGGGATGCCATCTGGAGAGCGACTTTCCTCTTTCAACTGCTGGTTTTCAACCTCCAGCTGCTCAATTTGGGAGCAGAGCTGCAAACACGTAAAGAAAATGTGTAAAAAGAGCAAGAAAAAGACACACAAAAGCAGCACAGAAAGTTCATGTCTACTTACCTTAGACAATTCCTGCATTAGCGTGCTATTCTGTAACCGGAAGTCATCCTCCTGACTGTGCAGCTTTCCTTGCAGCATCTCATTCTCACCGAGCAAGGCTTCCACTTCCTGTGGGGAGAGAAAACAGGTGACCACCCTATATGTCAATCAATCTGCTTGATTCACAAATCTTGGTACACATCCAAGGGGACACCAACAGATAAGTAAAATACTTTACCCTATATAAAAAACTACTGTGAAAATAGAGAAGCTGTAGTAAAAAAACACACCAAAATTGCACAACAGCAGCATATAAACTAGTTGAACACTACCAAGTAAATTGTATATGTGTGGAAGTAATACATCTAATGCTGTGAAGGAGTAGGGAAGAAGATGCAGATACCCTGCTTGGTTCTTCCAGTGATAAAGGTTTTAGTGCATTTAAGAGGCATCATCTATAAAGAGGAACTTCACCCTCTCCCTATTTTATTCCCCGATGATGGGCTACTCAAAGTTAATAGCTCACCCACCCAGTGTATCCAGCGCGGTCTTGCCAAGATCTACTTTTCTGCAGGAACCGCTTGGGTCTCCTGACGCCATGTTCTCCTGTGACATTAATCGGGAGGCAGCTGGCTCTTCCGTGTTCAGGCACTAAATCCTGATGATGTGCCACTAGGCCTGCCCCCTCTCCCTCCTTTAAAAGGATAAGTTCACATTTTCACCTTACAGATTTCCCGTAAGGTGAACTTACACCGGACACCCCTCCCCATCGCTCCCGATCCCGCTGAATCGGAATCCCACGATCTCCCGCTGTCAGGCACTGGGACGCCACTTCACCAGTCCAGGGATTTGAAATCCTCCTGGATTTTTTTCCTCTAGGCACTGACAGGATGGTCTAGACAGAGTCTGATTAGTCAGCGCCATTCATGCGACGGTGCTGACCAATTAGAATGCCTACTATTCATACGCACAGAGAGGTACATATAGGAGATTAAGCCACAGGGATTTCAAATCCCCAGACTGGTAAAGCAGCGTCCTGGTGTCTTACAGCGGGGAATTGCTGGACTACAGTACAGTGGGAATTGGGGGGGGTCCAATGTAAGTTTCATCTTGCAGATTTTCTGTAAAAGGTGAACTTACACTTTAATGAATGGAATGACTGTAGTGCTCCCAGTACCTCCTGGGGTTTGTACTTCATCTATCCATGGAGGCCCTGGGGGACCGATGGTAATTTTGCCTAGGCTGGTGGGCCTGAAAACTCTACAAAAAAGTAGGGACATTTTTTTTATATTAATGGAACGGAGCAGGAGAGGGAAGGGGAGAGCAAGTACATTTTAAGTTCTTCTTTAAAGTAAATTTTGCCCAAAATTGGAAAAAAAAAATTAAAAATCTCTAAATAGCCAACCTCCATGGAGCTCCCTTATTGCCAATTTCACCTACTAGAGCCCTAAGTGGAATACCATGTATGCTCCATAATTAAGAGCTTACATAGAACTAAGGACCTTCCCCACATGACAATGCCCAGGTTTGGCACTCTGTACATTGTATAGTGGGAAAAAGAGGAGAAGGTCACATTCTACCCCAAACAAAGAATTACCAAGTATTTCCAAGGGCTCAGAATTGCAATTGGGTTTCTAGGGGAGTGTGGGAGAAGTATTAGAAGCAGTGGAGAACATCATTGATACAGCAAAACGCTCCTGTATTCCCCTCTTACTTCTGTCAACAGATGCCAAAAAGGCCTTTGACAGGGTGGACTGGACTTTTCTCCTAGAGACACTCAAATTTGTGGGAATACCAGACCCCATCCTGTCATGGATTTCAGCCATTTATAGGAACCCCACCACTACTGTACAAGCAAACGGTTACGACTCCAGCCCCTTCTCCATATCCAACGGTACCAGACAGGGTTGTCCTCTGTCCCCTCCACTGTTCGTCCTCTCCCTGGAACCTTTCTCACAACACATTGGGGGCAACCCATCTATTCGTGGCATCACAGTCGGCAATTACCAACACAAGGTTGCGGCATATGCTTCTATCTCTCCGAGTCTCGCACTTCCCTACCCTCCTTAGTACAGGAGTTGAAACGCTATGGTGACCTGTCTAAGTTCAAGGTCAATTTACAAAAATCTCAGGCACTGAATATCTCCTTGACGGAAGCTACCAGGGCAAGCTTACGCCCTTACTTTCCATTTAAATGGGCTACCCGCTTGATCCAATATCTGGGCACGAAAATACCCGCAAACCGAAATAACATTCTCTCCCTCAATTTCCATCCTTTTCTGGCAACGCTAAACGATGACCTTAAAAAGTGGGACTCTCTAGCCCAGTGGTTCTCAAAGCGTTCTAGTGCCGTGACCCCTTGATACATTTTCCAAAGTTGTGGGGACCCCCAACAGTAAAATTATTTTCGTAGCATGGGTTGTCAGCACCCAAGGCAAGTCGAGCCGAGTCCTTTCCACGGTATCAAAACCCCTTATAGTACATTTTAGAATGTACCACTCTTTCCCTTTTATCTCTCTCTATTCTAATTATTTTTTAGTTTTCCCATTCCTCTCTCTAGCCTTCTTTCTTGTTCTATTATTCTTTCTCTCCCTTTTTTCTTTGTTACTCTCCCTCTTTTTCATTTCCATGTATTCTCTATTTGATTTCCTTCTCTTACTCCTTGGTGGAGGGAATTAGATGAGTGGCAGTGCTGGTGGGTGGTGGGATGAGTGGCAGTGCTGGGGGGAGTTCTGATCAGCCAACTTAGGTGCTCTTGATCAAGGTCATCTGCTAATCTGAGAACTGTAGTGGGGACTTTTAATGGCAACTCTAATCACAGGTAGAGCTGTGTTTCTGGCTTGGTCGCAAAAAGGCTGGGAGAGAGGTGCGGGCTTTAGGAACAGCCCAGGATTCTGTGACCCCTGGCAAATTTTCATTTGACCCCCGAGGGGGTCCCGACCCCCAGGTTGAGAACCACTGCTCTAGCCCTTTCATGGTTTGGCTGTTGGAATGTACTCAAGATGAACGCAATGCCCAGGCTCCTGTACTTATTGCAGGCTCTGCCGATAAAAATACCTCAGACCTTCTTCCATGCGGTTTGGTCGACATTTATAAAATTAATCTGGAGAGGTAAGCATCCACGCCTTGGGAGAGCGCTACTGCTACGACCTAAGTTGAAGGGCGGATTGGGCTTCCCGGACTCGGTCCTATACTATACTGCGGTGAATATGACAAGGGTCGTGGATTGGTGTCGACACAGCACCCTGAAACTTTGGGTGTCGCTGAAACAAGAGGCAGCACAGGCTCCACTCCAGGGCTTGCCCTGGGCAGGGAAAAGTCACGTTACACATTTCACTGCCCATCCTTTGATTGGTCCCACTTTGACGGAGATAGACAGATTTTTCCAACTTTCTACGTTGAGCAATTTCCCCTCTCCATTGACGCCGATCATAAGGCACCCTGGGTTTTTGCCCGGTCTAACAGATCCGGCCTTTGTATCGCAGGGTCTGCGGGGACTTTTGAGACCCTTGCGGCTTTTGCGACCATCCGGTTGGATATCTCCGGAGGCATTGCTTTCTGGAGGGGCCCTCTTAAACTGAACCACTGGAGGATATTGCAGTTATCACACTTTCTTAGATCACTGCCTGGCCCGGCTCTCTTCACTCGTAGGCTCCACTCTTTTGAGGAGCTCTGCCTGGGAGAGGGCCCAATTCGGAGATCCTTATCAACCTCGTACAAATGCTTGTTGGATCTCCATGCTACAACAGACCCTCCTTTCATGGCAAAATGGGAGAGAGACCTTCAGGTCACCTTTACGGAACCTCAAAAGGAGAGGATACTTTTCTTCGCGCATAAATCCTCCCTATGCAGTAGATACCAGGAAACCACGTACAAAATTCTGACGTGTTGGTATAGGACCCTGTCAGTTTTGGCAAAAATATTCCCCCCTCAGACAGACCGTTGCTGGCGTTGTGGCCTCCACTCGGGTACAATTCTCCATATTTTCTGGGAGTGTCCTACACTTGCCACTTTCTGGCAACCAGTGCTTAAACTCATACATTAGCTCACTGACATTTCACTGCAGGATGGCCCAGCAGCTGTCCTGCTTAACCTTACCCCATTGTCCAGGAAATGATACCATAATTCCCTTCTCAATCACCTCCTTAATGCCGCACAGGCTTTCATCCCGCCTTTGTGGCAACAGCAGTCTGTCCCCACGGTGGCCCAGTGATTCGCGAGAGTGAAGGACATAGGACAGATGGAGGAGCTGACAGCAGAATTGCAGGATAAGTCTGAGGAACACAAGTCTAGATGGATACACTGGGACCTCTTTCGCTTCTCGTATGAATACCTCCAATATACCTAGTTGGGTTTATTTTTTTGGTAGCTTCTACTGCCTGACTGATGCTGAGGACGCCTTCCTCTGGTTGGTGACCCCTCCATCCCCCCCCCCCTTTTTTTTTTTCTCTTCTCCTGTTTCCCTTTCAATTTTTCTCTAATAAATAGTGAAAATTTGGTGTGTTCAGGATAGCACTTTTCACCCAATTTTAGACTTCCCCTCTATGATGTGGGACATGCCTGAGGGTTTTTTCCCCAGGGAGATAGGAATGTCTTGTATTTATGTATTTGTGTTTGTCTTTTCTCTTTCGCTTGTTGCCTTCACTGTTTGTGTGGCCATTTTGTGATTCAGTGAAGAGTATGGATAATACCTCACAAGTTTGAGAATTCTGTGAAGTTACCGCTTTATTGTATCTGTGACACATCTTTAAATAAAGAATTAAAAAAAAAAATGCACTCTGTACATTGTAGAGTGGAAAAAAGCGGAGAAGGTCACATTCTACCCCAAACAAGGAATTACCAAGTATTTCCAAGGGCTCAGAATTGCAATGGGCTTTCTAGGGGAGTGTGGGAGAAGTATTAGAAGCAGTGGAGGCAGCTATGAAGAAAACCTCTCACTGTGACCTAAAAGTGCAAAGCGAGAGCTTTAAAGTGTTACTAAATCCACAACCGTAAAATCAGTCCGTATATAAAATAAAGCATGCTGATTATACTCACTGTGGAACCTTATTGGTTAATCCCCTGCCTTGTATAAAAAGGCTGTTTGATCCTGCACAGTCCTAGGAGGAACCCTGCACATGCTCAGTTTAGTGTGCATTACTGGAGAGTTTTTTTTTGTGATCAGCACAGGACCAATCAGCACTGTCCAGACAGAGGGTCAGGGGTCATGCAGCCTCATAGGACGGTCAGAAGAGAACAAAAACTCCTCCTACAAGCTCGCAAGACTGCTATATACTGCTGGTGAGAAAAGGTACTTAGCAGTTTATATTTACTAAAATAATTGCATTTCCAAGTTCCGTTTACTGGGAGACCAGATATAGTGAATGCAGGGTCCTGGGTTTAGTAACACTTTAAAGGTGAATTTCCTGCAGGCTATGGACAATAAAGTATTTCCTAATTTATGATGTAAACACTCATATCATTCTTTTAACCTTCCCTAAAACCTTCATAATGAAAAGGGTTCTAGGCCTTCTGTACCTGCTCCAATTACAGCAAATAGGTTTCTTTAATACCTGCTGGTACACAGCATGATGCAATTCTTAAGTACTGAACAACGGATCTAAGAGTTCCTAGCTTACCTGGGCTTTCTTGCTCTTGGTGAGTGCCTGTAAAGAAAATTAGCAACACTTGTAAGTAACTAAAAACTTCAACAGAGAATGCACAAAGGGAAGGGTAACAATCATGAAATGTGTATAGGCTTTGAAAAGCAATTCCTGTGCTCTGTCTGTTTTTTATGCATGCATTTTCTTACTTTAAAGGGATCCTGTACTCCACTTCAAACCTTGAATAACAGAACATTATGGCTCCATTCTCACTTGTACAACTCCAATGTGCACCGACTTTGGAGTGCAACTTTGGATGGGTGCAACTTGGATATGACTTTGGCTTTGACTAGTGATAATGCACACAAGTTGCATTGTATAACATTCAGGTACGACTTTCTTGTAACTTCTGAGGGTACTTAACATTGAACTCTATGGCCCCCAAGTTACATAAAAGCCGGACAAAGTAGCGCATGAACTACTTTGAAGTTGATCCAACTTTAATTTGCACCTATATGAATGGATATTATTGAAAGGAATGGGGAACACCTCCTTATGCAACTTTGATGTCCAAAATTGCATGGCAAGTCGCACAAGTGTAAATGGAGCCTAAACAAGTTTTCTGTCAATACCTCTGTAAGTCAGAACAGCCTCTTCTGTCCCTCTCTCTGGTTTAGTTTACTTATGTTAGGGAGGACATCGATTCTCCTAACCTAATTGCTAAATTTTACCAAACACCATCTGCTGTTCAATAAAAGCGCCCTTACTCACCTATCCCGAGGGACTTGCAGACCTCTTTTCTTACGATGATCCCTAAACCAGGAAAAGATCTCACTTTGTGCTCGAACTACAGACCGATTGCTCCTTTGAATGCAGACTTAAAGATCTTTACTAAGCTATTAGCTAACAGGTTAAACAAATTTCTGCCATCACTGATCCATAAAGATCAGGTGGGGTTCATCCCCCTTCGACAGGCTGGGGACAATACTCGGAGTTATTGATCTTGTGGAGGTAGCAAACAGGAACAGATCCGAGGCGTTGCTGTTGACCCTCGACGTGGAAAATACCTTTGACAGGCTGGGTTGGCCTTTCCTCTTTGCTACTGTCCGCCGAGCTAGTATAAAGGGTTCCTTCCTTCACGGCGTCACTCACCTGTACTCGTCCCCCTCGACCTTGGTCAGGACCCAGTTTGCCTCCTCACCCACCTTATCTATATCTAACGGGACACCACAGGGCTGCCCACTTTCCCCACTCCTCTATGCCCTGTGTATCGAACCCCTAGCAGCTCATATTAGGCAGAATCCAAACATTCACGGTATCCCGGTCCGTTCTAGGGACTTCAAAATTTCTCTATTTGCAGACGATGTCCTGCTTACACTCACTCAGCCCCTTATTTCACTCCCAAATCTTCATGTAGAATTAGATCGCTACAGCACTCTTTCTGTTTATAAGATTAATAGCTCTAAGACAGAGGCCCTCCCCCTTAACTTGCCCCCTCAGACTTTGTCTTCCCTCTCCCAATCCTTCAACTACACGTGGAAGTCTTCCACCCTAAAATATCTAGGTGTACATCTTACGCCCTCTTATGAAACTCTCTACAAAGCTAACTTTCTTCCCCTATATAAGTCTATTAAGGCCTCCCTAGCCAAATGGAAAACCTTAAAGTTGTCCCTCTTTGGTCGTCTAGCGACCATTAAGATGGCGATCCTACCTAAACTCCGCTATCTTTTTGAGACCCTTCCTATCCCTATCCCGGCCGCACACTTTAGATCCCTTCAAGGTGACTTACTCAAGTTTTTTTTTAATTACAAGAGACACAGGATTGCTAGATCAATACTGCATGCCCCCCGCGGCCAAGGCGGTCTTGCCTTTCCCAACATAGCCAAGTACTACCTGGCAGCTCAGCTGCACCCAGTGGCATCTTGGTGTACCCTTCACCCATACAATAGATGGACCCAAATTGAGAAGCTGTGGCTGGCTCCCACCCACCCCAACTCCATGCTGT
The DNA here is from genome assembly GCA_029574335.1 of Rana kukunoris. Taxonomy (NCBI): domain Eukaryota; kingdom Metazoa; phylum Chordata; class Amphibia; order Anura; family Ranidae; genus Rana; species Rana kukunoris. The sequence goes on along the minus strand of CM056057.1, from coordinate 146,173,491 downwards.
GGAGTACAGATGTGCCTCTTGGTAGGTCCCAACTACTAGGGCCGATAGTGCTCCTACGGACGTTATGGCAACGCGCCAAATCGACATATCCGCTCACCTCTGCCGCCTCCCTGGTCACCTCCTTCCTATTTACTCCCAATGTTCTCGCAGATGTCCCATTTTTGGATGAGTAGAGCCTTGTTTCGGTACGGTCAATTGGTGAATACTAGAACTAGACGATTGAAGTCCTTTCAGGATTTGAAAGACGCCTTCGATTTACCTAGACAGGCTTTTTTAGCTACCTTCAAATTCGCCATTTTGCGCAGTCCTTAGCACCGATTTTACAATTTTCCCCCCTAACCGAGTTCGAGAAAGTCTGCCTGGAGGGTTCGTCCCCTAGGGGTATGATATCGTGCACCTACCAAATCCTGGTTACAGATATGTCACCAATTGGCCCTCAGCATGCTTATATGCGCAAATGGGAGCCGGCCCTGGGTGAAGATATACCCTTAAAGCTGTGGCAAATAATTTGGTCACAGGCTCCCAGGAGTTCTGTTTGTACGCTTTACCAAGGAAACCAATACAAAATCTTACTTCATTGGTACCAAACTCCTAACCTGCTCCATTCCATATACCCCTCAACCGACAGCCGCTGTTGTAAGGAGGTGGGGATGCTATATCATATCTATTGGGCTTGCCCCCTCATTGTTCCCTATTGGCAGACGGTTCACTCTCTTCTCCACTCCATCTTCGGTACTTGGGTGCCATTTGACCCTAAATTGCTCCTCTTAGGTCTTCCACCCGCTTCTTTTTCTAAAACCTAAAAAAAAAAACTCCTAGCACAGTTACTAACGGAGATGCCTGGTAGCCCTGAAATGGAAAAGGAAGGAACCTCCTTCTCTGTTTGAGTTGTACTCCAGGATTAGGGATGTTAAGCGGATGGAATATATATAGCCCCTAATGCCGGCTGAGGCCTGGTTGGTGCCCCCGGACGACGTGGACGCCCTGGGTCAGGTGGTACCCCTCTCCTCCCTCCTGCTTCCTCTGCTTCTCCCCCTTCTTAGTCTTTTTATCTCTTCTTGTCTTCTTTGCTCTTTCTAGCTTTTCTTTGCCCTTTTTGTTGCACTACCAAGTCAAGCTTAGTGGTAATATTGGAGCCTTGGTGTAATCTCGTGGCCCGGTTCTGAGCATCCTTGGCTAAATGCATGTTTGTTTTCTACATATTGGCCCTGTCTCCTATTTCATTCTACATTGTATCGGGATTGGCCTGCCTGTTGTCTCCCTCCTATTGCAAAGAGTGCTTTTTTTTTGTGCTTTTTCTGTTTATTTTGTTGGTCTTTTTCTTTTGGAAAATTTGTAAACTCAATAAAAATTGTCAGTTTTCAAAAAAAAAAAGCGCCCTTAAAGGCCACTAAGGCAGTCTCATTGAATGGGTGAGCATCAGTGATGTCAACAAAGGAGGGAAGCACTTGTTCCCCCACACACACACACTAAAACAATGAAAGACAACTGTCTATTGGAAGTCATTAACAACAGAAATGTGCCCACTGCCAAATGGAGCATACTGCCATATGGAGTAAAGGTTTATTAAAGCGGTAGTAAACACTGCTTGGACAATTGTACCTAAAGGTAAGCTTCTAAAAAAGCTTACCTGTAGGTACAAGGAATATCGCCTAAACGTGCACAGTTTAGGAAATATGCACCGTTTCTGCAGCCAGTGTCGTCACCAATGCATGTTCTCTGAAGGAACCGTATACGCATGTGGTCCCTTTAGAGCTGTGTGCCATGGCTCCGACTCCTGTGCGCATGTGTGGGAGTGATGTCATCGCAGCTCAGCCATTCAAACGGCTGGAGCCCACGAACATGTAAGGAAGACCAGTTGAAAATCAAAGCCCTGTAAGTGGTGGCAGCATACTGCTGGAGGGATTCAGTTTAAGGCAAGCCTTTCATAATGTACTAGAAGGGATATTTTTTATTTTGGTTATTTTTTTATTATTATTATTATTATTAATAGAAGAGTTTACTACTGCTTCAAAATAAAAAAAAACTATGTTTGACTGCTCACAAGAAAGAGACCATATAATTTCTGATATACCCATCAATTATAACATCTGGATCTTATGGCTATACCCGGCTATGGACACATTACAAATTGACTATTGGTCCAAGCCTAGGCACACAAAAAAAAATAGATGGAGCTGCATGAAAAACTGACAATATATAATAAAATGTAACTGAACAATCTATGTTAGGTTTACCAAAAACTTGTCAGAGCCTGCCTAAACAATACATTCAGTCAGGTTGACCCTTGTACTAGATAGTGGTCTAAAGTCGGCCATACATGGATCGACATTTGATCGGTTCAGCAGGGACTGGACAAATTTTTATCCACGTATAGACAGGCTGAATGAATCAAACTCGATAGATTGACATGCTGGTTGTACCCAAGTTAATCAGTTTTTCAACACTGACCGACTCCCAACTATGGTGGATGGAAAAAAAATAAATCATCTATGCCGAGCCTACAGAAGACTATACAATCAGATAGAAATGTTTATGGTCAGCTAAACAGTGATGGAGCAAGCTGAAATATTGTTCACAATATTGATTCTATGCCAATACAACTGGGACAGATACAAGCACCCCGATTTACTAAAGGAATGGTACATTTTCACTCTCAAAGTGAATTTTCGCTTATGATAGTGAATGAGGTGAAACAAAGAAAACATTCCCATTGCAAAGAATACCCAACCATGTGCAATAAAAAAAAATAGATTTTTACATGCACATTGAAAAGGGAAATTTATATAGCTTAATGTGATAGCAAAGTCTGTTAAAATAAAAAATAAAATGATATTATACTTACCTGTTCTGTGCAATATTGCACAGAGCGTTGCCTTACTGCCTCTATGGTGGCACCGTCTGCTTTTTTTTTTTTCCTGCCCCTTTAGAAAGCCGGGTGTTAGAGAAATACAGCCAAAGCTTTTTTTCGCTATACTTTTAAAATGGATTGCAGGAGTGCAGTCAGTTCTGTGATCCATTTTCAGCAGACTACAGTGAGTACTGGCAGAACAGAGAGCCGGAGATGAAGAATCATTGGCTCTGTGCAGTCTAAGGACCGAAAGCTAAGCGATCAGCTCAGTTCTCAGTCTTAGAGAGGTCAGGGGATAGCTGCAACTGGGATCGATGTTGCAGCCACCCCATACTTGTTTTAAGGGGACACCTATGTGGGCGTGCTCCCAAGATGGACTGTGTGCAGCTATAGACACACACAGCCCTTCTCACAGGAGTTTCAATTAGAGTTTTTTTTTAAATCAGTGGTGAGGAGCTAGAAATAACAGGACCTTGTATTTTCATGCAAGGTCTGCTTTACGTAAACTTCAAAAAGTTACCTTTTGAGCTTTCAGGAAATCTCTCTCTAGGGCTGCCTGCTTCTGCCGAAGAGATGTAAGCTCTGAGGATTAAAAAAAGGCATTTGTAAAATGACAAAGACATCCAGCATAGATGAAGTATAGTAAGAATTGACTATAAAGGCGGAGGAAGACATTGGGAAGGATTGCGTAAAGAGCCGGATCTTGCTGCGCTCACCCTGGTTGTTTTTTCGCAAGTTGTCTGACAGCTGATAATTTTGGCTCCTGAGGTCCAGCAGCTGAGCCTGTGGAAAAGGAGAAAGAGAATTCAACATAAAAGGCCAAAAGAACCAACATGCAAGGAGTTCTAAATGAGCCAACAACTAAAGCTGAAATAATCAGACTCATGTGACAATGCCACGAAGGGCTTAGGCTCCAGCTAAGTCAAAAATCAAAATTATGGACCCCCAGCAGCTATTTTAAATAAAAAAAAAATTCAGCACTGGCCGCTCTACTCACCCTGTCTCTGGAGGAGACTCACACACTCACCAATCCACCAGCCTATAAACAATCCCCACTCTATTACATACATGCGTTTCCACTACTATGACTGTTTCCTTTCTTCTTCACCATCTATCCCAGTGATCCTCAAACTACGGCGCCCTCCAGCTGTTGTGGAACTACACATCCCATGAGGCATTGTAAAACTCTGACATTAACAAACATGACTAGGCATGATGGGAATTGTAGTTCCTAAACAACTGGAGGGCCATAGTTTGGAGACCCCTGATCTATCCTATTCACAGGGGTCATCAGGGCAGGAAATAAGGGGAAATCTCTTCAGCAGGGCATGCAGAGCTATAAAAAAAACAAAAAGGCTCTAACGCTTCCATTCTCTGTCCAAACAAATTAAGTTTTGTGTATAGAGCTCCACTTTAATTTCTTTGTTGTATGAACAGAGTGCATTTTCTATTTCGTGGCCCTTTATCCACCCTAGACAAAGAGCTGAGCATCGCCAACAGACTTGTATATGAATACTGACATCCAAGTCTTCTTGCAGTGGACTGAGAACATGTGACCAGACAAAACATGTGAGCATACAAACCCTCAGGGTAGTAAATGTGAAAAACACAGCATGAGGAATGAAAGAGAACCTGTCACAAGCACATAGACAACTGACATGAGTGTGAGGAAAGGCGTTTCAAGGTGCTGGTATCTAGCACTGCCCGATTACTGTCATCTTGTAGACACCTAGGGCCATATCCATTAAATGTCCACTCTACTCCTATTCAGAGTTCAGGTAAGCTTCGTTAGGCCATGTCAGGCACCTTAGAACCCCAGGAATAAAGGAGCATGTTGCATTTGGGTGGATGTGCCTGATCTCTGACACTAAGCAAAGTTGGCATTTCCTTGTAAAGCATGTACTACAGACTGTTCGATCAGGTTCTTTTAGAACAGGGATCCTCAAACTACGGCCCTCCAGCTGTGGTAGAACTACACATCCCATGAGGCATTGTAACACACTGACATTCACAGACATGACTGGGCATGATGGGAATTGTAGTTCCTGAACAACTGGAGGGCCGTAGTTTGAAGACCCATGTTTTAGAAAGTGTACATTATCTAAAGCCAAAGCCTCTTTTTTTGTGTTGAATGGAGTGTGAAAGGAGAAGTATCTCTTTCAGCCATACTTATCTTCTGGGTCACAGGAGTGCACTTAGTTTTAGTTGACAGAGGGCTAAAGCTTGCTGCCAATTGAAGTCACAGAGTCAGTACAGGCTGTGTAGGAATCTCAACAATAATGTTGGGATCCACCTAGCTGCCTGACCGGAAGAAAGCTCAGCCTCTCGGCACGTTGCTAAGAGCCTGAGCCAACAGCTCCCTTCTCGTTCCAGCACTCCAATGAGCTCTGGAGTGGTAGAGCTCATATTAATTCAGCTTTAACTCATTTACCGGGGACAGCAAAATGACGCCCGGGCCCGCCTCTCGTCCCTCTAGGTTAGTGATGGCGAACCTTGGCACTCCAGATGTTTTGGAACTACATTTCCCATGATGCTCCAGTACACTGCAGAGTGCATGAGCATCATGGGAAATGTAGTTCCAAAACATCTGGAGTGCCAAGGTTCACCATCACTGCTCTAGGTGGACGTCATATGACATCCTCCTGAAAAATCTATCACCGGTTGTGTTCACTGGACACAGCAGATGATGGATCAGTTTACCGATCTGCTTCCAGTACCATGTGACTGCTGTAACCAATCACAGCAGGTTACATGACAGTTGTAAACAAGGGATGACTTCCTTTCAAGCCATCCATTGCGTACAATGTGATTAATCACAGTGATCACATGGTACAGACTGGGCCAATTACAAAAAATAAACTGAATGAATCAATTTCAATATTGATCACTTCTCCAGGGTAGTACAATGTTACTATGGTAACATTATATTGCTTTGGTTAAAATGTGTTAAAAAAAAAAAACATAAAAAATAGATAAAAAAATATTACATCTATTTACTCTTGTATGTATACACTGCTACATGTTGACCTAATTGTTGTGTTGCTGTGGTTCATGTGGACCCATATCCTGTTGTAAATAAATAAAAAAAAGATATATATATATATATATATATATATATATATATATATATATATATATATATATCTATATCTATATCTATATCTATATCTATATAGATATATATTCGTTTTTTTCGTACTGTCACCAGTCAGTGTCCCTGATCACCACCACACCAGTTATATGATGATACTGAATAATAAACACTGATTTGGTTATTATTTTGACAAAAGAAATCTAGCAGAATACATTTTGGTCTAATTTATGAAGAAAGATTTATTTGCAAAATGTAATAACAGAAACAAAAATATATTTTTTTCTATTATTATGGTATTATTGGTATTTTTTCAAAAAAAATAAAATAAAAAACAGTGGTGATTAAATACCACCAAAAGAAAGCTCTAAAAAAATGTGTACAGTGTTGCATGACCGTGCAATTGTCATTCAAAGTGTGGCAGCACTGAAAATTGGTCTGGACAGGAAGGGGTTAAGTGCCCAGTATTGAAGTGGTTAAAATTAAAGTTTATTATGTTTTAAACGTATCATGTTTAAGGCCTCCTAAACATGATAGTCTGCTGGATACGAGGGCAGAACAAATGGATAAGATGAGGCCAAGCTGTAATTTAGCTCCCCGACCATCACTAGGACATCAAACATCTACTTCCTTTACATCAGGGGGCTCCAAACTTTTCAAACAAAGAGCCAGTTTATTGTCCTTCAGACTTCAGGAGGGCCGGATTGTGGTCAGCAGGGGCTGAAAATGTCATATGCTTGGCATGAGCGAGAATAAATATGGCCTCAGGGTTGGTGGTAAATAGGAGTAGTGTTCCTATTAATATGAGGAATAGTATAACATCATTGGTATCAGTGGAAGAAATAGTGCCCCATCGTTGGTGTCAGTGGGAGGAATAGGGCTCCAAGGGCCTGATAAAGACTAGCAAAGGGCCAAATCTGGCCCTCAGGCCACAGTTTGGAGACCCCTGCTTTACATCAACTATGAAAAGAAAGAAAGTAGAGGGCTGGACAACAGGGGAGCGAAACAAAGAGTGTGGCCTTAAATCTCCTTCCCAAACTTTATAAAAACAAAACATTTGGCATACACCCCCAGGAGCTGTGTGTAACACTATTATTTGAATTCTCAAACCTCTATAGATCTAATATATCCACAGCTCAGTGACCTCTCTACCTTATCTGCGTGTTCAGTTTAAAGCGGAGTTCCGCCCGAGTAAAAAAAAAAAATTATAATATATATATATATATATATATATATATATATATATATATATATATATATATATATATATATATATACACACACATATATATACACACACATTATAATTTATTTTTTTATTATTAAAAGTCAGCAGCTACAAATACTGCAGCTGCCGATTTAATATAGGGACACCTACCTGTCCTGGGAGTCCGCAATGTCGGCACCCGAAGCCGACCCATCCCTTGGCTCTGGGTGTACGCGGCATAAGAGTTTATTGAATTTATAGAGAACTTTATTAGCAATGCAAAGAGAAGCACACTCAGTGAAGGTGGCTATCTGCTGTACAGAGTGCAACCTGTCAATTCACGGACATCTGCTGATCATCGGTGATGCCAACAGCTCCTATGCCATGGATGAGCTGGATCCATAGGTGACAGACTTCACATGAACTGACCTGATAAATACATTTTTCACACAATGAGAAACACATTCCAACTGGCTTATCCAAAAGGGAACGTGACCCCCAAGTAGAAGTCATTACTAGAGATGACCCTTCATGTGTACACACATCTCTGGAGGAAATCTGACAGATGGACCCTTATTGGTTGATTTTGTTTCTGTCCTATCAGTGTCAAGCTGTCAGCTACTCTAAAAAAACAACTAAAAGCACTGGTGATGCCAGCTAGAAAAATGCAGAGCACTGACTGCACTGTATATGATTCCAAGGCACAAAACTGTCACCCATCACAGTGACATCAGACATATCTCTCCATTACCACACTGTGTACTATCACTGCCACCAGCAGATTTACAATACATCTCCGGTACTCAGCAATGTGTGAGAAAGGAGAACTCATACCAAGTCTACCAGGACTTACATTAAACCAGTGCTGGGTGCAAAGATGTGTGGCAGAACCAATGATGGGGCACGCCACATCCCTAGCGCTGAGAGACGGGGACACGCCACATCCCTAGCGCTGAGAGACGGGGACACGCCACATCCCTAGCGCTGAGAGACGGGGACACGCCACATCCCTAGCGCTGAGAGACGGGGACACGCCACATCCTTAGCGCTGAGAGACGGGGACACGTCACATCCCTAGCGCTGAGAGACGGGGACACGCCACATCCCTAGCGCTGAGAGACGGGGACACGCCACATCCCTAGCGCTGAGAGACAGGGACACGCCACATCCCTAGCGCTGAGAGACGGGGACACGTCACATCCCTAGCGCTGAGAGACGGGGACACGTCACATCCCTAGCGCTGAGAGACGGGAAAACACCACATCCCTAGCGCTGAGAGACGGGAAAACACCACATCCCTAGCTCTGAGAGACGGGGACACGCCACATCCCTAGCGCTGAGAGACGGGGACACGCCACATCCCTAGCGCTAGGAGCCGGTGACACAGGACATTAATAGTGTTGGGTACAATCAGTAAAACAAATTCCTATTTTGCAGTGACACAATATCATCAGTGCTGGGTGCAGGAAAACATGACATCATTATTACTGGGAGCAGTGACATCACTAGTACAATGACACATAACAGGTGCAGTGACATGACATGTTGGGTTGGATATGACATCACTAGTGGTGGGTGCAGTGATACACTAGTAGAGACAAATGACATCACCAGTACAATGACTGGTGACAGGTGGTGTTTCAGTGACAGCAGATCATTGGGGAGGGCTCCAGACAAAGCCAGCACAGGTCTCTTTGCCTCTCATACATCCTCGGAGTACACACAGCTATTCCCCCTTTATCAGGAAGAGGATGACAGACACAAGATGTTGTTTACATTCTTCCCCCTCAGTCTGCAGGCACAATATGATGTCAGACACACTGCTAGGAGTGACGTCACCCAATAGCTGCACCCCCCGGGGCTCCCCTTACCTGCATCCTCTGGAACTCATCCTCTGACAGAGCCTGCGCCATATTCCAGCCTGACACCGGCACTACACCCTCACCGCTCTGCTCTATGGTATCCTTCAGATGCTACTATAGAGAGGAAGTCAGGAACAAACAGGAACTCGGTTGTATAAACAATGTTAGGGTCGGTAAGATAGAAAGGCAAGGAGGGCAGTGTTCGCCATCTGCTGGCCATATCAATTACTGCACCGTGTTTATATATCTTTATCAATCATGTACATACAATTGTTGTAATATCAAATTTCATCTATCCGTTTTTAATAACAAGTATTGTTTTATCACAGCCTTAATAAATTAATCAGACCACCTATTATTCACAATCATTTTATACAATGTATATCAAATGCGAATAGATTTTCTCATTACAGTCAATCTTTTAGAACCAATGTATCCATACATTGTTTTTTTTTTGTTGTGTTCAATAAACATTAAAAAAAAAAGGGTTCTCCAAGGCTGATTGTTGATTGTCTGTTAGTGTGTGCAAGATGTTTTGTTCAATAAAGTAAAAAAAAAAAAAAATGTGTGCAAGATGTTTTGTTCAATAAAGTAAAAAAAAAAAAAAAAAAGTGTTTGACTGTTAGAGCTGTGCTGATGTCATAGTGTGCAGAGCCTTTAAAGGGAAGCCACTCGGGCAAGAGTGCATTTGATCTCAGGCTTGTATTGAGAACAGACGTGTTTACTAGAGCTCCAGAAGGTAAGATTTCGAGAGGTAGCGTTAAACTACGTAATCAGGAGCATTTGGAACTACTTAGTAATGAGAGAGGAGGCCAGGATGAGAGAGGAGGCCAGGATGAGAGAGCAGGCCAGGATGAGAGAGCAGGCCAGGATGAGAGAGCAGGCCAGGATGAGAGAGCAGGCTAGGATGAGAGAGCAGGCTAGGATGAGAGAGCAGGCTAGGATGAGAGAGCAGGCTAGGATGAGAGAAGAGGCCAGGGTGGGAGAAGAGGCCAGGGTGGGAGAAGAGGCCAGGGTGAGAGAAGAGGCCAGGGTGAGAGAAGAGGCCAGGGTGAGAGGGGAGGCCAGGGTGAGAGGGGAGGCCAGGATGAGAGAGCATAAGGAGATGCTCGAGGCTAGATTCAGGGAGGAGGCTCGGATTAGGGAGGAAGCCAGGATGAGAGATCAGAGAGAGCTAATGGAGGCACTGGAAGCGAGATTGAGGCAGGAGGCTCGAATTAGGGAGGAAGCCAGGATGAGAGAGCAAAGAGAGCTAATGGAGGCACTGGAAACCAGACTGAGGGAGGAGGCTCGGATTAGGGAGGAAGCCAGGATGAGAGAGCAGAGAGTGCTAATGGAGGTACTAGAAGATAGATTGAGGGAGGAGGCCAGGATGAGGCAGGAAGATAACATCAGACTCATGCATCAGATAATGGAGCTAGTGGTCATAGTGAATGACATTAATGATAATGTGAAGGCCAGGATGAGAGAGGAGGCCAGGATGAGAGAGCATATGGAGATGCTCGAGGCTAGATTGAGGGAGGAGGCTCGAATTAGGGAGGAGGCTCGAATTAGGGAGGAAGCCAGGATGAGAGAGCAGAGAGAGCTAATGGAGGCACTGGAAGCCAGATTGAGAGAGGAGGCTCGGATTAGGGAGGAAGCCAGGATGAGAGAGCAGAGAGAGCTAATGGAGGCACTGGAAACCAGATTGAGGGAGGAGGCTCGGATTAGGGAGGAAGCCAGGATGAGAGAGCAAAGAGAGCTAATGGAGGCACTGGAAGCCAGATTGAGGGAGGAGGCTCGGATTAGGGAGGAAGCCAGGATGAGAGAGCAAAGAGAGCTAATGGAGGCACTGGAAGCCAGATTGAGGGAGGAGGCTCGGATTAGGGAGGAAGCCAGGATGAGAGATCAGAGAGTGCTAATGGAGGTACTGGAAGATAGATTGAGGGAGGAGGCCAGGATGAGGCAGGAAGATAACATCAGACTCATAAATCAGATAATGGAGCTAGTGGTCATAGTGAATGACATTAATGATAATGTGATGCATTTGGGGATGAATGCACAGAGGAATATGAGACAAAGGCACGGCGATGGCGATGGGATGTGAAGACTTGGGATGTGAAGGATGAGGGACTGTGAAGGAAGAGGATGGGGGAGACTGTAAATGAAGAGGATGGGGGGGAGACTGTAAATGAAGAGGATGGGGGGAGACTGTAAATGAAGAGGATGGGGGGAGACTGTAAATGAAGAGGATGGGGGGGAGACTGTAAAGGAAGAGGATGGGGGGAGACTGTAAAGGAAGAGGGAGACTGTAAAGGAAAAGGATGGGGGGGAGACTGTAAAGGAAGAGGATGGGGGAGACTGTAAAGGATGGGGGAGACTGTAAAGGATGAGGATGGGGGAGACTGTAAAGGATGAGGATGGGGGAGACTGTAAAGGATGAGGATGGGGGAGACTGTAAAGGATGAGGATGGGGGAGACTGTAAAGGATGAGGGAGACTGTAATGGATGAGGATGGGGGAGACTGTAAAGGATGAGGATGGGGGAGACTGTAAAGGAAGAGGATGGGGGAGACTGTGAAGGACGAGGATGGGGGAGACTGTGAAGGACGAGGATGGGGGAGACTGTGAAGGACGAGGATGGGGGAGACTGTGAAGGACGAGGATGGGGGAGACTGTGAAGGACGAGGATGGGGGAGACTGTAAAGAAAGAGGATGGGGGAAAGAGGATGGGGGAAAGAGGATGGGGGAGACTGTAAGGAAAGAGGATGGGGGAGACTGTAAAGGATGAGGATGGGGGAGACTGTAAAGGATGAGGATGGGGGAGACTGTAAAGAAAGAGGATGGGGGAGACTGCTTCAGCATATATAAATGGTGCATGTATGCCCATCATTAGAAGTGGGTGAATAAGGGGAGGTATTCTAATGGTGGGCATACCCACCGATTATTTTTTTTAGTTCAGCCCACAGGCTGCATGAAAAAAAAATTACAATATATGCCCAACAAGGACCAGCAACCTACTGGTATGTTGCTGGACATTGAGTGGTCATACCAGAATGATGCCTGCGGGTTTAGGTATCATCTTGGTATCATTCTTTTCAGCCAGCGGTCGGCTTTCATGTAAAAGCAATCCTAGTGGCTAATTAGCCACTAGGTTAAAAATAAAAGAGCAAAATAAATAATAGCACCCCTGTCCCCCCCCTGTTCTCGCGCAAAGGCGAACACAAGTGTCGATCTGGCGTCATATGTAAAAAGCAATTGCACCATGCATGTGAGGTATCACCGCAAAGGTCAGATTAACGGCAGTAATTTTAGCAGTAGACCTCCTCTGTAAATCTAAAGTGATAACCTGTAAATGATAGATAAGATATATGGGAGGTTTTACAGAGCAAGCAGAATGTAATGCAAAAGTTTTTGTTGAAATGTGATAATTTGTATGTATGTATGTTTTAAAATAAATAAAGTTGGATTGAAAACATTAAAGCGGAGCTCCAGCCGCGAAACATTTTTTTTTTAAAGTCAGCAGCTACTAACAGTGTAGCTGCTGACTTTAAATAAGGACACTTACCTGTCCTAGGCGCCCGCGCTGACGGCCCCCCCCCCCCCCGATGCCGGTCCCACGATCGCTTCGGGTCCCGCGCGGGCATTCACACTATGGGAAACAGGCAGTGAAGCCGTACGGCTTCATTGCCCGTTTCCTACTGCGCCTGCGTGAGTCTCACGCTGGCTTGTGAATGGGCGCGCTGCTCTCTGAGAACACACACAGTTCCCAGGAAGCAGCGTGCCCCATTCACAAGGAGAAGAAGAAGAAATCAAACCGCGGAGTGGAAGAGGCAGATTACGGACTTCCGCATAGCAACAGCTATTTCGGGTGAGTATTTTTTTTTTTTTTTTTCAGGTTTTTATTTTTTATTTTTTTTAAACAACATGGCAAAATGTTGTTTTCCTGGGTGGAGCTCCGCTTTAAAATGAAAAGGTGTGTTTTAAAAAAATAATAATAATTGTTTGAAAAATCGCTGTGCAAATACTGTGTGAAAAAAAAGTGCAACACCCACCATTTTAATCTGTAGGGCCTTTGCTTAAAAAAAAATATATAATGTTTGGAAGTCCAAAGTAATTAATTTGACACAAGTTGCGGGAAAAAAATTTTTTATTTTATTTTATTTTTTGCACAAAATTGTCACTAAATGATATATTGCTCAAACATGCCATGGGCATATGTGGAATTACACCCAAAATACATTCTGCTGCTTCTACTGAGTACGGGATACCACATGTGAGACTTTTTGAGAGCCTAGCCGTGTACAGGAACCAAAAAGCCCGAAAACCAAGCACCTGCGATCATGTCACAGTGAGGAAGAAGGGGGAAAAGCTTATGTAAAACAAACATTTCCCCAGTCTTCCTAGTGACAGGACAGTGTATACAGCTTCTTTTAATCGGAAGCCGTGATCACTGTCATGTTACACATAGCCCATCACCCCTACAGTTAGAACACATCACTTGGCACACTTAACCCCTTCAGTGCTGTAAAAATAACAATGGTCCCAAAAATGTGTCAAAAGTGTCTGATGTGTTCGCCATAATGTCACAGTCACGATAAAAATCACTGATTACTAGTATAAAAAAACTAAGCTATAATATGTTTTTTTTTTTGTTGTGTTCAATAAACATTAAAAAATAAAGGGTTCTCCAAGGCTGATTGTTGATTGTCTGTTAGTGTGTGCAAGATGTTTTGTTCAATAAAGTAAAAAAAAAAAAAAATGTGTGCAAGATGTTTTGTTCAATAAAGTAAAAAAAAAAAAAAAAAAAGTGTTTGACTGTTAGAGCTGTGCTGATGTCATAGTGTGCAGAGCCTTTAAAGGGAAGCCACTCGGGCAAGAGTGCATTTGATCTCAGGCTTGTATTGAGAACAGACGTGTTTACTAGAGCTTCAGAAGGTAAGATTTCGAGAGGTAGCGTTAAACTACGTAATCAGGAGCATTTGGAACTACTTAGTAATGAGAGAGGAGGCCAGGATGAGAGAGCAGGCCAGGATGAGAGAGCAGGCTAGGATGAGAGAGCAGGCTAGGATGAGAGAGCAGGCTAGGATGAGAGAAGAGGCCAGGGTGAGAGAAGAGGCCAGGGTGAGAGAAGAGGCCAGGGTGAGAGAAGAGGCCAGGGTGAGAGAAGAGGCCAGGGTGAGAGAAGAGGCCAGGGTGAGAGAAGAGGCCAGGGTGAGAGAAGAGGCCAGGGTGAGAGGGGAGGCCAGGGTGAGAGGGGAGGCCAGGGTGAGAGGGGAGGCCAGGATGAGAGAGCATAAGGAGATGCTCGAGGCTAGATTCAGGGAGGAGGCTCGGATTAGGGAGGAAGCCAGGATGAGAGAGCAGAGAGAGCTAATGGAGGCACTGGAAGCGAGATTGAGGCAGGAGGCTCGAATTAGGGAGGAAGCCAGGATGAGAGAGCAAAGAGAGCTAATGGAGGCACTGGAAACCAGACTGAGGGAGGAGGCTCGGATTAGGGAGGAAGCCAGGATGAGAGAGCAGAGAGTGCTAATGGAGGTACTAGAAGATAGATTGAGGGAGGAGGCCAGGATGAGGCAGGAATTTAACATCAGACTCATGCATCAGATAATGGAGCTAGTGGTCATAGTGAATGACATTAATGATAATGTGAAGGCCAGGATGAGAGAGGAGGCCAGGATGAGAGAGCATATGGAGATGCTCGAGGCTAGATTGAGGGAGGAGGCTCGAATTAGGGAGGAGGCTCGAATTAGGGAGGAAGCCAGGATGAGAGAGCAGAGAGAGCTAATGGAGGCACTGGAAGCCAGATTGAGAGAGGAGGCTCGGATTAGGGAGGAAGCCAGGATGAGAGATCAGAGAGAGCTAATGGAGGCACTGGAAACCAGATTGAGGGAGGAGGCTCGGATTAGGGAGGAAGCCAGGATGAGAGAGCAAAGAGAGCTAATGGAGGCACTGGAAGCCAGATTGAGGGAGGAGGCTCGGATTAGGGAGGAAGCCAGGATGAGAGAGCAAAGAGAGCTAATGGAGGCACTGGAAGCCAGATTGAGGGAGGAGGCTCGGATTAGGGAGGAAGCCAGGATGAGAGATCAGAGAGTGCTAATGGAGGTACTGGAAGATAGATTGAGGGAGGAGGCCAGGATGAGGCAGGAAGATAACATCAGACTCATAAATCAGATAATGGAGCTAGTGGTCATAGTGAATGACATTAATGATAATGTGATGCATTTGGGGATGAATGCACAGAGGAATATGAGACAAAGGCACGGCGATGGCGATGGGATGTGAAGACTTGGGATGAAGAGGATGGGGGGAGACTGTAAATGAAGAGGATGGGGGGAGACTGTAAATGAAGAGGATGGGGGGAGACTGTAAATGAAGAGGATGGGGGGAGACTGTAAATGAAGAGGATGGGGGGAGACTGTAAATGAAGAGGATGGGGGGGAGACTGTAAAGGAAAAGGATGGGGGGGAGACTGTAAAGGAAGAGGATGGGGGAGACTGTAAAGGATGGGGGAGACTGTAAAGGATGGGGGAGACTGTAAAGGATGAGGATGGGGGAGACTGTAAAGGATGAGGATGGGGGAGACTGTAAAGGATGAGGATGGGGGAGACTGTAAAGGATGAGGATGGGGGAGACTGTGAAGGAAGAGGATGGGGGAGACTATGTGAAGGAAGAGGTTGGGGGAGACTGTGAAGGAAGAGGATGGGGGAGACTGTGAAGGAAGAGGATGGGGGGACTGTGAAGGACGAGGATGGGGGAGACTGTAAAGGATGAGGATGGGGGAGACTGTAAAGAAAGAGGATGGGGGAAAGAGGATGGGGGAGACTGTAAGGAAAGAGGATGGGGGAGACTGTAAAGGATGAGGATGGGGGAGACTGTAAAGGATGAGGATGGGGGAGACTGTAAAGAAAGAGGATGGGGGAGACTGCTTCGGCATATATAAATGGTGCATGTATGCCCATCATTAGAAGTGGGTGAATAAGGGGAGGTATTCTAATGGTGGGCATACCCACCGATTAATTTTTTTAGTTCAGCCCACAGGCTGCATGAAAAAAAAATTACAATATATGCCCAACAAGGACCAGCAACCTACTGGTATGTTGCTGGACATTGAGTGGTCATACCAGAATGATGCCTGCGGGTTTAGGTATCATCTTGGTATCATTCTTTTCAGCCAGCGGTCGGCTTTCATGTAAAAGCAATCCTAGTGGCTAATTAGCCACTAGGTTAAAAATAAAAGAGCAAAATAAATAATAGCACCCCTGTCCCCCCCTGTTCTCGCGCAAAGGCGAACACAAGTGTCGATCTGGCGTCATATGTAAAAAGCAATTGCACCATGCATGTGAGGTATCACCGCAAAGGTCAGATTAACGGCAGTAATTTTAGCAGTAGACCTCCTCTGTAAATCTAAAGTGATAACCTGTAAATGATAGATAAGATATATGGGAGGTTTTACAGAGCAAGCAGAATGTAATGCAAAAGTTTTTGTTGAAATGTGATAATTTGTATGTATGTATGTTTTAAAATAAATAAAGTTGGATTGAAAACATTAAAGCGGAGCTCCAGCCGCGAAACATTTTTTTTTTAAAGTCAGCAGCTACTAACAGTGTAGCTGCTGACTTTAAATAAGGACACTTACCTGTCCTAGGCGCCCGCGCTGACGGCCCCCCCCCCCCCCGATGCCGGTCCCACGATCGCTCCGGGTCCCGCGCCGCCATTCACATTATGGGAAACAGGCAGTGAAGCCGTACGGCTTCATTGCCCGTTTCCTACTGCGCCTGCGTGAGTCTCACGCTGGCTTGTGAATGGGCGCGCTGCTCTCTGAGAACACACACAGTTCCCAGGAAGCAGCGTGCCCCATTCACAAGGAGAAGAAGAAGAAATCAAACCGCGGAGTGGAAGAGGCAGATTACGGACTTCCGCATAGCAACAGCTATTTCGGGTGAGTATTTTTTTTTTTTTTTCAGGTTTTTATTTTTTATTTTTTTTAAACAACATGGCAAAATGTTGTTTTCCTGGGTGGAGCTCCGCTTTAAAATGAAAAGGTGTGTTTTAAAAAAATAATAATAATTGTTTGAAAAATCGCTGTGCAAATACTGTGTGAAAAAAAAGTGCAACACCCACCATTTTAATCTGTAGGGCCTTTGCTTAAAAAAAAATATATAATGTTTGGAAGTCCAAAGTAATTAATTTGACACAAGTTGCGGGAAAAAAAAAATTTATTTTATTTTATTTTTTGCACAAAATTGTCACTAAATGATATATTGCTCAAACATGCCATGGGCATATGTGGAATTACACCCAAAATACATTCTGCTGCTTCTACTGAGTACGGGATACCACATGTGAGACTTTTTGAGAGCCTAGCCGTGTACAGGAACCAAAAAGCCCGAAAACCAAGCACCTGCGATCATGTCACAGTGAGGAAGAAGGGGGAAAAGCTTATGTAAAACAAACATTTCCCCAGTCTTCCTAGTGACAGGACAGTGTATACAGCTTCTTTTAATCGGAAGCCGTGATCACTGTCATGTTACACATAGCCCATCACCCCTACAGTTAGAACACATCACTTGGCACACTTAACCCCTTCAGTGCTGTAAAAATAACAATGGTCCCAAAAATGTGTCAAAAGTGTCTGATGTGTTCGCCATAATGTCACAGTCACGATAAAAATCACTGATTACTAGTATAAAAAAACTAAGCTATAACTTTGGCGCAAACCAATCAATAAACACTTATTGCGATTTTTTATTATTTTTTTTACCAAAAATATGTAGAAGAATACGTATCAGCCTAAACTGAGGAAAAAAAATGTTTTTTTATATATTTTTCGGGGATATTTATTATAGCAAAAAGTTAAAAATATAGATTTTTTTTATAGCGCAAAAAATAAAAACCGTGATCAAATACCACCAAAAGAAAGCTCTAATTGTGGGGAAAAAAAGGGCATCAATTTTGTTTGAAAACTATGTCGCACGACCGGCAGTTGTCAGTTAAAGCAACGCAGTGCCGAATTGCAAAAATTGGCCTGGTCTTTGACCAGCAAAATGGTCCGGCTTAAGTGGATAAAGCAGCGCAGTGCCAAATTGTAAATAGTCCTTTGGTCTTTAACCCCTTGATTGTCCCCTAGTTAACCCTTTTACCTCACCAGTGATCACCATATAAGTGTCACTGGTGATGCTAGTTAGCCAGTTAGCTATTTAGGTTCACAGTCAGGTTTTTATAGCGTTAGGTACCCCCATAGTTGGGGAAACTGTTATACTGTAATGTTACTTTGTTTTATTGTTAACCATCATTTGCTTAGCAGCGTTCCCCCCCTTCTTCCTCACTGTGACACGATCGTAGGTATGCCCGCAGACAAATACCGCTTCTTAAAGGGGACGTGTATATATAAAATGACAAAAATCTTGTTTTACAAAAAGTTGTCACTAAATGATATATTGCTCACACATGCCATGGTTATATGTGGAATTACACCCCAAAATACATTCTGCTGCTTCTCCTGAGTACGGGGATACCACATATGCGGGACTTTTTGGAAGCCTAGCCCCATATGGGACCCCGAAAACCAAGAACTGCCTTCAGAATTTGCAGCACGGATTTATTAATCTTGACAGCAACAGCGTTTGCTCCCACGATACATAAAGCCATGACTCCAACGCTGTAGGTGGCGATTTTACCACCACAGTTAAAAACAAAGAGCATATATGCCGATGCATGGGGGCAACAGGGCGGAGGAGCGATTTGTCCCTAACTTTTGCGGGAGGATGCCCCCATGCTTCGGCATATATAAATGGTGCATGTATGCCCATCATTAGAAGTGGGTGGATGCAGGGAGGTATTCTAATGGTGGGCATACCCACCGATCAATCTCTTTTTTTCCGTTCAGCCAGCATGAAAAAAAAAATGACAATACATGTCCAACAAGGACCATCAACGTTTGCTATCATAAGGGATGTTTACATTCCCTGAGATAACAATAAAAATGGTAAAAAAAAAAAAAAATGGAAGGAACAGTTTCAAAACAAAATAAAAAAGCAAAATAAATCAATTTAGCAGTACACCTCCTCTGTAAAATCTAATGTGGTAACCTGTAAAGGCTTTTAAAAATGTTTGTCGCCACTGCGCGTTTGTGCGCAATTTTAAAGCACGTCGTGTTTTGTATCCATGTCCTCGGCCTAAGATCATCTTTTTTATTCCATCAAACATTTGGGCAATATAGTGTGTTTTAGTGCATTAAAATAAATAAAAAAAGATTAGTTTTTCCCCCAAAAAATGCGTTTGAAAAATCGCTGCGCAAATTACTTTGTGGAAAAAAAAATACCCACCATTTTCATCTGTAGGGCCTTTGCTTTAAGAAATATATATAATGTTTGGGGGTTCAACTTAATTTTCTTGCAAAAATTCTTAAGGCGGTTCTTGGTTTTCGGGGTCCCATATGGGGCTAGGCTTCCAAAAAGTCCCGCACATGTGGTATCCCCGTACCCAGTAGAAGCAGCAGAATGTATTTTGGGGTGTAATTCCACATATAACCATGGCATGTGTGAGCAATATATCATTTAGTGACAACTATTTGTAAAACAAGATTTTTGTCATTTTATATATACACGTCCCCTTTAAGAAGCGGTATTTGTCTGCGGGCATACCTGCGATCGTGTCACAGTGAGGAAGAAGGGGGGGAACGCTTATGTAAACAAGGATTTCCCCAGTCTTCTTAGTGACAGGAGAGTGTACACAGATTGCTGTGATCACTGTCATGTTACACATAGCCCATCCCCCCTACAGTTAGAACACATCCCTTGGCACACTTAACCCCTTCAGCGCCACCTAGTGGTTAACCTCTTTACTGCCAATGTCATTTTTACAGTAATCAGTGCATTTTTATAGCATCGATAGCTGTAAAAATAACAATAGTCCCAAAAATGTGTCAAAAAGGGTCTGATGTGTACGCCATAATATCGCAGTCACGATAAAAATCACTGATCGCCACCATAACTAGTAAAAAAGAAAAACCTAAGCTATAACTTTTGCGCAAACCGGTAAATAAACGCTTATTGATATGTAGAATACATATCTGCCTAAACTGAGAAAAAATGTTTTTTTATATATATTTCTTGGGGATATTTATTATAGCCAAAAGTAAAAAAATAGATTTTTTTTCATAATTGTCGCTCTATTTTTGTTTATAGCGCAAAAAATAAAAATCACAGAGGTGATCAAATACCACCAAAAGAAAGCTTTATTTGTGTGTGGGGGGGGGGGGGGGGAGGGCGTCAATTTTGTTTGGGAGCCACGTCGTACAACCGCACAATTGTCAGTTAAAGCGACGCAGTGCTGAATCGCAAAAAGTGGCCTGGTCTTTGACCAGCAAAAGGGTCCGGGGCTTAAGTGGTTAAAGCAGCGCAGTGCCAAATCGTAAATAATCCTTTGGTCTTTAGGCTGTCAAATGGTCCGGGGCTTAAGTGGTTAATGGTGAGTGGACAGGAAATGTGGGGCAGCTGGTTGGAACGGCTTCAGTTTTAGTTACACACACCCTCCCCCACAAAGATGGAAGGTTTTTTTTTTTTTTTCCATTAAAATTATTATATACATTTTTTTTTCATTCTCTTCAGTTTTGCACTCTCTCCTTGTCATGCCCCAGCAACACAGCTGAATATCCCTTTCACACAGACTGTCCAATCAGGTCCGCCTGTCAGTTTTTCTGGTGGACCTGGTAAGACCCTCCAGTCTTCTCTATGGATTGGCGGATGTTCGCTTTCACCCACCACCATCTGATCCGATAGACGGTGGTCCTATTTTCCATCCGTCTGGTGAATCAGTTTGGATAGAAATGGACAGGTGGTTTGCTTTCATCTGATTTCCCCATAGAGGAGAGAGGGACTGTGTCCATGACCGCTTTGCATAGCAGAACGGACAATGAACTGTCATCCGCCTGCTTAGCCGGGATTAGCAGAGAGATTCCCTGCTGAGGAAGCAGATCACGCTAGTGGAGGTGCCCAAGGTGGCACAAGTCACTCGATTTCATATTGCGCCCAATGTTTGCTTCTAGTCGTCTTTATGTGTAAATTTAACCACTTAGGACCCGGACCAATATGCAGGTTAAGGACCCCACCCCTTTTTGCGATTCAGCACTGAATAGACAATTAACTGACAATTGCGCGGTCGTGCAACAAAATTGGCGTCCTTTTTTTCCCACAAATAGAGCTTTCTTTTACAGGTATTTGATCACCTCTGCGGTTTTTATTTTTTGCGCTATAAACAAAAATAGAGCAACAATTTAAAAAAAAAAATGCAATATTTTTTACTTTTTGCTATAATAAATATCCCCAAAAAAGATAAAAAAAGTTTTTTTCCTCAGTTTAGGCCGATACATATTCTTCTACCTATTTTTTGTATAAAAAATAAAAAAAAAATCGCAATTAGCGTTTAACGATTGGTTTGCGCAAAATGTATAGCGTTTACAAAATAGGGGATCGTTTTTGTTGTGTCCTGTGAGGTGTAACACTTTTAGCGTATTTTTAATAATATATTTTTTTTTACTACTAATGGTGGTGATCAGCAATTTTTTTCATGACTGTGACATCATGGCGAACACATCGGCCAATTTTGACACATTTTTGTGCTATAAAAATGCATTGATTACTGTGAAAATAACAATTGCAGCTTGCGAGTTAACCACTAGGGGGCGCTGAAGGGGTTAAGTGTGACCTCATATGTGTTTCTAACTGTAGGGGGCGGGGCTGGACGTGTGACGCCATTGATTGTCTTTCCCTATATCGGGGAACAGACAATCCCTGACTCTGCCACTGTGAAGAACGGCGAAGGTGCGTTTACACACCTCTCCCCGTTCTTCAGCTCCTGTGACCGATCGTGGGACACCGGCAGCATACGGGTCCACGAGTCCCACGGCCACGGAGCTTCGGACTGGGTCGCATGTACGTGCCTGTGCCCAGCCATGCCATTCTGCTGACGCATATGTGCAGGAGGCGGTCCTTAAGTGATTAAGATTGGTTATTTTTGTCGTTGAAAATAAAGCTTTGTTAGTTTAAAAAAAAAAAAAAACAGTTTCCTACCTTTCTTAGCTGGCTCCTAGATTCCAAGCAAATTTGTCAAGCCCTGACCTAAATGCACCCCAATCACATGTAAGAGTCATGGAACAGCTTGTAGAGTGTAAAATGTTTTATTGAAAGTACATTATTATATTTAGTAGTTTGTATTATAGAAAACACAATTCTTAATATCTATATAGAAACACAATCTCAGTGAGGAGATGGGATGAGACCTGCACCCCAATACGCTCACTGCCCTGTCTACATACCCCCCTAAAATACTCTTGCAGGCCTATTCAATAAGGCAGTGTACAGAGCAAAGAAGACATGTAGAATGCTGTTACCCTGGCAACCAATCCCTCAAAGAAATCATCTGATTGGTCCTTGCGGGTTATTTGCACATTTACTCTTTACCTTTAAACACAATCTGTAATAAAGCAAATCACCTGTGTGAAAAGTCTCAGACATAAGTAGTCCTTCTCCAACCATGGACTGGACACCATGCCAAGGCACCAACCATGCCAAGGCTC
The DNA here is from genome assembly GCA_029574335.1 of Rana kukunoris. Lineage (NCBI taxonomy): Eukaryota > Metazoa > Chordata > Amphibia > Anura > Ranidae > Rana > Rana kukunoris. The sequence continues at coordinate 146,150,923 of CM056057.1, read as the reverse complement.
TAAAATTCGGCACAAATCAGAGGGCTGTAAACTGGAAGCTACAATCTAAGGCTTTACACATAGGTGAAACAAGTGCTCTGTGACACATTCCTCTTCAATAGGTCCGTGGCTCTGTGTCCTAGTCTGACACGCCATTGCATTCACACTCTTCATGTTTGCTGCAATCTGTGCCATGATTCGCACTCTTCCACACTCACAACCTCAACTTCTTGATGTCCAGCATCCCACTCCTATAGCAATCAGACTCAGCATCAATTGCCTAGTCAGGGTACCATTTTTTTTTTATCCACAGTAAACCGTTTAACCATAATTTACGACTAAGGCCCCTTTTACACTGGGGCTCTGTGTGGTGGCGGTATAGCGCTGCTATACCGTCTCAATTGCCGCGGAATTGCGTCTGTATTTGGTCGCTAGCAGTGAGGTATTAACCCCCGCTAATGGCCAAAAAAGGGTTAATACTGCCCGTAATGCACCTCTGCAGGTATTACCATTGCTTTCAATGGGAAGAAGCGGTAAACACACCGCTTCTCTCACCGCTCCAAAAGATGCTGCTGGGAGGACATTTGGAGCGGTCGCGCCAGCACATCGCCTCAGTGTGAAAGCCCTCGGGCTCTCACATAGAGACTGCAGGGCAGGAGTTTTCCAGGCGGTATTTAGGTTTGAAAAACTCCTCAGTGTAAAAGGGGCCTAAGGGTCTGTGTCAAGGGTCTTTAGGATTAAGTTGGTGGCATCAGTTTGAGATGCTTCTGAGATCGTTGGAGGTGCATTTGACCTACAGGTGACTTCCTACTGAGCTGCATTTCACTTGCTTCAAGTGAGTTTTGCAACCCCATCAACTTGTATTTTGGAGGTAAACAAAGGCCCATGAACACAGGCCCTAAAGCACATTAAAGGGGAGGTTCCCCTAAAAAGAAACTTTTAACATTGGCATGTAGTCTCACCGTCGCTTCCGGGTCTGGCGGCCGGGGATGGGCGTGCCTACTTAAATGACAGGCATCCGATCGACGCATACAGCGCGTCACGAGATGCCGAAAGAAGCCGAACGTTGGTGCGCATGCGCTGTATAGAGCCGCACCAACGTTCGGCTTCTTTCGGCATCTCATGACGCGCTGTATGCGTCGATCGGATGCCTGTCCCCACACATCATACCCGGAAGCAGCGGTGAGACTACATGCCGAAAATGGTATGTACGGACTTTTTTTTTTTAAACTACCAGCCGATTCTACATCTTATTAAGAAGAGACAGGCAATGTTAAAAGTTTATTTTTAGGGGAACCTCCCCTTTAAGGCCTGATTCACACCTATGCAGTTTTAGTGCTTTTTGCATTTTGCAGATTTGCACTACAGCCCATTTACCATGGTTTCCTATGGAACACGTTCTGTAGGGCAAATCTGCAAAATGCAAAAAGCACTTAAAATGCATAGGTGTAAATCCAGCCTGAGGGGAAGTCTGGAGCTTAATTAAAGAAGCTGAAGAGGGAAGCTGATTGGTTACTATGCACATCTTCTCCAGACTTAGGTTTACACTTGCTGTTGGGGTGCGGTAAAAACCTGGTTAGCTGTGTTTTTACCTCCTCTCCTTAAACCTGGAGACATATCCCCTGCTCACTGTCTGGTGACTGCAGTCCTTGAAGCATGTGTAAACAAGCACTTGAAATAATATAGGCAGAGCACAAACTACACTGTAGCTTGTGGCTACAATTAAAGTGAACCGAGACCTTACAAGTAAATTCCCAACGTTCCATATGCAATTATGAAAGAATTTTTTTTATGTTATGTTAAAGAGCAGGGGTCTCAAACTAACGGCCCTCCAGCTGTTGCGTAACTACAAGTCGCATGAGGCATTGCAAGGCTGAGTTACAAGCATGACTCCCACAGGCAGAGACATGATGGGACTTGTCGTTTCGCAACAGCTGAAGAGCCGCCAGTTTGAGACCCCTGTTATAGAGCAATGGTTTCCCAACGGCAGTCTTTTGCTTGCCTCGCAGTTTTACGGCGGCAGGACATAGATCTACGTCACCTCGCGAAGCACCTCGTAGATCTACGTCACCGATCGCCCCCCGAGTCCCGTGCGTGTGTCAGGGTGGCGCGATCGCCGCCAGGCACACGCAATCACTCGATCCTGTCAGGGAGAGAAATGCTGATCTTCTGTTCAAACAATGTATGAACAGAAGATCAGTCATTTCCCTCAGTCAGTCCATCCCCCCCCCCCCCCATACGGTTAAAACACCAAGGTTACACATTTAACCCCTTCCCTGCCCCCTAGTATTAACCCCTTCACTGCCAGTGCCATTTTTATAGTAATCAATGCATTTTTATAGCACTGATCGCTATAAAAATGCCAATGGTCCCAAAAATGTGTCAAAAGTGTCCGAAGTGTCCGCCATAAAGTCGCAGTACCGACAAAAAAAACGCTGATCGCCTCCATTACTAGTAAAAAAAATATATTAATAAAAATGCCATAAAACTACCCCCTATTTTGTAAACACTATAAATTTTGCGCAAACCAATCAATAAACGATTATTGCGATTTATTTTTGTGAAAAATATGTAGAATACGTATCGGCCTAAACTGAGTAAAAAAATAGTTTTATATATTTTTGGGGGATATTTATTACAGCAAAATGTTAAAAATATTCATTTTTTTCAAAATTGCCGCTCTATTTCTGTTTATAGCGCAAAAACTAAAAACCGCAGAGGTGATCAAATACCAGCAAAAGAAAGCTTTATTTGTGGGAAAAAAGGACGCCAATTTTGTTTGGGAGCCACGTCGCACAACCGCGCAATTGTCAGTTAAAGCGACGCAGTGCCAAATCGCAAAAAGTGCTCTGGTCTTTGACCAGCAATATGGTCCGGGGGTTAAGTGGTTAATATGGCCATTGTGCGAATATTCCTCCACTGATATGAAACACTATTCTTCCCACTGACACCAATAATGAGGCACCATTCCTTCCACTGACACCAACAGTTTCGCATAATTCTAGCCACTGACGGCAGCGATAGGGCAGTATTCCTCCCCACTAACACCAACCATTGGGCACTCTTCCAATGACAACAACAATAAGGCACCATTCCTTCCACTGACACCACTGATGGGGCACCATTCCTTCCACTAATAGGGCACTATTCCTTACATCCCAAGTCTGAAGGAGAGTAAACTGGCCCTTGGTTTAGAAAGTTTGGGCACCCTTGCTATAGAGCAGGGGTCATCAAACTTTTCTAAAACAAAAGAACCAGTTTCTCATTCTTCAGACTTTTAGGGGGCTGAACTGGGGCCAGTGGGAAAAATATTGTCCCAGGGTCAGTGGGAGTAAGCATTGCATTTAGTATTAGGAGGAGGAATAGCGTCCCATCGTTGGGGTCTGTGGAGGGAATATAGTGTCCTGTTGTTGGTGTCAGTGGGAGAAATAGTGCCCCATCATTGGTATAAGAGGGAGAAATAGCACCCCGTCATTGGTGTCACTGGAAGGATACGTGCCCCATTATTGGTGTCACCAGGAGGCGCAGCCATCTTTGGTATCAGTGGGAGGAATAGTGTCCCAATCATTGGTGTCACCAGGAGAAATAGTGTCCCATTATTGGTATCAGTGGGAGGAATAGTAACCCATCATTGGTGTCACCAGGAGAAATAGCGTCCCATTATTGGTATCAGTGGGAGGAATAGTAACCCATCATTGGTGGTATCCGTGGAAGGGATAGTGCACCACAGTTGGTGCAAGTGAAAGAAATAGTGGCCCATTGTTGGTGGGAGGAATAGATCCCCATTGTTGGTGTCAGTTTTAAGGAATAGTGCCCCCCCCCCCCCAATTGTTGAAGTCAGTGGGAGAAATAGTGCCCCATTGTTGTCAGTAGCAGGAATTGTGTCCCATTGTTGTTGCTAGTGGGAGGAATAGTTTCTCAAGAGCCATATAAAGGCAAGCAAAGCCCCCGGCATCTGGCAGTTTGGAGACTACTGCTGTAGAGGAACAGTATCATTTTTTCAGAAATTCCAAACCTCCTATAGTTATAAAGCATTCATTGAGCTCCAGTGTAGGGACTTTGCTTACATTGTGATGTCATCAGCCTGTTACTAGTAAGAGGAAGCATTTCCTCAGTCTCTTCTTCCCAGTGTCAAAGTTACTGTTCACATTCACCATCACAGGAATGATGCAGCCATTTCCTAAAAGCATGCAGACAATATTACTGATCTTTTTATTATACTGCTTTTCTCGCCCTGCAGGAGAAAGACAGGATCTGATTGCTATAGGCAATAAACAACGTAAAAATCTCACAATCTCTCTCCTTCACCTTTCATTACCCTACATACACACTCACACCCACACTTCTTTTACATGAGCAACATAAGTGCTGTACTTGTCATGCAACCCAGAACATTGGCACATACCAACCACTCTGAAATAAAAGCTACAGTCTCCCAATGGGGCCATTTATAAAACTCACATCACTTTCCAAAAATACACTTATAATGTATGATAAAAAGTTCTATTATAGTTTTGGACAAATTAGGAATGGGGTTAGTAACTCTGTTAGCTGACATTGTTGTCATGAACTTAGCTGGGGACGCTTTCCCTCATTTTCAGCCCTAGTGACAACTTTGTCTTTGGGACAGGAAGTGATGAGCTTTAGATCCCTTTTCACGTGGGCTGTCCGTTCAGGTATATCCTATTGTCCCATAGAGGAGAGTGGGACTGTGTGTTACACAGAGCGGACACGGACCTCTCATCCGCCTGCTCAGCAGAGAGATCCACCACTGAGCAAGAGGATTACGCTTTGCGGAGGCAACCGTGTGAAAGGGGCCTTGGAGTAGACCTCAGTCAGCTTTTTGTTGTTGTCTGTGTCCCCTTTGCATATATTGCCTCACTTCCTGCACAGAAAATGTTGTCCATGGGGCAGGAAGATAAAGGTAAAGGTAATCTTCCCAACCAAGCATCAGACAGCAATTAAAACCTACAGGTATTCTGATGCCGCGTACACACAATCGTTTTTCGGCATGAAAAAAAACATCATCATTAAAAACGACGTTGCCCACACACCATCGTTTAAAAAAAATTATGAGCAAAGAGCGGTGACATACAACACGTACGACGGCACTCTAAAGGGGAAGTTCTATTCGCCTTTGGGCTGCTTTAGCTGATTCAGTGTTAGTAAAAGACGATTAACGCTTTTCTGTCTGTTACAGCGTGATGAATGTGCTTACTCCATTATCAATAGTAGTTTTACCAGAACAAGTTCTCCCGTCTCATAACTTGCTTCTGAGCATGCGCGGGTTTAAAACGTCATTTTAGCCCACACACGATCATTTTTTACAACCCGAAAAACGACATTGTTTAAAACGACATTAAAAAATGCAGCATGTTTGAATTTTTTGTCGTTTTTCAGAACATGAAAAACGATGTGAAGCCCACACACGATCATTTTAAATGACGTTTTTAAAAACGTATTTTTTCATGTCGAAAAACGATCGTGTGTACGCAGCATTACTTCTCTGCTCTCCCCACAAAAATTGCATTCTGGCTGGAGTTAATGAACTATTTAAAATATATAAATGGCTTGTTCTTGGTATATAAATTGCTGGATACTTGTCCTCAAAAGGGTTTCTCATAATATTGCCCTGTGCTATATGCGATAGGTGGATATTTCAGCCTTTACTGGAAATTTACTGATTATATTCCTGAAAAAAAAGGAATATAATAAACTTTAGGAATAAAATAATGGCACATTACAATACATTTCTTAGTTTGTATGAGTTTTATAAATGTCCGAGATGCATTTTTCTATACCTCCCAGAATTCAGATTGCGGCAAACTTTGTCAGCTGCAGAGATTTGAAATAATATTTGAAAACCTCTGCATTCTCAAGGTAAAAGCAACCAGGAGCAGACATGCCCAAGAGAAGACTTTTTGGACCTTTTTCCACAGCAGATGAAAGATTTGCCTCTGTATGGGAAGGCTTACTCTGTCCTCCAGGGGAGAAACCCATTCATTATCTTTAGGAAATGGCATCCTTTATCACAGTGACCCCCTAAACCCAAAGGTTTGAATGGTAAAAAAAAAAAAAAAAAAAAAAAAAAGAAATCTTGTCCTGTACACTTGACTCTCCTAATAGGAGGCCAACAATCCCAACTTTATCCCGGCATGGTGGGAGATTTTACACTTTTGTTGTGAAAGAGGTATGATTTTCATTTTCAGTAATCAAAAAATTATTATTCATGTCATTTGTGCTTCTCTGGAATCATCTTGGCCTTCTGCTTTACTTTTCAGCTCCCTGCAGATAGTATAATAAATTGTATCTTTGTTTTTTGTATAAATCCAATTTGTTACCTCTCCACTGGGTGACATTCTGAGTTTTAATTGGTCACTGTTTTGTATATCACACTCACTTATAACTTGCCCAACTACTGGACACTGTGTTGTCTATTACACCGTAACTTATCATGGGGTATCACGATTGTCTTCACTAGATACGATCATCTGTATTGTCTTTCTCATTCAACCTGGACCCACCTCGCAAACACCACCTACTAGTTTCTACCAGACGCCATTTTACTTAGCACATTTACACTGCTTTCTGTCTGAATCCATATTGTATAGCATGCATTTTGCTCATTCACCAGTCTAGGTCGTTGTTTGCTACATAACAACATGAGTCTTAGCATCCCATGCCATGATATGCATCCATCTTGTTCTTCTGTCTCTACTTCTTAAAGCAGAACTAATCACTTCTTGCATTTACAGCCAGGGAAGCTGCAATCTTGGCCTCCGTTTATTTTTTATTTATTTTTATTTTCTTAGGTCAACAGCAAGCCCCAGTGGCCTAATGGATAAGGCACTGGCCTCCTAAGCCAGGGATTGTGGGTTCGAGTCCCATCTGGGGTGCTTGAGATCTTGCTTAGCTTCTGTTTAAACTGCAGTTGCCATTGTGCTGCACATGTGATCAGTAATGGCATCAGCCATTCGATGGCTTGACAGTTCAGTTGAAAGCACAAATTAATGTGACAGTTATCATTCAAGGCATGCCTTAAATGTAACAGTTAAAGCGACAAGGTTTAGTTCTGCTTTAAGAGTCTTTGATATTTCACTATCTGGAATTTGTGAACCTCACACTCTCACTGGAGATGCCATTTTGCTCATATCGCCTACTGTTGACCACAGGACACCAATTATCTCTCTTTTGAGACTTAACCTTAGCCAGTGCTCATTATCCAACGCCATACTGAATCTCACACTCCAAGCTCAGTCACACTTCACAGTAGTCCGATCACTGGCCTGGGGGGTTCAATATAAACTGGCTAAGTATCAAAGTTATAAGAATAGGTATTCTCTAAGTATCTGTTAATGATTTCTCTATAAGCAGTTTCTATTTATCCCTCCACCCTACTTAACAGTCAAGGCCCCTGCAAAACAAGCAACGCCTATTTAGGGGGGATTTTTGGTGAAATCAGGCACTCAGTTGTGTGACCAAAGTTCAGCTTTAGAAGTCAGCTGGGAACCATGAATATGTCACTCTGGTGAGGGAATTGGCGTCAGTTGGTACAGTCTTAAAACGGAAGATACTGCAGCAGTTCATTGGTTAAGGGTCACACTGTGCCTAATCAAGAATCATCTTCCATACTAAAGCTACTGTGACGGCTGCTGGTCTTGGAGGCTCCTGGAGAGACAGAAGAGAGGAGGGGGTCAGCTCCTCCCAATGGCGACAAAGCATCGTCCATAAGTATATCTGCAATGGCCGAATCTCCAGTCAAACTCAAATCAAAACCCAGGCCATGATCAACCAAGTCACTCAGGTGATCTGCAAAGTGCAGTGTTCCAAAATCTAGGGTGGAGGGGTCCAGAAGTTGTTGTTGGGTGGCTAGAGCCTCAAAGGCAGACACAACTCCAGATGCAGTTGCTGTTTTGACAACATCTGTGGGGATCATAGCTGGTTGATTGCCTGTAAATCCATTTAGCTGAGCCTGCATCTCCAATTCCTGCAAAAAAACAGAAAGCATTCATCTAGTTAGCTAGGTTGTAAAAAGCATCCAGTCTATTGCGTTCAATCTCGCCAACTACAGCATTTAAGAACTCAAGTAAAAGCAAAACAAAAACAAAAATTTGGGCTAAAGATCCTTTCTGGACTTACAGATGTTAATTAGCTAAATGGCTTGGATTATTATCCGCTCCCCCCCTCCTCCCCAAAAGATCCATTTCACAAACAGGAGTGGGGGAGGAGGCCTTTAAGCAGGACTTCCCCTTTTGGGTGGAGCTATGCTTTAACTGCTTTTACCATATAGAGCCACTTCCTATATTTTTATGTCTATGGGAAATTTACTAGAGCCAACTGATTCTATATTGACCCAACTTATATTTATGCAGTAACTTCTTAGGAATCTTTTTCAGCAAGCATAAACACTTGAAATCTCTCACCAGCCAAATGTTTTTTGGGGAGACCTGAAATGCATCTATCTGATTTTAATGTCCGTTCATAACATTGTGGTAGAGAATTTTCTTCACTTCCTATGCCTGTGACAGCAGGATAAGAAATGAATGGAACAGCTGTCACTTAGGACACTAAAAACTAACAGACATTCCAACCCTTCACTGTTTGACTAAAAAGAATGCTTTGATTTATTCTCTCTGCTCTTTCCAAAATTAAATAAAATAAAAAAATTGTTCAGCTTAAAATTTTTCCAGAAGGATTCCTCGACAAAAGTTGACCGAGTATTTCAGGGCTTAAAATTTCAAGTCCTGAGCCGACCCTAAACACGCCCTCGGAAATAATCTCATGAAATGACACTGTTAAGACCCAGCTCAGCCGCCTGACGAGTCGCGTCCCATTCAGGGCAGTATAGTGACAGGTTTGGATAGCACAGAGCAGTTTAGTGGCATGTATGGGCAGTAAAGTGGCAGGTTTAGATCGTATAAGGTAAAATAGTGGCAGGTTAAGGCTGTATCCCTTGACAATGTGCTCAGTCACTTATAGCATTGCTGGATATGAACACTGGGTGCTGCTGTGGTTTCTCCTCAGCTTGTGTAAACAAGTCTTTGGGAGGAGTGGAGGAGGCAGCCACATCCCTGGCTTCGCCCACCAACTCCAGCTGCCTTGGGAGATATTGAAGATCAGTCTAACTTCATTGGATGAAAGGGGTTTGTTACAGGCAGCCCCCCCACACCGCTGAGCCACCTGCTGACCTGATCGACTTGGCCAAGATGCAAGGGAAAGGGGAACGTGAAGGGGCCCCCCATGCAGCTAGGGCATTGCCCAGGGATGCTCACTCATTAAGATGGCTCTGGGTGGCACCCGGGCCCTCCCCAGTTGCGGCTCCACACTTGCCCTCAGCTTATTTCCACTCGCCTAATGCAAGCGGACAAGTGGAAATTTTGAGGACTGAAGTAGTTGATTGAGCAGTATATGATCCTGCCAGCCATACTAAAATTTCGGCTAAGCCAGCAGGAATCAGCTGAAATTGGACCACTGTATGGCCGGCCAGCTTTACACATGTCCTGCCACACCCTGACCAGTGGTGTATTTTGTTTTTGAGCTGCCCTAGGCAAGACTAAAAATCGGGCTCCCCCCCCCAAGTCTAAATTTCTCCCACCCCAGCCACAGTATACCATTATGGTCCCAGGGTCTGGTGGGGAAGCTGCACCTTCATCAGACCCCGAGACATAATTCGTCCAGGTACCATATATAGAATTACTGCCCATGATCTGACGTTCCCTTCTCTGCGCTTAAACGCATTCAAAACACCAAGATCTGTGTTTTTTATTACTTTAGATTTTTGGGGCAGATGGTTTCCAAGTAAACCAGAAGTGATGTCATGTCATCACTTCCAGTTTACCGTTACGAACAGCCGTTCAAAGCCTATTTCAGCTTTGCTTGGCTGCAGGCATCTAAAATAAAAACTATGGAGGGAACCGGAAATGGATAGAGAGAGGTGGGACTTTGTATGGAGCACACCATCTAGGGAAGAACAGCTATCAAATAATTGAAAATAAGAATGTTTTATTCAGTACAAATGGACAATAGTTACATAAAAAAATATATAAATAATGATATTAAAGACCATAAATACATAAAAAATAAAAAAAGACAATAATTGATATTGTTGGTACAGTTCCCATAGGATTACAAAAATTTCTACACATGAATGAACATTGTAAACATTATATAGAACCGACTACAAGCGTAAAAATGCATCGAGCTAGTTACAAGCGCCTGGTTGCACCATTTATGATCTCTACAAGCTTATAATTTACCGTATTTTACCTTATTCAGCTTTGTGGCTTTTAGATTGGGATGCCATTACCCTAGGGTCCCTTTCTAGCTACATATATGCAGATTAGGGAGGTTGGATGCAATTTCTACCCTCGTAGTCGGTTCTATACAATGTTTACAATATTCATGCATGTGTAGTAATTTTTGTAATCCAGACTGGCTGCAGGCCTTGTTTGGCACGCGGTAGATACACCACTGACTACATGGATCATGCAGAATTAAAGCAAAACAATGATTTCTTAAACCCACTAAAGCTTTTCCTTTATATTCGCATATAATCAACATGATAATCTTAAGGATGGATGAAAGGTTTAGCGCAAAATATACAACTCAAGCAGTAAAATACTACATTTATTAGGGGTGTTGAATTTAATCGATGCATCGCGATTCGGCATTGATGCTGCAACCAAAATAATCGATTTATGGATGACGTAATTCGCGCTGTGCCCTGCCACTCCGTAGGGCGCCAAAATAAGCCATGGGCGTTAGCTGTGCCCTGCCTCTGCAAACAGAGCTGAAGTGAGCTGTGGGCGCTAGCTGCACCCCCCTTTCCTGCCTCCCACTGACATCATCCCCAGCTGCCAGGCGTCGCTTGCGTTGAGCTGGCTGCTACAGGAGAGGAGACATGTGGAGCAAGTGTCCCCAATTGCCAGTTTCCAGAGAGTCCTCCTCCTCAGCTCTGTCACACAAGGTGCTGCAGAGGACCTGAGCCAGCGTCCCGCGCTTGTCCTCACAACAGGCTGCCGTGGGCAGCAGGAAACCATCATCATTATCATCATGTACTTGTCAGACACTGACAGTTCATATCTGATGCACCATTATGTGCAAATTTTCCAAATTATGACAGACTGACAGTAATAAAAATAATAAATAAACTTGATGGTGGACCTAAACATTAAAGTGACCATACCATTTCATTAATTATGGTTTGTGTGTCTTATTGTCTTGTGATCGATTCACATCACAACTTTATTGATACCTTACTTGCATTGCAAGTGTGGGGCAGTGATGAGCAAAACCATAAATCATACAAAAAAAAAAAAGGGGGGGGGGGAAGCGTTATGGGGACATTGTACACAGTCTCTGATCATCTCTTGTATCATCTCCGCAGTCTCTGATCATCTCTTGTATCATGCTCGCAGTCTCGGATTATTTCTTGTACCACGCCTGCAGTCTCTTAACCATCTATTGTACCATGTCTGCAGTCTGACAATCTCCTCCAGTATTTTGGGGGAGCCTGCAGCGCCTCTTTAAGTTGTCTGCTGTGTTTAGACTTCGCTACTTGCAGAGTGACGTTTTTTTTTTTTTTAAGAACATATAAAATAAAAAATGGCACATAAGCAGTAATCGCGATGCATCGCGGAATCTAATCGAATTGTTGACAGGATAATCATAATCGAATCGTGAGACCAGTGAAGATGTGCACCTCTATTATTTATACAGGAGCTCTAAACTAGGCACATTGAAAATAAAGAAGGATTTGGTTCTGAAAGAGCGTCAGTTTCTCCAAATAAGGGACTTTCTGGAATTACGCAAATGCTACTGAATGCTTTCTATATTTACATATACATTTTACTGTCTTCTGCGCTATCCCTGTGACAGGGTATTCTTTATGGATATAGAAAATAACACTATTTAGCCTATATATCTGCAGGAGATTAGTATAACTATTATGTTTGTATATTATACAAAAAAAAAATACTGCCTTGCCACTATAAATATTCCCTAAAACCCTGCATGTACTGCACAGTACCTGTACACGCAGGAGCAAGCTCTGGTTTACATGCTCTAGTTTGCGCTGGCGTCCCTCTAGGTCACGCACTCGCTGCTGCTCCTTCTGAAGTTTCCTGATGTACTCAACAGACGCCTTTAAGATGGTGCCCTTATTCCAGCGCAGCTCCCTGGAATTAGAAGATATGCAAAGCACATAAGGCTGGGAAAACAATAATGAGAAAGTTGGAACCAAGAGGAAAAACGAACATTAAATCTGTAAACACAGGATGGAGCTCAACTATGATGAGCGATGCCATGAGAAGCTGTATCCTGTGTCATTTGAAACCTTTATCCCCATCACTGTTCACAGCCAATGCCAATTTCAGAATTTATTAAAAGGAGAAGTTTGGGATACATAAAATAGAAACATACATACCTCCATACTGCCTCATCTGTATGACACTGCAGCTGTCCCATGCCAGATCTGAGACCAGTCAGCACTCGTTCTGCTTGCAGCGGTCAATCACTGCCTCCTGTTTTGCACCTCCAAAGTTCAATGGTAAGGGGGTGGTTGCAGCTGGCTTTGCCTCTCTGCTGCACCCGAAAAGTGGAGACAGCTGTCAATAAGGCCGATATGTGGGTCCTGACACTATTGTCAAGATCCTTTCCATAATTGCACAGCTCTGCCCCGTCAGCTGATAGTGGGCAATGGCCCACTATCAGCTGACTCAAAGTCTTGACTATAGATATAGTTTAAGGCTCGATTCACACCTATGCATGTTGCTACATTTCCTTTAACAACCAGCTATAAACAGGTAAAAAAAATAAAAAAACGAAAAACGAAAACCGCGGCAAAAATTGCGGTAAAAACGCAGTACTTGCGTTTTTGATGCAGGTCCATTGGATTCTATTACATGCAAAACGCTGCTTTTTGCAGGAAAAAAAGTCCCCGACCCTTTCCAAAAACGCAGAGGAACAAAAAAGCATTGATGTGAACATGTTCCATAGGAAACCATGTTGAAAAGTTTCCCTGCATTTCTGCAAAATGTGTCAAAAAAAGCATTAGTGTGAATGGAGCCTAAAGAGAAACATGGACAAACCTTTTCTTTTGGGTCACAGGAGAACAAAAGTAAAATGTATTTCTAAGATCCAAAAGAAAAGGTTTGACCATATTTCTCTTTACGCTATATCTATAGTCAAGACTTTTTCTTCTAATTTTGGGTGAAAGACAGGTATTTGCACCCACTTCCGGCCCGCAGTCTCGGGCAAAAGACGGGTTTTTCCCGTTGTGTGCTGGGAGCCAATCGGCGATCGCAGCGCGACTCGCGCATGCGCCGTAGGGAACCGGGCAGTGAAGCCGGAGGGCTTCACTTCCTGGTTCCCTCACCGTGGATGGAGGGGGGAGCAGCAGAGAGACGAGCGATCGCTTGTCCTCTTTTGTGGACGCCGCTGGACTCCAGGACAGGTAAGTGTCCTAATATTAAAAGTCAGCAGCTGCAGTATTTGTAGCTGCTGGCTTTTAATATTTTTTAAGGGGCCATCCGCTTTAAAGTGGTTGTTAAGCCACTGTTGTGTTCTCTTAATACAATCATCTCTGTTTGATAATGTTAGGTGCCCAGTGTATGCGATTTATAAAAAAAAAAAAGCAGACATGTACCTTATTTCAGAACACCGCTTGGCGCCAACGTGACTGCCCGCCTCTCTCGATTTGACAGCTACAGCGGGAGGGGCCGAGAATCTCCCGTTGATGTCGGTCGGGGGGAGAGGAGGAGTGAGGCGGAGCGGTCAGGCAAGCGCCCAGCTGCACTCTAAAATTAGGTACAAATCTGCACAAATAAAAATAAAAGCACACACTCACACACTAGGCACCTAACATTATCAAACAGAGAGGATTGTATGAAAATTGAAAAGTCATATTAGCAGCAGAAGGGAAGAAGGGAAGGACTGTTATTAGCCGTCAGCCAGGAAGGGGAGGGAGAGGAGGACAGAGGAGAGCTGCGGATGACGGAGGCATGTAAACTGACCATGTTGTCAGGGCTCAGAAGCCATGATAAACCATGGTCAGTGTACAAAGGGGTGGGCATAGCCAGGCAGGATCAGTCAGGTATTTTAGGTGAAAGTTTGCATTAAAATGACAGCGTCTACAAACTAGAGCTGCACCATTCTGGCTAAAATGAGAAATCACAATGTTTTGCTTAGAATAAAGATCACGATTTTCTCACGGCGTAACATCATCTTTCATACTATACTTTACTGTTTCATTTTTTTTTTTAATTCATTCCTGCCCAGGCAAAGTTTCAGCTTCCGGCACTGCGTCGCTTTAACCACTTAAGGACCGCCTACGGCAGAATGGCACGGCTGGGCACATCAACGTATATATACGTTGATTTTAGTACCCAGCCGTGGGTCGCGGGCGCGCGCCCGCGACCCGGTCCGAAGCTCCGGGACCGAGACCGCGGGATTCGCGGACCCGATCGCCGCTGGAGTGCGGCGATCCGTCCCTGGAGCGGAAGAACGGGGAGAGCCGTGTGTACACACGGCTTCCCCGTGCTTCTCTGTGGCCGCAGCATCGATCGCGTCATCCCTGTAATAGGGGGACGCGATCGATGACGTCACACCTACAGCCACACCCCCCTACAGTTGTAAACAAACACACTAGGTCACACATCCCCTACAGCGCCACCTGTGGCTAACTCCCAAACTGCAGCTGTCATTTCCACAGTAAACAATGCAATTTAAATGCATTTTTTGCTGTGAAAATGACAATTGTCCCAAAAATGTGTCAAAATTGTCCGAAGTGTCCGCCATATTGTCGCAGTCACGAAAAAAATCGCTGATCGCCGCTATTAGTAGTAAAAAAAAAATAATTAATAAAAATGCAATAAAACTATCCCTTATTTTGTAAACGCTATAAAGTTTGCGAAAACCGACCGATAAACGCTTATTGCGATTTTTTTTACCAAAAATACGTAGAAGAATACGTATCGGCCTAAACTGAGGAAAAAAAATGTTTTTTTATATATTTTTGGGGGATATTTATTATAGCAAAAAGTAAAAAATATTGCATTTTTTTTAAAATTGTCGCTCTATTTTTGTTAATAGCGCAAAAAATAAAAACCGCAGAGGTGATCAAATACCACCAAAAGAAAGCTCTATTTGTGGGAAAAAAAGAACGCCAATTTTGTTTGGGAGCCACGTCGCACGACCGCGCAATTGTCAGTTAAAACGAAGCAGTGCCGAATCGCAAAAAGGGGCAAGGTCCTTTACCTACATTTTGGTCCGGGTCTTAAGTGGTTAACTGACAATTGACGGCGGGCGGTGGACAAGTGGTTAAAGTGTATTTTTCCCTGGGTCTCTGGTAAAATAAAATATATAATGTTTGGGGGGTTCTTGCAAAAAGTACAAATTATAACTTGTAAACAAGAAGTTTCAAAAAAAGGTTTAGTCTTTAAAGGTTAAAGTGGATGTATCATCAGGAGGTACGTTTAGGAGCATTCTAATTGGTCAGCGCCGTCACATGGATGGGGCCACCAATCAGAACCCGCGTAGCCCGTACTATCACCACAGGTAAAGATGAGAGAAAGCCACTGGGATTCCAAGTCTCCAGACCAGTACAGCGGCTATACTATCTGCCAGTGCGGGGGGGATTGCCGGATTCCAGGTTAGCAGAACAGGAGGGATGGGAAGGGGGTCTAGTGTAGGTTCACCTTACGGATTTTCTGTAAGGGTGAACTTACACTTTAAGTGGTGAAACTGACCTCATATACAGACCGAAGTTCATTCCTTTGATCTAAAAGAACAGAATATACAATGTTTCTCTTTATCCAAGCGATGTTGTGATAAAACTTTTGTCAGATGTAAGAAGTAAGCAGTGAACTCTCTGCACTTGCTATATAGAATTGGGAAAATAATATTTTAAGATTGTGAGGAAAGTTGAATCGCGGTCTTGACTGTAACATTTAAATTGTGCAGCTCTACTACAAACTATGGAGATATATACTGTTTTTTTTTTTATTTATATGTTTTTTTTTACACTAGAAACTTATAGTTGAACTGTGATAGTATGGCAGGCATCCTGATACTTTGTGGGAACTGGCCAACTGCCACTAATATACACTAACACTGTACTAATGACACTGGCTGGGAAGGGATTAATATCTGGGGAAATTAAAGGGTTAAACGTGTTCCTAACTATGTGTAAAGTGTTTACTGTGTGGTACTTTTACTAAGGGATGTGCTGGTTTTTATTCCCTGCTTTGCACATTACTGCTGTCAGAACAAAGCTTTGTGTTTACATACACAAAGCTCTTTCCCGTCACTTGCTCCGACAATCAGCGGGTCCCTGCCATAAATCATTGGTTGGTCAACAGTAAACGGCATGTGCTGGAGCCAGTGACATTACAACTGGGTAGGCACATGCGCACCTCCTACCCGGAAATGTAAAATCACGAACATATATATGATCCTGCGCAGCCAGTCTACACTGTAGCAGTAAAACGATAGCGTGCGGTCGGCATGTGGTTAAGTTAAAGTATGGGATAAAAAATAAATAAAAATAAAGATCTAGTAATCAGAGGCCGTCAGTCATCATACTTACGGGTCACTGGATTTTGGGATGAGGGTCCCAAGCTCTTTAATCCTGTCGTTGATATTAAATCTTCGCCGGCGTTCAACTGCAGAAAAACAGGTAAGGTCAGATATCTTCTGTACCAAAAACAATAAAGCAAAATGGTACATTTATACATGGCAATGAGACCACTTTTTCTTGTTATTTCTCTGGGGGGTCTCAATGCTACTTGGCTTCTTTGTAAATAAAGTATATCTAAAAACAAAAACTTTTTTTAACCACTTCCCGCCCGGCCAATAGCCGATTTACGGCAGGGAAGTGGTTATGAAATCGTGACTAGACGTTCTCAAACGTCTAGCACGATTTCAATGCCGCGCGCGCCCGTGGGGGCGCGCAGCGCGGCGATCGGTGATGCGGGGTGTCAGTCTGACACCCTGCACCTCCGATCTCGGTAACGAGTCTCCGGCGGAGCCTCGTTACCACGTGATCAGCCGTGTCCAATCACGGCTGATCACGATGTAAACAGGAAGAGCCGCCGACGGCTCTTCCTTACTAGCGTCTGACAGACGCGAGTACAGGAGAGCCGATCAGCGGCTCTCCTGACAGGGGGGGTTCGCGCTGATTGTTTATCAGCGCAGCCCCCCCCTCGGATCGCCACACGGACCACCAGGGAAAGAAAAAAAATACAAAAGAAAAAAAAAAATGACAAAAAAAAAAAAAAAAAAAATGACAAAAAAAAAAAAATGACAACAAAAAAAGGGGGGGGGGCAGTAAAAATCCATCAGTGCCACCCCTCAGTGATCATCAGTGCCACCCCAGTGTCTGTCAGTGCCACCCCACAGTGCCAATCCATGCCCAGTGCCCACCTACCAGTGCCCACCTGTGCCACCTATCAGTGCCCACCTGTGCCGCCTATCAGTGCCCACCTGTGCCGCCTATCAATGCCCACCTGTGCCGCCTATCAGTGCCCACCTGTGCCGCCTATCAGTGCCCACCTGTGCCGCCTATGAGTGCCCACCTGTGCCGCCTATGAGTGCCCAGTGCTGCCTATGAGTGCCCATCAGTGCCGCCCATGAGTGCCCATCAGTGCCGCCCATGAGTGCCCATCAGTGCCCAATACCAGCGCCGCCTATCAGTGCCCATCAGTGCTACCTAATCAGTGCCCATCAGAACTACCTCATCGGTGCCCATCAGTGCCACCTCATCGGTGCCCATCAGTGCCACCATATCAGTGCCCATAATTGAAAGAGAAAACATACTCATTTACAAAAAAATTAACAGAAAAAAATAAAAACTTTTTTTTTTTTTCAAAATCTTCGCTCTATTTTTAGTTGTTGCACAAAAAAAAAAAACCGCAGAGGTGATCAAATACCACCAAAAGAAAGCTCTATTTGTGGGGAAAAAAGGACGCCAATTTTGTTTGGGTGCAGTGTAGCATGACCGCGCAATTGTCATTCAAATTGCGACAGTGCTGAAAGCTGAAAATTGGCTTGGGCGGGAAGGTGCGTAAGTGCCTGGTATGGAAGTGGTTAAAAGTTTGAATGGAGTAGGCAAGGATCAGTTTTTTATGGATCTCTGTGTCACCAATGGCTAAATCCAACTTTATTTGCCCCATTGATCATTGTCATCAGGACAGAAAGTAACAATAAATCCATCATTTTACAATTGTCACTAGACCAGGAGGTGAGGGGAAATCTTCCCAATGATATCATCTGTTCCTATGGGAGAAAATCACACTGCAAAGAATCGCATGCTATTTAAACAGGAATGTGGTGAAATTCCTGTCCGAATCGCATGCAATATTTACCATAGCTCCTGTGGGTGTGTGTATAGAAAGGGATTAAATCGCAATCTAGTGGGGGATGATTTCTTATTAGAAATCACAGAACATAAAGCCTGCATGCACAGGAGGTGCTCACAGGGCTGAAGGAGATGTAGAGGCGGTCCTTCTCCAAGCTGACATCACTTCCGCCCTATACCAATGGGGTCCAGGAACTTCTTCTCCAGCCCTGTGAGCACCTCCAACGGTCCTGATTTGCTACCATCAGCTGACCGGGACACCTATGCAGATTGCTTGGCATGTGGCCAGATGTCCTGGGAGTTCTAAAAAAATAAAAAAAACTGTCCACTAGATGGCGCTTTTCCCTTTTTATACACACAGAAGCAGTGAGGGAAAAACCACATGCGATTCAGACAAGAATCACACTGCATTCCTGTTCAAATTGCATGCTATTCTTTGCAGTGAGATTTGCGCCATTTTTTTCTATTGATGCAATAAGCAAAGTATCGTTACTCAGTATTGGCGAGTACTTGATCAAAAGTATCGGTACTCATACTTGCCAATAAAAAAACGGTATCGGTGCAACCTTAGTTTTAACTAAGCTAAAAATAAAATAAAGTTTTCCTGCCGCACCTGGGGGAGGTAAAGGAGGGACCCTGCTTATGACGAGGCTCCTTACCCTTCGCAGATTGTGGGAGCAGAGTGCTCTTACCCCCTGTAGCATCTAGAATGTCATCCAGGGACGCCCTAAAAAGCCGTTCACCCTTCAAGGGTAAGCCCCTTAGGACCTTTTAGAGGATTGGCCCGCAGACCAACACTTTAGCCACACAAGGTGGCATAGTACCACGGCGTAGGCGGAGGCCCTGGAGAGCAAGGGGAGCGTATCCAGGGCCAATCACAGACACAACTACAGGCCCTGCACCAACTGGTCAGCCAGGCCCACACAGAGCTCAGGAACATTAGGCGCCTCCAGCTCCCGCAGCAGGGATTTTGCCTGACACTAGAGCTTCGGCCAAAACCGGTTTTACTGCCTACCCCACTACTGTGAACATGGAGCAGGCCACAGCCTCAGCTCTCCTATCTGCGGGGTCCTTAAAGGCGGGAGCCCCTTCCACAAGTAACGTGGTAGACTTGAGCAGTCTGTACGCTGACGGAGGACTTTTTTTTTTTTTTTTAAGTCTTTCTTAAAAGGATAACGGACTGCAAGTATGTCGGCTGATCCCATTCCTTGTATGTTATTGTCCAGGTATGGAACACAAGGAAACACTTTTGTGGTGCGGGGCGGCGTGCGCAACCCAAAAGGGGACCGGCATCTCCGATGTCTCCGCCGTCCTCAAGTTTTTGAGTATCCCACACCGCAGTGATAAGAGCTCCAACAAAACACCTTATCAAGCGCTGACCCTGAAGCAGAGTCATCCTCACTGACCGTGTGGGCTAATCCTGCATCATCTGACATGACAGAACCAGAGCCAGCAGTAGGGTCCAGTTCCGTGTCAGAGCCATCCCCAGAAACAGGCGCAGGGAGGGGGTTTTTACCCCCCTTCTGACCACTTGTCGCTTCAATCCTGGCGATAAACGCCTAAGGGACTGCCATATGGGCTCTACAGAGACCGCAGGGGCACTAATGGTTAACTCAGGCATGGTTGGGGTAGAAGGGTCTGTTCAGACTCCATGTTGACCCACCGCTATGCCGCCCTAATACTGCAAGGCAGAGACCCACAGGTCACCCACCTGGCCGCAAAACAGAGCAGGGGACCCCCAGGTAACTCACCACCCGGCCAGGCTGTAGTGCTGCTGAAGCGCTGAGAGTGCTGTCCGCTCTGCGCCGTCCCTCAGAAAGCAATAAGCGGGCTGCAAAATGGCGGCCATACACGTGTTTAAAGCAACAGTGACACATCAGAAAACACAGCCCAGCACACACAGCAACTACAGTACAACAAATTAATAAGAAGGGAGAAGCTGCTGCTCTAGGTGAGCACACCTGAGCAATCAGTGTCCTCTCAGAAACAGGTGGGTGCCTGCAATGCACGAGGCAAAAACTTGAAGGCAGGGTATGGACAGCCGAACACCAATGAATCTTAAAAAAGAAGTAAGCTTTTAATGGTGAAAAAGGAAAGGCACCACAAAAAATTAATAGCACCACACAACAGCACAGCCCCTGTAGTGACAGAGCCCCAGGTGGACCCCCTCCTTACAGCCGCCACCCAGCATGGGGAAGGAGGGAGAGGAAGGGAGAGAGGAAACCAGGGCAGACCCTCATTCGACCTCCCCAGGAAAGCACCAGCCATACCACCTTGCCAAGGGGCCACTACTTACCCGTCCTGCGACCACCGGCTGGAGGCATTCTGGACAGAACCAGCGTCCGCTAAACGGCATGTCTGTCGGCCAGACACACTGTGACAAAGCCATAGAGACCGATCATATGCGAGCCCTGGAACATGTAGTTCCCCGGCCACCCCTGGAGCAACGGGGCATGTCGCTGAGCTGAGGGCCGGCACATGCTTCATGACCGAGCATGGGGGGGGACTACAAGGATCAAGATCCGGCCTGTCACGCAGTCGGCAGTTGATAGTAGATCTCAGGATCAAAAAATGCAGGAACAAAAGAAAATAAAAGCGAAGGCCATGTCTACTCTTGACGCTAGGCAGAAAAAAACTGGAGCTGCCGAGTCAGAGAGGGTTATCCCCGGGGGACCACGCCCCCCTGGGAGGAGCTGTAATGAGGAAAGTGTTTTCAACACTTAAAGTGCTGTTTTTTTCCTAGTCTCTCCTGGAAGGAAGGATATAATACCCTAAGGTCAATTGCTGCTGTGTCCGTCCATGAACGGAAGAGAAATCATATCGCATATATGTGTGAACACCCATGCGATTTGATTCCAGTGCAGACCAAAAAAAGGGTCCTGCACCATTTTGGTGTGAATGCAATGCGAATTCAGCCATACAATCTGTATGGCTGAATTTGCATCACACAGACATCGCATGTAATTTGCACAGTGGTGCGGTGCGAATCACATGCAATGTCCAACGCCACACACGTGTGATCGCAGCCTTAAGGAAACTATTAAGGTACCATTGCCAACTTCTAATGAATATACTAGTTGCCTGGCTGTTTCTATCTTCTGGCTACACCAAAGTAGATGCAGATATGACTCTACTTTGGTGTTGCATATTTCACACGTGTTTCATTACTTGCATGCTTGTTGCTGGTCAGTGAAAGAAAAGTTAGGATTGCCAGAAGGGAAGCAATGCCTGCCTGCATATTGTATCCATCACACTATGTTTTTCCCTTAAAATGGCATCTACATGTACAGCAGAGTTAGATAAAATGTTGGACATCTAGTTTTCCATAAACATACATATCTGTGTATGCTACTTACCTTTTCAGTCCTCTATCTTTTGCTTCCCCATAGATGTATGTGCTGGAGCGTGTTAAAACAGTTTTTGTGGTAAAGTAACTAAAAACACAGACGTTTCCAAGCACTAGCAACACCCAGACAGGCCTGACTTGCTCTGTCAGCATTCCTGTGGCTTAAAGAAGGCAGCTGTGAGCCTAGGGGCCACAGTCTGCCCACACATGTTCAGCGCAGGCTCACTGCGACCATCAAGTCTCATAACACAACGCTCTTTTGTCTCCCAATTTTGATTTCTTTCTTATCCAGTTCTCACAAGGTAAACCGATGTTTATCAGAGCAACCAGACAGAGCCACACAACCAGAAAGCTGGTGCTTATGCTTAACTACTTAAGGACCGCCTAACGCCTATATACGTCTGCAGAATGTGCAAAAGTGTCCGCCATAAAGTCGCAGTCACAAAAAAATAAATAAATAAATAGCTGATCGTCGCCATTACTAGTATAAAAAAAATAATAATAAAAATGCCACAAAACTATCCCCTATTTTGTAAACGCTATAACTTTTGCGCAAACCAATAAAACGCTTTTTTTTATACCAAAAATAATTAGGAGAATACGTATCGGCCTAAACTGAGGAAAAAAAATGTTTTTTTTATATATATATTTGGGGTATATTTATTATAGCAAAAAGTAAAAAATATTGATTTTTTTTTTTTTTAATTGTCGCTCTATTTTTGTTTATAGCGCAAAAAAATAAAAACTGCAGAGGTGATCAAATACCACCAAAAGAAAGCCATTTGTGGGAAAAAAAGGACAATTGTCAGTTAAAGCGATGCAGTGCCGAATCGCAAAAAGGGGCCAGGTCCTTTACCTGCATAATGGTCCTGGTCTTAAGTGGTTAAAGAGGTTGTAAACTCTATAAAAAAAAATGTAAGAATAAATGCATAATGAGCTAGTATGCATGACATACTAGCTCATTATAAAATACTTACCTTAGAACGAAGCTCTCTCAGCGGCGCCCGCATACCGCTGACATTTTCCCTGGGGTTTCTTCTGGGTTCACAGGCTCCGGCCAATCACAGACATGACATCACTCCCACAATTGTGCGTGCGAGCTGCCGGTCACTGCACAGGGTCCTAAAGAAATGGCACAGGTAGCCTTTTCCTCAGAGCGTATGCCGCAATGACGGCGGCGTATATAGTAAATATCTCCTAAACGGTATTATAGGCTTACATGTGGGTACAATTAAAAAGAAAGGGGGGAGAGGGAGAGAGAAGTTGTAACCACACTTTAGAAAAAACCCTTAGGCTGGGTTCACATTGATGCCGGATGCAGCTCTCAGCAAGGGGCCGGCGGTGTGTCCCTGTTCTCCATTTCAGGGATAAATGAGGCCAAATTTTTGCCTAAAGTCGTCCCTCAAACGGAGCCAAAGACGCACAGGGCTCCTGTGCAAGCCGCTCCGGAGACGCCCTGGAGATGTGTGAATTGGCTCCATAGAGAGCTGGTCACAATCTCCTGTCATGCGAATTGGATGCAAGGAAACCCACATCCAATTAGTACTAGCGCCTCTATACTCCACACCAATCCACCACAGAAGATTTGCAACCAGAATCACATACAAATATGACAAGCTTGGGTCTCACAATTGCTAATCAAGCACTAAGAACTGCAGCATAGGAGAGGTAGGGGAGATGTCTATACTCCACATCCAGAAGCCAGTGTCCAAGTCGCAGGTCTCAAACACAAAACCCGTGGGCCGAATCCGGCCCTCCAGGCCATTTCATGTGGCCCTCGCACCTCTTCTGCAGCTGCAGGAGAGCTCCAGCCCTCCTCTGGTCCTCCTCCAGACCCTTACTTTCTGCTTTCAAGCAATGCATCCAGGTTCTTCCCAGCAGCAGCATTAGGAAAGGGGGTGCACTGTGATGTAAGGGAGAGTGGGGGACTCAACTTCTGATGATGGTGTGGTTCTTGACATCCAATGCAAGGGCAGGGGTTGTAATGGACATCTAATCTTACAGATACAACCGGCCCTTTTGAGGGCAATCATAATGCATAATTGAAGGTCAGATTGCTTTATTTCCAATATCACTTACTTAAGTTATGGTTGTCCTTCTTCTGGCGCTCTTTCATCAGTGTTTTTGTGTCATGTTCTGTGTGAGGGAAAATAGAAAATATGAAAATCTGGGAAATCTAAATGAATTGTTTCCATCTTATAAAACCCCATATTGCAACTGCATTTAAGCCCAGGTTCACACTGGGCTGCGGGAGTGAAGCCGTGCGAGTTCAGCTGAAGTCGCACAGCTTCACTCCCGATTTCGGACGTGGTTTCAGAGACATCTGTGCAGGTTTCTGCACAGATGTCAATGTAAATCGCGGGCTGAAATCGTAAAAAGTAGTACAGAGACTACTTTTTGAAAACGGTGCAATGCCGCAGATGCAGCGTCGCACCGATTAGGACAGTGCCATTACCATAGGGGAGAGCGGAGAAAAGACAGGGCCGAAAAACGGACCGCACTTGTGAAAGGACCCTAAGACTGGGATGCCATTAAAGTTCATGTAAAGGCAGGTGTCCCAATACTTTCGGTAATATAGGAGTAGATTTACTAAAGCTGGCACAGCTGCACATGGTAGCCAATCAGCTTCTAACCTCAGCTAAGCTGTGGCAATAACATTTGGAAGGCGATTGGTTTCTTTGCAGAAGTGAGCCTGATTTTGCACTCTCCAGCTTTAGTAAATAAACCTCATAGTGTATATGTCCATGCACACTATAGGCATTTTTAGGAGCTTAATGGCAGGGGAGTTCAGAGGCAGAAAAAAAAACAGTGCTTGTGCATTCAGGAGAGAAGCTTCAGAGTATAAAAAAATGCTGGCGACTTAAAATGTAACTAAAAAAGGTAAAACTTTTTATTTAATTTTTGGATAGACTGGAGACGAATTAGAACACTTGTTAGTTTTTACTGCTCTGGGTGTCCCAGTTAAGGAAATCCCCCCTTTCTATTTGCTCTGTTTACCATTACCATTGAAAGTAAAAAAAAAAAAATCCCAAATTGGGTTGTCCCCAGAAAAGTAATAGAAGGCAAATCTTCCAATGGAGACACTAGTTATGGTGATCTAGGGGTCCACAAGGAGTTGCCCTAAATTGCAAGGATTTCCTCTCACTTCCTGTTTGGCTAGGGGACATGAAGTAAAGGGAAATCTCTGCAATAGGACACAGATTGTGAAAATAAATCTGATAGGGGTTATAATCTCCTCTTGCGCTATCCAAAATGAAAAAACTTAAAAAAAAAAAAAAAAAAAAAACAACTTTAACCATCTCCTTGTTTTATTACCATGTCATGCTTGACTGAAGTTCATTAAATTCATTGGTGCCATATTATGTTATCTTGCTTCAAAAAATGCCAAGGTGTCAGAATTACTGCACTGTGATACATTTTATGAAATAAAAAAATGCCTTGGTTTAACAATATGTAATATGAATTGCACAACATGCAAATATTTGTATTGTTATTTACAGTCTCAAAACCCAACCCGCCATGTTTCATCCATTCCACTCTTTCACAACTGAATTAGATATTCTAAACACTAAGGCTGCATTGACACCTGAGCGTTTCAAAATCACACGTTTTTACTGCGATTTTGCAGAGCTTTTAGCGCGTTTTACCAGGATTTTGTTCAGGTCGGTGTGAAAGGCAAGAAAACGCCTGTAATCTGCTGCAAAGAAGCTCATGTTCTTTTTTGAGCTTAGGGTGTTTTTTAGGCATTTGGCTTCAGGTGACAAAACGCTCAGATGTGAACAGGTGCCATTGAAATTAATGGGCTTTTGCTTGTTCGGCGTTTTATGAGCTGAAAACGCTTAGGTGTGAATGCAGCCTAAAATGTATTTGTGTGGTGCTTAATTACAGGTCTGTGAAAGATCATAGACCTGTGAGTAGCAAAGGCAATAAAAACTACGCTATTTGTGCTACAAGCTCAATACCACGTAGGAAAAATGTAAACAAGGGAGGGACATCTCTTTTCATTATAGCAGGAGAACCTGCTCATTGGATAATAATATGCAGTACAGCAGTGTTGCCAACCGTCAGTATTTTTTACTGACAGCCAGTAAAAAAAAAAGGCAATTTTCTCCTGCCAGTAAAAGTAAAAGTTTGCCAGTAAAAGATATGGCTGTGACACTTGGCTCGGAACTGTGAATGCGAAGCTTGGGTTGTGAGCCGGCCGAGACCATCCAAGTGCCTACTACAGTGTGTTTGGGTGGTACTGGCGAGGGATGGGTTTGGCAGAGGCGTGTCATGGTGCAAAGGAGCCGAGCGGAGTGGCCAGAGCCTCGTGTGCAGGTCTGTAAGACGGAGCAAGGCAAGCTGGGAGTGGGATTGTCAGTGCTGTTTGGACTGGAGGGGACTCAAGGAACCACCTGGCATGGAGAGAGACTGTCACTGTGACTCAGGAGGAGACGTGCCAGTGATCTGTGCTGCTGTAAACTGCTGTCAGTGTGTCATCATGAGAGTCAATTAAGGCTGCATTCACACCTAGGCGACAAGTAACGCCGCGTACGCGGCTTACTTTCCTGCCCTCCTGAGTCCTGTCCCTAAGCCACTTGCTATATTGAAAAATAGATAATAAATATGATTTTTGCCTTAATATCTACCTTAAATGACATTGCTAGTTGCAAATTGTTTTTGTTTGAAGCCCAAATACTAAAATTTGCACTTAAAACTGTAATTTTGTAACTTTTGGAAATTCAAGTAAAAACTTGTATGTGCCAGTACATTTTTGGTGCCATGTCAGTAAATTTCAATCTGGTATGTGGGCAACACTACAGTACAGTATATTGTCAGAAGACCCATTTATTTAGGCTGTCCAATTCAATATATGGGGCTTCAACAAAACCTACCTGAATATTCTGTTTTAATGTTTGTCAGGTCGGCTGGACAGGAGTTGCTAACAGTGATACCGGGAGCGGACATTCCTGGAGTGCAGAACATATCAAGGAGATTTCCTGATCCTGGAAGCTGGAAAGACATTAAGTTCATTAGAGCAATACCCTATAAAAAAATGTTTTACTTATTCAAAGAAGATTGCCTTATTCAGTAACGGTAAAAGGTTTAAAGTGCACCTGCGCCAAGACTATGGACATTCACTTATTCACATATATTTTTAAGCCTTAAAATAGCTTTTAAACCAGACATCCTCGACCTCTCTAGTTACAGGTAATGTGAAATAATTTGTTCTCAAAATCTTTGAAGATCACAACAAAAAGACTCAGTCAGGTTTTGGTTGTTTTTTAGGCTAATGCACACTGACCATTAGGGCACTGCCCAGATTAGTGTATTTCTGTGGAGAGGAAGCCGTACAAATCAATGACAGGCTGGAACTATCCATAAAACGGTCTGCAGCGGCTCACATGTAAATCACACACTGAGCGATCACCTGCAGTTAGAGACGAATGGGTGTGAACTCTCTGGGGTTGATTTACTAAAAGCACAAAAAGCTGTGCATTTTGCAAGTGCAGCTGCTCCAGAGCTTAGTAAATGAGCAGAAGCTCTGCTGACTTCCATCATCCAATCATGTGCAAGCAAAAATGCTTTTTTTTTTTTTTCTTGCACGTGATTGGGTGAAGCTTTACCTCATTTACTAAGCTCTGGAGCAACTGCACTTGCAGCGTGCAATTTCACTTTGAAAAGTGCAGTCTATTTGTCTTCAGTAAATCAACCCCTCTGTGTCCAGGGCGCACATCTGTCCCTAACGGCAACTAATCACTTAGTCCCCTTTCAGAAATGGCTTCTGGGCCCGAAGCACCGGAGACGTTAGCCACCACACCAGGGAGGACTTGACCAGTCGACTCACCTGAATCTGGTAATCCAGAGACGAAGGGAGCTTGTCCCAACGTGACAGAATCTCCTTCTGTAACACACGGGTGTGGAATTGGGCATATGGGACTGCCTCGAAAGAGGCCACCATTAGACCCAGAACCCTCATGCAGAATCGAAGCGATGACCACTTCTGGGTCGTCAACTGCTGCACTGCAGACTGTAGTGTCTGAAGTTTTTCCGGTGGGAGGAAAACTCTCACCTCTGAGGAATCTAGGACTAACCCCAAGTATTCCAGTCGCTGAGACGGTACCAACACTGACTTCTGGACATTTAGAAGCCAGCCGAATTCTCGGAGGATCTGGCAGGTGATGGACACATCCTCTTCTAACTCTGAGCTTGAGGAAGCTCTCAGAAGAAGGTCATCCAGGTATCCTACGATAGCGATCCCGCGCTGCCTCAGCAGGGCTAGAATCGGGGCGAGCACCTTGGTGAAGACCCTTGGGAGGGCCACAATATTAAAGTGGTCCTCTCTGATCGCAAAGCGCAGAAATCTCTGGTGCTTTGTGCATATGGGAACATGCAGGTATGAGTCCATGATGTCCAAGGACGCCATAAAGTCCCCCTGATGGAGCACTGCCACTACTGAGCGAATTGACTCCATCCGGAATCCTTGCACTTTGATGAAACAATTGAGGGCCTTGAGGTCCAGTATTGGACGGACCCCTTCCTTCTTGGGGACTACAAACAGATTAGAGTAAAACCCTGAAACCGCTCCATCGAGGGAACCGGCACAATCACTCGCCTGGCCAGTAGATCCTGGACAGCCCCTGACAGATCCTTCTGGCGAACCAGAGGAAGTTAGAAGGAAAAAATCTGTTTGGGGGACAAGAGAGAAACCATCTTGTACTCCGAGGAAACTACCTCGCAAATCCAACGGTCAGAAAGAAGAGACCTCCACCGAGACGTGAATTCCCGAAGCTGGCCCCCCACCCGAGACACGGGTGGGGGCCGACCTTAATGCGGAAGCAGGTTTGTCCGCAGGCTTGGCTCGGAACTGTGAATGCGAAGCTTGGGTTGTGAGCCGGCCGAGACCATCCAAGTGCCTACTACCGTGTGTTCGGGTGGTACTGGCGAGGGATGGGTTTGGCAGAGGCGTGTCATGGTGCAAAGGAGCCGAGCGGAGTGGCCAGAGCCTCGTGTGCGGGTCTGTAGGACGGAGCACCACACAGCAGCACAGCCCCTGTAGTGACATAGCCCCAGGCAGACCCCTCCCCCTTACAGCCGCCACCCAGCATGGGGAAGGAGGGAGAGGAAGGGAGAGAGGAAAGCAGGGCGGACCCTCATTCGACCTCCCCAGGAAAGCACCAGCCATACCACCTTGCCAGGGCAAGGGGCCACTACTTACCCATCCTGCGACCACCGGCTGGAGGCATTCCGGACAAAACCAACGTCGGCTAAACGGCATGGCTGTCAGCCAGACACACTGTGACAAAGCCATAGAGACCAATCATATGTGTGCCCTGGAACATGTATTTCCCCGGCCACCCCTGGAGCAACGGGGCATGTCATGGCAGACCCAGAGCTGAGCTGAGGGCCGGCACACGCTCGATGGCCGAGCATGGGGGGACTCAAGATCCAGCCTGTCACCCAGTCGGCAATTGATAGTAGATCTTTGGATCAACAAATGCAGGAACAAAACAAAATAAAAGCAAAAAAAAAAATGCAGAGTACATGGACTCCAGCAAGGCCATGTCTACTCCTGACGCTAGGCAGAAAAAAAAAACTGGTGCTACTGAGGCAGAGTGAGGGATATACCTGGGGGCGCTGCCCCCTGGGAGGAGCTATACTGAGAAGTGTTTTTAACACTTGCAGCGCTTTTTTTCTGCCTCGTCTCTTCTGGAAGGAAGGATATAATACCCTAATGTCAATTGCTGCTGTGTCCGTCCATGAACGGAAGAGAAATTTTATTTGGTACCCCCCCCCCCCCCCCCAAGATATCTATATCAGACCCTGATCCGAGCACGCAGCCGGCAGGTCAGGAAAGGGGGGGGGGCGAGTTTGCAAAGTGCACAGTCTATTTGCCTTTAGTAAATCAACCCCTAGGTGTCACAAGACCAGCTTGTGACATCCACTACATGTGACACCAAGATAGCAAACCTAAACTTCTCTCTAGTGGAACTGAAAGACATAACCAAAAACCACAAAAGACAGCCAGAAGTAAACACAGTGTAATTATGAAAAAGTTGCAAGAGACTGTAAAATCTAGTAGTTTGTAAAGATAAAATAATGTAATGTAAAAGTTACGTGTTAAAGTGTACAAGAGTCACTTACTGTGCTAGGTAAGTTTGCACTGTCCACATATCCCATCATTTCATCATTGTAGCTGGATTCCAAACTTATAATCTCATCGATGACATCACTAATCTAAAAGGATGAATAAAAACTGTCTAAGGAGAAAAATATAGGTTCGCTTAATGGACCAATACATTTCAAACTGTAAAGTTACCGTATGTGAAACAGCTACAAATAACATTCAAAATGGTAGTGAGGGAACAGTTAGTACTTCTTGTTCCCTACATAGCGGCAGGTTCTCCATATTGGAGCCCACTGTGGTACAGGGCCTGCCTAGAGACTGAGCCTGGGGTTGTGGCCAGAGGTGTATTTAGGTTTTGTGCTGCCCTAGGCCTGACTAAACTCATGCACCCCCTAATTTAAATATGACCCACCCCTTCCTGTCATGGCCACACCATGTGTTGTTTAAGACCCGCCCTGAAACTTTCGAGTGAGGACACTAGTTCTGAGGGCCTGGGGGGGGGGGGGGGGGGGGGGGGGGCAATGGATTCCCTTAATTTACTTAGATTTCCTCCTTACTTTCTGGTTGGCCATAGAGCAGGAAGTGAAGGGAAATCTTTGCAATGGAACAGGGATGGTAAAAAATAAACTGACAGGGGCTATAACCCTCTTTTACTCTACTCAAAATAAAAAATAAAAAAAATAAAGTGTTGCCTATAGTTCTACTTTAAGTAGATGGTGCAGAAGAAACATAGCACAGTGAGGAAGGTTTGTGGTCCAGGATAATAAAACAGTCCAAATTGGAAGCGTCCCCCACAGTTGCGGAATGCCGGCCGCCCCCATACCAGAGGCAGCGCAGCCGCTTTATGGGGGCGCTAGACTAATTTTTCCTAACAGTGTAGCGCAAGCCGGCAGGGACTCTTTTCGTGCTGCCCCCCTGCAAAGTGCTGCCCTAGGCCTGGGCCTTGTTGGCCTAGGCCAGGATACAGCTCTGGTTGTGGCATGCAAGGCCTTGCCGAGTGAAGTACACTGGCTTCCCTGTGTGCCTAAGGGCCAAAATATGCTCAAAGAAGATGTGAGACAAGCTGGTGGCGTTAAGTACATATTAAATAATACTTCCTCAAAATGATATGGCGTTGTGTGTTGGGATGGGTAGGAGGAGACTGTCACTGGTTGAAGAGAGGAGGAGAAGACGCAGTCCTTCTGCAAGGGTGTGATTCTGCAAGTGCATTGGGGTTTCTTGACTGAAAGTGTAAGGTCATCTAAATTAACTGTCAAATGTGAAATAAATTAGATTTACTACTCCCAAGATGCCCCCACGGGGCAAGTTTCTGTGGCCACTTGTTCCCACCCTAACACACTTATAGTGTATACCCAGACAAATTAGTTTTTCTAGTTTTGGGATAGAATAGAGAAGGGTTAGAACCTCACTTCCAGGTCTAGTAAAACTTGTTATCCCTGGGGCAAGAAAGTAGGAGAAAATCTCTCTTGCAGAGCCCTAGATATCATGGGTCCTCATTCTTCCCCACTTAATCCAAAAAATAAAAGTGTGTTTTGGGTTTGTCACACACTTTACAAAAACCTGTCTAGTTGCTCTTTAAGGCCTGCTTCACAATAGTGTGAATTCTGATGCCGCACACAATAGCATGACAATGGAAATGACATTGCCTGTTCAAATCAATGCAGTGCAGATGCGACAGGCCTTTGGGGAAGGGTCCTGTGCTACTTCGGTGCGATGCAGTGCAATTCTGTGCTTCATAGACTTCAATAAAAATGCATCATAAATGCAAATGCATGCTTTTTTGTTGCGATTTTGTTGCACTTTGCCCAAAGTAGTAGTCGTAGTACCAGAAAATGGCATCCAAGCACACGCACCACTAAAAAAGAATTACTATCGCACAGAATTGGCATAGAAAAATGAATAGCACTTGCACTGCATAATCATACCTAAAAAAAATCTGAAAACCGATCACACTAACCAGGCCTAAAATAAAAAAATCACAATGACCTAGCATTGAACATGTATGATTCTCAGGGCATCTTTAACATGTCTGTCTGGAATACTTTCTGAAAATATGCAGCAGTTTCGCCATGAGGCTGTTTAGTTTTGATTTCTTCCTCATTTGTGTACTGAGGCATGTACTGCGTCTATGCTCCAGGATACAACAAGCACAGAAATGAGGAAGGAATCAAAACTAAACAGCCCCATGGCGAAACTGCTGCATATTTTCAGAAAGTATTCCAGGCAGATATGATGCCTATGCCCCGAGAATGCTCTCCGATATGTGTATTTAAACTTTTACATACTTTCAAACGTTAAGCAATAGCAAACCTTAGAGGAAAAGGTGTTATTTAGTGACCCTCCCATGCCATTCTTTTATAGCTCAACTCCAGCCAAAACATTGATTTACATATCGGATAGAGTGGAGAAGGGTTAGAACCTCTGCCTGTTTTTTATCGCTCCCTGCGTCTTCTGGTCCCACTGACAGGTGAGGAAATATCTCCCCAGTAAGGACACAGACAGCAATAAAACATAAAGATGAAGTTTAACCGCTTCAGCTCCGGAAGATTTTTTTCCCCCACAAATAGAGTTTTCTTTTGGTGGTATTTGTTTTTCTGCAGTTTCTATTTTATGCTCTATAAACCAAAAAATACTGTCAATTTA
The DNA here is from genome assembly GCA_029574335.1 of Rana kukunoris. Lineage (NCBI taxonomy): Eukaryota > Metazoa > Chordata > Amphibia > Anura > Ranidae > Rana > Rana kukunoris. Next base: position 146,118,490 of record CM056057.1, on the reverse strand, counting down.
AATATATATATATATATATATATATATATATATATAGTAAAATAAATCAAATTTCTTCATCAGTTTACGCCAATATGTATTCTGCTACATGTTTTTGGTTAAAAAAAATCCCAATAAGACCTCTTTCACACTGGAAGCGTTTTTCAGGAGCCTTAGCGCTAAAAATAGTGCCTGAAAAATGCCTCATCTGCAGTCCCAGGGTGAAAGCCTGAGAACTTTAGGAGCACCCCTGTCCATTGAAATCAATGGGCAGTGCGGCCAAAGCGCCTGCAAAGTGCCGCGGTAGCGTGCTTTTAGTTGACCACTAGCGGCTGAAAAGTGCCTCTAAAACGACGATGAATCACCACTAAGACTAGCGGCACATTACTGGCAACGCAGCTGCGCTGTCAGTGTGAAAGGGCTCCAAGTGTATATTCATTTGTTAGCGCAAAAGTTAAAGCGTCTGCAAACTATGGGATATTTTTATGGAATGTTTATTTTTTTATTGGTAATGGCGGCGATCAGCAACTTATAGTGGGACTGCGACATTGGGGCGGACAAAATCGGACACTAACTGGCACTTTGAAAACTTTTTTGGGGACCAGTGACATAATACAGTGATCAGTGCTAAAAAATATGCACGGTCAATGTACTGATGACGCTGGCAGAAAAGGGGTTAACATTGAGGGCGAAGAAAGGATTAAATGTGTTCCTAGGGAGTGCTTTCTAACTGTGTGGGGGTGGTGCTTTAACTGTGGGAAGACAGAGATCCATGTTCCTGCTTAGCAGAAACACAGGATCTCTGTCTTCCCTACTAACAGAATGGCGATCTGCCTGGTTTCCATAGGCAGACTGCCGTTCTGCCTGTCGGGTCCACCGCGGGAGTGGGTCTTCTGCGGCGTGCGTTCGCACAGAAGACCCAGAAGTGTAAAATCACGTATTTGCATTTTACGCAGTGGTACCACTAAGCAAACTATGCAGCCATCTAGGGCGCATTGCTGCCTAGGGGCACCTGGCCACCGGTGTTCCTACTCTCTTCTCTCTGCAACAAGCAACTAAGTCTCGGTATCAGCAGGCAGCCACCGCTCCGTTAGTATATAGTGTCAGAGGCGCAGTGACGGAGGAGGACTGTGTCTGTGTCCCAACTCCTGAATAAATGGAAGCAAGCAAACATTCATTGATGGGCGGTGGCGAGGCTGCACTGGTGGGCGCTGGTGTGGCTGAACTGGTGGGCGCTGGTGAGGCTGAATTTGATGGACGCTTCATTAAAAAGGTGGGGTATACATGGGCAGGACAGAGGGGGTGGAGTCAGGGGGGCACTGAGATGGCAATGAGGTTTCGCCTAGGGTTTCAAAAATCCTTGCACCAGCCCTGCGCAGAGGAGCCATCACCACCCAGTACATATATGTGGGAGGTCAGCAAGAGGTTAGTCGGTCTATATTTTTTCTTTTACTCTCTTTCTCATTAGCAACTTGCCAAGTGACATTTTTAAACAAAGCCTGTTTTCATCTCTATGCAAAGCAGGCAGATCATGACTGGTGGGAGGAGCAAGTAAGGTGCTGCACCCAGTGAAATCAGAATTCTAGTGGAGGAGAGGAGCCTGCACAACTGTGCAAGACTGAAGTTAATGTTGAAGTTCAGTTTTAACAGAGATTCTGATTGGAGTTTAAAGTATATTCAAAGGCAGGTCCAGGAAGCGGTGTTATTACAGACAGTCTATGTTCCCGCTGGGAAGATTCACTCCTCTCTATTTGTCTTAGTGACTTTTGTTGCCTTGTCACTGGAAGTCCAAAATGCTAACGTTGTCACCAGGACATCAGAAGTGAGAGAAAATATTCCCATGTAGACTCCTGTTTCAGCACCAGTTGTCTAGAAGGGGATTTCTCCACACAAAAATTTCCACTAACTTTCTTGAAGCACTGCTCTGGGCATTAAATAAAACATTTTTTATTTCACCACCACTTACTTACCTGAGCCCGAATCTGCTGTGCACGTCCCCTGGCGTCCTCTTCTCCTTGGAGTCTGTCTGGCGATTGGCTAGATTGATAGCAGCGCAGCTATTGGCTCGTGCTGTCAATCACATACAATGAAGCGGTGCGGGGAGGGGGGGGGGGGCGGACGTGTGATACAGTTGGCGGCTATGGCCGTCGGCTGTATCATGTGAGAGTGCCCGCAAGCTAACCCCCTTGGGAGAGCACTTCCCATGAAGGGGGTTAGCTAATGTGGGGAGGAGTCGAGACAGCTGTCCCTTTAAGCCAATATGTATTCGGCTACGTGTTTTTGGTTAAAAAAAAAAATAATAATTATAGTGTCTACAAACTATGGGATATATTTCTGGAAATTATATTAACTTATTTTTTTATACTGGTAATGGCAGCGATAGACTTATTGTGGCACTGCGATATTGCGGCATACAAATCGGACACCGACAGACACCTTGCGGGAATGAGTGACGCTAATGCAGTGATCATTGCTAAAAACATGCACTGTCACTGTATTTATGACACTGGCTGGGAAGGGGTTAAACATCTTGGGTGATCAAAGGGTTAACTGTGTGCCTAGCCAGTGTTCTTTGTATACACCGTGTGCTGCTTTTTTTTAGGGGACTAGATCGATTCTAGTCTCTGCTTTGTAGAGACACAAGATCCCCCCTTCCCCCTGTCAGAACTGAGATACAGTTAAGTCTTGTTTACCTAGACATATCTGAGTTCTCTGTGTTATACCAACGATCACCACGTACCGGAAAACATCAAGTCCCCAGGACCCACAGATCGACTTCTGCTGTGAATTATCATAACAGAAGCAGCCTGCCGTCAGCACAAGTGTGACCCCTGCAGGCAGAAGTGCAGAATCACGTGTATATTATACAGTACGTGATTCTGCGCACATCTGCCGCCCAGTAGCAGCAAAAGAGCTATAGTGCGGTCAGCAAGTGGTTGTTGAGTATCTTTTCAGTGGTACCCCACAGCAACATAAGTAAACATCGTACATACAGAAAGCAATAAGTAAAAAGTGCAGAGAAAATGAGAAAAATCGCAGCCCCTGCATTGTTTTTAACGCATACCTCCTTCTCCGAGTTGGAGCCAATTTTCAGCTGGGCCAGGGGGCTGTTGGGAGCGCTGCTGGCTGATGGAAGGCGCGCCTGTCCTGTCTGAGGAGAGACCCCGGTCACAGGGGGGGCTGAGGTGGTGGTGCTTGGAGCAGATGCATGTATGGGCATTTTGGTTCCGAGGGTAGTGGAAAGGTACTGCTTGACCTGCTGCCTCTGTGACTCCTGGATATGGTACTTTGTTGGGTTCTCCAGGTGGGTCTGCACCTAAGTGAAGACAACACGTGTGAAGAGAGGCCACACAACCTTTTATACAACATATACTGCCTGTTCACACGTTATACCTTTAGCACCTCCAGCGGCACCTGCGCTGGAGTGGACCGAGTTGGCTGAGTTACACTGATGGCTGGTGTAGCTGGTGGGACATTGCCACGCTCTGACAAAAGCTGTGTGGCCTTCTGTTCCTGTTCTCTCCGTTCCTGCTCCTGGGCCTGAGCGCGCATCAGCTGCTGCCGGAGGAGAACCCGCGAAGACATGACACTGGAGGTCTGTAGCGGAGTCTGAGGAGAGGACACTGGCGTCTGACTGCATGGAAAAAAAAAAAAAAGACCAGTAAAAAACACAATCTGCAAAGTCAACCCAGCAGGTTTTACCTATTTTTTTTTTTACAAATGTTTTATTTAGGAAGGGAAGGCAGTTGCCAAAACGATCAATGTACAGGAATCAAAAAGAAGGAACCATCCATGATACAAGGTACATCTTCCAGTGTTTGACAGGCATAACGTAGATACAATTCATTAGCTTGGAGAAGACAATGAATAGGCAATATACAAAGCAGGCAATCAAATAAATGTGTTGTACCTCACAATACAAGCCCAAGAATGGAAACATTATGAAAAAGGTGGGTCCATGTAGATATACGACTGTGGAGCAGACCACATAAGTTTTACATATAGAGAGAGAGAGAGAGAGAGAGAGAAAAAAAAAAAAAGAATATAAAAAAAAAAGCGGGGGGAGGGGGGGGGGAGATGTACAGTTGTGGTAGGTATAGGAGGAAGAGGGGAGGGAATTAATGTTGGTATGAGCGCTAAGGATGTGGAACTTCCTTCCACAAGTAGTGATGTCAGTAGTGCTTGGACAAGGCCATCTAAAACCCAGGGTAATCAGGCCAAACTGCCAAAATCCCCCCTAATCCCAGTACAAATCTACCTCTGTTGGAATACCTCCTCCCAGCACAAAGATCTCCAATTCAAAGTCGGAGGCATAAAACAACATACTACTCCAAGCACTGTTCTAGACAAAAAAAAAAAACACTAGATGGCACCAAAACATGGGATGCATAGGTTAAAACAAAAGTCTATAAATGGCCAAAAAAAAATGTCCCAATCTCGATATGTAAATCAAAGGTGGTCATGAAAATGGTCCCTGTAAAAAAAAATAAAAAAAAATAAATAAAAAAAATAAAAAAAGCCCATATGTATAAAACAAAAAAAAACACATTTACAATCAAGTACTCTTTACTGCTTGATACCATGTCACCTTTTTATGATGTCGCCTAGTGGTTATTACATACATTACATCACAACTATTGGTTATGTAATGTATGTAATAACGACTAGATGACATCTTAAATAAGTTCCAGACAAAGTCCAGAAATGGCAGCCCCCTGGGTTTCTACAGTCACCAATATTTTAAGTAAAACCTGTCATCACAAATAGGGAAATCATTTTGCAGTACCAACCAGAAGGAGGCGCTCCTGGGTCCTTCTGTATGTTGCAGGATAATGGAAAACATGCAGGACACAATACGGTTACTTTAGAAAAGTAATATGGTATTATGCGCTAAAAGGTACATGATTGTAAATATTTTTTTTTTTGGCTTACTATTGCCCATCATGTGGTGCTGTTCACTATAATTATCTGAGCTGAGCATTGATTCCACATGTGCAGAGCAGACAACGAACCACCATGGATTGCACTATTTACTTTGTCCTGATCTAACCTCTTGGGTAACAGCCAACAAAAAAAAATCTGGATATATTACATATACAAGGACTCTAATTTTTAAAATATAGGATTTGATAAATGCTGCATAAAATGAATGTATAGATTGCAAATGCATACATGTAGGGCAGCTATGTATATTTGCTTGATAACAATGCAACATTCTTATTGCTATTCAAATCTGTGGGTGAAGTCAGAACAGTAATAATTTTTTAAACAGCTTCTGGAAGTGTTTGACGTGGATCACTGCACCTCATAGAGCTCATCTTTTGATGGTTGATACTCTGTCGATACCGGAAGTGTCACTATTTTGTGCGCCACATTATTTTTGTTTATCTGTATTTACACTATATGTCTAGTAGAATGTTGGCAGCTTACTAAATTCATGCATAATTTTTTTTTTTCTACATTTATACCAAGTGACCATTTAGGTCTCATGAACATGGCATTAAAAAAAATGCAGCTTTTACAGGTGTACAGCATATTTTCTTTATGCCTCTAAATGCACTTTTTTAGCCTATGTGGCAATGCATACAAGACGTCTAAATCAATATGTTAAGAGCAGCGTTTAGAGGCATAATCACTTGCCGACCGCAATACGTATATATGAAGCTATCAAACATGCCCCCTGTATTTTTATATTTAGCTGGTGGCTGGCTTTGTCATAAAAGTGGTCTAAGCAGCTTATTAGCCACTGGATCGTTTTCAGAAGAGGCTGGACGGGACTTTCCCCGCCTCTTGCCGCTGTTTCTTGGCCATATTTTTTTTATTAGTGTACCCAAAAAATGATCTGACGATGCAGCTGGATGGTCACAGAGGCGGACAGAGACCAGATCTGGTCCTGGAGGATCAGAGTGAAATCATGATGTCACTTCAGGACTAGGGTGGATTTAAGAAAAAAAAAAAAAAGATAGGAAAAAATCTTCTTGACCCCAGATCTCTTTATAAAGGAGGACCTGTTATCCTTATTTTCATTACAATGGATGTTTACATTCCTTAAAGGGGTTGTAAAGACAAAAATATTTTCCTCTTAAATTCAAGTCTGACAGTAGCTGATAAATTAAAAAGTAATGTTTTGTATTATAACTAGTTTGATACCTGTTGAAATCAAGCTTTTTTATTCACCTCCGTCACTCCTGAATCGTTATTCTCACTGACTTCCTGGTTTGCAGTGTGCATTCATTCTTGCTACATCACGGCCTAATGGGAACTACAGTTCCCATAAGGCTTAGCCTCCATGCCTGTGAGGGTTAAGAGAGCATCTTCACGCAGGGCTGTAGTCATAGGGAGGGGGTGAGCACATTCTGCTTTCCACCATGCCAAACAGCTCAGGTGCTGGGGGAAAGCAAGAAGAGGAGAGACAGGAAATGGCATTTTCAAACCTGGATTACTGTATTTTGGAGGTCAAAAGGAAAAACGAGGTAAGTACTATTTAAATGCTTTAGCTTAAAGCAATCAATTGATCTAATAAAAAAAACGAACCTTTAGTGTTCCTTTAATAGGAATAAAAGTGATAAAAATATTTTTTTATGGGACAGTGTATAAAAAAAAAAAAAAAGGAAAAAGAAAGATAAAAGATAAACAATGAAAGCACCCCATCGCTCCGTGCATGCACGCAGAAGCGAATGCATACGTAAGTCACGCATGCATATGTAAACAGTGTTTGCACCACCCATGTGTAGGGCAAGAGCAATAATTATAGCACTAGACCTCCTCTCTAACTAAACAGGTAACCTATAAAAAGCATTGCCTATGGAGATTTTAAAGTACCACAGTGTGTTTCCATTCCACGAGCGTGCACAATTTTAAAGCGTGACATGTTAGGTACCTATTTACTAGGTGTAACATCATCTTTCATATTTAAAAAAAAAAAAAAAAAAAAAATGGGGTATATGTTGTTTTTTTTTTTTTTTTTTTACTTCATTAAAATAATTTTTGAAAAACCGATGCGCAAATACTGTGTGACATAAAAAAAATTGCAACGATTGCCATTCTATTCCCTAGGATTTCTGCAGAAATATATATATATCCCACTAACTTTCAGAAAGGGCGTTACACTAAAGTTAGTAGGGTGAGAGACTTGCTTGCTCTCACCCAAGTTGATTTGTTCAGGTTCGGCAGCGGTCAGTCCTGAATTGTCCTGTGGGTCATTCTGCGCTCCAGAGATGTGGTCCCATCTCTGGGCGGCAGGTGGCGCCAGAGGGGTTCAGGCAGAGCCACTTTTCCCCAGCAGCCAATTGGAGGAGCGTTTCCCTCGGGGGGCATGCTGGGGGAGGGTACATCTGTGGCAGACGCCATTTTTCAGGGTTCTTCGTGGGTTCCTGGTGCGGCACCCACCTTCAGGGTGTGTGCACATCACGGGCCCCACCACTATGGCCTACCTGGCCGGGGCCCCTGTCACACAGAGTTCCCGACTTTGGGCCCTCATGGCTCAGAGACACTGAAGTGACTGAGGGACCTCAGTAACTTACTGGGGTGCCACATCGGGAGAGAACAGGATTGAGAGGATATGCTCTAGAGCAGTGGTCATCAACCCTGTCCTGCAGGGCCCACTAATGTAATTTTATGTATTACCTTGGGGAGATGCAGACTAGAATACTGCAATCACTGAGCAGCAAATGACATCACCTGTGATGTCTTTCAGTTATCTTGCAAACCTGGCCTGTTAGTGGGCCCTGCAGGACAGGATTGATGACCACTATAAATATGCTCTATGTACCGGACCTGTGGCAGAGGCCTCTACTAATCAACTGGAGCCAAGTCAGTGGCAGCGACTTGTTCCTTCTCTGCTTTCTCAGTGACACTCTGGCTGCCGGGTCTGTGTGAGAGGCCTGTCCAGGTGCACTGCACCCACTCCGGCTGGAGTGGCGACGTGATAGACTTAATTACTGAAAGAAGGACTGCTTTCTTTATACAAGCCTGACTCTGCGAAGTTACTCTACTTTCATTAACCTTTTCCTATCTACCTCGAGTTGAGCAGCTCCTGAATGGGGTAGCGCTACATATATATTATTATTTTTTTTTGGGGGGGGGGGGGGATGTTTAAAAAAATACTGATTAAAATGTGTAAACAAAAAGTACCAGAAAAGGCTTGGTCTTCAAGAGAATAAGTCTACATTCACATGGGCTTAATAAAATGTACTAATTTTATAGGTTTTTTTTTAAGGCATGTTATTTTCTTTAACCACTTCCCTACGGCCGTACGAGTATATACGGCCGCAGGGTGGCTCTAAATCTCCGGGCTGCCGTGTTTTCACCGCAGCCCCTTTCCTCGTTCCCAGCGCGCGCTCCAGAGCGCGCAGCGGGGAACTTGTGTACTGGCCGTGTCCCTTGGACACAGCCAATCACAGATCGCCGCGAACGGCCAATCAGAGTGGCCGTTTGCGATGCGATCTGATGGGCCAATGAGAGATGATCTCATATGTAAACATATGAGATCATACCTCATTGCCGGCTCTCACAATGACAGCGTCCTGTCATAGAGAGAGCATACCGATCTGTGTCCCTAGTACATAGGGACACAGATCGGTCACCCCCCTCCCCCCACAGTTAGAACACAATGCAGGAAACACATTAACTCCTTCCTCACCCCCTAGTGTTAACCCCTTCCCTGCCAGTCACATTTATACAGTAATTAGTGCATATTTATAGCACTGATTGCAGTATAAATGTGAATGGTGCCAAAAATGTGTCAAAAGTGTCCGATGTGTCCGCCATAACGTCGCAGTCGCAATAAAAATCGCAGATCGCCGCCATTACTAGTAAAAAAATAAAAATAATAAAAAATAACAATTCTGTCCCTTATTTTGTAGGCGCTATAACTTTTGCGCAAACCAGTCGCTTATTGCGATTTTTTTTTTTTTTTTTAACCAAAAATATGTAGAAGAATACGTATCGCCCTAAACTGATTTTTTTTTTTAAATTGGGCTATTTTTTATAGCAACAAGTAAATAATATTGTATTTTTTTTCAAAATTGTCGTCCTTTTTTGTTTATAGCGCAAAAAATAAAAAATCGCAGAGGTGACCAAATACCACCAAAAGAAAGCTCTACTTGTGGGGAAAAAAGGACGCCAATTTTGTTTGGGAGCCATATGGCACGACCGCGCAATTGTCAGTTAAAGCGACGCAGTGCCGCAAGCTGAAATTTCACCTGGTCAGGAAGGGGGTTTACATGCCCAGTAAGGAAGTGGTTAAATCACAAAAATTGTCCTGCTTTGTCCCCACCCCCCTCCCCCCCCCCCCATACCTGCATCTGGTATACATGTATACTGATGTCCTCTTACGAAGATTTTTGGAATTTGGTTACGGATCAGAGCGCTGTGCAGGTTTACGTACATGTGTGAATGTCTCTATTGAAAACAATGCAGCTGCGCTCAGATCTGTATATAAAAAAAAAATACTTAAATTTAAAAGGTGTTTTTTTATTTTTTTTTACAGCCGTGTCATTGAGGCCTAAAATACGCTACAAAGCTGTGTTCAGAGAGAAGCATATGATCATAATTTATGCGTTTACATGCGGAAATCCACAAAAACGCATATGCATGAGCGTAACTGTATTCCAATGGCCAGACTGTATTAATATTCTGGTCCTTAAAATGCATTTAAGCTCAGTGCCATACATGCAGAAATGTACACTCTCATGTGACATTAGAAGCATTTTTTCTGCCAAATTCTGGCAAAAAAAAAAATCTAGCCCATTTGCATAATAAATTCATACGCCTGTTTGCATGAGGGCAGAAGGTCAACCTTACCAAAATAAAATAAAAATGTTCACACATTGGAATACACCGCTGTTTCCTGAAATTGAAACTGAATTTGTACAGACAGTACCGTACCGGACGCCTGATTTAGGAAATGGAATTTTCTGAATTGCTGAGTGTGTCCCCCTCTTATCTCGGCATGTCAGGAGTTGTCAGCATTGCTGCTTTTTGTTGTGTTCATCTGAAGTTTATCAGCTCTTCCTGTTGACTATCTCTGCCTGTCTCCTATATTTGTGTCTACACTGCGCATTCTTCCTGCATGGGTGTCACCAGTGTTTGGTCCCAACAAAGCACCAATTATCTCACCTGGCGGGGATTGGCTGGCTCTTCAACTGGTAGAACTGCTCCTTGCTGGGCTCTAGGGCCGTCTCAATGTCGATGTCAGCGACAATGCCAGATTCCGGAAGAATGGGACTCAGGCTGTTAGGGAAATAAAACAAATGGGAGGATTTACAATAAGCAAATGTTGTATTTCCTAAACAATCATACAATGTTATTCTAATACACAGGCATCGGGATACACTGATCTCTCCCCTCCTCCTAATACACAGACATCAGGATACACTGATCTCTCCTCTCCTCCTAATACACAGACATCAGGATACACTGACCTCTCCTCTCCATATACACAGACATCAGGATACACTGATCTCTCCTCTCCTCCTAATACACAGACATCAGGATACACTGACCTCTCCTCTCCTAATACACAGACATCAGGATACACTGATCTCTCCCCTCCTCCTAATACACAGACATCAGGATACACTGATCTCTCCCCTCCTCCTAATACACAGACATCAGGATACACTGACCTCTCCTCTCCTAATACACAGACATCAGGATACACTGATCTCTCCTCTCCATATACACAGACATCAGGATACACTGAACTCTCCTCTCCTAATACACAGACATCAGGATACACTGACCTCTCCTCTCCTAATACACAGACATCAGGATACACTGACCTCTCCTCTCCTAATACACAGGCATCAGGATACACTGATCTCTCCTAATACACAGACATCAGGATACACTGACCTCTCCTCTCCTCTCCATATACACAGACATCAGGATACACCTCTCCTCTCCTCTCCATATACACAGACATCAGGATACACTGACCTCTCCTCTCCATATACACAGACATCAGGATACACTGACCTCTCCTCTCCTAATACACAGACATCAGGATACACTGATCTCTCCTCTCCTAATACACAGACATCAGGATACACTGATCTCTTCTCTCCTAATACACAGACATCAGGATACACTGATCTCTTCTCTCCTAATACACAGACATCAGGATACACTGATCTCTTCTCTCCTAATACACAGACATCAGGATACACTGATCTCTCCTCAAGAAAGAAAAAGTGGCGCCTTTCAAGCATAGCTATGAGTATTTATTAGATAAAACAATGAATTATATAAAAGGCGTACTCACAAACAGAGCATAGATTTGGGCATGTAAACATATAAGTAGTCATCCGCGGGGATCCCGATAGGTGCAGGCATCATCTGTGCAGGAGACGGCTAAATCCTTGCCACAAGCGGCGGCGGTGAATGTAGATCCACACGTCCTCGGAACCCAAGAGGAGGGAGCTGGTTTCCACGGTGTGTTGCGCTGCGTAGAAACCAGCTCCCTTCTCTTGGGTTCCGAGGACGTGTGAATCTACATTCACCGCCGCCGCTTGTGGTAAGGATTTAGCCGTCTCCTGCACGGATGATGCCTGCACCTATCGGGATCCCCGCGGATGACTACTTATATGTTTACATGCCCAAATCTATGCTCTGTTTGTGAGTACGCCTTTTATATAATTCATTGTTTTATCTAATAAATACTCATAGATACGCTTAGAAGGCGCCGCTTTTTCTTTCTTGTGTTGTTTACAGATTGCTTCTTCTGTCAGCTGGCAGCCATTGAGCTAAGCTCTCACTTTTATAGGGTCATGGACTAATGCACACCCATGAACTCCTTTTTTTTCTTTCCTTGTTACTGTGGAATTTTTTCCTCATTTCCCACTCCCTCTTCATTAATAGTATTTATTACATATAGGTACACATTGGGAGTGCGCTCAAGTATTATATTTTTTGTATCACTGATCTCTCCTCTCCTCCTAATACACAGACATCAGGATACACTGACCTCTCCTCTCCTCTCCTAATACACAGACATCAGGATACACTGAGCTCTCCTCTCCTCTCCTCTCCATATACACAGACATCAGGATACACTGAGCTCTCCTCTCCTCTCCATATACACAGGCATCAGGATACACTGATCTCTCCTCTCCTCCTAATACAGACATCAGGATACACTGAGCTCTCCTCTCCTCTCCATATACACAGGCATCAGGATACACTGATCTCTCCTCTCCTAATACACAGACATCAGGATACACTGACCTCTCCTCTCCATATACACAGGCATCAGGATACACTGATCTCTCCTCTCCATATACACAGACATCAGGATACACTGACCTCTCCTCTCCTCTCCATATACACAGACATCAGGATACACTGACCTCTCCTCTCCTCTCCATATACACAGACATCAGGATACACTGACCTCTCCTCTCCTCTCCATATACACAGGCATCAGGATACACTGATCTCTCCTCTCCTAATACACAGACATCAGGATACACTGACCTCTCCTCTCCTCTCCATATACACAGGCATCAGGATACACTGATCTCTCCTCTCCTAATACACAGACATCAGGATACACTGACCTCTCCTCTCCATATACACAGACATCAGGATACACTGACCTCTCCTCTCCTAATACACAGACATCAGGATACACTGACCTCTCCTCCTAATACACAGACATCAGGATACACTGACCTCTCCTCTCCTAATACACAGACATCAGGATACACTGACCTCTCCTCCTAATACACAGATATCATACACGATCTCCTAATACACAGAAAGTTGCTATTTTAATATACAAACATTGGAATCCGTTCAAAGCCTCTTAATTTTTTCTCGTTTATTCAATTTTTAGAAATATAACATCTGTGCTGTACACACTGAATAAAGCATTGCTGCAATCTGATTGGATTGTCAGAGTTACGCAACCCTCACCCATGGTTCAGAATAAAGGGGTCACATTGCACAATTTTTCCTTTTTGAAAGTTGCATTCAGTACACAATCGAGTTTAACATTACGTAACATTAGGACTCATTTCTGCTTCTGACATTTCCACTTTGCAGAAAACCGTCCTGGCATATAGCAGATAGTGATAGGACAGAGGAAGTCCCAGAGAGTCTCCCCTGTGACCCAGGAAGTCCTTGTGACCTGCAGAGAGGATGTGGACCATTCAGGGACCATAACTTGCCTTTAGTTAGGGATGAAGGAAGCCGGGTTATTTATTTTATCATTTGATCAGCGGGAGTAGCAATCCAATTCTACAAGGTTACCACCATGTCTAGAGATATTGAGAGTCTGGTTTAGAGGCACCTAAAGCAAAACACCTTAGACATTTTTTATTAATGTTTTCCATATTTCAAACAAAATAAAAAATAAATTAAAAAAGGGGTCATACACAGCCTTTAAGTTCATTACACAAATGTTACAATCCGATTGTGGGTTCTCCTTTAGATCTACCAACAACAATGTAGTGCAAACACGTTTTTATGTAGTGCAAGGGCCTGCCTGTCTGGATACAAAGTGATTGGATAGATTGGGTAGGTCCCCATATTACACAGTCCTAGTAAATCTAAAGTTGATTGTAGAAAGATTGTATGGTCATGTTGTAACATTTATGGTGACCCTTAAACTACTGTGTACTTGTTCAATAAGGATGACACATAAGACGCACTCGGTTTCCACACTAGAATAATAATGGGTTTGTACCAATACAAACATGGCATTATAAGCCTGGGGTGGGGCTGAGTGTCTCCATAGTGACTTTTTCACTGATTAAAAGTGGTTGCTAAGCCACTCTAACCTGTATACACCATCAGCAGTGCCTTTTATTGTAGTGGAGTGTAGCGCTACCCCCGCAGGAGCCGCTGGTTAGATTTTGGGATCGGCGTGTTACCTTTGTAGCATGTCTAGGGGTATGATGAAAGTAGATGATGTGAGCAATGATAGAATGTTCAAACAGCAAGATGTCGTTTTCTGTGCTTTTATTCTTGTGCCCAACACGGCAACAGGTAACTTCAGGTGAATAGAGGAAGGTGGTGAAAGAAGAAGTTGCAGATTCAGGCCTAAGTTATGCAGAAGCAGTCCTGCTTCAATGACACCCTTTTTATACGTCGCCACTCCAGCCAGAATGGGTGTAGCGTACCCGGACAGTCTCTCTCACAGAACTGGGAGCCGGGGTATCGCTCGGAACTTTGAGAAGGAAGACTAACCTCTGCCACAGGCTTGGCTCAATGGAAATTGGAGTGGTGCCTCTGCCACAGGCCCTTGCTCTGGAATGCGACTCGATGGAGCAATTCCTACTCAGTAAAGCAATTGTCTGAATTGTCTTCAGATAGTTCTTGACTTTTAGGATACCGACTTTTAGGTTGCCATACAAACAAACTCCCAGTGTCCGGTCACCTTGATCCCCGATGGCTTGTCTAGGCCCTATTGGATCGCCTGCCTCCGGGCTCTCCTCAGACTGACTCCCCACCGAACAGCACAACTCGCTTGGGATCTTCTCATAGAGGTTGGGACCCAGTAAGTCACTGGGGCCTCTCTGCAGCTTAGGTTGCTCCGGGCCATAATGGCCCAGAGTTAGGAACTCCGCGTAGCACGTGGGCCCCAGCCTTGTAGGCCATCTCGCTGGGGCCCGTGACGTGCGCACACCCTGAAGGTGGATGCCGCACCCAATCTCGAACTCCCGACGCCAAGATGGCGCCCTCAAGAAGTACCCTCCCCAGCATGCCCTGTGAAGGAAAACCTCCTCTGATTGGCTGCTGGCAAGAAGGCGCTCTCACTGGTCTCCACTGCCGCCACCTGTCGTTCCAAGATGGAAAGGCATCTTTGGAACACAGAATGAAACAACAGCACAGCACAGCACTAACACAAATCGCACAGATGAGAGCTAAGTAAATCTCTCATCCCCCTCTAAGCAGACCAAATATACAGAGAGGGAGAGGTTGTCGTAGTATTTTATTAAGCAGACCAGTAATCAGCTATAACTGGGCAATTCCAAATTAAAGTGTTTGTATAGCCAAAACTCCTTGGGCCCATTTACACCTGCATTGGTCTGTGAAAAAAAAATGAGCTGCAGTGTAGTTGTGCCAGTCAATCAGAAGGCAATACTTCTACCTCCTAAATGCCTGTATTTGTTTTATTTTTCTTCTGCAGTCGTTTTTTCAATGGGAAAACTATGCCACAACAGCAAACTTATTGTTGCTTGCGGTTGAAGCACAGCCCCATGCACTTAATACTGCCTGATAAATGTGACGGGGGTTGGAAGGCCAAAATAATGCAACTCAGCCACCTATTTTTGCTGCAAGTGTAAACATAGACTTTGGATAGAGTAGAAAAGGCTGTCGGTTTAGTTTTTGTTGTCTGTGTACCACACACGGAAATTTTCCTTTACTTTCTATCCCAGGGATAAGAACAGGAAGTTAGAAGAAATCTCCTAAAGTAGGAGGAACCTGGAATGGGTGTGCCCATTGGAAGATTTCCCCTTAACTCTTGTTTAGGAAAGGACTACAATTTTGACTTCCACCGACGATAATGGTCACCAGTACAAATATAGCGGTGAATCTCTCAATTAAGAACTTGACAGAGGGTCTATCCCTTCCCCACTCTATACAAAGTACAATAAAAGTTTTTCTTTAGACCAGTGGTCTTCAAACTGCGACTTGGGGGCTAGCGAAGGTCATTTGCTTGCTTTTAACTAGCCCCTGGAGCCAGTCTCCTCCACTGAGACCAGGGAAGGGGCACAATTCCTCCCATTGACACAATGATGGGGCAAAATTCCTCCCATGGATACCAAAGATGGGGCACAACTCATTTGACACCGACGGGGGGGGGGCGGACACAATTCCTCTCAATGACACCAACACTTGGGAATTGTTTTTACTAACAGACGTTGGGACCTTTTCTTCTCGCAATGGTCACAGTCTGGCCCCAAAAAAATCTAAAGGGCAGTAAACTGGGACCCAATTTAAAAATTTTGAAGACCACTGCTTTAGATATACAATTGAAGTATACTCAGTCTGTTTTTGTTGGGGGCATTTTATACAATCTTAGGAAGATGTTTGGCCCATGGCTACAGCTATTTTTTATTAAAATTGACGCTGGTTCATCCATGTTGTCAAGAGGAAAAAAGGAAGAGGAAGATAACATGCATGTTCATTTGAAGTGGCACCCTTCCCAGACCATTTAACAAGCCAGGCCCTTGCATTACTACGTTCAGGTCTTATCTACGGAATCCACCCAAGATGGCATTCTTCCCTTGAAGAAATCATCAGTATACATTAGGGAACAATATTCATATATTGCTGTTATTATATCTAATCATTACAGTATCAGAACGGCCCCAGGGCGGGAGCGGAGTAGTTGCTGCATTTAGCAATCGGTTGTTGAGACCTAGCTACCGTTTTTCACCGAAAATAAGACGTACTCCGAAAATAAGCCGTAGCGGGATTTCGGCACAAGATCGAAATATAAGACACCCCTCCAAAAATAAGACGTAGCGATGTAGTGTCGAATCTCCGAAAATAAGACGTGGCGAATCTCCGATAATAAGACGTAGTGTCGTATGCGTAACGGCGCGGCGCGGAGCGGGAAACAACACGTGATAGGCGTACAGTACTGTACTGGAACTGAAGTGAGGAGAAGAACGCTGTGTAAAGCTGTAAAGCTTCTCCCAGCACTGACCAGCAAACCCCTCTCTCACCCCACACAAACACCAGGGGATAGGGGGAAAAGCTGCTACTGAGCCCAAAGAGATCACCCCAGCTCCACTTTGCTCCACATCAGCTTTGCTGGCCTATCTTTCTGTACAGCCAGACAAGATGAGTGCAAAGAGAAGAAGTTGGATATCCGAATGGTCCAAAAATGGCGTGCAGAATACGATAATCTCAGTCTACAGGTGGACAGAGGAAATGCTAAGAAGCGCAAGTGTGGTTCAGGTAGGCAAACTTTATTTTCTGTAATAAAAATAAGACACCCCCCGAAAATAAGCCATAGTGTGATTTCTTGAGGAAGAAAAAATTATAAGACGGTGTCTTATTTTCGGGGAAACACGGTAGCTGAGCAAAATGCAGCCATCTCCGCACAAAGGACGATAATTCCGGTGACAGTCTGTTGATTTTGGAGAAGTCTGCTAAACCAGTACCTTTGGTGAGGTCACTTCTTCCTGTCAGACTACATTCTTTAAGCTGCGAACTTTCCATAAAATGTGACCGGAGACTGTGTACACTGTGACGCCACATTCTGAGGTGAGGTGACACCGGTGAGGAGGTTTATTGGTGTAGCTTCTCATAGTCAACATATCAGCACAGACTTTGCCCTTGTACCGGTGTGTACAATAATTGGACTGCATTTTCCTTGTGCAACTTTGAGCCCTTATTCACATTGAATGCGGCTTTAAAATCGTGTGAATTCAATTGCAAAGCTGCCTACCTGTGCAACTTCATGCACATATCTATATGCAAGCAACACCCAAAATCAAAAGTGGTGCAGGAACTACTTTTTCAAATCGATGTGGCACCGTAAAGTCGGAGTTGCACCGATTTGAAATGGCTTTTGCCGACAATAGGGTGCGAGTTGTCATGCGATTTGACAAGTCACAATGTGAACGAGGGCTTAAAACTAATTTTGACAAACGTTTCCGGCTCATGTTTACACGCAAAATGGTTCTTAGTTTTGCAAGTCCATCTAACTGGAAAAATACATCATTACTTTGATGTAGTTCTGGCTGTAGCTAGACAATAATTAGGTATTCATTTTTCCCTCATGCACTGGACTTTCTGCTAAAGGTGGTTCCGAACAGTAGGACTTGCCGCTGGATCGCTTTTTTAAGCGGCGGAAGGGGTCTCCCACCCCTGTCGCTTTCCTGGGATTAACTTGGATGATTAGTAGCTCAGGAACCGATCCAAAACCTAGGTGAACCGGAGCGACATTTTGAGGGTGACCAGAACATTTGTTAGTGTAGGGTGACTAGATATCCTCAGTTTCAGGGGACAGTCCCCTGATTGAGGACACTGTCCCGGACCAAGTTTGTCCCCAGATTGGATTTAATAGGGGGCAGGGGCAATTTCAAAGACAGTCAGTGCAGAATTAAAATATAAAAAATTTAATTACACCCCCGCTCCGCCGTGCCTACTAGCATAGGGGGGGGGGGGTTGTATTTTTCCCATTATCTGTGCCCCTTTCTGATTATCATGTGTTGTTCGGAGCGGAGGGAATATTTCTTCAGCTTCGCTCGCATTTTCTTCTGCCTTGGCTCATATTCTAGCCAGCCACCTGTCTATCTCCTTGCCTTCCCTGGCGGAGTGATCTTCCTCCGCTCCTCACCCAGTAGTAGCCGGGGCCCGAAGAGTTAAGCCTCGTACACACGATCAGTCCATCCAATGAGAACGGTCCGAAGGACCGTTGTCATAGGTTAACCGATGAAGCTGACTGATGGTCTGATATGCCTACACACCATCAGTTAAAAAAAACGATTGTATCAGAACGCGGTGAAGTAAAACACAATGACGTGCATGTGTCGACTTGATTCTGACATGCATGGATTTTTAACTGATGGTCGTGCCTACTAACCATCGGTTTTGACCTAATCGGTTAGCCGTCCATGGGTTAAATTTTAACCACTTGCTTACTGGGCACATATACCCCCTTCCTGCCCAGGCGAAATTTCAGCTTTCAGCACTGCGCCGCTTTAAATTAAAATTGCGCGGTCGTGCAACGTGCCTCACAAACAAAATTGACACACAGAGCTCCACGTCCCTGCTCTAAAACTGCCGATCGGCAGGTACCCGACGGACATCGCGACCGCCAGGCACGCGCGTCAGCATCTCGGGGACCCCTCAGTGGCCGGAGAAGATGATGCCGTCAAATGACGGCGGCTGGGATATTCAGATCCCATTTGTCGCCGTCATTTGACGATACACGGGGATTCAGGTGGTTAAAGCAAGTTTTTTTAACTGAAGGTTAAGCAACCAATGGGGCCTACACACAATCGGTTTTGACCGATGAAAGCGGTACATCAGACCATTGTCCTCTGGTTAACCTATTGTGCGTCCATGGCCTAAGACTTGAGAGGCTGTGAGGTGGGCGGCGACGGGCAGAGAGTCGCTGATTGGCACCATTACTAGTAAAGAAAAAAATATGTCCCCGGATTTCATTTAAAAAATCTGGTCACCTTATGTTAGTGCCAATTCAGCGCTGGAGGCGTCTGGGCACAAAGATGAGCAAAGGAAAGATGGCCTACACTCATATATAGGCCTAGGAGGACTGAATCACAGTTTTGAGGGGAACCAAAACATATGTTAAGTTTTTTTAACGATCTGTGCCCCCGTAAGAGAGATTCATCCTCTTGTCATGTTTATCATTATAAGTGAAGTAAAGGAAAATCCCACATTTTGGGGTGTCCCCAGAACAGCGATAGAGGGGGGAAATTTTCAAGTGGGGTCACTGGTCTGGGATGTCCTCACTTCCTGTTTTGGTCATGGAACAGGAAATGAAGGGAAATCCCACCAACAGGACATAGATAGCAAAGAAAAACCTGACAGTGGTTATAAAACCTTCCCTTACTCTATTCCAAAATTAAAAAAGTTTTGCCTTTATTATTACTTTAAGGTGTTCCTGCACCTGCCAAACTTCCCTGAACTACCGCGTCATTCACATCTGCGTTCATCAGTCAGACCACTGTACCAACATCACTGTTGGATTGGCCTGCAATAAATCATTAATTTTAATGACTATGGTTGTATAGAAGCTAAAAGAGCACAGAGGTCTAGATGCTATTCTGTACCCAATACATGTTTTATCCAGTGCATTTTCCCCTCATAGAATAGGTACAGGTACTCTTACCGCCCCAGACGACATTACACCTCTGCATAGAAGCAGAAGCAGGGTGGAAAAAAGCCATAATAAAGTTATGTACAGCCAAAAAAAAGGGCATACTGCACATGTTGGAAGTATAAAGAATATGATCTTATCATATCCCCAAAGGATAGAGCACTCCTGTTTAGGCGACACACTGGCCAGGGAACACTGCAAAGAAGTCAGATTGTGCATTCACATAGAATTGTTCTCCAATATCTACATCTATAGCTTTAACTCCACCATTCCGCTTTATTCTTCCCCTTCCTCCTCAAGCATAATACCGCTCCATCACACATGTGAGGGAAGTTTGTGAATTGTTGCTGAAGATCAAACAAGGGAGGAAAGTTCATACATAAGCCGGTTGGTTAGTAAGGTGATGCAATGTTCTGCAGAAACAAGTTACATCACTTGCCTCAATGAGGTCACTTATTCCAGCCAAACTGCATTCTTCTCAGCACCGATTGTTATGGCTGCCCTCTAACTACAGTTTATGACTTTTATTTCAGTCAAAGGGAATATGTAATATAACTATGTTTAGATTGACTGTACAGAAAAACCTGTCTGCATTGCCCATGAAAACCAAATCACCTTTTCCATTTCCTGTTTTTAGAGCAAGCTAGAAAAAGTAAGGTAGCGTGTGACTGGTGCCAGGGAGAAACATAGATAGGCCTTTGCCACACAGACGTCCTCCAGCAGGGGATCCTCAGGTGATCCCCCAAGTCAGATTAGAATGAACACAGATGTTACAGATGTTAACATTTTCCCAATTTTTGGTTCTATCTTGTAATGGAGGAAAAATGGACCCATGCAATCCCTTTGGTTGGCTGGATAAAAAAATGGAAGTGAACCCGCCTTATATCCATCTATAAAAGGCGTTTTTGTCCCGCTGTTTTTATCTGTTTGAAGCCAAACTCCAGCTTACACTTTATAATCAGTTATAGCAATTATTTTTTTTGTCCATTTTGAGATAAAGTTTTTACATGAATAAAAGCTGATCATTTTAATAACCTCTGCCTGAAACTGGGTATACACAGTCCGAAAACGTCTGAAGTTTCGACAAGGTGTACAGCTGTCCTTCCGATAGAAGCTGGTCTCGGCTTTTGTCGAAGGGACATACTGGAAAACCAGCATTTAAATCACTGCGCTCAGCAATTGTCTTTGAAACCCATTGTTCTGATGGGGGGGGGGGGGGGGTCACAGCGGGAGAGATCGCTGCACTATAAACACTGTTAGTAAAGCGATCTCTCATCTTTTTTTTTTTTTCCATTCGGACCGCTGGGTTGAATGGAAAAAAAAAACAAAAAAACTGGATGTATGTACCAGGCAGTAAATGGTTTCTCTCATCCAAGTAAACTGATACATTCAGCTGGAGAGCTTGTGCTTCTGAAAAACACCAGATGAAAAAAGATGAAAGAAAGCCTAAAAAATTGACTAATACACCCATCACATTTAAGAATTGGCAAGCTGCAATATAATAAATGTTTTCTTCTATTATTCATTGAAGAAAGATTCCTGGAGGATGAAACTGCATTAAGTGCAATGACTAGATGTCATGGATAAACTCAAAATTAAAATATTCCCCTTCAAATAATCCCACAACATTGGTGATCAGTAGCACAGTACCCCCACCACATTGAATTGCAAATTTTACCTCTTGCTTATATCTCGGTGTTAGGTACTGTCCACACCGGCATTAGAAACACAGGTTTGTGCACCATGTTTTTGCCGCTACCCAAACGCCTAGCAAAGCAGCCTACAATGGATAACATGGACAGTGGACA
The DNA here is from genome assembly GCA_029574335.1 of Rana kukunoris. Lineage (NCBI taxonomy): Eukaryota > Metazoa > Chordata > Amphibia > Anura > Ranidae > Rana > Rana kukunoris. The sequence goes on along the minus strand of CM056057.1, from coordinate 146,096,893 downwards.
GAGCTGTTCATTTTTGCTGCACAGCAATGCGGAGAAATGCAAAGCTACTTGTTTTTCAAATGTGAATCTACAAATCAAGTCTGGGAGGAATTGAAGCTTTTCACACCCTCTATTCACATCTATGGTAACACGCTGTAAGCACGCCTGTAGCGTTTACGGTGCAATTACCATGTGTTTATCAAAAATCAGTGAGTTGAAAAAAAAATAAAAAATAAAAATAAATTTACTTGGTGGGCGTCTGGGGTGCATTTTTAAACACACCTTAAAGTGGAGGCTCACCCAAATAACATGTATATAAGATCATTTTCTTTATACTTCCAACATGTACAGTGGGCCCTTTTTTTTTTGGCTGTACATACCTTATTATGGCTTTTTCTACCCGGCTTCCGTTTCTATGCAGAGGCGCAATGTCATCTGGGACTTCGCCCAGATGATTGACGTCATTGACTTGAGAAAAAGTTCCCCCACGGCAGATAAGGCCCCGCATATTGCGTAGGCGCGTCACGAGAGTCACAGAGTTTCCGAAAGTAGCCGAACTGCGAGTCAGCTCTACACGTCGCCTGCGCACCGACTAGGAGCAGTGTAGAGCTGACTCGCAGTTCGGCTACTTTCGGAAACTCTGTGACTCTCGGGGCGCGCCTACGCAACGGGGGGCCTTATCCGCGGGGGGGGGGGGGGGGGCCTTTTTCTCAAGGTGAAGTCCCAGATGACATTGCGCCTCTGCATAGAAACGCCTACTCCCGCGGGAGTGAGTACCCGGAAGCCGGGTGGAAAATAGCCATAATAAGGTATGTACAACCCAAAAAAAAAAAGGGCCCACTGTACATGTTGGAAGTATAAACAATATGATCTTACACATGTAATTTGGGTGAAACTCCGCTTTAAATGCATGTTAAACACGTGTTACCGATATAGGCATGTTAGTTAGCATGAGCATCAGCGTTAATACTTTTAGCAAGTCTTAAACTTTGTAGGCTGCAATCGTCATTCTTCCTGTCCTACCTTGGAGAGAGGAAGTGGCAGGCTCTCAAATGTAAACATTAGTCCCGTTTAGATTTGTGATTGCTCCGATTGGCTTTCACGGCAATCACAAAGCACAGAACTACTCTGATAGGCAAAAGGCACAGAGCCAATGATCTCCGCTGTCTAATGACACTCGGTTCCTGCACACATTCTAAGACAATAAAGTTTATCCACTTCCATACCAGGCACTTACGCACCTTCCCGCCCAAGCCAATTTTCAGCTTTCAGCACTGTCGCACTGTGAATGACAATTGTGCGGTCATGCTGCACTGTACCCAAACAAAATTGGCGTCCTTTTTTTCCCCCCTTTCTTTTGGTGGTATTTGATCACCTCTGAGGTTTTTATTTTTTGCACAACAACTAATAAAAGACAAAAAAAAATTGAAAACAAAAAATAATAATTTTTTTTTTCTGTTAACTTTTTGTAAATAAGTACGTTTTCTCTTTCAATTGCGGGCACTGATATGGCGGCACTGATGGGCAATGATAGGCGGCGCTGATGGGCACTCATGGGCGGCACAGATGGGCACTCATGGGCGGCACAGATGGGTGGCACTGATGGGTACTTATGGGTAGCACAGATGGGCACTGATAGGTGGGCACTGGGCATGGATTGGCACTGATGGACACTGAGGGTTGGCACTGATGAATCTATGTTTCCAGTCAATGCCCATGTGTGGGCACTAACTGGCACCCTTTTTTTTTTACTGCCATGTTTTAGCCCTTTAGCCCTTCCAGTGTGGGCACTCCCTGGTGTTCTAGTGTGGGCATCCGAGGGGGGGGCTGTGCTGATAAACAATCAATGCGAACCCCCCCCTGTCAGGAGAGCCGCCGATCGACTCTCCTGTACTCGCGTCTGTCAGACACGAGTGAGGAAGTGCTGTCGACGGCTCTTCCTGTTTACATCGTGATCAGCCGTGATTGGACACGGCTGATCACGTGGTAGCGAGCCTCCGCCGGAGACTCGTTACCGAGATCGGAGGTGCAGGGTGTCAGACTGACACCCCGCATCACCGATCGCCGCGCTGCACGCCCCCTGGAGCGCGCGAGGCATGGAATCGTGTAGGACGTTGGACAACGTCCAGTCACGATTTCATAACCACTTCCCAGCCGTCAATCTCCTATTGACCGGGCGGGAAGTGGTTAAAAACGGCCACTCAGAGCTGCAGCTCTCTTGACCAGTTTTTTTTAACTGCAATGGCTGGTCAGGAAATGGCTAATGCAATGGGGTAATTCTTTTTTCCATTAATCACTTAAGCTGGTCATAGATGGATGAAAATTCTGCCGGTCCAGCAGGGACTGGCTGAATTTCGATCCATGTATGACCATTCGCGCTCTAACAGAAGTCGATCTAATGATTGACTTCTAAAAAGGAATTTTGGAAAACCAAGTGGCCTCAATCAGTGGCTTAAGCCTAGTACACAATAGTAGTTTCATTTTTCATTCAAAACTGACAGCTCAGGAGTCGCCGCTGTCCTAACTATCCAACGTTAGTACAGCAACATCCCTTGCTTTTCTATCTGACAGGGGGCGGCCCTGTGCCAGAACACTCCAGCCATTGGCTGAGAGCGGTGTCAGGGAGCCAGTTGGCAGACCTTTTTTGGCCATGCCCTGACTGCAATAAACACCAGCCAAATGTCAGCCATTTTCTCCTGAATCGGTCACTGTCGTCCAACATTCGGGACGTGTTTGCTAGGCTTGAGGCAATGTGTTGCAGCCACTGATCAGTGTAACCTGACAGAAGCACAACTTTTATAATACAATGGCACAGTGGGGAGGATTGCTCCATCTACCTCCCCTGGGTGGATGGGTGAATCCAATATTTTCTTTTCAATCAGCCTGCTGGCTAAATGAAGAAAAAAAAAAAAGTTCATCTATGGCCAGGCTTAAGCTATGCTAAAGGCAATAATGATATGCAAAGTGCTGTCACCCATAGCAACTAGCGTTAAAGGAACCGACAGAAGCTGAATTATGACCGGTTAGTTGGGGACTACTGTAATCTGTGCAATGTTGCTTGGTCCAATAAATAAGTCTTATTTACTTAGGCAGGAAGGCTGTGGTATGGGCTGACTTCATCAAAACAACTACATAGACTTCACCTTTGCACAGTCTGGGACTGAACGAATCCATATCATCCTAAGCTTCTTTAAATAAATAAGTGGCACTTTGTTGTCTTCTTTGTAGCTATGGACTTTCCATGATGCAATACAGATTAAGGGGGCCTACCAAGGAGGGGCCCCTCTGAGTGAGCCTTGATTGTGTATGAGCAGACTACAAGAGTCCAAGGATTGCATAATTTCAAGAGTAGAGTCTCTAAGAGGGGGGGGGGGGGTGCTGAAGTCAGCTATTCTCACTTGTTGTGGACAAAGACAAGCCTATACATTAACTCTAGTCTGATAATAAGAGCCAGCGGTTCAGTACGACTTAACCCATCACCTGCTGCTCTGTTATCAAGGCAGTATCTGTATAAACCACCCTTGTAGTTGCCAGCTAGTCCTGGCTTGTTGCAGTTTTATAGTTCTGACCTCAGACTTCCCCTTTATTTCATGTTCCATTAAGATCTTATCATTGTTTGCGTTTTATAAGTGGCTCTTGGACTCAGCACAGTATTAAGAATGCAAAAGATGGTCTGGGGTTCACTGGGACAGTCATTTCTCCCTTAAGCGGTTTTAAAATGTCACCCTCTTTTATTCCCCTTCCCAAGAACGCTGCTCTGCCTTCTGGAGCAATGTGTCACAGTCAATAGCATACAATCAGAGTTCAGCTTTCACAGATCGGACAACAGTAAACTGAGCTGTGATTGGCTGCTATGCGTTCGTGCACTTTGCACAACCTCGCTGATGTTTGCCCTCCTTTATTTATTAGGCCGGTGTTGACCGATTAACTCTCTCCAGGCCAGGGTGTAATTTGAGGCTGCCATGTTGAACCTGCTGGGTGTGTGTATTAATAGATACAAACAGACTAGTGCCCTTGTTTTCCTTTGACTGTGTTGAGCTGAATGACTAAGCAAAAGCTGAGTATTGCTTCACTGCGTTCCCCCTGCCTGTGGCCTCCCACCCTCTTTTCTAAGCACCCCAAGTCGAGAAGGATGTGCTGTGGGGTTCCCTACCATCCCAGAACCACCTTGATTCGTTTTTTTGTAAACACTCAAGCTTCCTCCCTTTATATGCTTTCAAAGCAGCATAGATAACCATATGTCAAAGATATTTTCCAACATGCTGAGAAATCTATTTTGCAATTACAATAACTTCAGATGGTAGAAGAGATCATTACTTTAACTGATTGTTGCAAATGGTGCTGAAAATGGTGGCATCTCTTGCTTGTTGTACAGCAGGGGTCGTCAACCCCCGGGCCGTGGCCCTCTTCTGCAGGCGGGCCGCGGGTGCAGGCGGCCGTCGAGAGCGCTGGGTGGATGGAAGAAGTGAGCGGGCGGGCAAGCAGAGATATCATCTCTCTCCGCCCCCTGCATCGCCGCTCTTCCACCCTCAAAGCCAGTGCTCTGCCTCAGTGTTGGAGGTTAGGCGGGGAGCAGAGAGATGACATCATCTCACACTGCCTGCCCTGCATTGCCGCTCTCCTGCGGCTCCTCGCTGGGAGAACTTGGATTACATGTTCAGTGGCGCAGATTGCCTCCCCCCCCCCCCCGGACAGCTAAACAGAAATTTGCAGAACGGTGGAGCCAGAGAGTGACAGATGAAGGAGTCCTGGACCCTCCCTCTGCCAGGTGATACCGCTGCAGGATGAGGAGGGAGACACCCTTTTACATCTAGAAGGGCAATCCCACAGAAATGTGACGTTAACAGTGACAGGTGAGCTGTGTGTTGGGAGTACAGGTGATGTGTGCTGGGACTTGTAGTTCGGTCACCACCGCTTACGACCTTCCATCCAACCACGACAAGCTTATCTGACACACTGCAACAATACTGCATACACGATCCATATCCTTTCCCAGAATAAGACGAGACAGAGCTCTGTTCTTGCTTCCAAAGATATGACAATTTATTGGTATTTTCTCAGCTTCTTATACAGTCTCAAGCATAATGCAGTTAGTCACAGGACAATGTAGTCTCCACCCCCCTTCACACCATGGGGGGCTTCAATCACACTCTAAAAGGCATTCAGGTAAGCTAACCATGTAGACTTGTCGGCACCGCATCTTCAATAGTGTTCAATTAACCTTGAATAGTAACACAGACATCTAGTTGAATAAGTTCTCTAGACAGCTTTATCACACAATGGCAGAGTCTTGTGAGAGTGGGTGCAATCAACACCTTCAACGGAATGTCTTTACAGTGAATAGCCAACACCTTAAGATATTTCAATAGCATATTATACAAAGGTATGACTCACTCTGGTCTTGTAGACCTGAATTAACACCTTTCCAAAGCATGTGTGCCCAGATTGAATAGCTAACCGCTTTTGATATTTGAAGACATCCTGCAAACATGAATTATTATTAATGTCCCTTATTAATGTCTTCTGTAATATATGAATTATGATTCTTTGTCACCCTATGGCCCTAGTGGACATAAGGTGACCCTAGACATAGGAATATCTCAGTCTGTCACGGGCCATTCCGTTACAACCCCCTTAGCTGTTTGCATGATATACCACAAGGGGTGCTCCACTCACTCCGCATCTGGCGACAGGCAACGTGGCAGGTGGCAATCCACATCTTGTGGCAGGCAGTGTGACAGGTGATGTGGCAAGTGACATTCCGCATCTGGTGACAGGCAACGTGGCAAGTGACAATCCACATCTTGTGGCAGTAAGCATTGCAGGTGATGTGGAAAGTGACAATCCACATCTTGTGGCAGTTGATGTGGCAAGTGAGATTCCGCATCTGGTGACAGGCAGCGTGGCAAGTGACTATCCACATCTGGTAGCAGGCGACAGTGGCAAGTGACACGCTCAGGGCTTCCACTGATTCTACACTTATTACTACAATGTAATAATAGACATAATGTGCTTCAATCACCCTGACACCATATCAACCATGGCGCCGTGATGATTGAAGCGCCAAAACCAGCCATTGCCCTCAAAAAATGCCCCCCCCCCCCCCCCGGTCCTTGCCATCATTTTCTTTCACACAGCTGGTCCCCGGTGCCAAAAAGGTTGGGGACCACTGTACAGGATGCTTCCCTACAAATGCTGAGGACCTACATGTCTCTGTCCATCTGCGGGATTGGAAATTACTCCAAAGAAGGAGAATAGTTTGGCCAGTCAACATTGGCCATCTACAGAAGTTATGTACCCACCAATATTTTCATGAGACACTTTGCTACTGAGAAAGTACAGTATTTTTTGTGCTGAAAAAGCCCCCCCTCGCCTTCTACTCGAGTCACATTTTTGCGCCTGATCTCCTGGGCTTTGAGACCCGGTTGCCTCTTCCAAACTTGGCACACATGTAGCCCCACTCTTCCTCTACAAGTGTGCAAAGTTTTTTTGTCCAGTGGACCAACGGCCAGGGAGCACCGATTTTTTTAAAGCCGGGAACCCCTTCCATAGACTCCCATGTTAAACGGTCATTTCTCCAGTGACCAGCCGGTCGTAGGTCCCATGGACCCGGAACACATGTAGTCCAATTTCTCCTCTACAAGTGTTCAAAGTTTGTTGTCTGGGGGACCTACGGCTGGGAGCACCGATTTTTCAAACGGTGGGAACCCTTTCCATAGAGTCAATTGTGTTAAACGTCAGTCTAGTCATGGGCACAGTTAGGCATGGGCACAGTGAGGCATGCACATGGGCACAGTGAGGCATGCAGATGGATACTCTAGGCCAGTGATGGCGAACCTTTTTAAGCTTGTGTGCCCAAACCGAGACGCAAAACCAACTTATTTCTTTCAAAGTGCCAACACAGAATTAAACCTACCAGCGGCTCTGTACAGAGGATGGAACTGATCATCCCTCTGAATTAGCCCCAAGGGGCCAAAAATGTACGATTCTGCCAGATTCGCTCAGAATGCAGGGTTCAGAAATGCATTGTGCTCAGAATGCACTGTGCAACATACACTGACCTACCTGACTATTACACTCACCTACCCGAAACATGCACTCACCTACCTGACCATTAAACTCACCTACCTGACACATGCACTCACCTACCTCCTCAATATCCCCGCCGCCGGGAGGTCAGCTACAAGCCCTGCGCTGTTTAAGGGTGGTGTAAAATTCTGCCCACCCTTCTGCCGACGTCACTGCCACCGATGCAAAGAAGGGAGCCGGTGTCCTGTCGAGTCAGTGCAATCGACTGCCTGGCTGGGGGAATCCCCTGGCATGCCCACAGAGAGGGCTTGGAGTGCCAGCTGTGGCCCCCGTGCCATAGGTTCACTATCACTGCTCTAGGCTTATACTCGAGTCAATACGTTTTCCCAGTTTTTTTTGTGGTAAAATTAGGTGCCTTGGCTTATACAGTATATTGGAAATGATTCAAGGTACAGATTAAAAGGCCATTAAAGTTGGCAATACATGCGTCAAATTCCGAAAGGACGTTCCTTTCGAAAATTGGAACTAAAAATTATGGACCATTAGTGGGCCGCAACAATGGCCAATTTTTGTTTGGCCATCGAATTTGAAAGCATTTTAGAAATGTTTTTAACAACTAATTTCCAATCAATGATGAGAGAAATGTGGGAAAAATATAATCGAAAAAGAATGCGCATAAGCTGTGACAAGAAAAGAAAAGAAGATTCCCGGACAAAAAAATAATTTTCTGTGGCAACATGAGGTGAAATAGATGGCTTGGTTGATCGAATTTCAAAAATGTTGGCAAAGGGCACGAGATTTCTGATTTTCGAAAGAAAATTTGTTCGGAATTGGATCCACGTATGGCCTGCATAATAGAGGAGAAGAATTAAACACGTAGAATAGAAGGGAGGATGAGGCAGAATGTCAGAGACACTGCCTAGGACCAAAGTTTCCAAAAGCCAATAGACCCCCAATCATTGTACAACACAGTCTAACCATAATGGTCTCCCGTATTTTTATTACATCCAAGCAGCTTCGGTGTTATCCCCAAAAACACCGCCAAAAGAAAAGTTGGCTTTGGCTGTGAAAATCCTGTTCCGTATGGAGTGATCTTTACATAACCCGATTGTATACAAGCGTCTCCTCAGGGCCAGCCACGCACTCTGCACCAACACGAGCTGCGCTGCTGCGCAGGGCCAGCTGGGAGACGCACAACAACGAGGCGGGAGTGAGCGTTCCAACGCGAGCGCCTTACCTCAGCAGCTGAATGCTGTCTGCGCTGGAGCCCACCAGGACATAGACTGTATGTTGTGAGGGGCTGCGTACTGTGGGGTCCTCACAGCCTATATCATGAGACATCTCTAGGGTGTTGCCGTAAACGGTGGACCCCCGGTACTCCACCACTGTTCGCTCTTCAGCCGTGGTCACCTGTTTTCTGCTCGCCCCTGGCCTCCTCCTCCCCCTGTATGGCCTGTAGACTGGTACTTGTGTCGCTCAGCTCAGTGTCTTCAGCTTAGTTCATACTGTACTTCCCATAACTAGGACAGAGCAAAACAAGATCCCCCCTCCTCTTGTCCTTCCTCTCTGAGTCGGCCTCCCCCTCCCTCACTTTCCTCTCTCCCTCTGCACTTTCACCCTTTCAATACTGGATCAAGACACACTGGCTGCCTCTCCTTCCAGCAGCCTGGCGCGGCGAGAGTTAAGTGATGACTCACAGACAAGGGAAATTCCGCAGCCAGCATGGGCTGACAGAAGGACAATGGTACAGCCAATGAAAGGCCAGCTGAGGTGGAACGTCATCAATTAACCATGTGCTGACCGGCGGTGGGCCATATACAAAGACAGCAGTGTAAACATACACCTACACGCATTGCAATAATAAATCCAGGCCTTTGGCTAATTATAGGGGATACATTGCACATTATTTCAGGATTTTAGATGCCGAGTGACACCAGGCTAGCAAGTTTCTACTATCATTCCATATTGGATTGCCATTTGCTCACTTTACTATACCATACCTCCCAACATTTAAAAATTTCCCTGCAGGACATGAGCAGGGGGGGAAGTTTTTGAGCGGGGGGGGGGTGCCGCTGGTCAGAGTTGTTGAGCGGGGGGACGCAGATCAAAGTTGTTGAGCGGGGGGTTCCGCGGATCTGAGTTGTTGAGCGCGGGGGGGGGGGTTCCACATATCGGAGTTGTTGAGAGGGGGGGTTCCGCGCATCGGAGTTGTTGAAGGGGGAGGTTCCGCGGATCGGAGTTGTTGAGCGGGGGGGAGCAGAATCGCGGGATTCCAGCACCGATTGTGGGACTTACTGCGAATCGCGGGACTCCAGCCCTGAACGCGGGACAGTCCCACGAAATCCGGGACAGTTGGGAGGTAAGCTATACAACTCCTTGAGTGCAACACAGCTGTTTTTCGTTTTTGATTAGTGGGGTCTGTGCAGATTCAAGCAGCCCCATACAGAGAGAACACTAAGATTAATTATTTACCTAGGGGCAAGGTTTAAAATTTACATATAGACCAAACTTATTTTTTAAGAGCAGATCTTCACCCTAAGGGGCATGTTTTTTTTTTTTTTTTAGCTCTATTTGCTCTATTTGTGCTGCAATTCTCACCTAGGCGATAATTTTCCCCTGTGCCTGGCAAAAGAACCATGTGGTACATACTTGCAGGCCAAAGCTGTATTTTGGCCTAGGGCCATGAGTGTTCAACCTGTGGCCCTCCAGCTGTTGTAGAACTACAAGTCCCACCATGCCTCTGCCTTTGGGAGTCATGCCTGTAACCATCAGCCTTGCAATGCCTCATGGGACTCGTAGTTCTGCAATATCTGGAGGGACATAAGTTGAGCACCCATAGCCTAGGTGTCCTGGGAGCATGAATCAGACATACACAAACAGATAAATGAATATGAAGGTTTTATTGAAAACCAAACAGAAAGGTCAAAGTCCAAACTTAAAATCAAAACACCCAGAAGAGTCATCCACCAGTGCCAGGGTCGATAGCCAGGGATGAGAGTCAGCCAAGCCGGAGTCCGTAGCCAGAGAAGCCGTGAAACAAAGCCGAGAATTAGGAGGAACATCCGTAACAGCCGGGTCGGTGACCAAGAACAAGCAGCACGATCACAGAAGGGGTGTCAGACGAAAGGCCCAAGCGAGGAAATGATGCAGCTGCCGTCTATATATATGCTGAGCAGCCAGCTCCTCCCAGTGGGAAGGAGGAGCCGCAGGGTGTGGCAGGTTACAAGAACCCCATGAAGCAAGATGGCTGCTAGCACATGTCAGTAATGAGAAGCCTGTAAAGAGGTAAGACCATGACACTAGGCCAGTGATGGTAAACCTTGGCACCCCAGATGTTTTGGAACTACATTTCCCATGATGCTCAGCTATGCTGCAGAGTGCAAGAGCATCATGGGAAATGTAGTTCCAAAACATCTGGGGTGCCAAGGTTCGCCATCACTGGCCTAGGCCAACAAGGCCTCGGCCTAGGGCAGCACTTTGCAGGGGGGCAGCATGAAAGTGTCCCCGCTGGCTTGCGCTACACTTTTAGTGTAGCGTCAGTCTTATGAGGTGGTCTGGGCTGCAAGACAAATTTTAGCTCCCCATAAAGCAGCCACAGTACTGCCGGTATGATAGGGATGGTGCAGACACAAGGGACACTGACATGGTCACCTAAACCTGGCAGGTAGGTAGTAGGACTCTCCTGAAATCCTTTGCTTGTGTCAGTTGTACACATCAACCTCTTCAGCCCTGGGAGATTTGGCTGCTCAATGACCAGGCCATTTTTTGCGATACCGCACTGCGTCGATTAAACTGACAATTGCACGGTCGTACTACACTGAACCCAAAGAAAATGTATGTCCTTTTTTTCCCACAAATAGAGCTTTCTTGGTGGTATTTGATCACATCTGTAGTTTTTATTTTTTTGTGCTATAAACAAATCAAGAGCGACCGCTGCATGTACATTAACGTTGGCAGAATGGCATGGCTGCGCAAAGGGATGTACCTCTGCTCGGAGAACATGCCCGTGGGTCCCGGGGAGATGTAAACAAGGCATTTCCATGTTCTCCCTGGTGACATGGCAGGGATCTACTGCTCCCTGTGATCGGGAGCAGTAATGGCTGTCATGTCACTGGTTGCCCACCCCAACAGTTAGAATCACTCCCTAGGACACACTTAACCCCTTCATTGCCCCTAGTGGTTAACCCCTTCCCTGCCAGTGTCATTTACACAGTAATCAGTGCATTTTTCTAGCACTGATTGCTGTATAAATGTAACACCACTGGTGAACAGAGTGAACCACAACTGCGGTTAGCAAGGATTTCAATGCGCTTCTTTATGTGACAACTCAGTATTGGGCCCCAGGCGTCACTTCACACAAACATCTCTGTCACATAAAGAAAGACATTGAGCTACTAAGGATGGAAGTATTACATCATGCGACCAGAGCTTAGCGTTTAAAATTATTATGTATACAGATTCCAATACACCTCGATATGCAAGTGATTATCAGTACGGGACCCCAGGCATCACTCCAGACAAACATGAGTTTGGGGGTTCTCTACATCATATCACGTAAACATATAGGGATGTATTGGACCACTAAGTTGGTATGAAATTTCATTAACCCCTAGCATAGAAAAATTAGCGAGAACATGTTCAAGTTAGGACAAGGCCTATAAGCAATTTACTTATGTCAAGCACGTAGTAAACATGAGTAGTAGTAACAACTAATAGTTACGTATGAGAAACAATATAGCTCAGGTACTTTGAGAGTACACATAGTAATACAGGAGTTGTAGTGACAACTAATAGTTACGTATGAGAGGCAATATAGCTCAGGGTATTTGAGTGTAGATGTCCCTTTAAGATATTCCTTAGCAAACAGTCCTTTAGCACAACAGTATATCCTAAGTAAGCTGTTAGAAGGCATGATAAATAATAGCAATTGTATAGATGGAACATAAGTAGCAGATCTAGCTATAGCACTACAAGTGATACAATGGCTACCATGGGCATCTGCTCCATAGGGCAAGGGGGGTCGTTTGCTCCCCCTTGGAATCGCCAAGGAGAGCCAGAAGCAGGGCCGAACTGGCCCTGGGGCCGATTTAAGCTGTGACTGCAGCGCTCCCCTCCCCTCTAGTTGTCTCTTATTTAGAGTGCCTGTCCCTCTTCTGGAATCAAATCCATTTGTCCCTCATTCTAAAAGGTTCCTCTTTTAAACCTGAAATAAATATACTGTCAATATAGTGTAGTGTCAGTCAAGGGAAAGGGGTGCTGTGTAATGTAAATTGGGCCAGTGATGCAGGGGGCTGTGTAATGGAAAAGGGGCCAGTAATGCAGGGTGCTGTGTAATATAAAAGGGGGCCAATAATGCAGGGTGCTGTGTAATCTAAAGAGTGCCAGTAATGCAAGGTGCTGTGTAATGTAAAGGGGGCCAGTGATGCAGGGTGCTGTGTGATGTAAAGGGGGCCAGTGATGCAGGGTGCTGTGTAATGTAAAGGGGGCCAGTGATGCAGGGTGCTGTGTAATGTAAAGGGGGCCAGTAATGCAGGGTGCTGTGTAATGTGAAGGGGTCCAGAGCTGTGAGGTGATGTGTAATGTAAAGGGGTCCAGAGCTGTGAGGTGATGTGTAATGTAAAGGGGTCCAGAGCTGTGAGGTGATGTGTAATGTACAGGGGTCCAGAGCTGTGGGGTGCTGTGTAATGTCAAGAGGTCCAGAGGTGCAGTTGTGGAGAGGGGGTACACAGTAGTGACAAAGAGATATTGAAAGATGCAGGGGCACAGTGGGATGTTTTTACATTTTAACGTGGGGGGGTCGCTTTTAAGCCCCGCTAGCGGTCGAAGAAAGGGTAAAATGTGACTGTGTATCGCCGCTGCCGAAGCGCCCCCCTCTGAAAAAATGTCAGCGGATGCCCATGATGGCTACTTATCTGTTTTGCAGGCTTCAGTATAGGCAATAGGGATTCTGTGGTGAAGGATGTTCAGCAAGGAGGCCTCAAAGGTTGTCCCCAGCAATGGCTCTCAGTTGCAATAGATGAAATAGCACTAAAGGAGTATTTGCGACTGTAGCAGTGTTGCAGCATGGGGAGCGATGGCACCAATCTCTGTAGCGTGGCCAAGCTACAGCTGACAATAATAGAACGGTGTGCAGGAGGCACACCGCTCTGTTTAAAGGTAAGGATCAGGTGCAGTGCATGAGCACTGATTTGAAAAGAAGCGCCGTTTGCTGCGGTGCACTTCCTTGTTCCATGGTGGAACGCAGGCGGTGCCGCGGTCGCCGTAATGTGTTCCAGCGTGGAACGCATTACAACCAGAACTGGGGCGAGGAGCACCCGTTACAATAAATGACAATGGTCCCAAAATAGTGTCCGATGTGTCCACCATAATGTCGCAGTCACAGGAAGCAAGGCCACTGAACCTAGCTTGTGTTCCAGGAGACCGGTGAAGCCAGCCAGCTGACAACTAAAACAGTGGAGGGTCTGATACCGGAGACCTTGTGCTACGGGACAGTGACTGACCAACGCGCTTTGGAGAAGAACTCAGGCAGATCAGCCTGTTCAGGTGAGAGAGCACCTGCTCAACTTTCAGCTCTCCCCTTTTGAAAAAACAATCTAGTGCCACCCCACAAGCCGGAGACACGTGTTGGCCTCTGACTAGGTTTCAAGGCCTTCTAAGTTGGTAGTTGTTACACAGGAGTGACTGACGCTGACGAGCGATCAGTTCACCACCATTGCTATTCATAATACCCTGTTTTTGACTAACTTTATCTCATAGTTTATCCCTTTTGGATTACAAATCTAAAGTGCACCAACGACCGCAACGTGGACTTTGGTCTCGAGACGTTTCTTTAACTGTTCCGCAGAACTGCCTGCTAGGGGGAGCTCGCGAGCATAAACTGCCTATACTAGTTTAACTGAATGGTACCATTCCTTGCCTTAGATCTTTTCTTGTTATCATTTGCTGATTCCTGCAAGGGCCCTTGCGGAGTCATTGTGTGCCATTGTATGATGGTTATTGACTTTCAATTCAAACCCATATTTGCTTTCTACCTAAAGTAAAGTCATTCTTTTTGGTTTGAATATATTAACTGTGGAGTGTATTCTTTTTTTTCGCTTGAGGAACCGCCCACATGAGCAGGTAATATTGTTGTTGCATTGCCATTATATGCTATATATATATATATATATATATATATATATATATATATACCTGTTATTGTGGCCCCAGCCAAGCAGGGGTCACAATACATTTACTAGACATCTGATGTGTCAAGGGAGGGTTCGAGCCAGTTAAATTGGGGTGAGCCAAAAGTAAAGAGTAGTTTTTAAATCTAATCAGTGGCTCCTGAGGGGGTAGTTCTACAGTTCTTTTTTTATTAATTAATAACAAACATCTCTATACTTACCTGCTCTGCGCAACAAAATTGCACAAATCGCTGGTAAACCTTCTCTTTTTGGGTCCCTGTCGGCGCTCCTGACCCCTCCTCTCTGTCCAGTGCCCCCATAGGAAGTCACTTCCCATAGGGGCACTCATGCATGCTCGTACCCAAGCCCTGCGGCTGTGTCCATTAACACAGAAAGCGGGACACGGCCCTGCCCCCTGCCTTCTCGTCACTGGTATGGATTGACAGCACTGGAAGCCAAGGGCACAACAAAGCCAGTGAGACCCGGAATAAAGGGGAGACAAGAGCAGCAGGGATGCACAACGCTGGATCGAATGAGGGCTCAGGTAAGTAGAAAGAGGTGGGGGGTGAGGGGGGATGCTGAAACCTAATTTATTTTTACCTTAATGCAAGGAATGCATTAAGGTAAAAAATGTTTAGGTTTTTCACCTTAATGCATTCTATGCATTAAGGTGAAAAACCTGTGTTGCAGCTCCCCCCCAGATCCCCCCTTTCCTTATCTGAGCCCATCCGATTCAATAATGTGCATGATGAAGTATAGGCATGTTTGTTATTTTATTTTTTTAAACTAAGCTTTATAACTACTTTAAGAGCAGGGTGACTGACAACAAATGTGGGAGATATAGTCGGTAATTGGCAACACACCAAGGGCCAGATTCATGTAGGAGCGCGTATCTTTGTGCGGGCGTAACGTATCCTATTTACGTTACGCCTCCGCAACTTTTACAGGCAAGTGCTGTATTCACAAAGCACTTGCTTCGTAAGTTGCGTCGGCATAGCGTAAATGGGCCGGCGTATCCGCGCGCAATTAAAATTAGCAGGTAGGGGGCGTGTTGTATTGAAATGAACGGTGACCCCACGTAAATGACGTGCCGAACGAACTGCGCATGCCATGGACGTATCCCAGTGTGCATGCTCCAAATCACGTCGCAAATAGTCAATGAAAATTACGTGAACGTAACTTACGCCCAGCCCTATTCTGAATCGGCTTACGCAAACGATGTAAAATTTAAACATTTTGGCGCGGTCCCTACGTCCATACTTAACATTGGCTGCGCCATCTTTTTGTTGGAATAACTTTACGCCTAAAAAAGGCCTTACGTAAACGGCGTATCTTACTGTGACGGCCAGGTGTACCTTCGTGAATCGGCGTATCTAGCTAATTTACATATTTGACTCGTAAATCGACGGAAGCGCCACCTAGCGGCCAGCGTAAATATGCAACTAAGATACGACGGCGTAATACAATTACGTCGCTTGTATCTTAGCTCAATCCCGGCGTATCTTGTTTTCTAAATACAGAAAAAAGATACGCCGGCGCATTTTAGAAGTTACGCGGCGTATCTCAAGATACGCCGGCGTAACTCTTGATGAATCTGGCCCCAAGTTTATAAAGGAATGCATTTGGATTTAAAAGCTTAACAGTTGAGTACTGTCCAACATAATTTGCACTAACAATTATATTTTTAGGACAAGCTTTTGGGAGTCTACCGTTTACTTTTAAGGCAGCTTTTTTTCAGCTAGGGTCAACCCTGGGGTGTCTTCAGGTATGGTAAGGCAAAAGCCTAAATACTGCCTCAAATTTGTATACAATTTGTAACTGCCTTTTAGTTACACAAAGCCACAGGTTTTCATTGTGCACCATTACAACCTTCTAGCCGCCAGAGTCCTAACAACCAATTATGTCATCTGATAAAAAAAAAAGAGGGGCGTTAAAGGGGTTGTAAAGACAAAAATATTTTCCTCTTAAATTAAAGTCTGACAGCTGATAAAGTAAAAAGTAATGTTTTGCATTTTAACTAGTTTGATACCTGTTGAAATCGAGCTGTTTTATTCACCTCCATCACTCCTGAATGGTTATCCTCACTGACTTCCTGGTTTGCAGTTCTCATTCATTCTTGCTACATCACGGCCTAATGGGAACTACAGCTCCCACTAGGCTTAGCCTCCATGCCTGTGAGGGATAAGAAAGCATCTTCACGCAGGGCTATAGTCATAGGGAGGGGGTGAGCACATTCTGCTTTCCACTATGCAAAACGGCTCAGGTGCTGGTGGAAAGCAAGAGGAGAGACAGGAAATTGCATTTTTAAACCTGGATTACTGTATTTTGGAAGTCAAAAGGAAAAACGAGGTAAGTGATATTTAAACGCTCTAAATTATAGCAATCAATTGATCTAATAAAAAACGAACCTTTAGTGTTCCTTTAAATGCCTTCACAGCATTCTTGTTTACCCCTCCCCTGCCCACTTCTGTCAGCACTGGGGTCCTATTAGCTGAGAGATTGAGGAAAACTGAGGGAGAAGAGAAACATCAGAGTACTAGTCAGCACCAATGTGAATTTTGCTGTGTTATATAAAACTATTGACTGTTTTCTAATTTTTAGAATGTGGTGTCCCGAGATTTTTTTTTTTTTTGTTCCAATAGTTTTTATTATTTTTCCAAAACAGCATACAGTACATTATGCTCAAATATTTATCAGAAGATTTTTTAAACAGGGATGCAATATACATCATGTTCCATGGATTTTATCACATACGTAATAACAAAATCTATTAAGAAAGGTTATATTATGGCCAGGGGTCAAGTCCTGGGGAAAAAAGTGTGGGAACTCCCACCCAAGATCCACTCCCCTACCAAAAAAAATAAAAAATGATACGCTCATATGCATAATTACAAAACCGCATGTTTTTTTTTTTCCGATCCAATGTAAAGATACAAGTTCTTTCTAAATCCCGCGATAACTCACGGAAGACCTCCACAATGTCTCCTGGGAACAACGACAAAAGCTCCCAGGAGACATTGCAGCATCGAGGAAGTGACAGAATACCCGCATATTACCCGATGAATCCATATACAGGATGCGGCCAGTAACATAAAGGATTACTAAGGTTCGCCTGCCCCTGACAGTGGGCATCGCCGCTTAGTGAAGGATCGGCTTGGGCGGCTCGGCTGCTCTCGGCTGCTCTAGTCCTGCAAAGGGAACTGAGTTCCTGCTGTGAAAAAAGTGCAGGAACTCCGTTCCCACGCGTTCCCGCAGGACTTGAGCCCCGATTATGGCCATAGAGGCTTCCTTGTCTCCTGGTAGTATCCTTCAAACCAAATAGTCTTCTCTCCCTCCATCGTTATGGTGTAGCCAAACCATCATCGAAAAAAATTATGGAGCGGAGAGACCAAAAACGTAAACATAAACATAGACAATACCAAAATCTAAAATAAAACCAAGAAAAAAAAGGGGAGGGAGAAGAAGTGAGGAATTAAGAGTAGAATAGTGTGTGTAAGGAGGGGGGGGGGGGTTCCCTGGGTCCCTGGGTCCCTGGGTCCCGGACTCTCAGCACAATTAACCCAGCTCTCAGGGAGCTTGGAGATGAGCAATCCATGGTTTCCAGAGGCTCTCAAACCTAGCTTGCCTATCTTGCCTTATACTGGCCAGTTTTTCATTGATCATGATCCAGGACACCTTATGTTTCACCAAGGTAACGTTGATTACAGACGATTTCCATGCACAGGCTATAGTTTTTTTAGCCGCTAGGAGAATAAAAAAATATGAGAGATCGTATATGAGTGGGGATCTCCTCTCATAAGTCCGTAAACAACCCGGTTTTGGCCTGGTGTCTCAAGCTTTTGCATAATTTTAAAGTGTGCAGTGACCGAAAAAAAATTGAGAAACATTGGTCTAAGGTCCAAGCAATATAGACTCATAAGATCTGCAAATGTTGCTTGGAAATCAATGCAAAGTACCCATATAAAATTAAACTTCATAAAGGAGCCATTTGTTGTGTGCATTACAGTGGAACCTTGGATTACAAGCATAATTTGTTCCAGGAGAATGCTTGTAATACAAAGCACTGGCATATCAAAGCTAGTTTCCCCATACAAGTCAATGGAAACAAAGATAATTTTTTCTGCATTGACTTCTTTAGCATGCAATACCGCATGTGGCCAGAGGTGGGGGGGTGCCGGACAGCCTCGCAAATACTCGGGGACAGCTCGACTGAACTCGACTGAACTCGGAAACCACCGGAAAGGCTCAAACACTCGGGTATTTGTGAGAGTTTCCGAACGGCTACGAACCATTCCGAGTGTCATCGGTGCCCCCGCACCTCAGGCCAAATGCGGTACTGCACACCCCATTAGCTTGAACCGCAAACCGAGTCCGAATTAAAAAAAAAAAGTTGCTTGTCTTTCCAAACGCTTGTTAACCGCGTTACTCGTTAACCAAGGTTCCACTAAATTTCCAGGTTTTATTTCTCTCATCTTCCAATATCAAACACTTACATTCTCTTGATGGTGTCGAAACTAATTTTTTGGATTGGGATGCTCATTTTGTAAATTTTTTTATTTATTTTTTCCTTCCACTGACACCAGCGATGGGGCACTATTACGCCCTATGTCACCAATGATGGTGATCTATTCAGCCCACTGACACCAGCAATAGGGTGCTATTCCATCCTCTAATACCAAAGATGCATTGTTTACTCCCACTGATGCCAGGATAATTTTTACTCTGGATGATCGCAGTTTTTTTTTTATTGTCTGTGTCCCAGTGTGGGACAATTCCCCTTGCATCCTGTCCATGTGATGAAATTAGTAATATGTGGCTGGAGTTACTGTTAAAATGTCAGTTGCTGACCCTCCAGCTTTAGTGCTTTCTAAGTCAATGGCACAAAGCGAAGAAAAGATCACAAAAGTCGTTGAAGTCCTAAGTTCCTAATTCCATACTTGTTCTGAGTCAGTGACCAGAGGGTCTGCATGACAGCCAGGACGTTTGCATTTTTTAGAAACAAATCTGTAACAGCTTTCAGGAAGGATCTCCTTTAAATCCTGTGTCATCAGACATTGGATGTTACACCAGGGCTGGTATCTTTCCAGCTCGTTGCCCATAAGCGTTCTTTGTCCACGCTGTTACTTTTCCTGGAACTGTGACAGGGTCATCATCCCCCAGTGTGAAATGCTTATCATGTTCTCCTAATTATGTCTCGTTTCCTATATCAATTAATCAGACTCTCTTTCCATTTTTCCTTTCTCAGTTCTTCTTAATCTAAATGCAGTGACTCATAGCAACCAATCAGAATCCAAAATGTACTTGCCTAACTTTTGCATAGGTTGCTGTGAGTTACTGCATTTAAAATAGTAGTGCTAAATGCCCAGTACCTTGTTCTGCCTCCCCTGTTCCCAAACGCTTATGCCCCGTACACGCGACCAGGTTTTCTGATGGGAAAACTGTGAGGAGAGCTTTTGGCTGGGAATCCCGGCCCTGTGTATGCTCCCTCGCAGTTTTTTCGAAGGGAAAACTGGCAAAACCCGCCGGCAAACAAAAGAGAACAAGCTCTCTTTTTTTTCCTGTCGGGTTTCTCGACTGACTTTTTCCCGTCGGAAATCCCAAGCGAGTGTACGGGGCATTACCTGCAATCCGGCTTCACTGCCCTGAAGTCCTCCAATCTGTGCCAATATCCTGATCTCTGGGTTCTACATGTAGCACCTGTGGACTTTCAGTACAGGTGCTATTCCTAAATTTAAGGGGGATTAGAACGTTTTTTGGCTCTCATCCAGTCAGTGATTTGACCAAAAATGGGTCTCTGTTTCAGCTGGGCTGTGCTGTGGGCTCATTCTGTTGTCCCTGGGGTGTTGTTACACCCCGGGGCGACAGGTGGCAGCAGTGGAGTCTAGGTTGGGGTGTCTCTTGCCATCGGCCAATCAGCAGGGGTTTTCCCTTGTGGGGCATGCTGGGGGAGAGTACTTCTGGAGCAGACGCCATCATGGGCGCTCTTCTGCTTCCTGGTGCGGCACCTTTAGGGTGACCGTACATCACCGCGCCCGAGCATTATGGCCTACCTGGCCGGGTGTGGGTGCTACGCAGAGATACTGGTTCCGGGACCCTGTCAGCCCGGAGCAACTGAAGTTGTGGCGGGGCCCCAGTGATCGACTGGCGTCCCAACTTGAAGATCCCAAGCGAGTTTAGCTGTTCGGTGGGGAATCCAGTTGAGGAGCACCAATGAGAGGCTAGTGATCCAACAGCACTGGAGCGAACCATCGAGGATCGAGGTGACCGGACACTGAGAGGTTGGATGTCAGCAACCTGTCAGTCGGTGACCATCTAAGAACTACCTAAGGTTTGATTCAGGCACTAAATTCTCTAAGGAAGATTTACTTCATGACCTACGTTCTAGGGAAGGGTCTGTGGCAGAGGCCTGTTTCCCACAATGTTCCGAGCGATACCCTGGCTGCCAGGTCGGTGTGAGAGGCCTGTCCAGGTACACTACACCCACTTCGGCTGGAGTGGCGTCGAAAGCAAAGTGTCGTTTGAAGCGGGACTGCTTCTGTTATTTGTAGGCCTGAATCTGCTACTCTTTCCTCATTCATCTCAAGTTTATTGCTTTACTGTGTTGGGTAAAATAAAGCACAAGAAAATACATTTATTGTTTGGACATTTCATCATTACTGCTCTCGTCAACTACCCTAGACATCGAAGCTATAGAGATAACAGGCCGACCCAATCTAATCAGCAGCTCCTTCGGGGGTAGTGCTACATACTGTTATGAGTACTGACAGCAGTAGAGCAATTGGCTCTTGATGCCCTCAATGGGAAGAGGGAGCTGGGGCATGGCTTGTTGGCACAATTTTACACCCGCATATGAGAGAAGGTGCCTGCAACTTGGGGATTAGTCAAAAGGACGCAATAAAAAAAAGGTAAATTTTAGGAAAACAAAATGATTTTAACTGCTTGCCGGCCAGCCGCCGCAGTTTTACGGCAGCAGGTCGGCTCTGCTGGGCGAGAGTACGTAGTATAACGTCACCTCGCCCAGCAGCGCGCCCCCTCGTCCCTGACTCCAGTGCACGTGCCCCCGCGATTGCTCGTTAAAGACCTGGGACCGGGAGCTGTGTGTGTAAATTCCCGGTCCTGTCATGGGAATCTGACAGTAAAATAGCAGCGCTTTACTGCTATTTTACCTCCGACGCTATGAGCGTCGACGGTGTGAAACTTATCTAAACTTATTTAGATTTACTAACAATTATTTAGAAATAGCCCTGTCTCTGCAAAGATTAACACTCACTGAGGGAACACGCAAGAAACAGGATGGCTCTAGCTAGGACTTAAAGTGTTTGTTACCCTAGAAAAAAAAAAAAAGATCCTGTTCCCTTAAAGCATGTTATACAGCTTAGTGCTTGTGCTGTGTAATCTGGCCCCCCGTATCACCTAAAAAAACATTGTTGGTCCTGCCTGGCTATACTCTTCCCCCTGTAAACTAACCATGTTTTATCATGACTGCTGAGTCCTGACATCGTGGTAGGTTTACGTGCCTCCGTCATCCGCAGCCCTGCTCTGTCCTCCTCTCCCCGTCCCCCACTCCCTGCCTGTCTGTTCTGTGTCAGTGCCCGCCCACTCACCTTCTGTTGCTATTATAACTAAAATGAAAACCTCCCATCCCCTCTGCAACATAACGATATGTGTCTCTGTGTCTGGGTTATATAAAAGATATGCCAATTTGTACCTATATCAGAGCGTCTCCCGGCACTCACGTGACTCATCGGCTCTCTCTCCTCTCCTCCCTCTGGTTGACGTCAGCGGCAGTGCTCGGCCATGCCCGCTATAGCTGTCAGCCAGGCAGAGGAGAGAGCCGAGGAGTCATGCGAGTGCCAGGAGATGCTCCGATATTGGTACAAATCAGCATATTGTTTATATAACACAGGGACAGGTCGTTGTGTTAGAGGGGATGGTAGGTTTTTACTATATTGGCTAATCAACACTTTAACTAACTAGCACTAAACAGGAGGGGAGGACAGATGAAGATACCAAATAACATAATCACATGCTATAGTGACCTTAAACCACCTCTACATGTTGGCATACATCACATCAATAATACCCTGAAGAAGTTCAATACGGAAAAATACATATAGGTGGGACAAAAATTTTATTCCACAGACCACATTTCCAGTGTGACTTTAGAGCCCCATTAGCTGAAAAGATCTCCATGTGTGTCCTGTATCTGCACACTGAAGGGTGACAATTACTATTGATACATGGACCGTCACATTTCCATTTTCACACACTTTAATGAGCGTAGCTGTGTCATAGAATGTGATAACAGGTAACAGCCCTTCATCCTGCCGCATATACAAAGTTCAGTGTCATTAGCAGAGGCCAATAATTTCTGATACACATTCATCTGTATCTAGTAACACATTAACAATTCCATTGCAGGAGAGTGTTTCTGTGACAACAAGTACTTCTACATAAAGACTATTGATGAGTATTCTGCAGTTTTTCAGTAGTTGGTATTTGTAAATCGATAAACAAGGACTAAAACTATGTTCATTTTACTGTTATTGTTATCAGACTTAATCATGGACCTTAAAGGGGTTGTAAAGGTACAATTTTTTTTCCTAAATAGCTTCCTTTACCTTAGTACAGTCCTCCTTCACTTACCTCATCCTTCCATTTTGCTTTTAAATGTCCTTATTTCTTCTGAGAAATCCTCACTTCCTGTTCTTCTGTCTGTAACTCCACACAGTAATGCAAGGCTTTCTCCCTGGTGTGGAGTGTCGTGCTCGCCCCCTCCCTTGGCCTACGGAGAGTCAGGTCGCTCTCTACGTTGCAGATAGAGAACCGAGCTGTGTGTTAGTGAGCGTCCTGACACTCCTGTAGTCCAAGGGATGGGGCGAGCAGGATACTCCACACCAGGGAGAAAGCCTTGCATTACAGTATGGAGTTACAGACAGAACAGGAAGCAAGGATTTCTCAGAAGAAATAAGGACATGTAAAAGCAAATTAGAAAGATGAGGTAAGTGAAGGAGGACTGCACTAAGGTAAAGGAAGCTGTTTAGGAAAAAAAAGTACCTTTACAAGGACATACAGATGTGTAGGCAGGATCTGACCCCCTTCAAGCATTCATGGGTCTCTAAAGCAGCCATTCTCAACCAGGGTTCCTCCAGAGGTGGCTAGGGGTTCCTTGAGCTGTGGCTGATTTAACTCCTGTTAGTTGGTGCCTACATAGTTCTGAGCCAATTCCACTTGGAGGAGCCAGTGGTATTACACCAATGATCTTCATAGTTCTCTGTAAGGGGGGCATTCTTACTACTACTGTAAAAAAGGGCATTCTTCTCACTGACCACCAAAGTAAGGGGCATTGTTCCCACTGACCCCCAATGAATGGGTTTTATTAGGGGTTCCCCGAGACCTGAAAATTATTTTTAGGGTTCTCCAGCGGTAAAAAGGTTGAGAAAGGCTGCTCTAAAGCTTTAGTGCATTTTTCGTGTTTTTTTTTTTGTGGGACATGCATAGGGCAGCTCATTGACCTGATGTTCTGACCTATGTGCGACAAACATGGCAAAGTAGAAAAAAGTGTGTCTGCTTGCCACATTTGGGGTGCCATTAACATTGGCCATCATTGGTCTGCTGCTGAGACGAGACACCATGGTCAGTTTACGTTCCTCTGTCATCAGCAGCCTGCTATCCTCTCCGCTCCTGTGTCCTCCTTGGCTCCCCTGTCTTTCTTTGTGTGAGCCACCCTGCCTCCCCCTCCTGCTACTCTCATAACACAAATCTGTATACACCATCAGCACTGCCTCCTATTGCAGTGTCCCCCTCTGTGAATGATTTATGAATATAAATGCTGTAAATACCTAGTTTAAGAGCCGAGATTGTGATCACATGACCAGCCAGCTCTCTTCTCCTCTCCTCCAGACTGACATCAGCAGAAAAATCTCAGCCCCGCCCACTGCATCTTTCAGAGGAGAAAAGGAGAAAGCTGGCCAGTCATGTGATCGCAATCTCAGCAGTGAAAATAGGTTTTTGCAGCATTTATTTTTATAAATCACACACAGAGGGGGGCACTACGATAGGAGGCAGTGCTAATGGTGTATACAAGTTAGAGTGGCTTAACAACCACTTTAAGGGCTTGTTCACACTATACGTGCATAAAAACTGATGGAAAAACTGTGCCGATAAGTTTACAACAGTTTCACATCAGTTTACATTAGTTTTCATGCGTGTTTTAGTGAGTTTTTATGCACGTTGACATCAGTTTTTATGCACCTCAGTTATGTGCCCTTATCACAGCAATATTGATTTCACGTTAGTTTTTTTTCTGTGCAGAAATCTGCGTACACATTACAGATTCCTGCACAGAAAAATCCTCACATTGTGGTGTGAACAGGACACACAGCTGTCAACAGATTAGCCTCTACAAACTCAGCAGTGCCTAAAAATGGAGAGCAACTGAACATGTGCAGAGCAGGGTGAGACCGTATATTACTGGATTTTAAACAGCAACACACTTATTTTTACTGTTTTAAATAGCTAAACCTGCAAAAGGTTCTGTAATCCTGACTCGACGTCTATTAATGTCCTGCAGGATAACATGTCTGACACCCTGCATCTCCGATCTCGGTAAAGAGCCTCTGGCGGAGACTCTTTACCACGTGATCAGCCGTGTCCAATCATGGCTGATCACGATGTAAATAGGAAGAGCCGTTGGTCGGCTCTTCCTCACTCGCGTCTGACAGACGCGAGTAGGGGAGAGCCGATCGGCGGCTCTCCTGACAGGGGGGTTTGCGCTGATTGTTTATCAACGCAGCGCCCCCACGGATGCCCACACTGGATCACCAGGGAAGCCACCAGGGAAGTCCCAAGCATGTGGATGGCCAGGTACATCCCACATGGCCATCCACATATGAAAATTGATGCCAAATATGTGCCAATCAGTGCCCACAAATGGGCAGCAGGCCTGAAAGGCAGAGGTCCTTCACCCCTGCATTTTCTCCAGACAAAGTCTGGGAGGCAAATAACACTTCTAGAAGGGCCTTCAAAATATTAATCTCCGCCCCTGAACCTGTTTCACTGGCAATAATACTAGTAATGATTGGCCAGGGTGAAATAAAGGTATATTCTTGCTCTAGGTTGAAGATAAAATGTTGTAGGCAGGGGGGGACTGACCAGTCAGGCCATGCCTGAGGGCCCCATGACACTAGGGCGGTAATGACGAACCTCGGCACCCCAGATGTTTTTGAACTACATTTCCCATGATGCTCGTCTACACTGCAGAGTTCATGAGCATCATGGGAAATGTAGTTCCAAAACATCTGGGGTGCCAAGGTTCGCCATCATTGCACTAGGGGGCCCCATCAGGGCTGCCAGCATTGGTAAAACCAGGGAGTTTTAAAAAATCTGTGTGTTAAAAAAAATCCCAATGTTATAGCTGCCCCGCCTCTCCAGTACCTTTTCAGTGTGTGTATGAATACTGTGTGTGTATATTGTGTGTCTGTATACTGTGTATGTATACTGTATGATTGCGTGTGTGTATACTGTGTGCCCCTATAATCTCTTGCCTGGGGGCCTCATAATCTCCAATTGCCCGGGGCCCCCATGTGTTGTCAGTCCATCCCTGGTTGTAGATTTAGCTTACAAATATTACAATACTATAATAATATAATATTATTATAATACATAAAATATAAATCAGAGCTTAGGCTACTTACAGCCTAGCTGTGACAGCAGAATTAGGCTAACAGCTCTTAAATGTTGGCACTGCTGCTACACAACAAAGAGGACTGGGCCAGGTCTCCAGACAATGAGATGATTCCAGGTTTATTTGTACATTATGCGGAGTGAAAAGGTGAGAGAGTAAAAAAAACAAACAGGATGGCTGCTTAGATTTTGGGACGAGCTGACATGGCTGGGATTTGGATAGGTTGCTATGGGTTACCACAATGCTCACTTGATCCCCTGTTACTAGCCCTGATTATTGAAAAAAAAGTAACATATTCAAAATAGTGCCTGCGCCCTCTAGAGTTGGAGACATTAAAATGCAGGCTTCAGGGTTTTCAATATTTTCCTGTAGTTCCCCGATTCTCCAGGGCCGATCCTAGGCAGGGTGCACAGGGTGCTTTGCACCCAGGCGTCTGCAGAGGAGGGGGCGTCAAAGTGGCAGAGTTCTCCCCTCCTTCCTTCTCTCCTTGTTTGTGTTTGTCCAGAACAAGTATTCTGAGCATAGGTGTGTGTCCGTCCAGAACTGATGTGTCTCTGACCATCTCCTGTACTATGTCTGTAGTCTCTGACCATCTCCTTTACTATGTCTGCAGTCTCTGACTATTTCCTGTACTATGTCTGCAGTCTCTGACTATCTCCTGTATCATGTCTGCAGTCTCTGATCATCTCTTGTACTGTATTTGCAGTCTCTGACCATCTCATGTTCTATGTCTGCAGTCTCTGACCATCTCCTGTATAATGTCATTGCCATGGAAACAATTGTGAAGGGGAAGAGTTAGTAAAATGCCCATGCCCATGTGGGGGCGCCAGAAATATTTCTGCACCAAGGCGCCTGTGACCCTAGGATCGGCCCTGCGATTCTCCATAATGTAGAAATACAGGTACAATAAACTAGAAACCTTTACTATGGCTCTGTGGGAGGGGAAATGCATTACAACTGCAGGGAAACTTGAAGTATATGTAAACCCAATAACTAATAGCCCAGAATTGGGGATGCAAAAAGACAAAGTCCCAGTCCCCAGTATTGCCTGTAGTCTTCTTTCCACATTTCTGACTTACTATGATATTTTCTACACTATATGCTCAATTTACAAAGCTAGTGCACAAGTATAAGGATATTTTTTTTAAGGGTACAAAGTAATTTTAGTTGAATACAGTGAGACCTAAAAAGGGTGTGGCTAAACTAAAGATACTTACCTGTGCTTGGAAATTAGCCATATATCTCTGGTGGCCATCTTAGTGTAGGGTGACCAGACATCTCCGGGTTCCGGGGACAGTCCCCGGATTGAGGACACTGTCCCCGGACCAAGTCTGTCCCCGGATTGCATTTGAACAGGGGCTGGGGCAATTTCTTTTACAAAGTATTGTATTGCAAAACAAATAAATTCAACAGGTTACGTTGACAATGAGATGGTTGCATGATACTGAACATACAGAAAAATAAAGGATCGGGCTGGGGCAATTTTAAAGAGTGCATAATAAAAAATAAAAAATCTGAATTACACCCCCACCCCACTTCGACTAGCTTAGGGGGGTGTATTTTTTTCCATTATCTGTGCCCTTTTCTCATGGTCTGATGTGCTGGTCGGAGCAGAGGTAATATTTCTTCAGTTTTGGGTGCATGCCCATTCAGCTCCGCTCGCATGTTCTTTTGCCTTGGCTCAACAAGTCCTGGGCCAGCTGCCTGCCTGCTTATCTCCTTGCCTTCCCTGGCCGAGTTATCTTCCTCCGCTCCCCACCCAGTAGTAGCCGGGCCCGGAGAGTAATGCCGCGTACACACGGTCGTTTTTTGCGATGAAAAAAGACGTTTTTTAAAACGTCATTTAAATTGATCGTGTGTGGGCAAAATGTTGTTTTTTGTCTTCAAAAAAACGACCAAAAAAAAAATTCCAACAAGCTTGAATTTTTTGTGTCGTTTTTCAAAACGTCGTTTTTTGTTTCACAAAAAGTCACCGTGTGTAGCAAAAACGTCGTTTAAAACGACATTTTTCAACC
The DNA here is from genome assembly GCA_029574335.1 of Rana kukunoris. NCBI lineage: Eukaryota > Metazoa > Chordata > Amphibia > Anura > Ranidae > Rana > Rana kukunoris. Next base: position 146,069,018 of record CM056057.1, on the reverse strand, counting down.
CGCGCATGCCCAGAAGCTAGTTATGAAGCGAGCTTCAATGGAAAAGAGTGGTGAACGTAACCTCGCTTTTTGTGAAAAAAACGATGGTGTGTATGCAACATCGTCTTTAAAAAGTGACGTTTCAAAAACGTTGTTTTTTACTTCACAGAAAACGTCGTTTTTTTTCATCACAAAAAATGATCGTATGTACGCGGCATAAGACTCGACAGGCTATGACGCAGGCGGCAGCAGCAACGGGCAGAGAGTTGCCGATTGCCGCCATTACTAGTAAAAAAAATAAATGGCCCCGGATTTAATTTAAAAAATTTGGTCACCTTACTCTTGGTAGAAGCAGGGCTTTGATTTGTCATACCAAAGGATTATTTAAGAAGCTTTCCAGCAAGAAGAAAATTGAGCATAACAGTAGTGACACCGCCAAATCTTCTGAGACACGGGACACTAACCGTTATAGGATCACAATGCAATCTGCCTGTCTCCCCAATGCACTGTCACCATGTCACATGTGCTTCTGATGAAGGCCATTCTGTCACATCAATGAGGCACAGTCTACTGTTATCATCTGCAAACCTGCCTAGAAAAATGTGATGCAGCCATCTCTAGAATGCTTGCATGTAGACAAGGAGTGGCTGCAAATATGCTGCAGGAGATTGGTAATTTTGGATTTGAAGTATGAATACAAGGTAAAAACAAGTATTTTTACTTACAAATGGCAATTTTTTTAAGATACACAGTGCTTTAGCAAACCAAATGCCATTCAGTTAGCCCTGGTTCACACTATGAATTGCACTGCATTCCTGTATAATTCACATACGATTCAATGTGATTTACATAGTTAATCAGTTTGAAAAAAAGACACAAGTCCATCTAGCTTAAAGCGGATGTCCGCTGAAAAAAAATATTAAAAGCCAGCAGCTACAAATACTGCAGCTGCTGACTTTTAATATTAGGACACTTACCTGTCCTGGAGTCCAGCGGCGTCCGCAGCAGAGGATGAGCGTTCGCTCGTCACCTTGCTGATCCCCCCGCCATCGACGGTGAGGGAACCAGGAAGTGAAGTGCTCCGGCTTCACTGCCCAGTTCCCTACGGGCTACGGCGAATGTGCGAGTCGCGCTGCGCCCGCCGATTGGCTCCCGCTGTGTGCTGGGAGCCGAGTGTTCCCAGCACACAACGGGGGACGGACGGGATGTCAGAAAATACCCGTCTTTTGCCCGAGACGTGTGGCCGGAAGTGTGTGAAAATACCTGTCTTTAGACAGGTATCTGCACCCCCCTCCCCCCCTGAAAGGTGTCAAATGTGACACCGGAGGGGGGAGGGTGCCGATCAGCGTGACTTCACTTTAGGGTGGAGCTCCGCTTTAACCAATGAATGGGCTAAAATCACAATGCACCAAAGTAGTGCATGCACAAATTTTAGAAAATGGATCGCATGGTCAATTTGTACCAACACCAGTGGCGGCCCGTCCATAGGGGGCGCAGGGGCGCCGCCCCCCTCCCCCCAAAGCCATTAAAAAAAAAAACTTTTTTTTTTTTTTTGGTCCCTTTAAGAAAAAAAAAGGTCCTTTAACAGCACTACTATGTGCAGGGTGGGCGCTGGTCACAGTTTACTGCTGTAGTGTCATTGAAGCGTCATGCCAATGCAAGCAGGCAAGACGCTTCATTTGCATTTTTTTTTTTTAAGCTCTGTGGCTATGTGCTTTGCGCCACGAGCCAATCACAATACAATGTCTCCACTCTCTCCACTCCAATTGGGTCTTGCTGCTTCCTCTCTGCAGAAGGAAATGGGCGGTGCTTTCCACAGGGCAGTGTTACTTTCATTTTTGGCTGCAAAAGGAATCTAAGGTAAGTAACTTATTTAAAACACTTTATTTGTCTAAATCTCATTGTCTGTCCTTTCCAGTGTCACTGTCCACCCCATCCAGCAGCACCTTGTGCTGTATGCTCAGCCTGTACTGTGATCGGGCTGGAGGAAGGGGAACAGAGAGCCGTGCTTCACATCTCCTGTATGTGTGTGAGGGCTTAGAGTACTGCGTCCTGCTGCAGCTGTGCTTCACAGATCTCTTATCTCTGTCTGTCTCTATCTGCCCCCCCCCCTCTCTCTCTCTCTGTGTCTGTGTATCTATCTATCTATCTATCTATCTATCTATCTCTCTATCTATCTCTCTATCTATCTCTCTATCTATCTCTCTATCTATCTCTCTATCTATCTCTCTATCTATCTCTCTATCTATCTATCTATCTATCTATCTATATCTGTATCTATCTCTGTATCTATCTATCTATGTATCTATATATGTATCTATGTATCTATCTATGTATCTATCTATGTATCTATCTATCTATCTATGTATCTATCTATGTATCTATCTATCTATCTATCTATGTATCTATCTATCTATCTATCTATATCTATCTCTGTATCTATCTATCTATGTATCTATATATGTATCTCTGTATCTATCTATCTATGTATCTATATATGTATCTATGTATCTATCTATGTATCTATCTATCTATGTATCTATGTATCTATGTATCTATATATGTATCTATCTATCTCTGTATCTATCTATCTATCTATCTCTGTATCTATCTATCTATCTATCTCTGTATCTATCTATCTCTGTATCTATCTATCTATCTATCTATCTATCTATCTATCTATCTATCTATCTCTGTATCTATCTATCTATCTATCTATGTATCTATCTATCTATCTATCTATGTATCTATATATGTATCTATGTATCTATCTATATATGTATCTATGTATCTATCTATGTATGTATCTATGTATGTATCTATGTATCTATCTATGTATCTATCTATGTATCTATCTATGTATCTATCTATGTATCTATCTATGTATCTATCTATGTATCTATCTATGTATCTATCTATGTATCTATCTATGTATCTATCTATGTATCTATCTATGTATCTATCTATCTATCTATCTATCTATCTATGTATCTCTGTATCTATCTATCTATGTATCTCTGTATCTATCTATCTATCTATCTATCTATCTATGTATCTATATATGTATCTATGTATCTATGTATCTATCTATCTATCTATCTATGTATCTATCTATCTATCTATCTATGTATCTATCTATGTATCTATGTATCTATCTCTGTATCTATCTATCTATCTATCTATCTCTGTATCTATCTATCTATCTATCTCTGTATCTATCTATCTATCTATCTATCTATCTATCTATCTATCTATCTATCTATCTATCTATCTATGTATCTATCTATGGGCCAGATACAGGTAGATGGGAGTATCTTTCCTCTGGAGTAACGCTTCTCATTTACGTTACTCTGAAGACCCTTTCAGCGCAAGTACTGTTATTCACATAGCAGTTGCGCGTAAACTTGCGCCAGAGTAACGATAATGCGCTGGCGTAACCCGACGCAAGTGGAAGTGGATGTGATCATATGTAAATGATGGGCGGAGCCCAGCGCAGAGGCTTACGTTCAGCGCATCATCCACGGAGCATGCGCAGTGAGTGCGGCTCCACTCGCCCCCTTGTGCGCATGCTCACAACTTCCATCGGCACCACTTCACGGAAAACGTCAGCGCAATGCGTTCCGCTGGGCGCTTAAAAGCGCAGGCGGAAACGCCATTCCGGCGCAAAAGTATATCCGTTTCCCCCCACCCCAGGGAAGATACTTTTGCTCTGTAATGGCTGCTCCCGCTACCCCCAGAGAGAGGAGGAACCTTAATTTTAATTCCCAGGAGGTCTCGGTTATCATCTCAGCGATGGAGTCTGTGAATGATTTGCTTCATGGGAAAAAAAGCCGCAAGACCAGCCGGGAGAGGAAGCAGGGCATCCTGGAGTCCATTGCTGCCAGGGTGAATGTCTTGGGGTACTCCACCCGGACTGCTGGGGACATTCAGTAAAAGATCAACGACTTGCGGCGCAAGGTCAAGGGCAAGGTGGCCACCATCAGGAGGCATGAGAGGGGCACAGGTGGTGGTCCCCCATGTCCTGTCACCCTGACCGCGGAGGAGGAGGTGGTCGCACGCTGCCTGGAGAGGGAGCAGGTGGAGGGGGTCCCAGGCTATGACTCCATGGAGGAAGGCTCCAGGACAGGTAAGTGTTTTTTATCCCATATTTGATTTGTTGCATTTGGGGGGGGAGGGTACATGTGCCAAGTGTGTGGGACCACCAACATGTGTCTGCTTTGTGTCATCCACAGATGACGGAGCTGGGCCATCATCGGTCAGAGTCCATTCCACCCCATCCCCCCCACGCCATCGTGTGCCCGAGCCCCTGGGTGGTGAAGAGGTGGTGGAGGAGAGTGGCCACACCACACCTGCCGAGGTGGTTGTGGAGGAGCCTGCTGTGGCAGAGCAGGACTTTACTTTAGTTTTGGAGGTCTCCTCCCCTTCTCCTGGGCCATCTGTTATCCCCTCCCCCATCCTTGGAAGCCCCTCAAGGGCGACTCCTTCCCCCCGGGGACAACCATCTTCTGGCCCCAGGAAGGCGACCCAGAAGACCAGGGGGGTGTCTGATGTTGTCCAGGACCAGTTGGCGAGGGATCACGCCAGACAGACTGAACAAATGGGGGCCATAGTTGGGCATTTGGAGAAAGTGTCTGACAGCCTGGGCTCCGTTGCCCAGATAAGCAACGCAGTCCAGGATGTAAGTTGCAACTGCGCTGCAGTGGTGACCAGTTTGGGGGAGGTGCATGGTGATATTACGCAACTCACTGCAGCCGTCCAGGCCAACACTGCTGCCATCCAGGGTAACAGTGCTGCCATCCGGGACCAGGGGAGGCTGAGTCGGCGGGCCCAGCATTACCAGGTCACCCGTCAGCTCCGGATGCAGGCCCAGACGAACTCATACCTCGGCCGGATAGCCATGGCCTTGGAGGGCATGCAGGCCACACCTGCCAGGAGTGGCCCACCTGGGGATCAGCCACCTCCAGATGCCCCCCCCACCCCCACCCACTCCATCCAGGCAGCTGAGGAGGCAGAGAGGGGCCCCCAGAAGAAGCCCCCGGCATCCCCGATGAGGCTTTTTTTTTTTTGGTTTCTATGATTTTTTTTAAATACTCAGGTTATGAGTTTTTGTTTATTTTGTATTATTTATTTTATACTCAGGTCATGAGTTTTTGTTTATTTATTTTCTCAGGTTATGAGATTTTATATTTCTTTTTTTACTGCACACGGTCAGGAGTGCAGGGGACAGTGTGAATGGTGTGTGAATGTGAGAGGGTGGCACTCCTGACAGTAAGGGGTGTCACCCTCGGCCGTGGTGGTGAAGTTAACCCCACGGCTGTATGAATGACGTGTGAAAGGTGTATGAATGGACAGTGACATCATTGGGGCCTTGACGCTGGCGTTGCTGCTCCCAAGTCCTACATGCTGGACTTGGGCTAATCCAATGCGATGTGCATGTGGTGTGTGTGATCTAGTGACATCAGTGGTGTACACGCGTGCACTGTCTGTGTAATTAATGTTTTGGTTTAGTGTCCAAAGATGCCTACAGCGAGGACCCTCCTGACTGCTCTTCCATCAGCAGACTGGGTGTCCTCTGGCAGGTGGGGACTGTGTGGGTCGGGGGTCAGGTCATCACGCATGTCAATCTGCAGGCCTTTTCTCATAGCAAAGTTGTGCAGAATGCTACATGCACCGATGATCTGACACACGAAGGTAGGGGAATACAATAGGGTCCCCCCGGACTTATCCAGGCAGCGGAAACGGGACTTCAGGAGCCCAAATGTTTGCTCCACCACTGCACGGGTTTTGATGTGTGCTTCATTGTATTTTCTCTCTCCTCTGGTTTGGGGGTTCCGGAAAGGAGTCATTAGATGGGGTCCCAGTGCATATGCAGAGTCACCTGTAAGGGAAAAGACAGGAGGATGTTAGTCATGCATGTGCCACTTCTGTTGTGCATCACGGGAGGGGATAGTCATGCCTGACTCCCTTGTCACTCACCAACCAGCCAGCTGTCCCCATACATGTTCTGGTTAAATTCTGCTGGGATGGGGCTCTGATTGTATATGAAACTGTCATGGCTGGACCCGGGGTGTTTGGCACGGACGTGCCATATGAGGCGTTGGGCATCAGCTATCACCTGTACGTTGATGGAATGCCAATGCTTCCGATTGCGGTATATGTGCTCTGTGGCACTGGGGGGCTGGAGTGCCACATGTGTGCAATCAATGGCCCCCACAGTGCGTGGGAATCTGGCAATGTTGTATAAATCTGTCATTGCCTTCAGCCGCAGCTCCTCAGTGGTGGGTCTGATGAACTGGTTGGACATGCGTCTGAGGATTGCAGGGACAACCTGGTGCACACATCTGCTCACGGAGGACTGTGACATCCCAGCCACCACTCCACTTGTACGCTGGAATGATCCACTTGCAAGGAAATGAAGTGTTGCCAGTACCTTCACCAGTGGCTGCAGTGCATGTGAGCGGTGTGTCTTGCTGGTGATGTCATCCTGCAGGGTTGTGGTTAGTTCAAGTATTGCATCTGGGCTGAATCTGAAGAGGCGATACACCTCCTCATCCCCCATGCCAAAGAGGCTCATACGAGTGCGGTATATCCTCTCACGTGCCCGCCTCCTTCATTCCGGGGGACCCATCAGTAGTTCGAGGACCACAATTGCTCCTGGCATGTTGGCACACAGAGGTGCTGTCCTTGCAAGTGTGGTTGTTCAGCTAGCTCCTATCGTCGGTAACGCTGCTGTAGCTGCTCTCCTGCTGACCTCTGACCGTCTGGAGTAAAGATAAAGCAGCCTTTTGTAGAAATAACTTTGCGCCGAACGGACGAGATACGCGCGGCGCATGTAGCCAGCGTATGGTGCTTATCCGTTCGCGAATCGGGAAATCTCCCTCATTTGCATATTTGCAGGGGAAATCAATAGGCGCGACTGATGCGCCCAGCGAAATTATGCGCTGACGATACTCTGGCGTCGGAACGTTCCGCCGGTCGCAAATGGCGCGTCTTCGGGCGCATCTAGTTTGGTGGGTACGGGCACATAGAAACGACGGCGCATCTTCACAGTTACGCGGCGCATATCGAAATACTCCAGCGCAAGTGTTGCTGAATCTGGCCCTATGTATCTATCTATGTATCTATCTATCTATCTGTCTGTCTGTCTGTCTGTCTGTCTGTCTCTGTATCTATCTATCTCTGTATCTATCTATCTCTGTATCTATCTATCTCTGTATCTATCTATCTCTGTCTGTCTGTCTGTCTGTCTGTCTGTCTGTCTGTCTGTCTGTCTGTCTATCTGTCTATCCAATTATCTATCTATCTGTCTGTCTGCAGGTCCCATTGTCTGCGAGTGACGTTGCCGGAGGGGGGGGGGGGGGTTGGCTAGGGTTTTGTTTGCGCCCCCCCAAAAAAATGGAGCACCAGCCGCCACTGACCAACACCCACTGCAGATCACAAGGGCAGTGAGATTTGAACATGGTGCGAGAAATGCGCACGGATCAGGGGTTTCCCCGCATCGTGTTCAAGTGTGAACTTGGGCTCAGGGTTTCATCTACTCTAACCCCTTCCATCAATGACAGGAGCAACTAGTGTTGATGTGTTGTGTTGGGTACTAAACACCTAAACTAAGCAACATCTTGACCACATATAACTGCTTTGCTGTGTTTACAGTTTGCAGAATGTATGCTTACCATTGAAAGTTGGCCAGTGTAACGCCACTGGCGTTCCTTCCTCCTTAACCACTGCGCTGGTGACTTCCCCACACCTCCGCAGTGAGTTACGCGCGTCATTTCCGGTGCGCTCTGTTGTGCGCTCCACGCTGGAACGCGGAAGTGCGCCACAGCGATCCGCATCCATTCCCGCGCCGCGCGCTCTATTTAAAGCCCCAGGTATGATGGCACGGTGTTCCACTATTTTGTGTGCACCTGCCGTCACCTGGGACCCTTGCAGCCTCCATATAGACCCACCACTTTGGACCTCTGGCCTCAGACCCACAGAGGATCCCTGCTCCCCACCAGCCAGCATCACTTCAGCCCAGTGCTCTTCAGCAAGGAATCCCTATTCTCAGGAGACTACTGCTGTTGTCCAGGAGCTGACACTCTATGGACTCTAGGAAACATCAGAACCGCAAGTAACAGTGTCTAACCATGCTTATGCTAACCTGAGTACTAACAAAAGCAATCCTGTGGTCTTCATATCTCCAGTATTGTTTATGTATGATATCCGCAAGTAACAGTATCTAGTCATGTCTCTGCTATTCTGAATACTAACAAGGCAACCTTTGTGCACTCCCTATCTCCAGTAATCTTAGTCTCATACTTGTTGTCCTAGTCTAGTATATGCAATTATACCCTGTACCTGAAGTGCAGTTATGCACCAGCTTTGATACCCGAGTAAAGGTGGCGTGAACCTTCGTGGTATACATCTGATTCTGCTATAGTAACCGTCATACATTTTTCCTTTGCTTTATTTAAGTTACATTCCTTATTTGATACGGTGCCGCACCCAAGATTGGTTCCCCCGACAGAGGTTGTGATGAAATAAACCCTAAACTTTCTGTTATTACAAGAAAGTGCGGATGTGGTTTAGTCTGAGAAACCTCTGTAACTGGGAAATCCATTAAGTATCATTAAAGAGAGGACAGGATTGTAACATAATAGTGGAACCCATACACACTTAATGGATCCAGCGGAACTCGCCAATCATCTGGTTGCTCTCTCACAACGAGTCGATACCCTCACCACCACTGTTAATGACCTCCGTTTGGAAAACGAGGCACTTCGAAACCATAATTTTGCTCAACCACGGGATCGACCTGAACCCAAGGTCTGCCCCCCTGAGCCTTTTTCAGGAGACAGGAAGAACTTCCGTCAATTTATTAGTTCTTGCCGTCTTATGTTTGACCTACGCCCCCGCACCTACCATTCCGATAGAATTAGAATTCTCACGTTGACTTCGTATCTCAAAGGGGAACCAAGAGTATGGGCTGACGCCTACGTCGAGGAACATGGTGACCTACTAGGAACTTTCAATACTTTCCTTGATGAAATATCCCTCCTTTACGAAGACCCCAACAAACAGCTCACAGCAGAAAACACCATCAGAAACCTTAGACAAGGTAAAAGACCAGTAGAGGATTACATCTCTGAGTTTAAGTGCTGGTGCCGTGAAACTTTGTGGACGGATATTTCCCTTAGAAACCAATTCCGTATCGGACTTTCAGAACCTATGAAAGATGAACTTGCCCGAGTTGAAATTCCCACTACCCTGGAGGATCTCATGCTCCTCTCCCTCTCCATTGACCGCAGACTCAGAGAGAGGAAGGCCGAGCGTATTAATTCATATCAAGCTACGCCACCTAGGAGGTCCAGATCCCCACCAAAGGACATTCCAATGGACATAGCAGCAGTCAAAGGACCACTATCACCAGAAGAGAAACAAAGACGCAGAGCTCAAAACTTATGTCTTTATTGCTCAGCCCCTGACCACATTGTCCCTACCTGCCCTCTTCTTAAGAGGAAGTCTGAAGGTAACCCCCACAACATTAATAAGATTGCTTTGCCCCAAACTTCCACTAATAACTATGTTTTTCTTACTCTTACTTTACAGTGGGACCAAGATAGATGCACTGTAGATGCGATGGTTGACACCGGTGCCTGTGGTAACTTCATTGACAGAGAAATTGTTAACTCAAATAATATCCCAAGTGTCTTAAGGCAACATCCCTTGCCTGTTACTTTTATTGATGGCTCTACTTCCTCATATGGGCCAATACACACTCAAACCTCACCTTTGTTGGTTACCTGTGGCAATGGCCATACTGAAACGCTAGTGTTCGATATTATCCGATCACCCACTTTCCCAATAGTATTAGGGTTACCCTGGTTACTTCTCCACCAACCAATCTTTCACTGGTCTAGTAACTCACTTAAGCTTGAATCCTCTTTCTGCAAACATACCTGTTACCCTGTGTACAGTTTGCTTCTCACAACTGAAAACAACAATACTCTCCCTTCTTACTTGTATGATTTTTCGGATGTCTTCAGCAAAACTAATGCAGAGACACTTCCCCCGCATCGCATTTATGATTGTCCGATCGACCTTATTCCAGACTCTACCATTCCTACCGCTCGAATTTATCCTCTATCCCAACCGGAACTTATCCATCTCAAGGACTACCTCGATGACAACCTGAGGAAGGGGTTCATCAGACCTTCCACATCCCCAGCTAGCGCCGCAATGTTTTTTGTAAAGAATAAGGACGGTTCTCTTCGCCCAATAATTGATTACAGGTCCCTCAATAACATCACAATAAAAAATCGGTATCCCCTACCACTCATCCCAGAACTTATTGAACGACTCCAGACCTCCAAAATCTTTACAAAACTGGATCTTAGGGGCGCTTATAATTTAATTCGAATCCGTCCTGGGGACGAATGGAAGACGGCTTTCAAGACCCGCTATGGCTTATTCGAGTACACGGTTATGCCTTTCGGGCTATGCAATGCCCCCGCAACTTTTCAAAGATTCATTAATGATATTTTCCGGGACTTGTTAGACATTTGTGTAGTGATTTATCTTGACGACATCTTGATCTTCTCAGACAATCTTGATGAACATACCAAACATGTACGATGGGTACTATCAAGGCTTAGAACACATCGTCTATACGCTAAACTGGAGAAGTGTGTCTTCAACCAAACCAGTATCTCTTTCCTTGGCTATCAGATTACCCCCGACGGCATCCAGATGGACCGTTCTAAGGTTGAATGTATTCTCTCTTGGCCCATTCCACAGTCCAGGAAGGCTCTACAACGATTCCTGGGGTTCTCAAACTATTACCGTAAATTCATTAAGAATTTTTCAGAGATTGTAAAACCACTAAATTCCTTAACTAGTAAAAAGACACCCTTTACCTGGACAAATCAAGCTCAGAAATCTTTTGATACACTGAAACTCTCCTACACCTCTGCTCCGATACTGCAGTTACCTGATCCACAATGTCACTTCACCGTAGAAGTGGATGCATCTCACTTTGCTTTAGGTGCTGTACTTTCACAACAACTAACCCTATCGGATCCTCTACATCCAGTCGCTTTCTACTCCAGAACTCTAAATTCTGCAGAGAGGAACTACCCCATTGGAGAGAAGGAACTTTTAGCAATTAGGGACGCATTGGCAAACTGGAGACATCTTCTAGAAGGTTCTATATACCCAGTAATGATCCTCACTGATCATCGGAACCTACAACATTTGAAGGCATGCAAGACTCTCTCTGCTCGTCAAGTAAGATGGAGCTTGTTCTTTGATAGATTTGACTTTCTCATATCTTACAGACCAGGTACCCAAAACCTAAAGGCTGACTCCCTATCCCGCATCAATGAAGATGAGATCATTGAAAGTCCGCCTTCATCTATCATCTCTCCTAAGCGCTTTATTGGAGTCACCTCCTCAATTCGGGAACTAATCTCTCAGAACACACCCACTGATGCCTCCTCCTTGCCTAAAGGAATCTCTAGGCAATCAGATGGTACATATACCTTTGAGAATAAGTTATATGTTCCTCCCAGCCTTCAACTAACACTCCTCAAACAACTACATGACTCTCCACTAGCTGGCCATCCAGGAATAAATAAGACCATACACCTCCTCAAAAGAGATTTTTGGTGGCCCCATTTAGCTAGAATGGTTCAAGATTACGTCAACTCCTGTGTCATCTGTGCTAGTAACAAACTCTCAAGAAAACCCCCCTTTGGTTATTTATCCTCTCTTCCAATCCCTAAGCGACCCTGGCAGGTCGTCTCGATGGACTTTATAGTAGATCTTCCACGCTCAAATGGCTCAAATACTATCATGGTCACAGTGGATTTACTCACAAAGATGGCACATTTCATTCCTTTAAAAGATTTACCAACATCATCTGAGACAGCAACAGCTTTCATTAACAACGTCCTCAAGTTACATGGCCTCCCTTCTCAAATCATTTCCGACAGAGGTTCTCAATTAATCTCTAAGTTCTGGAAGGCTTTATGTACCACATTAAAGATTGACCACCGCATGTCTAGTGCATATCATCCCCAAACAAACGGTCAGACAGAAAGGGTCAACCAGACCCTAGAACAATATCTACGTTGTTACTGCACACACTTACAGGATGACTGGTTCCATCTACTACCCCATGCTGAATTTTCTTACAATAACGCCACCAGCTCTTCTACTAGGTTTTCACCATTCTATGCAAATTATGGTTTCCACCCACAAGCTTTACCGTCCAATATGCAGTCAAACAAAGTCCCTGCTGTAAGGCAATACCTTTCAACCCTAAAGGATACCCTACTGTCATGTCCCGGGGTGTATTCGAACCTGGGTCTTCCTGGTCTTAAACCATAGCCTTACCTGATGTGCCACAGAAGAGATCTAGGCCTTGGGAATATCCTTATTGTGTTCAACACACACCTCGGACTCACTAGCTCCACCTGCTGCCAGCTGTGGACAATTTTCATTCTGGACAGCCTTTAAATAGGAAGTGAGGTCATCACTCAGCGCCCGTTTATTTGGATTACTTCCTGGGTGTTTTGTCTTCAGTGATCTGCATTGTATTGAACTCCTGCCTGATATCCCGACTATTCTACAGCCTGCTGATTTTGTACTTTACCGCCAGATCGTGTATGACCTTTGCCTGCCTGACCCTTCTCCGGAATCCGATTGTGAACTATTTTGCCTGATCCGTTGCCAACCGTATCTGCCTGACGACGCTTTGCCTGGATCTCCAGCATACCTGTTCCACTTCGGACACTACCTTTTACAGGTACCTTACATAATAAACGGGCCACAATGGCAGTGGACCCTGCTGAGATTGTTAAGGCGATTACACGTCAGGGACAACTGATCGGAGCGCATGAACAGCATCTTTCTTCCCTGGACGCCAAGTTAGATGAACTTTGCACTATGCTTAAATCTTGTTTGCCTGGTTCCTCTGCAACGGTCCAGATGCCGGATCCTACTTCTGCTACGGTCCAACCCGCCTCTTCTGTACCACCAAAACTTCCCTTGCCTGACAAGTTTGGTGGTGATACTGAGGACTGCAGAGGCTTTTTAAATGTTTGCCGTTTGCATTTCCGCAACAACCCTGTGACTTTTAGCACTTCATCTGCCAAAGTGACTTTTGTAATTTCCTTGTTAAAGGGGAAGGCCCTGGCCTGGGTCTCTCCTTATTTGGAACGAAACGATCCTATACTTCAAGATGCTGAGAAATTTCTGGCTTCTCTCCAGACTATATTTGACAAGCCAGATAGAGCATCTGCAGCTGAGTACTCCCTCTTGGACATACAACAAGGCACCAGATCTGTGGCACAGTATGCTATTGAGTTCCGTACCCTTGCTGCTGAGACTAATTGGGACTCAAGGGCATTACGTGCAGCCTTCCGAAAAGGTCTCACAGATCGCATCAAGGATGAATTAGTCTATAAGGATCTCCCAGAAGACCTTGAGAAATTCATAGAGCTGTGTGTTCGTCTGGATGTTCGGTACCATGAAAGGTGCCAAGAGAGACTTAGAACCCGCAAGTTTCCTAAGCCAGTTTACCGTTTGGCCCCTAACTTCCAAGCACCACCTCAGCCAGAACCTGAAACCTCTGTTGAACCCCAGGCACCTGTGGAACCCATGGATGTGAGCCGTCTCCACCTAACTGAGTCAGAGAAACAAAGGAGGCGTTCATTGGGCCTATGCCTGTACTGTGGACTTAAAGGACATTTAGTATCTGTCTGCCCTTCCCGTCCAGTAAAAGGCAGGGTCTAACCAGTGTTGGAGGAGCTGGCTTAGACCTTACAGGTAGATCCTCCAAGACCAAGATTACTGTTCCGGCTACTATCCATTTACCTTCTAAGCTTGTTTTCTGCGAGGCGTTTGTGGATTCTGGAGCTGCTGGCATATTCTTGGACTACAATTTTGCAAGAAAGAACAACATCCCGTTTGTTCCAAAGTCTAGACCCCTGAATATTACCACCCTGAATGGACAGCCCTTGGGAGATGGCATTGTGAAATTCGAGACTACGACAATCACCCTTCAGGTAGGCCTCCTCCACAAAGAGGAAGTTGTCTTGTCTCTCATTGATTCTCCACTTCTGCCTATCATCCTTGGTTACCCATGGTTGCAACTTCACAACCCTTCTTTTGATTGGGAAAAGGGAGAACTAACCTCCTGGGGATCGTGCTGTCGCCCTAATTGTTTGTCTCAACCCAAAAGACTTTCTGCTTGCATGTTGGCTCCGGTGACTATTCCACCTACCTTGCCTCGTGAATACCATGACTTTGCAGATGTATTTTGCAAGCAAAAGGCAGAGGTGTTACCTCCACATCGTCCTTTTGACTGTACAATTAAATTGATTCCCGGAGCACCTCTTCCCAAAGGAAAGACCTACCCCTTGTCTCTGCCTGAACAAAAGTCTATGGAGGAATACGTAAGAGACAACTTGGAAAGAGGTTTTATGCGACCCTCTTCTTCTCCAGTAGGAGCAGGTTTTTTCTTCGTTGAAAAGAAAGATGGGGGCCTTCGACCATGCATAGACTATCGGGGGTTAAATCAAATCACCGTAAAGGACTCCTACCCTTTGCCTCTCATTCTTGAACTGTTTGATGTACTTAAGGGGGCTGTCATCTTCTCCAAGCTAGACCTACGAGGGGCATATAACCTGATTCGAATTAAAGAGGGGGACGAGTGGAAGACAGCATTCAACACTCGTAATGGACACTTTGAATATTTGGTCATGCCATTTGGGTTGTGTAACGCACCTGCTGTCTTTCAACGTTTCATGAATGAAATTTTCCATGATTTCAGCAACCGCTTTGTGATCATCTACTTGGACGACATTTTAATCTTTTCCAAGACTCATCTAGAGCACATCTCGCATGTGAAACAGGTATTACAACGACTTAGAGAAAACCATCTTTATGCAAAAATCGAAAAATGCAGTTTTCATCAAAGCTGTATTCCTTTCCTTGGGTACATCATAAGTGCTGACGGTTTCCAAATGGACCCTCAAAAACTTTCCGCTGTCTTGCAATGGCCCCAACCGACCACTTTAAGAGGACTCCAAAGCTTTTTAGGGTTTGCAAATTACTACAGACGCTTCATTAAAAGTTTTGCCTCCATTGCGGCACCCCTTACTGCCATGACTAAGAAGGGTACAAATTGTAAGGTGTGGTCTTCAGAAGCAAGATCGGCTTTCCAGCGATTAAAGGACACGTTCAGTAAAGCTCCAATTCTTCAGCATCCAAATCCTGATCTCCAGTACATTGTTGAGGTTGATGCCTCTGAGGTTGGAGCAGGTGCCGTACTCTCCCAGAGACAGCCAAAGTCTGGTAGAATCCATCCAGTAGCTTTTTTTCTCTAGAAAGTTTTCTCCTGCAGAGATGAATTATGATGTTGGGAATCGAGAACTACTGGCCATCAAATTGGCATTGTCTGAATGGCGACACCTTCTGGAAGGGGCTCCCAAGCCTTTTACTATCCTCACTGACCATAAAAACCTACTGTATCTTCAGACTGCTAGACGTCTGAACTCACGTCAGGCTCGATGGGCTCTGTTTTTCTCCCGTTTTAATTTTGTCCTTTCTTATGTTCCAGGGCATAGAAACAAAAAAGCCGATGCTCTTTCCAGACAGTTCGCTACCTCTGAAGAAGATCAACCAGGCGAGCAGTATATAATCCCACCTCACAAAATTGTTGCGCAGATCTCCACGGCTCTTTCCCAACAGCTACAAGAATCCCAGAATCGTGTTCCCCAGGGCTTGAAGATACCACCAGGTCGCCTGTACGTAGCCCCTAGTCTCAGAAAACCTGTACTCCTCTGGGCACATAATGGCGTGTTATCCGGTCACCCTGGTGTCACCATCACTCTTAAGACCTTGCAACGTCATGTATGGTGGCCTCATATGAAAAAGGATGTTACTGACTATGTGGCTGCCTGCCCAACTTGTGCTGCTAATAAAGTACCCCGCACATTGCCTGCTGGACTGTTACATCCACTTCCGGCACCTCGCCAGCCTTGGACCCATTTGACCATGGACTTCATTGTAGACTTACCCAAGTCCGAGGGCATGACTGCTATATGGGTCACAGTGGATCGCTTTTCCAAAATGTCTCATTTTGTGCCGCTCCCGGGATTACCTACAGCGAAAGCACTGTCCACTCTTTTCCTTTCCCATATTGTAAAACATCATGGCATACCTACCAATGTCGTCTCAGACCGCGGATCCCAGTTCGTTTCCCGATTCTGGAGAGCGTTCTGCAAGAAACTGGGAGTAACGCTCTCGCTCTCTACTTCACATCACCCGCAAACTGATGGTCAAACCGAACGCATGAACCAGACCCTAGAAACCTATCTTCGACATTATGTCAATGCCTTACACTCCAACTGGTCTGAGTACTTGCCTTTAGCTGAGTTCGCCCTAAATTCCCGTTGGCACAGTGCTCTTCATACCACACCATTCTACGCAGCCCTAGGCTATCACCCTCAGACTTTTCCTCTACTTCAGCCTTCTTCTGGTGTACCAGCAGCAGATCAGCGGGTAAAGAATATTCTACTACATTGGAAGAAGATTCGTTCATTACTACAAAAGTCAGCAGGCAAGTACAGACTTTTTTCCAACAGACGAAGACGCCATATACCTCCATATGTGGTGGGGGACAGAGTTTGGCTATCAACCAAGTATGTGAGACTGAAACAACCTTCTACCAAATTGGGCCCTCGATTCATTGGTCCTTACAGGATCATTGCTCGAGTTGGGCCAGTTTCCTATCGCTTAAAATTACCTTCCTCTCTCCGGATACATCCTGTGTTTCACGTTTCCCTCCTCAAAAAAGCTATTTTCAACCGCTACTCCAGATCACAACAGCTACCTCCTCCTGTTCTTGTTGATGGACAAAGTGAGTTTGAAGTCTCCAAGATTCTTGATTCCAGAAGACATGGCCGTGGCCTTCGGTATCTGGTTCATTGGAAGGGATATCCTGTCACAGACCGCTCCTGGGTTCCAGCCAAAGATCTGCATGCCCCTTCTCTTATACGAGACTTCCATGCCTCGTTCCCCACTAAACCCCGCTAGGCCCCCGGAGGGGTCCATTGGGGAGGGGGCCCTGTCATGTCCCGGGGTGTATTCGAACCTGGGTCTTCCTGGTCTTAAACCATAGCCTTACCTGATGTGCCACAGAAGAGATCTAGGCCTTGGGAATATCCTTATTGTGTTCAACACACACCTCGGACTCACTAGCTCCACCTGCTGCCAGCTGTGGACAATTTTCATTCTGGACAGCCTTTAAATAGGAAGTGAGGTCATCACTCAGCGCCCGTTTATTTGGATTACTTCCTGGGTGTTTTGTCTTCAGTGATCTGCATTGTATTGAACTCCTGCCTGATATCCCGACTATTCTACAGCCTGCTGATTTTGTACTTTACCGCCAGATCGTGTATGACCTTTGCCTGCCTGACCCTTCTCCGGAATCCGATTGTGAACTATTTTGCCTGATCCGTTGCCAACCGTATCTGCCTGACGACGCTTTGCCTGGATCTCCAGCATACCTGTTCCACTTCGGACACTACCTTTTACAGGTACCTTACACCTACAAATTCTTCATAACAACTTAGAAGCTGCTCAAAGACGACAAAAACGGAACTATGACATTCACAGATCTAAGCCACCTGTTTACAAAGTGGGAGACCTAGTTTGGTTATCCACCAAAAATTTACGTCTTAAAATTCCCTCCAGGAAACTCGGCCGACAATTTACTGGGCCTTTCCCTATTTCACATGTGATAAATCCTAATGCCGTAAAATTAACCTTACCAAGTGAATGGAAAATCCACCCCTCTTTCCACGTCTCACTTTTGAAACCATTTATACCAAACCCATTCCCCAACAGAGTTTCAAATCCCCCACCTCCAGTTGACATTTCAGGTGAATGTGAATATGAGGTTGAACAAATTTTGGATTGTAGGAGAAGGGGCTCTACTTTCCAGTACTTAATACGTTGGAAAGGTTACAGTCATCTCGAAGATTCATGGGAAGACTCTACACATCTCCATGCACCCCGCCTTATCAAATCATTTCATCAGAGGTACCCTAACCGACCTTCTCCTGCTAAGAGCACTTTAGGAGCGCCCTTGAGGAGGGGAGTATGTAACGCCACTGGCGTTCCTTCCTCCTTAACCACTGCGCTGGTGACTTCCCCACACCTCCGCAGTGAGTTAGTCATTTCCGGTGCGCTCTGTTGTGCGCTCCACGCTGGAACGCGGAAGTGCGCCCCAGCGATCCGCATCCATTCCCGCGCCGCGCGCTCTATTTAAAGCCCCAGGTATGATGGCACGGTGTTCCACTATTTTGTGTGCACCTGCCGTCACCTGGGACCCTTGCAGCCTCCATACAGACCCACCACTTTGGACCTCTGGCCTCAGACCCACAGAGGATCCCTGCTCCCCACCAGCCAGCATCACTTCAGCCCAGTGCTCTTCAGCAAGGAATCCCTATTCTCAGGAGACTACTGCTGTTGTCCAGGAGCTGACACTCTATGGACTCTAGGAAACATCAGAACCGCAAGTAACAGTGTCTAACCATGCTTATGCTAACCTGAGTACTAACAAAAGCAATCCTGTGGTCTGCATATCTCCAGTATTGTTTATGTATGATATCCGCAAGTAACAGTATCTAGTCATGTCTCTGCTATTCTGAATACTAACAAGGCAACCTTTGTGCACTCCCTATCTCCAGTAATCTTAGTCTCATACTTGTTGTCCTAGTCTAGTATATGCAATTATACCCTGTACCTGAAGTGCAGTTATGCACCAGCTTTGATACCCGAGTAAAGGTGGCGTGAACCTTCGTGGTATACATCTGATTCTGCTATAGTAACCGTCATACATTTTTCCTTTGCTTTATTTAAGTTACATTCCTTATTTGATACGGTGCCGCACCCAAGATTGGTTCCCCGACAGAGGTTGTGATGAAATAAACCCTAAACTTTCTGTTATTACAAGAAAGTGCGGATGTGGTTTAGTCTGAGAAACCTCTGTAACTGGGAAATCCATTAAGTATCATTAAAGAGAGGACAGGATTGTAACAGCCAGTCACAAAACCTGTGCCAGGATTTCAAAGCCCCCACAAAATAGATGTGAGTGTGTTCACTGCAAACACTGTGTACCGGCCTAAGATACAAGGTCAGATCTCATATTTGTTACAATATCCTTATCCACTGTGCGCTCTCTACGGAGCTGTAGTAGACATCAATGTGAGGAGCTGGCCTTCACCAGCTGCAACGCGTCGGTAGCCTTGAATTAGATGTTGCTCTTGTTTGTTAGCATTTTGTATCCAAGCAACCCATAAGAGTTATTTATGAAAACTGCTAAAAAAAAATTGATTTTTTTCTTCTAATTCCACTGTAAAGAAATGACATGGAAAGTGCTCTGATCATCAGGTTGCATGCAGATACAAAATGAGTAATACACAGAGATATGTGGAGCAAGATAATTTGTTGCCAAACTGTTTAATATAACATAGTATAAGGATATTTTAACCACTAGCTGACCTGCTCCTCGCATCCAATTCGTATGACAGGAGATTGTGGGTCTCAATGGAGCCAGTTCATACATCTCCGGGGCGGCCGTGGAGCGGATTGCACAGGGGTCCTGTGCGTCTTTGGCACCCGATTCATCTCTGAAAGGAGAACAGGGACGCACCGAACCCCTGCTGTCAGCCGCATCCGAATCAATTGTGAACCCAGCCTTATGGTGTGAGCTTTTTCTATTGACTTTAGCCCAGGCACCTGAAGCTATTAACCACCGCACTGAAAGTTGATCACTTAATTTTCTGTCTTTCCAGAGTGTAGAGTGGTGACTCTCAGTCACCGCTCTCCCCTCTGCTCCACCAGCACCCACTGGAACACCGGGCTGGAGAGGGGGCAGGATTGGCTGTCTCAGGCTCTTAGTGGCTAAGCCAGCTGCCAATCAGGCATCTGGGTGAATCCCAAATTATTGTCGCATTCCTTCAAGAGCTTGGACCAGCTCTATGATGGTCCAACTTGGGGGAGAGAGAGCTGTGTAGACTATTTCCTGTTGTGGGAGGATTCTTTATGAATTGTGGCTTTATTGGGGTGATCCTGCTTCCACTTTTCTCCCCTCACCCTCTTTTGTTGGAGGTAAAACATTTGGGAGCTGTTGATTTTTGTAGGCTCATTGAGATGAACCTATAATGGGCATTCCTCTCTACTCCAATATCCCTCTCTATGGTACTACCAGTTGATCCAATTTTATCCATCCATAGTTTCGTGTTCATCTATCTACTGAATACACAGTGATCCTATACACTGTGCCTGATATTAATGTTCTCCTGAAGAAGCCATTGAAATGGCGAAACATGTAGAGACCTAATCAGTTTGTACCTTCTGTTTGTATATCATAAACAATCTTTTAAATGTATTCTATGTATTCATCTAAAATTCATTTATTTATACATTTTTCTATAGCCTTGTATTTCTTGCACCTTAAAACTCCAACAAATAAAATCAGCCCACAGCAGGTTTAAAGGGGTTGGAAGTTTTTTTTTTTCTTTCTTTAAATAACAAACATGTTATACTTACCTCCACTGTGCAGTTCATTTTGCACAGACTGGCCCCGATCTTTGTCATCTGGGGTCCCTCTAGAGCTAACCCCCTTCATGGGAAGTGCTCTTCATGGAAACAGCCGGTGGCTATAGCCGCTGACTGTATCACTCGGCCCCGCCCCCAATGCTCTGTGTCATTGGATGTGATTGACAGCAGTGCGAGCCAATGGCTGCGCTGCTATCAATCTATCCAATCTAGCCAATCAACGGGCAGACACTGTGGAGAAGAGTATGCCGGACATGCGCACAGCAGGTGAACGGGCTCAGGTAAGTAAAATGGGGGGCTGTCATTGCCAGGTGTTTTTCACCTTAATGCATAGGATGCATAAGGTGAAAAAACACAAGCCTTTACAACCCCTTTAAGCTGATTCTGGGTCCCAGGAGTGCAAAACTAAGTGACCTAATATCAGGGCCGGCCTTTGGGGTGTGCGGGCTGTGCGACCGCACAAGGCGCCATGAACGACAGGGGCGCCGTGCGGCCATCACAGCTCGCAGGCAGTTAACCCTGAATGATGTGTTGATGGGACAGGGGCGGCCGCCGCCCGGGTCACTGCTCAGCAGGCAGCTAGCACGGCACCTCGGCGCTGCAGAGGGGGGGGGCGCCGTCGCGCCCAAAGTGTCTGACTCACACTGGTCCCCTTGGCCCCCCTTCCTCCTTCCTCCATCCTCTCCCCCGCTACTGTCCTGGTGTAGCGCGGCGCCGTTGCGTAAAGCGTGCATGCGTAATGCATGCAGCTTCAAATTCTAACGGCGCCAGCCACCAGTAGCAGAGGGCACCGAGTCTGACTGAAGCCGGGACCGGGACGGGAGGAACAGACTGCTGCCGTACACGCTGAAGAAAAGTAATGGTAAGGCTGCCCGTCCGGTCCCCTCCCCTCCCCCTAACCTAGCATGCTGACAGGTGTCATTCCCTCCTCCCCTCGCCTGTACTCCAATGAGGAGGGTGGACACCAGACCTGAAACTGAATTTATAAAAAAAAAAAACGTACAAAAAAATGATGTTATGTCACCCCCCTCTTTTGTGTCACCCCCCCTCCTCTGTGTCACCCCCCTCTTCTGTGTCACCCCCCCTCTTCTGTGTCACCCCCCTCCTCTGTGTCACCCCCCCCCTCCTCTGTGTCACCCCCCCCCTTCTGTGTCACCCCCCCTCTTCTGTGTCACCCCCCCCCTCCTCTGTGTCACCCCCCCCCTCCTCTGTGTCACCCCCCCTCCTCTGTGTCACCCCCCCCTCCTCTGTGTCACCCCCCCCTCCTCTGTGTCACCCCCCTCCTCTGTGTCACCCCCCTCCTCTGTGTCACCCCCCTCCTCTGTGTCAATCCCCTCCTCTGTGTCACCCCCCCTCCTCTGTGTCACCCCCCCTCCTCTGTGTCATCCCCCTCTTCTGTGTCACCCCCCCTCCTCTGTGTCACCCCCTCTTCTGTGTCACCCCACCCCCCTCCTCTGTGTCATCTTACCCCCCTCCTCTGTGTCAGCTCACCCCCCTCCTCTGTGTCAGCTCACCCCCCTCCTCTGTGTCAGCCCACCCCCCTCCTCTGTGTCAGCCCACCCCCCTCCTCTGTGTCAGCTTACCCCCCTCCTCTGTGTCAGCTTACCCCCCTCCTCTGTCAGCTTACCCCCCTCCTCTGTCAGCTTACCCCCCTCCTCTGTCAGCTTACCTCCCCCTCCTCTGTCAGCTTACCTCCCCCTCCTCTGTCAGCTTACCTCCCCCTCCTCTGTCAGCTTACCTCCCCCTCCTCTGTGTCAGCTTACCTCCCCCTCCTCTGTGTCAGCTTACCTCCCCCTCCTCTGTCAGCTTACCTCCCCCTCCTCTGTCAGCTTACCTCCCCCTCCTCTGTGTCAGCTTACCTCCCCCTCCTCTGTGTCAGCTTACCTCCCCCTCCTCTGTGTCAGCTTACCTCCCCCTCCTCTGTGTCAGCTCACCCCCCTCCTCTGTGTCAGCTCACCCCCTCCTCTGTGTCAGCTTACCTCCCCCTCCTCTGTGTCAGCTTACCTCCCCCTCCTCTGTGTCAGCTTACCTCCCCCTCCTCTGTGTCAGCTTACCTCCCCCTCCTCTGTGTCAGCTTACCTCCCCCTCCTCTGTGTCAGCTTACCTCCCCCTCCTCTGTGTCAGCTTACCTCCCCCTCCTCTGTGTCAGCTTACCTCCCCCTCCTCTGTGTCACCCCCTCCTCTGTGTCAGCTTACCACCCCCTCCTCTGTGTCAGCTTACCACCCCCTCCTCTGTGTCAGCTTACCTCCCCCTCTGTGTCAGCTTACCTCCCCCTCCTCTGTGTCAGCTTACACCCCCTCCTCTGTGTCAGCTTACACCGCCTCCTCTGTGTCAGCTTACACCGCCTCCTCCCCTCTGTGTCAGCTTACCCCCCTCCTCTCTCTCATACTTAGCCCCTCGCTCACCTCCTCTCTCCCACCCACCACTCTTTCTCTAACCCCCCTCTCTCTCTCTCATCCTCACCCCCACCAACTCACTTCACCCCCTCTCTCTCACCCCCCTCACCTCCTCCTCTCTCCCACCTGCCCCTGGCACCCTGTGATTAGGTCAAGTGGTCATGTCCGTCGGGGAGTGGCCCGGGCATTCAGTGTGACAGGCGTCGGCAGTAGGAAGAAAAAAAAAGGTGAGAGACTTGTCTCCCTCGTGAGTTTTTGCTGCTGGCCCAGGGGAGTAGGTATTGGTCTGGGGAGTGGGAGGGAGCAGCCAGAAAGTCAGTGTCTAACGTGTTATGCCTCCATAGTAAAATGCTGGGGCTTTTACTATAGGAGACATTGGTGGACTACAAGGCCCAGCATTTTACTATACGGGCATTGGTGGACTACAAGGCCCAACATTTTACTATAGGAGGCATTGGTGGAGTACAAGGGCCCAGCATTTTACTGCAGAGGCATTGGTGGACTACAAGGCCCAGCATTTTACTATAGGAGGCCTTGCCTCCTATAGTAAAATGCTGGGCCTTGTAGTCCACCAATGCCCCCTTATAGTAAAATGCTGGGCCTTGTTGTCCACCAATGCCCCTATAGTAAAATGCTGGGCCTTGTAGTCCACCAATTCCTCCTATAGTAAAATGCTGGGCCTTGTTGTCCACCAATGCCCCTATAGTAAAATGCTGGGCCTTGTTGTCCACCAATGCCCCTATAGTAAAATGTTGGGCCTTGTAGTCCACCAATGCCCCTATAGTAAAATGCTGGGCCTTGTAGTCCACCAATGCCTCCTATAGTAAAATGCTGGGCCTTGTAGTCCACCAATGCCCCTATATTAAAATGCTGGTCCTTGTAGTCCACCAATGCTGTAGTGTCAATGTGTATTGTGTAGTTGTCTGTGGGTAGTGTATTGTGTAGTGGTCAGTGTGTATTGTGTAGGTCTGTGGGTTGTGTATTGTGTAGTGGTCTGCGGGTAGTTTATTGTGTAGCGGTCAGTGTGTAGCGGTCTGGGGGGGGGGGGGGGGGCGCCACAGGATTAGCTCGCACAGGGCGCCTGAACACCTAAGGCCGGCCCTGCCTAATATAGAAGTATGGTCAACAAAAAGCTTTGGCTTCTCTTTTAACCACTTCCCTACGGCCGTACGAGTATATACGGCCGCAGGGTGGTTCTAAATCTCCGGGCTGCCGTGTTTTCACGGCAGCCCCTTTCCTCGTTCCCAGCGCGCGCTCCAGAGCGCGCAGCGGGGAACTTGTGTACTGGCCGTGCCCCTTGGACACAGCCAATCACAGATCGCCGCGAACGGCCAATCAGAGTGGCCGTTTGCGATGCGATCTGATGGGCCAATGAGAGATGATCTCATATGTAAACATATGAGATCATCTCTCATTGCCGGCTCTCACAATGACAGCGTCCTGTCATAGAGAGAGCATACCGATCTGTGTTCCTAGTACATAGGGACACAGATCGGTCACCCCCCCTCCCCCCACAGTTAGAACACAATGCAGGAAACACATTAACCCCTTCCTCACCCCCTAGTGTTAACCCCTTCCCTGCCAGTCACATTTATACAGTAATTAGTGCATATTTATAGCACTGATTGCAGTATAAGTGTGAATGGTGCCAAAAATGTGTCAAAAGTGTCCGCTGTGTCCGCCATAACGTCGCAGTCGCAATAAAAATCGCAGATCGCCGCCATTACTAGTAAAAAAAAATAATAATAAAAAATAACAATTCTGTCCCTTATTTTGTAGGCGCTATAACTTTTGCGCAAACCAGTCGCTTATTGCGATTTTTTTTTTTTTTTAACCAAAAATATGTAGAAGAATACGTATCGCCCTAAACTGAATTTTTTTTTTAAATTGGGCTATTTTTTATAGCAACAAGTAAAAAATATTGTATTTTTTTTCAAAATTGTCGTACTTTTTTGTTTATAGCGCAAAAAATAAAAATCGCAGAGGTGACTAAATACCACCAAAAGAAAGCTCTACTTGTGGGGGAAAAAGGACGCTAATTTTGTTTGGGAGCCATATCGCACGACCGCGCAATTGTCAGTTAAAGCGACGCAGTGCCGCAAGCTGAAATTTCACCTGGTCAGGAAAGGGGTTTACATGCCCAGTAAGGAAGTGGTTAAACAGCAAATAAATGTTGCAACTCTCGCCACTACCACTAGGTGTCATAGTTGTTAAAGGTTCCAATGTGTCAGCATTTTTGACAGTTTCTTGTCCAGATTGGCAGACCAAAGTTTCAATTTCTCAGAAATCCCAAATTTATCAGACATCTGTCAGCTACGAAACGCCACCTAGATATTTTGTTCTTGTGAGTTTTGCTTTTGCGTTAGAAGTACAATAAAATAAAATAAAGGAACCAAAACTAGATTGTAGATAAGTTAAAAAAAAAAAAAAAATGTTCCCCATACTGAAAACAGAAACAACCAACTCACATCTGAGTTTATAAAATAAATAAAAATAGAATTTCCTTGCTTTTGTTGAATCTCGATTAACAGAAAATCAGCAGCGGTTAATGGTGCTAGACACAGAAATCATAGTTGCATACATTAGGCAGTTATTTACACCAACGCACACTATGCTCCAGCTCACGTCGGAAATCGTCGTTAAAACCGACGTCAAAACGCCGTGATCGTCACTACGCAATGCCCTATTCGCGAACGAGTTAGTAAAACGGCGTAAGCGACGGAAAAAGCCGACGCTGACCCGACGCCATACTTAAAATGGCATCCGACGGCACCTGACAGCATCCGACGGTACTTCGTAAGGTTACTCCTCATAGAAGCAGGGGCAACCTTACGAGTTCGTAAACGACGTACGCAACGTAAAAGCGATCGGGAATCGGCGTAGTAGCCTCATTTGCATAGACAAATGAGAAAACGTAAAGGCCACCCAGTGGCCGGAGTTGTCATTACAACTACGATCCACAAGTGTAATGGTATTACACTTGTCGGATGTTCAAGCGTATCGATGCCAAAGTGATGCTAAGCATCACTCGCATAGATACGAGCCAAAAAAACGGCGATACGACGGGGTATCTGAGATACTCCGTCGTAGCGCCGCTGAGAATCTGGCCCTATGTATGCGTGTGTAAAAATATATGCATGGCACCCCAATACACCTTTCCAATATATCTCCACTAATGTATGTTGCAGTGTGCTGGGCTGTACCAAGAAAACTTTCTGCTGGAGTGATTTTGGTCAACTGTGGCATGTAAGGTACCCCATTCAAAGTAAGTCATTGGCTGCCTAAACACAACGCACATTAACGCCTAAAATAATGGAGAAGGGAAGATTTACTAAAACAAAATCTGAAGAAGCTGTGCATAGTAACCAATCAGCTTCCAGGTTTAATTGTCAAAGCTTAAAGCGGAACTCCAGGCTCCTTCAGAAAAAAACTTATATAAATACTGTAGCTGTTGACTTTTAATATTAGGACACTTAGCTGTCTACGAATCCAGTGGTGTCTTCACCCCAGCAGATTTTTCAGTCGGCTCTCTGGTGCTGCCCCCGCCATCTTGGCTAAGTGAAACTAGTAGTGAACCCTTGTGGCTTCACAGCCGATTCCCTACTGAGCATGCGTGAAGCGTGCTGCGCTTTGTGAATGGCCTGGTGACAGGGGAAGAAGGAGGGGGGTCAAAAGTGAGTTTGCTGCGGCCCCTCCCCCCTTGAAAGGTGTCCAATGTGGCAGCAGGGGGGGGGGGCTGAGGCAAACAAGCAGAGCTTCCCCTTTAGGGTGGAATGCTGCTTTCATTTACCAACTGAAGTTAGAAGCTGATTGGTTACAATGCACAGCTGCACCAGATTCTGTGTGGACCAGTTTTAGTAAATCTCCCCCAATATGTCACTGGGCCCTGAACTTTGCGCCTGGGTTCAGACTAGTGCATTTGGAACACTGCATGTGATTTGCACAGGAATGGTACTGCATTCCTGTGCACATCATATGCAATGTCTGTGTGGTGCAATTTGAGCCATACATTTTGTATGGCTCAAATCGCATAGCATCCGCACCAAAACGGTGCAGGACCCTTTTTATTCCCTGCGCCTGAATCACATTGCATGGGTGTTCCATGCAATGTGATTCTGGCAATCACACTGCGTTTTGCAATCTGTTTTGGGGTGCCATTAATCTACCATTAACACTCACAGCAGATTGCATGGACGCTGTGCAATTGCTATGCAGTGCGATGCGGGGAAACACAGTGAATCTTGTGTGAGTTTCCCACGTCGCACCAGTATGAACCAGGCCTTCGTTTTAATCTGCTAAGCTATGTAAAGTCTTACAATTCATTTCTTTTGAAAAGCAGAAACAGCCTAGTAGAAAAGCCTGTCCCCTGCCAGCATGCTGAGTGTAAGCCTTTGCTCTATGAGTAAGCAGGGATCTCCTCACAGCGGTCCAATAGGTCCCCTGCTGCTTCAGAGCCTGAGCTCTCCAATCAGAGGGGAAATGAGCTTTGCTGATTGTACAGCTATATAGGGCTAAAGGCATGTGGGATCTCTGCAGAAAGACTACTGCTCCCCACAGAGAGCAAGGGTCCCAGTCTGCAGCTGCTGACAGGGTACATGCTTTTCTACTCACGCTTTCCTTTGCTAGGTGAACATCCTCTAATCTTTTTGTAAACCAACCCCACTGCACTTTTTTGAAAGTTGGCTTGTATGAAAATCTCAAGTCAGTGTATCCCAAAGTTCCTGCACTGAAAAACATAAGCTAAAAGACATAACAGGAAATAAGCCGACTCATCTGGTGGAAACCTCTACGGCCTGCAATGCACAAATTTTCCACCAGATGATGCTCATGTTCCACACACCTGCCTCTCTGGAGCTTTCCACAATACACAATGGGTGCTCTATGGTGGCTAATTCTCAGCGTATGAACCTAAAAGTTCAACCTGGGTGTGTGTGCAGTGGCGTCACTAGGTTTGGTGTCACCTGGTGCAGTAAAAAATTGTCACCCCTCACCCTCCTATTTTCAGGGTCGGCAGCCCAACGTTGGAGCTCATTGGCATGTGTTGCAGCTGTCAATAAGGTCTGCAGGCAGTATTAAGGTTAGAGAATAGCAGGATAGACACTTATAGCTCAGTCCCTACGAACAGTAATAGATAATGGCAAACAAGCCCTCCTACCAGACCCAGTGAAACTGCAGCAGTGATCCCTCTGGCTGGACGTTCGCTCACTCTGGGTTGCCCAGGCCAGCTCTGATCAGTAGTGTAGCACGGCTTTGTACCGTGGCAGTGACTCAGTCTTTCTACCTCTGGTGGTGCTGGCCAGTGTGTCTCTCTCTGGTGGTGCGGGTAAAGCATGGCTCTTTTTGGTGGTGCTGGCAAGCGTGGCTCTCTCTCTGGTGGTACAGTGTGGCTCTCTCTTCGATGGTGCAGATACAGCGTGGCTCTCTTTGGTGATGTAGATACAGCGTGGCTCTCTCTCTGGTGGTGCGGGTCCAGCGTGGCTCTCTCTCTCTCTCTGGTGGTGCAGGTACAACGTGGCTCTCTCTCTGGTGGTGCGGGTACAGAGTGTCTCTCTCTCTCTGGTGGTGCAGGTACAGCGTGGCTCTCTCTCTGGTGGTGCAGGTACAGCGTGGCTCTCTCTCTGGTGGTGCAGGTACAGCGTTGCTTCTCTCACTGGTGGTGCAGGTACAGCGTGGCTCTCTCTGGTGGTGCGGGTACAAAGTCACATGACAAGTTGTAGCCTATGTATTCAATCAAAGCCATTCAAATCTATGCGACTTTAACCACTTAAGGACTGCCGCATGTACATTTACGTCGGCAGAATGGCACCGACAGGCACATCAACGTATATATACGTTGGTGCCTTAGGGGGGTTCGGGGGTCCAATCGGACCTCCCCTCCCGTACATGCGGCGGTCCGTGCGGCTGTAGGAGCGATCCGACAAGAGAGGGGGGCTATTCATTTTTGTCCGCCCCCTCACGATCGCTCCCAGCCAATGCGCGCGCCCGCCCGCCCGCCCTGTCACTTCCTCCTCCTGTGTAAACACAGGAAAGAGGAAGCGATGTGATCTCTCCCTCGGCGGTTTTCTCAACCACCGCTGAGGAGAGATCACATCACAAGTAAGTCTGCACAACACTACACTGCACTAACACTACACATAGTCACATTTAACCCCCCAGATCGCCCCCCCTCCCCCTGTCACAGTGTCACTGAATGCAGTAATCATACATGTATGATTACTGTATTTAGTGTCAGTGTGACAAGCAGTGTGACAGTCAGTTAGTGTTACGTTCAGGGTAGCCCCCGTACCCCCCCCCTAATAAAGTTTTAACCCCTTGATCACCGCCTTAGTTAACCCTTTCACTCCCTATTGCCAGCATCACTAAGCGATCATTTTTCTGATCGCTGTATTAGTGTCGCTGTTCCCGCTAGGTAGCACGACCGCGCAATTGTCTGTTAAAGCGACGCAGTGCCGAATCGCAAAAACCCCTTGGGTCATTTGGCAGCATATTGGTCCGGGTCTTAAGTGGTTAAAAAGGTTCCTGCTCTACTTTGCTGCAATTTGAGTGCAATAGACTGCAATGTATACTCTCAAAAGTCGTATCTTAATGTTAGCAATGCAACAGTTGTGAAGCAGTCAAAGCTGCATCCAGATTTTACCATCCAAAATTGCAATGTAAATTGCATGTCTTTGAAGTCGCACAAATGTGAATGGAACATAACATTTTTTTGCATTTATCTACACTCTCTGCTGACACAACCAACTGTGGAAGGAAGCCCCATCTCTTTACCACTTTAACAGTAGAGAACCCCTTACACAGTTTAAGATTTAGAGACCGTAGTCCTCTTTAGAGCACCTAAACTACTTTCTGCCGTACATATACTGCGGCAAGGCGGCTCTATTATGCAAAATCACGTACCTGTACGTGATTTTACGAATAGCCACTGGGGGGGGGGGGGGCCCGCCGGAGCCACGAACGCACGCTGATTCGCCCCAAAAGTAGCTAATCAGCGGGCACGTCGGCCACCTGCGATCGCTCCCTGCAGAGACAGAACAGCCGTCTTCCGATGTAGACAAGCAGGCCAACGTAATGTCAGTCATGGACACTCTGATCTAGTGTTTCTGCTAATCAGGAACATGGATCAGAGTGTCCATGCAGTGTACCCAACGCCCAAAACAGTTAGAAACACACATAGTTAACCCTTTGATTGCCCCTGATGTTAACCCTTTCCCTGCCAGTGTGACAGTGTCGAGGCATATTTTTAGCACTGATCACTGTAATAATGTCACTTGGTCCCCAAAAAAGTGTCAGTTAGGTGTCCGATCTGTCCGTCGAAATGTGGCAGTCCCACTATAAATCACTGATCACCGCCATTACAAGTAAAACATAAATAAAAATGACGTAAATCTATCCCATTATTTATAGACGTTATAAATTTTGCTCAAACCAATCAACATACACTTATTTTTACAAAAAATATGTAGCAGAATACATATTGGTCTAAATTGAGAAAGAAATTAGATATTTATATAATGTTTTATAGCAGAAGGTAAAACATATTGTGTTTTTTTGTTTATATCGCAAAAATAAATACCACTAAAAGAAAGCTCTATTTATTGGGGAAAAAAGGAAATCTATTTTGTTTGGGTACAATGTTCAGTTAAAGCGATGCAGTGCCGTATCGTAAAAAATTACCTGGTCATTAAAGTGGTTGTAAACTGTTTTCCTTTACTTTGACCTATAGGTAAGCCTAGAATAAGGCTTTCCAACAAGTAGTGGAAATAGCTCTCAAACGTGCGCCTTGACCTTTCTTCTCCAGCGTGTGCCGTGACTGACGGCTCCTGCAGGCATGGGCTGGAGTGACATCACGCGGCTCCGGCCAGTCACAGAGCCAGAGTCCGCGGCCCGGAAGGAAGAGGGGTGAAGATGGACACAGCCTGCACAGGAGACAGCGCAGGCTTCGTTTGCAGGTAAGTGTCACATAATGGGCTAGTATCCATTGCATACTAGCCCATTATGCTTTTATTTTACAGGGTTTGTAGGGAGCAAAAGAGAAAGTTAAACCCATCAGGGTTTACTTCCTCTTTAAGGGGATGAAATCTTCCGGGGCTGAAGTGGTTAAAGTGGAACTTAACTGTATCTGAGATTTACAAAACGGAAAATGCTATTTTCATTTATTTTTAATATTCAAAGTAAACTCACCCATTCGTCCATGTCTCCAGTCTTTATTTTTTGAGAAAATATTCCCGTAGCATTTCTAGCTGTAGTCATAGCCATAGCGTTGGCAGATGATTCGTGTAGCATTTACTTCCTGGATTCCATTTACCCTTAACTCAGGCATGCAGGCAGGAGAGTGTGCTTGACTGATGAAGATTCTTCTAGCCTCCTTCAGATGAAAGAAAGAAAAAGGCACATGAAGACTCCTGGGATCTATTACATCATTTTGACCTAGGCCAGAAACAAGGAAGCAACTAAAAAAAAATAGATTACAGTATACTTTACTATCTATTTAATAATTCGAGTAGCATAGGGATTAAAATATTTAATGCTGATTCAGAGTGTTTGATTCTGCTTAACCACTTCACGTGTGCCGCATATATGCGCAGTGGGTATATAAATATATTTATATAGGTACGCATATACCTCTCGGTGGGTGGGCCTTAAACGCAGAGTGGCCACGTACACTTTATTATCAAAATTATTCGGACGCCTGCCTTTACACACACATGAACTTTAATGGCATTCCAGGGTTCAATATTGAGTTGGCCCGCCCTTTGCAGCTATAACAGCTTCAAATCTTCTAGGAAAACTGTCCACAAGGTTCAGGTGCCGTACACACGGCAGAGAACCTCGACGGGCAGAACACATCGTTCCGCCCGTCGAGGTTCTCTCCCGGCCGTCGGATTCGGCGACCCGCCCGTCGGGAATGGCAACCAGCCATTCTTCCAGGCGGGCCGTCGAGGAAATAGAGAGCGTGCTCTCTATTTCGGCTCGACGGGCTTCCCGACGGGAAGCTCGCTGAGACCGTACACACGGCCGAGGTCCTCGCTGGAATGTGCATTCCAGCGAGGTTCTCGCTGATTTTCAGCGAGAACCTCGGCCGTGTGTACGGGGCCTTAGGAGTGTGTCTATGGGAATGTTTGACCATTCTTCCAGAATGTCGAAACATTTGAAAACCATCTTTCAGATAATCTTAACAAAAAAAAACCCAGCTAACAAAACAAGTAATATTTATCATCCCTTGTGATACCTTGGGTAGTAACATATACTCTTTATGGACAAATCTGGAGTTTATTAGACCCCTGATCCCTCCTCTGCCCTCCAGGGCCAGATAAATGCAAAACCAATACTGGAAGTGATGAAATCTTCATCACTTAAGCCCTCAGTTTTTACAGAGGAGAGTGAGAAACTAATGTCCTTCTCCTTTGTGCGTGACCAGATGGAATTGGAGAGCCTGGGAGAACAGGGAAGGGCTGTGGCTGAATGCAGCAGGGATAGCACTGCCATTGTCCATTAGCAAAGGTGCTGATCCTGCCTATGCTTGGGAGGAGCGAAGAAGAGACCCTCAGACCCTGGTAAGTGCCTTGCTGCCCAGTCACTCAAAAGCGCCCCCTTCATATGGTGCCCATGGCACTTGCCATGGCTGCCATACCCTAGATACGCCACTGCCTGGGTGGCATGCTGATTTTTCGGCCCCAATACTAATCGCTGACTTGAAACAAATATACAGATCAGGACTTTGGCTTTCCCCAGCTGTAGATCTGCTCCAGGCTGGTGATTCAGAAAGTATTAAAGCCACGGATCAGCAAAACAGCAAGGAAACTGGCACGTTCTGAAGGAGGAGAGCATTGGCAGGTGCTGTATTTATGTCATGACAAGTTTCCTTTAAAAACCGGGGTAAATTACCGAAACAGGAAGCGCAATTGTTCTGGACAATAGGTGTGCCCTAATTCAAAGTGCAAAGTAAGTGAATACATTCTGACAGATCCAATTCCCTTCCATTTCCTGCTTGTGAATATTATCCTATTACAAGTATAGAAGAGCTTTGCAATCACTTGCCAGTTTCTGTCGAGCTGGATCTGTACTGGGTTAGTTAGGAAATGGGGGGGAGGGGCTGGTTTTATGACTAAACACACTGAAGAATCTGAAAATCAATTGGTAAATTAGGTTGTGAGGGGAAAGAAGAGTGCGTGATGTTGTAATGCTAGCCATACGTGGCTCAAGTTTTGTCCGATTCCTGCTGAATTGGCCAAAATTCATGCCGTCTGTGGCCTTGTTGGCACTACTTATTTTTGTATTTTTTTGGGTTGAATAAGATGGACTTACCTCAAGCTAAAAATCAAAGCAGCCGGGCAAGAAATTCTCGGCTGAACCGTAACTGCATCCAATCAGATGGGTATTCTGACAGCTGCAAAGGGTTACACGCCCATTAACTCTTTTTTTGCACACTTGCTGAACTGGCCTTTTTCTTTTATTTGTTGTTTACAAGAAAAAAATAAACACTTTAATTCCTGTTACAAGGAATGTAATCATCCAGAGCTTTCATAGGCTCCATGCACACTGAAGCTGATAAAAGCTATAAAAAAAACGCCAGTAGCTTTGCAGGGAGCCTTGCAACGTTTTTTAGCGTTTTTGCAATAGCTTTAATCAGCGTTTTTCAGTGTAACTTTTAACAGCTTTTTTTTACTTTTTTTTTTTCAATGGATAAAAAAACGCTAAATAACGCTGGTGCCAGCGTTTTCAGTTTTTTTTTTTGCGTTTTTCTGCATTTTGCGTTTTTAAGCGTTTATTCCAACCGAAAAACGGCACTTTGAAAGCAAATTTTGGGCGTTCAGAAAAAAAACAATAAACTCCAAAGCTCATTAACACTGAAAAACATTGGCTAACATAGTTTAGTTTATGGGCTTTAAAAAAAAAAGCCAAAACGCCAGTTTATCAGCTTCAGTGTGCATGTAGCCATCCTTGAAGCTGTGTCCCCCCCCCCCCCCCCAATTAAATATTTTTTACACATACGGTAGGCTGTAGCTGCTGACTTTTAATATTAGGACACTTACCTGTCCTGTAAAATGCAAAACTCCAGTGGGTGTAATAAAATGTCCACTTGCCCTCTTCTCAGTGTATCCTTACTGTGGAGGAGTGTGGGGTGTAGCAAGATGGTGGTGGCGAAACGTCACTTCCTTTACACATTCTGACGGGTCGCCTAATTTGATAAAACAGCGGTAAGGCAAAATGCATCTCTTTAAGCCCAAGAACAAGTGATGTCAGACTTTGCTCCAGTCCTCCAAGGGCATAGAGCTAAATGGGGGCTATATTGCCCTCATTGGACTTTCTGCCTAGTCATCAACCACATCTGATTGGTTTTGAGCTTACTGGTGGCTCCGGTAATCTCGAAAATGACCAGGAAACGCGAAGGGGAGGGGGGGGCACCACCTATAAATGTGATCCCGAGGCAAATTCGCCGCTGGAATCACTTTTATTGGAAAGCCAACTGCCTAATGAAAAAAAAAGATACTGGGGTTATGGCAGCTAGCTGCTGTCATAACCCAGGTATTAAACATCAAAGTAATGACATATTTTTACAGTTAAGCGGTCAGCGAGTGGTTTTAGGCCTGAAAATTATGTAAAACCTTCAAAATGTTATATATGTTCTGAAAGCAGACTCTCTAGAAAATAAAATAATGGTAGTTTTACTTTTCAGTGTCACACAATATCAGCGTAATGGTTTATGTAAAATAATACAAAAAAAGGCGCGGATTTGCTTTTTTGTTTATGATTCTTGTGCTATCACACGACAGCTGCAGCCTTTTGTTAGTGATTTCTTATACCATCTAGCACAGTTTTCTTGTTTGTTGTAATACAAAAAAAGGTTTTGCTGAGTTAATAGATACCCAACATGTCAAGCTTCAAAATGGCATGCACCCATGAAACAGCAAAAAACTTTGGTACCTTATATTTTCCATAGGCAATGCTTTTATAAGTGCTAAAATGCCCATTGCAAAAGTGCTGTGTATGTGATATTTAATACTCTGATGTTTTCCTTTTCCAGCTTCTGCTGCCATTGCTCTTCAGGTTGCTAGAAAGGTCCCAGGAGAAGTGCACTTGGTATCACTACTCCTGGGACAGGAGCAAGCACTACAGAGCCGCTACAGGGAAGCATTAGCTTACAGTATGTGGCTTCTCCCTCTCTGGCTGCCCGCTTCCTCTGCAGCTGGTGCCAGCTCCATGCACTCTGATGCTCTGGGACAGCAGGTTGGCAACCCACTGATTAAGATCTGGGCTTGCCGACCCACAATCCTAGAGTATGGGCAATTGGGCATGCACTTCCCTGATTTGAGGTCGAGGGCCAAAGGTTGAGCACCCTTGTTTATAGTCAGCTATGAACAATGGGCCTATAATGGGCCAAGAATTATTGCACTCACTCCAGCATAAATGTAGCTTTTTTTTTAAGCCTATCAGAGCCTCTGACTCTAATCACGTGCTTAAAATGCAAAAAAAAAAAAAAACATTAACGGCTGTGTGTTGTTATTTTGAGGGGACAGCAAATTTACACGCTGTACACTCACTACTTTACATTGTATCAAAGTGTAATTTCATAGTTGTCACATAAAAGATATAATAAAATATTTACAAAAAATGTGAGGGGTGTACTCCCTTTTGTGAGATACTGTGTGTGTACACACACAGATATATGTATATATATATTTTGTCCGCAGAGCTTAGATGAGGCTTAGCGTGATAAAAGGCTACGGGAAATGTACAGTAGGTTAGACACATCATCCTTCAGTTTCCCGTTTGAACAACCAAACGAGCAGCTAATGTAAACTCCGGCAGAATAATGATTACCTAGCTTAACCTTTTCATGAAACGTGTGGTTTCAGCATTAATGAGCTGGATATTAACGATCGTCTCCTCTGTCCATTCAGAGCGTCTTCCTGTTTCCCTCAACCCCCCTTCTGTCCATGACAGTACAGGACTGTTTGTATCATAATAGGGGGATGTCACCGCTCCATCAGACAGGATATAGAAGCCTCAATGACATTGGCCCAATGTGGGTTCACTCTTTCGTTGCTGGCAATCTGCAGAAGTTCGAAGGTTAAATATTTCAAAGTGTACCATTCTAACTGAAGCCTTTGTAGTGAGGGGCCAACGATGTTGCTAGTTCCTAATGGGTTGATTGTTTTCTCTAAAATAATATTTTACTGAGAATATGACTGCTTTGCGAGCAACAGGTGCTTGTTAAAAAAGGGCAATAGAGGAAAAGAAAGCAACACTTGGGCCTTGTACGTAGTAGAATACATTTCGGGCTAAATTTATGAAGAACTTTTTTTTTTTTTTTTTTTTAATTTATGAAGAACAATAATTTTTTTTCAAAATTTTAAAACAAACGCATTTTTTTCAAAATTATGTACTTTTTTCATTTATTCAGCAAAAAAAAAAGTGGTGATTAAATGCCACCAAAATAAAGCTCTAGTTGTGTGAACAAAATGAAAAAAAAAAATTCATATTCAGTGTAGCATAATTGTCATTTAATGTGTCAGCGCTGAAAATTGTCCTGGGCAGCAAGGGGGTAAAAGTGCCCGGTATGGACGTGGTTAAATTGTACCAATCTGAACAAATGCCATTAAAAAGAATCGGCTGCGACTTGTCGTGTCCAAAGTCCCATGAAAAGTTGTGCAAATGTTAATGGAGCTTTAAAATCCTAACCAACTTTCTCTTTCTATGGAATCTTAAAGTCGACCTTGACTCAAAAAAATAAATAAAAAACGTTCCCCCATTGCATTCCTCCCCTCTTCACACAGTAGGACAAGTAGTGGGACAGTTTTACCTTGTTGAAGAAAATGCATTAACCACTTGCTTACTGGGCACTTAAACCCCCCTCCTGCCCAGACCAATTTTCAGCTTTCAGTGCTGATGCAATTTGAATAACAATTGAGCAGTCATACAACACTGTACCCAAATTACATTTTTATCTTCTTTTCCCCCCCACAAATAAAGATTTTTTTTGGCGGTATTTGATCATCTCTGCGGTTTTTATTTTTTGTTAACAGAATTTTTATTTTATATTTTTTATATGTTAGATTTTTTTTGCAAGCGGGTAATTTTTCTCCTTCATTGATGTTTGCTGATGAGGCTGCACTGATGGGCACCGATGGGCTGCATTGACGGGCACCGATAATGCGGCACTGGTGGGCACTGAGAGGTGACACTGATGGGTGGCACTGATAAGTGGCACGAATAGGTGGCATTGATAGCTGGCACTAATAGTTGGCATTGATAGCTGGCACTGATGGGTGGCAATAATGGGCACCGATTGGCACTGGTAGGTTACTCTGATAGGCAGCAATGCTAGGTGGCACTGATGAGGCACTAATTGGTACCAATAGTGGGCATTGATAGGTGGCACTCGTGGGCAGGTGGCACTGGCAGGGGATACGGATTGCACAGATGAGGCGGATGTGCCTCCTTCTTCCAATGTCCCTTGCACATAAGCCGGTTATCAGCTTTTTTTTCACCTCGCACTGTCAACGTGAGGAGAAAAAAAAAAAATTACCAAGCTTTGTTTACATCACATGATCAGCTGTCATTGGCTGACAGCTGATCACATGGTAAGGGGCTTACTGCACTCGGCTGCAGTAAGCCAGCAGCGGACATCTTGTTACACCCAGCCCATATAGTTTAGGCTGGGTGTAACAAGATGTCCGCTGCTGGCTTACTGCAGCCAAGTGCAAGGTGTACCAATATGGGTGTCGCAAGCAACATTACTGGAAGTTAAATGACATGAATGATGAAAGAAAAGGAAGGATTTTGCAATGCTATATGCCAAATAGCATTGCAAAATCCTTCCTCTCCTCATTTATGTATTTTATTATGCAAGTGCCCATCAGTGCCTGACCATAAGTGCCTATAAGTTCCATCTATCAATGCCGCCTTTCAGTGCCCATAAGTGACATCAGTTCCATCTATCAGTGCCCATAAATTATATCAGTTCCATCTATCAGTGCCGCCTTTCAGTGCTCATAAGTGCCGCCTATCAGTGCCATCGATCCATCAGTGGCATCCATCCGTCAGTGCCCCCTGTCAATGCCCATTATTCAAATTGTCACAAAAATGTATCAGTAATCGATATCGGAGAGTACATGGAAAAAAGTATCAGCACTTGTACTCGGTCCTAAAAGAGTGTTATCGGGACAACCGTAAATATTTTGTACTGGGGTCCCTGGACTACACCAACTTTTTTTTGCAACTTAAGTCTCATATACACGATCAGATTTTCATCGGACCATGCGCAGGACTTTTGTCCAAAGGGCGTCGGCCGTGAACTTGTATTGCATACAAACGGCAAAGAATTGTCTGCCAACAAGCACAAAACGATGTGTTTTTTCAGCTCTTTAGAACCACCCTTTGGGCAACTTCTGCTAATGTTGTGTTATTGTGAGCATTGCTTTATAGCATGCGTGTTTGTACTTTGGAGTGGTGTCCGATAGACTTATGTACAAACGATCGGATAATCCACCACACATTTGTTTGTGGACAATTTTAAAGCATGCTATCCCACATTTGTCGGCAGAAAATCCGACAACAATAGTCCAATGGAGCATACAAGCGGTCGGATTTTCCGACAACAGCCTGTCATCACACAATTCCCATTGGATAATCCGATCGTGTGTACAGGCTTTAGTCTTTAATCTAAACATTGGTCACAATTTTGGAATGTTAAACACAGGTCTTAAAGGGAACGTTTCCTCTTTGTCACAAAAAATCTCATCAGAATGCAGCTCTACATGCTGATATGAAAAAATCTTACATTCATTAGTAAAACAAACATGTTTTGTCTTTACTTACAATGACTGGTTTTCCACTCTCAGATGCATTTTGGGAAGGCTACATCACCAGTCCCTTCCTTCTCAGATGACGTGCACTGCCATATGATCCAGGTGGCAGACCCAGAGGGAAAATAACCACTTTGAAAAGAATGGGGAGAAAAGAAAATGAAGGTATACAAAAAATATAAAAGCCTGCAATTATGTATAAGTGTCTGTTTGCAAACAGCTGTCAATAAACATTTCCAAAAGTAATTCTGTTGAAACTTTGAGGATGAAGTTCCTCTTTAATCAAAGTCCATACTTTTACTGTGAGCCGTTGGAGCCGCGATGATATCACATGCGCGCAGGAGTCTAATCTCCGGCAAGGAGCTCTGATTTTCCAGCAGCATCTGCCGGACCTTCAGAGCGCATGCATTGCTGACGTCAGACGTAAACCGTAAAGGTTTAGGAAAATTAATTTTACCTCCAGGTAAACCTTATTATAGGCTTATCTGTAGGTAAAAATGTGCTAAATGGGTATACAACCACTTTAAAGAACTTCCACTCATTTGTCTCCCCCCCCCCCCCCGGTGCCACATTTGGCACCTTTCAGGGGGAGGGGGACAGAAAACTTTGACAGGTATCCTGTTGCCACTTCCAGGAGCCACGACCACGGCTATTGACATCACAGCTTGGCTCCTTCCTCTTCCCCTGCCGCCGGGCCAACAGGAGAGAGAAGTGGAGCCTTGCACATGCGCAGTGGGTTTCCCACGTCAACTCTTACCCGCAATGGTGGTGGCAGCCCCGACAGCTGATGGAAACATTAGTTGCAGTGCCAACATTGCTGGACTCCAGGACAGGCAAATGTCCTATTAAAAGCCAGCAGGCTTTTAATTTTTGCAGCGGTGGGCAGACCTCCGCTTTAAGAGTACTAAGTGTGATTTCTGTCTTGTGCTTCGTTCCTCTGCTATCTACATGAGTCACTTCTGACAAGTTCTCCTGACACCAAGAGAAAAAATTGTCACAGGGGAGGAACCTCCAGCCATAGACTCAACTCTGTCCCTTTGTGCTGTGTCCAGGGCTGCTGTAAGAAACCACTGGGCTGCATACAGTGAACCTGACAGGGCCCCCACCCAAATAAACAATTTACAATGCTTCAGTTATGAATCCATTGAATGATCAGTACTGATCACTTATTGTGTTCAATCAGGAAAAGAAGGGGTTGGTAAATATGACAAGTTTACTGGACTCTTCTCCAAATCTCCATCCTGAAGAATCCTATTGTGTGCTTGTAGCTGTCGGCAATAAGAAGAGGGTGGAAGCTGGCAGCACTATAATATATTTTACAGGGTATAAAATAGAAGAGAGGCACCTCTAAGTGTAGCAATATGTTGCTAAATGTTGTACCTACATTAAATGTAACCATATTGCTACATTTGGTGGCTCCTCTCTTTTTTTTTTTATACTCATGACGCTACTCTTATATCAAGACATCGCTTGTATATCAAGTCAAAATGTATTAAAACATTTTGCTTGTCTTGCAAGCTAAGTTACTCTCAAACCAAGGTTTTACTGTATATGTAAGGGTTTACAACCTTTTAAGTGAACCCCATCATGCCCATGGTGGGAACCGTCAGTGGCAGGGAACTATGGGGGGGTCCCATAGTTCCCTGCCACTGACGGTTTCCACCATAGGGGGACCGAATGGAGCCAGAGATCCCCAATCCTTTGTCACCAACCTGTGATGATGTGGTCTCCTTCTGGATCCTGAGAGAACCCCCACTGCTGGAAATCCAATAGGAAGTGAGTGTAGACATCGCTAAGCTGTGGTAAGTAAAAATGGGCTTTCCTTTACAGTGGAACTTTTTTTTTTCAGCGTTCACAAAGAAGGGGGTGGGGGAGAGGAGTGACACTGATAGGAGAGTGGGGCTTTCAACAAGCTTCAATTATACCTAAAACGTGCTACCAGATTAATTAAAATGACAGTCCACATCTCTATTGGGATGCGTTTGAAGTGTATCTATGGTCAAAATTTTAAATCATTATTTTCATTTTCCACATTGAAGTTCGATTATTTCTAGTCTATTGTTAATCTGATAGATGTTAAAGTTTGTAAACTAAAGGCCCATACACACGATCGGACATTCCGACAATTGTGTGATGGACGTGTTTTGTTGGATAATCCGACCGTCTGTATGCTCCAATTGTTGTTGGCATTTCCTACAACATATGTTGGATGACCATGCTCTCAAATTGCCTGACAACAAATGTGTTCCATCGGATTATCCGATCGTGTGTACACAAATCCGTCGGACTAAAATTCAAAGTACAAACACATATGCTCCGAACCAATGCCAACCATAAGACAACATTAGCAGAAGTTGCCCAAAGGGTGGCACTAAAGAGCAGAATAAACCACGTAGTTCCATGAATGTTGGCTGAAAAAGTTCTGCCGTCTGTATGCAGAACAAGTTCATGGCCAATGCCCTTCGGACAAAAATCCACAGATTTGTCCGATGGATATCCGATCGTGTGTATGAGGCTTTACTTTGAAAAGAATCCCACACATTTACTTCCTTGAGTTATGTGACACATATTCACTATGCCCTGTGAGTAGGCACTGCTGTTACACATTTCACAGAAAAAAAATGTAAATTGTCAGCGCTATAAACAAAATAAATAAATAGATGCTAGGAAATTAAAGGGAATATGCCCCAACCTTCAGTGAAAGACCAATAAATATAACATTGCAGTGCTCTAAATAAAAAACATAAAATTCATAGTGTTGTTATGAAGTCCATAAATATCAATGAAAAAAAAAGTTCATGTAGTTCATAAAATTGGATGATAGTGATAGCAATCCTCCTATGTTGTAGTCACATGAACTCGCCAGAGTTTGACTGCCCTGATAGGTGCATCTCATAAAATTAGAATATCATCAAAAAGCTAATTTATTTCAGTAATTAACCCCTTCAATACAGGGCTTTTATACCCACCTCCATACCAAGCATCTTCTGCCACTTCTCTCCTATATGTACAAATCATCATTCTTTTGCTAGAAAATGACTCGGAACCCCCCAAACACTATATATGTTTTTTTTAGCAGACACCCTAGGGAATAAAATGGCGGTCATTGCAATTTTTAATTTTGCGCAGTATTTGCGCGATAAAATTTCAAACGCCTTTTTTTGGGGAAAAAATGGTTTCATGAATTAAAAAATAACAAAACAGTAAAGTTAGCTCAATTTTTTTGTAAAATATGAAAGATGATGTTACGCCGAGTAAATAGATACCTAACATGTCATGCTTTAAAATTGCGCACACTCATGGAATGGTGCCAAAGTTTGTTACTTAAAAATCTCCATAGGCGATGCTTTGAAATTTTTTACAGGTTACCAGTTTAGAGTTACAGAGGAGGTCTAGTGCTAGACTTGTTGCACACGCTCTAACGCACATGGCGATACCTCACATATGTGGTTTGAGTGATGTTTACATACGTGGGCGGGACTTGCGTTTCTTAGCACGAGCTACCGGGGACAGGGGCATTTTTTTT
Source organism: Rana kukunoris (assembly GCA_029574335.1). Lineage (NCBI taxonomy): Eukaryota > Metazoa > Chordata > Amphibia > Anura > Ranidae > Rana > Rana kukunoris. The sequence goes on along the minus strand of CM056057.1, from coordinate 146,026,691 downwards.
ATTTTAATTTTTACTTATTTATTTAAAAATCTGGCGATGGGCAATTCTTTCGCCGGGCCCCCGATAGGACGGGAGAGCCCGGAGAACCACCGGATGGAACTGCCACTATGATCGTTCTTATGGTGCGCAGGATCGCCGCCGGAACGCAATGATATCTGATGATGCCTCTAGCTGCCTCCATCATTCAGATATCCCCGCACAAAGTACAGGACGTCATATGACGTCCACCTGGGATGGGAGATCCCCTTTGTGGACGTCATATGACTATGTGCGGTATTAAAGTGGTTAAATTCAAAAAGTGAAACCCATATATTTTATATAGAAGAGTTACACACAGAGTGATATATTTCAAGCATTATATCTTACAGCTTGTGAAAATCCAAAATTCAGTATCTCAAAAAACTAGAATATTACATAAGACCAAACAAAAAAAATAATACAGAATTATTGGCTTACTGAAAAGTATGTCCATGTACACTTGTGCAGAATAGTGTGCACTCAATACTTGGTGGGGGCTCCATTTAAACAAATTACTGTATCAATGCAGCATGGCATGCAGGTGGCATTTCTGAGGTGGTATGAAGCCCAGGGTGCTATGATAGCGGCCTTCAGCTCATCTGCATTGTTGGGTCTGGTGTCTCTTATCTTCCTCTTGACAATACCCCACAGAGTCTCTATAGGGTTTAGGTCAGGCGAGTTTGCTGGCCAATCAAGCACAGTGATACCATGATCATTAAACCAGGTATTGGTACTTTTGACAGTGTGGGCAGGTGCCAAGTCATGCTAGAAAATGAAATCAACATCTTCATAAAGCTGGTCAGCAGAGGGAAGCATGAAGTGCTCTAGAATTTCCTGGTAGAGGGCTGCGCCGACTTTGGACTTGATAAAACATCGTGGACCAACACCAGCAGAGCACGAGGCTCCCCAAATCATCACTGACTGTGGAAACTTCACTCTGGACCTCTTGCAACTTGGATTCTGTGCCTCTGCACTCTTCCGCCAGACTCTGGGACCTTGATTTCCAAATGAATTGCAAAATGTCATCTGCTGGTGTTGGTCCGCTGTGTTTAATCAAGTCCAAAGTCAGTGCAGCCCCCATGGTATCACTGTGCTTAAATGCCCAGCAAACTTGCCTGACCTAAACCCCCTAGAGAATCTGTGGAGTGTTGTCAATAGGAAGATGAGAGACCCCAGACCAAACAGTGCAGACGAGCGGAAGGCGGCTATCAAAGCACCCTGAAATTCCATAACACCTCAGCAGTGTCACAGGCTGATCACCTTCATGCAGTAATTCATGGAAAAAGAGCCCCAACCAAGTATTGAGTGCATACTATACTGCACATGGACATACTATTCAGTAAGAGCCGGTTCACACTGAGGCGATCTGCAATACGGCTTCAGGTCGCCTCAAGTCTCCCCAAGTCGCACTGTCCAGAAAATCAATGTAAGTGAATGGAGGTGTCTTAATACACACTACTGAAGTCGCTCCGACTTCAGAAAAGGTTCCTGTACTACTTCAATCCAACTTCTAGGCGATTTGTATCCATTGATTTCAATGCAAATTGTCTCCAAGTCTGATCCCTGTACATAGTGAGGCAACTTAGAGGCAACTTTGCAGGAAGCAGATAGGAATTTACCCAGAAGCCCCCAGGTACTCCCCTGTACCCAGGCAGCCCCCACCTTCCTAGCCACCAATTACTTTCTGTCTCTGTATACCTCTATACACCATGTCAACCAGAGCCAGGGAAGGGAATAGAAGAGAGGCTGTGCTGGATAATGAGTCTCTTATAAGGTTCATCAAGGAGAGACCATGTCTGTAGGACAAGACAGACAGACATTACAAGGACCAACTGAAGAGGGGCAATGCCTGGCTGGATATTTGTCACCTGTCCTTTGAGGATTGGGATGTCCCAGACCGACCGCACTGCCAAATGTAAGTTTAACCTTTATTATGTCTGTTTTCCTTGACTAGGCATGATGGTTGTAGTTCCATACAGGCCACTTGTTTTCACAGAGAATGGGTGCATGAAATCCCACCTTGTCTACATCCCTACCCAGCTCTGAGCACCATGCCTTGGTTCCAACCCCTACTCAATTCCAAAGACTAACCCTTTTTTGGTAATTTGTGGTACTAACTTTTTACCAAGACAAACAGTATAATAGATACCTTGCAGACAGCAACAATAGAACACACCAGCAACAGTGGATCCCCTGCCAGCAATAGTAGACCCTGACAGGAACAATAGATCCCCATACAACAGTAGATCCCTAACAGGAACACTATTTCACATGACAACAAAAATAGATCATTGACAACAGTATATCCCTACCAGGATCAATAGATCCCCTTACAACATCAGTAGATTCCTGACAGGAACACTAGTTCCCCTGACAACCGTAGATCCCTGACAGGAACAACAGATCCCCCTTCCAACATCAGTAGATCCCTGACTGGAACAATAGATCCACTGACAAAAAAATAGATCACTGAAAACAGTAGATCTCTGACAGAAACAATACATCCCCTTTCTACAACAGTAGATCCCTAACAGGTACACTAGTTCCCCTTACAACAACAATAGATCCCTGACAAGAGTAGATCCCTGACAGGAACAATAGATCCATGACATGAACAATAGATCCACTTACAACAGTAGATACCCAACAGGTGCAGTAGATCTCTGACAGTAACAATAGATCCCTGACAACAACAATAGATCCATGACAACAGTAGATACCTGACAGGAACAATAGTTCATGTGACAACAACAATAGATCCCTCACAACAGTAGACCCCTAACAGGAACACTAGTCCCCCTGACAACAACAATAGATCCCTGATAAGAGTAGATCCCTGACAGGAACAATAGATCCAATACATGAAGAATAGATCCACTTTCTACAACAGTAGATACCTAACAGGAACACTAGTTCCCCTGACAACAATAGATCCCTGACAACAGTAGATCCCTGACAGGAACAATAGTTCATGTGACAACAATAGATCCCTCACAACAGTAGATCCCCAACAGGAACAATAGTTCCTGTGACAACAACAATAGATCCCTGACAATAGTAGATCTCTGACAGGAACAATAGTTCATGTGACAACAATAGATCCCTGACAAGAGTAGATCCCTGACAGGAACAATAGATCCATGACATGAAGAATAGATCCACTTACAACAACAGATACCTAACAGGAACACTAGTTCCTCTGACAACAGTATATCTCTGACATGAACAATAGAACCCCTGACAACAGTAGATTCCTGACAACAGTAGATCTCTAACAGGAACACTAGTTCCCCTGACAACAATAGATCCCCTTAAAACAACAGTAGATCCCTAATAGGAACACTAATTCCCCTGACAACAATAGATCCATGACAACAGTAGATCCCTGACAGGAACAATAGTTCTGTGACAACAACAATAGATCCCCGACCACAGTAGATCCCTAAAAAGAACACTCGTTCCCCTGACAACAAAAATAGATCCCTGACAGGAACAATAGTGCCTGTGACAACAATAGATCCCTGACAACAGTAGATGCCTAACAGGAACACTAGTTCCCCTGACAACAACAATAGATCCTTAACAACAGTATATCCCTGGCAGGATCAATAGATCCTTATTGATCAATAGATCAATACTGCCAAACCAGCTGTTATGACAGCTGACATTACGTAATGCAGAGAGAGCATTTTGGACACAGAACAGGGAACAGGGAAGAAGAAATGAAACAGGAAGAAGAATGATGTCAAAAGAGCTTAGAAGCTCTGATTGGCCACTTCTAACATTCCCTGTCCTGGAGTCGACTTCAAGTCCTGTTGTAAATCGCCCCAAGTCGCCCTGTGGTTCATGCTGAAGTCATGTTGGAGTTGCCTCTGAAAGTCGTGCTGGAAGTCGTGTCGCCCCAGTGTGAACCGACTTTAAGCCAGCATTAACACATATTTCTGTATTAAAATTTTTTTTTGGTCTAATGTAATATTCTAATTTTCTGACATACTGAATTTTCACTAGCTGTAAGCCATAATCATCAAAATTCAAAGAAAGAAATGCTTGAAATATATAATTCCGTGTAACGCATCTGTATAAAATATGACTTCCGATTTTTGAATAAAATTACTGAAATAAATGAACTTTTTGTTCAGAGTTTGACAAATTTGCTTGGAATCTAGGAACCAGCTAAAAAAGTTAGGAGCCACAAAATGCACCCCGTCCCGCCAAGCTCGCAAGCAGAAGCGAACGCATACGTGAGTAGCGCCCGCATATGTAACGCATTTTCAAACCACACATGTGTGGTATCGCCGTGATTGGTAGAGCGAGAGCAATAATTCTAGCCCTAGACATCCTCTGTAACTCAAAACATACAACCTGTAGAATTTTTTAAACTTCGCCTAAGGAGATTTTAAAGGGTAAAAGTTTGTTGCCATTCCACGAGCAGACGCAACTTTGAAGCGTGACATGTTGGGTATCAATTTACTCGGCGTAACATTATCTTTCACAATATTAAAAAAAATTGGGCTAACTTTACTGTTGTCTTATTTTTTAATAAAATAAAAAGAATATTTTTTTCCCAAAAAAGTGCGTTTGTAAGATTGCTGCGCAAATACGGTGTGACAGAAAGTATTGCAACAACCGCCATTTTATTCTCTAGGGTGTTAGAATAAAAAATATATATAATGTTTGGGGGTTCTAATTAGAGGGGAGGAGATGGCAGTGAAAACAGTGAAAAGCACATTAGAATTGCTGTTTTGCGACTACCGTGCCGGGCGGTAATTGAGGCCGTGGCTTTGCGGTCTTCTGCAGACCTCAGCTTCGTTCTGTGAAGGCTGCAAAGCCACGGCCCCAATTACCGGTGGGCCCGCCGCGATCGCGCCCCGAGCCGGCCGGGAATTGAGGCTGCGGCTTTGTGGCCTTCTGCAGGCTTAAGCTTTTGTCGAGGCCCGTTTTTGTTGATATTCAAATTTTATGAGATAAACCTGTATACGATCAGTCACTAGGGAAAACTTCTAACTCCTCCAGCCAACCTCATCCATGATGATCCAAGCGTCCTTTCTATAATTGGAAGTCCAGAAACCCCCCCCCCCCCCCCAAAAAAAAAAAAAAAAAAAAAAACTACTGTACATAGTGTAACACTGTTATGAACTACCAATAAGAAAATTACACCCGTGAAAGTAGTACCACACCATGCAAACAAAAAGTCTCCAAAAAAAATATCTATAAAAACACCAGCCTCCACCACATGCAATGCGCACTCACGGCGAAACACTGCTGCCAGGTGATTGAGCAGTAAAAGAGCTTAGTAATGACAACAGATGCAGACATCCATCCAAGGAATTCCTTGGATGGACGTAGGAAGAAAAGCCAGGAATTCCTTGGGTGGATGTCTGCATCTTTTGTCATTACTAAGCTCTTTTACTGCTCAATCACCTGGCTGCATCGTTTGCCGGTGAGTGCACATTGCATGTGATGGAGCCTGGTGGGGGTTTTCTTTACTTTTTACACTACTTGAGTGTAACTTTTTTTTGTTGTTAGTTCATACCAGTTCTAGCCCCTGTTCACACCGGTGCCACTTGTCATGTGATTTGACAGGTGAAATCGCAGTACAAGTCGCACCCTATTGTCGGCAATGGAATTGTTCGAATAGGTGCAACGCTGACTTTGCGGTTCCACACTAATTTGAAAAAGTCGTCCCTGCATTGCAATTTCAGGTGCGACCTTGCATAGACATCTGTGCATGAAGTCACAATGATGTCAGCCAAATCGCACCGGAAGTCGCACACTGAAATGCGGCTTTGAAATCGTACGGTTTCAAGTAAAGTTGCACAATTTCAAAGCCGCATTCAGTGTGAACCTTGACTTACACTATCTAGTTTTCTTTCTTATTGGGATGTTTCTAGAGTTCCAATTATAGAGAGGATGCTTGGATCATGTGGCTGGCTGGAGCAGTTAGAAATATTCCCCAGTGATTTTGATCATATATATATATACATTTATGCTGCAGCTGTCAGGACAGCCTGGAACTCTGGTGAGTTGGCGATTCATCTGATTATGACACATTTCACAGAACCTGCCTTCTGAACTACAGAGGAGCCGAGAGGCCACTTTCAGGAGGCAGAGTCACATTGCATTCAGACAGCAATGTACCATGGGGTATGTAGTCCTTACAAATGTAAAGTAAATAGCAGAGGATTTCCCTGTGACCAAGTTTTTAAAAAGGTGCCCCACTGCAGGCAGACTATCAAAGTACAGGCTGCTGATGCGAGGTCTAAACACAGTACCGTTTAGTATTGACAATTAGGGCCCTGTGCTTTCGGGGGGCAAAATCAGAATGTGTTCCGAACCTTGAAATTGCAGTTAAAAAATGCATGGTTCCAAAAAGAAGCATTTCATAGAAACAAAAATGTGTTAAAAAATGTGAAAAAAAAAAAAAACGTGGCTCAAAAATGGCGTGGTTCTGAAAAAATGCTGCTCAAAAATTGCACCGTTATGAAAAAAACAGCTCACAAAAAGTGTGGCTATGAAAAAAAATTGCACTTCAACAGGGAAGAAAGGAAATATTGAGAACACTACTGCAAAAACAAGAAAGAAATCACAGGTTAAAGATATAAGCAAAGGGTGAAAAATGGTTACATAGTATAATAATTAAACAAAAAATGTAGCTCATAGCTGTGTGACCTCACAGGTGCTCTTTCCTCTGACTGACAGTCTCAGGTGAATTGATGATGTCACTTCGCTTCTGCTCAATGTTCTTGCTGGAGGCTCAGGTACAAGGAGAGACTGGAGCAGACATCTGGAGCAGCTCAGCCGCTTGTTTGTACCGCCACCCCCCCAACCGCGAGTGTAACCTAGTCCTAGGCGCAAGACTTTGATCCTGAGAAACCTCAACCAACAAAAGGCTAAATTCAGTAGCCTGAAATTATTTCTAGATGGAGTAACACACAATTACATTAGATGATTGTAGCCCTTTTATTGGGGGGGGGGGGGATTTATGTCCCTCCCAGACAGGATAATGTGTTAAACCTATAGGTAATTAAAGCGGAGCTCCATCCTAAAGTGGAACTTGCGCTCATCAGATTCCTCCCCCCTCCAGTGCCAGGTATCCTTTCCTTTTGCACTTCCAGGAGTTCGGCCACGGCCGTCACGTGGCAGTGATGTCACAGCGGGGCTCCCTCCTCCTCCTCCCCTGGTCGCCGGGCTAATAGAGAGCTGCGGGGCCTTGCACATTTTTTTCCCTGCACCTCCTCTTTAAGACCCCTTTCACATTGAAGCGTTTTTACAGCGCTTTAGCGTTAAAAATAGCTAGTAAAACGCTCATAAAACGCTCTCCATGCATCTCAATGGACCCTTTCACACTGAGTCCTGCAAGCAGCATCTTTGGAGCAGCCTTTGGGCGCTGAAAAAAACCCTCAAACGCCCCTCTCCATTGAAATGAATTGAAAGCGCTGTAAAAACTCCTTACCCTTTCACATTAAGGCACTGCAAAAACACCCTAAAACGGACTTAGCGGTGCCTTACCAGCACATTGGGATTGCAGATTAGGCTTAGCTTAAATAACGCTCGAAAAACGCCCCAGTGTGAAAGGGGCCTAAGAGAAATAGAACCTCTGCTAAGTAGAAGAGTGGGTTTGATAATAAAGTTGGCAGTGTCTCCACCCAAGACAGGGCCTCTGTGAATAGAGAAGATTCCCTTCCTGGGAAATGAACCAGTAATCTAATCACATTAGTTGGAAACAGAAGAACTACTGCAACCAGCATATAACATTAACTATATAGATCAGGGGTGCCCAGGGATGGACTGAGACCAAAATTTGGCCCTGGACTTTATCCAGACCGGCCCACTTTATGTTTGCAAACAAGAACAAAAACAGTATATAAACTATACACAATTGTGCAAAAAAACATAAGTAGCATAACATAAAGGAGTCCTCACTCACCTCTTGTATTATTTCACTTATTCTCCTCTGTATTTTCCTCATTCTTCTCACACATCACTGCATGAAGTGGAGGGCGAGCTGCGCAGCCATTACTTTGATAGGCTGTCACTGAAACCGGCCCACTGAGCCATCGGCCCACCGGGAAACTCCCTGTAGTCCCTATGGCCAGTCCATGCCTGGGGGTGCCCAACCTTTTGAAGAGCGAGGGCCACTTAAGCATCTTGGTAACCAGTCGAGGGCCACAATGAGCGTAGCGGGCAGGTGACAGGTCACGGCTACTCTATAGGCCCTCCGATCCGCCCAGATGAAAGGTGACGAGTTCCCGTTCTGTTTTTCGGCTTGGAGGTAGGTGGGCATAAACGGACATCTGACACTCTATAGCAGTGAATTGAGGGTCCCATTTGGTCAAGCTGATCGTGTGAAAGGGGCCTAAGACTGTATTCACACCGATGTGCTGCGGTTTACCCACATCACGGGCGCAGCGTAGTGCACCTGTGTCTATCCTACGTGTTAGCTGAACTTTCCCATAGACTCCGCTGTGGCAAAAGCCGGCGCTGTAGAGGACGCATCAGCTTATTGGGCTCTGCTCCACAGCCGCTTTCTTCCTCTACCACCAGCTTCATTCACAACACTGATACTACGGTATGGCGGGTGGGCAACCTGTGATCTGGGCTTGCCAACCCACCATTCCCAAGCAGGAGGTCGCGGGCCACATCAGAGGGCTCCGCGGGCCACATGTGGCCCCCGGGCCACTGGTTGGCCACCCCTGATATAGATGCACATCAGTATGGAAATTATACATGGAAATAATACAAGTGTAGCGCCCCCTTACTTTTAGTATGGGCACTACACTAAATTTAGTGGGGAGTGAGAGCGTTACGTTGCTTTCACTGTTAATTCTGTTAGATTGGGTTGCTGGAACTGTCCTGTGGGTCAGTCTGTGCTCCGGGGGTGTTGGTCTCACCCCCGGACGACAGGTGGCGCCAGAGGGGTTCTAACAGAGCCGCTTTTCCCCAGCAGCCAATTGGAGGAGTTTTTCCTTCGCGGGGCATGCTGGGGAGGGGTATATCTGTGTCAGACGCCATTTTTCCGGGGTTCTTCGCGGGTTCCAGCTCGAGGTGCGGCACCCACCTTTAGGGTGTGCGCATCCAACAGGCCCCCGGCGTTATGGCCTTCCAGGCCGGGGGCCCACATGTTGCGCGGAGTTCTGAGCAGATGCTGAAAAGGGGTCTCAGTGACTTACTGGGTCTCCAGTTTTACTGCAGATATATCTAAACTGCTGATCAGTGACTCTAACTAAAATTTCCTGGGAGGATCTGCTCATCTAATCAAGAATCACAAAGTACTAAGCCTGTGGCAGAGGCATCCTTAGAGCCAGGTTCGTGGCAGGGACCTGTTTCCTCCCAACGACTTAAAGTGACACTTCGGCTGCCAGGCTTGTGACGGTCTGTCCGGGTGCACTTCACCCACTCTGGCCAGAGTGGCGACAAACGGTGAGTATTTCTATTGAAACCAGGCTTGCTTTCAATGTTTATCCAAGCCTGACTCTGCAAAGTTCCTTCACTTCATCAACCTGTCCTGTCTACCTCCTGTTGATGTTGGTCATGTTCGACCGAGGAATAAAGCATTAGAAAACGCCAACCTTCGGCCTGGACATTTTATTATTGCTCTCACAGTGGCTGCAATCAAATTCCCTAGACTCGTCAAAGGTAACTTTAAATATGCCGATCCCACATCTATCCAGCGGCTCTTGAGGGAGTATCGCTACACAAGCTTTATATAAGCAAAGGCTCTGATAGGAGTCCTTTCGAAATTGTGGCCAGCTACCTACAGTATAGTTATTAACAGATACCTTCAGATGAATGTTGCAGCAAAGTCCAGTTGCAGGGCCCCCTGAGGATGATGTGGTGCCTGTCTTTGTGTCAGAGGCCCGAAGAAGAGATCAGCGGTCACTGGGAAATCCTTCAACTGTTGTCTGACCAGCCTGGAACAGAGCTTCTCACATGCAGGAACTGTGATATGGCACTGGAGCTCAGTCAGCCTATCTTCTTAGCCCTATAGTCCCTCCCTGGTAGTGTATAATAGTCTCTTCTGGTCCAGGATTTAGTCCTATGGACAGGACATGTGGCTGAGTGTTTCTCCCCATTCCCTCCTTCCAGGGTTTCAAAGTCAATGACCCAGGGGACAGGAAGTGCATACATAATATAGTTACAGGCATTTACAGATTGAGACAGTAGAGGGCAGAATATCCCTACACAATTGTCTGCCATGCTGACAGATTTTAGCTTTTCTGGGTGGCCTACTTTAAAGTAAATCTGCCCTAAACTTGGGTGAGACCTCATTCATAGGGGTGTTGAAGCCATAGCCTGTAAATGAGCTGTGTGTGTATGCAACTTGAGCCGCCAGGTGCTACGTGCTGGCAGGGAGACATTTCCCCATCTCTGCAGCCGAACATTGGGACAATGTCTCCCAGTCTGTGATTAGCGCAGCGCCGTGCAGAATTCCTGGCGGGCTTTGCACATGGACTGTGCGAACATGCTGGAGCTCCTCCCTAATCACAGCCCTTTCCCTCTCCCATATTTTTTCATTTGTTTTTACTGCAGGGCAGCACTTTTTATCTTGCAGATGTGCTGAAGGGCACTGCCTGGCCTTCAGTAGGTGGCAGAGTCTTTCAGCACATCTGTGCACGTGCTGGTGTGCCCAAGCGCATGTGTGAGAATTAGGGTGACCACATTTCCAAACTACCATTCAGGGACACCCTCCCTTCCCAAAAAAATCAGCTTGTGCTGAAACGAATCACAGCACAGTGATTGGACACAAGAGGCGGGATTTATATTTTCTCCAATCACAAGCAGGGGGTGGGGATTGTGCTCCTCCAGGCATTCCCGGCCAGGGCAAGTACTGTCAGTGAGTAAAGCGGTGATGTGGTGGCCTTTTTTGGGGGCATCAGATTGGGGGTGGCTGTGTCAGTTTCATTATGGGACACTGTATTGTCCTGGAATGAAGGTGCCCGGGACAGACCTGCAAAATGCGGGACTGTCCCGGGCAATCCAGGACACGTCTTACCCTAGTGAGAATGACATGATTAGGAAGGTCCAGTCTGCGCATGAACATAATTTCCCATACATTTCTAATCACACTGCATTTGCGCACCGACGCATGGGCAGACCTGCCAGATCCCAAAGAACCATCAAAGATGGCGGTGTCATTAAGGGGGGCGGGTCCAGCAGTAATGGGACAGAAGTTCCTCTTTATTGTACCTAAGTGTCCATTTATCCAGTGATTATTTCTTACAAGCAATCCAGCTTTAAGAACAGCTTTGGACATGACACTGCCTGACTGTGCAGGTGGTAATGAATTTTGAAGCTCTGGCAGTGAATGGATAGATTAGATATCTATAAAGCTGTTAAAGCACTGTGGTGGTGGGGGTGGTGGTTGGGTTGTACAGTGGCACTGCAGGTCAGGGTTTTATGCTGCTACCAAAGTTCTGCCAGTATAACGATTAATGCCGCATGCACACGATCTGATTTTCCAATGAAAAAGGCCCAATGGACTTGTTTCATTGGAAATTCCGTACGTGTGTGGGCCCCATCGGACTTTTTTCCATCTCAGTAAAAAAATAGAACATGTTTTAAATTCTTCCGATGAGAAATTCCGATCGTCTGTGTGGAATTCCGTCTGAGAAAAATCCATGCATGCTCAGAATTAGGGGTGCAACGGATCGTCACCGATCCGTGATCCGAACGGGCCATCCTGTTCGAAACGGCACACCACGCGATCAGCGGAGCGCTCTGGAGCCTCGGCCGTAGGAAAGTCCCCGGCTTAGGCCTAGCTCCGGAGCGGCGGCCATCTTGCTCCACCCCCGTGTGCTTGTCAGAGCACAGCGTGACACGCCTCCCCGCCTTAGCTCACTACAGACCCGGAACTGCCTGCAGACATGTGGAGACAGCATCGGTGAGCTCTGCACCTGCAGGTAGGAGCTACACCAACACCTGGGGAGCATGTCTGTACACCAGGGTGGAGGGGGGTGGATAGTGATTAGGTTGGTGAAACAAGATTTTTATTTATTTTAATTTTTTTGCTAATCCGAAAATGATCCGATCCGTGACTCCTGATCCGAGGATCGATCCGATCCATGATTTTTATGATCCCTTGCACCCCTACTCAGAATCAAGTCGACGCATGCTCGGAAGCATTGAACTTCATTTTTCTGGGCTTGTCGTAGTGTTTTACGTCACCGCGTTTTGGACGGTCAGAATTTAGTCTGACAGTGTGTATGCAGGACAGCTTGAACAGAATTCCGATGAAAAAATCCATTCGATTTTAGACCATCGGATACTCCGATCGTGTGTACACGGCATTACGTGTCCAGAGACTCTGGGAGCATTAATGTTAATATTGGTCAATGGTCATACAGGGTAAATGTTTACGAAGGCACTGGCACTGGCAATGAGGCCCCATTTAGCTGTAAAAACGCTGAAAAATGTGGTAAAATGTGGCTATCTGGTGTTTATGAGTGATTTTGAGCCTCAAGCTTTTGTGAGAGTATAGTTTTACTAAAAAACGCTAATGCACAAATGCTGCAAAACACGGTAAACCCGCATTTTACAGATAATGCTATTGCCATTTTTATAACATCCAGTGTGCCAGTGTGATGGCTGGCATTCAGTTTATGTGTTTTGTTAGTCCACTAGCATTGGTAGTGTAGGGGTTAATCCACTGGCTCTGGTTGTGTATGAGGCTCAGGTAGTGTGGGTGTAGCGCTCACCCCCAAAGGAGCCCCTGGTTTGATGATGGGATCGGCAGATTAAGTTGCACTTCTTCTCTCTAGGGGTGCACCAGAAGTATTCAGTAACAAATGGAATGTCCAGACAGGCAAATAAAGATTTTTCTCTGTATTTTTAATTCCAGGCCAACATAGCCGAACATCAACTCAATAAAAGTGAGACAGGTTGATGAAGAAAGAAACTCTCAATGTCGGGCCTGGATTAGAGCACAGCATAACTCAGCTGCCAAGCGTACAGATTTGCTTGCATCACCATTCAGACACAGACCGGGAGGAACACAGGTCTCCCTCGTTGACCTGGCTTTAGGCCTCTGCCACAGGCCGGTGTAACTTGGATAATTTGCAGTTGTCTAAATAGAGCAAAGCCTCCCCGCCATGTTTTCTCAGTGTCCCATACCGAGCGACATCGGCGCGCACCTGTGTATGGCCCAGGTGCCTAATTCTCTCGACGGCATCGGAAGCCCAGCCACTCACTGGGGTCCCTTCAGACACTTCTCCGACCGAGACTCTGTAGGTCCCGGACACTTGGCCAGGCGGACCACGCCGGCGGGGCCCATTGGCCACGCACACCCTAAAGGTGGACTCCGGGACCCCCGCAGGCGACGCAAAAAGAACCCCGACACATGGCCTGACTCTCAGATATATCCCCTCCCAGCATGCCCAGTGAGACAAAAACTTCTCCAATTGGCTGCTGAGGAAGAATCCATCCGCCAGAAATCCCTCTGGCTCCCACTGCCGGCCAGGGACGGATTCACATCCCCAGAATGCAGTCAGAGCCAGTGGATCTTTCCGGAACGATACAGGTCACGAACAAATCATGACCGGGAGCAAAGTAACTCTCCCAATCCAACTAACTTCTTTTTTTTTCTTAGCGCAATACCCTGTGATAAAGGCAGGGGGGCGCTACATAGGGGTTAAATAATACACTGGCTCTGGTTGAGTAGGGGTTAGTCGAATGGCTTTGGTTGTGTAAGAGTTAATACGCTGGCTCTGGTTGTGTAGGGGTTAATACACTGGCTCTGATAGTGTAGGGGTTAATACACTGGCTCTGATAGTGTAGGGGTTAATACACTGGCTCTGGTTGTGTAGGGGTTAATACACTGGCTCTGATAGTGTAGGGGTTAATACACTGGCTCTGGTTGTGTAGGGGCTCTGGTAGTGTAGAGGTTAATACACTGGCTCTGGTTGTGTAGGGGTTAATGCACTGGCTCTAGCTGTGTAGGGGTTAATACACTGGCTCTGGTTGTGTAGGGGTTAATACACTGGCTCTGGTTGTGTAGGGGCTCTGGTAGTGTAGAGGTTAATACACTGGCTCTGGTTGTGTAGGGGTTAATACACTGGCTCTGGTTGTGTAGGGGTTAATGCACTGGCTCTAGCTGTGTAGGGGTTAATACACTGGCTCTGGTTGTGTAGGGGTTAATACACTGGCTCTGGTTGTGTAGGGGCTCTGGTAGTGTAGAGGTTAATACACTGGCTCTGGTTGTGTAGGGGTTAATACACTGGCTCTGGTTGTGTAGGGGTTAATGCACTGGCTCTAGCTGTGTAGGGGTTAATACACTGGCTCTGGTTGTGTAGGGGTTAATACACTGGCTCTGGTTGTGTAGGGGCTCTGGTAGTGTAGAGGTTAATACACTGGCTCTGGTTGTGTAGGGGTTAATACACTGGCTCTGGTTGTGTAGGGGCTCTGGTAGTGTAGAGGTTAATACACTGGCTCTGGATGTGTAGAGGCTCTGGCAGTGTAGGGGTTAATAGACGGGCTCCCGCGATGCCTTGTGTTCGTACCACCGTCCCCCCTGCCGGTGTTTTGTGGCGCTCTGTGGCAGCAGAGGGGTTAAAGGCTCATTCCTGGAATTTTTGGAATCCAGAACCTGCAGGTCGGACCGTACCAAGTGACAGACAGGTCCGCCGGGGGGAGGGAGGATTGAGCGAAACCTCTCCGTGAATGGTTTGATCTCCCGCCCGGGACTCCCCCCTCTTTGGAATGGTGGTTGGTAGGCTCCGCTGGAAGCTCCAGTGTGAGCGGAGTACGGACTGCGATCTGCGGCCGGAGAGGTGAGAGCGATCCCGGGGAGAGAAGGGTTATCCTGGCTGGGGCTGGGTGAGTGGCTGTGTGTACCTAGTGCATGTACATAGTGCTTGTCTTCACACCCATCTCATCATACCCATCTCATCATACATCCTATACTGTGTGTGTGCTGAATGTATGGGTACAGAGCGATGTGTTTACACCGATCTCCTACATCCCATACTACACATAATACTACATATACATCCCATACTACATATACACTGCTTGCCTGGATCTCCTACATCCTTCCCTGTGCACATATGTATATAATATATAGACTGTGTGTACATGGATCCCATAGTGTGTATATATTCCATATACGTTCCTGTGTGTACATGGATCTCTTTCATCCTATACAATGTGTGTGCTGAATGTATATACTGCATATACATGGATCCCATACATTTGTATACAGTGTGTGTTTACATGGATCCTGTGTGATGAATATAAATGCTCCATATTGGCTGTGTATACATGGATCTCATACTCAATATATATACTGTTGTATACTCCTCCATCCAAGCTGTGTATAACACAGCGTATATGTTGCCTGTTACTATGGATATGATACACCGGGGTGTATGAGATTGATACAAGCACAGTGTACAGATCTTAGGTTGTTTTTTAATGTGGATGTAATACATTGTGTACATAGGTGTGCTGGGGCTGCATTATATACAATGTATCAGATTCATATACAACACATTGGGGGGGGGGGGGGAGCATAATGTCTGTATATGGTGTATATCACTTGTGCTACCTGGTAATATGATAGTGTAGAAATATCTAAGCTGTACCAGTATATAAACACTGTATATGGTGTATATAGCCTGTGTTGCCTGGTAATACACTGTGTATAAATACCTGAACTGTATGCTGGAAATAGCCTGTGCTGCCTGTTAATATCAAACCCTGTATAAATATCTGAGCTGTACATGTATTATATTTACTGTATATAAGATTAGTCTATGGCAGTGGTCCCCAAACTGCTGTCTTGGCGCCAGATGCGGCATTGGGGCATTGTGCCCCCTTGAGACTGAAAATGGGGCACCATTGCTTCCACTGACACCTAGTGTTGGGGCCATTGTTCCTCTCCACTGACCCCCTCCCAGTGCTGGGGCCACCGTACCTCTCCACTGACCCCTAGTTTTGGGGCCACCGAACCTCTCCACTGACCCCCCCCAGTGCTGGGGCCACC
This sequence comes from Rana kukunoris, assembly GCA_029574335.1. NCBI lineage: Eukaryota > Metazoa > Chordata > Amphibia > Anura > Ranidae > Rana > Rana kukunoris. Next base: position 146,010,694 of record CM056057.1, on the reverse strand, counting down.
GTACCTCTCCACTTACCCCCCCCCAGTGCTGGGGCCACCGTACCTCTCCACTTACCCCCCCCCCCCAGTGCTGGGGCCACCGTACCTCTCCACTGACCCCCCCCAGTGCTGGGTCCACCGTACCTCTCCACTGACCTCCCCAGTGCTGGGTCCACCGTCCCCTTCCACTGACCCCCCATTGCTGGGTCCACCATACCTCTCCACTGACCCCCCGGTGCTGGGGCCACCATACCTCTCCACTGACCTCCAGGACATTTCCTACTCCCACCGGCCACAGTTTGGACCTCCTAAAGTTTGAAGGACAGTAAACTGTCTCTTTGTTTAAAAAGTTTGGAGACCCCTGCATTATGGTGAGTATAGTCTGTGCCTATATAATGTATGTTATATGCTGAGGATATATACGACAAGGTGTATATTGTGACATTGGCAGTTGAGGCCCGTCCCTAATCTACAGGGCGCCGGACGCATGGATTTCAAAGAGACTTTTTTTTTTTTTGACCACCAGCCACCACTGATTTTTTACATATAGAAACTGTGGACGTAATTTTAGAACATAATGTCTTTACATTTTTTATATTCTGTTTACATACCTCACATATATTGATACATTGTACACAGCATGCCTGTGCTGGGTGTATTTACAGGCTTATGTACATATTTTTATTCTTCTTCTTTTTTTTTTTTTGGATATGAAATATGTGGGCTGGCGGGTGCTCACTCCTTCATTGTTGACGCAGATGTGGTAAACTGGATATATATGTCCTGGGGGATTATGTACAGTGCTATATGTGTGAATTATAAATAACCCCCGTAATATTGGTAAATGTTTCTATATTACCCAGTGTGTACTGATACCTAGCTGGTGCTCATACCAGGGTATGGACACAGTCAGCAGATCAACATTTCTCTCCATGTAAAGAATAGTGGAATTTAGTGCCAGCTGATTACACCACCTTGGGCGGCACACTCACCTTCTGTAATATTGTTTCATTGATGCCATGTTGAAATTCTGCATGACTCCTGGTTTTGTCACTACCTGTATGACCTGAACTCTGATGGCATTGGGTGGCAGCACATATCTTCAATGCTGATGCAAGGTTGGTGCTATGCTGTGTTCTCTATGGCGTTCCTTTGCTACCCCAGTCTGATGTCTTAGATTTAGGTACAAACTGGCATGATAAAGTAATCCCTTCCATTGAGAGAGTACTGTATATATTTGCAACAGGAATAACATTTTTGTTCACCACTTTTTAACCACTATTGGCTAATTTTAGACTTGCTCCAAAACTGCCACGCCTCTGTAAAGCGATCCACATCGCTGTTCAGAGGCAATGTGATGCTTCCTCACCACATATTTTAACCCAGTAATTGTTGCACCAACATTATGCAACCGTGTACATTGCATGTGGTTGCGGGCATCTGCCGCGGTTTCCTATTCGCTTGAAGGAGTCATGTCCGGCGGGATTATTTCAAACTGAATGAGATAGGTTTTTGCCCTGGGGGTGAAGCAAAGCATTGCAACAACTGCATGTAAACGCCCCCCTCTGCTACCTTTGCCGTTTTAAGGTGGGGTGGTTGGGACGCACTAAATACACATCTTAAGGATGCATTTGTAACATCCCACCAAGTTGAGACCACCAGAAATACCAACGTGAAGCAGGAAAGCCTACCTATCCATTTTAATGTTACTGAGCCATGCATCAGCTTATGGTAAGGACGAGGGGCGCGGGCAAGCCAACTACTTTTACCTTGAAATTACAGATAATTATTCAGCATGGTCACAATTGCTGTACATGTAATCCAATTTAAAGTGGAATTAAATGAACAAAAACAGTTTTTATATTTTGGGTAGAGTAAGGGAGTGTTATAACCAAACCCACCCCCCCCCCCTCCAATTTTGGGGATTTTCTTTCACTTCCTGTCCCATAGCAAAAACAGGAAGTGAGAGGAAATCACTCTAAAGTGATGCACACTGCATATGTGCGACCTGCGCTGCCCTTTGTGAATGGTCATGCAGTCTTCTGGGACCTGCAAAGTGTTGCAAAACACTTTGAGGAGTAAGAAGAACTTCCGCTTGGATCGCCAAGGTGGTTGGAGTGGGAACGGGTTGGCAGCGCTGACGAATCATACTACATCTGGTCTGGACTGGCCTGGAGGCACTGACGGAGAAGAGTGGGGATTTTCAAATCCATGGACTGCTGGAGAGGCTGCGAAGGGTACTGACCGCTCCCGCTATGGATTCCCTTAATTTACTAAGATTTCCTCTTACTTCCTGGTTGCCCATAGAGTAGGAAGTGAAGGGAAATCTTCGCAATGGGACAGGGATGGTAAAAAATAAACTGACAGGGGCTTTAATCCTCCCTTACTCTACCCAAAATGAATAAAAAAGTGTTGCCTATAGTTCTACTTTAAGTAGATTGTGCAGCAGAAAACATATAGCACAGTGAGGAAGGTTCGTGGTCCAGGATGATAAAACAGTCAAAATTGGAAGCGAGCCCCCCCGCATACCAGAAGCAGCACAGCCTCTTTTTGGGGGCGCTAGACTAATTTTCCCAACAGTGTAGCGCAAGCCGGCGGGGACTCTTTTTGTGCTGCCCCCCCCCCCCCCCCACAAAGTGCTGCCCCAGGCCTGGGCCTTGTTGGCCTAGGCCGGAATACAGCTCTGGTTGCAGGAAAGAAATTTGCATGATTCCCCCATCAACACAGAGTGCTGACAGGGGAATCCCCTCCTGCCGAGCAATTGTCTGCTCCTGGCGGAGAGAAGACAGGCAGGCTGGTTGTACCCAAGTTGATCGATTTGATAAACCTGGTACATTCAGCCTGCCCATTAACGTTTCGAATCTCGTCCGGTTCCTGCTGAACCGACTGATATTTAAACTTTGTTTGGCCGCCCTTAGAAACTAACAAAACTTTGCAGTACTTTCAAATGACATTAGTCAAGTCATCGCATGTACTGATAATTTTTGTACAAATATTTGTTCAAAAATGTACTAATGTGGAATCCGCTTTACAGTTTATAAGGGAGGGTGAACAGCGCTGGGCAAACTGTTGGCGCTACATAAAACCTGTATTATAATCATAATAATAACATAGTGAGGGATGAGCTGAATGGATTTTATAAATGGAGGCCACTTTTGTCCAGTTGTATTAATGTCCCCCCTGTTACTCTGGATCCTCCAAGTGAGACAGAATAACCAAACTGCAATGGTACTCTAATGCAATGTTAGTGCAGCCGTGTCTAAACTGTCACTACTCAGGAGTAACACTACCGCTATTCTCCTTTCAGGACCCGGCCGCCCACTTGTCTGTGTGAAACGTGTCAATTATTTCACTTCACACAGAATGTTTACGCTTGTTTGGCGGCGGTGGGATGAGGCAGCATATGAGGCGTCTCACTGTGGGATCTGCCACAAATGCTTTCCCATATGTTCAAAGTCTGACACTCTTTCTAGTCCCTGTGGGGACTGTAGGTTAGCCTTGCTGACTCGTAGTATCCGTAGTGCATGGCCCGTGTGAACTTTGGGGGGGGGGATTTTTGACCCTTTTTCCTCCTTTTTTTTTTTTCTCTGCGAAATAATGTATTAAATACTGTCTGCTGCCATAAAATCATTATGTCCTGTATCTGTGCCTTGTATGTGATGCTAAAAAAAATATTGTACGCTAAGGCATCATGCCCATGGACCTAAAAAAATGCCATGTACAGCATATTATTTAAAATAACGTTTTATGCCTTTAAGTACAGTTCTGTTTTAGCACACTTCAGGTGTTTAAATATCGAATTTAAAAGCAGGCATAAAATAAAATTCAACAAGTTATCATTTGGAGAATAGTTAATAAACACTTACGCACGTATGAGCGTAAACACGTGTACATGCGCATTCATTTGTTCCAGTAGCCAGAATAATGTATTATTCTGGCCAGTTAAATGAGTTTACACTCAACACGATACGCATGTAAACACATGTAATTGTGTGCCAAAACAAGCCTTTTATATACCTAAAAGGATAGTTCACCTTTACAAAAAACTGCCTATGCAGGTAAGGGATGTTTGTAGATTAAAGCGATCCTGTGCAGCTCTGACTAAAGATGAATAATGCCCTTGCTATAGGTGTAGGCCATTTACATACCTTATGAAGCCTGACTGGAATACTCCCAGGATGTTGCTAAGTTGGGCTTAGTCGTCACTGCTCAGCTCCACCATCACAGGAGTGAGCTATTTCTCTGATTCAAAACACCTCACATGCGGTTTCTCTTCCATGATGCAGTAGCCTTGAGTTCAGCATCTGAGAGCTCAGTCCTGTGATAGTGGAGGTGAGCAGTGACAACTAGGCCTCAGTTAGCAATGTCCTGGGGGTATTCAAGTCGGGCTTCATAAGGTATGTAAACGGCCTACACCTATATCGAGGGCTTTTATTCAACTTTAGTCAGAGCCGCACAGTTTGTTTTCATCTACAGACGCCCCTTATCTGCATAGGCAGTTTTGTGGTACAGGTGAACTATCCCATTTTTAAAGTTACATGAAAGGTTCAATTTTTTTTCTTTTTGTTTAAAATAATAAATATGTTATACCTACCTGTTCTGTGCAATACTTTTGCACAGAGCAGCCCCCATGCTCATCTTCTGGCCCCCGCCCCTCCCGCTGGAGTTCCTGGCTTTTCCTCTTTGGCAGTGCCCCCATAAAAAGCCCCCGGTCACTGAATTTGATAGCCAATGGCTCCCACTGCTATCAAAATCTGTGCAGTGGCACTGGAGAAAGCCAGATGAGCCACTGCTCTCCTTCACATCGCTGGATCAAGATTAGACTCAGGTGAGGGTGAACACATGCAGCACAGAAGATATTTCCCCTTTTGGGCCCGGTTCACACTTGTGCAATGCCAGACATCGCATGTAATTCTCAGTGCACTGCTGTTCACATTACATGCCATGTCTGTGTGGTGCGATATCAGCCATACAGATAGTATGGCTGATATCACACTGCATTCAGTCCAAATGCACACAGGACCCTTTTTTCTGTTTGGACCAGAATCGGATCGCATGTGTGTTCATATATATGCGATCCGATCTGTCAGTTGGCTGTGCAATACGCGAGCTGAAATGGGGGGTGTCGTTAACGTTTAATGACACTCCCCAGCAGTTCTCATATGGCAGTGTTGGCCATGCGTGTTGGGTGGGATGTGGAAACCCGCAGTGTTCCCGCATGGCACCAGTGTGAACCGGGCCTCAAAGTGGTTGTAAACTGCAGGTGGTTAATAAAAAAAAAAATCCTGCAATGCATAATGTGCTAGTATGCATCGCATGCAAGCACATTCCGATACTTGCCTGAGAACGATGCCCTCTAGTGCCGCAATGTCACCGCTGAGACGGCTGGCATCTTTCCCATGTCTTCCTTCCGGGTTTGTGGTCTCTTGGTAAATGAGTGGCCCGGGGGCGCAATGAAGCCACTCTCGCAAATGCGCCACCGAATTACAGTGCCAGACCTTCAGAGTGCATGCACCGGTGATGTCATCGACTGTATGACCTCTGAATAGTTTAGGAGATATTCGCAGTACTATAAGTACTATAAGTACTATACAGTACTACTGTAGGTACAAGTCGTAGTACAGAGTTTACCACTTTAATGCAAAAGGTTAAAAAAAAAAAAAAAACACCCTAAGACCTTACAACCACTTACATTTTCTGCCATCCCCTGGTGGAAAGATCCAGCATAGATAGTAGTAGTATTTTAGAAGGCCAAATTGTATTCCGCCTTGACTGTTGTAACCTTCATCTCTGCAGTCTTCCAACAGACCTCTACTGTTTATAGAAGTTGGGATTGCTACAGGCCAAATGCATTTTTCTCCTCGTAAATCGCTCTTCCCCTCTCACTTAAATCCGCATTCACACAGCGCTGATGCCAGTACACCTTGAATGAGCCTTGTATGCATCTCTAACCAGCAGGTGCCCACTCAAGTCTGAGGGTGCAGGGGCTGCACGGACACAGCCACTCGTCCTATTGTGGCTGGTGCGCTTGAGTGCCCATTCACCTGAACACCTGCCATCTAGGGATGCACAAATGGCTCATTCATGGTATACAGGCATCGTTGACTGTGTGTACGGGGCTTAAAGAATAACTTCATGTCTGAACGTTCTGCTTTGTTTGAAATAAATCACTTGGTACTAAAGACTTCTTAATGGAATCCATGGAATTCTGCCTTAAAGCTTATCCCTCCCCCCCCCCCCCCTTCACAATCTTGTAATATATTCTAAATTCAATTTTCAGGCTTTTTCGCTTTTTTGTCACCTGGTATTTCTGCTAATATACTTCCTAACACTCCTGGTTTACACGTTTTCTCCATCCTATCTACAGGAGCCATGGTTGTCGCACAGGGTGGACTTCAACCATGCCTATCTTTGTCTCTCCTACTTGGTGGGTTGATGGGACTAGTAGTTTACATAAGAGAGATAAGGTTCTTTGTACTCAAGTTCACAGGAAGCGACAAGCACACTGCATTGCTGCCAAGATCAAAAGTTTGTTTCTATACTTGCTAGCCTGAAACTTAAAAACGAATGCAGCCACCACATACAAGGACTAGTAGGCTGTTTTTTTTTTTTTTTCGTGTGTGTGTGTGTGAATGGCCATCCTGCAACCACAGGCGCTGAGGAGGTGACATATCATCACTTCTTCACCTCAAGGGCTGCCACGTATAAACTTGGCCTAGGAACTTCTGGAAGTTTCTGGCCATCCATATCTGTTTGTGGGGATTTTCTTTTGCATGCTCTTCTAGAGACACAACAAGAAGTGAGAGGAAATGTTCTGCTCCTGTGTAGCTTGCACCATAGAGAACCATTTATGTCATCAGCTAGCGATAACTTGCTCTACTTAATAATTAATTACAGACGGTTTTAGAAGCTTAATTGCGCAATTCTTTTCTGTAATTAGAATTTTTCCCATACATGCCATTTCCTCTACGAAGTCTACATGACTAATAATGCCTTGTATTATTCCCATCCCATTTGAGATAATATGACCATATGGGCATCTCTCAAATACTCTGTCCTAGCTGTTATAATGGCCACATATTAAATATATATATATATATATATATATATATATATATATATATATATATATATATATTCTCCTTCGTCTTCTCCCAAGTGATAGGCTGTTTAAACTGATGGGTAGATCAAAGGGAATAAATTTGTATTCCACTGCAATTGAACTGATTGATCCAATCTTTGTAGGTGAATCTCACACTTCATAGATCCTTTGAATACATGGTGTAACGTTTGGGGGCCATAGCTCAACAGGGATTCAGTGCTTAAACCGTTGTTTTAAAGGAAAAGGCTTTTATTCATAGAAAAAGCAAAATAAGGCTTTCTCAGCATGCCAAAAACTGTAACATAAAAGTCCGCTTGGCTCCAGCGTCAACACAAAGTCTGCTTATATCCAGCACAAAACAGTGAAAGCAAAATGACATACGGTTTGTTGCAAGGTCAATCTTCACCCCCTGCACTTCAAAAGTCCTCACTGTGCAGTTTAGCAGACTTCCATCTTCCTCACAGGTGCACTCTCCCAACTCACTCCCCATCTCCAGCACCACTTCCTGCTTTAACAGGTGGATCTCTGGGAGAGTTAACACCATGTGTGCTGGCTCCCAAGGTTTAGGAGTGGAGGCTCCGTCCCACCCAAATAACACTTTGGAGCCTCCAAAATTCCAGGCCCCAAACTACTTTATTAAAGATAGAGAAGACTGCAAGCCAGTCCTCTCTGAATTAGCGCCTGCCTGGAACCTTTCACCCAATTTTGGGTGACCCCCTGAACCTTCTCCCTCTATTTAAATGGACCACAGTCCAAATAGTGGTGCCGTATAGCACCCGTCCAGGACCCAACCCCGGCGTCCTGTACAATGGGTAGCCTATGTAAAATAAGGCAGTTGGTGCTAGGATTTGTAAATCTGACCCCTTTCACATGTGCCAACCGTTTGTTACATCAGTTCAGTAAGTTTTTCATTCCTTTTTCACATCTGTATTTAACTTTTTACACCCATCAGCTAGAGTCCTTGACCACTTGAGTCCTGGAGCCATTTTTTTTCTGCAAAAACAGACCGTTTGCCCACTTATTTTTATTTTTATGAAAGAAAAATATTGCTTTGATCTGTTCTAAAAAAATGGATGTTGATAGCGGATGTAAAGAAATGATTATCCGTTTACATCAGTTTTTCCATAGAGGAGCATTGATGTCCGTTTTTTTTTTTTTTTTCATCTGTCTTCGGATTGGTAAAAAATGGACAAAACAGTCTGCATGTGGGGCAGGGCCTCTCGCATGTACATACCAAACAATTCCTAAATTCCCATCAAGCACAAGACCCTATGGCATGGGTCTTCAAACTACGGCCCTCCGGTTGGTCAGGAACTACAATTCCCATCATGCCTAGTCATGTCTGTGAATGTCGGTGTGTTACAATGCTTTATGGGATGTGTAGTTCTACAACAGCTGGAGGGCCATAGTTTGAGGATCCCTGCCCTAAGGGCTTGATTTACTACAACTGTAGAGTGCAAACATCTGCTACAGCTGTGCATTGTAGCCAATCTGCTTTCATCTTCAGCTTGAAGTGTTACTAAATCTAGGACCCTGCATTGACTATATCTGGTCTCACACAGAACATGTAAAAATAAGCTGCTATATACCCTTTCCCATCAGCAGTATATAGCAGTCTTATGACTTCTATTAGTGTCTCGGGTCCTCATTGGGGGGCCCCCCTGCTGTCAATCAAATCCAGTGACTTGGGGGCGGGGCTGAGTCCTGCTGTCTGTGTCAATGGATGCAGTAGCAGGACTTGGGAGTGCACACGCATGAGTGCCCCCATGAAGTGCATGATTAGAGCCTGAGGCCCTTGGCTCACTCAGTTGTGTGAAAATAGAGAATTTTTATTCGCTATTGTCTTCCTGATTCTCCTCCCAGCTAATCAGGAGGTGGGTCTTAAGACCTGATTGGCCGAGAGGAGAAGCAATCGTATTGGTCAGAGAGGGAAGTTGCCAAGGAGGAAGCTGCTGTGAAGTGGCTGAGGAGGAAGCTGCTGCCATAGAGGAGGAGATGCAGGAAGGAGCCAAAGCTTCTAGATGGGAAAAGTGTGGGGCTGGTGTGGGGGCGACCGACCGGGGGTAGGGCTTTGGCGATGGGTGTCTTGTTTGCTGCCCCCCAAATATACAGCACTTGCTGCCGCTGCATACAAAAGCTGTTTTTTGAGAGTACAGAAAAACCTTAGTTTGAGAGTAACTTGGTTTGAGAGTGTTTTGCACAAGCAATGTCTTGGTATAAGAGCAGCGTCATGTCACAACTGGGTATAAAAAAAAAGAGGCGCCTCTAAGTGTAGCAATATGGTTACATTTAATGAAGGTACAACATTTAGCAACTTATTGCTACACTTAGAGGTGCCTCTCTTCTCTTTTATACCCTGTAAAAAAAAAAATGCTTTGATATACAAGTGCTTTGGATCACAAGCATGTTTCTGGAACTAATTATGCTCGCAAACCAAGGTTTTACTGTACTTTTATAAGCTTACTTAAAAAAAACTCCTCCTTTCATTTTCTGACTACTGCCTGTCTGCTTGTCATCTTTCTACAACTTTGTAGATTGACAGCATGCTTTGCAGCTTCTCCTCTGCTGTCTACTTTCCATTTCTAAGGACTATATATCCCATGGTACCTTGCAGCCTACAAGCAGCGATTCCTGTACTGGCCTCCTGAAACTCCTCCTCCCAGCTCCTCTGTACTGTAGTTCAGAAAGCAGGCTCTGTGAAAGGTGTGACACAGCAGTGCTTAGTCACTGGGTATAGTGACTATGTCACAGAATTCAAAGTAGTAAACCTATGTGGAACTTCTGAAAGAAAGTTTACAAATGTCAAGGTCATTCAGATTAATAGAAGTAGGCTAGAAATAATTGCAATACAATATGCAAATATTTTATTTTTTAAATTGTGTCCATCGTTACACTTGGCACACAAATAATAAGGAAACCTTTTCAGTGACTGTATATATGAAATTTATTTGTTTTTCAGGTTTGCCTGAAGTTCTTAATTGCAACTTTGTTTAGTTTTCCTCCCATGTGCTTTGGAATTTGCTGACAATTTATGGGCAGGAAATGACAATAATACAATCTTGTCCTCCTATTAAGAGATTTCATAAACTGCTGCGGTGACTGTGGAGAAACTGCAGGTTGTGACAAATGGGGAAACCCTAATTAAAGGTACACTGCAGTCTTAAAGTGTTACTAAACCCCGGACCCTGCATTCACTATATCTGATCTCCAACAGTATGCAGAACATGGAAATGCAAATATTTTAGTAAATATAAACTGCTAAATACATTTTCTAATCAGCAGTATATAGCAGTCTTGTGACTTCTATCAGTGTCTGGTTTAAACTTGTGGGAGGAGTTTTCATACGTCTGGATGCAGGACTCCTGACCCGCTGTCTGGACAGTGCTGATTGGTCCTGTGCTGAACACATGCACTCTCTAGCAATACAAACCAAACTGAGCATGTGCAGCCTGACTCCAAAGGCTCTGTGTTATCCGGACATGTTTTGAAGAAGAGGGTCTGTGCATACAGGATCAAATGGCCCTTTTACACAATGCAGAGGATTAACCCCGTAGGTTACACAGTAAAAATAACAGACACACTTTATAAATATTGCATAAAAAGGCCAATTTTACTGTTGTGGATTTAGTACAGCTTTAATGAAAATTAAAGGGGTTGTAAAGACAAAAATATTTTCCTCTTAAATTAGTCTGACAATAGCTGATAAAGTAAAAAGTAATGTTTTGCATTATAACTAGTTTGATACCTGTTGAAATCGAGCTGTTTTATTTACCTCCGTCACTCCTGAATTTTTGTTCTCACTGACTTCCTGGTTTGCTGTGCGCAATAATTCTTGCTACATCACGGCCTAATGGGAACTACAGTTCCCATTAGGTTTAGCCTACATGCCAGTGAGGGATAAAGAGAGCATCTTCACGCAGGGCTGTAGTCATAGGGAGGGGGTGAGCACATTCTGCTTTCCACCATGCCAAACAGCTCAGGTGCTGATGGAAAGCAACCAGAGGAGAGACAGGAAATGGCATTTTCAAACCTGGATTACTGTATTTTGGAGGTCAAAAGGAAAAACGAGGTAAGTGATATTTAAATGCTCTAGCTTACAGCAATCAATTGATCTAATAAAAAATGAACCTTTAGTGTTCCTTTAAGTCTTGAGATACTTACAGGGTGTAGCCTACTTCTCTCGTTCCAGACATTGCTGTAGTGCACTTTGTCATCAGCCTGGTCTGAGGAGAGCTGTTCCCAAACACACCCTTTGCCGCTTTCTGATAAGAAAAAGTCGGAGGTCCAGGGCTGTGATCCCGATATTGGCGGCAGTGCCTAAATGAGTCGGTGACTCTGAAAAATCTTGACTTCCATGGTGTATTGCAGGGGTCTCCAAACTGTGGCCCGAGGGCTGGATGTGGCCCTTTGCTAGCCTTTATCTGGCCCTTGGGCACTATCCCACTGACACCAATGGGGCCCTATTTCTTCCACCGATACCAATGATGGGATACTATTCCTCCTACTAAGAGGGACACTACTCCTATTGACCACCAACCCTGAGGCCATATTTATTCTCACTGATGCCGGCCCTGGACATTTCTACCCCGGCTAGCCACAATCCAGCCCTCCTAAAGCCTGAAGGACAATAAACTGGCCCTTTGTTTGAAAAGTTTGGAGACCCCTGGTGTATTGGATGGTGCTCATATTGGCCCCCATTGACCTGCCCCAAATAATAATGGGACCGTTTTTATCTGTATACTATTCCCAGTCATTGAATCGGGAAGTACTGATGCCAAGGGATAAGCCGGGTAACTAGCATTTTTTAAATCAGCAATGGTGATTGTTTTTTTTTTTTTTTTTTTCAAATACAATGCAGCACTGTTGCCTCTACATGATCCATATTTCAATACAGTTGCCATAGATTGTCACCTTTGTGCTGTTAGTCATTGTGTAAAGTTCTCCCGGTCTCCATGCACAAACAATTCTCTTCTTCCTGCTTTTGCACAATGTCTAAAATTGACGTATGACTTCATCCCTCGCCCCACTTACAAAACTCATTCTGCTTCTCTGTAGTGTTTCACGTGGTTTCTAATGACATAATCTCTTAAAGTTAATCTACAACCTCAAGTTCAGCAATTTACCCAACTGTGCCGTGCGGAGCCTGCCTCCGATCCCAGGCTGCCCCAGAACCGATCCCAGGCTGCCCGGCTTTCTGGGGCTCTCTCAGGATTGTGGGGTGTGAGAATCCCGGAGACAGTTCTCTGTGCAGAGAGATGATATCTGGCTGATCGTTCTCATTTAATTTCATTATGGATGTTTCTGGTAGTTGGTGACCAGGTTTGCACACATTTTAGGAGGGATTTTGGTCTATTCTTCTTTACAGATTTTCTCTGAAGTTCTTCTCTATCCTAGTCCTTCCTTTTAAGTAAGTTTCTTATTTCAGGCAAAAGTTTTTTTTCTTTAGCGTACAATGAAAACTTCTACCAGGATTATTATTTTTCTTTTTTTCTGTCACTTTCTTCTGTCTATAATGATTGACAGCAGAATATGGCTTTAAAAAATGCCCTTACTAACCACCGTAACTGCAGGCACTGTGGAGCAACCCTTCGTCAATATTAACAGCAAAAAACACTGTCACCTAAGTTTAATTTCTCAGCGGCTCACCTCACTCTCCTTTTTCTGTGTTTGCATCCAAGGTTAGGAGGCTGCTATGTCGCTGCTGGTAGGGGGAAACAGGGGTAGTGGAGTTGCAGAATCGCTGGTGGGAGGGGGAGCCGAGCAACTTAATCGCTGCTGAGAAGGAGAGCAGGGGAAGCTAAGCTGACTTCGGGAAGGACTTGGATGATGTCGGTGTGTCCCCTGTGAAATATGAGGGTGAACTGGTCCACAGTGCATGCATCTACAGAGAGGTCAGTAAGGTGTGTGTTTTTTATTTTTTTTATTTATTTATTTCATTTACTTGATTTTTCAATAGCTTGTTCACAGATTCACTTTAAAGTAGAATCAAAGGGGTTGTAGAGGTTTCACCTTAAAAAAAAAAAAAACACCTGGCTATTACGGGTCCCCCAGCAGCCCCCCATTTTATTTACAGGAGCCAGTTCACCTGCTCTTCTCACCCCCGCCCCAGTGTCTCTGCGTTGATTGGATAGATTAATAGCAGCGCAGCCATTGGCTCCCGCTGCTGTCAATCAAATACAATGAGGCAGGAGTGGGGCCGAGTCATACACTCGGCGTCTATGGAGTGCGCCATCAAGGTAACCCCCTCGGGAGAGAGCTTCCCAGAGGGGGTTAGCTATTGCGGGGAGGCTATCTTTATATTTGAAGTAAAGCTGAAAGCTTTTTTTTTTGATAGTGAAGAGAGATTAGAACAGTTGTCAGATTTGTATTGCTGTCGGTGTCATCATTAGGGATATTGTCACCAAAAGAAAATCCCTAATTTTTGGTTGCCACCAGAACAGTGATAGAGGGGGATATCTTCCAATGGGAACACCAGTTTTGGTGACAATCAAGGATTTACTCCTTTAAAGAGCTTTCCTCTCACTTCCTGTTTTGGTTATGGGACAGGAAGTGAAGGAAAGTGTCTCAAATGAGATCTAGATGGCAAAGAAACTGACAGGGGTTATAAGCCCCCCGTACGTTCTAAAAGTAAAACTTTTTTTGTTTTTGTTTTGGAGTTCTCTATTATGCTTTTAAGGCCTGCTAAAACCTCACATAAATTTTAATTTTTTTGATTTTAATCATTCTTATTACATGAGCTCTGTCAGCAGCTGAAGCTCGTGATCGTGGTGGGATTGGTTTGTAAGCTGGTTTTTAGTAGGGGGAAGCACTCCAATGTGACTGTCTCCTGAACTTTAGTGAAAGATTAAAGCCTAGTACGCGCGGACCGAATAAAATAAATCGACTGACATTCGGCCCGTGTGTATGGTAGCAGGTACGAGAGGTTAAAGGTTCATGACGGGAAAAAGTTGCACTGACCAGGGTGTTCTGATGGGGCAGGCAGTCCCCCTGTCAGAACAGCAGGGGAGATCGATGTAGTAACTTTGAGTTGTTAGTAGAGCAGCTCTGACCTGAGCTGTCAAGGGTTTGTGTTTTGTGTGTTTTTTTTTTTTCTTCGACTTGCTGGATTGAAAAAAAAAAAAAAAGTGGTGTGCATTAGGCTTAAAGCAGACCTAAACATGCCCTTTGACCTTGCTGACTTGTACCATGCCGATACTAGGGCTTCCATGGCTCCCTTGTCCCAGAATTGGGTAGCGGGATAAGGATTTGTGCTTTCAATGTGCTGTATAAAATTGTTCAAGGTCATTGACTCAGAAGTCCGACAAACCTAGGCTAACATTTTCAGAAAAAGTCCAGCAGTGATGGCCAATATATTTATCTCATGAGAGGTTTACTTCAGAGAAGGTCTATGCCAGTAGTTCTCAACCTTCTAGTGCCATGACCCCTTGATAAAATTTCCCAAGCTGCGGTGACCCCTAACAGTTAAATTATTTTGTAGCGTGGGTTGTCGGCACCCAAGGCAAGACAGGTAATTTGTGCCCCTAACCTACAGAAATTTAGCGCTCCCTGAGTCCCTTCCACTCGTACGGTATTAAATCCCATTATGCTACATTTTAGGATGTACCACTTTTTCACTTTGTTCTCCTTTCTTTCCCTTTCATCTCTATCCTAATTTTTTTTATATTTTTTTTCCCTCTCTAGCCGTCTTTCTTGTTTAATGGCAACTATAATCGCAGGTAGTGTTGCTCACTGTGTCTCCTACTTTGTGGTGGCTCGCAGCAGTGACACCTATGCCAAAATCAGGAGGTAGGGTCTCCTCCAGCCCCTCCCACTTCATTCTTTACCAGTCAGCTGACCTCTAGTCTCTGCCCCCCAGCCACGCCATGAACTGAGTGGGTGGCTGTGAAGAGGTTGAATGGGCGGCTGCAGGCTCCAGGGACAGCCCTGCTGGGCTGCTGCTAAAAGACTAGGAGAGCGGTATGGGCTTCAGGAACAGCCCAGGATTTGGTGACCCCTGGCAAATTGTCATTTGACCCCCAAGGGTCCCGACCCCTAGGTTGAGAACCACTGGTCTATGCAGATCCCTACAAGAAGGCCACCCTTGGTCAATTCTCCATCTGATAATGCCTTGCTGTCGCATTGATCCTGTGGTTTGAATGCTTTCTGAATTGCAGACCTAGTGTAATATGCAGATCGGAAAATCTGACATCACTGATTGGTAACCATTAGGAAGGGAGAAGAGAGGTGGAGATGCAGCAACCTGTCTAACCGATAAAAGAGGGATCTTCAATCTACGGCCCTCTAGCTTTTGCGGAACTACACGTCTCATGAGCCATTGTAAAACTCTGACATTCACAGACTTGACTAGGCATGATGGTAATTGTAGTTCCTGAACAACTGGAGGCCTATAGTTTGGAGAGCCCTGCCCTAGAAGAAGCAGATGCCATGCCACCCTGGTTTTGAATCATGTGACCTAATGCAACAATGTCTTCAATGGTCACCTGACCCTGGAATGGCATTTGGGAGTATTATATTCTTTTATAGACGATTCATGTATGTTGCTTGTTCAAAAAGCCGACTATACACATTTCAGTCTGTATCTTTTTTCATCTTTCATTAATAGATTCAATTGAATAGAGTTTTTAGGTAGGTCCTAATACTACATAGTTTTTGTGATTTCAAAGGGGAAAGCACAGCTACTGTATAAGGCCGGGTTCACATATGTGCTGCCACGGGTTCGTGCCTGGGCTCCGGTGCGTGTCTATTCACTGGTTCAGGTGCTATTCGGGTCACAATTTTTTTTATTTTTTTTATTTAGTACCTGAACTAGATCCAAATGCACACAGGACCCTTTTGCAATCGGCTTCGTGGCCGCCCCAGACCTGTGTGAACTGGCGCCATTGAGAGCCGGTCACACTCGACTGTCATGCAGTTTGGATGTGACGAACCCTGCATCCAATTTTCATATATGTGAAACCAGCCTAACAGATTGTAACGTCTATGGCCTGCTGTATGGACTGAAATTTGCTTAGTGGGTGGCCCTGTTGGCACCACCGTGCTTGACAGAAGTGGACTTTTCAATTGGCTCTTGTCCAAGGAGATAATTTCTGTTAAAATTGCTCATCAATTCTGTTAAGGATGTTTGCGATAAGGCACCTGCATTGGTGTTCCCAACTCCTGTGGCTCGTCTGCCATTGTTGTGATAAAGGTGTCTAATGCTGGCCATATTTGTTAGTATTTTTGTTCTATGGTAAAAAAAAAAACTACTGAGAGTAGCTTGCCTCCTCTGTGCAAGGGTTTTGCACAGAGTGGCCCTGATCCTTTTTTTGTTGGGGTTCCCCCAATGAGGAAAGAGGGTACGGACCGCAGCTTTGTGTCTGAATGGACACAGGCCACTGCGGCTTGGCTCGGGTGCCTCCATAGCAAGCGGCTTGCTGTGGGGGCACTCAACAGGAGGGGAAGGGGCCAGGAGTGCCAAGGAGAGACCTGAGAAGAGGAGGATCACGGTTGCTCGGTGTAAAACAGAGCAGGCAATTATAACATGTTTGTTATTTTAAAAAAAACAAGACTTTAGTATCCCTTTTTAAAGTCTTGCTCTTTAATTGTGCTTACAGTTAAAGGGGTGTTCCAGCCCTAAGTTGTGTTTATTAAAAGTCAGCAGCTACAAAAAGTGTAGCTGCTGGCTTTTAATAAACACTCACTTACCTGCTCCTGCGTTCCAGCGACGCGCCGACCGGGGCTCCGCTCCTCTGCCCCCCTCCCCGGCCGGCGTCTCCATCCTGACTGTGGGCACCCAGCCGTGACAGCCTTCGGCTTCATGGCCGGGCACCCACTGCGCATGCGCGAGCCGTACTGCGCATGCGTGCGCGGCGCGGCTCGCCGCTGATTGGAGAGGCGATCGCATGGGACCTGTCAGTGTCCCATGTGATCGCCTACAGGGAGGGGGCTGGTGTAGGCGATTAAGCTTAATCGCCTAACCAGCCCCTCGGCGGAAGCAGGAAGTGGGACAGGAAGTCCCACTCCTACTGAAGCCCCCACTCCCCCCCCAAAAAAATTACATGCCAAATGTGGCATGTATGGGGGTGAGGAGTGGATTGAGAAGGGGTCATTTTTTTGGGTGGAACACCCCTTTAAGCCTATAGTAAGGCTTACCTGTAGGTACTATAAATTGACTAAACATGCACGGTTTTGGAGATATTAACTATATACGCCGCCGCTTCTTCATGGCCTGTGCCGTGACTGGGACGCTGGCACCTTCGCTGGGCATCGTTCTAAGGTAAGTATTGCGATGTTGAGCTAGTATGCGATGCATACTAGCTCATTATTCCCTTTTTTTTTTTTGCAGGGTTTTTTGACTTATACATTTTTTTTTTTTTTGTAAGTTTTTACAGCCTCTTTAAGGACAGCCATAGACAGTTTGAATCTCAGCCTGTTCAGCAGGAACCCCGCTGAGAATCGAATCATGTGTAAGCAGGCTGAATGTACCCAAGTTGATCGATCAACTAGCCTGCCAGATTCAATTGAGATTATGGCTAACGGCTGCTATAGCAGCTAGCAATAATCGCTGTCTTCCCCACCGGGAGCAAACAATTGCTCAAAAGGTGGGCTTCCCCTTTCAGCACTGTCTGTGTTGACGGGGGGAATTGTGCACATTTTTTCCTGCAACCCGTGGTTGCTGGATCAATTTGCACTGTTTATGGTCTGCCTAAGGAACAACAGAGCTTTGGCCCGCAAACTTCTTTACCGGCGTCTGTTTTGATGTAATCTTAGAGGAGTATGTAGCAATAGCTTTTCTTATGAATGGATCTGCCTGGTAGGACAATAACGGCATTGTTCTTTAAGCCGGGGTCACTGGTCTGTGCGGCTGACTTACAACAATGTTTTAATAAGACACGTAGGTGGACCAAAAGTAACGTGCTATGAAACTCCAACTATTTCCGAGAAATTCGTAATATATTTTTATTTTTTTTAAATTGCGAAAGCATGATTGTAAAACATTTTGCTAATTACTTTTGGCAAAGTGATTGTGTAGGCAGTGGGAACACTCTCACTAGATTGCCCAAGTTCATCAGAAACCCTTTTACAGTAAAGCTGGCCATGCACCAGTGGAATTTTGTTAGAAAAATCTTGTTTTTGGAGCGATTGTTTGATTTTTTTTTTTTTTTTAATAGTTAGTGGCATCAAATCAGTGCTTTGTGTTTGATCGTAGTGACGAGAAATATGGAAGCAAGATGGGGAAAAAAAATTCTCAAATGCCTTTTTAACATTGTATATGGTTTTCTTTTAGTAAATTATACTCCAAAATTAAATGTTAAAAGCAAACAATTTTTTTTATTGAATGTGCCAACAAGGTTTTTCATATGAATACCAGTGTATGGCTAGCTTAAAATTCTGACATTTGCAAGGAATTTCTCCATTTTGCCTGACTGCTACAGCTATAGAAAAGATGAATAATGTCCTGTTCCTGATGGATTCTACATAAGGCAAGATAAGCAAATGATTAGATAATCTAGTTGTGTGATTGGTTTAAAGGCAACCGCTGATGTTAAAATTTGCATTAGTGATGACTTTCATTGAAGCCCACAGAGATCTAAAATATCCAGGCAGAAAATACTTTTGCTACAGTAAAGCCAGCTATAGTTTATTAGAAGCTCGGCCTGGGTGGCAGATTGTACTGAAGTCGATTTTGGTAGGTCATTTTCAGTACTATCAGCCTGTGGGTTTTTTCTTATGCGATTGCTGCTGCCATAGTCGCCATCAGTGATCATTGTGTTCTCCGGCAGAACACACTACAGGAGAGATTTCCCCATCAACACTGACTGTATTGATGAGGGAGTCAAGTCATTTTTCTTTCCTTCCACTTGTGGTTGCAGGAAGAAAAATTGCATAATCTATGGGCTGCTTGACTGTCAAGTTTGCACACCGTACATACAGGTCCTAAATTTACTAGCTGCCTGGCCATACTTTGACTCTTCAATCACTAAAACAAGTATGTAGGTCATGTGTCGGTGACTCAAAATATGGAAGTCAGTGGATGAGCATGACAGCCAAGCAATTGGCATTTTCAGAAGGAAAGGGTAAGCAATAATAGCCTCCTATATTTTTTCCTTATCTTTAATTTCTTTATTATTTTTATTCAGGATTTCAACGTTTTTATTTAAACACATTTTAAATGTTTTAGCTTTAATTTCAAGATTGCTCAATGACGATCAAATTCAAACACATTCATAAAAGTAATTTTACAAAGGTGAGATTTAAACTTTTGTCCTTTTTTCCCAGCAATGTCCTTGATCAGACATTAGGGAAGGGTTGGAGTCCAGTGGCAGAGCTCTTGGAAGTGAGTACAGAAAGCCTGTGCAGCACTGGGAGCTGGAGCAGCTGTGAAGGGAGTGAGTAAGTCAGCACAGCCCGACGTGTCCCCACCTGTTGTATGTCTGAGCGCACATGCACATTGTGTAATGGTGGTGTGGATTACTGACACTTCCTGCTGGGACTGGAGGAAAGCCAGGCATTAACCTATTACTAAAGACTGTCTGTAGCATCTCCCTACAGGCCCTGCAGGATTTATTGGAGAGGTTTATATCCTACTTCTGGCCAGTTCGACGGAAAACATCTCTGTGGCAAAAAAAATCGTCTTCATTTTATTTCATTTTATTTTAGGATTTTTTTTTCTTTTTCTTCTTTTTCCTCTTCTTTTTCCTTTTTTCTTTTTCTTCTTTTTCCTTTTTTCTTTTTCTTCTTTTTCCTTTTTTCTTTTTCTTCTTTTTCCTTTTTTCTTTTTCTTCTTTTTCCTTTTTTCTTTTTCCTTTTTTCTTTTTCTTCTTTTTCCTTTTTTCTTTTTCTTCTTTTTCCTTTTTTCTTTTTCTTCTTTTTTCTTTTTCTTCTTTTTCTTTTTCTTTTTCTTCTTTTTTCTTTTTCTTCTTTTTTTTCTTTTTCTTTTTCTTCTTTTTTTTCTTTTTCTTTTTCTTCTTTTTTTTTCTTTTTCTTTTTCTTCTTCTTTTTCCTTTTTTCTTTTTCTTCTTCTTCTTTTTCTTTTTCTTTCTTTTTTCTTCTTCTTTTTCCTTTTTTCTTTTTCTTCTTTCTTTCTTTTTTCTTCTTTCTTTCTTTCTTCTTCTTTTTTTCTTTCTTTCTTCTTCTTTCTTCTTTCTTTCTTTCTTTCTTCTTCTTTTTTTCTTTCTTTCTTCTTCTTTCTTTCTTTTTCTTTCTTCCTTTCTTCTTTTCTTCTTCGTCTTTCTTTCTTTCTTCTTTCTTTCTTCTTTCTTTCTTTTCTTTCTTTCTTCTTTTCTTTCTTCTTCTTCTTTCTTTCTTTCTTTCTTTCTTTCTTTTTCTTTTCTTTCTTTCTTTCTTTCTTTCTTTCTTTCTTTCTTTCTTTCTCTTCTTTCTTTCTTTCTTTCTTTCTTTCTTTTTCTTTCTTTCTTTCTTTCTTTCTTTCTTTCTCTTCTTTCTTTCTTTCTCTTCTTTTTCTTTCTCTTCTTTCTTTCTTTCTTTCTTTCTTTCTTTCTTTCTTTCTTTCTTTCTCTTCTTTCTTTCTTTCTCTTCTTTCTTTCTTTCTTTCTTCTCTTTCTTTCTTTCTTTCTTTCTTTCTTTCTTTCTTTCTTTCTTTCTTTCTTTCTTTCTTTCTTTCTCTTCTTTCTTTCTTTCTTTCTTTCTTTCTTTCTTTCTTTCTTTCTTTCTTTCTTTCTTTCTTTCTTTCTTTCTTTCTTTCTTTCTTTCTTTCTTTCTTTCTTTCTTTCTTTCTTTCTTTCTTTCTTTCTTTCTTTTCTTTCTTCTTTCTTTCTTTCTTTCTTTCTTTCTTTCTTTCTTTCTTTCTTTCTTTCTTTCTTTCTTTCTTTCTCTTCTTTCTTTCTTTCTTTCTTTCTTTCTTTCTTTCTTTCTTTCTTTCTTTCTTTCTTTCTTTCTTTCTTTCTTTCTTTCTTTCTTTCTTTCTTCTTTCTTTCTTTCTTTCTTTCTTTCTTTCTCTTCTTTCTTTCTTTCTTTCTTTCTTTCTTTTTCTTTCTTCTCTTTCTTTCTTTCTTTCTTTCTTTCTCTTTCTTTCTTTCTTCTCTTTCTTTCTTTCTCTTCTTTTTCTTTCTTTCTTTCTTTCTTTCTTTCATTCTTTCTTCTTTCTTTCTTTCTTTCTTTCTTTCTTTCTTTCTTTCTTTCTTTCTTTCTTTCTTTCTTTCTTTCTTTCTTTCTTTCTTTCTTTCTTTTTCTTTCTTTCTTTCTTTCTTTCTTTCTTTCTTTCTTTCTTTCTTTCTTTCTTTCTTTCTTTCTTTCTTTCTTTCTTTCTTTCTTTCTTTCTTTCTTTCTTTCTTTCTCTTCTCTTTCTTTCTTTCTTTCTTTCTTTCTTTCTTTCTTTCTTTCTTTCTTTCTTTCTTTCTTTCTTTCTTTCTCTTCTTTCTTTCTTTCTTTCTTTCTTTCTTTCTTCTTTCTTCTTTCTTTCTTTCTTTCTTTCTTTCTTCTTTCTTTCTTTCTTTCTTTCTTCGTCTTTCTTTGTCTTTCTTCTTTCTTTCTTCGTCTTTCTTTCTTTCTTTCTTTCTTTCTTCTTTCTTCGTCTTTCTTTCTTTCTTTCTTCTTTCTTCTTTCTTTCTTCTTTTTTTCTTCTTTTTTTTTCTTTCTTTCTTTTTTCTTTCTTCTTTTTTTCTTCTTTCTTTCTTCTTTCTTTCTTTCTTTCTTTCTTTCTTTCTTTCTTTCTTTCTTCTCTTTCTTCTTTCTTTCTTTCTTTCTTCTTTCTTTCTTTCTTTCTTTCTTTCTTCTCTTTCTTCTCTTTCTTTCTTTCTTTCTTTCTTTCTTTCTTCTCTTTCTTTCTTTCTTTCTTTCTTTCTTTCTTTCTTTCTTTCTTTCTTCTCTTTTCTTTCTTCTTTCTTCTCTTCTTTCTTTCTTTCTTTCTTTCTTTCTTTCTTCTTTCTTTCTTTCTCTTTCTTTCTTTCTTTCTCTTTCTTTCTTTCTTTCTTTCTTTCTCTTCTTTCTTTTCTTTCTTTCTTTCTCTTTCTTTCTTCTCTTTTCTCTTTCTTTCTTCTTTCTTTCTTTCTTTCTTTCTTTCTTTCTTTCTTTCTTTCTTTCTTTCTTTCTTTCTTTTTCTTCTTTCTTTCTCTTCTTTCTTTCTTTCTTTCTCTTCTTTCTTTCTTTCTTTCTTTCTTTCTTTCTTTCTTTCTTTCTTCTTTCTTTCTTTCTTTCTTTCTTTCTCTTCTTTCTTTCTTTCTTTCTCTTCTTTCTTTCTCTTCTTTCTTTCTTTCTCTTCTTTCTTTCTCCAGAAATCGTCCAAATTCTGAGCCATCTATGGGGACATTTAACTACTTTCTGACATGCAAAGTGGGTACCCAATAGTTCTCTCTTCTGTTTAAAGAGTAACTCCACTTTTTGTTAAATGAGGGGGGGGGATCCCTTTTGAGTCATCTATGTACATTCCATAATTAAAAAAAAATCGAAGATTCCTACTTGATTCCTATTAGATTAGTAAATTATAATGGGAGTGAGCTTCTAATTCTCAATCAGCTGCTGCACTTGCAAGCTTCTATTGAGGGAAGTGACAGAGTTGGCAACATTTCAAATGTTATTTCCTTTTGGGAGAATCTCAACAAAAAAAATGACATTTGTTGCAGGGGATGCTCAAAATCTTATTTGTATGTGCAGAATCGGTAAGCCAATCACACAAGCAGGAAATTACATTTCTGGGAGGCATTCTGTACACCATCTGTGGGTAGCCATATTGCATTTTACAGAAAATTACAGCGCTGCAGATTAAAAAGGAAAGGTTATTTTTAATAACATTCAATTACAATATTACTTGTGTAGCAATTGTATAGCAATAACAAAACAAAAGTGAGTTGCCCTATAAGGAACAGAGATGCAGCATCTTTGATGAGTGAGCTTTGAGCTGGGCACTTGCTGTCTAGGGTGCCTGGCCTAGAGAATTGGGGGGGGGGTAGTTTAGTAATTAGAATAGTATAATAGGTTAATGCACATACAGACACAAGATGGCAGCCAGTAGTGTACTTGTCATTCTTATTATTATTTAGGATTTGCATAACGCAAACCGTTTACGCTGCGTTTTACAATATAAAAAAGACATTACAGTTACCAAAAAAAATACAAAAGGGTCAAGAGGGCCCTGCTTATACAAGCTTACATTCTAAGAGGGTGGGAGCAAGTGGTACAAAAGGTTGTAACTTTGGGGAATGAGCTGATGGAAGCAAAAAAAGATTAGTTGGAGGCGTGATGGGAGGCTCTAATTCCCTGAAGAGATTCGTTTTTAGGGATTGCCTAATGACAGCCAGAATAGGAGAGCCCAGATTGCGGTAGAGAATTTGAGGTTGGGAGAGGCTCTGGAGAAGTCTTGGAGATGAGCGTTGGAGGAAAAGACAAGGGAGCTTGAGAGTAGGAGGTCTTGAGAGGAGCGAGAGAGGATGGTTTGGGTGATATTTGGAGACAAGATTGATGATGTAGCATAGATGGGGCAGAGTCTGGAATGGTTTTTGTACGTTAGTATTTTGACTTTAATTCACTGGGCAATCGGAAGCCAGTGTAGGATTTGGCGGAGATGGGTAGCGGGTAGTGTTTTGCAGTAGTATTCACGATAGACTGAAGAGGGGATAGCCTATGGAGGTAGACCTATGAGAAATTAGTTGCAATAGTCAATGCGAGAGATAACAAGGGAGTTAATGAGGAGCTTGGTGGTTTCACTAAGAGGTGAATTTTAGAGATGTTACGGAGGTGAAGTCTACAAGCTTTTAAAAACTATTGGATTTGGGGCTTAAAGGACAAGTCAGAGTCTAGGATTACACCTAGTACACTGGCGTGAGGGGAGGGATTGATGGTTGCAATAATTCGATGGTGGGGGGGGGGGGAATTATCATCCACTCATTTTTAGAGAGATTTAGTTTAACCACTTCATCCCCGGACCATTTGGCTGGTCAAAGACCCGATTTTTTTTTTTGTATGTATGTATGTGTGTGTGTGTGTGCTCGCCCCCTCATGGGAACTACATCTGTGTGGCAGGACTACGTGTTAGAGACTTCACGGAGGTGTGAATTACTGGGCGTGCCACAATGCACACTGGGGAAATTTAGTTCTTACATTTAACGAGCGCCGCAAACCAGGAAGTGAATGAGAGAACAGAAACTAGAACGCTGGAGGTGATATAGATGAAGGAATTTAATAGGTATTTACACGTTTTTTTTAACAGAATCATTACACTATTCTGTCTGTATACCTTGCAGACATGAATTTTAGCCCAACATTTTTTTTCCCTTTACAACTTCTTTAACCACTTAAGGACCGCCGCATGTACATTTACGTCGGCAGAATGGCACCGACAGGCACATCAACTTATATATACGTTGGTGCCTTGGGGGGGATCAGGGGTCCGACCGGACCCCCCCCGTACATGCGGCGGTCCTAATAAAGTTTTAACCCCTTGATCACTGCCCTAGTTGACCCTTTCACTCCCTATTGCCAGCGTCACTAAGCGATCATTTTTCTGATCGCTGTATTAGTGTCGCTGTTCCCGCTAGGTAGCTAATTGTTTTTTTTTATTGCGATTTTTTTTTTTTTTTTTTTTTTTTTTTTTTTTTTTTACTAAAGACATGTGGCTAAATAAATTTTGGCCTAAATGTTTGACTAAAATTTAGTTTCTTGATTTTTCTTATAACAAAAAGTAAAAAATAGTGTTTTTTTTTCAAAAATGTCGCTCTATTTTTGTATATAGCGCAAAAAATAAAAATCGCAGAGGCGATCAAATACCACCAAAAGAAAGCTCTATTTGTGGGACGAAAAGGACGCAAATTTTGTTGGGGAGCCACGTCGCACGACCGCGCAATTGTCTGTTAAAGCAACGCAGTGCTGAATCGCAAAAACCCCTATGATTGGCTCCTAATACAGAGGACATTTTAGGGAGAATTTAGACATACACCTGTTCCCTGATCTAGACCTTGCTTGAATATTCTCCTATGTCTGGAGACACTGGTAAAGGCGTCCTCTACAAATCTATACATATCATAGAACAAGGATCTCCAAACTTTCTACACAACGTGCCAGTTTACTGTCCATCAAACTTTAAGGGTGCCAGACTGGTAGTGGGAGTAAAAAATATCCCAACATCGGGAAGAGTAAACTGTGCTTCATGCCGCGTACACGCAATAATTTTTCAGCATGAAAAAAACAAAGTTTCCCAACTTCATCATTAAAAATGGACTTGCCCACACACCATCGTTTTAAAAAAAAGATCTAGCAAAGCGCGGTGCAACACGTACGACGGCACTATAAAGGGGAAGTTCCATTCGCCTTTGGGCTGCTTTAGCTGATTCCTTGTTAGTAAAAGACGATTCGCACTTTTCTGTATGTTACAGCGTGATGAATGTGCTTACTCCATTATGAACGGTGTTTTACCAGAACAAGCGCTCCCGTCTTATAACTTGCTTCTGAGCATGCGTGGGTTTAAAACGTTGTTTTAGCCAAAACACGATAATTTTTTACAACCTGAAAAATGACATTGTTTAAAACAACGTTAAAAAATGCAGCAGGTTCAGAACCTGAAAAATTATGTGAAGCCCACACATGATCATTTAAAATTACGTTTTTGAAAAACTGTTTTTTTCATGCCGGAAAATGATCATGTGTGTACGCAGCATCAGTCTTGGTGGTCAATGAGGGTAAAAAAATGACCTAGTGCCTCTGGTTAGTAAGAGGAGGAATAGTGCCCCATCATTGGTGTCGGCAGAATGAATCGTTTGCGTCAGTGGGAGGATAAGTGCACCATCAGTGATGACATTGGGAGGAATTATACCCCACTGTTAATGTCAGTGGACAGACTGGTGCCTCATTACTGGTGTCAGTTGGGAATAGTGCTCCAGGGACCAGTTAAAGGCAAGCAAAAGGTCACAGTTTGGAGACCACAGGCACAGAATATGGAACTCCAAGCAAGTAGAAAAAAAGTGAAGTCCTATCGGTGCAAATTGCAGCAATCTGTCAATGTGTGCTCTCTGTGATAATGCACTATACCCTGGTACACTCTCCTCCAGATATGAATGGGGAAGCAATCTATAAATAGAGAAGGGCAGTAAACACGTGGAGGGTTGATCATCGAAGATATTCTGAGAACTTTGATAGATGGGAGGACAGTAGAGCTGACTGTTTTGATGGGCTAGGTGTGTTCGGAGAGTTATATTAGCAGACATGTAGGGAGTGTAAGGCTTATAATTGTGTAATTACACCGCTGACATCACCTCAGTGGACAGGGCCGACTGCGCAGGCTCTTGTTTGGACTTGGAAGTTCTCAGCCTTCCCCCCTGCAGAGCCCTACCCTGGTGAATCACCAATCTGGTCCTTTTAATAACGTTATGGCATGTTGTGCAAGAACCTGGGCACACCGTGTACTGAGCCATGTGACCAGGTACCTCTTAGTTACCCTGTAAGAACATGGCCAGGATAATCTGTGGCAGCAAGGGACAGACAGAATAATTGCAGTGTTGTGAACTTGCATGATTGCTAACACCATACAATTATTTCCAGGAATATTTCTGCTGCTTGACTGATATATTTAAAGTTTTTTGCTCCACCTTCATCTCTAAGGATGGCAAGATTGTCACACTGCAGTGCCCAGCTTAGCGTACCAGGTGTTATCATTGATGGCAGCCCTTTTTTTTTCATTAGATTTGGAGAAGTTGGCGCTTTTGTTGTTGTTGTCCCCGTTGGGGATTTTTGGCCTTGCTTGCTGTTGCATCAACACTTCATAAAAGCATCCCTTTCCCTCTTTCTCCCATGGGCTTTTTTTTCTTATAATCTGGGGATGCACTTGTATATCGGGCGAAAATATGGTTCTCTTTGTTTTGCCAATTGTGAGGGGAAAGAAAGGTGTAGACGTGGGTACGCACAACCGCGTCCCGTTTGACGTGGGTACGCACAACCGCGTCCCGTTTGACGTGGGTACGCACAACCGCGTCCCGTTTGACGTGGGTACGCACAACCGCGTCCCGTTTGACGTGGGTACGCACAACCGCGTCCCGTTTGACGGCGGTGCGCACAACCTCGTCCCGTTTGACGTCGGTGCAAAATTCGGCCAAGTGCATCCTGCATTTTCAGTTTTGGTATCGGAAGTTTCATTTGGCTTCGCCACTATTCTATTGCTTTGGAAAGTCCACTAGGCAGCTTGTCATTGAACAAGCCAAGTGGATCTTTCTAGAGTGTATGAGAATGCAGTCCCGAGATGGTAAACCATAAGTGTGGCTTACATTGGTGTTCTAGGTGGCTCTGGAACAGGATGTGAGGGGGAATCTCCCTGGTGTGGTCAGACATCAAAGCGGACGGTTCTAACCAATCCCTGCTTATCTATAGCACAATCAAGAAAAGGCACACTTATTTACTTAACTTCCATAAGGCTTTAATTGGCACCTTTAACCACATTGGAGAGAGGTTTTCATTCTGTACGGTTTTACTGGTTGACCTGGTGTGCTTCTGTAAGTCCCTTTTTGTACCAGCAATATTGCATCATTGATAACAGTCACCAAACGCAAACTGAACATACTGTCATCTTATCAATAATTCCATCCAACCACATTCTGGGAGAGAACTATTCTACCTGTTGATTGTCACCATGATGGAAAAACTACAAACTAAAGTGCATCTCAACCTAAAACTGTATTGTATTGTGGCCTAACGGTCTTGGAATGTGAGGATTGTGTGTGTGTGTATATATATGTACGTACATACATTTTTTTTTTTTTTTTTTTTTTTTTTAATGTTAAGAACATTGGAAAACCCTGAAAATTTTAGTTTGATTGTTATGAAAATGTTTTGAACCCAGTATTACATTTTGGGGTGCACATGCCCACTATAATAAGTAAGAGATTTTCTTTTTGGAAACCACGTTCACAGTTCGAATTTTCTCTAGTCAGTTGTGGAATTGAGCCCTTTAGTTATTAGACAATCAAACAAAATGTTTTGCAAACAATCTGAATTCCATTTTAGTTTCATTCTGGTGCATTAATGGAACGACAAAAGATTCAAACCACTTGAGGCATACCTCAGAAAAGTCGCAAAGTCAAAGGATTCCAAGAATGGAAAGGGTTAAAACATGGCTGACAGACGAGGCACGATCTCTCCTCTGTCACCTACACACTCTGGAGCAGGGGTATTCAATTCAATTTTATGGAGGTCCAATCAAATATTCTTCCAACAGAGGTCCGAATCGCATGTTTGTCCGATGACCGCTGTGCATCCTCACAACAAATCACCTGCTTGTTAAAGCGGAGCTCCACCCAGGAAAACAACATTTTGCCATGTTGTTTAAAAAAATTAAATAAAAAAAACCTTAAAAAAATAAAAATAAAAACTCACCCGAAATAGCTGTTGCTATGCGGAAGTCCGTAATCTGCCTCTTCCACTCTGCGGTCCGATTTCTTCTTGTCCTTCTCCTTGTGAATGGGGCGCGCTGCTTTCTGGGAACTGTGTGTGTTCTCAGAGAGCAGCGCGCCCATTCACAAGCCAGCGTGAGACTCACGCAGGCGCAGTAGGAAATGGGCAGTGAAGCCGTACGGCTTCACTGCCTGTTTCCCATAGTGTGAATGGCGGCGCGGGACCCGGAGCGATCGTGGGACCGGCATTGGGGGGCCCATCAGCGCGGGCAAGTAGGACAAGGTAAGTGTCCTTATTTAAAGTCAGCAGCTACACTGTTGGTAGCTGCTGACTTTAAAAAAAAAAAAATCGCGGCTGGAGCTCCGCTTTAACTCGTACAGCCCCAACTTCCTGCCTCCAGCTCTGAGAATGGCAGCGGTGGTGGCTGTGGGCAGAACAACTCCAAAAGGTGGCACCACAGGGGTCTGGATGATACATGACTCAGTCCGGATCCAGACCATGGTCCGCCATTTAGTGTTGCCTGCTCTAGGGAGATATGCTTTGTTCATATTTCATGTCCGAGGCTTACAACCACTGTTTGCAGCCACACTGATGAAGCTTGAAAGTTTTAGTTCTGGACTTCTTTACTCTGTTCATTTAATGTCTCAGTTAACCTGTCATATCAAAGTTAAAATTTTAATATTTACATGGGTATCTACAAATTATATCCATACTCTAATGGCTGGTTCACATCTGTACAGTGCGTTTTCAGTGCGTTGTGTTATAGGCACGGTTTAAGAGCATTACTATTGAATTCTATAGACTGTGCGTTTTGATGCATCCTACAGTACCTTTAACACACCTAAAACGCACAGGTGTAAATGTAACTAACTATTTTTTTGTTTATTTTTAATAGCGCTTGTTCACTGAGTTGCAATGCAGCAGCAGCAGTGTGGTCCGGCCAAAATCAGAAAAGCGCTGATCCTTTTTTGTTTCTGAAAACAAACTTTATTAAGATGTTGCACACATCTCCTGAAGATCAATTGGCAGCTGTGCAGTGCGAGGAAGTGGATTGCCTTTCCTGAAAAAAATGCTGCTTACAGTAGTACCCCCCCCCCCATGCACACCACCCACACCATACCCCAACACGTGACAAAGTATTTTGCCCTGCTGGAAAAACCATCCAATGCTATCCCACTGCATCTGGTGTGAACCTAGCCTCAGTACAGTGTTTATATTCATTATCAATATGCACTGCAGAGTAAAGTTTGCACTAGGGCTCTTGCACACAGGTTGACTGAGCCATATTTCCTCTGCCCAGGCAGCTGTCACTAACTTGAATGGCTGTGTGCTGCTTGTTTATACAGCAGTGCTATTGTAAACAGGAGTACAGCATACAGGCGTTTGTAAAAAAAGAACATTTCTCTGTAATCGACTATACTTATGTTTTCTCTCTTTCCTTCCCTGGTTGCAGGTTCGGGGTGCTGGCGTGATGTAAATTGCTGTCTGTTGAAACACTCAAGGTGAAGTTCTATCTTGCTTCTTTTTTTTTTGCTTCCCTTTTTCTCCCAGATCCCACCTGTCCCCATCACTTTTATTCAAAGCTGTGAGGGTTACAGAGAGGGTTGGTTTGAGAATAATTGGCCATACACGGACTGAATTTTGGCTGGTTCTCCATGGGCTGTTCGAAATTTGAGCTGTTGGTGGCCCTGCCACCACATCCTCCTTTTGATCTGAAAATCAAAAAAGCCATTGTTGGCCAAACAGCGGCTGCTTCCAATCTGATGCAGTCACTGTTCTGACCAATGAGGTCATCTGTCAGAATACAATTACTGCCAGGGGAGATTGCTTCATCCACGTGGGGTTGAACAGGAGAAATCTTAGTGTATTGCTAGGTTTAGAGGCAAGGGTTAGTGCTGGAATTACAGGCTGGTTTGGTGTGAGGGTTATGCTGGCCATACATGTATAGATTTTTGTTTTTAAATTTCCATTTTCAGATTGTGCCTTAAATTTCCCAATTGTAAATGGGGTTAAATTGACAGTCATTTTTGACTACAGCGAAGAGAGAATTGACTACAGCGAAGAGAGAATTCTAAAGAGCAGGATGGAAACATTTTTAATGGAACAAATATATTTCAAACAGTGTATGTGGTTTTCATTCGGAAGTAACATTCATTCTAAAAATCCAATGTTAAAGGGGAGTTCCACCCACAATTTCACTTTTTAAATATAAATACCCCTGTAATACACAAGCTTCATGTATTCTAGTAAAGTTAGTCTGTAAACTAAGGTCTGTTTTGTTAGGTTGTTACAGCATTTAGATAGTTTATAATCTAGAAATAGACCGTGGCCATCTTAAGTGTGGGCATCATGAAGCCAGACTGTATGACTTCCTGGATTTCAGCTTTGCATATCTCGCACATGCTCAGTGCTGCACAAGCAATGTAATAGGTTTCAGTCAGGTTTGCAAGGACTACTGGGAAACATGGTGCCTATCCCAGAAACCCTTGCAAATAGCCTTGTGACTTAATAGCCTAGGCTAATAAGGAGGAGGAAGTAATGAAGGACTACAAAATAAAGGTATTTACAAGCAACAAAATAAATAAAAATTGTCCATTCTGAACACTATGAGATTAGGGCATGCAGCACAGACAAACATAAAAAAATGGGTGGAACTCCCTTTAAGCAAGAGACATTTTCAAATGACATTTGACCAGTCTTTGAATGCACAAAGGATTTTGTGTATGTGTATGGTCAGCATTAGTGTTGGGGTTTTAGGAGAGTTAGTGGTGGCTACAGGGAGATTGAGGATTAAAGTGTAGAATTTCAGTCAAATGCTAACTATACTTAATCCTGCTCCCGTCCCCATTCTAACGCCTAGTACACACTACTATTTTTATTTATTTTTTCGTTCTACCCAGAGGGGTTGAAAGGGGGAAAAAACTCACAGCTCTGGTCGGAGCGGCTGTACTAACAATTTTATGTTAGTGCCGTGATCTCCCTTGCTCTTCTTTTATTATGTTCTGACAGGGAGACCCCCTCCTGCCAGAACACTTCGGTCAGTGCTCGCAGCCATTGGACCAAGACTGGGATACCATTAAAGCTCAGGTGTCCCAATACTTTTTTGTGCATATAAACTTTTTTTTTTTTTTTTATGCATATGTACTGTGACTAGTCTTTTATGCACAACATAAAA
Source organism: Rana kukunoris (assembly GCA_029574335.1). Lineage (NCBI taxonomy): Eukaryota > Metazoa > Chordata > Amphibia > Anura > Ranidae > Rana > Rana kukunoris. Next base: position 145,979,129 of record CM056057.1, on the reverse strand, counting down.
TGCGTGTTGACACAGGATTCAAACAGTAAAAAACGTCCATGGGCGCATATAAGGACGCTTGGGGAAAAATGTTACAGCAGCCTTGATGGATTGGATAAAAGGACATGGATAGCGTAACCTTTTGAATATGAACTGACTGAGTTACATTTTTTTTTATTGTTTATACATTTTTCAAGTCATACAAAAGAGAATACCAGGAGTTACATTTTAGAAATAGTTTTACATAAAGGTGTATGTTGTGATGTGTAAACGAAGGAATGTATTGTGTTAATGATTTACAAGTCACTTCAATTTGGGAGGCAGGGCGGAACATTCTTTTTGGTTAATGTTTTGACCACCCGGGATGGTAATTTGGCTATCGGAGGCTTAGTAACAATCTCTTTTTTGTCACGTACCTTCTCCCTGTGTTTGCCTAAGTGACGAGTTTGCCCTGTCTGATTCAGCTGTAACCTTTCCTGTGTCATACGGTTCGGATTCTGACAAAGGGTGTAGTCTGCATGTTGCTTCATGTGTGTGCAGGCTTGTTAACTCTGTAAAGTTGTGATGTCATAGGTCCTTCTAGCAATGGATTCTCCTTAATGAGTTGGTTTTGTTTCAGAGGAACTGCAACCAGAGAGCTAAATACACAAGTGAGGACTTTATAGCACAGGTTCCAAACACAAGGCCCGCAGGCCGAATCTGGCCCTCCAGGCCATTTCATGTGGCCCTCGCACCTCTCCTGCTGCAGCCCTCTTCTGGTCCTCCTCCAGACCCTTACTTTCTGCTTTCAAGCAATGCATCCAGCTTTATCCCGAAAGCAGCATAAGGAAAGGGAGGTGCACTGTGATGTAAGGGAGAGTGGGGGACTCAACTTCTGATGGTGGGGGGGCTCTTGACATCTAATATAAGGGGAGGGGATGCGCTGGACATCTAATCTTACAGATACGACTGGCCCTTTTGAGGGCAATCATAATGCTGATGCGGCCCATGAAGAAATTGAGTTTGACGCCCCTGCTTTATAGGAACTTTTTTTTTTTTTTATCTTTTAAAAGATCTAAATATTAAATTGTCTCTAAAATATTTTACTCTACTAGAGTAGGACAAGGCTAGAACTAGACAGCAAATTATCTTAATACAAGTGCTTAGGACTAGTAAGGCTAGAACTTGGGCAGATTCAACCACTTTTTCCTGTTGATCGTTGTCACCAGGATTGAAAGTGATGGAAAATGTTTGCCTTGGGGAGATTTCTGCTGATTTCTGTTGTTTGTAAGGAGAGTAAATGATGGAAAATCTCCCCAATGGGGATACAGACAGCAATAGAAAATAAAAAAAATAAGAGGTTCCAGTCCTTCCTCACTCTATCCAATGTCAGAGAAAACTTTTTAGCTGGAGTTGTGCTTCACTTTGCACTTTAGGTCATCCACCCACCTTTTCTGTTCTGTGTTGCTGGAGGGTGACAACACTTTGCAGCCCCTGAAGTTCTGCAGACCGATGAGGTCTGTCCTACCTGCTGCCTGATTTTATCTTTCTCTATAGGACGACTCTCTTGATTCTGGTAGTGGCTTTATTTAAGCGGGCAATACACAAATAAAATTTAAATTGAGTCACTGTTTTGGTATTCTGACATGAGTGCTGGCTATCGGAATACAATAGCCATGGGTTATTTTTCCAGACAGACTAAATGAAAAAACGGTCTATGGCCAGCTCTACTATTTCCCAAGGTGTGCAATCTCTGTGCTAAGTTTCCCGATCTACCCTCCTGCTGTAGACAATACAGTGGGTCCCACTCTGCCTGCTGCATGGTTCATTTATCATATATTATTTGATATAGAGAATGTAAACGGAGGGGCGAGTAACGCCCCGTACACACGATTTGAATATCGTACGAAAAATGTCATCCGAGGAAGAATCGTGTGATAATCGGATAGTTGGTACACACCTTTCGAGAGCCGATCACGACAGTTCATCCGATTTTTATTATCGGACATGCACGAAAACATTTCTCGTACGGTACCAGATTGTAGGATTTTCATTTAGTCAGTACAGATGTCTGAAAATACAAATGCATTACAACACATGACATCACTTCCGTTTTTTTTGTTTTTTTCTGTCGCACAAGAATTTTCGTGACTTTAATAACCTATTTTATTTCTGCTTGCGACTATTAAGCAAAAAAAGTCGTACCATCTGTCGTACGATATTCGGATCGTGTGTACGGGACATAAGGCTGGCCATACGCGGTTCGAATCTTGGCTGGGTAAGTTAAATGGGTAGGTTAAATGTACCAAGTTGATCAATCGATCAGCTTGGGTACACCCAGGCCTGCCGGTTTCACTTGCGATTATTTCAAGCCGCTTCTATAGTAGGGTGACCAGATGTCCCCATTTTCAGGGGACAGTCCCCGGATTGAGGACATTGTCCCCAGGCCAAGTCTGTCCCCAGTTGTGTCCCCAGATTGGATTTGAACAGGGATTGGGGCAATTTCAAAGACAGTTAGTGCAGAATTAAAAAAATATATATAATTCTGAATAATAGCCGGTCCTACTACTGGGGGTGTATTTTTTTTCCATTATTTTTGCCCCTTTTTGATGATTATGTGCTGGTCGGAGTGGAGGGAATATTTCTTCAGTTTCGGGTGCATGCCCATTCATCTTCGTTTACATTGTTCTTCTGCCTCGGTCCAAGTCCCGGCCAGCTGCCTGCCTGCTTATCTCCTTGCCTTCCCTGGCGGAGTGATCTTTCTCCGCTCCCCACCCAGTAGTAGCCAGGGCCCGGAGAGTAAGACTTGACAGGCTGTAAGGCGGGTGGCGGCAGAGAGTCGCTGATTGCCGCCATTACTAGTAAAAGAAAAATGTCCCCGGATTTCATTTATAAAATCTGGTCACCTTATTCTATAGTGCCTAGCGATAATCGCTGTTTTCTCCCGGTGGGGACAGCTTCTTCCGCCCCCCCCCCCCCCCCTCCCGGCCAAGTTAACACAATAGCTCGGCAGGAGTGATTTCTTTGTCAACGCTGTCTGTGTTGATGGGCGAATCGTGCGGGTTGCAGGAAAAAGTGTAGTTGTACACCCAGAAAGAGGGAATAGAGAAATGGGTGCAAAGGAAAAAAAGGGGGGGGGAGACCACCAGGAATAGAGGGAAGCTTACTTGGGGAGAAAGTCATCAACAGCAAGTAGTGATCCAGAGCCAAGTGGTCATTGAAATTTATCCTAGAGTCCCAAACCTTTAGAAACTTGGTGTGGGTATCTAGGAGGATGGCCATGAGCTTCTTGTGCAAAATAATGCCCATGAGGTGCTGTTTAACCTCTGCAAAATTGAGAAATGGCTGGCACAAGGCCTTGGCTATGGTCTGCCATGCTGTTAGGAAGACCAACCCCACCAGCATCCTCTGGTCTTTGGCCAATGACGGGGTGGGCTTGTGCAACAAGGCTTCCCAAGGGTTACGTGTTAAGGTGGTTAACAGGACCAAGTGAATCAGAGAGTAGACCCGAGTCCACAATCTTAAGATTTTCAGCCAGGGCCACCAGATATGGAGAAGGGTGCCAAGCTCCCTACTTCTTCAAACAAAAGGGAGAGGCTTCACCTATTTGAAATGTCAATTCTAAGTGGCCTGTCCGTTTAAATTACAAAATGCAATAGAGAAAATGACGTTATCTGCATGTGGGATTCGTTATTCTAGCCTACAGACAGGTTTTTTTTGTTTGTGTTTTTTGTTGCTTTGGGCGGTTTAGTGTTTTTTACAGTCTGTGTTTTTTGTTTTGTGTTCATTTGCATCTCAACACCTGTTGTAGAGTGTCTGCGTCTCCAAACACAATCAGCGCTTGAATTGCCATCACACTGTGTGCGTCAGGAAATTGTACCGTTAGGCTTTCTGTATTCAGGTTTATTTTCAAGTACATTGTTAATTTTTCTTTTTTTTTTTTTTTTTTTTATTGTATGCCACCCAGTTTTTTTACAATATATAGTAATGGCGGCAATACGTGTAAGAGGGGATATTGGCGCTGGAGCTCCATGGAGAAATTGTAGGATGAAATGCTTTCCAGTCTTGGCTGGAAGGTGTGCAAAGTGTCCAAAGACACGAGACAGCGGCTGGCCATCTATGTGCAATATAGTAGTGGCCCATTCATACGTACAAATGCATCTCATAACATGCATGGTATGTTAAAGGTGTTGTAAAGGAAAAACATTTTTTTGCTGAAATGACTGTTTACAGGGTATAGACATAATAGTTAACTGATTCCTTTTAAAAATGGATAAAAATCCATCATATAATGTACCTACAGTTCTAGTTTCGTTTTTGCATGCTGTTTCCTGCTTCTGTGATGTACAGAGCCACAGAGCCAATACAGGGCAGTGATGGTTTGTAAAACGAAACTGATTGGTGCTGAGGGGTTTTAGACGCACAGTAATCACACCTCCTTGATTAGTGACCACAGAGAGAAAGCTCCCAGTAGTTATCAGGAAACAGACAACCAGGAAGTGTGGAGATCAGAGAATAATTACAGCAACTTGAGAGCAAAAACGAACAATGAGGACATTAAAAAACAGCACTGCATTAAGGTAAAGGAAGCTATTAAGATAAAAAAAAAAATCCTTTACAAACCCTTTAATGCATTTTGCAAAAAGGCAGCCCACTCATTTTAATCGGCTGTAAACTTGTTGAAAATCAGCCCTGCATTATATAGTCGGTGTGCACAGGTTACCATGTGTTATAACAGAAGATGGTTGTTAACAATTGTCCAGAGAAAGTTCATAAATGGCTAATGTCAGAGTGAAAAAACATGAAATGTATGTGTTGTGCATTGTCCTTCACTCTGAACAGCACCACAATCCACATTCGGGGCTTTAACAAATGGACCAGTGCTGCATCACACTACAGTGCACAAATGTGAATGCTGTGCTGCCCAGAAGTTTTGCAGGTCTGTGTTGTTGTTTTTTTTTTTTGCACATTAACGCTTAAAGAGGTTGTAAAGGTAAAAAAATAAATAAGGGGAGGGGGCGAGCAGGAGTGTCAGGACGCCCACTAACACACAGCTCCTTTCTCTATCTGCAAAGTAGAGAGTGTCCTGACTTGCCTGCTCGCCCCCTCCCCCCCTCAAGAGGCTTTCTCCACACCAGGGAGAAAGCCTCGCATTACTGTGTGTAGTTACAGACAGAAGAACAGGAAGTGAGGGTTTCTCAGAAGAAATAAGGACATTTAAAAGCAAAATGGAAGGATTGGGTAAGTGAAGGAGGACTGCACTAACGTAAAGGAAGCTATTTAGGAAAAAAAAAATGTACCTTTACAACCCCTTTAAGAACCCCTTTATCAATTCATTTTAAAGCAACAAGCATTAACACACATAAAACCATGTGTTGCTCTGCTTAGAAACATATAACCAGCACAAAAGCTGAAGCCAGATGTGTTTTTTTTGGATTTGCCATTATTCTTTTTCAGGGAAGACATCTTGGTGTCCTGGACAGGGAAGGGGGGTGAATTTACTGGAAGTTTATTAGTGCCTAAGTTTTCCTCCCCTCCCCCCGACCCTCTTTTATCCCCTCAAAGTACTCTCTTGGCTCATTTCAATTCAAATAAGCTTTATTGACATGTCAGACCACAGCATGCACTTTGTGCTGCCAAAGCATGCTTAGTGGGCTTTGTAAGTGGGTCGAAGAAAGGTTTAAGCATGTAATCCAAATGTACTGCAATCTTGTAGACTCTAATGCCACGTACACATGGTTGAAATTTCCGACAACAAATGTTCGCTTGTTGTTGGAAAATCCGGCCGTGTGTATGCTCCATCAGACATTTGCTTGTTCTCAATTTTTCCATCAAAAGTCTTGTCGGAAATTCTGATCATGTGTATGCAATTCTGACGCACCAAAATCCTGAGCATGTTTGGTATCAATTTAACGCATGCTGGAATCATTGAACTTCATTTTTCTCTGCTCATCGTTGTGTTGTACATGACCGTGTTCTTGGGGATCGGAATTTCCGACAACATTTGCGTGACCGTGTGTATGCAAGACAAGTTTGAGCCAACATTCTGTCGGAAAAAAAATTCATGGTTTGTTGTCGCAATATCCAATCGTGTGTACGCGGCATAAGGGTGTACTGAGCTTTTTATTAAATTTTTTGCTTTCGTTACACGTATGCACCATGGCACTTTGCGTTTCTCCTCGTGTACTGCGATATTCCATGCAAAGTCTCCCTGCCTTCAAGTGCTGTTCCTGACTGCTCTGTCTCCTTACTCTAGGCTTCCGTCAGCACAGCTAGAAGCCAAATAATAAACATGGAGGTGAAAGGCCCCTGCGGAATCTCCACAACAGGTAAAATTGGCTAACATTTGTTTGGGGTGTGTGTGTGTGTGTGTATGTGTGTTTTTATATGTCTAGGTGTCTAGAAAGTCATAGTAGTGCAGAATAAAAACCCGTGGCTTTGTGTAACTAAAAGGCAGGCTTGATCTACCTGGTTGCTTTGTATAAAATTATTGATCAATTTTTTTAGGCATTTTTCCAAGGCACCTTGGTTGAACAAAGGTTGCTCTAAAATGAAGAACAGAAATGTAATATATTGAAGCTTATCAGTCCTTGGATGTGGCGGATGGTGCATTGCTGGCGGTATTACCGTGGTGTCCTATTGTTTTTAATGGGAAGGAGCGGTGGAGAAGCAGTTAACACACCGCTCCTTCACTGCTCCAAAGATGGTGCTAGCAGGACTTTTGGAGCGGTCCTGCTTGCGCACCGCTTCAGTGTAAAAATCCCAACTGAAGATTGCAGGGCAGGATTTTTACAGGCAGTATTTTTAGCGCTAAACCGCCTGAAAAACGCATTAGTGTGAAAGGGGGTCTTGTGTAATTACAGCAGGTAATACATTAATAAATCATTTTAAAGCACATAAATGATGATGTATGAGACTTGAAAATAAAAACACACACTGGGTGGACTTTATTCTGGTACACTAGTATGTGCTTTAAAATGATATTCTAGGTTAAGGTTGTAAAAAAAAAAAATGTTCTACTATAACCGCCTCTGTGCAACGATATTACACAGAGTGGCCCTTTGGCTCTTTCTTGGCAGTCCCACGCCAACGATGTCCTTTCCTACCTCCTGCAGGTGTCCCCTTACAAGTTGGGTGCTGTGGAGGCACCTGTGCGTGCATGTTTCTGCGCTGGGTTGTGTGTATCCATAGATGCACAAAGAGGCAGTAAGCCCCTCCCATGCTCCCTCCTAACAAGAGTTTAGGCTCCTGCTGCTCTCAATGTCTCCTGTGGGATCAGAAATGAAGAGGAGCGGTGCTGCAACCGGGACAGCACTGGAGCGGTGACAGATGTCAGGTAAGTGTTGGGCAAGGAGAGTATAGGTAGTCAAAAATGCCTTAAGGTAAAAAAAAAAAAAATGTTTTTTAACTTTAGACCATTTAGGAACATTTATATTGTGATTGTCCCCCGTTTTTGGTATAAATGTATGTTGACCTACTCATTCTATAGCACTACAAAGTACTCTACTTTATAAAGCAGAATACTGGCATCACCTAGAAAGCAATTCTGTTTCGTTATTGTAACAAAGGTGCAGCATAATGTCATCACAGGGCCATACAAGTAGTAGCAGGGTATGCATGCCCTCAGTCCATATTCTGCTACAATACAAAATCGGTGACAGTAATGGATCTCCAGAGACCCTGAGACGTGTAACTTGTTGAGGTGGACCCCATAATTTGATCATGTGCATGCTGCTCCCTTCCTAGGTGGGGCCCCCTTTGACACCTCCTCCAAGCAGAGAGCTCACCTGATCTCGGAACTTGCGGACAAACAGCGAGATCTACAGGAGACGCTGAGACAGAAAGTGAACGAGCTGCGGAGGCTTTGTCTGCAGGAAGCCGTAAGTACAATTTTAAGCTGCATATTCTGTATTGTTATAGGAAGTGGGCCATGGAATATCTCTGCGTAATTCAAATAAAAAAAGTATGAATGAAGGGTCATATTACTGAGGTACATTTATTGTGCCGTCCCCACTTGTAAGCATCACAGTGTTTAAAAGTGAGGGCACAAAGCAAAACAGAGTACAGTCTTCTAGTTTTAGCCTGGGTTCACACATATGTGAACAGTGACATCGCATGCGATTCACACCTACATTGTTGTGCTTTGTCAATGCAATGCAGTTGTATGGCTGGATTTAAATTGGGTTTGCACAAAAAAGGTGCAGGCACTCCCCCCCCCCCCCCCCCCCCACACACACAGGAATCGGATCGCATGGGTTTTCACACACAGTTGAATGTAGGCATACTCCAGTTTATGTACACTCACAAGTATGGACACTTTGGTGTCTATGGTCTTGGTCAGCTTGACATTGCACTGCGCCCGGTTTTTAATATTGGCGTCGATGGTAAATTTTGGTCAACCTGACATGCCATGCATTAGATTTTGGAGTCGGGCAGTTTGCCTATGTAATCAGTTATGCCTGTAAATAACTATTGCAATTCAGTACATGCATTTAGAAGTGGGAAAAGGGTATTGCTTCGCTGTAAGGTTTTTTGTTTTACATGCATGCTCTGGACCCATTGTGTATTTAAAAGTGGGGTATGCTATCACCTGTTCTTCTTTCTGTTATTGTTTTTTATACTCGATAAAAAAAAAGTGGGATATGCCTGTATCGAGTCACAGAATATTGCCCAAAAACGGCCCATTCACAAATTGTGTATATGTATTTTATTTATTTCTTTAAATATTTTTTTTTTATTATACACACTACTGTGAGAAAGTTTTAGACAGGTGTGAGAAAAAAACAGAAGTGTTAATAGTTTAAACAGAATATAAAATCACATATTTGATGTGACCACACTTTTTGGTAATCAAATCTTTAAGGTACACACAGTGCTTGTGCTCAAAGTTTTTGAAGGAACTCAAGTAGGTTGTTCCAAACATCTTGGAGATCTAATCGTGGATCTTCTGTGGATGTAGGCTGCCTCAGATCCTTCTGTTTCTTCATGTATTCACAGACAGACTTGATCTTGTGGGAGCCCAAACCATCACTTCCAGGACTCCTTGTTCTTTACACTGAAGGTGGCTCTTAAAGCGGAGTTCCACCCTTAAAATCACTTTTTTCATTACATCCAGCATACTGGCGTCAACGCCAGTATGCTGTTTTTTTTTTTTTTTAATGCGCGTGCTTATTTTATATCAAATCATTGAATTCCAGGCGCACCGCGGAATGTCGCCGCTATAAGGCGTCACGCCTTCCGGAAACAGCCGATTACCATTCGGCTTTTACTCGGTGCCTGCGCACAGACCCAGGAGCTGACTGCGCAGGCGCCGAAAATAGCCGGTCCTAGTTCGGGTTTTTTCGGAGGGCGTGACGTGGCTATATACGGCGCCTGCGCAGTCAGCTCCTGGGTCTGTGCGCAGGTGCCGAGAAAAGCCGAATGCTAATCGGCTGTTTCCAGAAGGCGTGACGCCTTATAGCGGCGACATTCCGCGGTGCGCCTGGAATTCAATGATTTGATATAAAGTAAGTACGCGCATTAAAAAAAAAAACAGCATACTGGCGCTGACGCCAGTATGCTAGATGTAATGAAAAAAAGTGATTTTAAGGGTGGAACTCCGCTTTAATGACTTTGGCTGTATAATTTGTGGCCATTCGCACACCTCCCTGATAGTATATCATGGTGGATAATCATCTACCTGTATTTCTCATCATTGAAGACACTATTGATCCTGATCAAATCTCCAACTCCATTTGCAGAAATGCAGCCCCAAACTTGCAGGGAACGTCCACAATGCTTCACTGTTGCCTGCAGACAGATTATTGTACCACTCTCCAGCCCGTGGGCAAACAAACTGGCTTCTGCTACATCCAAATATTTAGAATTTTGACTCATCAGTCCAGAACACATGCTGCCATTTTTCTATTTTTCATGCATAGTTGACTCTTAAAGGGTCACTAAAGGAAATTTTTTTTTTTTGCTGAAATGACTGTTTACAGGGTATAGAGACATAAAAGTTAACTGATTCCTTTTCAAAATGATTAAAAATAGATAAAAATCAATCATATAATGTGCCTGCAGGTTAGTTTCACTTTTGAACTGGCTTCATGTTTCTGTGAAGTAGAAATCGACACACATAACAAAAACAAACAAATCCAGGGCAGTGTTTTGATTGGTTCTGGGAAGTTTTAGACACACAGTAATGACAGCTTAAACCACCGTGAGAAATCTCCCAGCACTGTGGTTATAAGGAAACAGACAAGCAGGAAGTGTGGAGAACAGAGCAGGATTACAGCAACTTCAAAGCAAAAATGAACAATAAGGACATGAAACCAGTACTGCAGTAAGGTAAAGGAAGCTATTTTAGCTAAAAAAACATTTTCCTTTAGTGATCCTTTAATGAACCGTACACACAATATTGGACTAAACGATTGTCCGAGGAAGGATCGTGTGTACACTGCTTTCGAGAGCCGATCACGACGGTTCATCTAATATTATTTGATCGGACAAGCGCAAAAATGTTCCTCGTACGATACCAGATCGGATAGTTTTCATTTAGTCGGTATAGTTGTCGTCCGAAAATACAATACAAATACATTACAGCACATGACATCACTTCCGGTGTCGAAGGGAAGTAAGCATGATGTGTTTTTTTTTTTGTTTTTTTTTTATCTGCTTCATTGTTTCATTGGCTGACCACTACATCTACGGTCCTCAACATTGCCCGATCAACTGTGTCCTCAGTGCTGAGAAATACAGGCAGATCATTTTTCCATCATGCCATACCAGCAGGGAGGTGTGCGATTGGCCCCAAATTTATTCTGCGGCTAGACAATGACCCCAAAACATACAACCAATGTCATTTAAGAACGGTCTTTAGCAAAGAGAAGAACAAGGAGTCCTGGAAATTATAGTTTGGCCCCCACAGAGCCCTGTTCTCAACATCTGGTTTTATATGAAGAGGCAGAAGGATTTGAGACAGACAATCTGTGGCTAGTTTTCAAAGATGTTTGGAACAACAACCTACTTGCCAAGTTCCTCAAAAAACTGTGTATGCCAAGAAACCATACTGGTTTGAAGCCAAAGGGTAGTGACACCAAATATTGATTTGATTAAAAAATAAATTCTTCTGCTCGCTCACTTTGTGTTTTTTCTAATTTCATAAAAAATGTATATATCTGTATATATAGTGTGTGTGTGTGTGTGTGTGTGTGTGTGTGTGTGTTTGTTTGCCTATACACTAGTGGCTGTTGTGGTCTCCAAAGTAGTTCTGATCTACGGTCAAGATTCAAGGCACCATTTTTGTGGAAATTTTCTCATTTCCAAATCCTTTGGAAAAATCTACCACACTGTTTCCCAGTTCATGTTCAATTCTTCTGCCATCATTCGCACACTCAATCTTCAACCTGAGCATACAAGGGTTCGCACTCAATCCACATTTGCATCTGTCCTTTCCGCGTTAGGCTGCCCCCATTCTTGGGTCATCACGGACCTCTTCCTGTCCCTCCTCAAAACACTTTTTTTATTTCTTAAGAATGTTCACTATAAGCCTGTTGTAACAGAATTAAAGTTTCCCTTCCACTTCTTCACTTCCACTTTGTCAATTTGCACACAAAATGTGTCAAACCACTGCTCCAGATTCCTGTAGCTAATTTTCCACCAACAGCGCAACTTGCGCGTTATTTCATCTACTACTCCGTAATCTGTTCTGCTACTCAGGCAAGATCAAGTTAGAACATGTCAGAATGCTTGAATGCAAATGGCGGTTTCTCACCACCATAGTGCTACACCGTGGGCATTCCGAAATAAATTGTCTATTACTGTGTGTATGTATATACAGTGCATCTGGAAAGTATTCACAGTGCTTCACTTTTTCCACACTTTAGGTTGCAGCCTTATTCCAAAATAGATTAAATTCATTATTTTCCTTAAAATTCTACAAGCAATATCCCAAAATGTCAACCTGAAAGAAAGTTGTTTTCCATCTTTGCCAATTATTAAAAATAACGACAAATCCCATGTACATAAGAATTTACAGCCTTTGCTCAACACTTTTGTTGAAGCACCTTTGGCACCAATTATAGCCTCAAGTCTTTGAGTATGATCCTACAAGCTTGACGCACCTATTTTTGGGCAGTTTCTCCCATTCTTCTTTACGTGACCTCTCAAGCTCCATCAGGTTGGATGGGGAGCGGCGCTGCACAGTCATTTTCATATCTCTCCAAGGATGTTCAATCGGGTTCAAGTCTGCGCCACTCAAGGACATTCAGAGTTATCCTGTAGCCATTCCTTTGTTATCTTGGCTGTGTGCTTAGGGTCATTGTCCTGTCTGAGGTATTGTTTGTAGAATTTTGAGCAACATAATGAATTTAATCAATTTTCGAATAAGGCTGTAACATAAAAAAAAGTGAAGCACTGCGAATACTTTCTGGAAAATTATATACACACACAGTGTCTTGTGAAAGTATTCAGCCCCCTTGAACTTTGCGACCTTTTGCCACATTTCAGGCTTCAAACAAAGATATAAAACTGTAATTTTTTTGTGAAGAATCAACAACAAGTGGGACACAATCGTGAAGTGGAACGAAGTTTATTGGATAGTTTAAACTTTTTTAACAAATAAACTGAAAAATTGGGTGTACAAAATTAGTCAGCCCTTTACTTTCAGTGCAGCAAACTCTCTCCAGAAGTTCAGTGAGGATCTCTGAATGATCCAATGTTGACCTAAATGACTAATGATGATAAATAGAATCCACCTGTGTGTAATCAAGTCTCTGTATAAATGTACCTGCACTGTGATAGTCTCAGATGTCTGTTTAAAGCGCAGAGTGCATCATGAACAAGGAACACACCAGGCAGGTCCGAGATACTGTTGTGGAGAAGTTTAAAGCCGGATTTGGATACAAAAATATTTCCCAAGCTTTAAACATCCCAAGGAGCACTGTGCAAGCGATAATATTGAAATGGAAGGCGTATCAGACCACTGCAAATCTACGAAGACCTGGCCGTCCCTCTAAACTTTCAGCTCATACAAGGAGAAGACTGATCAGAGATGCAGCCAAGAGGCCCATGATCACTCTGGATGAACTTCAGAGATCTACAGCTGAGGTGGGAGACTCTGTCCATAGGACAACAATCAGTTGTATACTGCACAAATCTGGCCTTTATGGAAGAGTGGCAAAAAGTAATCCATTTCTTAAAGATATCCATAAATGTCGTTTAAAGCTTGCCACAAGCCACCTGGGAGACACACCAAACATGTGAAAGAAGGTGCTCTCGTCAGATGAAACCAAAATCGAACCTTTTGGCAACAATGCAAAACGTTATGTTTGGCGTAAAAGCAACACAGCTCATCACCCTGAACACACCATCCCTACTGTGAAACATGGTGGTGGCAGCATCATGGTTTGGGCCTGCTTTTCTTCAGCAGTTACAGGGAAGATGGTTAAAATTGATGGGAAGATGGATGGAGCCAAATACAGGACCATTCTGGAAGAAAACCTGATGGAGTCTGCAGAAGACCTGAGACTGGGACGAAGATTTGTCTTCCAACAAGACAATGATCCAAAACCTAAAGCAAAATCTACAATGTATTGGTTCACAAATAAACATATCCAGGTGTTAGAATGGCCAAGTCAAAGTCCAGACCTGAATCCAATCGAGAATCTGTGGAAAGAACTGAAAACTGCTGTTCACAAACGCTCTCCATCCAACCTCACTGAGCTCGAGCTGTTTTGCAAGGAGGAATGGGCAAAAATTTCAGTCTCTCGATGTGCAAAACTGATGGAGACATACCCCAAGCGACTTACAGCTGTAATCGCAGCAAAAGGTGGCGCTGCAAAGTATTAACTTAAGGGGGCTATGTGTGATATATATATATATATAATTATTTTGTAATTCATTTGCATTAACCTTTCCTGCCCACCCTGACACTCATTTAAAAACGTCTGAATGTGGGATGACCTTTGAGCAGGAGCCAGTCACATATGTGTAGCCTGTGGGTGTTAAAGTGCACCCTTTTGCCGCTCACATACTGTGTATGTGTTAGGTGGTTGCAAAGGGGTTAAAATAGTATAAATGCCTTAATCTGCCTTGATAATGTAACCCCTTGCACAGCAACATTCAAACTGAAAGGGTGAGGAGCAGCACCCTTCTTTGTTTTGTGCTCTTACCTTTTAACACTGTGAACATGCCTACAGGAGGGGACAGCACAATAATGTCTCTCATTAGAGTGCTGCTGCTCCATTTCCCAGTTAGAGACTGGGACTGGTCCTGGGCCAGGCTGCATTGCTAACTACATTGGATGGTGAACACAGACTTGGCTGGGCTCTCTGGCAAGGCTGCCAAAATCACAAGACTGGCTAAACAAATTTTGCTGACTGCATATTTAGCTGGTTACCAAAAGTTCAGCTTTAAAGTGAACCTTTGCTTTGGCCATGTGGGGGAAACCATCTGGCCCACTGTAATGCAATCCTTTTGTAGCAGTACATAATGTAATTTTGATGTTGCGCCACTTCATTCAGCTACTGGGAGAAAACAGGATGCCCCGTGAAAGCTATGAGATGTCAGAGTAAAAAATTGACTTTTCTAGAACACTGATTGGCAATGACATGGAGTCGGTAATAAAATAAACCATGTCTGAAAGCACCATGTGTTTTCTTTGAGCGCCTGTCGCCTAATGGAGGAACGTGGGTTATATAGGTATACATTAGTGCTGCATGATTAATCGTTAAAAAAAAAAAATTGCGCTCTCGATTCAACCCCCCTCACGATCTTAATACAGCATTTCCCAGATTCAGTGTAGAGAGGTCTCTGCTGACAGCTGTCAAAAAAACAAACAAACAAAAAATAAATAAAACAGGCAGCATGCCAAGTTTTTTACAACATTGTAAGCAAAAAGTAAGACTTTAGTGTTCCCATCAGATGGAACAAGTACAGTTTTGATGGTGGTACTTGCTTGTTCTGATTGTGAGTGTCAGCATGGTACGATTGTCTTGTTGGCACTTGTCTGACTAAAACTACAGAAACTCTACTGTAATAATTGATTTATTAGGATATAAATATTGATGATGATAATGTTTACTCTTCTTTCTGAGCAGGAACTGACGGGGCAAGTGCCTGTGGAGTACCCCATAGAATATGGCGAGAGACCCCCAGCTGTCGCAAGGAGGCCACGAGCATTCAGAATGACCGCGGCAACAGTTACCAGAGCAGAAGTGAGCAGCTGCAGTTTTTTCTTAATTTATGAAATCTATAAATGCCCTCATTTTAATACCTTGTGTTTTGACCTTACAAAAAGCACTGCTGAGTGAGAATTTCCTCCCAGCTCTCTGACCACTGCACACTTGTGTGTGTGTGTGTGATTGGTGCATCTTCATGGCAAACCAAACTCGCTTACTGAAGCTTATACTCTATCCGAAGTTCCGAACCATGATTGGGTTTGCCCGTACACACTTTCCATTAAACTTTTTCTGTTGGTGAAATATAATGTAAAGTGCACCCGTCCCCTTCACATTCTGTGGATAAAGCAAAATAAAGTCTAAACTTAATAACAAAAATGTAATAAAACAAAATAATTACAGTGCGGATTCAATAATTGTATTTTTTGTGTAAATTCATGCACAATAAATCATTCCCTGAATATTGTGATCCAAACAATACATGAAATTTGCTATGGACGCTAGGTAACCCTCTCGGGAGAGAGCTTCCCAGAGGGGGTTAACTATTGCGGGGAGGAGCCACCGTGGAACTCCAGAAGAGGAGGATCGGGGCCACTCTGTGCAAAACGAACTGCACAATGGAGGTAAGTATGACATGTTTGTTATTTAAAAAATTAAATAATATTTAACCTTTTACAACCACTTTAATATAGGAAAATGCATGTACCGGAAGTGCGTGCCTATCTTACTACAAGATTAGGCAAACACAGCTTCTAAAGATCTTCCAAAACACGCACCACTGGGCACCGACAGTATGCAAATATGCAGCCTCTCTACAGGTGGGCCTTGGCACCGAGCAGCCACATATTTGTGCCAATTAACAGACGGAGCTGTGTCGAGAGAGCACACTGCTGCCACAGTTACTGGAGGCTAATGAAAAGCTCGCAATCGCTTCTTGCAATCAGGAGCTTTCTGATCATGTGATCGCCAAAAACTTCTGGCAGTCACCAGCCCCTCCATTTTACTTACCTCGGCCTTGGAATGTCCCACGGCGAGGGGGCAGTCTCTCTGCCCAGGGTTTTCGGCTCTTGATTGGATAGATTGATGGCAGCCT
The DNA here is from genome assembly GCA_029574335.1 of Rana kukunoris. Classification (NCBI taxonomy): domain Eukaryota; kingdom Metazoa; phylum Chordata; class Amphibia; order Anura; family Ranidae; genus Rana; species Rana kukunoris. The sequence goes on along the minus strand of CM056057.1, from coordinate 145,962,917 downwards.
AGCCCTTGGCTCCCACTGCTGTCAATCAAAGTCAATGAAGCGGGGGCGGGCCAAGTCCTGCTTTCGGCTACTATGGAAACATTTTAGTCATTACACCATTTGTATTGTTTTATTAGAACTTATAATAAAATAAGTAATTATGAATGAACATCAGCGTGGAAGGGTTCATACATTTATACAAAATTTAATATATTGCTGCTTAGTATTACTTGGATGTGGTGGTTGCTTTTTTTTTTTTTTTAGGCTAAAAACATTTTCAGCAAGTTCAGAAAATACCAGTTGATCTAGTTTTCTGTACTTGGAGAAAATGTACTTGGCCTGAAAAAATGAAACTAATGCAGCTACCGCGTCAAAGCAGTATTGCAGCAGTATGGCACTGTACCCAAATACGTTTTTTTTTTTTTTTCTCTCTTGGTGGTATTTAATCACCCCTGCATTTGTCTTTGTTTCTAGCAAAAAAAATTGGGGGGAAAATTTTGTTGTACGTTTCTTTATCAATTTAGGCCAATATGTATTCTGCTACATATGTTTGGTAAATCCTAAATGAGCGTATATTAGTTTGCGAAAAGCTTTTTTTTATAGGATCTACAAACTATGGGATCATTTTATCTATTTTACTTTTATAGCGGGACTGCGACTATTGCGGAGAACAAATCGGGCACCTGACACTTTTTTGGGGGGCCTTATTACAGTGATCAGTGCTAAAAAATATGCACGTCATTGTACTAATGACATTGTGTACCTAGCTAATGTTTCAGTGTAGTGGGGGAGGTGCTTTTACTACTGGAAGATATGGCTCAGTGTTTCTTCTTTACAGAAACACAGAATCCATGCCTTCTGTACTGACAGAATGACAATCTGCCTCATTTACATAAGCAGACTGGCATTCTGTCAGTGTAGTGAATGATCAGCGGGTGCAGGCAGAGACGCTGGTCAGCTCTTGCTGTGTAAAATCACAGCGGGAGTGAGCCGACAAGCGGCGTGCACTTGCACCCAGAATTGCGTGTATATCTACAAAATTATGTACAGCAGGGCCGCCCTATATCAATAAATCTGCTATTGGGAGGTCAGCAAGTGGTTAATCTAAAAAAAATAAAAGTTCCCAGTCACTTCTGTAAAAAAAAAAAAAAAAGTGGTCCCTGTGCCTTCCACCTCTTAGTCATGTGGAATAATTCCAAAGTATAAACTTTATTATTATTATTATTATTATTATTAGAGATCTAATGGCTCTACCATTTCCAATTGAATAGAAATGTTTTTATTTCAATCAAAATTCTTCCATGAATTTGTTTAAATGGATAAAGCAATGGTGTCTGACATCTACTGGTCATATTTGGTATAACAGCCTAGTCCAGCATTGTGCCCTACCTCGGTGTCTATATATCTGATTCTGGTTCTCTCTTGCAGGAAGCTCAGTTGGACCGTTTGGAGCGAGATTTTGCTTTGCAGCTACAGATGGCAGAAGCTGCTCGGAAGCTGAGCGTTGCTGCAGAACAGAGTACAGAACTGACTGTGGAGCAGCGCAGAAAACGCAGACTGGTTTATCTAGATGCATTGCGCAGGCTGCAGGAGATAGAGGAACAAAGTAATAACTTGCGCAGAAAACTGGGCCTGAGGCCTACACATAGAGTGCCGCACAGTCTGCTTGGTAAGTGCGCATGTCCTAACCGTGGAGTAGGTAGTTGAGTACATTTGATAATTTTAAAGAACTCCAGTTATAACTTTTTGACAAATGTCAGCACCATGAGCTGGTCATAGTCTCATGAAGGTGTCCCAGCTCTACAAATGAAGCTGCTCAGCAGTTGGAGTACAAGCTCTCACATGGTTCATAGGCCGCAGGGTTTTGGTTGGAGACGAGATTTAATCACCAATTTTCTAAATTGTAATAATATAAAATACTCTGCATGGCATCCTTTTTTATCATTTTATTTAAAATGTGTGTTCCAAATATTGCATATATACAGAATTATCTTTTATCATTTTGTACAGGGATTAAACATGAGTTTGCAATGTCTAATAGGATACAGACAGACAATAGCAAGCAATTTTCTAAAAATATGAATTCATGCCAGGAACAAGTCATAATAATATTATTATTAATAATAATAATAATAATAATAATAATAATAATATTATTATTATTAATATTTTTTCTTTTTAACAGATGAAGCTTTTCAATCAGAGTGCAGTTCTTTATCTGATGGGGGCAGCCATGGTGAGTATGGCTAGATAAGAAAGTTTACACTGTACACTTCAATAAATTCAATGACATTTCTAAGCTTGACACAGAAAAAAAAATGGTACTAAAAGATTGAATAATTCTTTCCTGCAGATGACATTCTTGCACCAGGAATGAGGCCTTCTCCTCCTCGGATTGCTGAGCACTCCCGTGCTGTCTCCAATAGTCCTGAGCGGAGGGTTGGCTGGAAAGCATCCCCTGTGGAAATGTATTGTGAAATTCGGAACAGGCGTAACTCCATGGCCAGCACTGCAAGGTGGGATGAATTAATATTGCTTTTAATATTTTCTGTTTTTAAAGTGTTTGTTTGATTTAAAAAAATAACAAACATTCCTAGTCTTACCCTCTTTGTGCAATAGTTTTGCACAGAGCAGCCTTGATCCTCTTCTTCTAGGGTCCCCATCCACGCTCCATGCGGGCTCCCTACTGTGTCCCGCTGCTGTGTCCATTGACAGACAGTGGGACACGATGGCCCCCCCGCCGTGTCACGGCTTTTGATTGACGCTCCCGCTGCTATCAATCTGTCCAATGAGGAGAGCAACAGCGGCTGAAGCCACTGCACTCGTGAACATCATTGGATCTTATGGGCTCATGTAAAAGAGGTCTGGGGGGAGCTGCAGCGCAGAAGGTTTTTATTTACCTTAATGCACGGTATGCATTAAGGTGAAAAACCTTAAGGATTTCCAACCATGGACATATGACAAAGGGTTTGTTTGTGCTGGTGCCTTACAGTTGGTGTGTGTGGCTTTTTTTTTTTTTTCTGGGCATACAACCACTTTAAAAGGCTCTTGGGATGGTTCACTATGTCGGAGAACCTAAAGTGAGGGGTTCGCATCAATAGCGAGATTATGCTTGTTCCAAGGAGCCCAGAAACATTTATACTTGTGCATGGCGTCATTGAGGATTGCATCCATTTTCTCATTTAGTTTGTACTAGTAAAAGGAAAAGATGTCCCGGTACTATCAGGTTAAAAGGACCACCATGCTTTGGTGATAACCTACTTGGCTGCAGTAAACAAGCGCATCAAGAGGTAGCATTGTTCATTGGTACAATGTTCAGGTTTCAGTAAAGCTTTTGTTTTTTTGTGATACTTTTCCCCAAAAACATGTACATCAGCTGGTATACATTTGTCCAATATCTCCAGATTTTGTGACATTCCCGCCATGGAAAGTGCCAGGTATTCGCATGACCTAAAATACATGCCTAAAAAAAAAAAGTGGGTCAAAACTTCAGGTACACATTGTTTCTACATATACCATCACATAAGTATATATAAGGTTAGACTCCAGTGCTGATGTGTCAATAGAACAATGAGCCATGGCCTGCCAAATTTTGTCTGTGGTCCTTCTATTCTAAAACTAGAACTGAGATACTTTTTACTAGCATTTAACATACAGAAGACTACTAGGGCTTTGACCTTCTAAAATGGAATTGTAAGTCATGGAAATTTTGTCTCTGGATAATGGAACATGTAAGCCTATAAGTTCAAATGGTTTCTGTCTGAAAGGAGGAAAATTGATAGTGTGGGTGACAACATTTTTGATTTGTAAGTAATGGAACATCCCTGACGAAGGAGCGCTGTGAATAGAGGAACACAGCTACTCCTAGGGGAATCAGGCGTTTGTTTTCCTTCCTCTAAACCCCCCTGCATGTTGGCCTATGTATCCATGCATACTTGGTCTTTTAGCAGCAGTTAGAGGCAGGAAAAAAACCACTATCCGTGCATCAAGGCATAGCAGAGTTTTGGCAGACAAAAGGCTGGACGTGTCTAAATGCCCCCTGGAAGTAAGACGTATCTACCTACATTTATTTTATGTAATATTCATTCACCCAATCTCTATTTTTTTTTTTCTTTTTTTTTACCCACAGCCCCACACGCTCCTTTCCCCGAAGTCTATCCAGTCTTGAAGGTCGAAGTGTTCCGGCCACTCCAGTCCTGAGCCGAAATGCCTGCAGCAGCTCTGCGCTGAGGTAGGTACTACAGGGTTGCTTTAGTGGAGGGTACTGGCAAGTCTTGTGGTAAGATCTGGCAGTCCTGCATAGGAAAGGTTGTACATTCTGTCTCGCAATGCACATGTATTAGCAGTACAGTGATGACTCAACACTGCTGTCCACTATTGATAGAATGTTCCTTACCAGGTCATATACACAGCAGCAAACCTAATCTTGCTGCAGCCCTCCCTCCCGTAGCTTGAGATCTGCTGTACCAGGAGTTACAGGAGTCTGATGCTGATCTAACTTTATTTTTCCAAATAATTTTTATTTATGTAAAACAGTTCACAAGATACAATCAAATGCAGGCGACAAAAGACCAAAGCAGACACTTATCCAGGAGTACAATTATTTCCCTTGCCCTAAAAGGGTAGAGGGGGAGTTAAGCTTCCGGCCAATAGGGCCCAATTCTAAGAGCTAGCTTTTCTAATAGTCATGTCAACAAACTATGCTTATCAAACCGTTTTCTATACTCTGGTGTCAACAGTGACACCAAAACAGCAGGTTGTATAAGAGGAGAGGGGGGTCAAGAAGAAAGAGGAAGGAAAGAAAGAGAGAGGGGATTTAAGTTACCGCGTCTGTTACCTCGTCCGCCCCCGGCGTATCCTCCCGCCGATGCCACTCACTCCAGACCTCGTTGTGGGCGTCCATGCCATTGCGTATCCTAGCCGTCATTCGCTCCATCAACTCCACGTCCTTGACCCTAGCGTAGAGGGCTTCTTGGGATGGGGGTGTGGATTTTTTCCAATTGAGGGCTATCAGGCATCTAGCCGCCGTTAATATATGCCTAAGTAGTTTTTTGTACGGCTTGGCCAATTGGGGTTGGGAGATGCCTAGCAAGAATAGTTTAGGGGTTAGGGGGATTGGCGTCTCAAAGAGATGGGTAAGCAGTTGTTGCGTGGACTGCCAAAACGGGGTAATAAGGGGGCACGTCCAGTAGATGTGGAAGAGAGAGCCCCTGTCCTGCTGGCATCGCCAGCATCGGTCAGAGGTGGAGGGAAATATTTTGTGGAGTATGTCTGGGGTTTGGTACCAAAAAAACAGGACTTTATACGAGTTTTCTTTATACAAGGTACATAGGGATGATTTAGCAGCCTGCCTCCAGACGGCCTGCCAGGCCTCCATTGGCAGTGACTCTCCTAGCTCCCTCTCCCACCTCAGCATATACGCATGCTTCCCCCGCCCCAGCCAATCATACGCATTCAGCAGCCGGTAGATGTCTGTGATCAACCCTCGTCTGTGGCGCCCCTCCAGGACAATAAATTCAAATGGGGACGGTTGTGAAAATTGGAGCCTTGGGGCTATTGTCTGGGCATAATGTCTTATTTGTAAATAGCTATAAAATACCTGTCTGGGCAGATCGTGTTTCGCCTGGAGCTCCGAGAATGTTAGCAGCTTGCGGGACCTAGGGTCTACCAAGTGTCCAAAATGGAATAAGTCCCGAGAGGCCCAGGGCCAAGACATCTGGTGAGCTAGGCTGTCCGGTATTTTGGGGTTGCAGACAAAAGAGTTCAGCAAGGAGCACTCGGACTTGAGCGCTATCTCTCGGGACATCTTGCGCCAGAGCCCTCGAAGCAAAGACATTGAACCTAACAGACGGTCAGGCTCCACCTTCACATCTGCATCCCACAGGAGGCTATTTGGGTGGACCGGGGCTAGCCATATTTTTTCTATTTCCGTCCACTTATTAAAGGACCTCTGGGGAACCAGGAGACTATTGCGCGTAGCTGGGTAGCCTGGTAATATCTAACGAGGTTAGGGAAAGCCAGACCCCCCTCCCCCCGCAAGGCTGTCATGACCGACCCGGGGATCCTATGTTTCTTGTGGTTCCAGACAAATTTCAGCATGTCACTCTGGAGTCTGCGGAGGTGGGCATACGGGGTCGGGATGGGTAGCGTCTGGAACAGGTATAGGAGTTTGGGAAGGATGATCATTTTAATGGCCGCCACTCGGCCTAGGAGCGAAATATGGTGTGCCTTCCACTTTTGAAGAAGGCCTCTGACCGTCCGGTAGAGGGGGGGAAGTTGGCCTGGTAAAGGGAGCCAAAGGATGGTGTGATATGGACCCCCAGGTATTTGAGGGATGAACTCTCCCAGGTATAAGGGAAGTTCGACTGCAGGTGTTGGACCTCAGCCTTCGGGATGTTAATTGGAAGGGCCGCTGACTTTGAAGCGTTCGTCTTGTATCCCGACAGTGACCCGTATTTGTTTAGTTCAACATGAAGGTTAGGTAGGGAGATTCTGGGTTGGGTCAGGGTAAGAATAATGTCGTCCGCGAATAGAGACGTCTTAAATTCCTTTCCCCGCACCGAGATACCCCTAATGTCCGGATTTCCCCGTATGGAGGCTGCTAGGGGTTCCACACATAGGGCGAAGAGCAGGGGCGAGAGTGGGCATCCCTGGCTCGTGCCGTTAGCTATCTGGAAGGGGGAGGATGTGGCAAAAGGGGTTTTGACTTGGGAGGTTGGGTTTGAGTAGAGGTGCTGTACCGCCCGTAGGAATGGTCCCTTGAACCCCATGTGGCGCAAGGTGGCAAACATGAAGGGCCAACTCAGGCGGTCAAAGGCCTTTTCCGCGTCTAGACTCAGTACCAGGGCTTTCGTCCCATCTCTGTTGGCTAAATCGATCAGGTCAATGACCTTTCTGGTATTATCTCCTGCCTGACGTAGCGGTACAAAGCCCACTTGGTCTTTGTGGATTAGGGAGGGGAGGATAGCATTCAGCCTAACCGAGAGAAGTTTTGTGAATATTTTGAGGTCCGAGTTCAATAGGGCTATGGGCCTGTAGCTGGCGCAGGAGGCTGGGTCTTTATCCGGTTTCGGTATGAGGGTCAAAAAAGATCCCTGCATATCGCTCGGAATTGGGGTCTTGTGGAGAAAGGCATTAAATAGTGTGGTCATGTGGGGGCTGAATAGTGGGAGAAAGGCCTTATATTACTCGTAGGGTAGCCCATCAGGGCCAGGGGATTTATGGGCTGGAAGGCCCTTCACTGTTGCTGCTATCTCTTCCGCTGATATGGGAGCGTTCAGGCCCTGCAGATCCGCCACCTGAAGTCGGGGTAAACCCGCTTGCTCCAGGTATTGAGTAATGCGGGCTGTCAGGTCAGGGGAGGGAAGGTCATGTGGAACTTCCGGCTTGTTGTACAGGTCGGTGTAGTAGTCCGCAAAGGCTCCTGCTATGTCCCTGGGGTGTGTCAGAAGGTCGTCTCCCCTGTTCTTTATCTGGTGTGGGGTAGAGGCAAGGGCTCGGTCCGCCAGTTTCCTGGCTAGGAGAGCTTGCGCCTTGTTGCCTTTGTCATAGTAAAGTTGCTTAAGGCGGATCAGTGCCTTCTCTACTTTACCTAAGGCGAGGTCCCGAAGTGTCGCGCGCGTTTGGACAATCTGTTTAAGGAGTGCAGTGGACGGGGTCAGTAGGAGCTTAGCTTCAAGAGCCTTCAGCTGCTGTTCCGCCAGTGCCTTAGCGGCATCGGCGTCCCTCTTCATGGCCGAAGAGGGCTATGCATCTCCCCCTAAGGACCGCCTTGTGGGCGGCCCACAGGGTGGAGGCGGAGACGTCCAGGGTGTCATTTTCAGCGAAGTAGTGCTGCAGGGTCACTTCTAACTCCTGTTTCGAGGGGGCATGTTGCAGGAGAAAGTCATTAAGCCTCCAATTATAGGGCCGGCGGAGGGGGGCAGTTAAGTTTAGGGAGAGCGTGATGGGGGCATGGTCCGACCAGGAGATGGGCAGCACACTAGCAGCTTCCGCTATACGTAGCGTGTTATTATTTACGAAAAAATAGTCTATACGCGTGTGTGTGCGATGTGGGGCCGAGTAAAATGTATATTGGCGGTCGCCCGGGTGGAGGGCTCGCCAGGCATCAAAGAGTGCGTGTTTCCTAGTCAGCTGACGAAACGGCTTGGAGTCCCTAAGAGCCCGGGTCTGCGAGGTCTGGGTATTTGACACTAGGCGGTCCCAGGAAGCCGAGTGTGCCAGGTTATAGTCTCCTCCAATCACCAGAAAGTCATGAGACTCTCGGAAAAGTCGGGCGTGTACTCTGGTTAGAAAATGGTGCTGATGTGTGTTGGGTGCATAGACTACGCAGAGAGTTATGGCCTGTGACTGCCACAAGCCTCTGAGGACAAGGAAGTGTCCCCGGGGGTCTAAATATGTGGAGGAGCATGAGAAGGGGGACCCCTTTTTAAAGAGAATAGCTACGCCCGCCCTCTTAGTCGGTCCAAAAGCCTGGTAAATCTGGGGGAAGTATCTGGATGCAAACGTGAAGGAGCCCCCCCTATCAAAGTGAGTTTCCTGCACCATGATAATGTCAGCCCCTGACTGCCTAAACTCTCGGAGCGCCAGGTGGCGTTTTTTGTTGGAGTTTAGTCCGTGGACATTAAGTGAGAAGATTCTAGCCATAATCTAGAGGGGTGTGTGCTGCAGGCATACTTATCTGGTGGAGCTGATGGCGTGACCAGGTCGAGGATCGTGACATCTGTGCGAGGAGGGCCGAGAGCCAACAGGGGCGAGGCGCAGACCGCGGAGAACAGGAGCAGGGAGCTCTAAAGGGGGAGAAAGAAAAAAGAGTGAGAACATTCAAACTAAACACAACAAACAATTTCACATATGCCCTGGGTGACCAAAGGGTCAAGGGCCAAATAAGTTCCAATCGGACTCCCCAACCAGGAGATTTAAGAAGTCCAGGCCGGGGAGACTCGGAGGGACCAAGGTCCAGGGAGGAACTCTCAAGTGGAGAACCACAGGGGGGGATCAGCATCCGGAAAGCCGACCAGTTCAGACAGGGCCACCTCGGGACAGCCCGATAAACAAAAAGCAAAAATGTGACGTGGGCCTTCGGGGGAAAGGCAAGGCTTCAAAGCGCATGAGCTTCCAAAAAGAGAGGAAGAAAAACAAAAAAAACAAACAAAAGGGGGGGGGGAGAGCACAGATCAGTGCTTAGTGGAGTCCAGCCGGGCAGGGCAGGTTATTCAGCTGGCCATCAGGGGGGGGGGGGGCCTTCCGGCGTTGGGGCCCCCGGGTCTGTGCTTTGAGGGTCGACGAGAGGGCTCCGGTCCCTTGGAACGTTTGTTTCGGAGGAACCCTCTGCCAGACCACCGGGGGCGGAGGGGGAGTGGCCACCAGGTCCCAGTCGGGCAGTTGAGGGACAGGAATGCCCAGGGCATCACAGAAGGAGTCCAAGTCTTCAGGGTATCGTAGGACCGCTGATCTCCCTTGGTGTTTGGCAGTCAGGCTAAAGGGAAAGCCCCATCTGTAAAGAATGTCCTGGTCTTGCAGGGTGCGCAGTAGCGGTTGCAGGAGTCTCCGCTTCTGGAGCGTGATCCATGAGAGGTCTGGGTATACTTGTATCGGGGAGTTGTCAAATACTAAGTTGCGGACAGTGCGGGCTTTGCGCATAATGGTCTCTTTCAGCGGGTATGATTGTATTCGGCAAATAACGTCCCTTGGTTTGGAAGCGGGGCCTTTTGGGCGAAGGGCCCTATGAGCTCTGTCCATTTCAATGTGTTTGTCCAGGGGTGTCCCCAGAAGATCGTTAAACATCACCTGGAGCATCTTCTGCAGATCCTCAGTCTCTTCCGCCTCAGGGAGGCCTCGCACTCTAATGTTGTTGCGGCGCCCCCTGTTGTCCAGGTCTTCTATGTGGCGTTGCATGTCCTGTAGCATGAGGCGGTGGTCAGAGCCCTGAAGTTGGGTTCTATGTACGGCCAGTTTAGTCTCCTGGATTTCTTCCTCGGCCATCTCCACTCTATCGGCTAGGTGTTTAAGGCCTGCTTGGATGGTTTGGATCTCGGTCCGGCAGGTGGCCTTTACGTCTGCAATTAGCTGCTTAAAGCGGAATTCCGGCCACAATATCACTTTTTAAATATAAATACCCCTGTAATACACAAGCTTAATGTATTCTAGTAAAGTTAGTCTGTAAACTAAGGTCCGTTTTGTTAGGTTGTTACAGCATTTAGATACTTTATAAAACAGGAATTGACTGGGGCCATCTTAAGTGTGGGAATCAGGAAGTCAGACTGTATGACTTCCTGGATTTCAGCCTTGCTGATCTCGCACATGCTCAGTGCTGCACAAGCAATGTAATATGTTACAGATCAGGTTTCAATAGCAACGGGAGTGTCAGAGGAAGTTGCCGCCCCTTATCTATGCAAATCTCTCCTCCCCTCCTCCTTCCAGGAACCAGTAATTATACAAAATCATTTAAAATTGAGTACTGTCCATGATACTTTTTTTATTTGCACTAACATACAATTTTTCAGGACAAGCTTTCGGGGTGTTACCCCTTCACAATTGCACTAATACGGCTACAATCACGATCACAGCGCACCGCACCAATCACAGCACAACACAACGGTGTGACAGGGGCCAGTGTGGTGTGACAGGGGCCGATGCAGTGTAACAGGGGCCGGTGTGACAGGGGCCCGATGTGACGGGGGTCACGGGGCCGATGCGGTGGGGCCAATGCAGTGTGACGGGCCGGTGTGACAGCGGCCAGTGTGACAGCGGCCAGTGTGACAGCGGCCAGTGTGACAGGGGCCGGTGCGGTGTGACAGGGGCCGGTGTGACAGGGGCCGGTGTGACAGGGGCCGGTGTGACAGGGGCCGGTGCGACAGGGGCCAGTGCGACAGGGGCCGATGCGGTGTGACAGGGGCCGATGCGGTGTGACAGGGGCCGGTGCGGTGTGACAGGGGCCCGTGCGGTGTGACAGGGGCCGGTGCGGTGCGACAGGGGCCAGTGTGACAGGGGCCGGTGTGACAGGGGCCCGATGTGATGGGGGTCACGGGGCCGATGCAGTGGGGCCAATGCCGTGTGACGGGCTGGTGTGACAGGGGCCAGTGTGACAGGGGCCGGTGCGGTGTGACAGGGGCCGGTGCGGTGTGACAGGGGCCGGTGCGGTGTGACAGGGGCCGGTGCGGTGTGACAGGGGCCAATGCGGTGTGACAGGGGCCGGTGCGGTGTGACAGGGGCCAGTGTGACAGGGGCCGGTGTGACAGGGACCGGTGCGGTGTAAAGGGGCAGGTGTGCTGTGACAGGGGCCGGTGCGGTGCGACAGGGGGCGGTGCGGTGCGACAGGGGCCGGTGCGGTGCGACAGGGGCCGGTGCGGTGCGACAGGGGCCGGTGCGGTGCGACATGGGCCGGTGTGACAGGGGCTGGTGTGACAGGGGCCCGATGTGACGGGGGTCACGGGGCCAATGCGGTGGGGCCAATGCGGTGTGATGGGCCGGTGTGACAGGGACCAGTGTGACAGGGGCCAGTGTGACAGGGGCCAGTGTGACAGGGGCCGGTGCGGTGTGACAGGGGCCGGTGCGGTGTGACAGGGGCCGGTGCGGTGTGACAGGGACCAATGCGGTGTGACAGGGGCCGGTGCGGTGTGACAGGGGCCAGTGTGACAGGGGCCGGTGTGACAGGGGCCCGATGTGATGGGGGTCACGGGGCCGATGCAGTGGGGCCAATGCCGTGTGACGGGCTGGTGTGACAGGGGCCAGTGTGTCAGGGGCCAGTGCGGTGTGACAGGGGCCAGTGCGGCGTGACAGGGGCCGGTGCGGTGTGACAGGGGCCGGTGCGGTGTGACAGGGGCCAATGCGGTGTGACAGGGGCCGGTGCGGTGTGACAGGGGCCAGTGTGACAGGGGCCGGTGTGACAGGGACCGGTGCGGTGTAAAGGGGCAGGTGTGCTGTGACAGGGGCCGGTGCGGTGCGACAGGGGCCGGTGCGGTGCGACAGGGGCCGGTGCGGTGTGACATGGGCCGGTGTGACAGGGGCTGGTGTGACAGGGGCCCGATGTGACGGGGGTCACGGGGCCAATGCGGTGGGGCCAATGCGGTGTGACAGGGGCCGGTGTGACAGGGGCCAGTGTGACAGGGGCCAGTGTGACAGGGGCCAGTGTGACAGGGGCCGGTGCGGTGTGACAGGGGCCGGTGCGGTGTGACAGGGGCCAATGCGGTGTGACAGGGGCCGGTGCGGTGTGACAGGGGCCAGTGTGACAGGGACCGGTGCGGTGTAAAGGGGCAGGTGTGCTGTGACAGGGGCCGGTGCGGTGTGACAGGGGCCGGTGCGGTGTGACAGGGGCCGGTGCGGTGCGACAGGGGCCGGTGCGGTGTGACATGGGCCAGTGTGACAGGGGCCGGTGTGACAGGGGCCCGATGTGATGGGGGTCACGGGGCCGATGCAGTGGGGCCAATGCCGTGTGACGGGCTGGTGTGACAGGGGCCAGTGTGACAGGGGCCAGTGTGACAGGGGCCGGTGCGGTGTGACAGGGGCCGGTGTGACAGGGGCCGGTGTGACAGGGACCGGTGTGACAGGGACCGGTGCGGTGTAAAGTGGCAGGTGTGCTGTGACAGGGGCCGGTGCGGTGCGACAGGGGCCGGTGTGACAGGGGCCGGTGTGACAGGGGCCGATGCGGTGGGGCCGGTGCGACAGGGGCCGGTGTGACAGGGGCCGGTGCGGTGTGACAGGGGCCAGTGTGACAGGGGCCGGTGTGACGGGCCGGTGCGGTGTGACAGGGGCCAGTGTGACAGGGGCCGGTGTGACAGGGACCGGTGCGGTGTAAAGGGGCAGGTGTGCTGTGACAGGAGCCAGTGCGGTGCGACAGGGGCCGGTGTGACAGGGCCCGGTGTGACAGGGGCCGGTGCGACAGGGGCCGGTGCGACAGGGGCCGGTGTGACAGGGGCCGGTGTGACAGGGGCCGGTGCGACAGGGGCCGGTGTGACAGGGGCCGGTGTGACAGGGGCCGGTGCGACAGGGGCCGATGCGGTGTGACAGGGGCCGGTGCGGTGTGACAGGGGCCGGTGCGGTGTAAAGGGGCAGGTGTGCTGTGACAGGGGCCGGTGCGGTGTGACAGGGGCCGGTGCGGTGCGACAGGGGCCGGTGTGACAGGGGCCGGTGCGGTGTGACAGGGGCCAATGCGGTGTGACAGGGGCCAATGCGGTGTGACAGGGGCCGGTGCGGTGTGACAGGGGCCAGTGTGACAGGGGCCGGTGTGACAGGGGCCCGATGTGATGGGGGTCACGGGGCCGATGCAGTGGGGCCAATGCCGTGTGACGGGCTGGTGTGACAGGGGCCAGTGTGTCAGGGGCCAGTGTGACAGGGGCCAGTGCGGTGTGACAGGGGCCGGTGCGGTGTGACAGGGGCCGGTGTGACAGGGGCCGGTGCGGTGTGACAGGGGCCAGTGTGACAGGGGCCGGTGTGACAGGGACCGGTGCGGTGTAAAGGGGCAGGTGCGCTGTGACAGGGGCCGGTGCGGTGTGACAGGGGCCGGTGCGGTGCGACAGGGGCCGGTGCGGTGTGACATGGGCCGGTGTGACAGGGGCTGGTGTGACAGGGGCCCGATGTGACGGGGGTCACGGGGCCAATGCGGTGGGGCCAATGCGGTGTGACGGGCCGGTGTGACAGGGACCAGTGTGACAGCGGCCAGTGTGACAGCGGCCAGTGTGACAGGGGCCAGTGTGACAGGGGCCAGTGTGACAGGGGCCGGTGCGGTGTGACAGGGGCCGGTGCGGTGTGACAGGGGCCAATGTGGTGTGACAGGGGCCGGTGCGGTGTGACAGGGGCCAGTGTGACAGGGGCCGGTGTGACAGGGACCGGTGCGGTGTAAAGGGGCAGGTGTGCTGTGACAGGGGCCGGTGCGGTGTGACAGGGGCCGGTGCGGTGTGACAGGGGCCGGTGCGGTGTGACATGGGCCAGTGTGACAGGGGCCGGTGTGACAGGGGCCCGATGTGATGGGGGTCACGGGGCCGATGCAGTGGGGCCAATGCCGTGTGACGGGCTGGTGTGACAGGGGCCAGTGTGTCAGGGGCCAGTGTGACAGGGGCCGGTGCGGTGTGACAGGGGCCAGTGTGACAGGGGCCGGTGTGACAGGGACCGGTGCGGTGTAAAGTGGCAGGTGTGCTGTGACAGGAGCCGGTGCGGTGCGACAGGGGCCGGTGTGACAGGGGCCCGGTGTGACAGGGGCCGATGCGGTGGGGCCGGTGCGACAGGGGCCGATGCGGTGCGACAGGGGCCGGTGTGACAGGGGCCGGTGCGGTGTGACAGGGGCCAGTGTGACAGGGGCCGGTGTGACAGGGGCCGGTGCGGTGTGACAGGGGCCAGTGTGACAGGGGCCGGTGTGACAGGGACCGGTGCGGTGTAAAGGGGCAGGTGTGCTGTGACAGGAGCCGGTGCGGTGCGACAGGGCCCGGTGTGACAGGGGCCCGGTGTGACAGGGGCCCGGTGTGACAGGGGCCGGTGCGACAGGGGCCGATGCGGTGCGACAGGGGCCGGTGTGACAGGGGCCGGTGTGACAGGGGCCGATGCGGTGTGACAGGGGCCGGTGCGGTGTAAAGGGGCAGGTGTGCTGCGACAGGGGCCGGTGCGGTGCGACAGGGGCCGGTGTGACAGGGGCCGGTGTGACAGGGGCCGGTGCGGTGTGACAGGGGCTTGGCCCCCGGCACACTGAAATCGGTCCCTGTCACATGTTCCCAACAGAGAGAGACAGAGACAGGGGTGGGAGAGAGAGGGTCAGTGAGAGAGATGGAGCAGGGTCTGATCAGTGGAAGTGCTCACTTGGAATCGTTCCCAGGGGCTGGCAAACTATATTCAGCAGCTTGTCAGCATGGCTGCTTGTTTTTTATCTTCCCACCCACCTCCCCTTCACAAACGAGCACACAGGAGGGGCGGGACTCAGGAGAGGTGTGAGGCTGCTTGTGACAGACATGCTGGAGGTGGATTGGATGAGCACACAGGAGGGGCGGAACTCGGAAGAAGTGAGCATTTGTTGTGCCTGACACATGATCTCAGAGGGGAGGGATTCAGCTGAGCTGGACAATGTTCACAGAGTGTCAGAGCTAAGAGCCGCCCGCGCGGCGTTGACGACACATAACAGTTGCTCCCAGGAGGCAAAGCAGCAGTGATTGACGGCCTCCGGCCGCGGCGGAGGCTAGACAGCACATGGACAGCACAGTAAGTTTTTAAAATAAAAAAAAAATAGATGCCAATTCGATTTAAGGGGGCAGTATGAAAACGAATGACATAAAGTTGAAAAAGAGGGTGGAGCTCCACTTTAAAATCCTCCTTTGTGGGAATGGCTTGCAAGTAGGACTGCCAGGAGGGTTGCCCATCCCCACCTGGTCCCCATGGCGGGGGAGGGGGTGTGGGAGTCAAGTGGCGGTAGGTCTCTGCGATGGCACCCTGGGTCCGGGGCGGGGGGGGCACACGATTCAGTCCATCCTAAGGTCAAGGGGGGCTGCAGAGTGGGTATTGGGGGTGCGTCCCCCTGAGGAGAGGAGTGGGAATGGTATGCTGCCTCGTGTTCCCCGGATTGTGTCAGATCTGTGGAGCGTGAAGTTCTCTGGGCCTGTGGTGGATCTGATGCCCACACAGAGGGGGGGCTGTATGCCTGAGGTGTATTTGGCACCATCACAGGGGGGTGTATTGGGTTTGGCAGGGCCGGAAAGTCCAGAAGGGGATCCGGGGGGGAGGAGAGCAGAGGGGCGGCATCCTGTGTCCCCGGGGCCCTCACCACTTGCGGCAATCCGGGGATGTTCTCCGCGCCCTGTAGCAACTGCGACGGAGGATGCATTGCGGCCTGGTCCCCGCATGGAGCGGGTCGGTCAGGAGGCGGACAGTGGCGGTCACTCACCGCTTGCTGGGACCCATCGGGGTCCGATGTCCTCAGTGGGGATGGTGGTGGATCCCGAGAGCCCTGCGGCAGGTTGGAGCGCTGCGTAGGTGGCGGCGAGTGGTCGCGGCGGCAGTAGGCCTCAGTGTCCGGCGCCATCTTGCTGTGGCTACCCGGTGGCATGTCAGGGACTCTGAAGTAGTCCCTGAAGGACGTGGAGGCTCCGGACAGCGGCAGGGACAATCCTCTGGACGAGGAGGATCGGGTGGTGCAGGTGGAGCTCATCAAGCTAGAAAGATTTCCCCCGAAATCGGCCTATTTGCTGCGGGCTGCTGAGGAGCTCCTAGGCAGCACGTCCGTCCAGGTCCGCTTCCGGTCACGCCCCCCCTGATCTAACTTTAGATACTTTATAAGTTATAGTTCTTTAACCACTTTGTTACCGGGACTATTTTGGCACTTTTCTCCCTTATGTAAAAATCTATTTTTTTTCTAGAAAATTAATCAGAACCCCCAAACATTATATATTTTTTTTTTTTAGCAGACACCCTAGGGAATAAATGGCGGTCATTGAAACTTTTTTTCTCGCACGGTATTTGCGCAATAATTTTTCAAACACCTTTTTTTTAGGGAAAAAAACAGTTTCATGAATTAAAAAATAACAAAACAGTAAAGTTAGCCCCATTTTTTTTGTATAATGTGAAAGACGATGTTACGCCGAGTAAATAGATACCTAACATGTCACGCTTTAAAATTGCGCACACTCATCGAATGGCGCCAAACTTTGGTATTTAAAAATCTCCATAGGCGACGCTTTACATTTTTTTTACAGGTTACTATTTTTGAGTTACAGAGGAGGCCTAGTGCTATAATTGTTGCACACGCTCTAACGCACGCGATGATACCTCACATGTGGTGTTTACATATGTGGGCGGGACTTGCATGCGCGTTTGCTTCTGCACGCGAGCGACGGGGACAGGGGCGTTTAAAAAAAAAAAAAAATCTTTATTTTTTATTGTTTACTTCATTTTTTTCATTTTTACACTTTTATTCCTATTACAAGGAATGTAAACATCCCTTATAATAGGAATCACTGTGACAGGTCCTCTTTATGGAGAGATGTAGGGTCAATAAGACCCCACATCTCTCCTCCAGGCTTACAAGCATGAAATCGGTGAAAAAAAAATCACCAATTACATGCCGACAGCCGCGATCGCGGCTTTGTTTCCTTCCGGGTACCGGGCATGACGTCATAACGTCGCGCCCGGTCCTCCGATGGTCATAGAGATGACTGTGACCGTCTGGTCACCAGTCATCTCTATGCTTCACCAACGAGCGCCGGCCGCTTCACTCTCCGGGCCCCCGATGGCACGGGAGAGCCCGGAGAAGCACCGGATGGCGGTGGGAGGGGGGGGGACGTCCCCTCGCGCGGCCTAGAAGGAACGATCAAGCGGTGGAATCGCCGGCTGAAGACGGTGATATCTGAATGATAGCTGCAGGCATCATTCAGATATCCCCGCACAAAGCCGAGGATGTCCCAGGGACGTCCTTGGGTCTGAAGTGGTTAATAAATAGATACCTTTTAATCATTGGATATTTTTCATATCTGCATGGGGTTCAGCTATACATTGGGTTTGAAAAGAAAAAATTTGAAAATCGAAAGACTGAGCTTTCATGTCTCTAACCAATTTGGTTTTTCTCCTTTCCAGGTCAGATGGGTCAGGATTGTCGCAGAGGCAATGGACAGGAAGTCAAGACTCTCAAGTGGGCTTCCCCAGTGAGCGTCCACATATGCATTCAGCCAGAAGCCGGCGAAGTAATAGTTCTGAAGCTCTGATAGAGAGACCGCCTCCTGCTGATACCCAGGGAAAACCTTCTTTTAAGAGTTCAGAAGCCTTGAGCGATCGCCCTCAGGCTGGTCCAGCACCCACTCACCACCAACAGCGAGGGGCAAGATCCCCGGACCCCAGAACACCCAACACCAACTCCCGCCTTCCATATGAAGAGATACTGTTAGATTATTATATGGAGCGCCAGCAGCAACAGCAGCAGACAAGAGGGTGGGCAGAATCGGAAGGTCAGTGGTGGGTGGAACCTGACTCCCCCTGGTGGGCCGACCCTGATGGTAGTAGCCATTACTCTAGACGAGACGGTTACTACGAGGGATATATGGGTAGCCCAGCCCTTCGGAGTCGTGCCGAGACCCAACAGCGCAGAAACGTTACTCGAAATAAATCATGTGGCCCTCAGTTGACTGATGTTGGTCATTTTCAGCAGCCTTGGCATTCTGATGGCTTCCAACAACGCAGTGCTCCCCAAGTCTCCCATCCGGGTCCTCGCTCTAGGAGTCAACCTCGGGCTCCACCCCCAGAGACAATGGAGAGGAATGTGCACAAAGCTCTTGCTCTGGAAGGGCTTCGGGACTGGTATCTGCGCAATTCAGCAGCATCTGGGGGAGTTCAAAGGGGCCCTATTCCCTCGCACATGCAGTACCAGAGATACTATCGTCCAGGTTATCACGAGGGACACTATCAGACTGGATCTCCACTTCCACATTCAATCAGTTTTACTGGGGCCCCTTTGCATAGCAGGTATGAAGTTCTCTACTGAACTGTCTCCTGTCTCGTGCACCATTATGCATCTCTCAACCTCCACACTGGCTGCTAAAAAATCTGGCCTTAATCCTCGGAAAAGTCTACCTTATTGCTGAGTTAAAAAACAATTTTGTGTGTGTGTGTGTGTGTGTATATATGCAAACATTTTAGGCAGGTGTGAAAAATAATCTAACTTTTTTTAAAGGGGTTGTAAAGGTACAATTTTTATTTTTTCCCCTAAATGGCTTCCTTTACTTTAGTGCAGTCCTCCTTCGCTTACCTCATCCTTCCATTTTGCTTTTAAATGTCCTTATTTATTCTGAGAAATCATCCCTTCCTGTTCTTCTTCTGTCTGTAAATCCACACAGTAATGCAAGGCTTTCTCCCTGGTGTGGAGTGTCGTGCTCGCCCCCCTCCCTTGGACTACAGGAGAGTCGGGACGCTCTCTATGTTGCAGATAAAGAAAGGAGCTATGTGTTAGTGGGCGTCCTGACTCTCCTGTAGTCCAAGGGAGGGGGCGAGCTTGACACTCCACACCAGGGTGAAAGCCTCGCATTACCGTGTGGAGTTGCAGACAGAAGAACAGGAAGTGAGGATTTCTCAGAAGAAATAAGGACATTAAAAGCAAAATGGAAGGATGAGGTAAGTGAAGGAGGACTGCACTAAGGTAAAGGAAGCTATTTAGGAAAAAAAATTGTACCTTTACAACCCCTTTTAAGAATGCTTTCAGAAATAAATATTTGGTGTGCATTCAACATAGAATCAATTTTTCTAGGTACACTTGCACACAGTTTTTGAAGGAACTTAGCAGGTAGGTTGCTCCAAACATCTTGGAGAACTAACCATTGATCTGTGGATGTAGGCTGCCTCAAGTTCTATCTTTTTATGTAATCCCAGACAGTTTCAATGTTGAGATAAGGGCTCTTTGGAGGCCAACCCATTACTTCCAGTACTCCTTGTTGCATGCAGACGGACGCTCATTATTGTACTTCTCTCTTAACCTTCAGTAAACAAATGGCCAAATATTTCAAATTTTGACTCGTCAGTACAGAGCACCTGCTTTCATTCTTTATCCCAGTTACTACTGTATGTTTTTGTGCATAGATGAGTCTTGGGCTTGTTTCTATGTCAGAGGTGTGGCTTTGTCTACAAGTCTTCCATGAAGTCCACTTGTGGCCAGACTTCGCTAAACAGTGGATGGGTATATCTGTGTCTCAATGATTTTCACCAGTTCTGTGCTGATGGCACTGCTGAACATCTTCTGATTTCAAATGGAAGTAAGCATGATGTGTCTTTCACTGTTGCTTTAAGTATCCTTTGCCAACCTCTGCGTCTATGGTCCTCAACATTGCCCGCTTCTTTGTGCTTCTTCAAAAGAGCTTGAAGAGCCCATCTTGAAACCCCAGCCTGCTTTGAAATCTTTGCCTGGGAAAGACCTTGCTGATGCAGTATGACCTTGTGTGTTGCTATGCTTAGTCTTGCCATGGTGTATAACCTATGATATGAAACTGTCCTCCACAGCCTCGGTTTAGTAGCAGAGTTTGGCTGTTCCTTACCTAGTTTTAAGCCTTCCACACAGCTGTTTCTGTTTCAGCTAAAGACTGTCTCCACCTACATATAAAATTGATAATCATTAGCACCTGCTTGGTATAATTTAATCATACACCTGACTCTAATTCTACAACATCCCTGGCTGTGTGCAAGTGTAATGCCGCGTACACACGATCATTTTTTGCGATGGAAAAAAAACGACGTTTTCAATCATGAAAAAAAACGACGTTTTTCAAACTTCATTTTCCAAAACGACGTTGCGTACACACCATCGTTTTTCTACAAAGCTCTAGCAAAGCGTGGTGACGTACACCACATTCGACGGCACTCTTTTCCATTGAAGCTCTGTCTCCTAACTTGCTTCTGAGCATGCGCGGGTTTAAAAACGTCGTTTTCAACATCGTTTTGCCCACACACCATCACTTTTTATGACACAAAAAACAACGTTTTGAAAAACGACACAAAATTCAAGCATGTTGGAATTTTTTTTTGGTTGTTTTTTTTTAAGACAAAAAACGACGTTTTGCCCACACACGATCAATTTAAATGACGTTTTAAAAAACGTTGTTTTTTTTTTCATCGCAAAAAATGATCGTGTGTACGCGGCATAAGAACTGATTCTGATTTTAAGTCAAAGGTTAATCGCACCAAATATTGATTTGCTTTAGATTTTCCTTCTGTTGGTTCATTTTTCATCAATTTACAAAATGCATCATATATATTATAAAATTTTTTTTAAAGCATTCTAGCTTTACTTTTACAGCATTTCTTCACACATGTCTAAAACTTTTGCAGAGTACTGTGTGTGCATATGTGTTTGTATTATCACACACTATTTGTGTATGTGTGCAATATTCTGTGACTCAGTAGCCAAATTCAAATGGATAATGAAATGGAGGGTAAAGGGGCTATGGTCCGGCTAATGAGATTTGCTGTCATCGGCAAGTTTTCTACAGTATATATGATTTTTTTTTTTTTTGCTTATTTTGTATAAACGGAATATAAATAGGGGGTGGACACTCTGTTGAAGTGCTTCAATTGCATGGGTGCTTCATGAACTTTATGACTTTCTAATTTCTTTTTCCTTTCTTCCTCAATTCTATTCCAAACACCAATCTCCATTTTATATTCATGTTACCGTTCCTACTTCATTTTGCACACATTCTCAATCTTATGTCCACTCTCCAAAAATGTGACCATATTTTTTATTTTTCCCACTTCTTTTTTTTTTATTTGCTTTTGAATTTTCTATGCCTACTCAAACACTGTTCCCCCTTCTTTTTACGTTTAAATGTTCTTACCCTACTTTTCATTAATCTATCCAATTTTTGTCACGTGGGAACACTTTTCCACCAATTATTGTATGCACTTCCTGCCCCCCTTTCACCAACTTGGCATTACACTACTGCTTCGCATTCTGTCATTGGCCACCTCACCTGCCCCCCATGTTCCCTTCACCCCTTCCCCAATCAGGCACTTTTCAGAGTACGTCGATGAGGACCTGTACAGCCAGGCCACCATGACGAGCCGAGCACAAGGAGAGCGGTCGACAGAAGGCACACCCCCAGGGACTTTAGTCTGACACTGGATGGCAGCCCTCCCTCCTGTCTTGCCTCCTACCAAATGCCGAAAATCTTCCTCAAAGAAGAACTAGAGACCCACACTGCTTTTTTGGTTCTTCAGCAATAAGACTAGTCAAGGGGAGTGAAGCAGGACATAAATGATCCCCGATTTAATGAGCCTCATTGCTTGTTGGTTCTGTAAGTGCAATAAATAGCCACGCTGTTTTGGGGTTTAGTGTGCAGCAAGGGGAGACTGGTCCTCCTTGTCACAAATGCCAATTTAACAACTCTCTACAAGTGCCTCCCTGGTAGAGGGGGTTTTGTGATATGTACAGTTTCCATTTTTCGACCTTGTTGATAAATGTTCTGTTATATCGTGCGTTCATTGGCATTCGTCTTTCTCAGTGTTGGGGGGCGGGGAAAGAAAAGAAATCGGATAATTCTGTGTACAGTTAATATTGCTGCCTATTTTGGATCTCTATCCTTGTGACTAAACTGAGATAGTACACGTTTATCTCAGCGTGAATTATGACCTTCAATAGCGGGAAGAAGAAAGCTAAGGCATTGTTTGCTCGCAGTGGGTAAAGACTGGTAAAATTCATTGTAAACCCTGTGCCAAACTGAAACTGCGAAGTGCTAAATGTCTGTAGTCCCTGCTGTGTAAAACACTGTATAGTTTGATAACTTGTATCCACACTGAATGTTTGTAAGTAGACACACTGGAAAGAAACCAATAATTATAGCTGCTGAAAGAGAAGAGAGAGGCTGAGCTGGACTCATTGCCTCCATGCTGGTTGGGATCAAAGAAGCAGTTTGTAATATCCCTTCTTATTTGTTTTATTTGTTACACACTGAATGGTGACTGGACAACACTGTGCAATATGTACAAATGCATTTTATTTGGGGGACACTTGTTTATTGGGCAGGGCAATTTAACAATAAATTCTAAAAAATAAAAATAACAAAAATATTGCCTTTTAACACATTTGATCAACATTCTGGAGTCTGTTGAGTTTTTTTTTTTTTTTTTAATTGGTCCACAGCCAAAATATGTGCGTTTCCCTCTTCTGGTGACCAGATGGTAAGTGAGAAAAATAACCAGTAATTAACTTGCTTTTTCTTAAATCGATTACATACACCAACTGTACTTTTGGGGCCCTTTCACACATGGGGACAGTATGTCCGTATTTCATGTATCCGTTTTCAGATGAAATACGGACATGCATGTATCCCTATAGCAGTGATGGCGAACCTTGGCACCCCAAATGTTTTGGAACTACATTTCCCATGATGCTCAAGCTTTCTACAGTGTAGTGGAGCATCATGGGAAATGTATATTCAAAACATCTGGGGTGCCAAGGTTCGCCATCACTGCCCTATGGGATAGCGGGTGTTGGCGGATGAACATGGAGCAAAATCCACAGAAAAGTCTGATAAAAGTCCAATTGTGTGTAAGATGCTTTAGATACTTCAAATCTTGAGAGAGGGGTTCAGTCAATGCAAGAATCACCAAGGTGTAGCTGCAACGGCAAGGCAAACGGCATGGAATTCATTCCAATGGATGCATAGGAAAAAAAAGGTTTGAACATGACGTCACTCATAAATGACCTCTACTCCAATCACTGCTGCTCTCAAAAGAGGTTTGGGAAAAATGGTAGCAGGTATCTGGTTTCTATTGGCTTTACTGGTACATCAGGGAGATTGAGCTTTCGGAGTAAGCTTCCCCCAGAAGAAAAAGGCTAATGCCTCTTTGAGTAGATTTCTTTCATCTGTCCCCGACATTCCAATGGAGGGGAGGGATTTGTGTTCTATATGTAAAGAACCCAGAACGGTATGTATCAGGGTTTCGCGAGGACCCAGTGATCCAGCATATATATCAGGGGTGTCAAACAGGCGGCCCTCCAGCTGTTGCAAAACTACAAGTCCCATGAGGCATTGCAAGGCTAACAGTTACAAGCATGACTCCCACAGGCAGAGGCATGATGGGACTTGTAGTTTTGGAGCAGCTGGAGGGCCGCCAGTTTGACACCCCTGATATATATGATTTGAGACGCGTATAGCCATTTAATCTGACCCTGAGCAATTTGTTGCATACAGATGGAGTGAATATATTCAGAGCTGCTGTTAGAAATCATGGGGCCCCATTTGACCCAACCTTTAGCCCTACCCATGGTCCCTCCCCTGACCCCACCTGCTGTGTGTATGTCTTAATGCTGGGTAAAGTAGTTATTCTTGCGCTACAGTGGAAACTCTGGGCCAGATTCAGTAACAGTTACGGCGGTGTATCAGATCTGCTTAAATATTGTTAAGATACGACCGTCGTATGTCTCCTACGCGGGCGTATCTTAACTGCATTTTTACGCTGGCCGCTAGGGGTGTTCCAGCTGATTTACACCTACAATATGTAAATCAGTGAGCTACGCCTATTCACGAACGTACGCCCGGCCAACGCAATGAATTTACATAAGGCGTTTTCCGGCGTAAAGATAAACCACCAAAAAGATGGCGCATCCTATGTTAAGTATGGACATTGGGACT
Organism: Rana kukunoris; assembly: GCA_029574335.1. NCBI lineage: Eukaryota > Metazoa > Chordata > Amphibia > Anura > Ranidae > Rana > Rana kukunoris. The sequence continues at coordinate 145,938,855 of CM056057.1, read as the reverse complement.
GCGTTGAATTTTTCAGATTTTACGTCGTTTGTGTAACTCGTCCGTGAATGGGGCTTTACGTCAATTATGTTCACGTCGAAACCAATGCGTCTTAGCGTCATAATTTGGAGCATGCGCATTGGGATACGTCCACGGACGGCGCATGCGCAGTTAAAAATATTGAATAAAACACGCCGACCTCATCCACATTTGAATTACCCAGGCTTACGCCGGCCCATTTACGCTATGCCGCCGTAACTTAGCAAGGTAAATGCTGTATTCACCTAGCTAATTTACGGTGGCGTAGCGTATCAGAGCTACGTTACCCTGCGGAAATTTAAACCACGCTACGTAAATCTGGCCCTATGTGTGCAGAGGGTAAAGGTGTGGCAACTACCGTATGGGCCAACCACTACCCACAGTGAAACATTTAAAAAAAATCAAGAGATGGCGTTGCGCTCCAATAGCATAGAATGGTATAATTGGTAAAATGTATAAATAACCAAAGTAGTATAATTGATAAAGGAATGTGCAAATAGACTGACTGAAAGATAAAAATCGCTAAAAATGCCAAGATAAGGTACATCCAAAGTACAGTGCAGATAAGGTGACTCGGGTGCATAAATAAAATCACAACGTAAAGATAATGGTATATGCAGTCGCAGAGGAAATCGCAGGATGGTGTTATGTTCCAATCAAAATTAATGACTGGACATAACTGATATACACCAAAGATGGATGATGCAACTGTGACTCAGTCCAAAAGGTAATGCAATTTAATCAAAAGAAAGTGCAAGTGAAGCGCTGGGTGCTAAATGACATCAGCAGGTGGCAAGGTGACTTGTTGGTGAATCTTCGGTGTATGGTGATACCCGAAGGTGTGCTAGCAAATTACCTTATGGCTGCAAGGTAAGCAGCATTTAATAAAACCAATGGAATCACTTGGGGGTAGAGGGGATAACTCCTATCCGTCCTTCCAGTGGTGTGGCGCCTAGCGGGTTAAGGCTTCCTTCCAGGCTGGGTGGTCAGCAAGGTAATACAGCTCCAAAGTGTGTCACCAGGCAGGGTAGAGAAAACATAGAGGAAGCTCTCTAGTGTAATACTCAGTGGTTTATTCAAACATATAACAAACAGGGTATTCACATTTAAAACATGTAGCGCTACCTGCTGGTTAGATTTTTGGGATCTACTCTCCAAAAAGGTTTATTCGTCCCCATTAACTGGCTCGAACCCTCCCTTGGCACACCGGATGGGTACAACTGTATTGTGGCCCCTACTTAGCTGGAGCCACAATAGAATACATAAAACATGCAACAGTAATACAATAATGTTGTTACCTCTTCTTTGTTGACGGCTCCCAGAAATAAACACACTTCTCACAATATATATATTCAAACCAAGAGAATAACTTTACTGTGAATATGGTAAAGGGATTGAATGATTAAGGGCTCTTTCACACGGAGCGGTCCGTTTTTCGGTGTGCTCCGTGTGTCCGTCAGCTCAGCGGGGGGGTCTCCGCCGGATGGAAGAAAAATAGGACATTCTTCCGTCCGCAAAAACGGATGCGGATCTAGCGGACGTTAGGGGATGCATCATCCGCTAACGGATCCGCACCCATAGTGGTTCATTACAAGTCCGTAAACTGACTTGTAATGAACGGACGAGCGGAGAGGACGTGTGAAAGGACCCTTATAATAATAACACCCAGGCAGGGCCGGATTAACAGATGGGCTGTTGGAGCTGCAGCTCCAGGCCCCTTTCTCAAGATAGGCCCATTCCCCCCCCCAAAAAAAGTTTTATTTTTTCTTTTTTTTTTTAGATCGACTTCGGGGTTGTAGCTCGATGACCAGAGGTCACAGAAACCCCACATTTGGGGGGTAGTCAGTTAAAGACCTACCCCACAACCGGTCAAAATATGGGATGGCTATCATTTATGGTTCCGGAGATACGGGCCTGCTTGCACAGCCTGTCAGAAGCTACATACAGAGCGGCCATTATAAATACAAGCTGACACTGCAGCAGACTGAGAAAAAAAAATCATCATTTGTTTTTTGCTAGAAAATTACTCTATGGTGGTCTTTGCAACTTTTTATGTTGCACGGTATAGAGCTGCACGATTCTGGCTAAAATGACAACTGCAATTTTTTTGCTTAGAAGATAGATCACGATTCTCTCACGATTCGTACGGCATAACATCATCTTTCACATTAAAATGAAGGAAAAAAAATGGGCTAACTTTACTGTTTTTTGTTTTTATTATTCATTAAAGTAGGCAAATAAAGTGTGACAAAATATTGCAGCAATTGCCATTTTTGTCTCTGCTAAAATATATATAATGTTTGGTGGTTCCAAGTAATTTTCTAACAAAAAATATTGTTTTTTAACTTAAACAAGTGTTGGACTTTAAGTAGTTACATTTCTTGCATTTACACACAGAAGTTTGATCTAAAAAAGAAGGTGGTTACAATGTTTCATGTTGTTTACAAACTTGGCAGACTGCCCGGATATTTTCTTTACACACAGAAGTTTATCCCTTTGATATAAGAAGAAAGCGTTAGTTACAATGTTTCCTGCTAAGAACTTGGCAGATTGCCCAGATATTTTCTTTTGACAGCTGAAAGTCTCTCCACTTATTTGAAAGAATCAGCAAACTCTGCATTGGAGATGTCAGGGGGGTTGAATCAAGATCACAATTTTAACGATTAATTGTGCAGCTCTAGCACGGTACTGTATTTGCGCAGCAATTTTTCAAACATGTTTTTTTTGGAAATAAACGGTTTCATACATTAAAAAAAACACTAAAGTTAGCACGATTTTTTTTTTGGTATCCTACGCGATGCTTTAAACATTTTTAGGTTACATGTTTAGAGTTACAGAGGAGGTCTAGTGCTAGAATTATTGCTCTCGCTCTAACGATCGTGATGTATGTAACCTGTGTGTATCTGGCTCTGATACTAGCCAGTGCCTACCCAGCCACTGACTGGTATCTCTCCCCAGCCTGTCCCCACACACCCTCTCACCTGCTGACCTGTAGATGGGGGAATCACTCCTGTAGTGTTATTGTGTTCTGCCAGTGAGTACAATTATCAGTGTTGCTATCTATAGCTGGCAGCACTGATTGTTTTTGGAAAAACAGGCTGGTTGTACTCAAGTCGATTAATAGATTGACTTGAGTAAAACCAGCTAGCCCATACATAGATCGACTATGGCTGGTCTCTGCATAATTGGTGTAATTTCAATTCATGTATGACCCACTTAACCACTACGCAGTCCCTAAACATCCTTCCACTCCTATACATTGTGCCCACTGTCATACCCTCCACACTCCTCTCCTGTACATAGTGCCCACTGTCATACCCTCCACACTCCTCTCCTATATATAGTGCCCACTGTCATACTCTCCACACTCCTCTCCTGTACATAGTGACCACTGTCATACTCTCCACACTCCTCTCATGTACATAGTGTCTGCTGTCATAGACTCCTCTTCTGTACATACTGCCCACTGTCGCACCCTCCACACATAGTATATGTATATATGTATGTATATATGTATATGGATGTACACATAGTATATAGTATATACACATAGTGGGCACACTTCTCTCCTGTACATACTGCCCCATCATACCCTCCACACTTCTCTCTGGTACATACTACCCTCTGTCATACCCCCACCCTCCTCCTGTACATACTGCCCACTGTCATACTCTTCACACTCCTCTCCTGTACAAACTGCCCACTGTCATACCCTTCACACTCCTCTCCTGTACATAGTACCTGCTGTCATACACGTCTCTCCTGTACATACTGCCCACTGTCATACCCTCCACACTCCTCTCCTATACATAGTGCCCACTATCATACTGTTCACACTCCTCTCCTGTACATACTGCCCACTGTCATACCCTTCACACTTCTCTCCTGTACATACTGCCCCATCATACCCTCCACACTTCTCTCTGGTACATACTACCCTCTGTCATACCCCCACCCTCCTCCTGTACATACTGCCCACTGTCATACCCTTCACACTCCTCTCCTGTACATAGTACCTGATGTCATACACTTCTCTCCTGTACATACTGCCCACTGTCATACCCTCCACATTCCTCTCCTGTACATACTGCCCACTGTCATACCTTCCACACTCCTCTCCTATACATAGTGCCCACTATCATACCGTCCACACTCCTCTCCTGTACATACTGCCAACTGTCATACCCTCCACACTCCTCTCCTATACATAGTGCCCACTGTCATACCCTTCACACTCCTACCCTTCACACTCCTCTCCTGTACATGGTGCCTGCTGTCATACACTTCTCTCCTGTACATACTGCCCACTGTTGTACCCTCCATGCTTCTCTCCTGTACATGATGCCTACTGTCATACCCTCCACACTTCTCTCCTGTACATTGTGCCTTTTGCCGTACCCTTTGCACTCTTCTCCTGTACATAGTGCCCAATGTTAGACCCTCCACATTCCTCCCACTTATATACCGTCCGTACTCCTCCCCTATGTCGCTTACCCACAAAAACGGTTCTTTAAAATAATACTGAATACCCTCAATGTTACCAGCTCTAGAATGGACACACTTTTGTTAGTTCAACTAAAGGAAATCTCAGTTCTCATATTTGTTCTGTTACTAGAACTTGTTTTATTTTGTGATTACTACTGTGATGTACAGAGGAACATAGGGGATCTCAGCTACTCTAAATATAGCACTTGTGAAAAAAAGTGTCCCTGAAAATATTTTTTAAATGTTGGCAACTATGCACTTATGCAGTGCCCAAGGGCCACTGGGTCAGTAGGGGGCCCCATGAGAGGTTTCTGGGATCTTGTGATATTAAAGCGGTAGTAAACTTTCCTGACATTACTACTTTTTAGAGGCCCTGGGGTAGGTTATGCCACAATGTACAAGTATGCACAGCATATTAGCACATTAGGGTACACTTACATTTTCAGACTGGGCCCTCCATTGCTGCGCTGTGATTCTCACGCATTTATTTATTATTTATAAAAGGCCCCACCAAAATCCTCAGCACCAGGCCCATGATGTTCTTAATCTGGCCCTGCACTCAAGTATTAACACAAAGAAAACTCTGCAAGGGCCCTTGCGAGAGTTGGCAAGTAAACAAAGGGGTCTAAACTAAAGGTAATATTATTTAACTACAATTACTATAGGCAGTCTATGATTGCGAGCTGCCTCTAATGCCGCGTACACACGATCACTCTTTGTGATGAAAAAAAACGACGTTTTAAAAAACTTCATTTAAAATGATCGTGTGTGGGGGCGTGGCCTGGAAAGCCATGGTGTAGGACGTCTGCAGTGTGAGCTCCGTCTGCCTATCCTCCTGTTTACCCCATCCTGCCTCAATCCTGCTCCCTGTGCCATCCTCTCCCCCTGGGGGCTCACCCTGCTTTCCCCCTGGTCCCCGGAGCCTCTCAGCCGGAAAAACGCCGTCCGCGGCCGCCGCCGTTCTTCTCGTCCGGGCAGCTGCACTAGGAAAGACCGCGGCTTCGGCCTAGTCCTGGAAGTGGCGGCCATCTTGCTTCACCCGGCGGCAGCTCCAGCACAATTCCTCAGCCTCCCTGACTACACAGCACTCGGTTCCTCTGGCTACCATCTCCGGACGGCCACTAGATGCCACCGCTGTGCCTACTACAGCCTGCCTTGAGCCCAATTTCCCTCTGAAGCAGCCCTCCGATCGCCCACAGTCCCTCCTCCATCACCTCCTCAATCTGCGGCTGCTCCCGAGACGGCCCATGGTCTTGGCCCGGTTTCCACGGAGTGTCAGCCATTTCACTTCCCCTGGCAAAGCCCTATACAGGATCTGTGGGCCCCGCTGGTCACCCCTAATGTTGCCCCTCCCCTTTGTAGCCACTGGACACTGTACCTAGTCAGCCACTGCCGTTGATGCCGTGATGACGTCCCTGAACTACAGTGGTGGGGAGATATAGAGGATCCGGCCTAGCCCGCACCGGCCATCTTGGTGTACCCTGGTATTCCCCTGGCCGCTCCTGTAACATGTCCCCAGGGAAAAAGGGTTCCGAGGCCGTCGACAAGCTGGCCAAGTACCGACGGCTTGAGGAGGAGCAGCAGACCGGGGATGGCGTCGGCACCTCCTCGGGAGCAGAACATTCTGATGCGGCCACTAATAGAGTCCTTGACGCCATCGCCATGTGCCAGAGTACGCTTACTGCCAAAATTGAGGAGGTCAAAATTGATGTGTCCCTTACCTGGCAGGACCTCTCTACCCTACGGGACCGTGTGGCGGAGACGGAGACCCGTATTAGCAGAGCAGAAGACATCTTGCACCCCCTGCAACACACCACGGATGAGGTGCGTCGCCAGCTGCAACAGATTAGCGCGAAACAGGACGACATGGAAAACCGCCTCCGAAGATGTAATCTCCGTATTTCCGGACTTTTCTAATGAGGTGCAACGGCAGTGGTCCAGATTTCAGGATGTTAAGCGGCGTCTCCGTGTCCTACACCTTAAATACGCCATGCTGTACCCTGCAAAGCTTTGTGTGGAATGCGATGGCCGAACCCACTTCTTCGAGGACCCCGAGTTGGCATCTACCTGGATTGACCAGAGGGAACGACGAGACTGAGTATACTGCGCTGCTTGCAAGCTGTGAGTACTTAATTTTTCTACCCCCTATTCTCCCATGTGCCCGCACTGCTGCCTGTTCCTGTTTCGATGTTTGTCCCTCCAGCGAGTGCACTGCTTGGGTGTACCCTCTGCCCGGGGGGAGGGGGGGACCTGGAGATCCTTTTGGGCCTAACTGGACCTTGCAACAAGCCTGCCGCCTCCGGGTGACCTCACTGACATGTGATCCCCCGCTATCCCCTTTCTTGCGGGCTGCTTGTGGAGAACAGTATGCTGAACATTACTGAGACTCTCTGCATTGCTTTACCTACCACCCTGATGGCAGACGGACTCCCCTTGCACTGTCATGCTCACGCTACACATTTGTAGCTTCTACACCCCACGCACTTCTCAGAGAAGAAGTCGCCCCCCTAGGATCTCTATGGACTTTTTCACCCCCTGTTTGACCATTTTTTCTCCCCCCCCCCCCCTTTTTTTTTTATTTTTTTACCACAGGTATCTATGCTTCTTTGAAATTAAGTCCCTTGCCTCCAATGGGTTTCCCACATTGGATGTCCCCCGTTGATACCTGGTTTTGGGATGCTATGTCCATGCCGTGTTGGGGTGGCACTGGACTGGGTGGGAGGGGTAATGTTGTGGTAGTTTTTCCACCACCATGTTTACAACTGTTTATTTCGATCGAAGGTACTATGTTATTGTCATGCATGCATTATCGATATTGGCTGCTGGTATGTTTTATGCTATCTGATGTGTCTACCTCTGCTCTGCTGGTCCAATCACGGTCTGTCATATATACCCTATACCCGCCATGAGTTCCCTGAAGCTTCTTACGTGGAATGTTAGGGGTCTGCGCAATAAGATCAAGCGCACAGCCGTTTTGACGTTCCTCAAGTCTCAGCGTGCTGACATTATTACACTAGTCGAGCCATACCTCATATTCCAGAGGAGTATCGGTCCTTGTTGCTAAACGGGTGCCGTTCAATCTAGTTCTGCTCCAGACAGACCAGCAGGGCAGATATGTATTTATGCACGCCACTATTAACGGATCCCCTATCCTGTTACTAGCCTGTTATATCCCCCCCCATACAACTCAGCTGTAATTAAGGAGGGCCTTGCACAATATCCCTCAATACCGGCAGTGTGGATGGGGGATTTTAATATGACCCTCACTCCTGCTCTAGACCGAATGGGTATACTGGACCCCCCTCTCGACCCGCCGACCCACACCAGACTACACCGCATACTGACCGACTTTGCCCTTGTTGATACTTGGCGCCACAAACATCCGCACACACAGGCTTTCTCATGCTTTTCAGCCAGCCACAACACTATGTCACGCATTGACTTCATCATTATTTCAAAGTCCTTGACGCCTAAACTGGAAGAGATGGGTTTTTCTCCGAGAGTACTCTCGGATCACGCCCCCTACTGGATCATGCTCCAGGCCCCTATCACTAAGGAGGACATTTCAGAGGCCATCTCCTGTTTAGCCACATCTAAGGCCCCAGGGTCGGACGGCTTACCACTTGAGTTCTACGCCACCTACTCTGAAATTTTAACCCCTAAACTCCATGATCTGTATAAATCCATATTTGACTCAGGAGTTTTACCCCCATCTATGAGAGAAGCCCAAATTGTGGTGATCCCTAAGCCTGGTAAGGACCCCAAATATCCAGAATCGTATAGACCCATTACCCTACTACAGGTAGACATCAAAATACTAGCCAAGATCCTAGCCTCCCGCCTCAACCAGGTCATTCTATCGTTGATCCATCCTGATCAGACAGGCTTCATGCCAGGAAAGAATACTGCCATGAATATTCGCCGCCTATTCATGAACATTCAGGGGTCCCATGATGAAATCGACTCGAGGGTCGTGGTGGCTCTGGATGCCGCCAAGGCCTTTGACTCCGTGGAGTGGAATTACCTGTGGGAGTGCCTTTTGGGATTTGGATTTGGCCCCAACTTTATCCGCTGGGTCTACTCCTATATCAGTCCCCAAAAGCCAAGGTGTTTGTGAACGGTTGGCTCTCTGACCAATTCCCGATGGAGAGGGGGACCCGACAAGGCTGTCCCCTTTCCCCTCTGCTGTACGCCTTGGCTGTGGAACCACTGGCCATCCTGATTCGCGCAGACACCGGTATTCAAGGGCTCAAGATAGGGAATATGGAGGAAAAGATTGGGATGTACGCTGACGACACACTCTTGTACTTAGCAGACTCGGGTCCCTCTCTTGTTGCAGCCCTCCAAGCCATAGAACGTATGGGTGGCCACTCGGGTCTAAGTATTAATTGGTCTAAATCCCAGATCCTTCCGATCGACCATTTCCCCCCCTCGGTCACATCCCCCCCTCTGGCCCTCCCAAGGGTCTCCTTGATCAAGTACCTTGGAATGCAGGTCACCAGATCCCTCGCAGACTACACTCTATTAAACATTGAACCCCTATACACCCTGATCAAGATCAAGACACAGACATGGGCCAGACTACCCCTGGGTGTAATGGGACGCGTCAGCCTAGTCAAAATGATACTCCTTCCAAAGATTCTCTATTTGGTATGGCATGCTCCCCTGTATATACCTCAAAAATTCTTCAGGATAATTGAATCTATTCTTAACTCGTTTATATGGGGTCACAACAGACACAAATTATCTTGGAGAATTCTGAAAAACCCTGTGACATTGGTTGGAGTCGCTTTCCCAGATTTTCAGGATTATTACCTTGCCTCCCAGCTGTCCCATTTTTATCATTTCAATAAAACAGAGCGATCACGGTACCAGCTATTGCTCTGTGAGCACCCTGACGATCCTGCCCACTCTCCACTTCAGTCGGTCCTCAGAAATCCTTTGACAGGACGTCCCCCTCAACGCAAAGCAGGCATGCTGACGCACCACCGAAGGGTATGGCAGACAGCATTACAGAAACTCGGGACCCCACAGGTCCATTCTCATACCCCTCTCTGGTTCAACACACGCCTTCCTGAATTATTGACCGTTCCGGACCCTGCGGTGTGGATACGCCATGGGATCCTGTACATACACCAGATTATGACCACTACGGGGCTTAAAACATTCCAAACGCTAAAATATGAGTTTTCCCTCCCAAATCACCTTCTTTTTAGGTACTTGCAGCTGCGCCATGCTATACAAACCCAGTTCACTGGCTCCAACCCGTCTCTGGCTGTTCCCTCTATAGTAGACATAGTCACAGACACCGCACCAGCCAAACTAATTTCTACTCTATACTCCGCCATCCGCCTCCCTAGTACAACAGCCTTGGCCTATGCTGCCAAGACTAGGTGGGAGGTGGACGTTGGACTGGTTGAGGATGAGGAATGGGATGAGATTTTGGAGGGCACTAAAAAAGTCTCCCCCAAACTGTCAGACCGCCTCATACAGCTGTATATCATACACAGGACATACCTGACCCCTCATAGGATAGCGCGTTTCAAACCCATGTACAATCCAGGGTGCCGCCTCTGCGACCACACCCCAGCCACCTTCTATCATCTTATATGGTCCTGCCCAGTTATCCAAGCATACTGGATGCAAGTGATACGCTTCCTGCACGACGAGATGGGCTCTCCTGCTACTCTAGACCCAAAGATGTGCCTACTCGGTCTACTGCCGGAATTAGATGCTGATAAACACCTGCGTACCTTTCTACATGAGATGCTCTTCTTGGCGAGAAAGGGGGTGGCCCGTGTTTGGATGCAGGCCCTACCCCCCACAATTCAGTGCTGGAAAAAAATAAGTCAATGACGCCCTCCCATATAAGAAACTGATTTATGTCCATAGAGGGTGTCCGCTTAAGTATGAGAAGGTCTGGGGCAGATGGTTGGCGTGTGCATGATGTGCTTATCGCTTAACTCCCCCCCCTTTTTTTTTTTTTTATGTGCGCTGGCTCCACCTCCGCTGGGTCTATACTTTTATGTCACTCAGGTAATCCAATGTGTCTATGTATGTATTACTTTTCTCTTGGTCACAATGGTTTATATCGATTCATGTACCATGCATGTACTCTTCAATAAAGTTGTTTTTCCAATTAAAAAAAAATAAAAATGATCGTGTGTGGGCAAAACGTCGTTTTATGTCTTCTGAAAAACGACAAAAAAAAAATTCGAACATGCTTGAATTTTTTGTGTTGTTTTTTCAAAATGTAGTTTTTTGTGTCATAAAAAGTGATTGTGTGTGGGCAAAACAACGTTTTTAAACCCGCGCATGCTCAGAAGCAAGTTATGAGACGGAGCTTCAATGGAACAGAGTGCCGTCGAACGTGGTGTACGTCACCGCGCTTTGCTAGAGCTTTTTGGAAAAACGATGGTGTGTATGCAACGTAGTTTTTTAAAATGAAGTTTGAAAAACGTAGTTTTGTTTCGTGAAATAAAATGTCGTATTTTTTTTATCACAAAAGGTGATCGTGTGTACGCGGCATAACGCACAATCCTGCAAAACAGTTAATGCAAAAGAGTTTCTAACCAGGCCTGGTTCAACAGCTCCTAAAGATCCTTTAAACACAGTCTACGTTGCGGCCGTTGGTGCACTTCTTAACTTTGTAATCCAAAAGGGGGGGTAAGGGATGAAATAAACTCAGTCAATGGGGTAACGATGAATACAAATGATGGACTGATCGCTAGCCAGCGTCAGCCAATTCTCAGGAATAACTCTCAACTTGATCGGCCTCCCCGGTTCAGTCAAAGATTAACATGTGTCTCCGAACTATGGAATGACACTAAAATGATCTGTCAGAGTAAAGGGGGGCTCGAAAGATGGGCATGTGCCCTCTCACCCGAATAGGCCCGATCCGCCTGGATCCTTCTTGAAAGCTCGTCGGTTACTCACTGCTTCGTAACACCCGATCTCCGGTATCAGGCTTCCACTGTTTCATTTGTCAGCAAGCAGCTTCTCCGGTCTCCTGGAACACAAGCTGGACACTCTTGGTCTTGCTTCTCTAGGATGGTTGGCTTTCCAAAGAACTTGGGCCCCAGGCTTCAGGCTCAGCAGCTTGGCTGTGTCGCTCTACACAGCTCCGCAGAGGAGACGAGGCAGGCCCGAGAGGCCGAGAAACATCCCCCTCCCTGTCCTTAAGTAACCTCCCCCATAAGTCTGTGCGGAGGTGTCACATGTTCCAATTGGGCACGGCATTGTGGGAAGTGTAGTCTGCTGAGTGTCAATGGATTCCATATCTCCCGGTACTTCTGGACCCACAATGCATATAATTCTTAAAGACATCTTAACCTATATACAGGTGTGGCAGAGCTCCAGTGGGATTCAAGCCTATCAATAGTCTCTGATAGGATGACCCTGCTACATACTCCCCCCACTCAAAGTCTTTGGTCCCCAAAGAGGACAATAGTATGTATCCTGATACATGCTTTTCAAAATACAAGCGGAAAAAAGGTTTATTAGGTCATGCAAGGTAACAAACACTGTGCATTATTCCTGACATTACTTAAAGCTAGACAGCTCATTTTCTGACATAGGGTGGACAGAGGATCCTCCCACCAATTGTTAGGTAAGGGCAAGTTACTCTGTCCACTACTCAATAACACTGGAGCGGTTAATCCAGATGTGCCAGGGGGTGAGCTGGGGCTGTCCACCAAACTTGTAGTGGGAGGACTGAGTAGAGTATCAGATTCTTTAGAAGTAATAACAGCTGTTTTAAAGCATTCTCCCAATTGATCATACGTTAGTTTTTTTTGGTGGGTGAATGATCCTTCTTTCCCTCTGTTCTTTGGGAACAGGGTCAGCTGCACTGTCCTTAGGATCAACATTGTCCTCTATATCCAGTACAATAGATTACTCATCTTCTGAATCATTCAAGTCTCTGCCATCCTTAGGATCAGCATTGTCCTCTATATGCAGTACAATAGATTCCTCATCTCCTGAATAATTTAAATCTCTGTCAAGCATGCTTGAGGCCTCTACTAAATCTTCTGCGGAGTATAAGTCAACCTCGTCCTCCAATTCTTCAACAATTACATTTTGAGGCACAAATTCAGGAGTCTCTGGCCGGAGTGTCCCACCGTTTGTCACTTCAGGTGAGGGCAGGAACGAAGTATTAGGCTCTGGCTGCTGGCTCATCATCATCCGAATCTGGATGTATCGTTTGAGACCTAGTAACTGGCCCAGATGGTCTGGAAGTTGAGGGTGGGTCCACGGGATCAGATACAAGAGGTATGCGAACAGCTTCAGCGAGGGGCAGCAAGTGGTTCCTGTGCCACGTTTTTAATGGACCCACACTCCTTCTGGTCTGATCTGGTATACAGGGAGGCTAGGCAATTTACTACATATGATGTATGGCTAATTCTTCCAACGGTCAGCCAATTTGTTCTTCCCTGGAACACCCAAGTTTCTTAGCAAAACTCTGTCTCCTGGCTGTAGGTCTTGAATTCTGACTTTCAAGTCAAAGTTCCTTTTGTTCCTCTGTTCTCGTTTATCTGAACTAACATTTCATAGGCTGTTTTTAAACTCCTCCTGAGTCGGTTCATGTATCCCCTTTGGGAAGTCGCGGATGTGTGGTCCAGGGACACTGCAATAGCTAAATCAACTGGTAATAGGGCTTCTCGCCCAAACATTAACCGATAGGGTGAGTATCCAGTTGTGTCGATGGTACAATTATATGCATGCACAATTGCAGCCACATGTTTGCTCCAATGCTGTTTCTTTTTTCTGAACTCAATGTCCCCAGCATGTTCAAAACAGTCCTGCAAAGTCCAGTATAAGATGAGAGAAAAAGTTAACCACTCAGAGGTCCCAAGGAGCTAAAGCTGAAAGGTAGGATCCAACCCCTGGGTGCAGGCACTGCAATAGTATGCAAAATTGTATAGCTGAATAGGCACTGTATTTTGGTGTGAAACGCGTCAGCTCTTTTCTGTTTTTTGCTGTGACATGTTGATGTTGTGATCTGTTTTATTATAAAGGAACATTTTTTGTAGTGCGGTCGTCCTGGTTTTTCTCCATACAATTTTTCAAAAGAGTCCTGTTGAATCGTTCAGGCTGGGCATCTCCCTGAGGATTATAGGGGGTAGTTCTGGTTTTATTAATGTTCAGCAGGTCCAACAGCTTCTGGAATAATCAACTTTCAAAATCTCTCCCCTGGTCGGAATGAATTCACTGGGGCAGTCCATAGTGTACAAAGAATTTCTCCACCAGTTCTTTGGCTAATATCGAGGCTTTCTGATCCTTAGTTGGATAGGCTTGAGCATACCTAGTGAAATGGTCGGTTACTACCAGGATGTTTCCTATTCCACTTGAGTCTGGTTCCAGGCAGAGGAAATCTATGCATACCAGTTCTAATGGTGCCTGGCTGTGAAGACGGCCCATCGGGGCAGCCTGGCAGGGTAGAGTCTTCCTTTGGATGCACCGAATGCAAGAATGGCAGTATCCTTCTACTTCAGCCCTCATGCCAGGCCGGTAGAACCTGTCCCTGTCTAGCTGAAAGGTCTTCTCGGAGCCTAGGTGGCCGTGCTGGTCGTGAAGTGCAGCTAAAATGGTCTCAGTGTTTATTGGGTCGGAACATTTGCCATTTCTCTTCAGGACCATCAGAGGGGCCCCTTCATTAGACCAACCCCTGATGGAGCTGCAACCTGTCCCACTCTTTGTGTACCAGCCGTGCTTCCTTGGAAGGACTGGTGAGGAGCACACCTGGGTCTTGATTTTCCAAGGCCTCTAGGACCAACTTTCCAAGGGGATCTTCTTCTTGGTCCTGTCTTAAATCTTTCTTTGACAGTTTGGGGAGGCCTTCGCTCCCCATTTGAGTCACATTACAGTAGAACTTGGGTACTCTCACCGCCAAAACTCTTATTTCTTCGGCTCTGGGTCCCCCTCTCATCTGTAACTCTGTTCCTTTGGAACAGGGCACACACCCCTTCGGATGTTACTTGAGTCCACTCTTTCTCAGGAATGACTGATCCATGGGGCCTTCTGGAAAGAGCGTCTGCATCTCTGTTTCCCACTTCAGGTCGGTACTTGAATCCGGCTGAAATTGAATCCGGAAAGGGCTGCTAGCCATCGGTGCCCTGTGGCATCCAGCTTGGCTGTGGTCAGGAGGTAAGTGAGTGGGTTATTATCAGTTCTTATGACAAACTCGGGCCCATACAAATAGTCTGAGTTCATCTACAACCGCCCATTTCAATGCCAAGAACTCCAGCTTGTGGGTGGGGTAATTCTTTTCAGAAGAAGTTAAACTCCTGCTTACATAAGCTACTGGGCGTAAGTGGCCGTTGTGTTCTTGGTATAACACCCCTCCCAATCCTTCTCTGCTGGCATCCACATGCAACTCATAGAGTTTTGAGGTATCTGCATAAGTCAGCAAGGGTGCAGTGGTTAGGTTCTTTTTGAGTTGAAGAAATGCCTCTTCACAGATGGACTCTTTGGACTTTCGGGGTCCTGCATTGGCCTTTCCGACCCAGGAATATCATCCTCATCTTCTGTTTTTAACAGCTCATTCAGAGGCTTGGCAATCTTTGCGAATCCCTCCACAAACCTTCTATAATAAGAGCAGAATCCCAGGAACGACCGTCACATTGGTCGGCCTACGCCAAGAGGTGACTGCTTCCAGCTTCTCTGGGTCTGTTGATATCTTCTCTGCAGAGACAATATGGCTGAGGTAGTGAACTGATGGCTGATAGAATTGACACTTCTCTCTGGAGAGCTTGAGGCCTTCGTCATGAAGCCGTATCAGAACCTTCTCTAACCTTTGTTCATGTTCTTCCAGAGTCCTCCCAAACACAATGATGTCGTCCAAATACACCAATACTTCAATTAAGTTCATGTCCCCCACTGTTCTCTCCATCAGCCTCTGAAAAGTAGCGGGGCCCCTGACAACCCCTGCGGCATGCGGTTGAACTTAAAGAAACCCACTGGGGTGATGAAAGCCATCTTTTCCCTGTCTTCTGGGTGCATGGGGATTTGGTAATAACCACAATTAAGGTCCATTACACTGAACCATTTGGCTCCTGTCAGGCTCTGGAGTGCATCCTCAATCCGAGGTGTGGTGTATTGAGGGTCCTGTAGTCGATGCACAACCTCGGTGAACCATTCTTCTTTCTCACCACTACTATGGGGGAAGCATAAGGGCTTCTGGACTCTCTGATTGTCCCAGTCCTCTTTAACTCTGCTAGTTGCCCCCTGAGGTCTTCCAAGTCTGTCAAAGGGACTCTTTGGAACCGTTCTCTGAAAGGTTTATCCTCCTTTAGGCGAATCCGGTGAGTGGCACTCTTCACGCATCCAACATCATACGTTTTTGAAAATATCTTCTGCCACCTGTCAAGTTGAGCCTTCACCCTCTCTCTCCACTCTGGTGGGAGTCCAGTCTTTTTTAAGCTTTCTATCTTCTTGCCTTCCTCTAAGTCAGAGGGGGCAAGGGGAGTGGCTTGATGTACCCGGCCCAGTAGCACTCTGGCAGGTGTCTCCACAGGGCTAGCGGTAGTGTTCCTGATGCTAACAGATACTCTCCCACGGTTTCTCTCCAACACCTTTAACGGAATCACTTCAGGGATGACTTCTACTCTTTCTGAGTGTCTAGCCGAGTCAGGTTCTAAAACAAGGAACGGGGTGGGCTGGGACCAAGCAAACTTTACCAAGGCCCTCAAGCAAGTCACTTCTCCTGGGTACAAGGTCTTCACTGTCTTTCCCAACCGCCAGATCTTCCCCACTCCTTCTTCAGGGGCCCTTTTTCTCCTTCACCAACTGGTGGTAGACCCTTCTTAACAACGGATGGACCCTTTGTTCGGAAATCCCTACTGCTTCTGTTAGGGGAGCCAACAGTCTTCTGACTAAATCTGTATTCGTCCCTATGATGAGGGAGCTCTAGTGGGCTTTTGGCGGCCTGGGACAGACTATCGCCAATGCGCCAAAAGTCTCTGTGGTTCCTGCTACTGACGGATCAAAGGTCAGGCGTATTGGTAGGTAGCCATCATACGGGAAACTCTGAGTTCCAATGCCCCATATTTCCAGCTCCTCCAGCTTCTGCAGGGGCAAGTAAGAGAGATATTTATCATAGAAGTCTCTATATAAAATGGTCACTTGGGCTTATCCTGTGTCCTGTTCCTGTCTGCCTGATCCAGTGTATGACCTCGGCTTGCCTTCTGACCTTTTCCAGTAAACTTCCTCTCTGCTTGCTACCTGTGTATGACTTCCGGCTTGGATCCTGATTCCGCCCCTAGGTTTTCCTGCTACATCACCTCATCTGGTACTTCCGTGGTACCCCTGCCTGACTGCTTATCCTGATCTACAGCTGATCACCAGCATCTATTCAGCAAGTCGCAGCTGGCAACTCCTGCATCTTTGGGCATAGCACCCCCTGTGTCTCCTCCAGGGGGCGTTCTGCACTTAGTCGCAAGGGAAGCCCTCTCAGCACTTCGGCCTCTGGTAAGGTACGCGACAGTATCATGCAGCCAGAAGTGTCAGAGGCCGACAGAGGTGCTTCCCTGCTCAAGACTTTGTGCCAACAGGTTTTAGCCCTTACTCAAGCAGTGACGAGCCTACAGGACCGCTACTTTCAGTTAGGAAATTTCCTTCTGAATCAGACGATGTTCCCTCCACCTAAACCCTGTGTACCCACTCCAGAACGCTTCTCAGGTGACCGAAGGAAGTTCAGAGCGTTCAAGGTCTCCTGTATACTCTACCTGACCCTACAGCCAAGGACTTTTTCTCTAGAAACTGTTAAAGTGGGGTTTGTTATCACTTTGCTGTCTGAGGGTCCTCAATCCTGGGCTCATCAGTTGCCACCCTGCCATCAACACTCTGGACTCATTCTTCGAAGCTATGTCTACATTATGATGATCCACAACGTCCGGCCACCGCGGAAGCATCCCTCCATGCGCTACTGCAAGGACAGCGCCCTGCAGAGGACTATACGGTGGACTTTCGTAATTGGGCTGCAGACACAGGATGGAACGAGGCCCCCCTCAGATATCAATTCCACCTTGGCTTGTCTGAACCTATTAAAGATGAGTTAGCACGAGTGGAGGCTCTTGCCACCTTCGAAGGGCTCATTCAGCTAACCATCCAACTTGACAGGCGCCTGCGGGAGCGACAATCTGAACGTGCCTGCCGGCCTTCTCGCATACTGCCTATGGTTCCAGCCGCTCATGCGCTCTCCTCTCCAGTCACGTTCAACAGAGGGCCTACACAGATTGCAGTGGTTCGCTCTGCCCTGACCCCCAATGAGAGACTTCATCGCCGGCAGGCGAACCTCTGTTTCTACTGTGGTGAAGTCGGACATTTTCTTCCCAACTGTCCTCCGAATCCTGAAATCCTCCTCAGCTCACCTTGTTCTTCATGTGGCATTACAGTTGGCAAGAGGGGAGGACAGATTTCCAGCAATAATTGATTCTGGAGCTTGTAGTTGCTTTTTGGACATTTCCGTTGCTAAAGACTACCAGCTTCCTCTGAGGAACAAGGAACACAGACTTGAGATTCATTTGGCCAATAGATCCACACCGTGTTCGGGGCCTGTTATCCAAGAGGCTTTACCCATATTCACCTTGACTGATTCTGGCCATCCAGAGTTCCTCTGTCTTGATGTTATCTGTTCACCAATGTTTCCTGTTATCCTAGGACACCCCTTGCTACGGGTACATAGCCCACAAATAGACTGGAGCACGGGGAGTATTCTCTTCAAATCAGATTACTGCCCTCAGCACTGCATAAGGCCCGAGCCTACGACACCTACCAGTTGCCTCACCGTCCAGCCAGCCTCCACTTCCTGCCAAAATGTCCCTTCAGTGTACCATGACTTCCTAGACATCTTCGACAAGAAGAAGGCAGATACATTACCTCCCCACCGTCCGTACGACTGTCCTATCGAGTTGTTGCCGGGTGCCTGCCGTACAAGACAGATTAACCTTTCTCCAAGAAAATGTACAGGTTCTTCAAGAAACTATGCAAAAATCTCAGGAGGACTATAAAAAAATACTATGGCAAGAAGAAGGAGAGTCCAATTCTGGAAGTAGGAGACAAGGTATGGCTCTCTACTTTGAACCTCAAACTGTCCTGCCTGCCCCGGAAACTGGGCTCCTAGGTTCATTGGTCCTTTTGCAATTAAGAAAAAGATTAATCCTGTGACCTTCAAATTGTCCCTGCCAAACTCTTACAAGATTCACCCAGTCTTTCACAATTCACTTCTCAAACCAGACATTTCCGGCTCCTTTTCTAGAAGAGAAGATCCACCTCCACCTCCAATTACAGTAGGTGAGGACATGGAATTTGAGGTGGAAGCTATTTTGGAGAGTCGCAAGAGAGGTAGACAAATCCAATATCTAGTAAAATGGAAGGGCTACTCTCTCGAAGAAAGCTCTTGGGAACCTGCAAGAGATATTATTGCCCCTAAACTGTTATCTGAATTCTTCAGAAAATATCCAGAGAAGCAAGCACGTTTGGGCATCCGGAGGCTGCTCCTGAGGGGGGGGGGGGGGGCACTGTCAGAGAACCACTCGTGGAAGAACTGGCAGACCTGTTCTGCAGCAGAGGCACGGACCAGCGAGCACAGAGCGCATGCGTGCGCTCGCGCACCAGCACACGCACGGGCATCAACTCTGTGAGCACTGTGTTCTTTATTGCGCGTGCGCCATTACGCACGCAATGCGGGCGGGACTCCTGCCGTCAGTGCCCTATTTAAAGCTTGCTGCAGCAGTCACCAACTGCTGCATGATCTTCAGCCCTTGGTGTACTCCTGAGTCCTTGTTCCTGTTTCCTTGTCCTACTGTTGTCAAACCCGGCTTGCCTGACCAGACCTCTCCATGCATGACCCCCGGCTTGTCTCTCGGCTTATCCTGTCTCCTGTTCCTGTCTGCCTGATCCAGTGTATGACCTCGGCTTGCCTTCTGACCTGTTCCAGTAAACTTCCTCTATGCTTGCTACCTGTGTATGTGTCAGGGACCAGGGCCGGCGCAACCACCAGGCGGAGCAAGCGGCCGCTTGGGGCGGGCAGGTCCGCAGCCTGGGATGGGGCGAAAAAATGACCGCGAATCGCGGCCGTGTAACCTAACAGTAACAGCTTACCTTACCAGAATCGCGGCTGTACGATTTTTCAAAAGCCGCGCCTCCGACGTCTTTTGTTCCGTGATAGGCGGAAACAATCAGCTTCCCAGGAGTGTTCAGTGTCCGCCTATCACGGAGGCCCTCTCGTCCTGTGTTTGGTGTCTGCCTATCACGGAGGCCCTCTCGTCCTCGGACGAGAGGGCCTCCGTGATAGGCGAACACAGTGCCTTATGGGAAGCTGAATGTTCCGCCTATCACGGAACAGAAGACGTCGGAGGCGCGGCTTTTGAAAAATCGTACAGCCGCAATTCTGGTAAGGTAAGCTGTTACTGTTAGGTTACACGGCCACGATTCGCATGGGATAAGGTAAGGGCACGGTCTGGTCATGTAATGGGGCAGGTCTGGTCATGTAATGGGGCACGGTCTGGTCATGTAATGGGGCAGATCTGGCATGTAATGGGGCACAGTCTGGTCATGTAATGGGGCAGGTCTGGCATGTAATGGGGCACAGTCTGGTCATGTAATGGGGCAGGTCTGGCATGTAATGGGGCAGGTCTGGCATGTAATGGGGCACAGTCTGGTCATGTAATGGGGCACAGTCTGGTCATGTAATGGGGCAGGTCTGGCATGTAATGGGGCACCGTCTGGTCATGTAATGGGGCAGGTCTGGCATGTAATGGGACAGGTCTGGCATGTAATGGGGCACAGTCTGGTCATGTAATGGGGCAGGTCTGGCATGTAATGGGGCACAGTCTGGTCATGTAATGGGGCAGGTCTGGTCATGTAATGGGGCACAGTCTGGTCATGTAATGGGGCACCGTCTGGCATGTAATGGGGCACCGTCTGGCATGTAATGGGGCACAGTCTGGCATGTAGTGGCATAGTCTGGCATGTAATGGTGGCACCGTGAAGCGAGGCATGACTAGTAGGAAGGGGGTAGTCTTATACGGTGAGTATATCACAAAACCAACATTTTGGCTGGAAAATTAGGGGGACGTCTTATACGCCGAGTCGTCTTATACGTCGGAAAATACGGTACTTTATTGTCCGGAGTTGCCGCCGCCCTCCGGCGCCCGGTGTCCCGCTCCAGTGTGCTAATGCGCCGCAGCGCCTGTCAGCTGCTGTCACTGGATGTGGCCCGGGCGCAGCCAGTCCCAAATCCCTTACCTAAGTTACTGGTGATGGATGACGCCGGGTCCGGGCCTGTACGGCATGGCACTTCAGTGACGACGTCCTCCTCCGCGCAGGAGGACGTCTGACGTCACTGAAGGGGCGGCCCTCCACTGCTGGCGCCACAGAGGCTGCAGCAGTAGTTGTGACACAGTACCCAGTCCCGCGCCGCGGCGCCGGAAGATTAGAGAAAATCGCACAGGAGGTGAGGGTGGGGAAGAAGAATGGATGGATGATGGAAGAAGGAGCAAGGGGGGTTAATGGAGACTGGGTCGAGTGGATAATTAATAAAGCAGGAGGGCATAATGGAACTTTCTGGAAGAAGGAGTGGGGGGGGAGGAATGGCGGAAGCAGAGCAGGGCCCAGGGTGGATGATGGATCATGGAAGAAGGAGCAAGGGGGGTTAATGGAGACGGGGTCGGGTGGATAATTAATAAAGCAGGAGGGCATAATGGAAGAAGGAGTGGGGGGGGGGAGGAATGGTGGAAGCAGAGCAGGGCCCAGGCCTGGCAGGGTGGTGGATGATGGAAGAAGGAGCAAGGGGGGTTAATGGAGACTGGGTTGATAATGAAAGCAGGAGGGCATAAAAAGGACTTCTGCCCTCTCTTGCTATATAATTAATGTTTGGGGTACACAGCATGTTTTACATTTAGTAGTATGGTGTATATTATACTAAGAATTTCTGGTGTGGCGTGGTTTTAGGGACTTCAGAATGTGGCAGTATGTGGTATTATTATATTCAGAGGGTTCGGTGTGTAGCTAGAAGAATGCATGATGGTCTGGACCAGATTGAGAGGAACAATAAAATAAATTACAGTTACTGATATCCTGGTGTATTTTTGCCTGACTATGCAGTGCTTTAGTCACATTTCTGCAGTTATGATTAGTGAAACTACAACTCCATGTATACCCTTACCACTGTTTAGATGAGTGGTGTCCAAACTGCAGCCTTCCAGATGTTGCTAAACTACAACTCTCAGCATGCCCAGACAGCCTTTAGCATGCCCGGACAGCATTAGGCTGTTCAGGCATACTGGGAGTTGGAATTTTGCAACATCTGGAAGGCCGTAGTTTGGACACCACTGGCTTTGATCATGCTGGAAGCTGTAGTTTCACATGGTCAAAACTTCTTTATTGCTTTACCCTTACTTGGCAATTGGAATATTTGATTATTATAGTACATATAATTTTCTGCAGCACACTACACAGCAGGCGTTAGTAAGGAGCCTGTTCTGAAAAATTCTACAAATATGTTCTTGTTCACATAGCTGGAAAACTACAATCAAAATGCCAAAACTATTTAAAGAAAATAAATTATCAGGAGCGGGCTTCAGAAAGAGACGAGCTGAAAAAGAAAAGGCTGGGAAGCAGATGTCTGGAGATTTAATGAAGTTCTTGACCTCTCACAAATCCAGAGAGGAAGATGCTCCTGCATCAGAAACAGTTTCCAGTGTGGAAGATGATCAAGTTCACGTAGCTATGGATGAACAATCTTTCACATCAGTTGTATCAGACCAACAGCCTATCACACCTCAGGAGGCTGCTAATCTTCATGATGCAAGTGCTGAGAAAAGACAAGAAGTAGGTGATGAGCAACCTTCTACATCATCAAAAGTACCATCTCCTCGCCTTGAAAAGACTGTTGATACAGAAGGATCAAGTGAAGCAGAAATGGAGCAAGAGGAACAATGTTCTACTTTGGAGACTCTTGATTTGTCTGATCCTGCTAATTGGCCGACTGTTCTCACCCCCTCACTAAGGGATGCTATTGTCAGGAAAGGTCCTACAAAGCAAAAGGCTAATTTTTATTTTCCCAAAGATGTGTCTAATAGACGCTTTACTAAAGCAAATTATAAGAGACAACTGCCAAACGGAGAAGAAACCTATAGAAACTGGCTTGTTTATTCTGTTAAGCTGGATAAAGTGTTTTGTTTTTGTTGTAAGCTTTTTGCAACTAAAATAACAAAAAGTTTGACAAGCGGAGGCTACGATGATTGGATGAATTTGTCTCAACCCCTTCACAGTCATGAAATGTCACATTCTCATCTTGTTGCTGTAAGAGACTGGAACTCTCTAAAAGATTTGGATCAGGAAAAACAATAGATGCTGCATACCAGAGATTTTTGACAGCAGAAACACAACATTGGCAAAATGTTGTAAAGAGGCTTGTAGCCATTGTAACATACCTTGGTCGCCAGTGCTTGGCTTTTAGAGGTAGCAATGACACATTACATAGTGAAAATAATGGAAATTTTCTTCAACTGGTAGAAATGCTTGCCACATTTGATGCATCATTTTTTGGGGAAGGACATTCAAAATGAACTAATCGGCCTTATAGCCAAAGAAATAACTAAACAAATACAGCACTCACTGAAAGCTGCAAAGTATTATTCTATAATACTTGATTGCCCCCCAGACATTTCACATATTGAACAGATGACTATAATTGTTCGATTTGTGTCCATCAAAGAAGGGGGGTCTCCTACTGCTGAACCAGAGGTCTGTATAGAAGAAAGATTTCTTGGCTTTATCAAAATCCAAAGCTCAACTGGAGAAGGTCTGACCAAGGCAATTTTGACAGAACTTAAAAAACAAAATATTCCACTTAGTGATATGAGAGGACAAGGCTATGATAATGGTTCCAACATGAAGGGCAAACACCAGGGTGTTCAGAAGAGGATCCTTGATTTAAACTCGCGGGCCTTTTATGTTCCCTGCAGTGCTCATACATTAAATCTTGTGGTGAATGATGCGGCCATGTCATGTAGGGATTAGAGCAACATTCTTTTCTGTTGTGCAAAAAATATATGTTTTTTTGTCGGGATCTACACTTCGTTGGAATGTCTTGAAGAAGTACATTGGAATACTAACAGTTAAACCTTTGTCTGATACCAGATGGTCTTCAAGAATAGATGCTGTTCGGCCATTTCGGTTCCAGGTTGGAGAAATCTATGATGCCTTGACAAGTATTTCTAAGGATAGCTCGCACACAGCAATGGCACAATCTGAGGCGGAATCCCTTGCAAAAGAGCTAAAGAACTACACATTTGTATGTTTCATTGTATTGTGGTACAACATTCTAAAGAGAATTAAATTTGTCAGCAAGCTGCTTCAAAGCAAAAGCATGTACCTTCCAGATGTGATCGATATTTTGGAATCTACAACAACCTTTTTAAAAGAATATCGATCAGATCAAGGATTTGAATATTTGCTGGACGAGGCTAAAGAGCTAGCCACAGAAATAGAAATTGAGCCTGTTTTTCCTGCATTACTGCGGCAAATAAAGAAAAAGAGGAGGTTTTGTTATGAAGGTGAAGATGAACCGATTGACGATCCTGCAAAAAAATTTAAAGTTGAGTGCTTCTTTAGTATTTTGGATGTTTGTTTTAATTCTCTTGATGAGAGATTTGAGCAAATCAAGCATCACAGCAAGCACTTCCAGTTTCTTTATAATATCCAGAAACTTACAAATGTACCACATGAAACACTTCTGAAGTATTGTCTGGATTTGCAGAGTGTATTGACTGATGAAAACTCAGAAGATACTGATCTGGATGGAACACAGTTATGTGAAGAACTCACCATATTGGCTCCTATCTTGAAACCGACAATGACCCCTACACACATTTTAGCATATGCACTTAAAAATGACTTTGCTCCCAATGTCTCCATAGCACTGCGGATATTATTGACATTGCCGATATCTGTTGCATCTGGTGAACGAAGCTTTTCAAAGCTCAAATTAATAAAAAATTATCTACGTTCAACAATGTCACAAGAGAGATTGGTGGGACTTGCAATGATTTCTATTGAAAAAAGTATTGTACAGGACATTGATTTTCAGACTTTGCTTTCTGATTTTGTGAGCGCAAAAGCAAGAAAGGTTAGATTTTTATAGTGCTCACTTTGAATGTTTACATTATCTAGCACATTAGTTGAATTGCATTCAGTTAAATCTCTAGAAACTTGTGTTCTTGGCATGGCTTGGCTGCCGACTAGTATGGCCGCGTAGTACATTATCTGTACGTTATCAGTGTGTGTTATCTTTGGTGTTGAATAGGACTGATGCCGTGTACACACGATCATTTTTTGTGATGAAAAAAAACGACGTTTTCTGTGAAGTAAAAAACGACGTTTTTGAAACGTCACTTTTCAAAGACGATGTTGCATACACACCATCGTTTTTTCACAAAAAGCGAGGTTACGTTCACCACTCTTTTCCATTGAAGCTCGCTTCATAACTAACTTCTGGGCATGCGCGGGTTGAAAAACGTCGTTTTGAACGAAGTTTTTGCTACACACGGTGACTTTTTGTGAAACAAAAAACGACGTTTTGAAAAACGACACAAAAAATTCAAACATGTTGGAATTTTTTTTTGGTCGTTTTTTTGAAGACATAAAACGACGTTTTGCCCACACACGATCAATTTAAATGACGTTTTTTAAAACGTCGTTTTATTTCATCACAAAAAACGACCGTGTGTACGCGGCATTAGAGTCCTAAAAATCTCATGTTCTCAAAAAACTCATGTTCTGATATTATAGTTTGAAAATATGTTTATATGCACTTATTGCTCTTCTTTTAACCAATAATGGTAATGTTTTGCCTTGAATAGGCCGTTTTAGTGTTGTACTGTTTGTGTGCACTACTATTTCCTGCACTTTTACAAGTCTGTTTGCACTATTTCCTGCACTTTGGTAAAAAATTTGTTTTATAGCTGTATAACTTATTTTGTTAAATCGTTAATAAAAATGCACTTAACAAAAGCACAAATTAGTGTGTTTTTTTATATAAAATAATTATTGAAAGAAACATTTTTGCAAGGGAGGTGGGTGGCCGTTGGGGGGGGGGGGGCGCCAAAATGGAGCTTCGCTTGTGTAGGCAGAAATCCTTGCACCGGCCCTGTCAGGGACCTGCCAATAGGCTTCGGCACGCACGGATGCGCACACATACTAATGGCCAGAATCAGCTATCTATTCCTGTGTGCAGGCGCGCGCCAAATGCACACGGGTGTGCGCCAGATGCGCGCGTCTGTGCGCCAAATGTGCGCACGCATGCGCCTACTACACGTGCACGACGGTCGCACGCGCGGCGGGAACACGCGCGTGCTCGTTAACGCACGATTGGCGCCACTCTGCCTTTAAAAAGTCAGCAGCTGCAGTGACACTTTGCTGTCTGATCTGCAGCATTGTATCTGTAAACCTGTGACATGTTATCCTAACCGACCCGGCTTTGTCTGACCATCCGAACCTCTCCAACCCGACCCCTGGCTTGCTCTGACTCCGCTCTGCTCTCCTGCTCACCGTTACCAGAACCTGCGCCTGAATCTGACTACGCTTGCACTTACCAAGAGTAACCACCTGATTACCTGCTTGACCCGGCTTGTTGATCCTGATATCAGCTATTGTTCTGCACCTAACCTGGCTTGCTCCACCAGCTCCTGCTATCCAGTACCTGTGCCGCCTCCAGAGACGCTGTCTCCTGCACCAACCGTCCTGAAGGACCACCAACCGTGCCGGACTGCTGTCATCACCAGGCACTCCTACCTCGCCGCGCTCCCGAGCTTGCTGTCCCCACTCCAGCAGCTCCAGAGCCGGGGCTGTAAGAGAGGCCTCCTCCTGCACACTAGGCTCTGGCTACAAGGTACTTTCCAGTACATAACAATATGACTTCCGGCTTGGATCCTGACTCCGCCCATGGGTTTTCCTGCTACACCACCTCATCTGGTACTTCCGTGGTACACCTGCCTGACTGCTTATCCTGATCTACAGCTGATCACCAGCATCTATTCAGCAAGTCGCAGCTGGCAACTCCTGCATCTTTGGGCATAGCACCCCCTGTGTCTCCTCCAGGGGGCGTTCTGCACTTAGTCGCAAGGGAAGCCCTCTCAGCACTTCGGCCTCTGGTAAGGTACATGACAGTGATGTACTGCTGCCACGCTGTTGGGACTAGTGCTGCTGCTCCCTGTCAGCAGCAAGTCAGTCTTGGCATCTGTCCTGATGGAGAAGAGCATGTACACAAATTCACTCCGCCTGGGAAGGCAGCTGGATGTCCTGAGTTATAATTTAGCAGAGCAGGTTGCAGCGCGGGGTATATACTTACACCCTAAACATTATTAAAAAGTCCCTGCAATGCTTCGACCTCCTGGTCCCAACAGCTCATTTAATGGGGCCCAGGTAAATGTGTTTATACACCCACAAAGCATGTGTCTCTTAGAAATAGTTTGCGCAAGATAGGCTACTGTCCGCCCAACAAATTCTGAGACAAACAGGCCCAAGGGAAAGACATTCTGGATCAGGCTCTTGGGAATGCCCGACTTGCTACCCAGCAACCGGAAAGGGCCAGCGGTATTTGTATAGGTGCCCCACACAGCAGATCAGGGGTCTGCAACAAGTAACCTGTGGCCAACTGTGGCGCTGCTTCCTGGAAAGGGTCACTAACTTGCTCAGCTGTGATGTCTTACCAGTAGCGAAAAGGGAAAGAATTCTTCACTCTCAGGCTCCAACTACTCCTCACCACCTCATGGTCTCCCCTCATCTCCCTCTGGTGTTCTTTCCCCTTCCCCAGGGCATGCTGGGGGCTACAGTCCACTCTCAGGCAATCGCCATTTGACCACTGGTACCCAGGACTACATGTCCCGTGATCCTCTCCTGTTTTGATCCCTCTCATTGGCTCTGGCCATGGCTAATAAGCAAAGGAAGAGAGCGGACAGCAGTCCCGGTCGGCCTTGTATCCCTTCACTGAAGAATACACATGGCATGGAGATAGTTGGCCCTGTCGATTACCTGATAGGCATCACCTTCACTTATTGGCTACCTGCCCACATGGATGGGCGGTTCTGTTACCCAGCTGTCTTTATTAGACAGGTAAGCTAATTTTCACACTGCTGCACAGCCAGAGTCATAGACTGTATATCATATATTTGCAATCCACACAAACGACCAAGATAGGTGAGAACTTTTTTGACTTTATATTTTTCTACTCTCTTTTTGCTTTCATTATGATACAGGCCCCCTGTTCTATTGCTGACACCTCCCAAACATTGCGGAAGGATGTCTCATAGCGGTGCACCTGTGTGTTTTTGGCATAATACACAGTTTCCTGATCCTTATATCCTGATCAGGCTTTTATATGCCATCATACTGACTGCTGTACATTTTTCTTTTGTGTTAGATTTGCCTCCCAACTTTATTTTGGTCTATCCTTGTGAGATTTGGTGTGCTGTATGGCGATGTGATTGCTGCTATTTCCAATTATACAGATACTCTATCTATATTGCTCCTTTGTGTGGAATTATGTATTACCAAATCCAGTGAGGCTCCTATATATTGCCCCTACTGGTGAATTCCCAGAGCTATTAGGCCTCGTACACACGAGGCAATAGATTTGTTCAAAACGGGTTGTCCGACCGATTTGAACACACGAGCAAACCAAAATCCCCGCCAGCAGACGGCGCGCTGACGTGTCGGTGACGTTGACGCCGCCACGTCACCGCACCAGGAAGTAAAACACTTCCGCGCATGCGCCGAATCCATTCGGCGCCGGTGCGAGACGACATGTCTGCTGGTAAGTGTACTAACCAGCAGACATGTCGGGCGGACGGGTTCCCACCCGATAGATTTCAAAGCATGCTTTGAAATCTGTCGGGTGGCCAAATCGGTCGGCTCGCCCGTACACACGATCGAATCTGTTTGCTGGGACGGTCTAGCAGACCGTCTCCAGCAGACAGATTTGATCGTGTGTACGCGGCCTCAGAGTGTGCGATCAACCAAACATGAAGTTGAAAGCCCTGCTTCCATATGCCTTCTGATGTGTAAAAAGACACAGACTAAGTGAGTATAAGGCCCCTTTCACACGGGGCCGATCAGTAACGTATGCTCCGTGGGGATCGCTTTGTTAAGCCGGCAGATGACAGGGTGGTCCCCGCACACTGTGCAGGGACCGCCCTGTCATTTCTCCGCTCTCCCCTATGGGGGGGATCAGATGAACACGGACCGTATGTCCGTGTTCATCCGATCCGATCCACTTTTGCAGAATCGGATCATTGCGGTCCGATCCACGTTTGCAGAATCGGATCATTGCGGAGGCGGACGAGATCGGGTGTCAGCGGATGTTCATCTGCTGACACCCGCAATTTTATAGGGACCAATGTATGTCCCTTTTTCATCCGCAAACGGATGGATGAAAAAGCGGACATACGGTCTGCAGGTGTGAAAGGGGCCTTACTCATCTCCATTGCATGTGAAATGTTTGCCATGCTGCAAAAACTGCTGTACCTTACCTTTCATATACTTTTTGTGCATCATGTATTGTTATTTGTTTTCTTTTTTGTTACTAGAAAAAAACAGCATACTACAATTCAGCGCTTGAAGAAGGAATTAAACATTTCACCCAATTTCCGAAACATGTCGGGTATATTGTATCCACACACGTCTTTTGATCTCATCAGAGACCAAGAGTGTGTCTCTCAAGAATTGATTTGCTGCTTTTTGATTGTGTCCTAATATACTGTTTATAGTGTTATTTGTGCATCAGTTCTACTGTTATGTCATATAAATAAATTTTGTACTTTTTTACATTACAATACTTCTTAAATATCTGGTTTAATTCCTATGCCTGTACAATCCCTGGGGCACTTCCCTTTGTAAATTCTTTCAATCGGGATGTGGAATAGGCCTCCAGTTTTTATACTCATTAGTGGTTTCTCCTAAAAACTATTTTTTCTTGAAGGAAGATGGGCTGCATGGTCGAGTCGCCAAAAGCCATTAATATAGGGTGACCAGACATCCCCGGTTTCCAGGGACAGTCCCCGGATTGAGGATAGTGTCTGTAACGGTCACCACTGCTTACGACCTTCCATCCAACCACGACAAGCTTATCTGACACACTCCGACAATATTGCATACACGATCAATATCCTTTCCCAGAATAAGACGAGACAGAGCTCCGTTCTTGCTTCCAAAGATAAGACAATTTATTGGTATTTTCTCAGCTTCTTATACAGTCTCAAGCATAATGCAGTTAGTCACAGGACAATGTAGTCTCCACCCCCCTTCACACCATGGGGGGCTTCAATCACACTCTAAAAGGCATTCAGGTGAGCTAACCATGTAGACTTGTCGGCACCATATCTTCAATAGTGTTCAATTAACCTTGAATAGTAACACAGACATCTAGTTGAATAAGTTCTCTAGACAGCTTTATCACACAATGGCAGAGTCTTGTGAGAGTGGGTGCAATCAACACCTTCAACGGAATGTCTTTACAGTGAATAGCCAACACCTTAAGATATTTCAATAGTATATTTTACAAAGGTATGACTCACTCTGGTCTTGTAGACCTGAATTAACACCTTTCAAAAGCATGTGTGCCCAGATTGCATAGCTAACAGCTTTTGATATTTGAAGACATCCTGCAAACATGAATTATTATTAATGTCCCTTATTAATGTCTTCTGTAATACATGAATTATGATTCTTTGTCACCCTATGGCCCTAGTGGACATAAGGTGACCCTAGACATAGGAATATCTCAGTCTGTCACGGGCCGTTCCGTTACATCTCTCCCCTTTCGGTGGGAGACGGACACAGGTGGTAACCCCAAACGGGTTGACTCCGAAGTCCGTCAGTAGGTCCAGTCCTCCAATGCTGGTCTCCATACTGTACCCCAAATAAATGGCTCCAAACGGAGCATTACTCACCCCGCCAACCTCTGCCTCTCTCAGAGAACACGCCTGCCGCTGGGGAGAAGGCAGGGTGGCTGGCCTCAGTCCATCATGCTGTTGGGGGTCTGGGCCAACTGCCCCCCCTTCCTGGGGTGTACCAGTGGAGACTGAAGTCCCATCCACTGGTGCTTGGTGAAAACCCCCCGGTGCTTGCAAAGCAAAGCCGACATCCTCCTGTCCCAGTCCTGTACCATTTTCTGGGGTTGTGCCAGTGGAGACTGAAGTCCCATCCACTACCCCAGGAACCCCCTCTTCTGTTAGTGAGGAGCAGAGGCCTATGACACTCGGCTCTGTTGCCAGCTCTTCCGCTGGGTTGCTGTGAGTGGAGACCACAGTCCCATCCACTACCACAAGGTCCCCCTCTTCTGTTAGTGAGGAGCAGAGGCCTATGACACTCTGCTCTGTTGCCAGCTCTTCTGCTGGGTTGCTGTGAGTGGAGACCACAGTCCCATCCACCACCACAGGGTCCCCCTCTTCCGTTAGTGGAGAGCAGAGGTCCGTGACCCTCTGTTCTGTTGCCAGCTCTTCCGCTGGGTTGCTGTGAGTGGAGACCACAGTCCCATCCACCACCACAGGGTCCCCCTCTTCTGTTAGTGGAGAGCAGAGGTCCGTGACCCTCTGTTCTGTTGCCAGTGATTCAGCTGGGGGTAAAAGCTTTACCACCTCAGCTTGTTGTTGGAGAGAGGGGCCAACCGCCCCGGCTCTCTGGAACTCCACACCATCCGCTTTGGCTTTAGGGATGAAAATCTCCATATTTTCCACTGCCGATTCATCAGCCATGATTTCACAGTTATCTGACCTTTCCTCATAGTCCCAGGCAATGGGAGCCCCACCCTGCTGCTGAGCCAAGTCTAGCAGCTGTCTGTAGGCAACCTCCAGCTCCCATTCTTGAATCGCCAGAAATTCTAAATCTTCCTGTGACCAGTGGCCTCCCGAGATATTTAATTTTTCCTCTCTGTGCTCCATTATGTCCTCCAAGCGCCACTCCCGATCATCCCCAAAGTCGGGATCACTGGACATCCTCCAATACAACAATCCTAGGCCATCATAGTCATAGCCTTCTGTGGGGCTGTCATCCGCTGACCACGGGCACTCTTGAGCTACATACCACCGGAGGGCTCTGTAGCTCTCATCCAGCTGCATCTCTGCCCGGATCAGCCTGCTTAAAGGGGTAATTCCCCCAAAAACCTTTTTTTAACATTGCATGAGGCTCGTTATGTCAAGGGGAATCGGGTAGTTTTTTATTAGAAACGAAGCAATACTTACCGTTTTACAGATGCATCGTCTCCGTCGCTTCCGGGTATGATCGTCTGGTCTGGGCGTGCCTATTTGATTGACAGGCTTCCGACGGTCGCATACATCGCGTCACGAGTAGCCGAAAGAAGCCGAGCGACGGTGCGGCTCTATACTGCGCCTGCGCACCGTCGTTCGGCTACTTTCGGAAAATCGTGACGCGATGTATGCGACCTCGGAAGCCTGTCAATCAAATAGGCACGCCTATAGTCGGAGCCCATACCCGGAAGCGTCGGAGACGATGCATCTGTAAAACGGTAAGTACGGCTTCATTTCTAAAAAAAAAAAAAATGATTCCCCTTGACATAACGAGCCTGAATAAATGCTAAAAAAAAGGTTTTTGGGGGAACTACCCCTTTAACTCTGCTATCCACTCCTGCTTCGGTTGTTCCCCCAACAACAGCATTCGTACGTCATACTGCGGCCAGTACCTTGCATAGATGGAGGGCAGGACCTTTCCTTGGTGTTGCTGCTCCAGAGCTAACGCTTCCTTCCAGAGTTGGCACCGAATCACATCCGACCATCTCAACAGGACCTCCTCTGATACTGGTCCTCTATGCTGTATCCGCATCTCTTGTAACCTCTGTGAACTTTGGGGGTTCCTTAGCTCAGCGAGACAAGTGCTTAAACCGTGATAATGAAAAAAAAAGTGTTTTTATTTGCAAAACACAAACCAAAAACAACGCTTACTTCAGCATGGGGAAAATCATCAACACAAAAGTCCTGTTTGTCTTCAGCACAAATGAAAAGTCTCTTTTCCTTTCAGCACAGCAAACAAAACAAAATACAGGCACATACGGTTTGGTGGGTCTCTCAGTCCTTCTCAGCAGGCTTACAACTTCTGCAGACACTTTTACTGCTACACTCCTCCACCCTCTGTCAGCACTTCCTCTCCTTTTAACTGACTTCCTGGATAAGGTTAACTCCTTGCGTACCTGAAGCCAGGGGTCAGAAGGGGAGGCTCTCTTCCCTCCCAATTGTCACTTCAGAGCCTCCAAAATTCCGGACCCCAAATAACATAAAGAGAAAAACAGAGAGGACCGTTAGCTCGTCCTCTCTGGATCTATTTTAACTTTCCGGAACCTCTCACCCCCTCTGGGTGACCTCCTGAACCAGCGTTTAAAGGGACCAGATTCCAAAAATTGGCGCTATGTAGCGTCCATCCAGGACCCAACCCTGGCGTCCTGAACATATCCCCCCCCTCTGCCTCAACGCGGAGGTGTTGGAGGCACCACTCGCCATCATACAGTGGACTCGGGAGAGGGCATCGGCATTCTGATGCTGTTTCCCGGGTCTGTGCTCCACCACAAAGTTAAATTCCTGCAGAGACAGAAACCACCTAGTTACCCTGGCATTGGTGTGCTTGTTCTGTCTCATCCACGTAAGAGGAGCATGGTCTGATATGAGGCGAAACTTCCTGCCTAGGAGAAAATACCGTAGGGAGTCCAAAGCCCACTTGATGGCAAGACATTCGCGTTCCACTACCGCATAGTTTTTCTCAGCTGGCGTCAGTTTCCTACTAAGGAAAACTATTGGATGCTCCTCTCCGTTGATTTCTTGAGACAGAACTGCTCCTAGCCCTTCACTTGAGGCATCTGTCTGCACTATAAAATCCTTAGAAAAGTCCGGCGCTACAAGTACCGGGTCCTGGCATAGTGCCGTCTTAAGCCTTTGAAATGCCTTTTCAGCCTCGGCATTCCATTTGATCATGATGGACTTTCGGCCTTTGGTGAGGTCAGTCAGCGGTGCCGCAATGGTGGCAAAGTTGGGGACAAACCTCCTATAGTACCCCACTAGGCCTAAAAACGCTCTGACCTGTTTCTTTGTTAGGGGCCGGGGCCAGCCCTGTATGGCCTCTACTTTGCTCATTTGGGGCTTCACTAACCCTCTACCTACAATGTATCCTAGATACTTGGCTTCCTCCACCCCAACCGCACACTTCTCCGGATTGATGGTGAACCCTGCCCTTCTCAAGGAGTCTACCACTGCCTGTACTCGGGGAAGGTGGGAATCCCAATCCGTACTAAAAATGACAATGTCATCCAGGTAAACGGAGGCATACCGTTGGTGGGGACGCAAAGTTTTGTCCATGGCCCTTTGGAATGTGGCGGGGGCGGAGTGTAAACCAAACGGCATTCTCTTGTATTGGAAATGACCCTCCGGGGTAGAGAAAGCTGTTTTCTCTCTGGCCTCTTTGGTTAGGGGAATCTGCCAGTAACCTTTTGTGAGATCCAGTGTGGTGATGTACCTGGCCGGACCCAACCTCTCAATCAGCTCATCTACCCGTGGCATGGGGTATGCATCGAACTTGGAGACCTCGTTGAGTTTTCTAAAGTCGTTGCAGAAGCGGAGAGTACCATTGGGTTTGGGCACCAATACGATCGGACTGGACCACTCGCTCTGCGACTCTTCGATGACCCCAAGTTCAAGCATCCTTTTCACCTCTCCAGACACTGCCACCCTGTGAGCTTCTGGGATACGGTAGGGTTTAAGCCGGACTGTCACCTTGGGCTCGGTCACAATGTCATGCTCGATGACATTGGTAAGTCCTGGCAACCCTGAAAACATGTCCCTATTCCTTTGCAGAAACTCCTTTGCTTGCTGGGTTTGGGGCCTAGTTAGGGTAGCCGCAACCTGCACCAGGTCGATCCCTACCTGGTCCCCTGACTGTACTGCCACCACTGCGGACACCGGTTCTCTGTCTTTCCAGAACTTCAACAAATTTACGTGATAAATTTGGTAGGGTTTTCTTTTCCCTGGTTGATGTACCTTATAGTTTACCTCACCCACTTTCTCCACTATTTCAAACGGACCTTGCCACTTGGCCAAGAACTTGCTTTCTACCGTTGGTATTAGGACAGCTACCCTGTCACCTACTTGGAACTGTCTCACTTTAGCCGACCGATTATATACCCTTCTTTGGGCATCCTGAGCCTTCTGCATGTGCTCTCTTACCAGCGGCATCACCTTAGCCACCCTTTCTCGCATTTGAGAAATATGTTCCACCACGGTTTTGTGCGGGGAGGACTCACTTTTCCATGTTTCCTTTACCTGATCAAGCAACCCCCTGGGCCTCCGTCCGTACACTAGCTCAAATGGTTAGAAACCCGTAGATGCCTGTGGTACCTCCCGGATAGCGAACAATAGGGCAGGGAGCAACATATCCCAATCTTTCCCGTCTTTCTGGACGACTCTTTTTAACATAGACTTCAGAGTTTTGTTAAATCTCTCAACTAGGCCATCGGTCTGCGGGTGATAGACGGACGTCCGCAACTGCTTAATCTGAAACAGCCTGCACAAGTCCGCCATCACCTTGGACATAAAAGGGGTGCCCTGATCCGTTAATATTTCCTTGGGGAACCCGGTTCGTGAGAACATTTGAAATAACTCCCGGGCAATGGCCTTAGAGGATGTTTTTCTTAACGGGACTGCTTCTGGGTATCTAGTGGCGTAGTCCAGGATGACCAATATGTATTGGTGCCCCCTTGCCGATTTTACCAGGGGTCCTACAAGATCCATAGCGATCCGCTCAAACGGGACCTCAATAATTGGCAAGGGTACTAGGGGGTTTCTATAGCGAGGCACCGGGGCAGTTAACTGGCAAACAGGACAAGACTCACAATATCTTTTTACCTCAGCCTTCACCCCTGGCCAGTAAAACCGGTCGGTTATCCTGGCCTCCGTTTTCTCCGCCCCCAGGTGTCCTCCTAGTGCATCGTTGTGGGCTAGATCAAGGAGCATCCGCCTATACGGTTGAGGGACCAGCAACTGTTCTATGGGTTCCCCTCGGCTCTCAACCACACGATAGACTAGGTCCCCCTTCAATGCAAAATGAGGAAACCTCTGATCTGCATCTGGTATCTGTGAAACCCCATCAATGACAGAAACCTGCTCTCGAGCGTTGACCAGGGTAGGGTCCTGTAACTGGGTGGTGCCAAACGCACCCCTGGGTACGTCCAGGTCTGGATGCACTGGCCTCTGGGATGTTTCCCCCTCACCCTCCTCAACCGGGGTAAGCTCCTTGTCATCCTCCCCCAGCATGACTTGTAATGGGGAGACTTCCCCCCCCTCAGAGGTCAACTCGGTTTTCAGACCGGACACAGGACTGTTATTATTAGAACTAAGATTTCCTGCAATGTCATTATCACTACCAAGTCTCTCTACATTAGAGGGGTGTGTTGTGGAGGTTTCAGGCCCGGATCCCCCAGACTCTGTCCCTTCTGAACTTGGTGTCCTTAGTTCACCTGGCAGACCCGTCTGTACCTGGTTCCATAATTCCAAAAATATTGGACAGTCCCGCCCCACTATGATATCATGTATCAAGCTTTTTACCACCCCAACCTCCTGGGTAACCGAGGTTTGACCATAGGACACAGTTACTGGGACCAAGGGGTACTCCTTGGTGTCCCCATGGATACACACTACCCGTAGGGTCTTAGTTACTGGACCAATCCTTCCAAGTACCCGGGCATGTACCAGCGTGACTATGCTACCAGAGTCCAGTAGAGCCCTGGCCGGAAGGTGGTTTACCCACACTTCACACTCGAACTGTCCGGATGCCAGGTCAAGATGCGTGGCACACACTCTTTGTGCATAGAAAGAGCTTCTTCGGGCAGCCCCGCAATCCATAGGCTCCTCCTGGAGCGGGCACTGTGCCCGGGTATGCCCCCAGGACCGACATCGCCAACACTGAATGTCTCCCATCTTTGGCACAGGAACCGATCTCCGTGGTCCTATGGCAGACGGTGTTGATCTGCGGATGCCAACATCTGGCAAGGCTTCTCTCCTCGGGGTGGTGGCTGGTCTGGGTGTCCTTGGCGTGAGTTCCCGACGCTTGGCGGGCCCAAGCAGGTCCTCCACCACAGTATACCGTTCGACCAGCTCGACCAGCTGGTCAGCGTTAGTGGGGTTTCCATGGCTTACCCAGCGCTGTAGGTCATCTGGTAGGGACCGTAGGTACCAGTCCATCACCACCCGTTCCACCATTTGTGGTCCTGTCAACTTTTCCGGCTGCAGCCATTTTTTAACTAACTGAATTAGTTCATGCATTTGAGACCTGGGTGGTTGGTCCGATTTGTACCGCCAGCGATGCACCCTCTGAGCCCGGACAGCTGTGGTCACCCCCAGGCGGGCCAGGATCTCAGCTTTTAGACGTTCATAGTCTTTGATGTGCTCAGCTGGGAGGTCAAAATAGACCTTTTGTGGGTCACCAGTGAGAAAAGGGGAAACAATGCCGGCCCATTGGTCCCGGGGCCATGCTTCTCTCTCTGCTATCCTTTCAAAGGTGGTAAGAAAGGCTTCCACGTCATCGCTGGGTGTTAATTTTTGCAAAACAGACAGACACAGACACTGGGTTGCTAACGGCAACGGCCGATTGCTCTTGTCCCTGAGCCAGCCTCTGTAGTGCTTCCTGCAAGGCAGCCACCTGTGCTTGAGTGGACTCCTGCTGGGCTGTAAACTGGGCGGCTAGCAGCCGTGTGTTTTCCTGCTGCGCAGCTATAGCCTGTGCCAGGGCCTGCTGCTGCTGAGCCATTGCTTCCTCATGGCGACGGTTGGCGTCTGCTGACGCTTGCTGCTGGGTCACGGTGGCTTGCTGCTGGGTCACGGTGGCTTGAGCCAAAGCCCTAATGACCTCTTCCATGTCGTTGCGTGCTGTTTGTAATGTCTGGGCTGACTTCACCCAAGACATGCCATAAGTACACTGTCTCTTTAAATGTCAGGTTTTTTTTTTAAACGGTTTTTGCGCCTGCAAATGCACTTTGCCCGCATTCGACACCAGTTGTGAACTTTGGGGGTTCCTTAGCTCAGCGAGACAAGTGCTTAAACCGTGATAATGAAAAAAAAAGTGTTTTTATTTGCAAAACACAAACCAAAAACAACGCTTACTTCAGCATGGGGAAAATCATCAACACAAAAGTCCTGTTTGTCTTCAGCACAAATGAAAAGTCTCTTTTCCTTTCAGCACAGCAAACAAAACAAAATACAGGCACATACGGTTTGGTGGGTCTCTCAGTCCTTCTCAGCAGGCTTACAACTTCTGCAGACACTTTTACTGCTACACTCCTCCACCCTCTGTCAGCACTTCCTCTCCTTTTAACTGACTTCCTGGATAAGGTTAACTCCTTGCGTACCTGAAGCCAGGGGTCAGAAGGGGAGGCTCTCTTCCCTCCCAATTGTCACTTCAGAGCCTCCGAAATTCCGGACCCCCAAATAACATAAAGAGAAAAACAGAGAGGACCGTTAGCTTGTCCTCTCTGGATCTATTTTAACTTTCCGGAACCTCTCACCCCCTCTGGGTGACCTCCTGAACCAGCGTTTAAAGGGACCAGATTCCAAAAATTGGCGCTATGTAGCGTCCATCCAGGACCCAACCCTGGCGTCCTGTACACCTCCTTTGGAATTCCTCTTCCATGGAGACTGGTATCTGCACCTCTCCTCTCTCTTCAGCTGCTGCAGCACTTCTTCGCTGTCGCAAGGTGGCATCCACAGCCGCTATAACCCGGTCTATGATCTCCGGCGGAGGATTAGGACCATATTGTGCCAGTCCATGTTTAACAGCCTGATCAAAAAATTCTTCCTCGGGTGTCCTGTCTGTTACGCTGGGCCTCTTAGCTCTATTCATTTCGACAAGTTCTGCGATAATGTCCCTTTTCTTACGGTTGCTGGCCGGTCTGCCCCGGCTCTCCAGTAAGTCCATGAGGGAAGAGAGCTTCATCCGTTCATACAGCGTCTCCATTGTCATGTGTCCTTGTAGCCGTCCTTCTGAAGATGGAATCATCCCACTGCTGCCAACCAAATGTAACGGTCACCACCGCTTACGATCTTCCATCCAACCACGACAAGCTTATCTGACACGCTGCGACAATTTTGCATACACGATCAATATCCTTTCCCAGAATAACACGAGACAGAGCTCCGTACTTGCTTCCAAAAATATGACAATTTATTGGTATTTTCTCAGCTTCTTATACAGTCTCAAGCATAATGCAGTTAGTCACAGGACAATGTAGTCTCCACCCCCCTTCACACCATGGGGGGCTTCAATCACACTCTAAAAGGCATTCAGGTAAGCTAACCATGTAGACTTGTCGGCACCGTATCTTCAATAGTGTTCAATTAACCTTGAATAGTAACACAGACATCTAGTTGAATAAGTTCTCTAGACAGCTTTATCACACAATGGCAGAGTTTTGTGAGAGTGGGTGCAATCAACACCTTCAACGGAATGTCTTTACAGTGAATAGCCAACACCTTAAGATATTTCAATAGCATATTATACAAAGGTATGACTCACTCTGGTCTTGTAGACCTGAATTAACACCTTTCAAAAGCATGTGTGCCCAGATTGCATAGCTAACAGCTTTTGATATTTGAAGACATCCTGCAAACATGAATTATTATTAATGTCCCTTATTAATGTCTTCTGTAATATATGAATTATGATTCTTTGTCACCCTATGGCCCTAGTGGACATAAGGTGACCCTAGACATAGGAATATCTCAGTCTGTCACGGGCCGTTCCGTTACAGTGTCCCCAGACCAAGTCTGTGCCCGGTTTTGTCCTTGGATTGGATTTGAATTGGGGCTGGGGCAATTTCTAAGACAGTGCAGCGCTCTAGCTTAGTGGGGGGGGGGGTATTTTTTCATTATCTGTGCCCCTTTCTGATGATCATGTGCAAGTTGGAGCGGAGGGAATATTTCTTCAGTTTCGGGTGCATGCAGGGCGTCTTAATAGCATCATGGGCCCCTGGGCAAAGTAATGCACTGGGGCCCCTACCAGTTTACCCCAATTTACACACCTACTTTCAAGAAAAAAAAGTATAAATAGTTGATAGAATTAAACATATATTCATTAGTACTTTGAATAACATTTTTAAGATTTTACAAAAGGAAAGCATTGCATGGATCAAAGACTAGTCAACAAAAAGGGGGGCACAGTACAGGGGGGAATGCAGAAGGGCACAGTACAGGGGGGTCAGGAGGACACAATACTGGGTTCAGGAGGGCAGAGTACTGGTTCCGGGACACGACCATATTGGGATATTTTAGTAAAAAGCATGATTGTCCCAGCAAATCCGGGGCAGTTGGCAAGTATGATGTAATGCAAGATAATTGTGGGGCCCCTATGTACCTGGGGCCCCTGGGCAGTGCCCAGGAGTGCCCTTGCATTAAGATGGCCCTGGGTGCATGCCCATTCAGCTCCACTAGCATGTTCTTCTGCCTTGGCTCAAGTCCCGGCCTGCCTATCTCCATGCTTTTCCTAGCACAGTGAACTTCCTCCACTCCCCACCCAGTAGTAACCGGGGCCCAGAGAGTAAGACTTACAATATGGCAAACAGCACAGAGACAAGCCTCAAACTTTCTGGCACAAAGCTATTTGAAGTGATGAGACCAAACTGTTGCTTTTTGGCAACAACGATAAACACATTTGGAGAGGAGTCAACAAGGCCTATGATGAAAGGTACACCATTCGTACTGAGGTGAATGGCTGATGTTTTGGGGATGTGAGCTACAAAGGCACAGAAAATATGGTTAAAATAATGGCAAGATGAATGCAGTATGTTATCAAAAAATACTGGAGGGTGGAAGTTCAGTTGGTGGGTCGCAAGTTTGGTTTAGATTTTACCCTAATAGGTGAATAGTACAATATTACGACTTAAGTGCATATAGGTTTAACAGCTATGTAACTGAACTTTCAACGACTTGTTAATGTACAATTACTTTTCAGTACAATGGCAAATGCTAATTTTGTATTTTTATCTAAAAAATTTGAATAAAAACATTGGAATCCAAAATATACTGAAGGAACATTTGCATTCATCAGCCAGGAAGCTGCGCATGGGACCTACATGGACATTCCAACATGACAATGATCCAAAACACAAGGCCAAGTCGACCCGTCATTGGCTACAGCAGAATAAAGTGAAGGTTCTGGAGTGGCCATCTCAGTCTCCTGACCTCAATATCATTGAGCTTCTCTGGGGAAATCTCAAACATGCAGTTCATGCAAGACGGCCCTAGAATTTACAGGAACTAGAGGCTTTTTGCCAAGAGGAATTGGCAGTTTTACCAACTGAGAAGATAAAGAGCCTCATCCACAAAAGACTTCAAGCTGTCATTGATGTTAAAGGGGGCAATACACGATATTAAGAACAGGGGTATGTAAACTTTTTATCAGAGTAATTTGGGTAGTTTCTGTTGTCATTATGATTTAAAAAGAGTAAACACAGTTGATTGATAATAAATGGCTTCAGCCAAACACTAACCATAAGTGAAAGAAATGTTTTTGTGTTATTCATATTCTCTGAAAAATGGCCAAAAAATGTATAAATTCTGCCAGGGTATGTAAACTTATGAGCACAACTGTATCTGTTTTATTGATAGCCCAATCTCTTATATGGGTGTTTGTTTTTTATTTTTCGAATAAACATTTGTTTTATTCTATATACAGTGGAACCTCGGATTACGAGCATAATCCGTTCCAGGAGAATGCTCGTAATCCAAAGTACTTGCATATCAAAGCGAGTTTCCCCATTGAAGTCAATGGAAACTAAAATAATTTGCTCTGCATTGACTTCAATGTCATGCAATACCATCTGCGTCCAGGGGTGGGGGGGCACCGGAGAGCATCGCAAACGAAAAATGCCAGAGGACAGCTCTGCTAACCTTGCAAAGGCTCGGGAACGGCATTTTTCCGAACTGCTCCGAACGGCGCTGTTCGCCCTACCACGCCCCCCCCCACCTCAGGCGAAACGCGGTACTGCACACCGATTTGCCTTGAATCTTGCTCCAGTTGCGAGACAACACTCACAAACCGAGTTAGGATTTAAAAAAATACAGTGCTCGTATTGTGAAACGCTCGTTAACCGCATTACTTGCAATCCGAGGTTCCACTGTATGTCTACGCTATAACATCAAGGTACCACCATTTAACACCCAGCTTTTTAATGTACCCCCTTGCACTTTTCTAATATATAGGGCTGGTGCTCCCTGATAGCTGCTAAGCTGTTTTAGCCTTGGGCCTTGACTATATATTCATATGACTTGACTTCTATTATATCCTGTGGATTTTATGCACTTTCTGAATGCAGGAGTTTTTTGTGTGCTTTCAGAAAATGTCCCACACATGCAGCATATAATAGAAGTCTATGGCAAGGCAAAGCAAACCCTGGAAAGTTGCAGATGCACTGCACCCATGGTACAGGTAAACCACAGCACATTAAGGGTTTATTTACATTTGCAGTTGGGGGGGGGGGGTAAAACCCCATAGTTAAGACAGTGGCCAAGGGTGTACACATGTCGCATGCGCAGCAGGAGTTGTACGTCCTGATATGGTTGGTGGGTGCAGCACCTGCCAAGCATGACCCATTCAAATGAATGGGGCCACTCTGCAAGTACCCTGCAATCGTGGGGTTAAAGCAGGCAGCATTGTGTTGCTTTCTTAACACCTGCTTTAACCCTTCAGAAGCATGCACTTGTGGGGAGCTTGCAGAGTGGACCCATTTACTTGAATGTGTCGTGATAGGCAAGCGCAGCATCCACCAAAAGCAACAGGGGGCTTAATTCCTGCTGCAGCATGTGTGCATCTTTGGCTGCTGCCTCAGCATCTAAAGTAGGTCGGGATTGAGGGCAGTAAAACCGTGACTAAATTGCAAGGTTTTATCACCCCCCTAACTTTACGTGTGAAACACTGAGGGTGTTTGACAGGTGGTGAGGATGCGATATCTTGCCTCCTCACAACCTGATATAAACCCATAATTGCTGCATAATATACACGATTGCGACACAGTAGTATGGCAATTAGAGTTTTTAAATCAGGTGTGGAGTCGACACTGGGCCCGGTGATCTTTGACTTATCCTATATTTCTGAGGTAGATCTCCACCTCTTTAAGGTTGCCTACCGCCGGTGTATAGTATACTGAATAAGGCTCCATTCACACCTAGGCAATTTGAATCACGGACGGGATCACCGCAATTCTGCCAACGATTCCAGAATCGTAGCAAAATCTGGGATGCATTTGCAATGCTATAATTTCTCAATGGCACCCCAAACGTGGTGCGATTTTGTCATGTGACAAATCATGCAAAATTCCAGCACCCCTCTTCTTACCACCCTTCCCCAATCCTGTCACCCAAAAGATGTTCTGGAATATAGTTTGGGGCAACGCATTCCCCGCAATATTGCCACTGTGTCGTGTGCCAAAATCGCACTACGTTTGGGGTGCCATTGAGAAATAATGGCATTGCAAATGAACCCTGCATTTTGCCACACAATTATTCAAATTGTTTGGTCTTTTTCATTTATATTGTACAAAAGAATAAAAGTCCAGTGGTAATCAAATACCAGAAAGCTTTATTTGTGTGAAAAAAATTACTTTCATTTGGGTCCAGCGTTGAATGGCGGCACAATTACCAGTTAAGTTAGGGCAGTGCCAAATAGTAAAAAATAGCCGGGTCATGAAGTGGGTAAAATCTTCCGGAGTTTAAGTGGTTAAAATGATCCATGACCACTTTTCACCAAGGTGGAATTGGTGATCTGCTTCTTGATCACCCTAATGTCTTCCTGGGTTTCCATCTCTGTATTATTACACCATCAACCATTCCTGCGCCCCTCTTCTTACCACCCTTCCCCATTCCTGCACCCCTCTTCTTACCACCCTTCCCCATTCCTGCACCCCTCTTCTTACCACCCTTCCATATTCCTGCGCCCCTCTTCTTACCACCCTTCCATATTCCTGCGCCCCTCTTCTTACCACCCTTCCCCATTCCTGCACCCCTCTTCTTACCACCCTTCCCCATTCCTGCACCCCTCTTCTTACCACCCTTCCCCATTCCTGCACCCCTCTTCTTACCACCCTTCCCCATTCCTGCACCCCTCTTCTTACCACCTTTCCCCATTCCTGCACCCCTCTTCTTACCACCCTTCCCCATTCCTGCGCCCCTCTTCTTACCACCCTTCCATATTCCTGCGCCCCTCTTCTTACCACCCTTCCACATTCCTGCACCTCTCTTCTTACCACCCTTCCCCATTACTGTACCTCTCTTCCTACCACCCTTCCCCATTACTGTACCTCTCTTCCCCATTCCTGCACCCCTCTTCTTACCACCCTTCCACATTCCTGCACCTCTCTTCTTACCACCCTTCCCCATTTCTGCACCCCTCTTCTTACCACCCTTCCCCATTCCTGCACCTCTCTTCTTACCACCCTTCCCCATTCCTGCACCCCTCTTCTTACCACCCTTCCATATTTCTGCACCCCTCTTCTTACCACCCTTCCATATTTCTGCACCCCTAATCCCCATTCCTGCACCCCTCTTCTTACCACTCTTCCCACTCTCCTCTTACCACCCTTCCCCATTACTGCATCCCTCTTCTTACCACCCTTCCATATTCCTGCACCCCTCTTCTTACCACCCTTCCCCATTTCTGCACCCCTCTTCTTACCACCCTTCCATATTCCTGCACCCCTCTTCTTACCACCCTTCCCCATTCCTGCACCCCTCTTCTTACCACCCTTCCCCATTCCTGCACCCCTCTTCTTACCACCCTTCCATATTCCTGCACCCCTCTTCGGCATTTATGCACCCCTCTTCTTACCACCCTTCCCCATTCCTGCACCCCTCTTCATACCACCCTTCCTGCACCCCTATTCTTACCACCCTTCCATATTTCTGCACCCCTCTTCTTACCACCCTTTCCTATTCCTGCACCCCTCTTCTTACCACCCTTCCCCATTCCTGCACCCCTCTTCTTACCACCCTTCCCCATTTCTGCACCCCTCTTCTTACCACCCTTCCCCATTCCTGCACCCCTCTTCTTACCACCCTTCCATATTTCTGCACCCCTCT
This sequence comes from Rana kukunoris, assembly GCA_029574335.1. Lineage (NCBI taxonomy): Eukaryota > Metazoa > Chordata > Amphibia > Anura > Ranidae > Rana > Rana kukunoris. Next base: position 145,894,234 of record CM056057.1, on the reverse strand, counting down.
TCTTACCACCCTTCCCTATTCCTGCACCCCTCTTCTTACCACCCTTCCCCATTCCTGCACCCCTCTTCTTACCACCCTTCCCCATTTCTGCACCCCTCTTCTTACCACCCTTCCATATTCCTGCACCCCTCTTCTTACAATCCTTCCCCATTCCTGCACCCCTCTTCTTACCACCCTTCCATATTCCTGCACCCCCCTTCTTACCACCCTTCCATATTCCTGCTCCCCTCTTCATACCACCATTCCGGCTTCCATTCTCTTCCCCCGCCCATTGTTGCATCCCTTCCCTTGCCTTCCCTTTCACAGTGAGTGCACTGCTCTCACCCAGTCACGTGTCTGAGCACAATGCATCGCCAAACTACGCCCCTTTGCCCAATTCGCGCGCTTCTGCCATCCTCCTCCGCTCAGCCCCGCCTCTGTCCCGTTTGACGTCATCGGCTGGAGCCGGTCTCGTTAAGTCATACTGCGCGACGCGGGAGAGATGGAGCACCGGCTGGCGAGGGAAGCCGAGCATTCATTGTGTGATCGCCGTTCCCAAGGAGAGGAGAAGGAAGGAGAGGTACCCCTCGGGGGGCTGGGAGCGAGGTGTATGGCAGGATTGGGGGAGGAAGCAGGCCGAGGAAGGGGGGGTCCTTCTTTAATGTCTGGTACAGGCAGGCAGCATGGAGTTTGTGTGCTGTACAGACAGCTCCATATATCTAGTTGGAGAAATGCAGTCCACATGCAGCCATCCAGCTACACTCCCCATCATTCCATAACACCCGCATAACTTCGGGGCTGGCTGGGACTTGTAGTTCTGCTACCTCACTGGGCCCAGTCTGTCTGATGCGTTCTTTTGTTCTCACAGCTGCTGTGGGATTGGTAAAGTAGAACTAAAGGCACTTGTTTCCATTTTGGATAGGGAAGTTGAGGATTAAAACCCCTGTCAGTTTTTTTTTTGCCATCTTTGTCCTATTGGAGATTCCCTTCACTTCCTGTCTCACAGCCAAACAGGAAGTAAGAGGAAATTCCTCCAAATTAAGGGAATTCCTTGGGGATATCCCAGGTCACCAGAGCTAGTGTCCTCATTGGAAGATTTCCCCTCTTTTCTGGAGATAACCCAATTTTTTTTTTCACTTTTAAGGGTAATACTAAACAGCACAATTGGAAAAGGTGAATCTCCTCAATGGGGGGGCACAGACAGCAATGCGAATTGACAGGTGCTCTACTTTGTCCAAAACTAAGAGAAGAAAACAAACAAAAATTACGTTTAGTTATACTTTAGGGCCCCTTTCAGGCGTGCAGACTGTACATTGGTCCCTATGTGATTGTGGGTGTCGGTGGATAAACACCTGCTGACACCTGTAATCACCCGCCTCCACAAAGATCTGATTTTGCAGACGGAAAAAAACCCTATTTTTTCTTCGGTCTGCAGAGCGGATCGGATGAACGCGGCGGACACACGGTCTGTGTTCATCCGCTCCTCCATAGTGTGCACAGTGTGTGGAGACAGCCCTGTCATCCAACGGCCCAGCAGGGATTTACGGAGCGATCCCCGCTGAGTTTACGGACACACGGAGGCCCCTGTGTGAAAGGTCCCTAAGTCCTTCCTGTCTCACCAGCCTTACCTCCCAAGCTGTGATAGGGCTACATAGCCAAGCCTTTTCTGCTAGCTGGTGCATGCTGGGATTTGCAGTACAGCTGGTGTGCCGCCCCATGTAGTTATGGATATCTATTGGCTCTGTGTGACTTGCTGTGTTGGGACTAGTAGCTCTACATCTGATAGAGAGGCACAGGTTACCAATCCTACCGTCCCATTGTGTCGTGAAGATGCCTGTTCCCATAGCACTGCATACTTGTTATGCATTTTTCTATGTCACTTTGGCTGCAAATGTCAAAATACAGTACATAGTTTGGGATAAGAGTCCTTGAGAGAATGCCTCCCTAGTGAACACACAGAAATATCTACTTCACTCAATACATCCCCCCCCCCCCCCAAATGTGTATGTATATACCAAAAGTATTAGGATGCCTATAAGCTTTTAATGGCATCCCAGTTTGTAGGATTCAATATTGAGTTGGCCCACCCTTTGCAGCTTTAACAGCTTCAAATCTTCTGGGAAGGCTGTGCACAACGTTTGAGTGTCTATGGGAATGTTTGACCATTCTTCCAGAAGAGCATTTGTGAGGTCAGGCACTGATGTTGGATGAGAAGGCCTGGCTCTCAATCGCCGCTCTAATTCATCCCAAAGATTTTCTATTGGGTTGAGGACAGGGCTCTGTGCAGTCCAGTTAAAGCAGAGGTTCACCCTAAAAACAATGTATTTAACATTACGTTCAGCATAATTCCAAGATTTACACTATGGTGTTTTTTTGTTTTTTGCCGTACATACCGTTTTATTTCCTTCCGGGTTCTTGCTCCCGCGGGAGTGGGCGTTCTATTCAGATGATTGACGTCTTGATAAAAACTGCCCCCCGGCGGATAAGGCGCGTCACCAGTTTTCCGCAAGTAGCCGAACTGCAGTCAGCTCTATCCGGCGCCTGCGCAGTCAGCTCTACACGGCAGGCGCTTTATAGTGTCGTATGGAGCCGACTCGCAGTTCGGCTACTTACGGAAAACTGGTGATGCGCCTTATCCGCCGGGGGGGAAGTTTTTCACCAGACGTCAATCATCTAACCTCTGAATAGGAACGCCCACTCCGGCAGAAGCGAGAACCCGGAAAGCGGGGGGGGGGGGAATAACAATAAAACAGTATGTACGGCAAAAAAACACCATAGTGTAAATCTTGGAATAATGCTGAATGGAATGTTAAATAGTTGTTTTTAGGGTGAACCTCCACCCCCAAACTTCCTCATTCATGTCTTTATGGACCTTGCTTTGTGCACTGGTCCAAATTATTTGGTGGGGGGGGGGGGATATGGTCTAAGGGTTGTTTTTCAGGGGTTGGCCCCTTAGTTCCAGCGATGGGAACGCTTAAGGTGTCAGCATACCAAGACATTTTGGACAATTTAATGCTCCCAACTTTGTGGGAACAGTTTGGGGATGGTGCTTTCCTGTTCCAACATGACGGAGCACAAAGCAAGGCCCATAAAGACATGGAGGAGCGGGTTTGGTCTTGCCAGCTTCTACTCTGTCTTGCAGATTTGCTATCTGTTAAATATCTACTCTTGAGAGTGTGGATGTATAGTACTTATATGGGGCAGCTGGAGGTGAAAGGAGCTTTAGGCCAAAATCAAGCCATGCACGTCTACAATAGGGGGGGGGAGGGAACTAAAACCAAATAGATTTAGTTTGATTCCCTCCCCCTCCCCACAATTGAATGAATTGACAATGAAGATACTGAACATATGTATAAGATGATTTGGGAGGGGAACAGCAAAGGCATTTTATAGGATCTGTAGAGCGGACTGTAACAGTGAATTTGTTGTATAGTAGTTTTTATTTTTTTATATTGTATCACATAATAGACAACCGAGGGGAATTTTATAAAAACTAGAGTAGCTTTGCATGGCAACAAATCTGCTATTTTCTTTCTTTTTTGAAGCTTAAAGAGGAGAAATGTCATGTCCTCACCTGAGCCGATATTTATTTATTTTCGCAATGGGTTTTGGATCAAGGCGCCGGCATCTTAACTAAGGAAAAAACCGTCAGTGAAGCTTTGCCGCTTACCAATGCGTTTTGTGCATGATCCTGCAGCCTTCTTGGACCAGTAATGTGTTCCAGGGGGTGAACTTGTCATTGACGGAAGTGGGTACCTGTCGACCCACCCCTAAAAGTGGCAAAGGAAGGGGAGGGTTTAGACGGCAAACTCTGTGGGACTTCCCCTTTTGGGTGAAGTTCTGTATTAAACGCCAGCGTTCTTTATCGTAACACATTGAGCACAATAAAATAAAGCTCTCCAGTAAACTAAATTATATAATCAAACTTTGCACTCACCCAAAGACAAAGATCTTAAAATTAAGGCAAACGGCTGCAGCACTCAGAATTGGTTAACCTTCTGTTTAAAATGCATGCGCAAATGTGCCACACTTAACCCTAAAAACTTGGATTATTTTTTTACTGCACAATTCAAATTACAAGAGAAATTTAAAACAAATTAAACGATGCACAATTGTGACCTTTTGACTCAAAGGAATTTCACATTTAATTCTAAGGACCAAAGATCGTTTATGTGTAACGTTTCAATTTAGTGCAAAATGCAGTCAGTTTGATAAAACCTTGAAGATCTTTCAACCAAGACGTGCCGAAATCTGCTTGTTTGGCTGTACTTCTGTAGATCACAGGAGTACAGATCGTTGTGCAGTCCTATGACCTGTTTTCACCAGATGGCTTGCTTGGGCTGAATCCTGCTGTCGGCTTAGGTCATAGAACTAGTCAATATAGTTGGGATCTGCCCACATGCCTGGACTGGCACCTATGCATTTTCATACAAATCAAACCAATATATAAATTTGTGCAAATCAAATATGTATTTCACTATATATATATATATATATATATATATATATATATATATATATATATATATATATATATATATATATATCACACACACACCACTTGTTCAGTACACGCAATATGCTTAACAATTGTGAGACCCCCCCCCCCCCCCCATCTCGACCATGTGCAGTCCCATCACCTTCACTCATATGATTTTATCTAATACTTTTAGGTCTAATGCTCCTTCCCTTTTTAAAAAGGTTTTTAGTATCCCGACTGGGTGCCCTCCACAGATCACCAGTTTCACAATCTACCTACATCCAGGTATTTTTCACAGGTAGAATTCCAATCCCCTCACAATAGCTCAAGATATTGAGAAAATGAATAATCCTGGTGCTTTCCATCTAAACACCAGCCTTTATTATGATCAATTCTTCAGAAATTACATGGATTCATTAAAGTATATGTAAACCCTCACCTTGTAAAACAACCTATTCCGTTTAAAGTAGTGAATGGCTGTGAAGAGGGGGGGGGGCGCAGAAATGTCGGCACAAGTCCTAATCATTGAAAGAGATCAGGCTGTGTTTCCAGCACAGCAAGAAAACTGGCCACGCTGTGCTCTCATGCTTAGTGTGGTCTGCTCCTAATAGGAAAGCAGAGGGACTGGCAGGATCACCAGGTATTTCACACAAAGGAAGCAATACAAAGAGAGCAGGATACTATTCATACAAGTACATGGTACAACAAGCACAGATTGGGAATATGAAATGTTAATGTAACCTTCTTTAAAGCTGAACTGCACAAACCCCCCTTTTAGTGGGGCACCCTTGCACTGCAGGGGTTAAATGTTCATTTTTTCCTAGGGTGCAAAACAAAATTACTTTTACCTTTTTTCATTCTCCCAGCAGCTGGTACTGTCATCACCCTCCATCGATCCAAGTCTAGGGCAAGCCCTTGATGTCCTCCAGTTACAATACAGGACTGTTGGACCTGCATTGTATGTGATGATGTCAGAGATGCGACAGCCCAGACAGAGTGCTAAAGAGAAGAAGCTTCAGGAGGCCAGTCGTGTGAAAAAATGAGCGTGCAGGAGTTGGGGATAAAGTATCCTAGAGTAAAATAAGCATTTAAAGCAGAGGTCTACCTTAAAAAAAATTAAATAAAATATTTAAAGCCAGCAGCTACAAATACTGCAGCTGCTGACTATTAATATATGGCCACTTACCTGTCCAGGGTGCCCGCAATGTCGACAGCCAAAGCTGATCAGTCTCTTGGCTTCCCCTGCTGCCATCCTCTGTGAGGGAATCGGGAAGTGAAGCATTATGGCTTCACTTCCTGGTTCCTTTCTGCGCATGCGCGAGTCGCATCCTAACTGGTCCCTGCTGTCTTCTGGGACCTGTGTGTTTCTCAGATTCAGCGGGGGAGGACAGTGTAGGTCACTGGTGATCTATGCCAGGAAGTGGAAGCAAATGCCTGTATTATACAGGTATCTGCTCCCTCCTCCCCCTGAAAGGTGCCAAATGTGACACCGGAGGTGGGGGAGGATTCCAAAAAGTGGAAGTTCCATTTATTTATTTTTGGGTTGCACTCCGCTTTAACCCTTTGTAGTGTGTTTGGGCGGTGCCAAGATGATAGTCCATCTCACATTCCTGTGTCCAGTAGCACCTTTGTAGTTGTCCTCTCCTTCCCAAAACTAATTTTACGTGATCTTCAGGTCACTGAGGTTCCCTACAAACATTTATAAGTTTGGTACTGAATAAAGCAATCTCCTTGTCACTGGTGGGCAAGTTCTTGACCTTCCATACTTCAGATGGCACATGGCCAATTGATAAGCTTAACCACTTCATGCAAAATTACATACCTGTGCGTCAGTTGCTTGAAGTGCCTATACCGGGGTGATGCCTGAAGCGCCATTAACGTTTCTTAGAGCTAGTGGCCAGCTAGCTCATGATAACAACCGATGCGGTAATGCGCCGCTATCAAGAGCAGCGGGAGGGGACTTCTGCTGCCCTTCCCTGGTCTCCCATCTCACTGGAGGAAGGAAGGATTTGTTTTACCTTTTACTGTCACAAGGGATATTTTATATTCCTTGTGACAGCAATAAAAGTGATCTCGCACGCCAAAGAAAATGCATATGTAAGTCGCGCCAGCGAATGTAAACTGTATCACATGTGATGTATCGCTGCAATTGTTGGAGCAAGAGCAATAATTCTAGCAAAAGACCTCCTGTGTAACTGTAAACCAGTAACTGCTTAAAAAAAAATGGGGGTGGAGATTTTTAAGTACTGTAGTTAGTTGCCATTCCACAAGTGTGTGCAATTGTAAAGCGTAACGTGTTGGGTATCTATTTACTCGGCGTATCATCTTTCAAAATATGCAAAAAATGGTTAACTTTACTGTTCTTTTTTTAATTAAAAATGTATTTAAAAAAAATCATGTTTGAAAAACCACTGTGCAAATACCGTGTGACAGAAAAATATTCCAACGGCCGCCATATTGTTCTCGAGGGTCTTTGCTAAAAAAAATATACAATATTTGGCGGTTATAAGTTTTTTTTTTTTTGTTTTTTTTTAAGCAACAAGTGTCAAAATTAGGCTTGGGGCTGAAGTGGTTAAACAGACTTTCCTCCTGCTGAGCTGAACAGTGAAGCATTTATGTTTCTCCTGTGGTCCTTTTTAAAGCAGTTGTAAACTCTTGAGGGGGGGGGGGGGGGGGGAACACCTACAGGACAAAGCCATAATGAGCTAGTATGACTAGCATACTAGCTCATTATGCATTACTTACCTTAGAATCAAAGCCATCCTCGTCTCCCCCCTCTGGCCACAGAAATCTGTTCCGGGTATCGCCGCTCCGGTGCTGTGATTGGCCGGAACGGCGATAACGTCACTCCTGTGCATGTGCGCGGGAGCCATCGCATACAGCATTGCCGTTTTTATGCATGGGGATTTTACTGCGCCGTTGTCTACGGCGCACACCTATTGGTGAATACACTGTTTAGGAGATGTTGCAAACACCTACAGGTAAGCCTTAATCTAGGCTTACCTGTAGGTGTAACTTCTGGGTGGGGGTTTACAACCACTTTAAAGCTGAACGATGCTCATGTAATGAACAGTAATCTTTTCAGCGCGGGCTGCATCAGCATTCCATCCCCCTAGGGGAGGCACGACTGCTTGCGATCAAAGGAAATTGGGTTACTGATGGCTGTCCTTGGCCTAGATTGAAATCTTATGGGAAAGATGTACTGACAAACAGTTGTGGGCTGAAGATGAGTATTGCCAAAGACCTTCATGAATGGATTGCCAATAGTTATTTTAATTCTGCAATTTTTTTTGTAAATCTACAATTACCCCTTAATACCCAAATTCGGATGCTTTTTTTTTTCCTGCTTTGAAAAGTGTGGAGAGCACCATGGTTAAGTGGTTATCACTTTCACCTGGCTGCAATAGGGTTGTCGTTTTTGAATCCCAACATGGCACTGCCTGCATGGAGTTTGCGTGTTCTTCCTGTTTGTTTCTTCTAGGTACTCTGGCTTCTTCTCACACTCCCGAAGATGTACTGGTAGGTTAATTGGATCCTGTCTAAATTGGCCCTAGTATGTGTATGAATGTGAGATAGGGACCTTAGATGGTAAGCTTCTGTGGGCCGGGGGCTGATACGAATCTATAGTATGTAAATTGTCAGCACTATATAAATGCCTGTAAAAAGTATGAATGCTCGTCATCAAAGCTCCCTTATTCTAAAACCTTGTAGCAGTAGAGAAAAAAAATCCATGTACTGGTTCCTTTGTTTCTTCCTTTATTTAAAAAAAGCGAAAATTAATCAGTTCTACTCATAGCACGGGGGGGGATCCTTATTTTGCCGGCCTCAGCAGCTGTTCTCCTATAATTCCTGGCTCTTCACTCCTGTCTACTTGCTGCTCAAAGATGCTTGCAGAACATCCTTGTGCTGATCCCGGTGAAAACAAAGAAGCATAGTGATGGCGTGCACACACAAGCTAGCAGAACCATCATAAGTATTCCTAAGACATGCAGCTGTCTACATACCCAGCTTAAAGGATAATTCATCTTTTATAATAAAAATAAATGCACATCTTTTTGCCTGAAAAACCTTGGACCTGTGATCAGCAGATCACGGGTGCAATTCCAGGATCCTGCAGACTCTCAGGGCACTGTCTGCCCTTATGTCTGATATGGACAGACAGTTACTGAATTGTAGGAAGAATCAATGAACTATGAGCGCTCACCAGCTCCCTCAGTTTGTTGAGAACTGCAAGCTCCTGTCTGCAGTGGCTGACAGTACTTGTAGTTAATTCAAAGAACTGGTTGAATAAAGTGTACATATTTGCCAGCACACCTAGGATCACGTGCCTGACAGAGGCCAAGGGGCGACACGGAAATGTTGCACTTGTCTTTGTGATCTCTCTGCAATAAAAGCCTTTGGATGGTGACCATGGTGTGCTGGCGAATATGTACACTTTCTTGATGTCTCTAAGGTCCAGATGGTAATCGCTACAGCCTTGTTTTCCAGGAGCGTGTGCGATGGCAATATATACAAGACTCTATGATTGAATGATGCGGCCATGGCCCGGCACAGCCTTGCTGTTTATAAATGGTGACAGTGGTTGTGGGGAGAAGATTCCCTGCCCGCTGGCACAGAAAGGTGGGATTAGTGGAAGAGAAGGCTGGCGCAAGTTGCATCAGGGGTGCTCAACCTTTTGAAGAGTGACGACCAACCGTTTGGGGGCCACAATGAGCCATGGGGGTTTTACTGTCCCCCCCCCCCCCAAACGTTAATGAGCTGTTACTGTCTCCTATAAGGCTGCTTTCACACGGATGCGCTGTGGTTTACCTGCACTGCAGGTGCACCTGCGGCTTTCCTGTGGGTTAGCTGCAATGGGTCGTAGACTTCTATTGCATCTTGTGGGTGTGGTGCACTTTAGGAAAGCTTACCAAAAATCCTGCATGTGCTGTGCTACAGATGTGTGAAAGCAGCCTAATGACCTTTATTATAACTGCTAATATGCCTTTTGCAAAAGTGCTGTGTATGTGATGTTTAATACACTGACCCTTTCATCTTCTGGCATCACTTGCCAGGCTGCTAGAAAGGTCCCAGGTGAAGTGTACTTCTATTGCTCTGCCTGGAACAGGAGGCGGTGTTAGAGGAAGCTTATGCAGCTCCTTTCCACGGCCGCCTGCTTCCTCCGCTGCCAGCGTCTGCTCCATGCACTCCAGTTGATTGTGACCTGAGCTTGCCATGCCTAAGCATGGGCATGCGTTTCACTGGTTTGAGGTCACGGGCCACATTAGAGGGCTCTGTGGGCCACGTGGCATGTAACATGTTCCAAAGGTGAACTTGGCTTTTAAATATCAAGCAGGACTATTGCAGAGTGTTAATGGAATAATGCCGGCTCTGTGATTGTGTCATTAGCTAACATCTGTATTGCCCCGGAGGCTTTTACATGGAGATTGGCTTCCAGCCCTAAGGAAATGGATATAATATGCAATTGGCTCAAATTATTGTAAAAAGACTAGGGATGGGGTCTGTAATCAAACGTCCCACACTACGCTTGAGTGCTTTAGTCATGTACAACTTCCTTCCAGTCTGGATATAGATCAGATATTCCAATCGCTCACAAGCACACAATGAGACAATACTTGTTTGTCTGCTGAACATGGACTCTTTATTAGAAATGAAATACAAGTCTTATATACAGTAGAAGAGTGAGTTCACCCCTCCTGCTCATATTGCTCTAACAATACCAGAAACATAAATTAAGATGAGATAATTACCTAATCCCTTAGCACAGCCGGTGTGACTCCCTAATACAGTACACATTATCATACATATCAACACAGAACTCCTTCATACAATTGCAGGGTCAATTGGCACAAGCAACAATGGGTGACAGAAGCCACACTAGACTAATTCCTATTATAGAAGACAACAGACAGACGGGTGGCTGGAGGTGATGACATTGGCATCTCCTTACAGTATGAATGAGTCACTCTTTCTAATATGGCATTTACAGGGTTCCCATAGTCTGTGTCTTGGGGGGGACATGGACCTGAATCCAAGGTAACAACACCTCAAGGCTCCCCAGGCATTCAGCTCACAAAGAGCACCGCCCCCCCCCCCCCCAAATGCCAGGGCCCATGATCGCAAGGCAAGAGGCTAGCGTTCAGTCCCCTCCAAAAGCCTCTGTCCCGGTCTAAGTGTCCAGTGTCTAGTTTACTAATTTTCTTCTCCTGTTACCTAAGCGCTAGAAATGAGGGGTACTGGGATAGGAGGGTACTGACAGAAGGTCCAATCATTCTATCCCTTCCTGTCCTGACAGGATGTCAGAGGAAACATTTCCAGTGGGGACACAGATAGAGGTCGACCGATATGTGTTTTTCTCTGGCCGTTTTTTTTCCCTTATCGTCTTTCAGGACAGCACCTTGAGAGCGTGGCTCCACCCACTTGACAGGAAACACACCTCCACCAAACTTCTTAAAAGGGAGGTTCCCTCCACTTATCATCAGTTTTTGTGTTTCCTCCGGCGGGAACACATGTGGGGGTTAGGAGCTCTCCAGGGTTCCTGGAGAGGTTTTTTTCTTTCTATCTCCCTACTCCACCGTTTTTTCTACCTACCTCAGAGAGTCTGTTCCTCCCATTCACGGGTTAGAGAGTGCCTTGTGCATGGGCTCCTTCTCCCTCATCAAGTGCTCAGTGAGCCAGGACTGCTCCAGGACGCTGCCCCCCTGGCTAGGTACTCGCGCGGACGTTCCTTATTTTTTCCCGTCCAAACCGACGCCGGCGCCATCTTGGGAAGGTCAGCTGGTGACTTCCTTACTCCAGCTGCTTCCCCGGAAATGAGGTAACCGGAAGGGGCGGGGTTCTTACGAGCGGGCGCAGTTCCACCCGGAAGCGCTGAGGGAGGAGGGAGGAACGGGTCTGGTGCCTTATTAGTCGGTTCTGGTCCGGTGCAGCGGCACTAGTGGAGTCCGGAACCGGCGTTCTGCCACCAAGCATCACGCTACTGCCCTCAAGCATGGAAGGGGGATCCGCAGCGAGTGGGACAGGCACTGGCACCAGCAAGACCCAGGTAAGGGGTAGACTTGGGTTCTACCCTTAGTTACTTGGAGGTCTCTCTCCAGCTCTCTCTCTCTCTCTCTCTTTTGGGGGGAGTGAGTGGCTTTTTTTCCCCCCCTGGTGGCGGGGGCCTGTTTGGGCACGTGAGTGTATAAGGATCTCTCACTGTGCACCTTTGGTGAGCACCTTGATGGGTTGTTCAGGTTATCTCACATGGTTGGTTTTTTGTTTTTCCCCTTCTGTTTCCTTTCCTTATCAGGCCAAAGGCTCTGAACCGGGAAACAAAAAGAAATGTCCTTCATGCAAGGCTAAACTTTCTGAAGGATGGAGAAAAGCTTTGTCAATCATGTGTTGACGCCTTGGTGAAAGAAGAAGCTTCTGCTGCCTGCAGCGACATAATTGCTTCCGTAAAGAAGGAGTTGGATGCTACGATTCAATCCTTTAAATCTTCACTCATGAAACCATCTGTGAGCCAAGCCTCTACCTCACAATCCTCACAAGACTCACCTTTAGTTCCTGTAGTGGAGGCAGAAGAGAGTCCTCTGAACCAGGACGGTCCCCCTCCCTCACATTCCCAGGAATCGGAAGAGGAGGAAGACGAATTAGAAAATATATCTTCTAAATATAAATTGTCTTTGGACCAAGTGGATGACCTCCTTAAAGCTGTGCATGCAACTTTGGGCTTGGAGGAGGAGCGCAAAGAGCTATCCTTACATGACAGGATGTATGCGGGTCTCTGTGAGCCAAAAATACGTACTTTTCCTGTTCATTCTGTGATTTCTGACTCAATCATGAGGGAATGGGCTGATCCAGAAAAGAAACCTTTCTTTGCTAAAGCTCATAAAAGAAGGTTTCCGTTTGATGAGGATCCAGCAGCTCTTTGGAATAAGACTCCAAAAATTGATGCAGCCTTTTTCTCAGGTCTCAAGGTCTTCGGACCTGGCGTTTGAGGACATGGGGATTCTTAAGGAACCCATGGATAAAAAGATGGACCAGCAGTTAAAGAGGGCCTGGCAATCCATCTTAGGCAACCTTAAGCCAGCAATGGCAACCACCTGCGTCTCCAGAAACATGGAGTACTGGCTGAGCCAGCTTAAAGCTCATATTGTAGCTGATTCCCCTAAGCAGGAAATCTTAGATTCCTTCTCTACCCTGTCTGCTGCGGTAGCCTATGTCTCAGATGCGTCTGCAGAGTCTATCAGGATGACTGCTAGATCTGCGGCCCTTACTAATTCAGTAAGAAGGGCCTTATGGTTAAAGACCTGGCCCGGGGACACAGCGTCCAAAAACAAACTGTGTGGAATCCCGTTTCAGGGGGATTTTTTGTTTGGTCCTGAGTTAGATACAGTACTCGATAGGACCGCAGACAAGAAAAAATCTTTCCCGGTCAAAAAGAAGGGTCAGTCGGGTAAAAAGTTTTTTCGTCCCCCAAGGGCTCAACAACAGAGTAAGCCTCAAGAGAGGAAAAAGGTCTGGTCAGGGCAGAGGGGAAAGGGAAAAAGCAATGTCCTTTTCAATCCTCCTGCGACAACCAGCAAAACCCAGTGACAGCCAGTTGCAGGTAGGGGGGAGACTTCAACGCTTCCTCCCTTTTTGGGCCAGCATAACAGAAAATCAGTACATTCTCGCTATGCTGTCTCTAGGCTACAAGATAGAATTCTCGGACCCTCCCCCAGAGAGGTACCTTCTGACAGACTTACCAGGAGATATTGTCAAGTCCCTAGCCATGAAGAGCCTTTTAAAGGATCTGAGAAAGCAGGGGGTTGTAATCCCAGTACCAGAGGGGGAGCTTTACCAGGGGTTTTATTCCCATGTATTTATGGTAAGAAAACCGTCCGGAAGCTTCAGGCTCATTCTCAATCTAAAGCCTTTAAACAGATCAGTCCTATACGAAAGGTTTTGCATGGACTCAATCTTTACGGTAAAAAACCTGTTAACAAAGGGTTGCTTTATGGCGTCTATCGATTTGAGAGACGCCTATCTGCATATCCCCATAGCTTCCCAATCCCAAAGATTTTTGAGATTGGCAGTAAACATGGGAAGGGAGGTCGTGCACCTTCAGTTCAGGGCCCTCCGTTTCGGCCTCTCCTCGGCCCCGAGAATTTTTACAAAAGTCATGGCAGAGGCTCTTGCTCCGCTCCGCCTTCAGGGTATAGCGTTAGTTCCATACCTAGACGACCTACTCTTCTTTGCCCCCTCCAGGGAAAAATTACTGGAGGATCTCGGAAGAGCTCGCAGCCATCTAGAGGCTTTGGGTTGGATCATAAATTTGGAAAAATCTAATTTCAGCCCAACCCAAGAGGCACAATTTCTGGGGTATCGGATAAACTCAGTAGAGCAAAGAATTTTTCTCCCAGAGGACAAAAAACTAAAGATAAAAGGGGTTGTTGCCTCCTTACAGACAAATCTAGAGCTGTCCATCAGACAGGTAATGTCAGCCCTAGGAACCCTTACCTCATCAATGCCAGCAGTGCAGTGGGCAAGACTGCACTTCAGGCCCCTCCAGAGCTTCCTTCTGAAGGTGTGGGATCGCAGGACAGAATCTCTGGAAACAAAAGTAAAGATCCCCTCCAGAGTGAAACGGTCACTATGGTGGTGGAGAAGTCAGACCAATCTGTCAGCAGGCCTGTCTTGGTCATTCCCAGTAGAAAGAGTGGTAACGACAGATGCCAGCCTATGGGGATGGGGGGCACACTTGGGTCAGAACTATGTTCAGGGAGTTTGGTCCCAGTCAGAAGCAGGAAAATCCTCCAATTGGAGAGAGCTAAGGGCTGTAGCTTTAGCTTTAGATGCCTTCTCCGCAGACCTTCAAGGTGCCCATGTTCAAGTGTTCTCGGACAATGCCACTACCATTGCTTACTTAAACAGGCAAGGAGGCACAAGAAGCAGATTACTTCAGCTTCTCGCCTTGGGCATCCTAAACTGGGCAGAAAATCATTTGCTGTCCTTATCAGCGGTCCACCTCAAGGGCACTTCAAACATAGTAGCAGATTTTCTAAGCAGAAAACGGATTCAGGAAGCAGAATGGACCCTAAATCCGGAGATCTTCAGGTTAATCACCCAAGCCTGGGGCCTACCACAAATAGATCTATTTGCGTCAAAAGAAAATACGCAACTTCCAGCCTATTTCTCCATTTACAGAAACGACAGTTCCCAGGGAACAGATGCGTTAATTCAGCCTTGGAATTTCCAACTGGCGTACGCCTTCCCTCCTTTTCAGCTAATACCATTAGTGATAAGGAGGATTCAGAAGGAGAAATCAGAAGTAATCTTAATCACCCCATTCTGGCCAAAAAGGGCTTGGTTTACCTCCCTTCTTCGAATGGCGGTCAAACCACCTTGGCGACTACCGCTTCGACAGGACCTACTTCTGCAGGGGCCAGTGTGCCATCAGGGGGTGTCCTCTCTAAACCTCACAGCGTGGTATCTGAGAGGCAGTTATTGATACGGAAAGGTCTGTCCCGACCACTGGTGACTACCTTACTTACTAGTAGAAAGCTGGTTACCAGAAAAATCTATGAAAAATACTGGAATGTTTACAACTCCTGGTGTCACTCGTCTAATAGAGTGGTAAAGAACCTAGTATCAGTGTTGGAATTTCTTCAGGTTGGGGCAGAAAAGGGCTTATCAAGCAGTACACTCAAAGTACAAACAGCCGCGTTAGGAGTCTTTCTGGAAAGGCCGATATCCTCAGAACCTTTGGTTGTCAGATTTTTCAGGGCACTCTCTAGGTCCAGACCAGCTCCTGTACGACACTTCCCGAGTTGGGATTTATCAGTAGTTCTGCGGTCTTTGACGAAAGAGCCCTTTGAACCTTTACAAGATGTCTCTCTGAAGTACCTTACTCTCAAGACCGTATTCTTAGTGGCAATTACAACAGCCAGAAGGATTGGCGAACTGCACGCCCTGTCAATAAAGAAACCCTTCCTATCCGTCTTCACGGACCGGATTGTACTAAAGACTGATCCAGCCTTTCTACCAAAGGTGGCGTCAAGCCTTAATAGGGAGCAGGAAATCGTCATTCCAACCTTCTGCTCCAATCCATCAGGGGAAAGGGAGCGACAATTTCATATGTTGGATGTGAAAAGAACATTGCTACATTACCTCGAAGTGACCAAGGATTTTCGATCCTCAGACTCCTTGTTCATACTTTTCTCAGGGAAAAGGAAGGGCCACCAAGCATCTAAGGGGTCAATTGCTAGATGGCTAAGAACCGCTATTCTGGAAGCCTATTCCCAAGCAGGACTATCTCCCCCGCTGGGCATTAAAGCACACTCTACTAGAGCTCAGGCCACTACATGGGCAGAAATAGCTGGTGCCACCCCAGATCAGATCTGCAAGGCGGCTACGTGGTCAAGTTACCTTACGTTTGTCCGTCATTATAGACTGGATCTTCTGTCAGCAAGCGATCAGGCTTTTGGCAGAAAGGTCTTGCAAGCTGTGGTCCCTCCCTAGAAGTGGGTAAGTCTCTATTATCCTCTCAAGGTGCTGTCCTGAAAGACGATAAGGGAAAAGTCAAGTTAGTCTTACCGGTAACTTGTTTTCCATGAGTCTTTCAGGACAGCGGCAACCCGCCCTTAATGTTTTTAGGAATATTATACTGTGACTAACCATACTCTGTTTATGTGTTCCAGTTTGGGCCGGAGGTTTCTCTACTACTACTGATAAGTGGAGGGAACCTCCCTTTTAAGAAGTTTGGTGGAGGTGTGTTTCCTGTCAAGTGGGTGGAGCCACGCTCTCAAGGTGCTGTCCTGAAAGACTCATGGAAAACAAGTTACCGGTAAGACTAACTTGACTTTTTTTTTTTGGGCCGATTTCCCCCCCCCCCCCCCCCCCCCTTCATCTCATAAAATCTAACAGTTAGACCCCTTTCACACTGGGGTGTTTTCAGCCACTTGGGCTAAAAATAGCGCCTATAAAGTGCCTGCAAAACTGCTCCCCTGCAGTCTCAGTCTGAAAGCCCGAGTGCTTTCACATTGAGGTGGTGTGCTAGCAGGACATTAAAGAAAAGTCCTGCAAGCAGCATCTTTGGAGCGGCTCCTCCACCACTGAGATGAACGCTTCTGCAGTTGCGCTACATGGGAGCATGTGCTGAGTTGGGGAGAGGTATACACTGGTGCTTTCACTGGCAGGTAGAGTAACTTTTAAATGTTAAAGGATCAATCTTCCCAAAAATTATATTTCACTTGTAGGCTCAACCAACCTACTTCTTGTATGTTTTTAATTTTCCAACTGTGAGGTTTCCTCGCCTATCTCATGCAATCTATTATTTTTTCATTTTCTACTTATTGTGGAAGAATACAGGAAGAAAATGTTTTTGTTTCCCCCTTGGTCTGTGATATGCAGGTTGCATGTCCCAAAAACGAATGTATAGATACAGTTCAGCCAGAAGTTTTGAGAATGACACAAATATAAATTTTTACAAAATGCTCTTTTGTCAGATGTTATGGTATGCTGAAGTATAATTACAAGCATTTTATAAGTGTCAAAGGCTTTTATTGCCAATTACATTAAGTTTATGCAAAGAGTCAATATTTGCAGTGTTGACCCTTCTTTTTCATGACATCTGCAATTCACCCTGGCATGCGGTCAATCAACCTCTGGGCCACATCCTGACTGATGGCAGCCTGCTTTTGTATAATCAATGCTTGGAGTTTGTCAGAATTTGTGGGGGGGTTTTGTTCACCCACCTCTTGAGGATTGACCACAGGTTCTCAATGGGATTATGGTCGGAGATTCCAGGCCATTGACCCAAAATTTTGAGGTTTTGTTCCCCAAGCTAGAGAGCTGCACGATTAATTGTTTACAAAAAACACAATTCAACCCTCTCGTGATCTGTAAGGGTTTACAACCACTTTAAGACCACTTTGACCTACAGGTAAGTCTCTAGATTTAGGCTTACCTGTAGGTGCACGAAATAAATCTTTAACCACTTAAGACCCCGACCTTTAGGCGAATTCTGACAATTGCGCGTCATGCGACGTGGCTCCCAAACAAAATTGGCGTCCTTTTTTATTTATTTATTTATTTTCACATATAGAGCTTTCTTTTGGTGGTGTTTGATCACCTCTGCAGTTTTAATTTTTTCCGCTATAACCAAAAATAGAACGAAAATTTTGAAAAAAAATCATTTTTTTTTTTACTTTTTGCTATAATATATATCTCCCAAAAATATATAAAAAAACTTTTTTCCCTCAGTTTAGGCCGATGCGTATTCCTCATATTTTTGGTTAAAAAAAAATCGCAATAAGCGCTTATCGGTTGGTTTGCGCAAAATTTATAGCGTTAGTTTTATTGCATTTTATTACTACTAATGGCGGCGATCAGAGTGTGTGTGTGTGTGTGTGTGTGTGTGTATATATATATTTATTTTTTTGTGACTGCGACATTATGGCGGATACTTCAGACAATTTTGACACATTTTTGGAACCATTGTCATTTTCACAGTAAAAAAAGTAATCGTTTACTGTGAAAATGACAATTGCAGTTGGGGAGTTAACCACTAGGGGGTGCTGAAGGGGTTGTGTGACCTCATATGTTTTTCTAACTGTAGGGGGGGTGTGACGTCATTGATTGTGATTCCCTATATAAGGGAACACACAATGCGGGCGCCACAGTAAAGAACGGGGAAGCTGTGTTTACACACGGCTTTCCCTGTTCTTCAGCTCCGAGGACTGATAGCGGGACTCCAGCGGCGGTCAGGTTCGCGAGTCCCGAGGTCACGGAGGTTCGGACCGGGGTGCGCGTCCACGGCTGGACACTAACGGAGGACGTACCTGTATGTGCATGTGCCATTCTGCCGACGTAAATGTGCAGCAGGTGGTCCTTAAGCGGTTAACCTACACAAGTAAGGAGATTTTTCCAAGGAGGATGTACCGATGTCTAAGACACGCAGGCACACTGAGCGTGCCGCTACTAACGACATCATGCGCGGGAGTGACGTCATCGCTGCTCTGGAAGTCACTCCGTGTATCAGGGTGGTGACTTGAGGATCGCTGCGGGAGCTTCGTTCTCGGGTAAGTAATTCATAATGAGCTATGCTATGCATACTAGCTTATTATGCCTTTGTCATGCAGGTTTTTTTGAGGGTTTACTTCCTCTTTAATCAAGCATTTTATCGATTCATGTAACAAGTGCCAGAACAGTTCTCTGCTCACAGCTGTCAAACTTTGCCACCTATTGTGTTTTTTTTTTTTTTTTTTATCGCAACATTGCTCAGCACGGAGATGGAGAATATAGAAGAGATGCAATGTATGGATTGGTTCTTTTTTAGAGCTCAAATGGATGAACTTTTCTGTAAATGTCAGTTTAACCACTTAAAGGAACTGTAAGACCCCTTTCACACTGAGTTTTTCAGGCGGAACAGCGCTAAAAATAGCGCTGCTATATCGCCTTGAAAACTCCTGCCCAGCGATCTCAATGTGAAAGCCGGAGGGCTTTCACACTGAGGCGATGCGCTGGCGGGAGAGAAAAAAATCTCATGTAGGAGCATCTTTGGAGCGGTGAGAGGAGCGGCATGTATACCGCTCCTTCCCATTTAAAACAAAGGGAAACCGCGGCAATACTGCTCTCCAGAGGCGCATTGCAGGCGGTATTAACCCTTTGTCGGCCACTAGTGGGGTTTAATACTGCACCGCTAGCGGCCAATTCCCACGGTATAGCGCTGCTATTTTTAGCGGCGCTATACCGACGCCGCAGCTCCCGCCCCAGTGTGAAAGGGGCCTTAACATGGAATTTTTTAATTTTTTATCCTAATGCATTAAGATAGAACCGTGTGTTTGTGTGTGGTAGAGATGCACAATTAATAGTTAAAAAAAATTGTGATCTCGATTCAACCCCCCCTGACGATCTCTTATGCAGAGTTTGGATTCTTTCATATAAGTGGAGAGACTTTATCTGCTCACTTAGCTGTCAAAAGAAAACATCTGGGCAGTCTGCCAAGTTTAGATCAAAGGGATAAAGAAAAAATCGTCTACCAACATAAAATATTGTAACTAACTTCTTTCTTAGATCAAACTTCTGTGAGTAAATGCAGGAAGGTTAACCACTTAAAGTCCAAATCTTTTTTTTTTCCTCTGTTCACTCTTCATAACATTCTGAAGTATTTGAAAATTGCCTTAATAAAACCTAAGGCAACAGACTTTGGGGAAAATTTAATATTTGTGTCTTTCTCAAACCTTTTGGCCATGGCCCTACAAGTTTCCATAGATTAGGTGTAGAGGGTTAAGAGTTTAGTGCAGGAATAAAAAAAAACACTTAACTCGCCTAGATGGCTGCAGCATCAATCTGATGCTGTAGCTGTCCCCCACTGGCTGTCGAGGGTGACCAGAGATTGCTGATTGCTCAGTTCTTGGGTCTGCAATAAGCACTGGTGTACTCTGCTGGGGGGAAGGTTGGAGTTGCGAGCTGCTGGCACAGGCTTCTCAGCGGCACGCTGAGCCAGCTGCCGGTCAGGCATATTTGGGAAGATCCGGCATCGGGATCCCTGCAGAGCCTGGACCGGCTCTGTGACATCAATCTGGGTCACAGGCATGCAGAACTAGTGTGTAACCCTGTCCATGAGAGGAGTATGGCCAAAGAGCTTAGGCCATACCACTTTACCTCCAGAGTATTTAAACCCCCCCCCCCCCCCCCCATCATGACCAGGCCGTTTTTTGCAATAAGGCAATACTTTAACTGGCAATTGCGTGGTTCATACAATGCTGTAATGAATATTTGTGCTATAAACAAAATAAGACTGATTTTTTTTTATACCCGTAATAGCGGGACTGTAATATTGCAGCGGACGATCTGACACTAATACAGTGATCAGTGCTAAAAATATGCACTCTCGCTTTACTAAGGACACTGGCTGGAAAGGGGTTAAACGTGTGCCTAGCCAGTGTTGGTACAGTGTGGGGTTTCTTTTAGGGGGTGTGATGAATTTTATTTCCTTTGCAGGGAAATAAATTCCACCACATTCTTCTTCTCCTGAAAGGATGAAGCTCTGTATTGTTTACATATGTACAGTGCCTTGCGAAAGTATTCGGCCCCCTTGAACTTTGCGACCTTTTGTCACATTTCAGGCTTTAAACATAAAGATATAAAACTGTATTTTTTTTTTTTGTGCAGAATCAACAAGTGGGACACAATCATGAAGTGGAACAAAATGTATTGGATATTTCAAACTTTTTTAACAAAAACTGAAAAATTAGGCGTGCAAAATTATTCAGCCCCCTTAAGTTAATACTTTGTAGCGCCACCTTTTGCTGCGATTACAGCTGTAAGTCGCTTGGGGTATGTCTCTATCAGTTTTGCACATCGAGAGACTGAAATTTTTGCCCATTCCTCCTTGCAAAACAGCTGGAGCTCAGTGAGGTTGGATGGAGAGCGTTTGTGAACAGCAGTTTTCAGTTCTTTCCACAGATTCTCGATTGGATTCAGGTCTAGACTTTGACTTGGCCATTCTAACACCTGGATATGTTTATTTGTGAACCATTCCATTGTAGATTTTACTTTGTTTTGGATCATTGTCTTGTTGGAAGACAAATCTCTGTCCCAGTCTCAGGTCTTTTGCAGACTCCCATCAGTTTTCTTCCAGAATGGTCCTGTATTTGGCTCCATCCATCTTCCCATCAATTTTAACCATCTTCCCTGTCCCCGCTGAAGAAAAGCAGGCCCAAACCATGATGCTGCCACCACCATGTTTCACAGTGGGGATGGTGTGTTCAGGGTGATGAGCTGTGTTGCTTTTACGCCAAACATAAAGTTTTTTGCATTGTTGCCAAAAAGTTCGATTTGGGTTTCATCTGACCAGAGCACCTTCTTCCACATGTTTGGTGTGGCTTGTTGCAAACTTTAAACACTTTTTATGGATATCTTTAAGCAATGTCTTTCTTCTTGCCACTTTACATAAAGACCAGATTTGTGCAGTATACGACTGATTGTTGTCCTATGGACAGAGTCTCCCATCTCAGCTGTAGATCTCTGCAGTTCATCCAGAGTGATCATGGGCCTCTTGGCTGCATCTCTGATCAGTCTTCTCCTTGTATGAGCTGAAAGTTTAGAGGGACGGCCAGGTCTTCGTAGATTTGCAGCGGTCGGATACTCCTTCCATTTCAATATTATCGCTTGCACAGTGCTCCTTGGGATGTTTAAAGCTTGGGAAATCTTTTTGTATCCAAATCTGGCTTTGAACTTCTTCACAGCAGTATCTCGGACCTGCCTGGTGTGTTCCTTCATCTTCATGATGCTCTCTGCGCTTTAAACGGACCTCTGAGACTATCACAGTGCAGGTGCATTATATTACACACAGGTGGATTCTATTTATCATCATTAGTCATTTAGGTCAACATTGGATCATTCAGAGATCCTCACTGAACTTCTGGAGAGAGCTTGTTGCACTGAAAGGAAAGGGGCTGAATAATTTTGCACGCCCAGTTTTTCAGTTTAAAAAAAAAAAAAACAGTGACCCCCCCCCCCCGTAGTACAGGCAAACAGTGACCCCCCCCCCCGTAGTACAGGCAAACAGTGACCCCCCCCCCCGTAGTACAGGCAAACAGTGACCCCCCCCCCGTAGCAGGCAAACAGTGACCCCCCCCCCCGTAGTACAGGCAAACAGTGACCCCCCCTAGTACAGGCAAACAGTGACCCCCCCCCCCCGTAGTACAGGCAAACAGTGACCCCCCCCCCCGTAGTACAGGCAAACAGTGACCCCCCCCCCCCCCCCCCCCCCGTAGTACAGGCAAACAGTGACCCCCCCCCCGTAGTACAGGCAAACAGTGACCCCCCCCCCCGTAGTACAGGCAAACAGTGACCCCCCCCCCCCCGTAGTACAGGCAAACAGTGACCCCCCCCCCCCCCGTAGTACAGGCAAACAGTGACCCCCCCCCCCCCCGTAGTACAGGCAAACAGTGACCCCCCCCCCCCCGTAGTACAGGCAAACAGTGACCCCCCCCCCCCCGTAGTACAGGCAAACGTGACCCCCCCCCCCGTAGTACAGGCAAACGGTGACCCCCCCCCCCCCGTAGTACAGGCAAACAGTGACCCCCCCCCCCCCGTAGTACAGGCAAACGGTGACCCCCCCCCCCCGTAGTACAGGCAAACGGTGACCCCCCCCCCCCCGTAGTACAGGCAAACGGTGACCCCCCCCCCCCCGTAGTACAGGCAAACGGTGACCCCCCCCCCCGTAGTACAGGCAAACGGTGACCCCCCCCCCCCCCGTAGTACAGGCAAACGGTGACCCCCCCCCCCCGTAGTACAGGCAAACGGTGACCCCCCCCCCCGTAGTACAGGCAAACGGTGACCCCCCCCCCCCGTAGTACAGGCAAACGGTGACCCCCCCCCCCGTAGTACAGGCAAACGGTGACCCCCCCCCCCCGTAGTAGTACAGGCAAACGGTGACCCCCCCCCCCCCGTAGTACAGGCAAACGGTGACCCCCCCCCCCGTAGTACAGGCAAACGGTGACCCCCCCCCCCCCGTAGTACAGGCAAACGGTGACCCCCCCCCCCGTAGTACAGGCAAACGGTGACCCCCCCCCCCCGTAGTACAGGCAAACGGTGACCCCCCCCCCCCGTAGTACAGGCAAACGGTGACCCCCCCCCCCGTAGTACAGGCAAACGGTGACCCCCCCCCCCCCGTAGTACAGGCAAACGGTGACCCCCCCCCCCGTAGTACAGGCAAACGGTGACCCCCCCCCCGTAGTACAGGCAAACGGTGACCCCCCCCCCCCCGTAGTACAGGCAAACGGTGACCCCCCCCCCCCCGTAGTACAGGCAAACGGTGACCCCCCCCCCCCGTAGTACAGGCAAACGGTGACCCCCCCCCCCCCGTAGTACAGGCAAACGGTGACCCCCCCCCCCCGTAGTACAGGCAAACGGTGACCCCCCCCCCGTAGTACAGGCAAACGGTGACCCCCCCCCCGTAGTACAGGCAAACGGTGACCCCCCCCCCCCCCGTAGTACAGGCAAACGGTGACCCCCCCCCCCCGTAGTACAGGCAAACGGTGACCCCCCCCCCCCGTAGTACAGGCAAACGGTGACCCCCCCCCCCCGTAGTACAGGCAAACGGTGACCCCCCCCCCCCCGTAGTACAGGCAAACGGTGACCCCCCCCCGTAGTACAGGCAAACGGTGACCCCCTCCCCTCCCCTGTAGTACAGGCAAACGGTGACCCCCCCCCCCCCCTCCCCTCTGTAGTACAGGCAAACGGTGACCCCCCCGTAGTACAGGCAAACGGTGACCCCCCCCCTCCCCTCTGTAGTACAGGCAAACGGTGACCCCCCCCCCCTCCCCTCTGTAGTACAGGCAAACGGTGACCCCCCCCCCTCCCCTCTGTAGTACAGGCAAACGGTGACCTCCCCCCCCTCCCCTCTGTAGTACAGGCAAACGGTGACCTCCCCCCCTCCTCCCCTCTGTAGTACAGGCAAACGGTGACCTCCCCCCCCCTCCCCTCTGTAGTACAGGCAAACGGTGACCTCCCCCCCCTCCCCTCTGTAGTACAGGCAAACGGTGACCTCCCCCCCCTCCCCTCTGTAGTACAGGCAAACGGTGACCTCCCCCCCCTCCCCTCTGTAGTACAGGCAAACGGTGACCTCCCCCCCCTCCCCTCTGTAGTACAGGCAAACGGTGACCTCCCCCCCCTCCCCTCTGTAGTACAGGCAAACGGTGACCTCCCCCCCCTCCCCTCTGTAGTACAGGCAAACGGTGACCTCCCCCCCCTCCCCTCTGTAGTACAGGCAAACGGTGACCTCCCCCCCCTCCCCTCTGTAGTACAGGCAAACGGTGACCTCCCCCCCCTCCCCTCTGTAGTACAGGCAAACGGTGACCTCCCCCCCTCCCCTCTGTAGTACAGGCAAACGGTGACCTCCCCCCCTCCCCTCTGTAGTACAGGCAAACGGTGACCTCCCCCCCTCCCCTCTGTAGTACAGGCAAACGGTGACCTCCCCCCCTCTGTAGTACAGGCAAACGGTGACCTCCCCCCCTCTGTAGTACAGGCAAACGGTGACCTCCCCCCCTCTGTAGTACAGGCAAACGGTGACCTCCCCCCCTCTGTAGTACAGGCAAACGGTGACCTCCCCCCCTCTGTAGTACAGGCAAACGGTGACCTCCCCCCCTCCCCCCCCCCCCTCTGTAGTACAGGCAAACAGTGACCTCCCCCCCTCTGTAGTACAGGCAAACAGTGACCCCCCCCCTCTGTAGTACAGGCAAACAGTGACCTCCCCCCCTCTGTAGTACGCAGTACCTCCCCCCCTCCGCAGTACAGGCAAACAGTGAGGGGCCCCCCCCCCCGTGCGGACCTCAGATCAGATAGTGGCGCGTGTGTCCCTTGAGCGCGGTCTCCTCCTCCTCCTCTGTGGGTGTAAACAGAGGGGCCGCCGCCGGGTGAGCCAAGATGGCCGCAGCTCCGGATCTAGGCCGAAGCCGCGGCCTTTCCTAATGCTATGCCCGCGGCGGTAGTCCGCGTATCGCATAGCGATCCGATCCGTAGAGGGTGACCCGTTCGGATCACGGATCAACCGCGATCCGTTACACCCCTAGTAGGTATTGAAAAGAATCGCCCCCTTTAAAATAGCATTTGGTTGCTTTGCAGCCTGAAATGAAGACACAGGTTTTGTTTTATCAAGCTGTATTTGGTAGTGCAACATTATATCCAAGTAAAAGTTTTAACATCAACATGTCAGAAATTGAATCGCTGAGTCGGAAAAAGGATCACCACCTTATGTCAGTATTTTATTGAACCATCTTTTACTTTAAAGCAGAGGTTTCGCGACCCATCCGTTTTCATAGTAAAGAGAAACTTGTATTTTGCCATCTAGGCATTTGCCATTTTGCTTTTGGGCATTGTGAAGCCCACAACCAATTACTTCCTGGACATGTGCACTCTTTACGGGGACCTGCGCCGTAAACATCCTGGTTGTCATCACAATGGGTGGCGTCATTAAAAGTACACTCCCCTGTTGTGATGCCTTTCACAGCTAGAGAAACATCCGGTTGCCGTTTGCTGTGTACTTGGGAAGCATGAGCCTGTGCTCCCAGTACACACTGCGGCACTGGGGAGACGCCTACTCCTCCGGGCGTGGGGTTCGTGAAAATGACAATTGTAAAACAGGTATTTATATTGAAAAAAAAAACGTCCGATTTATATCCTACATGTCCACTGATGCGGTGGAGACAGTGTTGTGTTTAACCACTTAAGGACCACCTCCTGCACATATACGTCAGCAGAATGGCACGGCTGGGCAGATCCACGTACAGGTAGGTCCTTTACTACTACCCAGCCGTGGGTCACGGGCCCGCGGCGCGCTCCCGTGACCCTGTCCGAAGCTCCGGACTCGCGGACCCGATCGCCACTGGAGTGCGACGATCGGTCCCCGGAGCTGAAGAACGGGGAGAGCCACGTGTAAACACTGCTTCCCCGTGCTTCATTGTGGTGGCAGCATCGATCGCGTCATCCTTTTTTATAGAGGGACACAATTGATGATGCCACACCCCCCTACAGTTGTAAACACACATAGGGAACACATAACCCCTACAGTGCCCCCTTGTGGTTAACTCCCAAACTGCAACTGTCATTTCCACAATAAACAATGCAATTTTAAATGCATTTTTTGCTGTGAAAATGACAATTGTCCCAAAAAAGTGTCAATTGTCCGAAGTGTCAGCCATTATGTCGCAGAAAAAATCGCTGATCGCCGCCATTAGTAGTATAAAAAATAAATAATAAAAATGCAACAAAACTATCCCCTATTTTGTAAGCGCTATAAATTTTGCGCAAACCAACCGATAAACGCTTATTGGGATTTTTTTTTACCAAAAATGGGTAGAATGCGTATCGGCCCAAACTGAGGGAAAAAAAATTTTTTTTATATATTTTTGGGGCATATTTATTATAGCAAAAAGTACAAAACATTGCATTTTTTTTTT
Organism: Rana kukunoris; assembly: GCA_029574335.1. Taxonomy (NCBI): domain Eukaryota; kingdom Metazoa; phylum Chordata; class Amphibia; order Anura; family Ranidae; genus Rana; species Rana kukunoris. The sequence goes on along the minus strand of CM056057.1, from coordinate 145,867,840 downwards.
CAAAATTGTATTTTTGTTTATAGCGCAAACAAATAAAAACCGCAGAGTTAATCAAATACCACCAAAAGAAAGCTCTATTTGTGGGGGGGGGGGGGAAAGGACGCCAATTTTGTTTGGGAGCCACGTCGCACGACCGCGAAATTGTCAGTTAAAGCGACGCAGTGCCAATTTGCAAAAAGGGGCCTGGTCCTTTAGCTGCATTTTGGTCCGGGAATTAAGTGGTTAAGGTGAACCTCCGCTTTAATTGCAGCCTTTAGTCTGTTGGGATATGTCTCTCTACTAACTTTGCACGTCTAGCCTTTGCAATATTTGCCCACTCTTCTTTGCAGAACTGATCAAGTTCAGTTAATTTTGATGGTGACCAGACATGGACTGCATTCCTTATGTCATTCCACAGATTTTCAATGGGATTTAAGTCTGGGCTCTGACTAGGACATGTAAGGATATTCATCTTTCTCCTTCAACCACTGTGGGTTCCTTTTTGCTATGTGCTTTGGGTCATTATCATGTTGAAAGATAAACCTTCTTTACGATGACCTCTTTCTGGCAGAGGGCAGCAGATTTTCCTCAAGATTTTTTTTTTCCCTTTAATCTGGAGTTGAGAGCAGGCTTTGAAATGAGGCTGTAAAGTAATGCTATATACACTACTTGGGCTCCCAAGGGGTCCTTGATTATGCCGGGAATCCCCCGATTAGGCGAGACTAGTGATGCTTATTGTGAATGACCTTGTACATTTAACCCCCCCCCCCACTGCACTGACCATGCATGTCCCTGCAACAGGTGAGGCTGGGCACAGTGCATACTGGTTCACTTGTGTTTTCTCTGGGCAGCTCACAGCAGTGTGGGACCTGTGCTTACACAGGCAGGCAGATGACCCAAGATGGGGTGAAATTTACAAATCTCTGCAAGTGTACCCAGTCTGGCCTGGCCATCTTCAGCCTTGCCCAGAACTCCAGCTTGTGAGGGGAAGAGTTCAGGACATATTTATCGTATTTATTTTATTTTATTTTTGCACTGAAGCACACGTCGGCACTCGCTTCTATTGTTTTATTGATCCTCTTCAGTGAACAAGCATACTTCTATTTGCTAAGAACTTCAACAGTATTTGATTTGTGTAATAAAAAACAAATCCACTTGCTAACTTTTGCAAGTTGGCAACGTTGCATTCAGTTTAAATGGCACATCAATGAACCCTTGCTAGTGTGTATTTAAGCATGCACTACGAACAAACCATATTCATATGGCACATTGAGGCCTACGGGTAACTGACTGCGTTTTGTACTTTTAAGAATTTGAATAAATCATTCATATGTGCATGGTGTTCTGCTGTGAGAAGTAGTTATACCCCATTCCTGAAAAGCTGTCTTGGCATGTGAACATACTAAATTTGTAAGTAATGAAATGCACTGGACTGTATAGGAGGCAAAAACTTCCAAGGTGGATACTCCCCCCACCCCCCCATTTTTTTTTTTGTAGATGTAAGGCCCCTTTCACACGAGCTGTCTGTTTGGTTCGAGCTGTCTGTCTGGTTCGAGCTGTCTGTTTGGTTCGAGCTGTCTGTCTGGTTCGAGCTGTCTGTCTGGTTCGAGCTGTCTGTCTGGTTCGAGCTGTCTGTCTGGTTCGAGCTGTCTGTCTGGTTCGAGCTGCCTGTCTGGTTCGAGCTGCCTGTCTGGTTCGAGCTGCCTGTCTGGTTCGAGCTGCCTGTCTGGTTCGAGCTGCCTGTCTGGTTCGAGCTGCCTGTCTGGTTCGAGCTGCCTGTCTGGTTCGAGCTGCCTGTCTGGTTCGAGCTGCCTGTCTGGTTCGAGCTGCCTGTTTTCAGCTGGGCTCGTTTGGACCATCCATTCTCTATGGACGGTCCGATGTAAACAGTGACTTGTGTCTGATCTGATCCTACCAAAAATAACTACTGTAAGTGGATCTGTTCCTTTCCTTCTGACTGGATAACATCAGAGGACAGTTGGGTGAAAACGGACTGGTCCATTTACATCCAGCTGCCCATAGAGCAGAGTGGTCTATGTCCCCTCTCTATTAGCATAATTTGGAATTTCTTCCTGGAATGGATCGGACCTGGAGGTAGCCTGGTGTAAAGAATAACAAGTCGATTTATTTTCGACTGCCCCTAGAGAATGGTGGGGCTTTGGAGAGGAAGGTGAGCACAGACTCCCTCTCCCTGCATGATGTAAATTTAACCACTTAAGACCCGGACCAATACGCTGGCAAATGACCCAAGGGGTTTTTGCGATTCGGCACTGCGTCGCTTTAACAGACAATTGCGCGGTCGTGCGACGTGGCTCCCAAACAAAATTCGCGTCCTTTTTTTCCCACAAATAGAGCTTTCTTTTGGTGGTATTTGATCGCCTCTGCGATTTTTTATTTTTTTATTTTTTGCGCTATATACAAAAATAGAGCGACATTTTTGAAAAAAAATCAATATTTTTTACTTTTTGTTATAATAAAAAAACAATAAACTAAATTTTAGTCAAACATTTAGGCCAAAATTTATTTAGCCACATGTCTTTAGTAAAAAAAAAATCGCATTAAAAAAAAATTAACTTACCTAGCGGGAACAGCGACACTAATACAGCGATCAGAAAAATGATCGCTTAGTGACGCTGGCAATAGGGAGTGAAAGGGTTAACTAGGGCAGTGATCAAGGGGTTAAAACTTTATTGGGGGGGGGTGGGGGGGGCTACCCTGACACTAACACTGACTGACTGTCACACTGTCTGTCACACTGACACTAAATACAGTAATCATACATGTATGATTACTGCATTCAGTGACACTGTGACAGGGGGGAGGGGGGGGGGCAATCGCGGGGGTTAAATGTGTTTGTGTGTGTGTCAGTGTGCTGTTTGGTGCAGGACTTACTTGTTCTGTAGTGATCTCTCCTCAGCGGCGTTTGTTTCAAGAGAGATCACGTCGCTTCCTCCTTCCTGTGTTTACACAGGAGGAGGAAGTGACAGGTCAGGCGGGCGCGCGCATTGGCTGGGAGCGATCCGGAGGGGGCGGAGGAAAACGGATAGTCGCCCCCACTTGTCGGATCGCTCCTGCAGCCGCGCGGACCGCCGCATGTACGGGGGGGGGGGGGGTCCGATCGGACCCCCGATCCCCCCCCCCCCCCCCCAAGGCACCAACGTATATATACGTTGATGTGCCTGTCGGTGCCATTCTGCCGACGTAAATGTACATGCGGCGGTCCTTAAGTGGTTAACAGCCATCAAGAAGTGGTGAGAATTGAAGTTGGTGGAGCAGTAGTGGGGTAGGACAGGGTTTATTGCCTGCTCCCTGTATACTCAGTTAAAACTGAACTGGCTAAGAGCTGAGTACATTAGTGGTATGCATAGTGCATCTGGAAAGTATTCACTGTGCTTCACTTTTTCACATTTTGTTATGTTATAGCCTTATTCCAAAACTGATTAAATTCATTATTTTCTTCCAAATTCTACAAACAATACCCCATAATCACGTGAAGGAAGTATGAGCTCAGGTGCATTCTTTTTCCACTGATCATCCTTGAGATGTTTCTACAACTTGATTTGAGGTACACCTGTGGTAGATTCAGTTGATAGGACATTTGGAAAGACACACACCTTTCTATATAATGTTCCACAGTTAACAGTGCATGTCAGAGCACAAACCAAGCAATGAAGTCCAAGGAATTGTCTGTAGACCCCTGAGTCGTGCGTGTATTAAGGCACAGATCTGGGGAAGGGTACACAACTTTCTGCAGCATTGAATGTCCCAATAAGCATGGTGGCCTCCATCATCCATATATAGAAGTTTGGAGTCACCAGGACTCTTCCTAGAGTGGGCTGCCCAGAAAAACTGAGCAATCGGGGGGGGGGGGGCTTTAGTCAGGTGAGCACAAACCCGATGGTCGCTCTGCCAGAGCTCTTAACATTTTTCTGTGGGAAAAAAAGAGGAGAACCTTCCAGAACAACCATCTCTGCAGCACTCCACTAATCGGGCCTGTATGGTAGAGTGACCAGATGTAAGCCACTCCTCAGTAAAAGGCACATGGCAGCCTACCTGGAGTTTGTCAAAGGGCACCTGAAGGACTCTCGGATCATGAGAAACAAAATTCTCTGGTCTGATAAAACAAAGATTTAAATTGTTGGCCTGAATGGCAAGCGTCATGTCTGTAGGGGAAACCAGGTGCCTCGTCACCTGTCCAATACCATCCCTTACAGTGACGCATGGTGGTGGCAGCATCATGCTGTGAGTATGGTGTGTTTTTTTTTTTTTTTTGTGGCAGGCACTTGGAGACTAGTCTGATTGAGGGAAAGATGAATGCAGCAATGTACAGATAAATCCTTGCTGAAACCTGCTCCACAGCGCTCTGGACCTCAAGCACACAACCAAAATAACAAAGTGGTTAAAGGGGCAACTCCTTGCGTGGTCCAAACTTTAACCAAAAATTAACATCTCTGGATAGATCTGAAAATGTCTGCACTGATGCACCCATCTCGCCTGATGACGCTTGAAAGGTCCATCAAAGAAAATGGGAGAAACTGCCCAAATATAGGCATATAAAGCTTGTAGTATCCTACTCCCAGAAGAAATATATTTTTGCAAAGATTTCAAATAAACTTCTTTCACATTGTCATTTATGGTTTATTGTTTTGAGGGACAATGATGAATTTAATCAATTTTGGAATAAGGCTGCAACATGACAAAGTGGAAAAAGTGAAGCTCTGTTAATACTTTCCAGATGCACTGTATATGGAAGCTGTTTAACTGTCAAGGGATTTGTCTGTTTACATCCGGCCACTCCATAAAGCACAATGGAGGGTCTGATCAAGCCTGCCTGAAAAACTGACAGGTGGACCCAGTCATTCTGCTTGTGTGAAAGAGGCCTTACCTATCTGCCTATTGTCACTTTGCTTTCTCATTTTTGCAGCATATTACTTTTTTGAGAATAAGCACTGTAGCACAATTCACTGGCTCCTTGTGCTACTTCTCCTTCCCAGTGATTTTTTTGTGCATAAGAGCTGGCGTTTTTGTTTTTCCTGGTAAACTCCTTAAAACATGCTGCCCGCACAGTTCAGACTTCGTCCATTTCTAATATGCGCTGCAAGCGCAACTACAGTGTTTGTAGCATTATTTTTGCCTGCTCCATGTTTTAACAAATAGAGCTGCCATTAATAGTTGGTCAGGAAGAGGGGGGGGGGGGGGGTTAATTGCTACCCAAAGATAGTTTTCAACATCTGTGTGAAAGGTGTAAAAGTTCACATGTCAAGGGCATATGAGAATCCTAGTAACTGTTCAATCCAATGTACTGGTGAGAATGCGGTCCTGTATCTGAGTTGTGGTAAAAAAAATCTGCATCAAATGCACTTCTAAAGCTTTGTGTGTTTTATTTATTTTTCCAGGCATGTTTGGCATTTTCACCCCTTACTGCCCAGGCCAATTTTCAGCTTTTGTGTCATGCAACACTGCACCAAAATTAAGTTTTTACTCCCCCCCCCCCCCCCCCCCAACAGAGCTTTCTTTGGATAGTATTTGATCACCCCTGCGTTTTTTCATTTGTTTGCACCATAACCGAAAAAAACAAAAATTTTGAGGACACTTCTTCTTCTTCTTCTTCTTCTTCTTCTTCTTCTTTTTTCTTCTTCTTCTTTTCTTTTCTTCTTCTTTTTTTTTTTTTTTTTTTTTTTTATAAATATCCAAATTTGTTTAAAAAAAGTTATAGCGTCTATAGGGGGATATAAATTTATGTTAAAAAAATTAATATCGGGACATTGCGGCGGACGCATCGGACACTTTTGACACTATTTTGGGACCATTGACGTTTATATAAAACGATTAGTGCTATAAAAATGCACCAATTTTACTTTGTAAATGTCACTGGCAAGGAAGGGGTTAACACTAGGAGGCGATCAAGGGGTTAAATGTATTATCTAGGGCAGGCATGTCCAAAGTCCGACCCGTGGGCCAAATGCGGCCCCCCTGGGGATTTGGAGATATATATATATAGCCCCCAGGACCACAAAATATATATCTATATCGTATTTATCGGCACTGCCTTGGAGGAGACAGGACGAGCGCCGTCAGATTACATGAAGAGAATCTCCTGTTTACTCAGCAGCGTCTGTATTGGAAGTCAGTCTCCTGGGATGCCATTGGACGACAGTTCTGTTTATCATAGGAGGCGGGACTTTGTATTAAAGAGGCCACAGAGTAAAAAATAGATTTTCCTGTTTGAAATCTGTCAGCACTCATCCCGCCCCCCTCCCTCTGCCCTCCGAGGCTGCAGATGGGCATCGATCAGGATGCACTGATGGCAATGTTGAGGCTGCATTTGTGGCACATGTGAGGCTGCCTTCGTGGCACATGTGAGGCTGTGCCTGTTATACGCCAATAAATACGGTATATCCAAATAACACGCCCAAGCTCATCCTTAGTCCTGAGCAGCGCTCTGGGATTCGTTGGGGCCACAAAAGAAATATATACAGTATATTCAAATAATACGACCAAGCTCATCTCTTCACCACACACATCCACAAAGAGCACTTTTTTTGGGCCGTGTATTAGTTGCTCGGACGAACACGCTTAAATGACATTTTAATGGTTCAAAGAATGTCAGGCAAAATGGTCGGCCCTCGTGCATGTTCACTTCATCAAATCTGGCCCTCTTTGAAAAAAGTTTGGACACCCGTGATCTAGGGAGTGATTCTAACTGGAGGGGACGGATGAAGAGGTGACCAATTGGTGTTCCTATATACAAGGTACACACGATCAGTCTCCTCTCCCTGACATGATGTGGATCTGTGTGTTCTTCAGTTTTCAGTGATTCTAAATAGGGTTGTCCTGATACCGGTACAGAGTATTTGCGGGAGTACTTGTACTCCCGCAAATACCCCCGATACCTAAATAGAATACTCCCCCCCCCCCCCCCCCCCCGCCGCCACATGGGTTAAACGGCGTGCGGGAACATCACAACTTTCATTTGAATAGCTGTAGTGTTCCCGCTGCGTATTGACACTCCCCCTTGCTCGGGATTGGATGGGTGATCTGTCCAATCCCGAGCAAGGGGGAGTGTCTATATGCGCGGGCAAAACAGCTATTCAAATGAATGCTGTGATGTTCTCCGTGCGGCGGCTTTCGGTGGCAAGGTATGGGGGGACATGGCTGCATATGTGGGGGACATGGCTGCATTTTGGGAAAGATTTAAAAAAAGTATCGGTATTCGGTATCGGCGACTACTTGAAAAAAAGTATCGGTACTTGTACTTGGTCCTAAAAAAGTGTTATCGGGACAACCCTAATTCTAAACACTGTGTGGAAAAACTAGAGAAAAAGTAATGTTCCCTCAATGGGGAGAACTAACTTCTTTAAAGGGAACTTCACTGAACAGGGCGAGTTATGCATTCTGCCACTGTGTGAATGGTCCTGCAGCCTTCTAGGACTTTTGATGTATTCCAGAAGGCTGCAGGAAAGGGGAAGACGGCTTCCGCTCGGACCACTTGTTGAAACCAGGTACCCATAACACCCCCCCCCTTACCACTTTTGGTCCAAGTAGAAGTTGTGGCCCCCCTGCCCGCCGCCTTCTGGAACACAAGTTCCAGAAGGCTGCAGGACCATTCATACAGCTCAGCAAAATGCCAGATGTTTAACATCTTTAAACCTGTTAAACCGATGTGACAGCTGGGGGGGGGGGTCTCCCTTTGATGCTAGGATGCCGACTTTTACTATATTGACCGGTGCTGATCAGGGAGTGCTTGTACGTCTGTTTAGTATGTAGCAGGCGTATTCGTAAGGGACAACAGTCTGTACACTTTTGTGCTACAGTATCTCACAAAAGTGAGTACACCCCTCACATTTCTGTAAATATTTTATTATAGCTTTTTATTTAACACTGAAGAAATGACACTTTGCTACAATGTAAAGTGGTGAGTTGTACGGCTTGTATAACAGTGTACATTTGTTGTTCCCTCAAAATAACTCGACACACAGCCGTTAAAGGGATTGTAAAGGTACAATTTTTTTTTTTTTTTTTTTTTTACTTTATCATTTTTTTCCCCCTAAATGGCTTCCTTTAGTGCAGTCCTCCTTCACTTACCTCCATCCTTCGATTTTGCTTTTAAATGCCCTTTCTTCTGAGAAATCCTCACTTCTGTTCTTTTCTCTGTAACTAAACAAAGTAATGTGAGGCTTTCTCCCTAGTGTGGAGTGTCGTGCTCGCCCCCCTCCCTTGGACTACAGGAGAGTCAGGAAGCCCACTAACACACAGCTCCTTTCTCCATCTGCAATGTAGGGAGCATCCTTACTCTCCTGTAGTCTAAGGGAGGGGGAAAGCACGACATGCCACACCAGGGAGAAAGCCTTGCATTACGGTCAATCATTGAGTACCCCCTCCCCCAGTATAATAAAACAATGGCTAGGTACACAGTTAACCCTTCCCAGCCAGTGTCATAAGTGTGACTGTGCATATTTTTTAGCCCTGATCACTTTATTGTCACTGGTCCCCAAAAAATGTCTGTCTGCCGCAATATCGCAGTCCTGCTATAATTCACTGGTCGCCGCCATAAATATCCTATACTTTGTAGAGGCTGTAACGTTTTCGCAAACCAATAAAAAAAATTAACGCACAAGTGATCAAAATATCACCAAAGGAGAACTCTATTTGTGGGAAGAAAAGGATGTAAATTTCGTTTGTCCACACAATTATGAATTTGGGGGCTATTGTTGCTTTGTGCTGGTCATTTGGTGACCGATGACGTGTATAATCCGAGTAATTGGGAGATCTGCATATATCATTTATGAGCACTCTATAAGTTGAGGGGCTCTGATATATGGTACACAGCTTGGCTTGGATACCTGACTGCTGTCTTCCATCACATTTGAAGCTTGTGTGCTCCTCTGTCTTGCCTTTTTATATGGACTCATTGGCATTATCAGAATATTTATGGACTCTTATCAATTCTTGGCTCTGCATATTCAGGCCCGGTCCACACTCGTGCGACAATCGCTCTGACTTTGGAGCACTTGTCGCATAAGTAGTAGGGCCCTATTCTGTGCAATGGAACCGTTCCGATTGGTGCGACTTGAAAAAAGGTTCCTGCACTACTTTTGGTCTGACTTTGGTATGACTTGCATTGGTTTGTGTTTAAGAATTTGCATGCAGGGTGCCGCCGCAGTGTGAGTGGGGGCTTAGATTTATTATCTTGGCCAGCATTAGACTCCTCAGCTATGTGGGTTTGCTTCATGGAGGTTGTCATTGGTTCTGCTGGTTTAATGGACACGAAAGAACGTGTCATACAGTTGTTGTGTTAATCTTCTGCTCACGCACTGTATGTGCGTCCCTAATGTCAGCTATTTGCTGTAGAGGCGTCCATATTTGACAGGCATGATTTTTGCATTCCACTGTGGAACGCAGCGCCATTTTACCCCCGTCGGGCGTGGCTAGTGTTGGTCATCTGATTTTTAGCTGCGCTTTCCACGCCTCTGTCTCTGGGGCACGTGATCTGCAGCTGTCAGACTAGACGCTGAGGGGCGTGGTCTATGCCCCGCAAAGTAAGTGTGGCCCACCCTCCCTATGCATTATAAAGATGGGATTTGCTGGACTACTTTGTCGCCGTTTGGGACAGTTGTGGGAAATCCGGACGGAAATGTGTTCGAACTCTAATGGGGGTAGGGAGTGGTGCTGGCTGGATGTCATCAGGCGTTTTCAGGTTGTAACACGAGCCGGGTCACCGCCAATGTGGTCTTGTCAGGCGTGTGTTGAGGATATGGGAGAGTTCGTCGTTCCAGACTTGTCAAAATTGAATGGGGTGCGCTCCACACTGAAACGCAGCGCCATTTTAATCCTGGTCCCCAGGAGTGGCTGGGCGCGGTCACGTGGAGTTCGCCTACCCCTCGTCATCTGACACTGGCTCACGTGGTCCGAGCTGTCAGAGCAGACGCGGCAGGGTAGTGGGCGCGGCTACACCTCCTATTGGACAGTATACTGCCCGCCCCTGCTGTATATTGATGAGGCCGGGCGCGCTACGATCTTCTCTGCCGCTTTCCGGGTGGCCGCCATCTTGTTTTTGTGTTAGGCCGAAGCCGGGTGTGAGGAATCGGTGAAGTAATGTGGGACGAGCCCCGGGGGGATTGGTGAGTACTTAGTGCTGGGTCGGGCGGGCTTGGGATCGGGCGTTTCCAGGGTGTTTCTGTAAGAGGTGCAGAGTCACTCCCAGATCAGTGCCAGCCCGAGATCTCCTGAGTCATCAGCACCAGCCCAGAGGTGTCATTTCCGTGTAATCACAGCCTGCGGATCATCGCCTTCCCTACAGGATGGTATAGTGTGTGTGTGCACAGATTTATTATCGTGGTCTACTAAAATAGATATATTATACACACTGTGTGTATCGGGGTAGAAGATCGCATCGGACTCTGTGTCAGAATAGAAGATCGCCTCGTATTTTGTCAGGGTAGTAGTTCATTTCTATACTGTGTGGGTGGAAGATCACCTCGTACTGAGCCAACGTTGATAATTCAGATGGCTCCTGTGCTCTCATCCAATCATGGTCTGCAGTGTTTGCTGTCATGACAGATCTAGGGGGGTGTCCTGGCCGGGCACATTCACCCACTACTAATATAGAGATCGGTGAAGTGGATGCAGTGCGGTCAGCTAGAGATCAATGAGGTGAATAGCATATAGTGGTTCAGTGTATATAGAGATTGGTGGGGTGGATACTATATCGTATTATATGCAGTTGTGTGTCTTTTTTTATTTTTTTATATGGATTGGTGTGGCAGACTATAATCTTGTGTGCACGGTGTTAGAATGACGGTAAGATTCAGTAAAAGTGTATCGTTCCATCTATTGTGTAATTCATCCTACTGAGTGCTAATGATGTGGAGAGAGTGTGTTGGTTTGGTTTATTTCTTCCAATCTTCAGTGACCTGCTCTGGATGTAACCTCTGTGGGCCAAGTCCATGTTTCCATCACATTTGGGGGGGGGGGGGGGGAGCGTTCTGGCAGGTGGCTTAGCGTAGACTCGAATCTTGATATATGTATACAGGTTATAGGAAGTATATTGTGCCCTCTGCCTCCACCCTGGTCTCATTGTAACTAGGTTTCATCCATCTCTATTGGATAGACACTCTGCCAGCCCTTGGCTGAGAATGATGAGTGACACTGGGTTCTGGGATTGGCATAGTACAGTTTTGTACCCCCAATGTATTTTTAATCAGTCAAAGTGAGTTTAATCCTTTTTTTATATCAGATTCCCATCCTGGGCGTCTGAGGTGCGAAGCGGACCCCACCCCAAGCTCAGATTACCTCTTCCTGGTATGGATTAACCCCTTAGTGGCCGGCCTGTGACTCGAGGTCATGGCTCGTGTAGCAGAGAAGGGGATTTCCAGATGATGGCAGATGGTGTGTGTGCGCAGCGTCAAAGACTTTTGCTTTCTCATGTGTTGGTGTAATCTCTTCCTAGAAGTGGACCACACCTGATCGTCATTTACTGGACATGCAGCTTCTCCATCAGCTAGGAATTAATGTTGGCATTGTAGCTGCAGGTTTTCTTGGCGGCCTCATCAATGTTTTTAGAGTTATGTTATTATCCATGTATATCGGCAGCAGGACATGCATGTGTTGGGTCCGAGGAGAAGCACCAGAGTTTGTACATTTGCAGTAATGTGTGTTAATTGCCACTATTATGCACAATTGTTGGTTTCATAATGTCTATTGTGTTTTTTATATTTTCTGGTGTAGCGCTACCCCATTCAGGAGCCGCTGGTTGTTTTGGGATCAGCGTATTAAGTTACCTCGGGTGGCTTCTCTAGGGGTGATAATAGTGTGTACATGCAGTGAGCGAATGTCCAGTCAGCAAATGGGTTTTCTGAATGCTTTATTTCCAAGGCCCAACACGGCCAGAAGAGAACATTTGCAGTATCAGGCCCAGGATGGATTGGGAAAGCTAGCAAGCTTTCATCAATGGCACAGTACGTCGCCATTCTAGCAAGAGTGGGTGAAGCGCCTCCGGACAGACTCGTGCCACAAGCCTGGCAGCCGAAGTGTCGCTTAAATTGCTGGGAGGAACAGACCTCCTCCACAGGCCTGGCTCGGGCCTCTGCCACAGACCTAGTACTTGAATTAGCGTGATTTGGAATGAGCGAATCCTCCCAGTGAATTTAGTCAGGGTTGACAGTTGAAGTGTACCTTTCAATCTCCCGGTGACCAGATCCCCGATGGTTCGTTTACGCCCTATTGGATCACCTGCCTCCGGTTTCTCCTCAAGCCGATCCCTCACCGAACGGCATTCAGCCCGGGATCCGTTTTTAGTGTAGCTGGGGACTCAGTAAGTGACTGGGGCCCCTTTCAGCATCCGCATGGAACTCCGCGAAGCATATGACCCCGGCCAAGTAGGCCATGTTGCCGGGGGTCTGTTGGATGCGCACACCCTGCAGGTGGGTGCCGCACCTGGAACCCTCAAAGAACCAAGTAAAATGTGTGCCCCAGATATACCCTCCCCCAGCATGCCTTGCCAGGTGAAACTTCTCCAATTGGCTCCTGGGGAAAAGTGAGTCTGCCAGAACCCCTCTAGCGCCACCTGTCGCTCAGGGGTGAGAACACCTCTGGGGCGCAAACTGGCCCACAGGACAGTTCTGAATGACATCAGCCCAAATTTTGCATAATTATGAATGGGAGCAAAAATAACTCTCCCATTCCCCATTAACTTTAGTGTAGCGCCCGTACTGAAAGTAAGGGTGCGCTACACTGGTAATTAAGGAAAACTTTTTATTCTGGCTTAATTTCCAGTGTTGAAAAAGTGACTCTTTTCCATAAAATAATGATTTGCTGGATGTCATGAGGCTTCGGCTCCTATGCTTTTTTTTTTTTTTTTTTTTGAGTCGCTCCATACTTGCCAGCAGCAAGGATGGAGATAAAGAATTCTGACACTCCTTAACACCAAACCTGTTCTAGGTTTGTGACTCAAAATAATTTAAAGAAGTATGTGCTGGGGGGGGGGGGCACATAATTGTCTAGATGGCTGCAGCATGGATCTGAGCTCCGGCTTTCCCCCACCGGCTCCAACACCGAGAACCGAGCAATTGCATGACCACTGATCACTCCATTCTCAGTCTTCAGTGAGCAGAGCGTGACCGTTGGCTCTGTAAAGTCAGAGGACCGTGCCGGGATGGTGCTGTAATAGCCGCCCAACGCAGTCCAACCACGTCTAGTGAGAATGTAGTCTAAAGCTGCTGCAGATGGCAGTTGATAAGATGCATGATTTGAGTTAAAGATGTAATCTGGATCAGTGTAGTTGTTGCTTGATGGTCCCTCTATTGGTAATGCAGTTTTTCCTTCCAAGAGCCCCGACACTAGAGGCCTAGTGAATTGAATGACTTTGTACACAAAGTGCTTAGTGAGGCTGTAGTTTTGCTGCATACTGTGCTGACATTGCAATGCTAGTTCAATAGAGATGCATCATGCAGCACTGTGTGTTGCCCCATGTAATCCTGTCAGTATGTGGGCTTCTCTATCTATATATATATCTGTGTGTGTGTATGTGTGTGTGTATGTATGTATATATATATATATATAATATATATATATATATATATATATATATATATATATATATATATATATATACACCTTTTAACTGGCTGTTAAGTATACATAACCAGTTAATATCCACCAGCTTTAGTACTTTGTGTTATTTATCTAGAACCGCCTTTTTTTTTTGGCTCTCAAGGGGAGTCACAAACGCCCATCACTAATGGATATGGAGTAGTATGTGACACTGCTGTGCTTGGTCCAACTGCATATGTTTTTGAATATTTAGCTTTCCAAGGACCCTGCCGTGAGGCTGATTGAAGTCAAAGGTGCCTAGGTGAGCTGAATTAACCGCTTAAAGCACGCCTATGTACGTCCGCAGAATGGCACGGACAGGCAGATGGGCGTATATATACACGTCCCTGCCTACTAGCGGGTCAGGGGTCCGATCGGGCCCCCCTCTGCTGTGGGCGGCTTACCTCCGGGAGCAATCCGACTCGAGGGGTAGGCGGTTAGTTTCTGTCCGCCCCCTTGTGATCGCTCCCAGCCAATCCCATGAGCCGCCGCCGTGTCACTTCCTCTGCCTGTAAAATGTAAACACAGGTAGAGTAAGTGATGAAGCGCTCATCTCGGCGGTATTTTCAAACCGCCGAGATGAGAGAAGAGACACAGTGAGTCGCACCAACACTACACTGACACCAGTACACGCAGGCACATTTAACCCCTTGCCATAACCCCCCCACCCCCTGTCACACTGTCACTACTGATCACTGCATTTAGTGTCGGTGTGACAGGTAGTTAGTGTTAGGTCCAGGGTAGCCCCGTACCCCCCCTAATAAAGTTTTAACCACTTGATCACCGCCCTAGTTAACCCTTTCACCCGGTGCTGTGAGATGTTTTTTTACCTTAATGCATAGGATGCATTAACCACTTAAGGACCGCCGCATGTACATTTACGTCGGCAGAATGGCACCGACAGGCACATCAACGTATATATACGTTGGTGCCTTGGGGGGGATCGGGGGTCCGATCGGACCCCCCCCTCGTACATGCGGCGGTCCGCGCGGCTGCAGGAGCGATCCGACAAGTGGGGGCGGCTATCCGTTTTCATCCGCCCCCTCCGGATCGCTCCCAGCCAATGCGCGCGCCCGCCCGCCCTGTCACTTCCTCCTCCTGTGTAAACACAGGAAGGAGGAAGCGACGTGATCTCTCCCTCGGCGTTTGTTTCAAGCGCAGCTGAGGAGAGATCACCAAACGGCACACTTACACACACACACAAACACATTTAACCCCCGCGATCGCCCCCCCCCCCTCCCCCCTGTCACAGTGTCACTGAATGCAGTAATCATACATGTATGATTACTGTATTTAGTGTCAGTGTGACAGACAGTGTGACAGTCAGTCAGTATTAGTGTCAGGGTAGCCCCCCCAATAAAGTTTTAACCCCTTGATCACTGCCCTAGTTAACCCTTTCACTCCCTATTGCCAGCGTCACTAAGCGATCATTTTTCTGATCGCTGTATTAGTGTCGCTGTTCCCGCTAGGTAGCTAATTTTTTTTTTAATGCGTTTTTTTTTTTTTTTTTTTTTTTTTTTTTACTAAAGACATGTGGCTAAATAAATTTTGGCCTAAATGTTTGACTAAAATTTAGTTTATTGGTTTTTTATTATAACAAAAAGTAAAAAATATTGATTTTTTTTCAAAAATGTCGCTCTATTTTTTGTATATAGCGCAAAAAATAAAAATCGCAGAGGCGATCAAATACCACCAAAAGAAAGCTCTATTTGTGGGAAAAAAAGGACGCAAATTTTGTTTGGGAGCCACGTCGCACGACCGCGCAATTGTCTGTTAAAGCGACGCAGTGCCGAATCGCAAAAACCCCTTGGGTCATTTGCCAGCGTATTGGTCCGGGTCTTAAGTGGTTAAGGTAAAAAAAACTTTTACCTTTACAACCCCTTTAAGTGGTTAAAGTTGTAGTGAAAAAGCAAAGTCTGCTTTTGTGAGTTTTGCCATATAATAATGCTTGCCTTTAGGTAAGATATAGATGTTCACACAGGATGCAGCCGGTGATGTCACTAGCGCATGTGCTGTGAACGTCTGGCTTACCGTGCCAGATTTTTAGAGCTCCATGCCGGAGCCGAGGGCTCCCATGTGCATGCACGGAAGTGATGTCATTGTAGCTTGGCCACTATTGCAGAAGGAAGACTGGGGGAAGATTGAAACCCCATCGGTAAATCATGCTGCTGAAGGACTTCATTCCAAGCTATTTCATAATGTGCTAGTATGAGATGCATACTAGCACATTATGCCATTGCCTTGCATGGGATTTTTTTCTTAACTGCTGAGGTTTACTATCGCTTTTAATTAGGGATGTGGAAATTAACTAGTCTTCGATTTTAATCTTTATTTTTTTTTTTGATTGGTACTCGCTTCTCCGTGGCTTCCGGGCCTTCAGGGAGTTCCGTCGGAGATCCAGTGATGTCTCGGACACCGGCGGGGCTTGCCGTGTCCATCTGAAGGGCTCCTTTGCTGTGCTTCATATCTGCATGCCGGCGGGACCTTACTATCTGCCACATGCAAGGGCTGTTGCACTTCCCTCTATCAACCTGGGATTCTACAGCCATCCACTGGGAGTTGTGATAGTTCCCTTCATGGGACATCTACATGCCGACGGACTGATGTTAACCCCTCCTCATCAGGATTCAGCAGTGGCATCGTTGTACACATTTTTATACCAGTATCATACTTGGATACATGTTTTTTATGACTGCTTTTGCTACAGTTTGGTATTACTCACACCATTTTTACAGTTTATGTAGCTACATCGGTTTTATCTCCAGTGCAATATTTATTTTGCTACCTACTTGAAGATTATAAAAGTTTTTTAATGCTATTCCCATTGAGCGCTGCCTTTGTGTGTTTTTTGTATCCTGCTATCCATTTTTCCAGTGGTTGGAGCTGCACTGGGAATCAGCCTGCAAGGGGATCAGCTAAAAGTAGTTGGATCTGTTTGTGCGTCTGTGCGTTATAATTGAAATTAGTCGTTTTTTTTTTTTTTTTTTTTTTTTAATCGACTCTTTGAACACAAATTTTAATCAGCAACAGCCCTACTTTTAATACAAGATCTTTTGTAATGTTTAACAAATGTCTTTTTGTTTATCTTTTGCACTTCAGGTGTTGGAGCTACCAGTTCCATTATTCCATATTTTGATTTGTATTTACAGTAGGAAATGTTTATTGTTGGCTCATACTTAATCTGTAGTTGCTTCTATTATCTCTATTCTGACTTCTTCATATTCTCCAATTTAGAGGTCCACCTCGCCGCTGTCCAAGAAGCGACGCGTGGCTGCATCGGAAACAGGTTCAAGTAGCTCCTCCACGGTTTATGTGAGCACAGTAGCGGAACTGTCAGCCAACGTAAGTGTCCCACTAACGAGACCTTAAATGGCTATCAAATAATATCCCAGTCTTCTGAGATTTTAATGATTTGGCTCTCTTTCAGGGAATGGCTCGAAACAACACTGAAGCGGAGATTGACGAGGGTCTCTATTCCCGTCAGCTGTAAGTATCCTTTCTGTTGTGTCTCAATTAAATCTGTAGAACAGCTGAAACTTTTTCTGTTGTGGCAGAGTAGAGAAAGGATAGAACTACGGTTGTCTCGATACTAGTATCGGGACCGATACAGAGCATTTGCGCGAGTACTTGTACTCGCGCAAATGCTCCCAATGCCTAATCTGATACCTGGGAGAGAGAGGCAGAGTGTAATGCCTGTGTCCCTGTATAATTCTCAGACGGCAGCCATCCAGTGTATAAAAGCCGCGCCTCCTCCTCATCTGTGATAGGGGAACACTCCCAGCAAGTGAGTCGGTGTTCTGCCTATCATGGACACCCTCTCATCCTCATCCCATGGACGTGGATGAGAGTATGTCCGTGATAGGCGGAACACTAACTCAGAGCTTGACAAATTTTCTTGGAATCTAGAAGCCAGCTAAAAAAGTTAGGAGCCAGAAAACGCGCCCGGTCCCGACGAGCTCGCCCGCAGAAGCGAACACATACATGAGTAGCGGCCGGATATGTAAATGGTATTCAAACCACAAGTGAGGTATCGCCGCGATCGTTGGAGCAATATTTCTAGCCCTAGACCCCTTCTGTAACTCAAAACATGCAACTTGTAGATTTTTTTTTAAACGTCGCCTATGGAGATTTTAAAGGACAAAAATTTGACGCCATTCCACGAGCGGACACAATTTTGAAGCCTGACGTGTTGGGTATAAATTTACTCGGCGTAACATTATCTTTCACAATATAAAAAAAAAGAAGTATCGGTACTTGTCTTAAGTGGTATCGGGACAACCCTAGATAGAACCTGTCGGGTGTTTTTTTTTTTTTTTTATTTTTTTTTTTTTATAGGTGAAATTTCGACTCTCTGCCTCTCCCAGGTGAGGCAGATTATAACTCCTGTCAGGTTGTACTACCAGCAGATGCTCCTTTTGAGAGATTCCTTCACTTCTGTCTGGTAAGAGGTAGGGGTGCAACGGATCATAAAAATCACGGATCGGATCGATCCTCGGATCATTTTCGGATCAGCAAAAAAAATAAAAATCTTGTTGCACCAACCTAATCACTATCCACCCCCCTCCACCCTGGTGTACAGACATGCTCACCAGGTGCAGAGCTCACCGATGCTGTCTGCAAAGCAGTTCCGGGTCTGCAGTGAGCGCGGGGAGGCGTGTCACGCTGTGCTCTGACAAGCACACGGGGGTGGAGCAAGATGACCGCCGCTCCAGAGCTAGGCCCAAGCCGGGGACTTTCCTATGGCCGAGGCTCCGGAGCGCTCTGCGGATCGCGTGGTGTGCTGATCCGTTGCACCCCTAGTAAGAGGATTGTCCCCAAAACAAAGTGATGGGAAATCTCTAGATGGCAAAAGGAGTCTAATCTTTCCCTATTCGCTCCAAAGCAAAAAAAACTCCTAATTAACGTTAAAGATTTTTTCTCTAGAAATAGAAGCAATTTTTATTCTGACAAGTCTCTATAGGTTCTTAATAGTTGGTTATCTTATAGGGTTGTCCCGATACTAGTATCGATACCGAGCATTTCCCCGAGGCAAATGCTCCAATGATTCACCTGATACCTGGAAATCAGCGGTGATCAGTGCATGGGGGCGTTGCAAGCACGTATCACCGCTGTATTGATTTCAATAAAGCCGTGTCATGTCCTCCTTTTCCAAATGAACAGTCAGTAATCACTGACTCTGTCCATTCAAGTAACTGACACACTGTAACTTGTGATTATGTCTCGGTTTATGAATGCGGATGCATGAATGCATATGTAAATACATTTTTAATCTGCCACTTTCATTGTGCATATAGCTTTTCACTTGTGTTGGCAATAGTTGGGCAATGATGGCTAGTGTATATTTGTTTCAAGTTATATTAAAGTGGAACTTTAGTCTGCTAGATCACTTCAAGCTGGCCCCTTTTGCATATGTACATATGTAAAACGTTAAAAATAAGAGTCTATGCTGTTTATAATCTAATAATACGGTCTCTGCCTACTCTGCACATGCTCAGTTGCTCTCCATTTTTAGGCACTGTGCCAAGTTTGTAGAGTCCAATCTGCTGACGGCCTTAACAGAATTAAACCCTCCTGTCCTTTACAGGCAAGGAAGCTGCTTCTGTTTGATCTGCAACTGTTATGATGATGATTTGACAGTTTGCTTTAGGACACAAACTAATGTGATAGTTGGCAATCCTGGCTTTTTTTTATTTTTTTAATTGATGGGTTTAGTTCCGTTTTATAGCTTGCTGCTTTTCAGGGGCTCTGTACTTCATCAAAATGGCCAACTCCAGCAAGAAGAAACCGAAACAATGCTGGAGACTATTTACAGCACACACTTCATTTTTGGATGCATTTATTTTTAAGGTGGAATATTTGTTCCTTGCTAAAGAGCATTAATATTTTTTTTATTTGTTATGGGTAAAGTTATGCATTAATGCCAACCTGTCACAATTTAAAGCTTGTGGAGTTATACCGCACACACTTTAATGAATAAGATTGTGTGGAATTGGTGGCATCTTGCATAGCAGCACAGGGGAATTTTGAACTGATGGCTGTATGTGCTTAATATCTACTTTAAAGCACACGGGTAGCTTTTTCTGGGTGGTGGTTGTGTTGGGTATGTAGGGTGAACATTTCTTGTTTTTTTTATAACACATGCAGAGCTATTATCATGGCTCTCAGATGGTACAGGGCTTTGCCTGGGGCTCCTTTCTTGGTGTCATTAGCTTAGCAATTTTGGTTTCTTTTTTCAGCTATGTCTTGGGCCATGAGGCGATGAAGCGAATGCAGAACTCCAATGTTCTCATCTCGGGAATGGGTGGCCTCGGTGTGGAGATAGCCAAGAATGTTATCTTAGGAGGTGTGAAGTCCGTCACCATCCATGACAACGTAAATGCTGAATGGAGGGACCTTTCCTCTCAGGTATCCAGAGCTTTGTGAATACTCTGCTCATTGTATATAGCTGATGGGTTATTGTATAGTTTGTAACTGTAACTTGTGTCTGGCAGTTCTATCTCCGAGAGGCAGACATCGGTAAAAACAGAGCCGAGGTTTGTCTTCTAAGTTTGGTTGAGCTGAACCGTTATGTGTCTGTATCCGCTTCCATCAAGCCCCTGAGTGATGACTTCCTCTCCAACTTTCAGGTAAATACAACTTTAGTACAGAATGTAAATTTTTCGAATGTTTGCGTACTTGCCGTTGAATCCATTGAATCGGGCATACTAGTGTTTTCAGGAGAGGAGAACAAATGACTGACTAATTTCTCAAAATGTTTCGACATTTTAGTGGCATGAAACAATTGACAGCATGGATCAATGCAGTGCTATAGTAGGTTTGAGACGTTGATCAAGACAGTGTCCTGTGTCCTCCTTGTAACCTTCTCTTCTACACATTCCATTTTTGTAGTTGGTGATCCTCACAGATGCCACTTTGGAGGAGCAGCTACGAGTGGGTGACTTCTGCCACAGTCACAACATCAAGTTTATTGTGGCCGATACCCGGGGCCTCTTTGGGTGAGTGTAGTTAATTTGTACGTGGTTTTTGCTTTTCCATAAAGACTTTACAAAAAAAGCACAAATGCGTGTAAAGATGGCTGAATTTTTGTTTTGTTTTTGAGAACTTCACAGTAGCTCCTACCTTGTGTTCTGTCTAAATTTTAATATTTTTAAGGCATACAGGTGAAACTCAATTTTTATATATATATATATATATATATATATATATATATATATATATATATATATATATATATATATATATACATACATACATATATACACACACACACACACACACACACACACACACACACACACACACGCAAAAGTTCATTTATTTCGCTAATGCAACTTAAAAGGTGAAACTAATTATAGGAGATGGACTCGGTGCCGTGATTTGTCATAATTGTGGTGATTATGGCTTACAGCTCATGAGAACCCAAAATCCTCAATCGCAGAAAATTAGAATATTACATGCAATTAATAAAACAAGGTTTGCACATAAAACAATATCTGGGCTCTAAAAAGTAGGAGCATGCATATGTACTCGGTTTGGACCCCTTTGCAGCAATTGCTGCCTCGATGCGGTGAGGCATGGAAGCTATCGGCTCATGCTGAGGTGTTATGGAAGACTAGGATGCTTCAATAGTGGCCTGCAACCATTGTTTGGTCTCATGTATTATCTTTCTCTTGGCAATGGCCCATAAATTCTCTATGGGGTTCAGGTCAGGAGAGTTTGCTGGCTAATCTAGCACAGTAATGCCACGGTCATTGATCCAGTTTTGGTGCTTTTTGGCAGTGTTGGCAGGTGCCAAGTCCTGCTGGAAAATGAAGTCGGCATCCCCATAGAGCTTGTCTGCGGAAGGAAGCATTAAGTGCTTCAAAATCTGGTAGATGGCTGTGTTGACCCTGGACTTAATGAAGCACAGTGGACCAACACCAGCAGATGGCATGGCTCCCCAAATCGACACTGTGGAAACTTCACACTGGACTTCAAGAATCTTGCATTGTGTGCTTCTCCATTCTTCCTCCATCCTCTGGGTCCTTGGTTTCCAAATGAGATGCAAAATTTGCTCTCATCAGAAAAGAGAACTTTGGACCACTGAGCAACAGACCAGGTGTGTTTTTTTTCTTTAGCCCGCGTAAGACGCTTCTGAAGTGTTTTTCAGGAGTGGCTTGACAAGAGGAATACGACATTTGAAGCCCATGTCCAGGATCTGTCTGTGTGGTGGCTCTTGATGCACTGACTCCAGCCTCAGTCCACTCCTTGTGAAAGTCCACGGCACTTTTTGAATGGCCTTTTCCTGACAATCCTCTCCAGGCTGCGGTCATCACTGCTGCTAGTGCACCGTTTTCTTCCACACTTTTCCCTTCCACATAACTTTCTATTAATGTTGTGCTTTGATACAGCACTTTGGGAAAATCCAACTTCTTTTGCAATTACCTTTTTGAGGCTTTCCCACCTTATGGAGGGTGTCAATGATGGTTTTCTGCACAACTGTCAATTCAACAGTCTCTCATGATTGCGATTCTTACTGATCCAGACCAAGACCTTTTGAAGGCTCAGGAACCCTTTGCAGGTGTTATGGCTTAAAGGGTTTGTAAAGGGATTTTTTTTTTACCTTAACCACTTAAGGACCCCCGCACGCACATATACGGCCACAGAATGGCTCGTACAGGCACAAGGGCGTAAATTTACGTCCCCGCCTAAGTGCGGTTCGGGGGTCCCATCGGGACCCCCTCCGCGGCGTGCGGGGGTCCCCCTGGCTCCGGGAGCGATCCGGGATGAGCGGGCGGATGTCGGCGTTTACCCGCCCCCCCGCGATCGCTCCCAGCCAATGCGCGCGCTCCCAGCTCCTGTCACTTCCTCCTCCTGTGTTTACACAGGAAGGAGGAAATGATGTAATCTCTCATCGCAGCGGTGTTTCCCACCGCTGCTGATGAATGAATGAATGAATGAATGAAAACTTGTATAGCGCGGCACATGCGAACTGAATCGCCTCTGGGCGCTTGTTGTTCCTGTCTCCTTTGATATCAAAAGAGAAAAGTCTTGACCTTTTTCCTAAATGCTAGGTGGTTCTCCTCCAACCGAATGCTGGTTGGTAAAGCGTTCCATAGTCTTGGACCTTGGACCGCGAATCTTCTTTCTCCTTTGGACTTGAAGTTGGCTTTCGGAACCTGGAGCAGGTTCTGATTCGTGGATCGCAGAGCGCGATTGGGATTATGCGTTTTTATTTTTTCGCATAAATAAAGGGGGGCATTCCCATGGACACATCTATGCGTAAGACAGAGAGCTTTGAAAGCAATTCTGTCTTTGACTGGCAGCCAATGAAGGGCTCTCAGTGAAGGTGAGATGGATTCCCAGGGTTTTTTCCCAGTCACAAGTCTGGCGGCCGTATTCTGAACGACTTGCAGACGAGCGATTTGGTACTTGGGGAGGCCGAGGTAAAGGGCATTTGCATAATCCAGTCTGGAGTTAACAATAGCTCCTACCACGACCGCTAAATCTTCTTTAGGGATGAACGAAGTGAGTCTGCGTAGTAGGCGTAGTAGATGGTGAGATCCACTGACTACTGACCCTATTTGTGCGTCCATTGTCATAAAGGAGTCAAAAATGACCCCTAGGCTTTTGACTTTGGCGCTAGGGGTGATGAACTTGCCCAGAATGGGCGAGGGGGTCCACGCTGTTGAAGGTTGATTCCTACGCTTGGCGTGAAACAGGAGAAGTTCTGTTTTCGCTCCATTGAGTTTAAGATGACTCTTTGTCATCCAATCCTCTATCAAGAAGAGGCAAGTCTCTAGATTGAGATGGTGATCCTGTCTATTGCAGATGCGGAAATACAATTGTGTGTCGTCTGCGTATGAGTGATAGAGCAGTTTTTTGCTGCTGATAATCTCAAAAAGAGGACGAAGATAGATGTTAAACAGCACTGGTGACAGAGGCGATCCTTGAGGGACTCCGCATGTTACTGTGCGTTTTTCTGACGTAAAAGGTCCTAACTTTACTGTTTGCGATCGGTTTTCCAGAAAAGAGGAGAACCAAGATAAATCGCCTTCTGCGACTCTGGCTACTTCAGCAAGCCGAGTCAGTAACAGTTTGTGGTCTACAGTGTCAAAAGCTGCACTTAGGTCCAACAGAACTAGAAGACAAGATTCTCCTTCGTCTGCGGCCTTGAGAACATCGTCCCATACTTTCAGCAATGCTGTTTCCGTCCCGTGTCCGGGGCGGAAGCCTGATTGTAATGGGTCAAGTAGCTTGTAGGTATCTAGATGCTGTTGCAGCTGTTGTACCACTACTTTCTCCATTATCTTGGAAAGTACGTTGAGGGTTGTTATGGGACGGCGGTGGAGTGGGTTCTTGGGGTCCAGGGAGGGTTTCTTCAGGATGGGTTGGATTATACCCTCTTTCAACTGTGTGGGCACTTTGCCCTCCAGAAAAGACTGGTTGATAAACTGCGTGATGGGAGGAGCCAGGATGTCGGCGCATTCCTTCAGCAGTTTTGTGGGGATAATGTCATTCGGCGCTGTGCTATTTCGCAGAGTACAAATGACATTCTTAGTGGTCTCGATGGAGATGGGTTCTAGGGTAAACTTACCTGATATAGGAGAATTACTATGGGTGCTGTGTGAGAGGCTGCAGGGGGGGCTGAGGGGGGAATTGTTTTGCTGAATGCTTTCACGGATTGCCTCGATTTTATTAATGAAGTAATCCGATAGTTCATTGCAAAATTCTTGTGTATCCGAACTGGGGGCTTTGATGCATTCTGGATCCATGGTCTGGGTGACCATCTTGAAGAGTTCGCGGGGACGGTTAATGGCACCGTTGATAGCCTCCGAAAAATAATTTTTCTTGGCTTGGAAAATTCCTTTGTGGTATTTTCTTGTCGCTGCCTTGTAGATGGATAGGTTTAGGTCTGAGGAACATCTTTTCCAGGCAGATTCTGCCCTTCTGCGTTCTTGCTTCAGTAACGACAGCTGGTTGTTAAACCAACTGCGGTTGTTTTTCCGGATGCGGGTACTTCGTTTCGGCGCTACCAAGTCAGCTGACTGTAGCATAGCCGAGTTAATGGCTTCCAGAGTTTCAACGGCCGTTTGATGCGGCTGAGTTGTTTCTATTTTTTTCCTTAAAGTCGTTTTGAAGAGTTCCGAGTGGAGCTTCTTCTGACATCTAGTCCAGTGTGTTGTCACTGGATTTGATGTTTTTGTTGCGGGGGGGATGGTGGAAATACTGAATATAATTGCATGGTGGTCTGTCCATGGCAACTTTTCATTTTCCCAAATCTTTATTTCCAGAGTTTGTCTGAAAATAAGATCAAGTGTGTGACCTGAAGTATGTGTGGGCCCACATACTAGTTGCTGCAATCCTAATCCTTCCAGGTGGTCAATACAGGC
This sequence comes from Rana kukunoris, assembly GCA_029574335.1. Lineage (NCBI taxonomy): Eukaryota > Metazoa > Chordata > Amphibia > Anura > Ranidae > Rana > Rana kukunoris. Next base: position 145,842,899 of record CM056057.1, on the reverse strand, counting down.
GTCGGCAATGGGGTCTAGTGAGGAGTTGGCCCAGAGATTGAAATCCCCGAGCAGCAAAAGATGTTTGCTGTTAAGGGTATAAGTGGAGAAAAAATCTGTCCATGATGATAGCAGCTGCGATTTTGGGCCTGGCGGCCTATAGCAGAGCAGAATGTGGATGGTCTCCTTTGTGTTTGCTTGCAGTTGCAGAGTAAGGGTTTCCATGAATGGAAGAGGGTTTTGGCGGACTGGTTTGGTGATCGTAAGATGAGTCTTGTGGATCACCGCCAGGCCGCCTCCTCTTTGCCCTATTCTGTTTTCCGTTATAATACGGTAATTTTCTGGCACCAATTCACCTAGAATGGTGTTACAGTCGGCTGTGAGCCAGCTCTCTGTAATAAAAAGGCAGTCTAGATCCTTTTGTTGAATAAAGTCGCGGATTTCTAGTCGGTGTTTTACTGCCGATCTTGTGTTGATCAGAGCACATGATATGTGCTTGGGTTGGGGTAAATGGCTGAAATGTCTGACCGTCGATCTATGATCGATTCTCAATAGTCGCTCAGTTCTTAGGGCCTTTTTGGTGATGGCTGGAAGTATTGCGGCGCATTGCCTCAAACTCCAAATGGTATCGGCAGAATATTGCCGACTTACCATGATCGCCACTACACCGGGGAGGGGGGGGGGGTTTGGGGCAGTGGGGAGAGGAAATTACTGGCTCCTCTCTCCTGGCTTGGTCCAGAGGAAGGCAAAAAACCCTTTCAGAGCTCGGCCAATATGCTCCGGTAGGGAAAAAATTCCTTCCTGACCCCTGTAAGAGGCGATCGGTTGACCCCTGGATCAAGCTACTGTGAGTTGGGACGACGAGGGGGCTAGGGCTGAGAGGGAGAAACTTGTTGCTGGCCTGGTGGCTGCCTGTGCAGGGATGAGGGCTGACAGGGGGAGCTGAATGATCTGGGCTGAATGGGTGAAGGGTGGGCAACAGGGCAGGGTAACTGTCCTACCAGGATAAGGGGGAGGTTTGCCTGGGAGCAGGGTGAGGACCCTGAAAACGTGGGGAGCGGCGCGCCGTTAGGCCGCGAGTGAAGCCGCGGTCTTTCCTAGACCGCGGCCCCCGCGATTCAGAACGGCCTGGCGCGGTGCTCCCGAATGAGCCCCGGAACGGCGGAAATAACCGCAAGGTGGTGGCGGGGGGAGGGGGCCCTTGTCTGCCTCCTGGGATCGAGTGCTGCGGCTTGTCCTGAGAAGGACGGCCGCCCACAGTGCCAGGGAGACAGGTAGCGCTTACCTTCCAAAGGAGGGGAGAAATGCTGGAGAGAGGCTAGAACTGGAAGCTGGAAGCTGGAGGGGAGGCAAGGTGCAGAAGCAGGCTGGAGCTGGAGCAAGGGGAGGGCTGAGCTAGGAAGAACCCTGCCTGTCTGACTACCTGCTACGCCTGCCTGGAGCTATGACTCACCCGTTCCTACTCCTAGGAACGAGCGCCGCTAGAACTCCTGCTGCTAATCCTCCTACCTCACTCACTGACTGCACTGCTTACTGTGAGAAGACATCACAAGTAAGTGTGCACCAACACAACACTCACACACTCACATAGGCACATTAACCCCTTGTGATCGCCCCCCCCACCCCCCCTGTCACAGTGTCACTGAATGCAGTGATCTAATCACTGCATTTAGTGTCAGTGTGACAGGCAGTGTAAAAAACAGTGTTAGGTCCAGGGTAGCCCCCCCACCCCCCCTAATAAAGTTTTAACCCCCTGATCACCGCCCTAGTTAACCCTTTCACTCCCTATTGCCAGCATCACTAAGCGATCATTTTTCTGATCGCTGTATTGGTGTCGCTGTTCCCGCTAGGTAGCTATTTTTTTTTTATTGCAATTTTTTTTTTTTTTTTTTTTTTTTTTTAACTAAAGACATGTGGCTAAATACATTTTGGCCTAAATGTTTGACTAAAATGTAGTTTATTTGATTTTTTTTTTAACAAAAAGTAAAAAATGTTTTTTTTTTTTTTTTCAAAAATGTTGCTCTATTTTTTGTATATAGCGCAAAAAATAAAAATCGCAGAGGTGATCAAATACCACCAAAAGAAAGCTCTATTTGTGGGAAGAAAAGGACGCAAATTTTGTTTGGGAGCCACGTCGCACGACGGCGCAATTGTCTGTTACAGCGACGCAGTGCCGAATCGCAAAAACACCTTGGGTCATTTACCAGCGTATTGGTCCGGGTCTTAAGTGGTTAATAGCTTCCTTTACCTTAATGCAGTGCTGTTTTCATGTCATTGTCTTTTTTTTGTTTTTTTTGCTCTCAAGTTGCTGTAATTCTTCTCTGATCTCCACACTTCCTGGTTGTCTGTTTCCTGATCACCACAGTACTGGGAGCTTTCTTTCTGTGGTCACTAATCAAGGAGGTGTGATTACTGTGTGTCTTGAACCGCTCGGCACCAATGAGTTTCGTTTTCCAAACCATCACTGCCCTGTTTTGGCTCTGTACAGCACAGACGGGTAACAACATGCAAAAACAAAACTAGAAACTGTAGGTACATTATGATTGATTTTTTTTTTTTTAATCTATTTTTAATAATTTTTAAAAGGAATCCGTTAACTATTATGTCTCTATACCCTGTAAATAGTAATTTCAGCAAAACATTTTTTTTATTTACAACTCCTTTAACCACTTGACCACTGGGAACTTAAACCCACTTAATAACCAGACCAATTTTCAGCTTTCGGTGCTCTCACATTTTGAATGACAATAACTCAGTCATGCAACACTGTAACCAAATGAAATTGTTGTCCTTTTTTTTCCCACAAATAGAGCTTTCTTTTGGTGGTATTTTATCACCTCTGCGGTTTTTATTTTTTTCGCTATAAATGAAAGAACGAAAATTTTGTAAAAAAATTAATTTTTCTTCATTTCTATTATAACATTTTGCAAAAAAGTAATTTTTCTCCATAAACTTGGCCTAAAATGTATACTGCTACATATCTTTGGTAACAAAACAAAAAAAAATTAGATATTTAGTCTGGGTGAAAGTTATAGGGTCTAAAAGCTATGGTACCAATTACTGAAAATTGATCAATTTGATCACACCTGATGTACTGACGGCCTCTCTCATTTCTTGAGACCCTAACATGCCAGAAAAGTACAAATACCCCCCAAATGACCCCTTTATGGAAAGAAGACATTCCAAGTTATTTAGAAAGAGGCATTGTGAGTTTTTTTGAAGTTGTAATTTTTTCCCGCAATTCTTTGCAAAATCAAGATTTTTTTTTTCCTTTCCACAAAATGTTTATATTAGCAGGTTATTTCTCACACACAGCATATGCATACCACAAATTACACCCCAAAACACATTCTGCAATTCCTCCCGAGTATGGCGATACCACATGTGTGAGACTTTTACACAGCGTGGCCACATACAGAGGCCCAACATGCAGGGAACGCCATCAGACATTCTGGAGCACCCAGACCAATTCTGACATTTCTCTCCTACATAGAAAAACCCTTCAATATTGCACACGCTCGTGGAATGGCGCCAAACTTTGCGACTTAAAAATCCCCATAGGTGACGCTTTAAATATTTTTACTGGTTACATCATTTTAGTTGGAGAAGAGGTCTAGGGCCAAAATGATTGCTCTCGCTCTAACGTTCGCAGCGATACCTCACATGTGTGGTTTGAACACCGTTTTCATATGTGCGCGAGACTTGCGTGCACGTTCGCTTCCTTATACGAGCACGCGGGAACAGGGGGCGCTTTAAGTTTTTTTTTTATTTATTTTTTATTCATTTTACTTTATTTTAGTTTGACACCTTTTTCCCCAAAAATAAATGTTTTGATTACTTTTATTCCTATTACAAGGAATGTAAACATCCCTTGTAATAGGAATATAGCGTGACCGGTCCTCTTCATTGAGATATGGGGTCAATAAGACCCCACATCTCTCCTCTATACTGGGAAGCCTGAAAAAAAAACGACCGCAGGGAGTATTGCGCAGGGAGTCTTGCTGGTGGGGGTACTGCAGAGTCTTGCTGGTGGGGGTACTGCAGAGTCTTGCTGGTGGGGGTACTGCAGAGTCTTGCTGGTGGGGGTACTGCAGAGTCTTGCTGGTGGGGGTACTGCAGAGTCTTGCTGGTGGGGGTTGCAGGGATGGATCTGTGACTGCAATAGTCACAGATCCATCCACAGCGCTGCCGCCATCCGCGCTCCCCCTCTCACACTGTACCGATCGGTACAGAGAGAGGAGGGAGGAACCGGCGTCGTCAAATGACGCCGGTCTGTTTACATGTGATCGCGCCGTCATTGGACGGCGCGATCACGTGGTAAACCACCGATATCAGCGGCGATTTACCGTGATCCGTGACCCGCCGGGGCCTATGGACCCGGCGGTCACGGACATTCCCGTGTGGGCGCGCGGGAGCGCGACTCTGGAATCACGTTATATAACGTGATCCCAGAGTTAAGCAACCACCTTGCCGCCGTTATTTTTCGGCAGGTAGTTGCTAAGTGGTTAATTAGCTGATTAGAGTGGGACACTTTGAGCCTAGAATATTGCACCTTTTCACAATATTCTAATTTTCTGAGATAGTGGATTTGGGGTTTTTATGAGCTGTAAGCCATAATCCTCACAATTATGAAATCACGGCTTGAACTATCTCATATATTGGTTTTGCACAATGTTCCAATTTTTCGAGTTTTGCCGTATGTGCACCTGACGAGAACCATATGCTGCTTTTTCCAGTGTCGTACACACTGGTAGAGTAAAACCGGGTACACAGTGTTTCATTCCAGCAGGTTGCTCGAAATATAAAACTGACAACTCTGGTCAGAGCCACTGTACAAGTCATGGCTTTAGTTGAAGTTGCAAGGTGCAAATATGCTCCAAATGAAAGAATTAAAGGGCAATTGAACTTGACAGAATGATTTTATTCAAAAATCTATCCAGAAAAGTATTGTCAGTAACTGGGCTATAAATGGAGAGAGCTGGGTATATCATTTTTTTTTTTTTTTAAACACTTTTACAGGCAGCTGTTTTGTGACTTTGGAAAGGAATTTGTTGTGCTGGATCCCAATGGAGAGCAACCACTGAGCGCTATGATTTCGATGATAACAAAGGTATTCAACAATTCAGTTTTGCTTATGGTGCATGTGTGAATTCTGATGGGACCAATTGCTCTCGGCTGATAATTTTAGTTACGGGTTGCTGTAGCTATGGTTTTTATGAAATCTCTCTGGGACTTTCTGACACACCCTTGGAGTCTTAACCTATTTCCTATGCAGATGCCAGAACTGCTGTGTGTGTCCCTTTTTAAATTCTCTCTGGTACAAGGTCCCCCACTTTCCTCACCCAAGATAATATAATGCAGGGTAAAGGAGCAACATGACTTTTTACTAGCGGTTATTCTTAATGTCCAGTGACAAGAGGTAGCTCAGCTTGTTTTTATCTGTTTTATGCCTTTCAGGATAACGCCGGTGTTGTCACCTGCCTAGATGAGGCTCGTCACGGCTTTGAAAGTGGCGACTTTGTTACTTTCACGGAAATACAAGGCATGACAGAGTTGAACAGTTGCAAGCCTGTGGAGATCAAAGTGCTAGGTGAGAACTGCATTCAAGTCTAGAAAGCCCCATTAGAACTCTAGCTTTTCTTTGAGCTTCTCTTCTATGCTTTTAATCTTCTGAGATGTGAGCCCCCTAGCTCCTTGTATTGTTAAATCTGTACTCCAGGCACAAACTTTCATTCCAGTATTTTTCCCATTCATTACAGTGGTTGTAAATCCACTTGTGTTCACCAAATTTCATCGTAAATCCAGATATGACCATGTAAAAGCAAAATAAACATAATCACCCAGTAAGTCCAACCACTACAGGCTCTGCAAAAATTTAGAGCATGGGGAGGATGAAAGTCCAGTCACCCTGGACCAAAAGAGCTGCAGTGACTAGTCTTTATTACAGGAATCTTCTGCACAGCAAAAGTTTAATGCCAACATAGTGCACAGATCTGTAAGAAAAATTCAGAAAGCAGACCATAACCTGAAGGATAAGTTCACCTGTGTGAAAAGAAAAGCTGCGTAATGCAATGGTGACCTGGATAGGAAAAGGGATCCAAGGCTATTGAAGTAGCTGGTAGTGTGTCCTCTACCAAAGCTTGTTGTGTTTTTGGAAATCTGTCTGGTATGGGATAAGACTTTATTTTTAAATGCAACTTTTTCTTTTGTAGGACCTTACACATTTGGCATCTGCGACACAACCAGTTTCTCAGACTATGTTCGTGGGGGAATTGTCAGTCAAGTCAAAATGCCAAAAAAGATTGGCTTTGTAAGTTTTGTGCACAAAGGCTGAGAACCATTTCCTTACATGTGGTGGCTTTCTTGCCTCTCTCCTTCATACACTGACTTTCCCATGACTGCGCTTTCATCTTGCAGAAACCCATGCGGGAGTCCATCCAGGAACCAGAGTTTCTGATCACAGACTTTGCCAAGTTTGACCGCCCGTCCCAACTGCACCTAGGCTTCCAGGCTCTTCATGCCTTCCAGAAGAAGAATGGCCGACTTCCAAAGCCTCGTAATGAGGTGATTGTTTATTATAATTTATTGCTTATTTACCTTGAAGGCTATCAAAGCCCCTTTCTGTCTAAGTATTTTTTTTGTGGTCATTTCAAGGCCGATGCAAATGAAGTTTTGGCTACTACCAAAGAACTTAATCAGCACTTAAACGGATCGGCAAAGCAGGAAGAGCTAAAGGAGGATCTGCTGAGAAAGTTGTCCTTCCAGGCTTTTGGAAACCTGGCTCCCATGAATGCTTTTATTGGGGGGCTTGCTGCACAGGAGGCTATGAAGGTAGTATGTGCATTTTGTGAGCACTTTTCTTTTTGGTTTTCTTAAGTTTTACTAGCTTTGCTGACTGTCTTGTTTGTCCTCAGGCACTTTCAGGAAAGTTCATGCCGGTTATGCAGTGGTTGTACTTTGATGCCTTAGAGTGTTTGCCAGAGGAAAACGCGGATGCCATACTGACCGAGGAAAACTGTAGCCCTGTAAGTTGCTTTTATAATACAAAGATCAATAACCCTTTTCACTCTGGATTTCATCTAACTGGACATGTCTGGGTTTTACTTGATGACAGAAAAACTCTCGTTACGATGGACAGATAGCTGTGTTTGGGTCTGAGCTGCAACAGAAGCTTGGAAAACAGCGGTATTTCTTGGTGAGTTGCCCTTAGTTCTTCTTTTTTTTTTTTTTTAACATTTATCTAATCTACAAGTAATGTGTGTTGCCCTATCCCCTTCCCTCAAAAGGACGTACTCGTACATTTTCTGGATAAATCGGCTATACCGGGCCATGGCTGTAGCTGCAGTCAAAATATTATTATTATTCATTATATATATATTTTTCTGCTGGCAATACAGTACAAAGTAAAACTATAAAAACCTGATGGATTGCTTTTACATGCAGCAGGAGGTCTTTTCCCCATTGGCTGTGGAATTGTCCATAGGCAGCGCATCCCCCATGTTGACAGCATTTGACAGCAGTGGGAGCCAATGACTTCTGCTACCTCAGCAAAGCCTCTTGGGGGAGAACTGCTACAGATGTACACTGTTGAAGTTGTGCTGATCATTATTTATTCATACAGACGCAAACTACTCTGGATCGATTAAGGGCTCAGCTAAGTATAAGGTGGGGTACTGCTACCTGAAGAAAAAAAAAATATTTTATTTTTTTAAACAACAAACATCACACTGTGCAGCTCGTTTTGCACAGAGTGGCTTCATTTATCAACTTCTGGGGTCCCTCAGTGGCTCCTTCCTGCATCGGATAACTCCCCCTAGGAGAAGCATGCTCCCAAGTCTAGCATTTGCATTTATAGACACAAATCCTGGACTCGGTCCCACTGCCCCCGTCATTGGATTTGATTGACAGCAGCGGGAGCCAATGGCTGCACTGCATTAAGGTGAAAAAAAACAGGAGGGTTTACAACCACTTTAATGCAAGGAATGTATTAAAGTATATAATGTTTAGGCTTTAATACAAACTTTTAATTTACAATTTGCATCACTGTTCCAGTCTAGATCTTTTGAATTTGATGAGCATGTTGCAATAAAGCTGTTATGACAGGAATCGAGTATCTTCAAATATGTAGATGTTTGTCACAATAGGTTCATTAAGTGATCAATGGGTATCTCTTGCGTTTTTTCAATTTTTTTGTGCAGGTTGGTGCTGGTGCCATTGGTTGTGAGCTGCTGAAAAACTTTGCTATGATTGGTTTGGGAACGAAAGAAGGTGGAGAGATCACAGTTACGGACATGGACACCATAGAAAAGTCTAATCTGAACAGACAGTTCCTTTTCAGAACGTCGGATGTTACGGTGAGTGGTGCAAGGGGCAGGTTTATCCTTGCATCTGCTGGCATAGTTTTTGTTTTCATCAAATTTACAGCTTTAACCCTTTTGGTGCAGGTTATACCTCTAAAAGTTTGCCAAAAATGGTGCAGAAACCTATAACTTGAGTTCTGTTCCACCAATAAATGACTGAAATGTAACTGCTGTGTCCTCTCTCCTAACAGAAAATGAAATCTGAAACTGCTGCACAGGCTGTCAAACAGATGAATCCTGACTTGCATGTCACTGCTCACCAGAATAGAGTGGGACCAGACACCGAGAAAGTTTATGATGATGATTTCTTTGAAGCACTAGATGGTGTAGCTAATGCACTTGATAATGTGGATGCCAGTGAGTGATCATCATTTACAAGCTTTTTCTGTCTGACATTACTATTGCAAACTAACTGAGCCTGTTACTGTAACTTTCACCTATTGATAAAAAGTGTGTGTGTGTGTGTGTGTGTGTGTATATATATACATATATACACACACACACACTTTTTTTTTAAAGGGGTTTCTGGTAAGGTGTCACAGAAGTTACCGATGTCTGCCGGCCGATGGCAGGAACTTCAATGCACCAGTAAATGTGTTTCTTTCCATTGTGCATCACATTAAAGCCATACACATCAGGCTGCCATCGGATTTCGCTCCGAATGGGCGTTGGCCGTGAACTACTTCTGCATACACACGGCAGGACTTTTTCAGCTAACTTTCACCAAATCACCTGTTGTGTTTTTTTTTTTTTTTTTTTTTTTTCAGCTCCTTACTGCCACCCTGTGGTCAACTAATGCTATTGTCTGATCTTTTAGCAGTGGTTCTGAGAATGTGTGTTTGGACTTTAGCCTGATGGACTTGAGAACACACGATAGGATTGGCCTCCATTGGACATTTGTTGCCGGAAAGTTTGTTTGCACAGCGAACATTTGTCCGATGAAAAACACAAAGTTTGTACTTGTGGAGCGTGCACATGGTCGGATTGTTCGATCAAACAGGTCCGTCGGACATTTGTTCAAGTCCAAACGTGTGTATGGTCCTTTTACACTTAAAATGGGTCAACCGCACACTTTGGAATGCAGCCTTTGTAACTGTGATCGGGATAGGACGAGATGTTTTAAAGTGGTTCTAAAGGCGTAAAGCAGGGGTGCCCAACCTTTTGAAGCTCAAGGGCCACTTAAACAACTTGGTTACCAGTCGCGGGCCACAATGTGCAGGTTACAGTTCTGCGCCCACTCTGCGTATGCAAAGCAGGCACAGCCTACGCTACTCTGGGCCCTCTCATCTGATAAAATGGTAGGGGATTGGAAGGAGGCAGGTGTAAACGGACACAAGTGTGTTTACATCTGCCACTTAAAGGTAAATGGAGGATCTGATTGGGTCAGACAGATCATGTTAAAGGGGCCTAAGGCTACTTACACTGATGGTCTGCGGTCTACCCGCACCTGTGGCTTTTCCTGCAGGTTGGCTGTATTTTGGTATAGAATTCTATCATATGCTGCAGGTGTGGTGCACTTTCTGAAAATGCACCAAACCCACAGGTAAAACAAGTCTATATGGTTCAGTGCAGGTAAGCCACAGGTACACTGCGCTACACCTGCGGATCAGTTAAAAAGCAGCCCAGTGACCACTGCAGAACAGATATGTCCATACATACAATGTGATTTTAGTAATAAACTTGCTGTCCCAGGCAGAGTGCATTTAATATCACTCCACCTATGATAGGAGCCGGGTGCTATACAGTAAGCATTGGCTTATGCTGCCCTGCAGCGGCTTTCTTCCTCTACTGCTGGCTTCATTCACAACACTGATGCTGTGGCATGGCTGGTAGACAACCTGCAATCTGGGCTTGCCAAGTCGCCAGACCAGGAGGTCGCCGGCCACATCAGAGTGCTCTGCGGGCCACTGGTTGGGCACCCCTGGCTTGAAGTCGTTTTTTGTTTTTTTTTCCTTGGTACATTTTATGCGTTTAAAATAAATAACTTCTGTGTGTAGCAGCCTGAGCTGACCCCAGTCTCAAGCCATTGGCTCTCGCTGCCGTCGGTCATTGAGCCAATGAGGAGAGAGGGAAGAAGAGCTGAGCCACAGCTGTGTCTGAATAGACGCACAAAACCTCGGTTTAGGTGCCCCCATAGCAAGCTGCAGGTGGAGGGAGGGGCCAGGTGTGCCAGCAAGGAACATGAGAAAAGGAGGCTCTGCGCTGCTTTGTGCAAAACCACTACAAAGACCAGCTAAGTGTAACATGTTTTAGAAAAAAGACTCACTTTAATGACAAATGCACAGATCCTTATGTGGTAATGTTGAAAGTTAAATGATTTTCTTTAATGGTTAATTGGGGAACTCTTAAAGTGGTTCTAAAGGTTCAAGTCATTTTACCTTCAAGCATTCTGTGCAGCATCCTCCCCAGCCCCCCCCCCCCCCCCCCCCCCCCCCCCCCCCAATACTTACCTGAGCTCCATCGTGATCCAATAATGTGCACGAGAGCCTCTGCTCTCTGGGGACTCTCCCTCCCTCATTGGCTGCTTTTAGTGATAGAAAATTTAGTCATAGAAAATTCGGCCAATGAGAAGGGGTGGGGCTGAACCGTGGCACATGTGTAAATGGGCACAGAGCAGAGGCTCGAGCACCACCATAGCAATCTGTTTGCACTGGGGGCCGGAGGGAGAAGCCAGGAGCACCCGTGGAGGATCGGGGCTGCTCTGTGCAAAACCACTGCACAGAGCAGGGCAAGTATAACATTTTTGTTAAACTTATTGCATTTTAATTTATTTTTTTGTTTGTTTTTTTAGTCCTGTCCCTTGGTGGAGAGTGACACTTGGAACTAAGTATCCCTCGCTCTCTATCGGTGTTGCACCAGATTTGGAGATTCACTGTGGGCGCTTGCTCCTAAATTTGAGGGCCCCTTCTAGCGTTCCTTTTTTTTTTTTTTTAGTGTTCCTATAGTACACTATTCTTTCTTTACATATGCTGGAGCTGAGGTGGTTTTCTCTGTAAGTAAATGGCCACCTGTGGTGCTGCAGGGCTTTTTAGTTTGCAGGTTATTGCACTTTCTTTTTTTATTTTTCATTATTTCATGTCCCGATGGCTGTCTTGCAGTGGTTGTAAACCCACAAACTAAAAAAAAAACACTGCAAGACAAAGGCATAATGAGCTAGTATGCATAGTATATGAATTACTTGCCTTTGGAGCCCCCCGCATCGGTCCTCGTACACCACTCCAGCCGAACACATTGCTCCCTGAGTTACTTCCCGGTATCGCGGGCGCTGTGATTGGCCGGAGCCACAATGTCACTCCCGCGCATGGGAGTGGGAGCCGCCGGTAATGGCACGAACAGTGCCATTGCTTCAGTGCGCCGATGACGTTGGCCTATGCTGATACAGAGGATATCTCCTAAACCAGGTTTAGGCGAGATCCCGAGTAGCTACAGGTAAGCCTTACCTAAAGGAATTGCAACCACTTTAAATGTGATTCCAAGGAGACACCCTGTGCCATCACACACTTGCAGCCTCAATCTGTGTGTGGGTACTGACGCCTTCCTGGAAAAGGGCGTTGGCGGTAATTTTTTTTTATTTTATTTTTTTCCGGTAATCATCCAGGACAGCTTACAGAGGACAAAATAGAACTAACTGATCAGGGTGAGACCACAGCCTGCAGTACTGGTCTTGATTTTCAATCTCATCCAGGCTGTAGTGTAGCTCCGGCCCTTCCAGCCCAAGATGTAGACACTGCTGTTGTGGAATGAGCATTGACTACGTGTTGGTGGTAGAGATGCTGTCTTGTATGCATCCATGATTGCCGACTTCATCCACCTACTGATGGTACTTTTTTTTTTTTTTTTTTTTTTTTTTACCTTTGTTGGGACCAGCAAACAGTATGAACAGACTCATGGAGGATCTCCATCCTTTGTTGCGCTCGATTTATTCGCAATCGCGTGTCTTCTCTCATCTATTTTTTATTAAACTTGACCTCCTTATTTTTGGGTCTCCACAAAAAGATATTCCAGTCGGTGGAAGTTGAAAGCTACTTTGGGCAGGAAATGCAAAATGGTTCTGCCATCTAGAGGGCTTGAATTTTTGGGAAACCTTTTACGATGTGTGGCTGTAAGAAACCTTTTGATCAGAGGTTCTTCTACTAGCTTATGATTCAGGAAGCATGATTGAGCTTATACCTGTACTGACGGCAAGGTTTAGGTCTGCACTGGCTTGGAGGAATTCTAAAACTGCCGGGATCATTTGGGTCTGAGGTTATGTTGTTTGTACACTACACCCCAAACTTTTTTTTAAGATCTTGTATGTAGCATTGGTGGCTGCTTTTCTGCTGCTAAGGATCTCTATAAAAGCTCCCTTTCAGTAGCCAGGCCATCAAAGATGGTTCACTTGTGGATAGGTCACTGACTGAGGTCTGGCATTGAGGTTTTTCTCCAAGGATCTGTGGTGCTGATTTTTTTTAAGTCCATGGAACCAAGCCCTCCATAACAAGTGTGTGTGTGTGTGTGTGTATATTTATATTTTTTGATAGTGAAGAGGAATTGGAACACCTGTCAGTTTTTATTGCTGTCTGTGCCCCTGTTTAGGAGATTCATCCTCTCTATTTGTCCTGTGTACCATTCCTACTTGTCTCCAAAGTAAGGGCGAATCTTCCAGAGGGCACACTAGTTCTGGGGACCTGGGGGGGGGGGGGGGGTACCCAAGGAATTCCCTTTAAGTTACAGGCATTTCCTCTCGTGTTCTGTTTTGCAATGGGACAGGAAGTGAAGGGACATCTCTGAAATGGGACACAGATAGTGAAAAACCTGCCAGGGATTATTACCCTCACTTGCTCTGTCCAAAATGAAGAGAAAATATTTTGCCTAGGTTCCATCTTAAAACACACATTCAATTTGAAGATCTGTTTGGTTTAGAGACTGTCACTGCAGCTGGACTTAACAGAATGCTTTTCTTCACTCTCTTGTGGTAATTAGGGATGTATATGGACCGTCGCTGTGTCTACTACCGAAAACCACTTCTGGAATCTGGAACGTTGGGAACAAAAGGGAATGTCCAAGTTGTCATACCTTTCATAACAGAGTCCTACAGCTCAAGCCAGGATCCACCTGAGAAGTCTATACCTATCTGTACCCTAAAGAACTTCCCAAATGCCATTGAACACACATTACAGGTAGGCTGATCTTTAATGGGTAATAAATGCAATGAGATTTAAAGTGGAACTCTGGGCAGAGCTGTAACGGCACTTTTTTATAAATATTTATACAGTACCTTGAAATTTTTTTTGTTATTACTTCAGCAGCCGCTGGGAAATCTCCCTCTGTCTCCTGTATTTATATGGCTCAGTGGCCTAGATTTCCTGTTGGTAAGGGCTGGCTACCATGCCTGCTTTTTGCCGCATTTCTAGTTGTGTAATAGCCTCTTGGTAGTTCTACTATATGAGCGGCAGTGGTACCTACTTCTGTGCAGTCAGAAGACCCAGTTGGCTCACACTCCTGGTCTGTCCCATCCACTTTGAGTCTAATTTAACAGACCAGAAGCCTGTACTGCCCACCTTCACACCTATTGCGAGCTCCAATATCTAATTGCTGGCTTGTTTCATCAGCATCTAAGGCTGCTTTCACACTGAGACACTTTACTGTCGCTAAAAATAGCACCTTTAAATCGCCTTTCCTCCCATGTGAAAACCTGCAGGTGCACTGGCAGGACACTGAAAAAAGTCCTGCAAGTTGCATCTTTGCAGCCGCTTTAAAGTGCCCCTGCCCATTGAAATCAATGCCACTAGCGGGGGTTAAAGGGGGCCCCGCTAGCGGCCGGAAAAAATAAAAATAGCAGCGTTTTACCACTGACGCCAGGCGCTGCTCAGTGTGAAATGAGCCATACAGATAAAGTATTTTTGACATTGACATATCATTGATTCCTCCTTCTGGGGCCCATTCATAACTGCGCTTTCATCTGGGGGGGGGGGGAGCTCTAGCTTGTTTTTAAAAATTAGGTTGAGAAAAGGGAAAGCTTCTCGTCTTTAACCACTTGCTGTCTATAAAAATGGCCTGTGACTCAAGTGGTTAAAACCAGCTCACCGTTGAAGTAGGAAGTGCGATCTTGGTAATATTTGTTCAGCTGGAGATTTGGCAAAAATTTTCAGGGCTACATGCTCAGTTATAGCGGTTTGACACGGTACCCCATAAATGTTTACTGTACAAAGTAAGGGCCCTTGGCGTAGACCAAAGGGTATGTACATGGATTGAAAACTGACTACAAGGGTGAGTTCAGAGGGTGGTGATTAAATGGGGAATACTCGGAATGGTCAGGGGTGAGTAGTAGGGTCCCCCAGGGTTCTGCGCTGGGACCAATCCTTTTTAATTTGTTAAACAACCTGCAGGATAGGGTAAATGGCTCAATCTCTGTATTTGCGGATGGTATAAAGTTGAGCAGTGCAATAACTCCTCCGCAGGACGTGGATATCTTGCAAAAAATCTGAACAAATTAATGGGGTGGGCAAACTACATGGCAAATGAGGTTCAATGTAATAATGTATTTGGTTGGCAAAAAATATGAATGCAATCTATACATTGGGGGGAGAACCTCTGGGGGAATCTAGGATTGAGAAGGACCTGGGGGTTCTAGTAGATGATGGGCTCGGCAATAGCATGCAATGCCAAGCTGCTGCTGCTAACAAAGCAAACAGAATATTGGCATGCATTAAAAAGGATCAACTCCAGAGATAAAAAAAAAAATTCTCCCGCTCTGCAAAACTCTGGTTTGGCCACACCTAGAGTATGCTGTCCAATTCTGGGCACCAGTCCTCAGGAAGGGTGTGCTGGAAATGGAGTGAGTACAAAGAAGGGCAACAAAGCTAATAAGGGGACTGGAGGACATTTGGTTATAGGGAAAGGTTGCGAGAACTGAACTTATTCTCTCTGGCGAAGAGATACTTGAGAGGCGATATGATATAAATTTACAAACGGTGTACTGGTGTCCCAACAAAAGGGATAACACTTTTTTTCAGAAGAGTTTAACAAGACACGTAGCCACTCGTTAAAATTGGAAGAAAAGAGGTTTAACCTTAAACTACATAGAGGGCGGCAAGGATGTGGAATTCCCTTCTACAGGTGGTGGTCTCAGCAGGGGGCCATCAATAGTTTCAAGAATCTATTAGGCTGGGTTTACACTGTCTCCGCATGCAGCTCACAGCAGGGGTCTGGTGCACGCTGGTTCACCGGTTCAGGTCCGAGTTCGGCTCGAATTTTGGGCTGAAATGTAACCTGAAACGCACCAAAAAAGCATGTGTTTT
Source organism: Rana kukunoris (assembly GCA_029574335.1). Classification (NCBI taxonomy): domain Eukaryota; kingdom Metazoa; phylum Chordata; class Amphibia; order Anura; family Ranidae; genus Rana; species Rana kukunoris. Next base: position 145,827,280 of record CM056057.1, on the reverse strand, counting down.
TCCGGCACACTGCACCCGACCCACTGTGGAAATGTGAACCGGCTCCATAGACGGTCACATTCTCCTGCTATGCGAATTTAATGCAGGGAAATGCGCATTCAATTTGCATAGGTGTGAATCTGGCCTTGGATGAGCACCTGAACTACAACATACAGGGATATACAAGTGAATACTGACATAATCACACACATAGGATGGACTTGTCTTTGCATACTAGCACATTATTAAAGCGGAGCTCCACCCATATAAACAACATTTTGCCATGTTTAAAAAAAAAAAAAAAAATACTCACCCGAAATAGCTGTTGCTATGCGGAAGTCCGTAATCTGCCTCACTTGCACCACGGTCCGATTTCTTCTTCTCCTTCTCCTTGTGAATGGGCGCGCTGCTTTCTGGGAACTGTGTGTGTTCTCAGAGCAGCGCGCCCATTCACAAGCCAGCGTGAGACTCGCGCAGGCATAGTAGGAAACGGGCAGTGAAGCCGTACGGCTTCACTGCCTGTTTCCCATAGTGTGAATGGCGGCGCGGGACTCGGAGCGATCGCGGGACCGGCATCGCGGGGGCCATCAGCGCGGGCGCCTAGGACAGGTAAGTGTCCTTATTTAAAGTCGGCAGCTACACTGTTAATAGCTGCTGACTTTAAAAAAAAAAATTTTCGCGGCTGGAGCTCCACTTTAAACTTGCCTCTAAAATAAAGCCCTACCAGCGCCGAGATGTCAGAGCATTAATCGCTCCATCTTCATCCATCTTGCTTCTGGGTTTGCGGACTCTGGTTCTGAGACTAGCCGGAGCAGTGATGTCACTCCTGTGCATGCACTGCCGTTTACAGTACAGGGCTCTGAAGGAATGCCCCACTGGGATGTCACTGGCTGCATGGACGGAAAAATATCTCCTAAATGCTGCACAATACCTATAGGTGAGCCTGTTTATAGGTTTACCTATAGGTACAAGTCCCAGATGCAAACTTGCTTCCAGTGTAACAGTTTTTTTATATATGCTTTACCAACATGTCCATAAATAAATGCTCTAATGTCCTGTTAAGGTGACGTTGCCAATGAAGGTGGCTGACAAGTGTCAATGCCTCATAAGTGACGCACTTTGTATATTGCTCTCTGTACTGGTGTGTGTGTGTGGTTTTATTTTGTTTCAGTCCTCCTTTACATGGAAATATAACCCAAAAGGGAAAGGCTCTGTGTGCCCTCAGTGGAATTGAAGTAAATTATTTTTGCAAGGGAGTACAAAAACTTTTTTTTTTTTTTTCTCCTCTTTTAATTACTATACTTTTATTATTTTTTTCATTTTATAGTGGGCTCGGGATGAGTTTGAGGGTCTCTTCAAGCAACCCGGAGACAATGTTAATCAATATTTAACGTGAGTAACACATTTTCTTGGTCTGTGATTAGTCTTGTAAAAGTTACTCTGATTTTGTAGGTGTGTTGAGAATTTGGCGCTCTGGATAACAAGGCTGCTCTAACAAACAGTACATGGCTGGCTCTTAAAATGTGATTAATGTAGCACTTCTGTAAAGGGAAGCACACACTATGGGAAAAACAGAAGTGCTTTTTAAGTGCAGTAATAAAACACTTTAATGACAAAGGGTTAAAAACACTTACAAGATGGAGGTAAATAGCAAATGTATCTATATCGTCCAGCGGGATGCCTCCTGGGAGTAAAGACTGCTGCAGGTGGAAGTTCCAGCTAACCAGCGGTGGTAAAAACTATCTGATCCAAGATGGGGAGCCGTGCTGTCAGGACCAGCATGGAATCCAGGCAACCGGAATGGACGTCTGTGAGCAGGACATGTTTCGGAGTATGCCCAGTCGCTCCTACAGACCAAAGAGCGACTGAGCATACTCGTATTTCCCGCCCACTCTGACGTCCCTTTCGGTTGCTATGCTGGTCCTGACAGCACGCCTCTCCGTCTTGGATCAGAGACTCAATGTTTACCACCTCTGTGCTGGAACTTCCTCCCAGCATCCCGCTGGACATTATGGATTCATCGATATGCCTGTTTTTCACTTCCATGTTGTAAGTGTTTTTAACCCGTCCTTGCCATTAAAGTGTTAAGCCGCGTACACACGGCAGAGAACCTCGACGGGCAGAACACATCGTTCCGCCCGTCAGATTCGGCGACCTGCCCGTCGGGAATGGCAACCAGCCATTCATCCAGGCGGGCCGTCAAGCAAATGGAGAACATGCTCTCTATTTCTGCTCGACGGCTTTCCCGACGGGATGCTCGCCGAGAGCGTACACACGGCCGAGGTTCTCGCTGGAATGCAGCTTCCAGCGAGGTTCTCGCTGGTTTCTAGCGAGAACCTCGGTCGTGTGTACGCCGCCTTATTGCTACACTTGGAAGCACCTTCTTCTCTGCTTTGCTCTCATTTGTAGAGTCAGATCTTCAGATTCTCTCCAGAGCTGAATGTGATATGAAGATGCATCACTTGGCACTTAACCATAATGGTGATCTCCAGTGGTTCTTATCGTGCAAGTTGAGCAAAAAGATAAATGGAGAACTGATGTGTTCTAGTTCTTTTTCTCACCTAGTTTAGGAAGTGACAATTCTTACTTTCTTGACTTATATTTCTTTTTAATTCTTTCTCAGAGATCCTAAGTTCATGGAAAGGACTTTGAAGCTTCCAGGCTCTCAACCCCTCGAGGTGATCGATGCTGTTTACAAGAGCCTAGTTACAGACCGGCCTAAGAGCTGGACAGACTGCGTGTCCTGGGCTTTTAATCATTGGCACACTCAGTACTCCAATAACATCTGCCAGCTTCTGCACAATTTTCCTCCTGAGCAGGTGTGTCATTAAAATCAAACACAGTGAGGTCTGACAAGGCCTTTGCAAAACATGCACAGAGTTCTAGGACATTTAATATATGTGTGTGTGTGATAGAGACAGTATATATGAGATGTGTATTTTCAATTAAACAGACACTGCTATAATTGTCTGGCAAATAAGCCTGAATGTTGATCTACAAGAAATGCGACTAAGAACACCATACCTGGTAATGGTATCTGATTACTGTCCTATTTTTATCCGTCTAGCTGACCTCATCTGGTGCTCCATTCTGGTCCGGCCCCAAAAGATGTCCCCATCCTCTAGTTTTCAGTGGAAACAATGTAAGTTCTCTCATATATTCTAAGACCTTGTTCTAGTTTTTTTTTTTTTTTCCCAGTGGAGCTTTACAAATCTCATATTTTTTGGTTATCCCTAGTCATTGCACTTGGATTACATCATGGCAGCTGCTAACCTCTTGGCAGAGACATACAGTGTCAGTGGATCCACGGACAGAACCGCTGTGCTAGAAATTCTAAAAGCTGTCAAAGTGGTAGAGTTTAAACCCAAATCCGGGGTCAAAATCCATGTGTCGGACCAAGAGATGCAAAATGCACATGCCTCCCTAGGTATGATCACTACACACGTTCGCTTTAGTATGTTCGTCTTGCGTAATGGTAAATTGTGGCATGACCTCTCTTAAAGGGGTTACAACAAGTCAAATACTCTATATTAACTTGTTATTTTTATCACACAGTAAATGTCTGTATAATGGGGAAAGAAAAGGGAGGAGACTAAGAATGAAAATCATTTTAATTGGCTTTCCAGCACAGGGTATACTGGGCTTGGTTGAAAAGTAATGAAAATGTAATCTGATTTTATTTAGCAGCTCAGTAAAGACGAGTTATTGCTGACTAATTTCTTATTGGAATACTAGCCAATGTTTTCCTATTTATTTTTTTATTTCCTTTTATCTGCAACCCCTTTCTGATTGCTATTGGTTTCAGCATCGTGTACATTTGATTTACTAGCTAACGGTGACTTTTTATCGGTGGAATTTCGTCCCACTGCCATACAGACTACTCACTAACTATTATACTTTTTTCTATCTGATAGATGACAGCCGTCTAGAGGAGCTGAAAAACGGCCTACCCCAACCAGATAGTCTTTCCGGTTTCAAAATGTTTCCTATTGAATTTGAAAAGGTAAAGTGACCTGTGGCTTGTTTAGGACTCGTTCACACCATATGTGCAGAAACACAGGACACAAATTTACATCCATTTTTCATGTGCGTTTTCGGTAAAGTTTGTGCAGAGAGAAGAGGACAGTTTGATGTAAAGGCAGGCTCTGCAGCAACACTAGCATTAGAGTCCCCGTCGAGTCATCTGTATATCGCAGTACAGTCCCCATCAGCGCTACCTTATACACCATAGTTCTCATTAAACCCTCTTACATCCTAGTCCCATCAGAGCTCCCACATTATTATCATTATTATTATTATCATTATTATTATTATCATTATTATTATTATTAACAATTTATATAGGGTGAACAGTTCATGCAGCACTTTACAATGTAGGAGGGGCAGCACAATTGCACTACGGTTCAATACAGAAGGTACAGGAAGGCCCTGCTTGTAGGGCTTGTATTTTAAAGGGGGGTGGTACGAAAGGTAATGGCTGTGGAGAATGATTTGATGTGGCCCCATGAAATTCGTGGCCCCCTCATTTGGCTGGATTTACACATTTGTGGGTGGGGAATGCATGCGTCGCTGACCCACAGGCAACATGTGTTGGGGTTCAAAAATTCTTAATGGCACTACAACACATTATAAAATTGTGTGTGTGTGTGTGTGTGTGTGTTTGTTTTATTTTTTAAGTCATGGACGTTTTTTCCTACTTCCAGCATCTACAGTGGCCCTTTAAGTTCAATGGGCTGCTGTGCCCACACTAATGCTGCACGCAAGACCTGCACAAGTGTGAACATGGCAAGGTCCCCACTATCTGTGTCCCCCACATTGAAGCTCATTAGCGATCCTCCAATCAGTGATCCCCCTTGTCGTCATAAAAAATATATGTATTTGATCTCCCACTGAGCTGGCGGGAGCAGGCGGACTTTGTGAATGAGGCCTTAATCTTTTTACGTTCTGGGTGTTAATGATCTTGTCTGTTACAGGACGATGACACCAACTTCCACATGGACTTCATTGTAGCTGCTTCTAATCTGCGGGCAGAGAATTACGACATCCCACCTGCAGATCGACACAAGGTAAGTGTAATGGGCTGGGTTCTTGATCACCTAACTGTGAGATCTGTACCTCACCTGTAAAATCAAAGCCCTAGAGGTCAGGGTTTAAGTGGATGTAAGCCCAAATTTTTATCTTTATTTTCTTAACCACTTCAATACCGGGCTTTTATACACACCTCCATACTGGGCCTATTCTGGCACTTCTCTCCTACATGTACAAATCATCATTTTTTTTGCAAGAAAATTACGCAGTACCCCCAAACATTATATATGGTTTTTTTTTTGCAGACACCCTAGGGCAGTGATAGCGAACCTTGGCACCCCAGATGTTTTGGAACTACATTTCCCATGATGCTCATGCACTCTGCAGTGTAGTAGAGCAAGGGTCTCCAAACTATGGCCCTCCAGTTGTTCAGGAACTACAATTCCCATCATGCCTAGTAACGTCTGTTAATGTCAGAGTTTGAAATGCCTCATGGGATGTGTAGTTCTGAAACAGCTGGAGGGCCATAGTTTGGAGATCCCTGTAGTAGAGCATCATGGGAAATGTAGTTCCAAAACATCTGGGGTGCCAAGGTTCGCCATCACTGCCCTAGGGAATAAAACGACGGTATTTGCGCAATAATTTTTCAAATGCATTTTTTTGGAAAAAAATTGTTTCGTGAATTAAAAAAAAAAAAAAAAAACAGTAAAGTTAGAGAGATCTAGTGCTAGAATTGTTGGTGGCACGCTAACGCACGCGTCGATACCTCGCATATGTGGTTTAAACGGGGTTTACATATGTCGGCGGGACTTGCGTGTGCGTTCGCTTCTGCACACGAGCTACCAGGGACGGGCGTTTTATTTTACACTTTGTTTATAATTTTTTATTTTATTTTTCACTTTTATTCCTACTACAAGGAATGCAAACCTCCCTTGTAATAGGAATGTGTGTGACAGGTCCTCTTTATGGAGAGATGCGGGGTCAATAAAACCCCACATCTCTCCTCCAGGCTGGAAAGCATGAGATCGGTGAAAAAAATTCACGATTTCCTGATTAGTTGCTTAGTAGGCTAGCAGCTTTGTTTACTTACGGAGATTCGGGCATTACGTCACATCGTGCCCGGGTCCTCCGACTGTCATAGAGATGACTGGTGACAATCTGGTCACCAGACATCTCTATGCTTCCTGCCAGCGCCGGACGATTCTTTCTCCGGGCCCCCGATGGCACGGGGGAGAGCCCGGAGAAGCACCGGATGGAGGGGGGGTGTCCCGCTCAGCAATTTTTTTTTCGGCGAGATTTTAATGGTCAGACAGAAATAAGAGTCCTTTTTCCCCCCTTGCTGTGAGTGACAGGTGGTTTGCATAGTAGCATAGCAGGTCTCATGACAGAGGGGAGACATTTGACAAGTCAGGATACATGCAGGAGGCATGTATATCCTTATAGATCACTATGGCTGTAGTTTAAAAGGATGAGGGTGGGTTTTCCTCCACTTTAAATCTTTAACACTTTTTCAATGAGCGGAATGTACTTATAACTTAGTTCCTGAGTGACGCCATGGACTGGTGTCCTAATTCTCCATTTGAGGGTAAAAGAAAAAAATATATCGCTTATTACCTTGTGTTGGAAATAATGGCTGCTCTGTGACATGTTTTTCATTTTTGTTCCTTTTTGCAGAGCAAATTGATAGCTGGGAAGATCATCCCGGCCATTGCTACAACCACAGCTGCAGTGGTTGGCCTTGTCTGTTTGGAGCTCTACAAGATCATTCAGGGACACAAGTCACTGGAATCCTACAAAAATGGCTTCATGAACCTAGCTTTGCCTTTCTTTGGCTTCTCTGAACCCATTGCTGCCCCCAAGCACAAGGTAAGGCTCCTGTTAAATCTGGGAAGCACTGGTGAGATCTCTACCTCACACCTGATCCTACCTGAAAGTTAACATTTTTACTTTTTTGAAAGGTGGGTAGTTAAAGTAATGGGCAGTAGTAAGGCATAAACCCTGCTTTGCTTCATCCAAAAAAATGCTTTAAAGCAGAACTCTGGTCTAGTTTTTAAAGCCCTGATTATTTTAACCGTGATTCTTTTTCTAGTACTATGAGAATGAATGGACTCTGTGGGACAGGTTTGAGGTGACTGGCATCCAAGACAATGGGGAGGAAATGACACTGAAGCAGTTCTTGGATTATTTCAAGGTGAGTCACTTCCCTAAGCTTTGCATACTTAAAAAGACAACCTAATGTACAAGTTACTTTTATTATGCTTCTGGTAGTGGCACACTTTCCTATGGGTAACACATTTGATCTGTCCCTGCCCACAGAGCTTTGCAGTCTGGAAGCCAGTTGTCTTGCCAGCTTTTATATTTTGCATCAGTTTCCTGCCACTAACCAGGAGAGAACATGCCAACTCTGTATATGATGATTGTGCTTGCTAATGGACTCGGGACTCCAGTGTGTGGTGTTGTAGTACTAGATTTTTAGCCTAGGTTCACACGTGTGTGCTAAAACAGCATTGTAAATTATGAATGCGTTATTATGTTGCAGTTTGAGTGCAATTTCGCCAGGCGTGCCATTTTTGGCTTTTGCATTTTTGACTTCAGGCTAAAATTCCCTTCCATTGATATTGGCGCAGAATTGCATGTCGCTCGCAATCCTATGTGAATACTGACCTTTGCATGCTGCTATACTCGCTAGTCTGGAACGCACTGCTCCAAACTCCCACAGGACCCTTTTTGGAATCGCACTCAAACCGCAATGCCTGTGGATTGCATCAATGGGAACACATAATATCTAGCCTGTCATGCATTAAATCTGTGCATTTGAAAACACATCCAGAATAGCATATGTGTGAACCAGGGCTTAAATGCTTTCTGTGAGAAGGTAGTAGTCTGTAGCAACTGACAGCAGAAGGCAGAGCATTGAAGCCTCCCACTCTCTCAATTGTTGAAACAAAATCTCTGATCACACAAACTGTTACATATGGGTGGAGGTAACAATACAATGAGGATTTTCAGCTGTTGTCCTTGGTTCATGCGATTTCTACCAGCTGCAAAGGACTGTAGCCTGTTTTGGCCAGGTAGCCAGGTTGGGCTAGATAGCTGCTCTTCCTTCCTTCCTTTTTTCTATGAGATTCTTGCCTACTCTACGACTTGCAGTCTTTTGCTATGTCTATGAGAAATGTATTGAACTGTAATGTGCAGCAGCAGCTCTTGTACTTGTTGCTCGATTAACAATGTACAAGCAATGGCCACCTTGTTCCCTTCAGACAATGAAAGCACTTATCGCTCTCCAGGCCTGATCGATGTTGGAGATGCTAAAAGTGACTGTCTAAGATTGGTCTTCTCTACAGGCTGTATCTGATGCCAACATTTTTTATTTATTTTTTTGAAGTAACAATCTTGTCTGTTCTGTCTGCAGAATGAACACAAACTTGAAATAACAATGTTGTCCCAGGGGGTCTCCATGCTGTACTCATTCTTCATGCAAGCTGCTAAGCTGAAAGAGCGTCTCAAGCTACCGTACGTATCTCGCCTTTTCCTAAATGCTGCAACTTGAAGATTTGTTGCATTTACCATTGGACTCCTGGCTAGCGCAGCAAGTTTAAAAGCTGCATCGTATTGCAAAATGCTTTTTTTTTTTTTTTGTCTTTATTTTTGTTGTATAGTTGGTATACTGTATATATTGAATATCTTAGTGGTGCCTTTTTCCCTCCCTGCCTATTTAACATACTTGTTCTGATTGCAGGATGACTGAAATTGTGACTAGAGTGTCAAAGAAGAAGATTGGGAAACATGTTAAAGCGCTCGTGTTCGAACTGTGTTGTAACGATGATCTTGGAGAAGATGTGGAGGTCCCTTATGTGCGTTACACCATTCGCTGAACATAGAATATTGGTTTTGATGCATATGTTGGGGGATTTGAGGCAGCATGGGGGAAAAAGGGCACTCTACCCAAGTACCCTTCTATGAGTGCCCATTTCAGGCTCGGTCTGCTTCCCCTTGATGTATCCAGATTCATTGGCCCAAGAAGTGCCAGCCTGCAACACATTCTGTTCCATGTCTTTGTCTCATTAACTTGTTTCATTCTTGTTTTGTTAGCTGTGTAGTGTACACATTTGCTTAGTGTTTCTAAACCCAAGACTTTTTTTAGATTTGGATGGAGTGGAGAAGGGTTAGAACTTGTCAGGTTTTTGTCTTGTCACCTCTGGCATGTTTAACCCTGGAATTGTCCTGGGGACCATTGTCATAGTGACATAATGATGGGAAATCTAAAATGGAGTTGTCTTCACATTGAAAAGATTTTTCACTTCATGTTGTGTCTCCAAGGAAAAGCTTCCCAATTGAATGAAGACAGAAATCAAAGTTCTCATACTCTATCCAAAACTACCAAAAATAAAGTTTTGAATTTAGATATACTTTAACCCTTCATACCTGCTGGCAGAAGGGTTAGTGACCGACTGGAGCTTGTCCAGAGTTCTGGTTTTACAGCTGCATGGGGGAGCATCTTTGTCTTGCCCACACCACCACCCAGAGCGTGCCAGTGATCTGAGGGCCTTATCTTATAGAAATGTTTCTTTATACTGTGAGTTCTGAAAATAAATAAAAAAATAAATTAAAACTCCTAGCTGTTGCTTCTGCCTTTTTAATATAGTGTCTGGTCCATCTTGCTGAGAAGGTGCCTTTTTATAGAACTACAGATCGGTAGTACTGTGGGCAGCAGATGCTTTTACCATGAATGGGTTTTGGCACAATTACCTCCAAAGTTTTCATGTTTCAGCATTGACGGCTCTACTCTTTCCCTGGCTGTTTGACAGGTGCCAAGTTTACTGGGGATTCTCCTGTTGGCCACAGGCCACATATTTTCTTTACTGTCCATTGAAGCATACAGGTCAGGTTATACTGCCACCTAGAAGTTGTTGGTACACCAGAAAACATAAAAGCAATAAGCCAGCTCCTGTATAAACTAGGGTTGTCCCGATACTAGTATCGGTATCGGGTTCGATGCCGAATATTTGCAGGAGTACTTGTACTCGCGCAAATACTCCCGATGCTCAAATAGAATACTTTTTTTTGTGACAGCGGTGCATAGAGTAGGCGGTGAGCGGGAATAGAGCGACAGCGATCGTATTTGGGTACTTATTTATTTCCTCCCGAGCGGGTTGGTGAGGGTGCATACTGCATAGCGGGCGGCAGCTGAGAAGGGGTGGAGAGAGCCGCGGCAAGGAATCCTCCTGATTCGCAGTGCTGGTATGTGACTGTACACTGCATTTGTTTCCTCCCCTCGGAAGTCTATAGCAGCGGCAGCTGAGAAGGGGTGTACACAGAGCAGCAAAGACCATCCTACAGTGCCTGCCTACAATAGAATTCTAACCTCGAGGGTGCATAGGGGGGCGGAGAGCAGCAGCTGAGAAGGAGTGGAGACTGGAAGAAGGCGCCAAAATTCATCCAATCGGTATGCGCTTTTATCTCCTCAGCTAATTGTGCAGAGAGAGGGAGGAGAGTGGGAGGAGAGCAGGCGGAGTGCAGTACGAGCAGGAAGGACATCGCAGCAGGCAGCCCTAGCCGAACAAGTAAGATTGATTTGAGAGACCAAGTGATTCAAACTTGGCTGAATGTACTGTATACGTGTCTATCTACAGTAGTGCACAGTGCAACTTGCAAGCTATGTGTAATATTTGTCACTGCATTGCATGTTCTTTCAGGGTCGCTCAGTATGGAGTCACATAAAACAATGCTTTCTAAATTGTACTTTAGGAAATAGGAATGTAGTTGTACTTGTAACTTCTTAATATAAGGTTAATCATGTAAAATAAATTAATTGGTATTGTTACTGTAAAATAATTTGTAATACTTAAGTTTAGATCCGTTTATTTTAAAGCGAAGTTCAGTTTTTATCAGCTCAGTAAGCATGGTCCAGGGGGAGGGGGGGCTGCCTTTCTCTCATGACTAAGCAGGAAGATGAGGACAGTGCCACCTGCTGACAGTTATTGTGTATTATTACACCTATAGTACCTAATTTAAGTTTTTTAAAATGCAATGTTAAAAAAGCAGCTTTTTTTTTTTTGCATTGACTCATTTCCAACTTCAAAATTACTAGTAGTAACCCCAATGAATGTTTTTGCCATCTGTAAAGGGGCATTCTTCCCACTGATCACCAATGTAATGGGCATTCTTCCCACTGATCACCAATGTAATGGGCATTCTTCCCACTGATCACCAATGTAATGGGCATTCTTCCCACCGACCACCAATGTAATGGGCATTCTTCCCACAGACCACCAATGTAATGGGCATTCTTCCCACAGACCACCAATGTAATGGGCATTCTTCCCACAGACCACCAATGTAATGGGCATTCTTCCCACAGACCACCAATGTAATGGGCATTCTTCCCACAGACCACCAATGTAATGGGCATTCTTCCCACAGACCACCAATGTAATGGGCATTCTTCCCACAGACCACCAATGTAATGGGCATTCTTCCCACAGACCACCAATGTAATGGGCATTCTTCCCACAGACCACCAATGTAATGGGCATTCTTCCCACAGACCACCAATGTAATGGGCATTCTTCCCACAGACCACCAATGTAATGGGCATTCTTCCCACAGACCACCAATGTAATGGGCATTCTTCCCACAGACCACCAATGTAATGGGCATTCTTCCCACAGACCACCAATGTAATGGGCATTCTTCCCACAGACCACCAATGTAATGGGCATTCTTCCCACCGACCACCAATGTAATGGGCATTAATTTAATTAATGTAATTAGTCTGTATTGTGGTTTGAAAACTGTCACATGACATTCAAAAAAAGTATCGGTATTCGGTATCGGCGAGTACATAAAAAAAAGTATCGGTACTTGTACTCGGTCCTAAAAAAGAGGCATTGGGAAAACCCTAGTGTAAACCCTCTTCTTGTCATGCCTCGTGTTTTTTTTTTTTTTTTTTTTTTTTTTTTTTTTTTGCTAGTGTCCTAGGCAGTTGCACACCTTTTTTCCTCAGTGAGCTAAAAAAAGACTTGCAAGGACGTTTTTGCGTGTCCTGAACGACTTGACAGATTGTAAACTGTAAAATGGCAGTTTTGGCACTTTAACGTGGCGCTTTTTTTTTTTTTTTTTTTTAAGCAGTGTATAAAAAATTCAAATGGCCAGAAATGAAAAACTCCTGTAAACAAAACGTGCCTAAATGCAAGTTACCGCATTTACCAGCTGTTACAGGCATTTGCTGTTTCAAATGCCCCTGAACATTTCGTCCTAAACATGTATTTTTTTTTTTTGGCTTTCCAAAAAATGCTTCTAAACTCAACTGCCTAGAAACTATTATATAATACCCTGTGTACATGTATTGATAAGATAACATATAGGAGACTCCAGGGGCAGCTGAAAAAAATGCGCAGCTGCTCCTAAACATCCGTGGACCTGCAAAAAGGAGAACATGATGATTTGGTTCAGAGTGCAGTTAGAATGGGTGTATTTTAATCAAAAAGAGGCTAGATACCTGACCATCTTAACCTTAACTTTTTATCTACCAGAAGCTCAAAGGGTTGGATTCCCTACAAGGTAGACCCATTATCTCTGCATTAATGACCGGTTGGGTCAGTGGCTAGTTAGGCAGTTACAGCCCTTGGTTGTACAGCTTCCTGGTTACCTGAAGGACACAAATCACCTCGGTATCGAAGGGTTTATATGGGAGGAGGATTTTGCCTGGGTAACAGTGATGTAACCAGTCTCTATTCTTCCATACCTCACCATCTTGCAGTGGCAGCTGTTTTGTTTTAATTGGAATATTTGACCAATTTATCCATGGAGCACAGACTGTACATTGCGGATATTCTCTTTCTTGTCACACAATTTACTTTATATTTGATGGAGTTCTACCTCCAGAGGTGTGGGGCTGCCATGGGAGCAAATTTTTTTTTTTTATCTTCCTTGGCTAGCCTTTACATGGGTTGGTGTGAGTGGTCCAACATATTTTGTAGGGGAAAACCCCCTTTAGGCCACTTATTGGGGTCTCTGAGGTTCATTGACCTACTGCTGGTGGTACAAATTTGGGATAGATTGTCTATTGCTACTTTTTAAAACCTTTCAATTGTAATGATAGAAACCTGGTTTTCACTGGTTGTGTGGACAATAGATCAGTGTGTTACTTGGATATGTGCCTGACTGAAGCTAATGGGTTAGTCTCCACCACTTTATATAGGAAGCCCTTATTGTGGTGCTCCCTCCTACTTGCCCAGTCAGGCCACCTGAGACCTACCATTAAAAGTATCCCTAATTGGTCAGTTCACAATGAGCAACATTGTGAACATGAACAGTCCCTTTTTTATGGGAGATTTCTACACCGAGGATACCCTAGGTTGATGCTAAACAGGACTTTATAGCTAGACATAAGATTTTTTAAGTTGGAATAAAAATAGCAAAAAAAGAATATAGCATGTACAATTAATACAAGTCATATTTTAATTGAATGTTATTTAATTACCTTTTTAAATCTGCAGCAAAACTGTAATTTTCTCTTAATGCAAAGCAATATGGCTACCTGGAGTTCTGTACACAGAATGTGTACTGACCACCCCCAGAAACATAATTTCTAGTGTGATTGGCTCACCAATTTTTCTCAGAAGTCTGCACAAAGTTACAAGTCAGATTTCAATTATTTCCTGCAACAAAAATGTAATTTCTCTTCCGTTCATGGACGGTCACAGCAGCAATTGACCTTGGGGTTAATCATCCTTCCTTTCAGGAGATTGACTAGGCAGAAAACGGCACTTAAGTGTTAAAACACTTCTCTCTCAGTAAAGTACCCGCCCCCGGGTACATCCCTCTCCCTGCCTCATGCAGTCTGTTTTTTTTTTTTTCCTGCCTAGCGTAAGGAGAAAACATGGCTCTTCTGGAGCCCATGTGCTCTGGAGATTGTTTGCGATTTTTTTTTTTCCCCCGCTGCATATTTACATAGGCTCGCTCGGCCTCCTGGCTCTTTTTTTAACATCCTCCAATCCACGGGGATGTTAAGGAAAGAGCCTGGATTCCGAACGAGGTTTCGCTGGTGTGCACTGGCGTAAATGCATTGGAACGCATCGCGCATGCGCAGTTGGCCGCCCAGCACTTCCGGAGCAGTCTGTGATGGGGAGCGGAGTATGACGATACACCGGCCTTTAGCTACGCGACGGGCCGTCCACAACATGCCCCGTTGCTCCAGGGGTGGCTGGTGAGCTATACGCTCCAGGGCACATATATGACCGGTCTCTATGGCCGTGTCAATGTGCCGGGCCGACAGTCATGCGGTAACTGTGCAGAAGTTGGGTCTGTCTGGAATGCCGCCAGCTAGTGGTCGCAGGATGGGTAAGTAGTATCCCCTTGCCTTGGTATGGTGGTTCGGCTGGTGCATTCCTGGGGAGGTCGATCGGGGGTCCGCCCTACTTTCCTCTCTCCCTTCCTCTCCCACCTTCCCCGCATTCTGGGTGGTGGGCGTGAGGTGGGGTGTCCGCCTAGGGGGCTCTGTTCTACCTGGGGGCTGCGGCTGATGTGGGGTGCTGCATGACTTTTTATACTGCCGTGTGTTCCGCAAAAGTGTTTCCTTGTGTTCTGTATCTGGACAAAATATTGTACAAGGAATGGAATCTGCCGCAGACAGTTTAAAAATAGTTTGCGGTCCGTTATCCTTTTGAGGAGGACTTTCTGAAAAAGTGGACCCCCCCCCCCCCCCCCCCCCCCCCCCGTGTCCAGGCTGATCAAGGCTACCACGTTACCTGTGGAAGGGGCTCCTGCTTTTAAGAACCCCGCAGATAGGAGAGCTGAGGATGAGGCCCGCTCCATGTTCACAGTGGTGGGGTCAGCGGTGAGACCAGTTTTAGCCGGGGCTCTAGTGTCGCAGGCACTTACCGAACGGGCAAGTCCTTGCTGCAGGAGCTGGCGGCCCGTAATGCTCCTGAGCTCTGTGTGGACCTGGCCGACCAGTTGGTGCAGGCTCCCCTTGCTCTCCAGGGCCTTCGCGGTAGTGTTATGCTACCTTGTGTGGCTTAAGTGTTGGTCTCCGGACCAGTCTCTAAAAAGGCCTTACCTTTTAAGGGTGAACGGCCTTTTAGGGCGTCCCTGGATGACATCAAGGATGCACTCTGCTCCCACAATCTGAAAAGGATAAGGAGCCTTGCGGTAAGCAGGGGCCCTTCTTTACTGCCCCCCAATTGTTTATCGCCAACCTGGTGCGGCAGAAAACTTTTCCAGGGTGCTAAGGCGCCCGCTGAAGGACAAAAGCTCACCTGGTACCGCAAGCCCAACAAGCCTGCTCCTGCACGACGGGCTGCCCCCTTCCGTATCTCGGGTGGAGGGCCGTCTTAGCAAATTCGCGGCTCGGAGGGCCTTCTTTTCGACCGATGGGTCTGCGAAGTGTTTTCCTCCGGGTACAAGAGTTTCTCTCTTGTCCACCAAACACATTTTTTCCTTCCAACCTCCAGCTTCCTCGAATGCCGGGAGGCCCTGCCAGGGGCTGTTTAGGATCTGCTGGTCAGGGGAGTGATTGTACCAGTTCCCTCAATGGAACGGTTTCAGGGGGTTTTACGCCAATCTGTTTGTAGTCCCCAAGAAGGAAGGGGTCCGTCCAATTCTGGACCTCAAGGCCCTTTACGGTTTTGTCGAGGTGCAAACGTTCAAGATGAAGTCAGTTTGCTCTGTAGTGGCGTAACTCCATCAGGGGGGTTTTCTGGCATCCTTGGATATCAAGGACACGTACCTGCATTTTCCCATATGCGCAAAACACCAGAGATTCTGCGTTTTTGCGGTCGGAGAGGACCACTTTTAATTTGTGGCCCTCCCTTTTTTTTTTTCCACAAAGGTGCTCGCTCCGATTCTGGCCCTGCTGAGGCAGCGCGGAATCGCTATTGTAGGATACCTGGACGACCACCTGAGAGCATCTTCAAGCTTAGAGTTATCACCTGCCGGACCCTCCGAGAATTCGGTTGGCTATTGAATGTCCAGAAGTCAGTGTTTGTACCATCTCAGCGGCTGGAATACCTGGGGGGTTGGTCCTGGATTCCTGCAGATCCGAGGGTTTTCCTCCCAACGGAAAAACTACAGACACTGCAATCTGTGGTGCAGAGGTTGGCGACCCAGAAGTGGTCGTCGCTTTTGCATGAGGGTTCTGGGTCTTTCGAGGCGGTTCCGCATGTTCAATTCCACACGAGTGTTGCAGAAAGATTCTGTCACGTTGGGACAAGCTCCCTTAGTCTCTGGATTACCAGATTCGTCTAAATCGCCTGTTCAGGTCCTCCCTAGCGTGGTGGCTGACATCTCCTGTACTTCAGACCGGAAAATCGTTTCTGCCGTGCCATTGGACGGTGGTCAAGGCGGATGCCATACTCTCCGGCTGGGGGGGGGGGGGGTGTTTCAGAGTCTGTGCCTAGAATAGGGCACTCCAGACGTGGATCTTCTGGTGTCCCGTCTCAATCGGAAGATGTTGCGGTACGTGGCCAGGTCAAGAGATCTGTGGGCGGAAGCGTCAGACGAGTTGGTGGCGCCAAGGGGGGGGGGGGTCACTATCGGCCAATCTACGCCTTCCCTGAAGCTTCTTCCTCGTCTGTTGCGCAGGGTGGAAGCGGAGGGGGTACCAACAATCCTGATCGCTCCGGATTGGCCACGCCGTCCCTGGTACGCCTGGTGGCAGACGTCCCTTGGCGTCTACCGCCTTAGAGTAGATCTTCTGTCGCAGGGCCCTATCTTTCAACCTGCTTTACAGTCGCTGGCTTTAACTGTGTCGCTGTTGAGATCCAGGTGCTGAAAGACCGAGGCCTGTCAGGCTCGGTGATTTATACCTTGCTGCGAGCATTGAAGGCGACCTCACGGAAGATTTGCCATCGTACGTGGAAAGCTTCATATCTATGTGTGAGATGAATTGGCACCCCTGTACATATGTGATGTCCCGGATTCTGCTGTTCCTACAGCATTGAGTGGGTCAGGCTCTCGCCTTAAGTACTTAAGGATGAGCTTTGGGCGTGTTATTTGGATATACCTTATTTATTGGCGTATAACACGCACAGGCTTACCATTGCCACGAGTGTAGCCTTGCCATTGCCACGAGTGTAGCCTTGCCATTGCCACGGGTGTAGCCTTGCCATTGCCACGGGTGTAGCCTTGCCATTGCCACGGGTGTAGCCTTGCCATTGCCACGGGTGTAGCCTTGCCATTGCCACGGGTGTAGCCTTGCCATTGCCACGGGTGTAGCCTTGCCATTGCCACGGGTGTAGCCTTGCCATTGCCACGGGTGTAGCCTTGCCATTGCCACGGGTGTAGCCTTGCCATTGCCACGGGTGTAGCCTTGCCATTGCCACGGGTGTAGCCTTGCCATTGCCACGGGTGTAGCCTTGCCATTGCCACGGGTGTAGCCTTGCCATTGCCACGGGTGTAGCCTTGCCATTGCCACGGGTGTAGCCTTGCCATTGCCACGGGTGTAGCCTTGCCATTGCCACGGGTGTAGCCTTGCCATTGCCACGGGTGTAGCCTTGCCATTGCCACGGGTGTAGCCTTGCCATTGCCACGGGTGCCTTGCCAGCCTTGCCTTGCCATTGCCACGGGTGTAGCCTTGCCATTGCCACGGGTGTAGCCTTGCCATTGCCACGGGTGTAGCCTTGCCATTGCCACGGGTGTTGCCAGCCTTGCCATTGCCACGGGTGTAGCCTTGCCATTGCCACGGGTGTAGCCTTGCCATTGCCACGGGTGTAGCCTTGCCATTGCCACGGGTGTAGCCTTGCCATTGCCACGGGTGTAGCCTTGCCATTGCCACGGGTTGCCTTGCCATTGCCATAGCCTTGCCATTGCCACGGGTGTAGCCTTGCCATTGCCACGGGTGTAGCCTTGAGCCACGGGTGTAGCCTGCCATTGCCACGGTGTAGCCTTGCCAGACGGGTAGCCTTGCCATTGCCAGGTGTAGCCTTGCCATTGCCACGGGTGTAGCCTTGCCATTGCCACGGGTGTAGCCTTGCCATTGCCACGGGTGTAGCCTTGCCATTGCCACGGGTGTAGCCTTGCCATTGCCACGGTGTAGCCTTGCCATTGCCACGGGTGTAGCCTTGCCATTGCCACGGTGTAGCCTTGCCATTGCCACGGGTGTAGCCTTGCCATTGCCACGGGTGTAGCCTTGCCATTGCCACGGGTGTAGCCTTGCCATTGCCACGGGTGTAGCCTTGCCATTGCCACGGGTGTAGCCTTGCCATTGCCACGGGTGTAGCCTCTGCCACGGGTGTACCTTGCCACCCGTAATCATCCGCCTCCGCAAAGATCCGATTTTGCAGACGGAAGAAAACCCTATTTTTTTTCTTCTGCCAGTGGATCGAATGTACACGGACACACAGTCCGTGTTCATCCGATCCCCCCCATAATGATCTTAGGAGGAGACTAACATCTCTCTAGATCACGGCCACTCTCCTCCGCCCAGATGGAAGGGGATGAATTCTCTTCTGTTTTTCGGATTGGAGGTACGCGGGTGTAAATGGACAGCTGTCACTCTATAGAGGTGAATTAAGTTTCCCATTTGGTCGGGCCGATCGTGGAAAAAGGGTCCAAGACTGCTTTCACACTGATGTGCTGCGGTTTACCCACACCACGGGTGCAGCATAGTGCACCCGTGTCTATCCTGCAGGTTAGCTAAACTTTGCTATAGACTACCCCCTCCCTCTTTGGCAAAAGCCAGTGCTGTAGAGGAAGCATTGGCTTATAGGGCTCTGCAGCTGCTTTCTTCCTCTACCGCCAGCTTCATTCACAACACTGATGCTGTGGTATGGCGGGTCGGCAACCTGCAATCTGAGGAGGGGGAGAGAGGGGCAGAGGGAGGGAGAATATTGCGGAAGTTACATGAGGTACAATTGGCTGACACCTAGAGGACCTTGCATGCAGAGGAAAGGGATTATACTTTTTTTTTTTTTCCCCTTACCCACACCAAGTATACTCCCACATAGACCTTTTCCTGATCCCCCCCACTATTTGATTTCTTCGGTATTAGAAGTGACTATCAGAAGTATAACGTGGTTGGACCATGCCCCGATCAGCCTGTGCCTCTCCCTATCCAATGCGGTACTCTCTTGAGAGAGATGCTGGCGCTTGAATGAGGGTCTATTGCAAAACCCTGGAGTTGAGGAGGTGGCTAGGGAGATTGAGGCACATATTCCAAGTCAATGACTTGCCGGGGAGTAACCCGGGAATGGTGTGGGAGGTGCATAAGACAGTGATCAGGGGAGTTATTTAATATGGCTCAATAATGAAGAAAAAGCGAGAAAAACAAATCATGAAACTGCTAGAAGAAATTCAGGAGCTGGAACTCCTTTCTACGGGAGGGGAATTGGGCCAACTAAGAAGACAACTTACAGAGATTTTGCATTTTAAAGCTAAAGCAGCAATACAACGGGGCAGGAAAATGAATTATGAATTGGGCGATAAATGCAGCAAGCTGGGAAAAAATAAAATAATCTGTCACCATATATATCACAAATTAAGGGGAAGGAGGGACAAATAGTACGGAAACCTAAAAGACATATTAGAAGTATTTGGAGAATATTATTCTTCCTTATAAAACTTGGTACCAACACCAGCGTCGGTTATAGAGGAATATCTTTCCTCGGCAGACCTTCAGAGATTATCATCCCTGGCCTGAAGTAGTCTTATGACCGCAATCTCGCCTGAGGAATTGAAGGCAACACTTAAAACGGTTAAATCCGGAAAGGCTCTGGTCCCTGACGGGTATACTATAAGACACTATAAAGAATTTGCCTCATTACTAAGTGATCAGATGACTAAGATTTTTAATGCACTGGGCCAGACTGCCACACTTACACCGGCTGCACTTCTAGCATATATCACTGTAATTCCAAAAGAAGGGAAGGACCCAGCGGAGTGTGGCAGTTCTAGGCCAATTTCAATTTTTGAATATTTTTGAATATTTTTGAATTTTCTCGTCCCGCATCTTGACCGGCGTATTTTTTCGCCGGCCTTCTCGTCCCGCATCTTGACCGGCATATGCTTCCATCTTCCCCTTCCGCCGGCCTTCTCGTCCCACATCTTCTTCCCCAGATGCTGCGCTTGGAATTGAATTCCCCGCCGTGTGACGCTCCTGTGACCCCGCCCCCCTCTGACACCACGGGTAAACTCCTAAGAAAGTCACCGTGTGGTACATGTGCGTCAGAGGGGGGCGTGGTCACAGGAGCGTCACACGGCGGGGAATTCAATTTCAATCGCAGCGTCCGGGGAAGAAGCCGCGCAAGATGCGGACGAGCTTCCAATTGAATTCCCCGCCCCCTCTGACGCACATGTACCACACGGGGACTTTCGTAGGAGTTTACCCGTGGCGTCAGAGGTGGGGGGGGCGTGGAGTTACAGGAGCGTCACACGGTGGAATATTCAATTTCAAGTGCAGCGTCCGGGGAAGAAGAAAATGCGGGACGAGAAGGCTGGTGGGAGGAGAAGAAGACGGAAGAAGACGCCGGTCAAGATGCGGGACGAGAAGACCCAAGAAAGAATCGGAAGATGAAGAAACCCGAATGAAAGAAGATGGAAGACGAAGCGAGGAAAGAAGATCTTAATAAGACTTGTCAAAAACCGGCTATTGTCATTTTTTACACTTTTGACACATTTTTGGTGAAATGGTAGCAGTACAATGTACCCCATTATCATTTCACACAGGGGGGGCCGGGATCTGGGGGTTCCCTTTGTTAAAGGGGTCTTCCAGATTTCGATAAGCCCCCCGCCCGCAGACCCCCACAACCACCGGCCAGGGTTGTGGGATGAGGCCCTTGTCCCCATCAACATGGGGACAAGGTGCTTTGGGGGGGACCCCAAAGAACCCTCCCCATGTTGAGGGCATGTGGCCAGGAGAGGGGGGCGGCACTCTGTCCCCCCTCTTTTCTGCGGCCGGCCAGGTTAACGTGCTCCGATAACGGTCTGGTGTGGATTTTTGGGGCGACTCCACGCCATTTTTTTTTAAATTTGGGGTGGAGTTCCCCTTAAAATCCATACCAGACCTGAAGGGCCTGGTAATAGAATTTGCTCAGAATTGCCGGGAGGCGACAATTCATTATAGCCACAAGTGAATTTTTAATGTCTATTTTTCCTTCAGAATGTCATTTTGTGCAGGGACAGTTCTAACCACGGAATACATGCGCTTTTTCACATGCTGACTTTACACCCCAGAAGAGGTCTAATTCTAAAATTATTGGTCTCGCTCTAATGCACGCATCAATACCTCACGTGAGTGGTTTGAACGGCGTTTTACATATGTGGGTGGGACTTACATGCGTGTTCGCTTCTGAGTGCGAGCTACTAGGGTCAGGGGCGTTTTAATTTTAAGTTGTTTTTGTTATTTTTATTTTAACGTAATATTTTTGCACTTTTTTGTCCCCCTTTTTTTTATCACTTTTATTACTATTACAAGGAATGTAAATATCCCTTGTAATAGGACTAGTGTGTGACAGGTCCTCTTTATGGAGAGAGGCGGGGTCAATAAGACCCCACATCTGTCCTCCAGGCTGTAAAGCATGGTATTGGTAAAAAAAACACTGATCTCATGCTTTCAGCCACGAACATGTTCGTTCAGCACAGTGGTGTAGTGTATAGCACTTTCACCTATCAGCAAAAAGGGTCGCTGGTTCGAATCCTGCCTGTGACACCATCTGCCTGGAGTTTGCATGTTTTCCCTGTGCCTGCGTGGATTTCCTCTCACAATATAAAAACATGCTGTAAATCGGATCCTGTCTAAATAAGCCCTAATATGCAGTAGTATATTTAGGTTTTGTGCTGCCCTAGGCCTGACTAAATTTCTGCACCTCCTAATAGAAAAATGACCCACCCTTCCTGTCAAGGCCACATCCTGTTTTTTATGACCCACCCAGAAATTTCATGGGGAGACATGCACACGTTCTAGGGGGAGGGGGGCACTGGATTCCCTTAATTTGCATAGTTTTTCTCTCACTTCCTGTTTGGCTATGGGGCCAATTGGACAGGGATAATACAAAATAAACTGACAGGGCCTATAACCCTCCCTCCCTCACTCTATTCAAAATGAAAGAAAAAAAGCGTTGATTATAGTTCTAGTATAACCGCTTAACGCCTGCCGCATGTAGATGTACGTCCACAGAATGGCACGTACAGGCAGATAGGCGTACTAGTACGTCCCTGCCTTCTTACGGGTCGGGGGTCCGATCAGAACCCCCCGCAACATGCGTCGGGCATCTTACTTCTGGGAGCGATCTGGGATGAGGGGGCGGGTGTTCACTTTTGTCCGCTCCCAAGCGAATCAGCGGAGCCCCTACCCTGCACTTCCTCTGCTTGTGTAATGTAAACACTGGCAGAGGAAGTGATGTCACCTCTCCTCTCGGTGGTATTTTCAATCCGGCGAGAGGAGAGAAGACATCACTGTAAGTCGCACCAACAGTACACATAGGCATACTTAATCCCTTCCGTTCACCCCCCCCCCAGCCCCCTGTCACAGTGTCACTGATTGCAGTGATCATATATTTACTGATCACTGCATTTAGCGTCAGTGTGACAGGCAGTTAGTGTTGGGTCCAGGGTGGCCCTGTACCCACCCTAATAAAGGTTTAACACCTTGATCACCGCCCTAGTTAACCCTTTCACCCCCTATTGCCAGTGTCACTAAGCGATCGGTTTTCTGATCGCTGTATTAGTGTCACTGTTGCCGCTAGGTAGCTAATTTTTTTTTATATATTGCGTTTTTTTTTTTTTTTTACTAAAGACATGTGGCTGAATACATTTTGGCCTAAATGTTTGACTAAAATTTAGTTTATTTGATTTTTCCTATAACAAAAAGTAAAAAATATTGTTTTTTTTTTTTTTAAATGTCGCTCTATTTTTGTTTATAGCGCAAAAAATAAATATTGCAGAGGCAATCAAAAAACATCAAAAGAAAGCTCTATTTGTAGGAATAAAAGGACGCAAATTTTGTTTTGGAGCCACTTCGCAGGACCGCGCAATTGTCTGTTAAAGCGACGCAGTGCCGAATTGTAAAAACGCCTTTGGGCATTTAGCAGCATATTGGTCCAGGGCTTAAGTGGTTAAGCAGAAATTTCTGATAATTTTATTGAGAGGCCTAAGAAAATATAACCATGCCAATAGGCCAGGATACAGCGTTGCTAATATGTATGGGTTTAGGGACCCCCACAAACACCACCCAATGTTAAATAAACAATTTTCTTAATTTGCAAATAAGTATCATCTGCTCATTTTTTTGGGGATGCCTGCACCCCTGACAGGGTGAAGACACCTCACAAATGTTGTCACTTTCTACTTTCACATAGCTAAACAGAAAGTGAGGGTAAAACCTTACTAATGTCTTTTCTTGGGGACACACAGATCAATCTAAATAGTTTCCCATTATGTAAATTGAACTCTAGCATTTTGCTGTGTACACCCCAAATTATTAGGGATCTTGGACTTTGGGGTCCATTTACTAAAGGCAAATCCACTTTGCACTACAAGTGGACAAGCAAGGAAGAAAAAAAAAATAGCTTCTACAGGATTGGATATTAAAACCATCAGTGCTTCCCTTCTGATTTTCAGCGACTACGCTTCTATTGCAGAGGGGCTTTGCCTTTACTAAACCCCAAGCTATCTAATCATTTGGGGTGTACACAGCAGTGCAATTTTCTTAATGGGGAGACTAGTTAGATTGACCTGTGTGTCCCCAAGAAAAGACATTGGTAGGGTTTTAACCTCCCTTCCTGTTCAGCTGTGTGACAGGAAGTGAAGCCAATTTTAAGAAAAGGGACACAAAGCCCAACCCACAAGCAGGGGTTCTAACACTCACTTGGCTTCCCTCAAACACCCACAATTAGAATAGGATTGTCTTGCGCTAGATTTAAGCACAGTGCTGTAAATCAGCACTTCAAGCCTGTCCACCAAGTGTTCAGCTGAACTCGCACGATTTCACTCCCGCAGCCCAGTGTGAACCAGGGCTTAAGGAATTTTTTTTTAGCTAAATAGCTTCCTTTACCTTTCTGCAGTCCTGGTTTCATGTCCTCATTGTTCGTTTTTGCTTTGAAGTAGCTGTAATACTTCTCTGATCTCCACACTTCCTGCTTGTCTGACTCCTTATGAAAAAACTCAAGCTAGCTTTTCACTGTGGTCCATGATCAAAGAGGTGTGATTACTATGTGTCTAAAACTCAGATTCATTTTAAAAACAAAGATTGCCCTGTATTTGTTTGTTTTTGTTGTGTGTCTCTTTACTTCACAGAAACATGAAACCAGTTTAAAAGTAAAACCGCAGGCACATTATATGATTGATTTTTTATCTATTTTTAAAAGGAATCGGTTAACTTTTATGTCTCTATACCCTGTAAACAGTCATTTCAGCAAAAAAATTTTTTCCTTAAGTGACCCTTTAAATTACTAACCCAAAAAACACGCTCTATGAGCATGCTCAGAGACACCCAAGTGATTTTCACCCACAAAAAGCAACATCAAAAATTCTAATGCCGCATACACACGGTCGTTTTTTGTGATGAAATAAAACGACGTTTTAAAAAACGTCATTTAAAATGATCGTGTGTGGGCAAAACGTTGTTTTATGTCTTCTGTAAAACAACCAAAAAAAAATTCGAACATGCTTACATTTTTTATGTCGTTTTTCAGAATCGTTTTTTGTGTCATAAAAAATGATCGTGTGTGGGCAAAACGACGCTTTCAAACCCGCGCATGCTCAGAAGTTATGAGATGGGAGCTTCAATGGAACAGAGTGCCGTCGAACGTGGTGTACGTAATGTTGGGGGTTGTTAGCTCTCGTTGTATGGGCGTTTTTTCAGTGATTCACTCCAGCCAGGAACTATGTTTAAGGGCATGGTAGCCCATTTTAATTAAAAAGGCAAAATAAAAGTCCAAACAAAGGTTTCCTACGCAGGGGGTTCTTCTCCATCAAACACACAACAGAAAATGCTAGCCCACCTGGCTTTCTGCAGCAATACTTCTGAAGGTTTTCTGGTCGCCTAGACCAGCGGAATCCTCAACATAGACACTTCCCTTCAGCGTCTACAGCTCTGCCTCTTGCAGTCACCGTTTTGGCTGTCTCCTACAGCCTCAGACTTCTGGAGACCTGCTGTCTCCAACTGGGAGCCATGAGATCTTCCCACACACTGATTATAAAGGGCTGTGTTCACCTGAGCACAGACCCTGCTGGTCATCCACAAAATCTGGATTCAGGGTTGGAGATCCCGTCCCACCCAAGACACTATGGAATCTCCACACTACAGAGCCCCATGATGAAATACCAAAACCTGGAGACAGCTTCATAAGAAGTATTCTCCAGTCCACAGCTATGCTCTGTAGTCTTGCACCCCTAAAGTGTGTAAACCCTGTGTCCATTTTACACTAACAGTAGCTCCTACTGTTACAGTAACCGCGCTTTGCAAGAGCATTTTCAGAAAACGATGGTGTGTAGGCAACGTCGTTTTTTAAAATGAAGTTTGAAAAACGCTGTTTTGTTTCATGAGATAAAACCACGTTTTTTTTACATCACAAAAAGTGATCGTGTGTACGCGGCATAAGTCCCTGGGCATGCTCAGTTCACCAGAAAGGCAGAAACATAAACAATGCTGCAATCGCGGCTGAAAGCATGAGATCTGTGGGGTTTTTTTTCCCCCATCGCATGCTTTCCAGCCTGAAGGACAGATGTGAGGTCTTATGGAATTATTACGTAACAAAAATAAATAATAATAATTAAAACGCCCCTGTCCCTAGTAGCTCACACTCAGAAGCGAACACGCATGTAAGTCCCGATCAAACCACACATGTGAGGTATTGACGCGTGCATTAGAGCGAGAGCAATACTTTTAGAACTAGACCCCCTCTGTAACTCTAAACTGGTAACCTGTAAAAAAAAAAACAAGTGTCGCCTATGGAGATTTTAAAGTCCTGAAGTTTGGTGCCATTCCATGAGTCTGTGCAATATTAAAGCGTGACAAGTTAGGTTTCTATTTACTCGGTGAAACATCATCTTTCACATTATCACAAAAAATTGGGCTAACTTTACTGTTTTGTTATTTTTTAACCACTTGAGCCCCGGACCATATTGCTGGTCAATGACCGGGCCCGTTTTTGAGATTCGGCACTGCGTCGTTTTAAATTACAATTGAGCGGTCGTGCGACGTGGTTCCAAAACAAAATTTGCTACCTTTTTTTCCCACAAAGAGAGCCTACTTTTGGTGGTATTTGATCACCTCTGCTGTTTTTTTTTTTTTGCGCTATAAACAAAATAGAGCGACAATTTAAAAAACAAAAAGAATATTTTTTACTTTTTGCTATAATAAATATCCCCAAAAATATATATATATATACAATTTTTTTTTGTTTTCCTCAGTTTAGGCCGATACGTATTCTTCTTCATCTTTATGGTTCCAAAAAATCGCAATAAGCGTTTGATTGGTTTGCGCAAAAGATATAGCGTCTACAAAATAAGGGTTCGTTTTATGGCATTTATATTAATATTTGTTTTTTTACTAGTAATGGCGGCGATCAGTGATTTTTATTGGTACTGCGACATTATGGCGGACACATCGGACACTTTTGACAAATTTTTGGGACCATTGGCATTTTTATAGCGACCAATTCTATAAAAATGCATTGCTTACTATAAAAATGCCACTGGCAGGGAAGGGTTTAACACTAGGGGTGAGGGAGGGGTTAATTATGTTCCCTGGGTGTGTTTTAACTGAAGTGGGGTGAGACTGACATGGCTGACCATGAAAGGGAACTCCAGACCAAATAAAAAAAAAAAACGTGTGGGTTCCCCTCCAGGTGCATACCAGGCCCTTAGGTTTGGTCTGGAACGTAAGGGTTTAAACCTACGCTACATCGTACCCCTACCCATTCACCTGGGGAGCAATGTAAAGTAAAAAAAAAAACACCACACAGATTATTAAAATAATTTATTAGTCAGCTCCGGGGGTCTTCTGCCGGGCCCCCCCCTTTCTTCTTTAAGCTATTTTACAACGGGGGTGTAGGCCCGGTCTTCTCTCTTCCGCCGGGGCCCTGGGCTTCGTAGTCTTCTGCCTGGGGGGCGCCACCCCCCTGGTCTTCTCCGGTGCCTTTCGCCGGGGCCGTGGGCTTTGTAGTCTTCTGCTGGGGGGCGCCACCCCCGGTCTTCTTCGGTGCCTTCTGCCGGGGCCACGGGCTTCGTAGTTTTCTCCGGTGCCTCCCACCCCTTTAAGCTCTTTTACATTGGGGGGGGGGGGGCCGCAGGCTTCGTAGTCTTCTGCCGGGGGGTGCGCCGGAGAAGACTCCCCGGTGCCTTCCGCCGTGGCCCCCACCCCTTTAAGCTCTTTTACCATGGGGGGGCCGTGGGCTTCGTAGTCTTCTGCCGGGGCCACAGGCTTCGTAGTTTTCTCAGGTGCCTCCCACCCCTTTAAGCTCTTTTACGTTGGGGGGGGGGGGCGCAGGCTTCGTAGTCTTCTGCCGGGGGGTACGCCGGAGAAGACTCCCCGGTGCCTTCCGCCGGGGCCCCCACCCCTTTAAGCTCTTTTACCATGGGGGGGCCGTGGGCTTCGTAGTCTTCTGCCGGGGGCCACGGGCTTCGTAGTTTTCGGGGCCACGGTCTTCTCCGGTGCCTTTCGCCGGAAGCCCCCACCCCTTTAATCTCTTTTACCATGGGGGGGCCGTGGGCTTCGTAGTCTTCTGCCGGGGGGTGCGCCACCCCCCGTCTTTTCTCCGCTGTCTTGTCTGTTGCCTCTTCTGCCTGGCTCCTCCGCTTCTGTCCGCTGTCTTCTTCCTTCTTCTGTTCCATTCGATGTTGACATGACGAGGTCTCCTGCTGCAATGCCGTCTGAGCGATGCGCATCGACTTATATAGGCATAGGGGGGTCACTACACTTGCCCCGGGAATGTGATGTCACAAAGGTTGAGGTCGCAGGGTAGCATTAGCTGGTGACCACCCCCTTTGCCTATATAAGTCGATGCGCATCGCTCAGACGGCATTACAGTGGGAGACCTCGTCGTGTCAACATCGAATGGAACAGAAGAAGGAAGAAGACAGTAGAAAGAAGTCCTGGCCCCCGCGGAGGAGCCAGGCAGAAGAGACAACGACAAGACATCGGAGAAAAGACCGGGGGTGGCGCACCCCCCGGCAGAAAACGCGGAAGCCCGGTGCCCCGGCGGAAGGCACCGGAGAAGACCGGGGGGGTGGCGCTCCCTCCGGCAGAAGACTACGAAGGACGAGGCCCCCCCAATGTAAAAGAGCTTAAAGGAGTGGGGGGCACCGGAAAAGACCGGGGGATGGCGCCCCCCGGCAGAAAACGGTGAAGCCCAGGGCCCCCGGCGGAAGAGAGAAGACCGGGCCTACACCCCCTTGTAAAAGAGCTTAAAGAAGAAAGTGGGGGCCCCGGAAGAAGACCCCCGGAGCTGATTAATAAATTATTTTAATAATCTGTGTGGTGTTTTCTTACTTTACATTTTTCCCCAAGGTGAATGGGTAGGGGTACGATTTACCCCATACTTATTCACATAGGGTGGGGGGCCGGAATCTGTGGGCCACCTTATTAAAGGGGGCTCCCAGATTCTGATCAGCCCCCCGCCTGTATACCCCGACAACCAACGGCAAGGGTTGTCGGGAAGAGGCTCTTGTCCCTATCGACATGGGGACAAGAGTGCTTTGGGGTGTGGGGGCAGTGCCCCCTCCCCCAAGTTGAGGGCATGTGGTCTGGTACGGCTCAGGAGGGGGGGCGCTCGCCTCCACCCCCATTCCTGTCCGGCCAGACTGCGTGCTTGGACAAGGGCTTGGTCTGGATCTGGGGGGAACCCCACACTGTTTTTTCAGCGTAGGTTTAACCCCTTACGTTCCAGACCAAGCCTAAGCGCCTAATGTACCCCTGGATGGGAACCCACGGCGTTTTTTTGTTTGAAATTTGGCGCGGAGTTCCCCTTTATGGTCAGCGTAAGCTGAAAACAGGTCAGGGATTCACGTGCGCCGCCTCACGCCGTGCAATTAGAGCTACGCCGCTTGGGATTTACCAAGATTTTCCCAGCGTACTGACAAGGCGTGCATAAATCTCTGAAATTGCCGAGCACGCATGCCCAGTATGCAAATGAGCCTCCCTAAGGTTTAGGCGTACTGTGCCGGCGTCCCGCGCTGTTTTCACAAAAGTCACTTTCACTTTCAATTCGGCCCGTAACACTCAACAAACACATATCACTACACTTTCCTTGGGGTACAAGATAGAGTTTCTCTCTTGTCCGCCAAACTGATTTTTTCCTTCCAACCTCCAGCTTCCTCCGGTTCGCCGGAAGGCTCTGTCAGGGGCTGTCTAGGATCTACTGGTCAGGGGAGTGATTGTACCGGTTCCTTCAGGGGAACAGTTTCAGGGGTTTTACTCCAATCTGTAGTCCCCAAGAAGGAAGGGGTTCATCCAATCTTAGACCTCAATTGAATACCTGGGGTTAATCCTGGATTCCTCGGAGGCGAAAGTCTTTCTACCAATGGAGAAACTTCAAACACTACAGTCTGCGGTGCAGCGGTTGACGACCCAGAAGTGGTCCGGTTCTGCATGAGGGTTCTGAGTCTGATGGTGGCCTCTTTCGAGGCAGTCCCGTATGCCCAATTCCACACCAGGGTGCTACAGAAGGAAATTCTGTCACGTTGGGACAAGCTCCCTTCGTCACTGGATTACCAGATTCGGGTGAGTCGACTGGTCAAGTCTTCCCTGGTGTGGTGGCTGACGTCTCCGGTGCTTCAAGCCGGGAAGTCGTTTCTGTCGTGCCATTGGACTGTGGTCATGACGGATGCCAGCCTCTCTGGCTGGGGGGGTGTCTGGGGTACCCAGTCAGCCCAGGGGCGCTGGAGGAGTCCCGTTTTCCAATCAATGTACTGGAGCTCCGTGCAATCAGGTTGTGCCTCACCAAGTGGTCCCGGGGTCTGCAGGACCGTCTGGTCAGAATCCAGTCTGACAACGCCACGGCCGTGGCATACGTCAATCATCAGGGAGGCACACAGAGCTCGGCTACAGCGAAGGAGGTTGCGCACATCCTTCAGTGGGCCGAACGATCCGTTCCGGCTCTGTCGGCCGTGTACATTCCGGGGGTACAGAATTGGCAAGCTGACTACCTAAGTCGCCAAACACTAGACCAAGGAGAGTGGTCACTACACCCGGAGGTGTTTCAGAGTCTGTGCCAAAAATGGGGCACTCCAGACGTGGACCCCTTTGGCGTCTACCCCTGAGAAAAGATCTACTGTCACAAGGACCGATGTTTCACCCTGTTTTACAGTCGCTGGCTTTAACGACGTGGCTGTTGAAAGCCAGGTTCTGAGGGACTGTGGTCTATCAGGCCCGGTGATCTCTACCATGCTACGTGCACGGAAGACTACTTCACGTAAGATCTATCATCGTACGTGGAAGACCTACATCTCTATGTGTGAGGAGATGAATTGGCACCCCCGTACATACGTGCTGTCCCGGATTCTGCTGTTCTTACAGCGGGGAGTGGATCAGGCTCTCGCCTTATATACGGTTAAGAGTTAGATCTCGGCTCTAGCTATTTACTTTCAGCGACCCTTGTGGGCGCACTCTCTAGTGCGTACGTTTGTACAGGGGGTCCGGCATGTGGCCCCTCCTGTGCGCCCTCCACTGCCTCCATGGGACTTGAATTTGGTCCTCTCAACGCTTTAAGACGCTCTGTTTGAGGACATTCGGAAGATTCCCCGTTTGACCTTGTCTCAGAAGGTGGTTTTTCTGGTAGCAATTACCTCGGTCAGACGGGTGTCTGAAATGGCAGCCTTGTCCTGCAAGGTTCCATACTTGGTCATCCACAAGGATAAGGTGGTGCTGCGCCCACAGCCCTCATTTCTTCCAAAGGTTGTGTCAGCTTTTCACAATAATGAGGACATAGTGTTACCATCCTTATGTCCTCAGCCAAAGAACCAGAAGGAGGCAGCTTTGCATTCCTTGGATGTGGTTCGGGCCCTACGGGTGTACTTGTCTGCTACGGCTCCGTTCTGGAGATCGGATTCACTCTTTGTGACTGGTCCTAAAAAGGGTCTGGCAGTCTCGTTGGCTACTAATTCTAGCTGGATCAGACAGGACGTCCTTCAGGCCTATGCCCTAAAGGGGCGGGTGCCTCCCTTTCAGGTTACGGCGCATTCGACCAGGGCGATTGGTGCCTCTTGGGCTTTCCGTCATCAAGCCTCTGTTTTACAGGTGTGTAAGGCGGCAACTTGGTCGTCCATCCACACTTTCTCTAAGTTTTAAAAGGTGGATGTGAGTGCATCTTCGGATGCCTCCTTTGGCCGCAAGGTTTTACAGGCGGCAGTTTAAGGTTGGAGTTCCTCCGTTGAGAAACTCTGGTTGTTTTTTTGTTTGGGGTGAACGCTGGTTTGCCGTGTGTTTTCCCCACCCCTCAAAATTTTGACACTGCTTGGGGACGTCCCTAAGGTCAATGCTGCTGTGTCCGTCCATGAACGGAAGAGAAAATAGGATTTTTGTACTCGCCGTAAAATCCATTTCTCTGAGTTCATGGACGGACACAGCACCCATCCCTCCTTTTGGTTTGTACTGCTTGTTACAAACTGGAGCTGTTCAGTCAGAGTGGGGGTTTTAAAAAAAAGGGGAACCACGCCCCCTGGGAGGAGATGTACTGCAGAAGTGTTTTTTAACACTTGAAGTGCTGTTTTCTGCCTAACTCTCCTGGAAGGAAGGTGATATAACCCTAAGGTCAATGCTGCTGTGTCCGTCCATGAACTCAGAGAAATGGATTTTACGGTGAGTACAAAAATCCTATTTTTTGTTGCATGGGACGCCTGAAATTCGACTTGTGTCTTAGTGCAGAATTCTGGTGAAATCAGTTAGCCAATCACAAGCAGAAAATTATGGTGCTGGGTGCATTCTGTGTAAAGAACACCTCCATGTAGCCATATTGCATTTTACAGAAAATTAGAGCTGCAGATTGAAAAGGAAAGGTCATTTTTAACCACTTCCATACTGGGCACTTAAACACCCTCCTGACCAGACCAATTTTCAGCTTTCAGGGCTCTCACACTTTGAATGACAATTACTCAGTCATGCAACACTGTACCCAAATGATTTTTTTGTCCTTTTTTTCCCACAAATAGAGCTTTCTTTTGGTCTGTGTGAAAGTTTTAGAGCAGGGATCCTCAAACTACGGCCCTCCAGCTGTTGTGGAACTACACATCCCATGAGGCATTGCAAAACTCTGACATTCACAGACATGACTAAGCATGATGGGAATTGTAGTTCCTGAACAGCTGGAGGGCCGTAGTTTGAGGACCCCTGTTTTAGAGTCTACAAGCTATAGTGCAAATCATAATAAATTATCACATATGATCACACCTGATGTACTGATGCCCCCCAAAGCCAGGAAAGTACAAATGCCCCCCAAATAACCCCTTTTTGGAAAGTAGACATTCCAAGGTATTTAGTAAGAGGCATGGTGAGTTATTTGAAGTTGTAATTTTTTCCCACAATACTTTGCAAAATTAAGATTTTTTTTTTTTATTTAAAAAAATTCTCAAAAGTGTCGTAATATCTTATTTCTCTCACATGGCATGTGCATACCACAAATGGCACCCCAAAATACATTCTGCTACTCCTCTTGAGTAAAACAATACCCCATGTGTGAGACTTTTTCACTACCTGGCCACATACAGAGGTCCAACATGCAGGAAGCGCCATCAGGGCTTTTAGGAGCATAAATTGCACATCTAACTAGTTGATAACCTATTACAATTTTGAAGGCCCTGGAACACCAGGACAATGAAATTACCCACAAAATGACCCCATTTTGGAAAGCTAACACCCCAACGTATAATCTATGAGGCATATTGAGTCTTTTGAACGGTTTATTTTTTTCCAGCAGTTTTTGTAATATGTGGAAAAAAATGAAAACACATTTTTTTTACACAAAGTTGTCCATTGATAAGATATTTCCAACACATAGCACGTACATAGCAAAAATGACACCCTAAAATACATTCTGCTACTCCTCCTGAGTAAAATGATACCCCATGTGTGAGACTTTTTCACTGCCTGGCCACATACAGAGGCCCAACATGCAGGGAGCGCCATTAAGGGTTTTAGGAGCATAAATTGCACATCTAACTAGTTGACAACCTATTACAATTTTAAAAGGCCCTGGAACACCAGGACAATGGAATTACCCACAAAATGACCCCATTTTGGAAAGCTAACACCCCAACGTATAATCTATGAGGCATATTGAGTCTTTTGAACAGTTTATTTTTTTCCAGTAGTTTTTGGAATATGTGGAAAAAAAATGAAAACGCATTTTTTTTTTGTAAAATTCTTTTTATTGATTTTTAACACTGAAAAACAGACACACATACAAGATAGGCCACATGCCTACCCCCGAAGAAGCCGCGCAGGGCCAACACACTTACAATTAACAATTATAACCTAACACTGTACACCCTCCCCCAACCCCCACCCTCCCACCCTGACCGAACACCACCCTATAGCATCTAAACCGTATAGCACCACTTGAAACCCATTAGACATTAAGATCCCAAACAATTTAAGCCAGAGGACTTCAGGATTAGGTCATGTCATCCACCCTGGTTGTAAATGTAAAGAAAAGAACACAATGAAATAACCCGAGACCCTCCCCAAGCACCGGAGGTGTGTATATCGTTAGAAAGCACATCTAATCGGCATAGTCATCAGAGGGCGACGGAAACCTTTAGAGATTCAACTGTAGCCCTAACCCACCGTGTCCGAGGAGTCCAGCCAAGCTTGCCACACCTTTTTGAATTTCTTGTACATGTGAATTACAGAGTTAACCAACCCCTTCCAAAATGATAAAGTTGGGGCATTGGAGTTTTTCCATTTCAAAAGAATAGCCTTTCTACCATAAAACAACCCAATATTTAGAAGTGTACGATGTGCCAGGGAGGGAACTACCTCCTCAACTAACCCAATAAGGCAGAACCTCTAGCGGTCAGGGGAACGGGAACACACAGCACCCCGGACAAACACTCCACCACTCCTGCCCAGAAGTTCTGGATATGAGGACATGTCCAAACAATATGCTCCGAGCCTGCCGGGGAAAAATTACACCGCCAACACTGACCAGTGCTGGAAGGGTAAATACTAGCCAATCTGGCCGGGGTGTAGTAGATGCGATGCAAAAATTTAAATTGGATAAGGCGATCCCTGGCAGATACCAGATGCTTGAAGGGATGATCCCACATGTCCTCCCAGTCCTCCCCTTGAATGTCCGTAATCTCTCTCACCCACCCCTCCCTACACCGAGACACCCCAATAGGCACCGAGGTAAACATAGCCTTGTATACCGTGGACAGAGTTTTAGGTAACTCCTCGCTTGTTGACAAATTTTCCAGTGCCGAGGGTAGACACTCCACCCTGCAGCCCCTGAACTGCGCCTGAAAGGCATGACGCAGCTGCAGATATCTAAAGAAAAATGAATTAGGCAGGTCATGCCTGGCTTTTAGCTGGTCAAATGATATGAGGTCCCCCTCCCTGGTAATGTGTTCTAACAATTTGACCCCCCTACAGGCCCAGATCATTGGGTCCGGAAGGGAGCAGAAGTCCGGCAGATTTGGGTTAAGCCACAGAGGGGCTGAGGGCGAGACTCCCAAATATGAGGGTGACACCATGGTGGTAGCAACTTCCCATGCCCTGATGGTAGCTTTCATAGTGGTAGTTAAAGGTAAGGTAGATTTAGGGCCTCTATACAGAGCTAACCTAAGACTTTCATATGAACCTAAGAGCGCCGCCTCCAAAATAGTGGCTGTATCACCCTCATCCGCTAGCAACCAGCGTCTAGCGAACACCAATTGGCCCGCCAGATAATACTTCTGCCAATCCGGGAGTGCCAACCCCCCCTGACCCCAAGGTTCCTGTAGGACCTTAACACCTATTCGGGGTGACTGTGGTGACCAAATAAAAGCCCCTATTATACCGTTTAATGCTGTGAAGAACGATTTGGGAATCCACACTGGGGAGTGACGCAGATAGTATAGAAGAACGGGTAAAAACTTCATTTTGAGCAAATTAACTCTTCCAAGCAATGAGAGGGGTAGTTTCTTCCAGGCTTGAACCCGTTGTTTAAGAGTGACCACCAGTGGGAGCAAATTTAAGGTCATGTAATCCATAATATTTGCGGTGATTTTAACTCCCAAATAAGTAATAGAGGATACCCACCGCAATTGCAACGCATCATCCCGCTGCAGTGGGGCCTCGGGGCCCAGAGGTAGTATAGAGGACTTGCTCCAATTCACACGCAGGCCCGAAAGGAGGCAAACGTATCCAAGACCCTTAAGGCTGCCTTAAGCGACACCCCAGGATCTTTAAGGAAAAGGAGCAGGTCATCTGCATAGAGTGCTACACTTTCAACAATTGTCCCAATTCGTACCCCCCCTTCCTCTCCGGACTTCCTAAGTGCCCTGGCAATAGGCTCCATCATTAATGCGAAAAGGAACGGAGAGAGAGGGCAACCCTGCCTCGTACCCCTACCAATTAGGAAAAAAGGAGAGACCTTAAAACCTAGCCGAACAGCCGTTCGGGGGTTAGCATATAGCAACCTAATCCACTTCCGGTATCCGGGGCCAAACCCCATTTCCTCCAAGACTTTGTGCATGTACTGCCAATCAATGGAATCGAAGGCTTTTTCGATGTCGATGGAAACAATTACCCTAGCCGGGCAATCATCATTGGCTAATTGGAGATGTGTGAATAACCTTCTCAAGTTCGTGTCAGTCGACATACCCGGCATAAACCCTGTTTGATCAACATCCACTAGAGTCTAAATGACCCCAGCCAACCTCGACGCCAAGACCTTAGTGAGGATCTTGAGGTCCATGTTGAGCAAAGCAATAGGCCTATAGGATGAGCACTCCATCGGGTCCTTGCCTGGTTTTAACAGGAGCACCATGTATGCCTCCATCATGGACTCCGGTAGGGCCCCCATCTCCCAACAGTATCTAAAAAGCCTGTTCGAAAACGCATTTTTTTTACACAAAGTTGTCCATTGATAAGATATTTCCAACACATAGCATGTACCCCATGTGTGAGACTTCTACACAGCCTGACCACATACAGAGATCCAACATGCGAGGAACACTGTCAGGTGTTCCAGAGACACATAGCATGCACATACCAAGAATTACACCCCAAAATACATTATGCTGAGCAAAGCGTAAACTGAGATTACCTGTGGTAATAGTAGTGCAGTTCTACACAGCAGGATAGCACTGGTCCAGGCAGCAGGCAGGGACTTGGTCAGCAACGACTTGTCCAGGCAGGGATTAGTGCAGGTGGTCAGTTCATGCAACAGGCAGAGGCATGATGGCATAGGTCCTACAGGCAGCAGGCAGAAGGAGGGCCTCGTTCAGGACAGAATGGGGACAGGGGTAGAGGCTTCTCCCACCCAAATCTCTTTGAAGCCTCCGGGCAACCAGACCCTAATCTAGGATGAGAAAACAAAAAAATAGTTTTCTTCATCTAGAAAAACTTTTCTGGAGCCCCTCACATATGTGAGACCCCTGTGTTGAATCCCACTAGCCCAGTAGCAAGGTACAAGATCAGTCCAGGAGGCAGGCAAAAGGCATGGTCAAACAGTCCAAGGTCAGTTCCAGATCAGGCAGAGGCATTACAGAATCGTTAGGCAGAAGAATGGTCGAAAAACAGTCCAGGGTCAATTCCAGATCAGGCAAAGGTATTACAAAATCATTAGGCAGAAGCGTGGTCCAATAACAAGCCGGGGTCAGTTACAAAGCAGGCAGTGGCATAAGGGGCGTGAAGGTGTGTGAAGGCAGGAACGGAGGATTACGTTTACCATACTAAACTAATAATTTAGTTTAGTATGGTAACGGCAAAAACAGTCAGTTACACAGAGGCCTGGTTGGGAAGGACACTGGGCACAATGATAAACTGTGTCTCGTCTGACTCCTTCACTGGCACACACTTTACATTTTTTTTTACCTTGTCGGCCTGTTGCTGTGAGAGGGACTTTAGCTGGGAAGTGCCATTCGGAGAGTCGGCATAAAACATCTGATCGGATATTTTGGGGTAGGTCATTCTGGAATATCAGGGTAGTGGTAGCCAAGGAAGGTTAGGGGGTTTTGGGTGGACTTGCGGTAAATAATATAGGAGTTGTAGACGGCCAAATGAAAAAAAAAAAATGCTACTTTTTTGTACCAATGGTACGTACGCCTTGTGGCAAGGTATGGTTCCAACATTTGGTCATTTAGGTCGACTCCCCCCATGAACAAATTGTAGTCCCAGATGCAGGTGGGCTTTTGGATGGTGGTGCCACGCCTTCTGCGGGTTTCACTGCCAGAACCTCCTCCTTGTTGTGCACACTTGCCGATTCCCCGTTTCTTCAGGCCCCGTACACAAGGCAGAGAACCTCGACGGGCGGAATCGGCGACCCACCCGTCGGGAAAGGCAACCAGCAATTCATCCCGACGGCCCGTCGAGCAAATAGAGAACCTGTTCTCTATTTGCTCGACGGGTTTCCCGATGGGCGGGGCTCGCCGAGAGCGTACACACGGCCGAGGTTCTCGGCAGAATACGGCTCCCAGCGAGGTCCTCGCTGGTTTCTGCCGAGAACCTCGGCCGTGTGTACGGGGGCTCACAAGGCTTTGAGGAAAGCCTTTCCTGTTCTTTCTGGCGGTGCCACATGCTGGGGTCTGCTTCTGGTGCAGGTTGTGGAACAGGGGAAGAGAGGTATAAAAGTTGTCCACGTACAGGTGGTATCCTTTATCCAGGAGGGGGTTAATGAGTTGCCAGACAACTTTTCCACTCGATCCCAAGCAGTGGCGGCCCGTCCATAGGGGGCGCAGGGGCGCCACCCCCCTCCCCCCAAAGCCATTAAAAAAAAAACTTTTTTTTTTTTTGGTCCCTTTAAGAAAAAAAAAAGGTCCTTTAACAGCACTACTATGTGCAGGGTGGGCGCTGGTCACAGTTTACTGCTGTAGTGTCATTGAAGCGTCATGCCAATGCAAGTAGGCAAGACGCTTCATTTGCATTTTTTTTTTTTTAAGCTCTGTGGCTATGTGCTTTGCGCCACGAGCCAATCACAATACAGTGTCTCCACTCTCTCCACTCCAATTGGGTCTTGCTGCTTCCTCTCTGCAGAAGGAAATGGGCGGTGCTTTCCCCAGGGCAGTGTTACTTTCGTTTTTGGCTGCAAAAGGAATCTAAGGTAAGTAACTTATTTAAAACACTTTATTTGTCTAAATCTCATTGTCTGTCCTTTCCAGTGTCACTGTCCACCCCATCCAGCAGCACCTTGTGCTGTATGCTCAGCCTGTACTGTGATCGGGCTGGAGGAAGGGGAACAGAGAGCCGTGCTTCACATCTCCTGTATGTGTGTGAGGGCTTAGAGTACTGCGTCCTGCTGCAGCTGTGCTTCACAGATCTCTTATCTCTGTCTGTCTCTATCTGCCCCCCCCCCTCTCTCTCTCTCTGTGTCTGTGTATCTATCTATCTCTGTATCTATCTCTGTATCTATCTATCTATCTATCTATCTATCTATCTATCTATCTATCTATCTCTGTATCTATCTATCTATCTATCTATCTATCTATCTATCTCTGTATCTGTCTGTCTCTGTATCTGTCTGTCTCTGTATCTGTCTGTCTCTGTATCTGTCTGTCTCTGTATCTGTCTGTCTCTGTATCTGTCTGTCTCTGTATCTGTCTATCTCTGTATCTGTCTATCTCTGTATCTGTATCTGTCTATCTCTGTATGTCTATCTGTCTGTCTGTCTGTCTGTCTATCTGTCTATCTATCTGTCTGTCTGTCTGTCTGTCTGTCTATCTATCTATCTATCTATCTATCTATCTATCTATCTATCTATCTATCTATCTATCTATCTGTCTGTCTATCTGTCTGTCTGTCTGTCTGTCTATCTATCTATCTATCTGTCTGTCTGTCTGTCTAATTATCTCTCTATCTGCAGGTCCCATTGTCTGCGAGTGACATTGCCGGAGGGGGGGGGGGGGGGGGTTGGCTAGGGTTTTGTTTGCGCCCCCCCAAAAAAATGGAGCACCAGCCGCCACGTCTGGGCAATTGGGGGGATTCAGCTGGGTGTCCTTCCCTTCGTAGACCAAGAAGGAATACAGGTTCCCTGTGGCTCGTTCACAAAGTTTAAACCTTCACCCCATAGCGGGCCCTTTTGCTGGGAATGAACTGCTTTATTTTCAGTCGGTCACAAAATTTAACGAGGGACTCATCTACACATATATTTTGTTCTGGGGTATATATTTGGGGGAATAATTCAGAAAATAATTTAATAAGGGGCGAATTTTGAAAAGCATGTAAAATTTGTGTGATTTCGGGGAAGGCACTGGGTGTTATCGTTGAAGTGGAGGAACCTTATGATCATGAAGTATCTGGTTCTGGGCATTGTTGCAGAAAAAATTGGCATATGATAAATGGGGTGTTTTGACCAAAACGAATGCTTTTCATTTTATGGGTTGAGTCCCATACAAAATGTGAGGCCTAAAAAAAAACTAAACTCCTCCACCGTAAGGTCTCTCCAATTGAAGGGACGGGCATAAGAAGATGTGGGATTGTTGATGATAAATTGTTGGGCATATAAGTTGCACTGGGCCACAATGCTAGATAGCAGTTCCTCAGTGAAAAATAAATTGAAAAAATTAGGGTTGTCTTTTTTAGGACCAAGTACAAGTACCGATACTTTTTTCCATGTACTCGCCGATACCGAATACCGATACTTTTTTTAATGTGTCCCCAAATGCAGCCATGTCCCCCCAGCCATGTCCCCCACATATTGCAGCCATGTCCTGTGCCCCCACATATAGCAGCCATGTCCTGTGCCCCCACATATTGCAGCCATGTCCTGTGCCCCCACACATTGCAGCCATGTCCCTCATACCTGGCACCGCTGCCGCTGCTGCCGGTGCAGTGTCATATTCTGCGGTTTAATCCCTGTGCAAAATATAGTGGGCATTACAAGCCACGCCATCTATAGACACTCCCCTTCTCTGGATTGGATGGATCCGTCCAATCGCGAGCAAGGGGGAGTGTCTATCCGTGCATAGACACTCCCCCTTGCTCGCGATTGGACAGATCCGTCCAATTTAGAGAAAGGGAGTGTCTATAGATGGCGTGGCGGGCATTACAAGTATACAAACGAAAACTTGTAATGCCCGCTGTATTGCACGGGGATTATCGCGGCGGTATGCGGCGGGGGAAGAAAGTATACTATTTAAGCATCGGCAGTATTTGCGTGAGTACAAGTACTAGCGCAAATACTCGGCATCGGTCCCGATACCGATACTAGTATCGGTATCGGGACAACCCTAGAAAAAATGTATTGGGGAAAAATTGTCCGTGTTCACCTGGACTCCTGGCTGGGCAGTGAAAGGGGGAATGTTGGCTTCTCCGGAATTTGGAGGAAGCCACAGGGGGTACTGAAGGGCATAGGGAAGGCTGGCATGGGTCCTTGGCCTTTGTTTCTGAGGTACTGCGGTGCTGGTGGATGGCACTTCAGTATTTGGGGATTGCACTTCGGTGCTGCTGGATTGCATGTCGGTGCTGGTGGATGCCACTCCCTCTTTACCAGAGCGCCTTCTTTTGGCGGGCCGACTATCTTCCCCCTCTGAGCCTGTCACTGATCCACTAGTGTAGACTGGCTCATAGGGGTAGATTCAT
This sequence comes from Rana kukunoris, assembly GCA_029574335.1. Taxonomy (NCBI): domain Eukaryota; kingdom Metazoa; phylum Chordata; class Amphibia; order Anura; family Ranidae; genus Rana; species Rana kukunoris. Next base: position 145,786,617 of record CM056057.1, on the reverse strand, counting down.
GTAGAGATCCGACGGTGTATCTACTGATACACTGTCGGATCTGTGAGATCCGACGCTCGGATCTATGCGGCTGATTCCTCAAATCAGGTTCCGCATAGAGCTCCCTTAGAGCCGACTGGTGTAAGTGAGTTACACTGTCGGTTCTTAGGCTGCATTCTCCCACCGTCCGCTAGGTGGCGCTTCTTTTTTTCTACGCGACGAATATGCAAATGAGGAGAACCGCCGATTCAGAACCGAACGCCCGGCCGTCGCTTTTTTTTTTACGTCGTTTGCGTTCATCTTTTTCCGGCGGATCGTTACCCCTGCTATATGCGGGGTAAGTGCGGCGGATCCTATGTTAAGTATGGCCGTCGTTCCCGCGTCGAGTTTTGAATTTTTTACGCTTACGTAAGTCGTCCGGGAATACGGCCATACGTTAATTGCGTTAACATCGAAAACAATGACGTCCTTGCGACGTCATTTAAAGCAATGCACGCTGGGAAATTTTGCTGGCGGCGCATGCGCAGTACGATCGGCGCGGGGACGCGCGTGATTTAAATAGTAAACTCCCCCTAGCCGCGGAATTTGCATTCCGCCGGGGGATTTACGATCCGCCAGGGCTAATTACGAGGCAAGTGCTTTCTGAATACAGCACTTGCCTCAAAAACTGGCGCAGGCGGATCGTAAAAAAGATAGATCACGCGGATCAAAAGATCCGCTGATCTACATGAATCTACCCCATAGTCTACATCCGAATGGGAATTGGAAGAAGAGAGCTCCCCGTTGCTCTCGTCAGGTGCAGAAAGAATTTGATATGCCTCCTGTACGGAAAAACGACTTCTTGACATTGTTGGCGACTTCACAGGTGTGTGTGGCACAGATGTGCACTGAGGCCGCACAGATGGGCAGAGATGGGGACTGAGGTGGCAGAGATGGGGACTGAGGTGGTGGAACAGATGTACACCGATGAGGCAGCACAAATGTGTACTGATGAGGCGGCACAGATGGGCACTGAGGTGTTACAGGTGGGCACAGGCGGTACAGGTGGGCACTGAGGAAGCGGCAGATGGGCACTGATCACAGGTGGGCACAGGCGGTACTTGTGGCACAGGCGGTACTTGTGGCACAGGTGGTACTGTGGGCACGGGCAGTACTGGTGGCACGGGCTGTACTGATGGCACAGGCTGTACTGGTGGCACGGGTGGTACTGGTGGCACAGGTGGGCACTTTTACTGTCACTTTTATAGTTAACTTCACAAACTAGGGGAAAAAAAAAACTTACGTTTCTCTTTCTCCTCACACGCGCTGTCTGTGTGAGGACAGAGAGATGGCAATGAGAGATGATTTCATATGTTTACATTTGAGATCATCCCTCATTGGCCGCCCAGATCGCGCTGTAAATAGCCGCTGTGATTGGCTATTTACCGCGATCTGTGTTTGGCTGTCTCCAGGGGACACGGCCAGCACAGGAGTTCCCCGCTGCGCGCTCGTGAGAGCACGCTGGGAATGCCAAAAGGGGCGGCCGTAAAAACACGACCAGTCAGGGATTCAGGGTTGCGTTGTGGCCGTACAAAGTCGTACGGCCGTCAGCAATTGGTTAATAACATTCAATTACAATATGACTTGTGTTGCAATTGTATATGCTATGTTATTTTTTTCCCCATGAAAGTGACCCCTTTAATACAGAGACTGCATTAAGGCAGTGGTCTCCAAACTGGGGCCTGATGTGGCCCTTTGCTTTATCTTTACCTGGCCCTTGGGGCACTATTCTCTCCACTGACACCAAGGGTGGGGGGGAATCATTTCTGCCACCGACAATGAGTTATTATTCCTCGGATTTCCTCCCCCATGTCCACAGACAACAGGCTATGGGTCCCATAGGCTGTCTGTGCATGAAATCCCACTAAACGCATACACATAAATGGCGCTCTTCTCTCCTGGGTCCAATGCTACTTTCTGTCCATGCACTGTGGGTTCTGCAGGATTTCATGCATGTCCTGACGTTCTGTGGGGCTCTGGCATCTCCTATAGAGGCATAACATTTTTAGGTAGCTGTAGATGTGCACTGCACCTAACTGTCACCTAGGGGAGGCTGCAGGAAGTTAAAGGGGAAACAATTAAAATTGTGGTGTTCGTTTTTCCAAATTGTGTTAGAGGGAGATGGAGAAAAATAATTAATATTCATGGGTGAAGAGATAACAGCCAAGCAACCAGCATTTCCAGAAAGAAAGCTCAGCAGTGACAGCTGCCTTGGCTTTCCCCAGTAACTACTGTTTGCCTTTTTCTTAGGAAAGAAAAAGGCAGTGAGGTGACTCCACCCTGTGAGAACTCTCCGCAGCTCCACCATCACCAGGCCCTGCCCTAACTGCTTCTCTTATAGACAACTTTCACATTCCAACATGGCGCCGATCACCTGACCGGCGCTTTCATTTGACGTCGCCGCCCAATACCTATTGGGACTGGCGGGTCTGTCAGGCTTTCGATTGGTGTCTTAGAGGCGTTAGTCCCTCCTTCTTCCTGTCAGTTGTACGCTCGCTCTCTGGCCTTCGTTATTGGCTTCTGTGTCTGTCAGTTTGGGGCGGAACAGTCTGTGATTGGCGGGCGGGGCGGAGCGCTTGACACGTCACAGCTGGTCGGACGGGTGGAAGCAGCGGGATAGAGCTGACGGTAAGCGCATTCTCTCCCCGGAAACACAGGCTCAATCTAAGTGTACACCACCTTGTGCGAATCACGGAGACTCCACGGTGGAGATAAGCCCACTCGGGTCACCCGTGTGCCCGGTTTTCGGGTGTTTCCCGCTCGAGGGTGCCCTAACGTCATAGGAGGGGTATGACGTCACTGGGGACCTGGGGGGGGTGGGGGAATACAGGTGGTGGAATTGAAATGCCCGGGACGGTGGCCGCCTGTTATTTCCGGACTTCCTGTTGAGTGTGAAGGCAAAAGTTATCGGTGACGTCTGAGGGCGGGGCATCGGGGGAGGGGCAGAGGATGACACCCATACAAACTATGTGCTGGAGACTGTTACCTCCAACACACGAGAGCCAGAGACATGTAATATCCCCTCATTCACATCTGATCTATCCCAACATAAGGAGAGGGACACACACGGCTACAACAAGCCCAGGGGACACCAGAGGGGATTGCCGAGCATTGGTGTCACCCAATGTATAATACAAATGTGACATCACTACCCAGCAAATAATTAGTATGACATCATCGCTCTCCATATAAATTATGTTTCACTTGTGTGACATCACCGCTCTCCATAAAGGTTATATACTACTGGCGTGACATCCCTGCTCTCCATATAGGTTATATACTACTGGTGTGACATCACTGCTCTCCATATAGGTTATATACTACTGGTGTGACATCACTGCTCTCCATATAGGTTATATACTACTGGTGTGACATCACTGCTCTCCATATAGGTTATATACTACTGGTGTGACATCACTGCTCTCCATATAGGTTATATACTACTGGTGTGACATCACTGCTCTCCATATAGGTTATATACTACTGGTGTGACATCCCTGCTCTCCATATAGGTTATATACTACTGGTGTGACATCCCTGCTCTCCATATAGGTTATATACTACTGGTGTGACATCACTGCTCTCCATATAGGTTATATACTACTGGTGTGACATCTCTGCTCTCCATATAGGTTATATACTACTGGTGTGACATCCCTGCTCTCCATATAGGTTATATACTACTGGTGTGACATCCCTACTCTCCATATAGGTTATATACTACTGGTGTGACATCACTGCTCTCCATATAGGTTATATACTACTGGTGTGACATCACTGCTCTCCATATAGGTTATATACTACTGGTGTGACATCACTGCTAACTCCATATTAGTTATATACTACTGGTGTGACATCACTGCTCTCCATATAGGTTATATACTACTGGTGTGACATCACTGTATCTCCATATTAGTTATATACTATTGGTGTGACATCACTGCTAACTCCATATTAGTTATATACTACAGGTGTGACATCACTGCTATCTCCATATTAGTTATATACTACAGGTGTGACCTCACCGCTCTCTATGTAGTTATATAGTACTGGTGTGACATCACTGCTCTCTCCATGTAAGTTATATACTACTGGTGTGACATCACTGCTATCTCCATATAGGTTATATACTACAGGTGTGACCTCACTGCTCTCTCCATGTAGTTATATACTACTGGTGTGACATCACCGCTCTCTCCATGTAAGTTATATACTACTGGTGTGACATCACTGCTATCTCCATATTGGTTATATACTACAGGTGTGACCTCACGGCTCTCTCCATGTACTCCATAGAGGTTATATACTACAGGTGTGACATCACTGATCTCTCCATATACAGTATCTCACAAAAGTGAGTACACCCCTCACATTTGTGTAAATATTTTATTATAACTTTTCATGTGACAACAATGAAGAAATTACACTTTGCCACAATGTAAATTAGTGAGTGTACAGCTTGTATAACCGTGGAAATGTGCTGTCCCCTCAAAATATCTCAACACACGGCCATTAACTACTTAAGCCCTGGACCAATATGCTGCTAAATGCCCAGAGGTGTTTTTACAATTCGGCACTGCGTCGCTTTAACAGACAATTGTGCTACGTGGTTTCGAAACAAAATTTGTGTCCTTTTCTTCCCACAAATAGAGCTTTCTTTTGATGGTATTTGATTGCCTCTGCGATTTTTTGCCCTATAAACAAAAATAGAGCAACATTTAAAAAAAAAAAAACAATATTTTTTACTTTTTGTTATAAGAAAAATCGAATAAACTAAATTTTAGTCAAACATTTAGGCCAAAATGTATTCAGCCACATGTCTTTAGTAAAAAAAAATTGCTATATAATAAAAAAAACTAGCTACCTAGCGGCAACAGTGACACTAATACAGCGATCAGAAAACCGATTGCTTAGTGACACTGGAAATAGGGGGTGAAAGGGTTAACTAGGGCGGTGATCAAGGGGTTAAACCTTTATTGGGGGGGTAGGGGGCTACCCTGGACCTAACACTAACTGCCTGTCACACTGACACTAAATGCAGTGATCAGTAAATATATGATCACTGCATTCAGTGATAGGGGGCTGGGGGGGGGGGGGTGATCGGAAGGGGTTAAATGTGCCTGTGTGTACTGGTGTCAGTGTAGCGTTGTGCAACTTACTGTGAGTCTTCTCTCCTCTCGGCGGTTTGAAAATACCACGAGAGGAGAGCTCACATCACTTCCTCTGCCTGTGTTTACATTATACAGGAAGAGGAAGTGACAAGGCGGGGGGTTTCTGGATTGGCTGGGAGCGATCACGAGGGGGCAGACAGAATCGAGCAGCCGCCCCCTCAGCACGGATCGCTCCCTATGGTAAGCCGCCCGCCACACGCAGCGGAGGGCGTCCCGATTGGACCCCCAACCCGCTAGAAGGCAGGGACGTACATGTACGCCCATCTGCCTGTACGTGCCATTCTGTGGACGTTCATAGTCGTGCGGCGGGCGTTAAGCGTTTACAGTGGTTGTAAACCCACTAAAAATAAAAACCCTGCAAGACAAAGGCATAATAAGTTAGTAGGCATAGCATGCTAGCTCATCATGAAATACGCACCTTAGATGGAAGCCCCTGCAGCAGTCCCCATACACTGGGGACAGACGTCGGCACATGCTGATACAGGGTATTTCTCCTAAACTGTGCTGGTTTATGACATATCCGTGGTAGCTACAGGTAAGCCTTTATAATAGACTTACCTATTGTAAAAAGTGGATTGTAAGTGGTGGTGCAACGTATTACAGTTGATCCGTGATCCGAACGGGTCACCCCGTTCGGATCGGCACACACTGTGATCCACGGATTGCCGCGGCTCCAGAGCCAGGCCGAAGCCGCGGCCTTTTCTAATGTTATGGCCACGGCTCCGGAGCTAGGCTTAAGCCGCGGCCTTTCCCAAAGTTATGGCCGCTGCTTCGACCTACCTCCCTAGAGAAGCCACTGCAGTGGGGGAGAGATGTGGATATTGCAGTGGGGGAGAATTTTTTTAATTTTTTTTGCCGATCCGTGACTCCTGATCCGAGGAACGATCCGAACCGTGAGTTTTTTGATCCGTTGCACCCCTAATTGTAAGGGTTTACAACCACTTTAATGTCTAAACCGCTGGCAACAAAAGTGAGTACATCCCTAAGTGAAAATGTCCAAAGTGTCAATATTTTGTGTGGCACATTATTTTCCAGCACTTCCTTAACCCTCTTGGGTTCACCAAAGCTGCACAGGTTGCCACTGGAGCCCTCTTCATCCATGATGACATCACAGAGCTGGTGAATGTTAGAAACCTTGCGCTCCTCCACCTTGCGTTTTGAAGATGCCCCACAGATGCTCAATAGGGTTTAGGTCTGGAGACATGCTTGGCCAGTCCATCACCTTTACCCTCAGCTTCTTTAGCAAGGCAGTGGCTGTCTTGGAGGTGTGTTTGGGGCCGTTATCATGTTGGAATCCTACCCTGCGGCCCAGTCTATGAAGGGAGGGGATCATGCTCTGCTTCAGTATGTCACAGTACATGTTGGCATTCATGGTTCCCTCAATGAACTGCATCTCCCCAGTTTCGGCAGCACTCATGAAGCCCCAGACCATGACACTCCCACCACCATGCTTGACTGTAGGCAAGACACTTGTCTTTGTACTCCTAACCTGGTTGCTGCCACACACGCTTGACATCATCTGAACCAAATAAGTTTATCTTGGTCTCATCAGACCACAGGACATGGTTCCAGTAATCTATGCCCTTAGTCTGCTTGTCTTCAGCAAACGGTTTGCGGGCTTTCTTGTGCATCATCTTTAGAAGAGGCTTCCTTTGATGACAGCCATGCAGACCAATTTGTTGCAGTGTGCGGCGTATAGTCTGAGCACTGACAGGCTGACCCACCCCCACCCCACCTTCTTCCTCTGCAGAAATGCTGGCAGCACTTCTACATCTATTTCCCAAAGACAACGTCTGGATATGATGCTGAGCACATGCACTCAACTCTTTGGTTGACCATGGCAAGGCCTGTTCTGAGTGACATCACCGCTCTCCATATAAATTATATGCTACAGATGTGACATCACCGCTCTCCATATAAATTGTATGCTACAGGTGTGACATCACCGCTCTCCTTTTAAATTGTATGTTACTGGTGTAATATCACTGATCTCTGTGTAAGATATATTTTGCTGGTCCTCAGTGTGATGTAATATTCCTGTTCTGCCTCTCGCTCCCCATAAAAAGTATTCATACCCCTTGAAGTTTTCCACATTTTGTCATGTTACAACCAAAAATGTAAATATATTGTATTGAGATTTTATGCGATAGATTAACACAAAGTGGCACACTAATGTGAAGTGGAAGGAAAATAATAAATGATATACTTCTTTTTTTATTTTTATTTTTTTACAAATATGTGAAAAGTGTGGGGTGCCTTTGTATTCAGCCCCCAGAGTCAATACGTTGGAGAACGACCTTTTACTGCGATTACAGCTACAAGCCTTTTTGGGGATGTCTCTACCAGCTTTGCACATCTAGACAGTGACATTTTTGCCCATTCTTCTTATGGCACGATCATTTTTCGGCATTGGAAACATTTTTTAATTTTTCAGCATGTCCAAAAAACTAAGTTTTTCCAACTTCATCATTAAAAACGACGTTGCCCACACACCATCGTTTAAAAAAAATTATGAACAAAGCGCTCTGACGTGCAACACGTACGACGGCACTCTAAAGGGGAAGTTCCATTTGCCTTTGGGCTGCTTTAGCTGATTCCTTGTTAGTAAAAGACGATTCGTGCTTTTCTGTCGGTTATAGAGTGATGAATTTGCTTACTCCATTATGAACGGTAGTTTTACCAGAACGGGCGCTCCCGTCTCATAACTTGCTTCTGAGCATGCGCGGGTTTAAAATGTCGTTTTAGCCCACACACGATCATTTTTTACAACCTGAAAAACTACATGGTTTAAAACAACGTTAAAAAATGCAGCATGTTTCAATTTTTTTTTTCATTTTTCAGAACCTTTTCAGAACCATTTTAAATGACGTTTTTCAAAAACAACGTTTTTTTTCATGCCAAAAAAATGATCGTGTGAATGCGGCATAAGGGATCAACTAATTATTGGTACAGCCGATATTCACTTTCCTGGTGCCTTCATGGCAGCATACATATGGTTGATAGCTCCGCCACGACCATTCAACCCACAGGACCAATTATAACTCTTTAAAAGAGAGCGACAGCCTCCCATCTGACATTCTTTTTTCTGTCCCCACTGTGTTGGCCAACCATTACAGGTTCATGCTCTCCTGTATATGAAGTCCCATATCTTAGGCTGCTAAAGGCGCCGAAAAGTTTGGGAGCCCATTTTTCTGTGGATCTTTTCTGGGTCTGGAGTTCAGGTATTTTTCTCCATCCTTGACTGAAAAAAACTGCTCCAAAGTAAAGACGGCTTATTACAAATTTTACAGTGCTATTTTCACTGCTGAAGAATATGGCTTTTGGGACAGATGGCTAATATGCCTTCTACAGCTGTATACAGGGCGAGTTTTGACTAACCTTTAAATAATAACAATTTGTGCTGGTTTATTGGACCCTCAGTCTATCTCCGAGACTCACCTCTTTCTCTCTGTCTTCCGGGCGCACGGCTGCCGCCCTAGTTTTGGCAGATACCTGGGCTATAGCTCGGCATGACAGGGTTTTTAGGCTTTCTAGCTTCGCTTGTTGGTCCAAGCACCCGAACACTCATGGCGGGGGGGGGGGGGGTCCCTCCCGCCTCCCCTGCTGGAGGGCTTCTGCGACGCTTCGCGTGCGCCCTCTGTGTTTGACTTATCCCTTCCTAGGACAGTGTTGTGTCGCAGGGATATGACGTCATCACGCACAGGCTTGGTAGCCTCTGGAAGCCGATGGTGGCCATCTTGGTACACCTGGAAGCTGTCTGTATATAATGAGGATGATTACCCTCATTGTGGAGACAGCTTTTCACAGCAGAACACATCCTCGGTTAGGGGAGATTCTATCCCATAATCTTTTCTTTCCTTCTCACCCTATTATGAATCCAGCCCAAGGTAAATAATGTAGGGGATCATGTTTGATCACATAGGTTTGTGCATGTTTATATAGATATATATTCATGGGCATATAATGGGTGAGTGTGTATATGTGCATATAGGTATGTACATGGGTGTGTAGGTATATGTATGCATATATGTGTATGTATATCCCTATGTAGGGTATCCTCGATACCTTATGGATTTTAGCCTTCTTTTTGTTTATGCATAGATATGGATATGCATAGGTACATATCACCTGTTTGTGTATGTATTGTATACATATATATTATGTATGCAGGCGTATTTAATCATTAGGTTTTTTTTTTTTTTTTAAACAAAACGCAACAGGCACCTACACCCCTGCTGCTCACCAAGGTCCAATACGGAATAAAAACCGCAGGACTCTGATTCAGCTCACACAAAGCCCATACATTATGGATCTCAGTTCCAAGATCTGGAAGCCGTTTGGGGGTTCATAACGCTCAAACCCCCCCCCTTTTTTTTCTTTAAAAAAAATTTTTTGTTTTTTTCTTTTAAGTATACGGAAGTCAGCCCAAATCTAGGCAAGCTTGTCAAGCTGGCATCCTCAGGAGAGAATCTCTTAAAATAATGGGGCTCATGGCAGTTCGACCAATGGTTAAGTTGGTCTCTATAAAACCTCTAAGGAATTCCACCTGCATATTCATCATGTTCTCCTACCCCTTCTTGTGTTCCAAGGCATTAGTAAACCTCATTTACAATATTAATGCCTACCTTTTGAGCGCACCATTCGCCCTGGGACTAGTGTTAATCTTTTATTTGCTTATCCTTTAGAAGAAAAAGTTGCGCATTCCACACAAGCAGGACGATGTTCTATCTTCATCTAATTCCAATAAAAAGTTCTGATCTCATTTACAAGAGGTGTATGTTCACCTTAGCATAAATACATCCGGCTAGGTAATTAACCCCCCACCCCCCCCCCCCAAAAAAAAAAAAGTTTTTGCCAGTGCAAAGATTATATTTCTAGGGGGCTGATGTCTCTCCTTAAAGAGAAGAAATTCCCCAACCACAGCCTAAGCGGGAACATGACAAATGGAGCCATATCAACAACAGGATCCTTTAGCTTCCTCCTCTTGAACTCCGACAGCATGGTGGGAACATCAACACCTCTACACCTCGTTACAACAGACTTTTCTAAAGGAAAGGTCCGGGTCTCAGAATTCTACTTTTCAGAAGTAGTACTGGTCCTACGCCATAAACAAGTCTTCACGGTTGGTGGAGCCACTACCAGTTGGTTCCTACCCCTTGGTCCATCCCTGTAGCAGTGACAGTTCACCTGAATTGGAGCGTCCTTAGCGAACTCTGTTAACCAAGACAACTGGCATTTAAATAAGGACAGTTCGGTATCCAACATCCGGGAGTCGGGTAACGCTGACCTATCAATATTCTGCCAGAACATTCCCTCTGAGGGACGAGTCCTTTACCCTACAGATAAGCAATAAGTTGGCCTTAACCTGGGTCCAGATCTAAAGAGGAATACACGCATGCTCACAGGCAGCTCGTCATCCTTCAAAACATAGCTGATAAGGCTCAAGGCCGAGGGAATCTCACCAGCCTCAAGCAGGGGGGGGGGGAGGGGGAAGAATCATCTGGCCGATCGCCTATGGAGGAAAATACCAGCTCCAATACGCGACTCTTGGTTCAGCCTGTCTCCCAAGGGACTGTGCTCATGGGTCATTCCGCTTATTCACTAAAGGCACCCTGTTCCTTCACACAATTTCCCAATCTCAAGAGTAATACGGGTGTACACCCTCCTACCCAGCTAATTGCCAGCGCCTAATAGAGGATTGATTCACCTCCTCAACTACAGAACCTTGGTTGGTTTACAAGATCTTGATACATGCTGCTAGTCGAACCATTCCTATACGGTCCTTTTGCGGTTTCCAGTTGCGCACATTCGCATATCCGGAAGAGATCACTTCTGTCCGCTTTCGGAAGTCCCTGGAGTTATTCATCAAAAAATTGAGCAGGAAAAAAAAAAAACTAAGAGTTCAGTTGCTCCCACAAGATACATGGTGCCTCAATCCAGAAAGTCTTCCTCCATTAGCACCTTTTGACAGGAAGAAAGCTTTTGTTTATGGTGTTTCAGGCCTGTAAAATCCAGCTATCTTAAAGATAGAATTCTTGGCACTGGGAGATTCAGGCTTCAGCCTCTTTCAGCCCTGGCAGGCATCAGATGGCCTCTGAATTCACAATAAGAACGTTCCTCAAGAGCAATCTTTTTTTTTTCCCCCAAATAGATTGGCTACGTCTATGACGGGATGTGCCTCTGCTATTCGGTGTACTCGCAGCTTTTCTTTTCACATACACGCAAGAATCTTCTCTGTAACAATTTTCCCTTTTTCCTAAACACCGTCTCCTCTGTTCAGAGGCCCTCAAAAATCCAAGCTTTGGGATTGATGACTCAGATGTTTCAATCTATTTAAACAAATTGGTCATCTGGCAGTCTTACCAGTTCAGGTCCAAAGCTCCCTCTGCGAGCCATCTCAACTAGGAATTGGTAGTCCCAAATCTTAACGGTGTGTTCCAACGACTCCTGACTGCCCGAACCGGATAGAAGAAAAACTTCCTCGGACATCTTTTTACCTTTTAAAGCAAAACAAAAAAAGGGGGGGGGGAAGGCTGTAGACCCCAAGGAAAACTTTGGCCAAGTTGGATGGTTCATCTTATCCAGAGAACATACCGGATTAGTGGTCCTCCGCTCCAAAGTCAAAAAATACTTGTGTGGGGAATAGCATCTTCCTGGGCTACAGTAACACTAAATCTTCCAAACGCTTTGTCATTCTACACCGCATTCATGACCCAGTGGGGTCTACTCTTACTCATAGTGGCATAGGAGGAAAGTCTTTTCAGCTGTCTTCTCTTAACCACTTGAGTCCCCGCATATAGTCAAATGACTGCGGCAAAGTGGATTTGAATATCCAAGCCGCCGTCATTTGGCGGCATCCTGTCCTCCGGCCACTGGGGGGCGCGCACCGCTGATCTTGATGTTTTTAATACTTTCAAGTGCAGAGGAGAGGTCAGGGGTCCCTCCATAAAGAGTACCTGTCAATGCCTGTTACAAGGGATGTTTACATTTCTTGTGACGGCAATAACTGTGATGAAAAAAAAAATGTAAAGGACAGTGTGTGTGTATGTGTGTGTGTGTGTAATATATATATATATATATATATATATATATATATATATATATATATATATATATATAATGTGTGTGTGTGTGTGTGTGTGTGTGTGTGTGTGTGTGTGTGTGTGTGTGTAATATATACAGAACAGACAAAAAGTTTGGACACACCTTCTCAATACAAGCGATTTATTTATTTTCATGACTATGAAAATTGTAGATTCACACTGAAGGCATCAAAACTATGAGATTAATACATGTGGAATTATATACATAACAAAAAAGTGTGAAACAACTGAAAATATATGTCATATTCTAGGTTCTTCAAAGTAGCCACCTTTTGCTTTGATTACTGCTTTGCACACTCTTGGCATTCTCTTGATGAGCTTCAAGAGGTAGTCACCTGAAATGTTCATCCAACAGTCTTGAAGAAGTCCCCAGAGATGCTTAGCACTTGTTGGCACTTTTGCCTTCACTCTGCGGTCCAGCTCACCCCAAACCATCTCGATTGGGTTCAGGTCCGGTCACTGCGGAGGCCAGGTCATCTGGCGCAGCACCCCATCTCTCCTTCTTGGTCAAATAGCCCTTACACAGCCTGGAGGTATGTTTGGGGTCATTGTCCTGTTGAAAAATAAATGATGGTTCAACTAAACGCAAACCGGATGGAATAGCATGCCGCTGCAAGATGCTGTGGTAGCCATGCTGGTTCAATATGCCTTCAATTTTGAATAAATTCCCAACAGTGTCACCAGCAAAGCACCATCACACCTCCTCCTCCATGCTTCACGGTGGGAACCAGGCATGTAGAGTCCGTCCGTTCACCTTTTCTGCGTCACACAAAGACACGGTGGTTGAAAGTTCTCAAAATTGGACTCATCAGACCAAAGCACAAATTTCCACTGGTCTAATGTCCATTCCTTGTGTTCTTTAGCCCAAACACGTCTCTTCTGCTTGTTGCCTTTCTTTAGCAGTGGTTTCCTAGCAGATATTCTACCATGAAGGCCTGATTCACACAGTCTCCTCTTAACAGTTGTGTCTGCTGCAAAAGGTGGCTACTTTGAAGAACTTAGAATGTGACATATTTTCAGTTGTTTCACAATTTTTTATGTGTATAATTCCACATGTGTTAATTCATAGTTTTGATGCCTTCAGTGTGACTCTACAATTTTCATAGTCATTAAAATAAAGAAAACTCTTGGAATGAGAAGGTGTGTCCAAACCTTTGGTCTGTACTGTATATGTGTGTGTATATGTATGTATGTGTGTGTGTGTGTGTGTGTATGTATGTGTATATATATATATATATATATATATATATATATTCTGTTATTGGAACGAAATATCGTTTATTGTATCGGCACCGAAAAAACGGTATCGGTCTGTGAACATCAATTTTCAAGTCTTATCACAAATTCTCAATTGAATTTGGGTCTGGACTTTGGTCCATTCTAACACATGAATATGCTTTGATCTATTTAAAAAATTCAAACAGAGATATTCAAACAAAAGTAAGCGCAAAGGACATAGTTGCCACTCATACAACATAACATTGTAATATAGAAAACTGTCAAGGCCTAGTGTATACATTTAGTCCAACCTACCCCAAATGGGTTCAAACTGTAGGACTGGTAAGGTATCACGATAAACAATGAAGCAGCCTTAACCCACTATCCGTAGGATAATATTATCAAAAGAAGGTAAAAATAAAATAATCACTAAAATAAATAAGAGTAAAATATATAAAATAAACAGAGGGAAGGAATGCTGTATATATGCTTTGATCTAAACCAGGCATGGCCAATTGCGGCCCCCTTTCCAGTTTAATGTGGCCTCCCTGGTAATTTGGATATATACTATATTTATCGGCGATGCCTCGGAGGGGACAGGGAGAGGGGGAACAAGTGCTGTCAAATTACATACAGGAGAATCTCCTGTTTACTCAGCGACATCTGTGATAGGAAAGTCCCGTCTCCTGGGCTGCCATTGGACGACTCCTCTGTCTATCATAGGAGGCAGGAGAAATTGTATTAAAGAGGCTGCTGTGTAAACGGCAGATTCTACTGTATTTAATCTGTTGGTGCTTATCCCGCCTCCTCCCTCCGAGGCTGCATTCGTGGCAATGGCGAGGCTGCATTTGTGGCAATGGCAAGGCTGCATTCATGGCGAGGCTGCAGATGGGCACTGATTAGGCTGCATTGATGGGCAATGACTCTTATTTTGCTTCACAGTTTTTTTTATTTACATTTTTTTTTTCCCTGAAACTTCTCTCCTAAAGTGAAGGTGTGTGTTGTACGCCGATAAATACGGTATATCCAAATAGCACGCCCACGCTCATCTCTTCACCACACACAGCCACAAAGGCAAGAGAATTTGTGTTGGGCAGTGTATTAGTGCTCGAACGAACACACTTAGACCAAATTTTAATGGTTCAAAGAATGTCAGGCAAAATGGTCGGCCCTCACACATGTTCACTTCATCAAATCTGGCCCTCTTTGAAAAAAGTTTGGACACCCCTGATCTAAACCATTCCATTGTAGCTCTGACTGTATGTTTAGGGGAGTTGACCTGCTGGAAGGTGAACCTCCGCCCCAGTCTCAAGTCTTTTGCAGACTCTAAGGCCGCGTACACACGATCAAACCTGTCCGATGAAACTGGTCTGCAGACCAGTTTCATCGGACAGGTTTGATCGTGTGTATGGCCTATTGGACGTCGGACAAAAGTTTTAAAACATGCTTTAAAACCTGTCCGTCGGACAGGTTCGATGGTTAGTACACAAAAGCATCAGACCAAAATCCCACGCATGCTCAGAATCAAGTCGATGCATGCTTGGAAGCATTGAACTTCGTTTTTTCATCACGTCATTGTGTTCTACGTCACCGCGTTCTGGTCTGATCGGATTTTGGTCCGATGGTGTGTCCGCACATCGGACCATCTGATGAGATGGTCCGTCGGACAAGTCGCATCAGACATGTCTGATCGTGTGTACAGGGCCTAAAAGGTTTTTTTCTAAGATTGCCCTGTATTTGGCAACATCTATCTGCCCATCAACTCTGACCAGCTTCCCTGCTAAAGAAAAGCATCCACACAACATGATGTTGCCACCACCATGTTTCACTGTGGGGCTGGTGTGTTCAAGATAAGGTGCAGTGTTAGTTTTCTGCCACACATAGAGTTTTGCTTTTAGGCCAAAAAGTTCAATTTTGGTCTCATCTGACCAGAGCACCTTCTTCCACGTTTGCTGTGTCCCCCCACATGGCTTCTTTCAAACTGGGACTTCTTATGGCTTTCTTTCAACAATGGCTTTCTTCTTTCCACTCTTCCATAAAGGCCAGATTTGTGGCGTGTACCACTAATAGTTGTCCTGTGGACAGATTCTCCCACCTGAACTGTGGATCTCTGCAGCTCCTCCAGAGTTACAAGGGGCCTCTTGGCTACTTCTCTGAATGCTCTCCTTGCCCAGCTTGTCAGTTTAGGTGGACGGCCATGTCTTGGTAGGTTTGCAGTTATACCATACTCTTTCCATTTTTGGATGATGGATTTAACAGTACTCCATGAGATGTTCAAAGCTTGGGATATTTTTTATAACTTAACCCTGCTTTTAAAGGGGTTGTAAAGGAAAAAAAAATAAAATTCATAAGCATCCTTTACCTGCAGATATTCCTCTTTTCACTTCCTCATTGTTCGTTTTTGCTCAGAAGTTGAAGTTTCTTCTCTGTTCTGTTCACTTCCTGCTTGTCTGATTTTACTGACCATCATGAAGGGAGACATTACTGCGGTGGTCAGTAACGTGCACGCCCCCTCCTGGGAACTACATCTGTGCGGCAGGACGCTCTCTACGTGTTAGAGACTTCAAGGAGATGTGAATTACTGAGCGTGCCGCAATTCATACTGGGAAATGTAGTTCTTACATGAACAAGTGATGCAAACCAGGAAGTGAATGAGAGAACAGAAACTAAAATGCCGGAGGTGATCTAGAAGCAATTTAATAGGTATTTACTATTTTTTTGACAGAATCATTACACTGAGTGAGTGAAAAACTTATATAGCGCAACACATGCGAACTGAATCGCCTCTGGGCGCTTAGTATCCATTCCTGAGTGAAACTTATTTTTGACCTCAGAAGAGATAGGTTTTGATCTTTCTTCTGAAGGCCAAGTGGTTCACCTCCAATCGGATGGTGGTTGGTTGAGCGTTCCACAGTCTAGGTCCTTGGACTGCAAATCTACGTTCTCCTTTGGATTTGTATCTGGCTTTGGGTATCTGGAGTAGATTGGTGGATCACAGAACGCGATTGGGGTTGTGAGTTTTTAGTTTTTCGCATAGATATTGGGGGGGCATTTCCTTGAATAAACGTATGCGTTAGGCAGAGAGCCTTGAAAGTGATTCTGTTTTTTACTGGCAACTAATGAAGGGATCTCAGAGAAGATGAGATTTGATTCCCATGTTTTTTTTCCCAGTCACAAGTCTAGCGGCCGTATTTTGAACGACTTGCAGATGAGTGATTTGGTATTTGGGGAGTCCGAGATAAAGGGCATTTGCATAGTCCAAGTCTGGAGTTGACAATTGTTCCCACCACGACTGCTATGTCTTCTTTTGGGATAAAGGGGGTAAGTCTGCGTCGTAGGCGCAGCAGATGATGCGATCCGCTGACTACTGACCCTATTGGCGCATCCATTGTCATGTTGGTGTCGAAAATGACCCCCGGACTTTTGACTTTGGTGCTAGGGGCGATGGTTACCCAGAATGGGCAGGGGTATCCATGTTGTTGCGGGATGATTTTTTCGGTTGGCGTGAAACAGGAGAAGTTCTGTTTTTGACCCGTTGAGTTTAAGATAACACTTTGTCATCCAATTTTCTATCATAGTAAGGCATTTCTCTAGTCCGAGATAATGATCCTTTTTATTACAGTTGCGAAAATACAATTGTGTGTCATCTGCATAAGAGTGATAGAGTAACTTCTGGTTACTGATGATTTCAAAGAGAGGGGGGAGATAGATATTGAACAGGACAGGCAACAAAGGGGATCCCTGAGGGACTCCGCATGACACTGTGCGTTTTCAGAAGTGAAAGGCCCCAGTTTCACCATTTGTGATCGGTTTTCCAAAAAGGAGGAGAACCAAGATAAATCACCTTCCGCGACTCTGGCTACTTCAGTTAGCCGAGTCAGTAATTTGTGGTCTACAGTGTCAAAAGCAGCACTTAGGTCCAACAGTACCAGAAGACAAGATTCTCCTTCATCTGCGGCCTTGAGAGCGTCATCCCACATTTTGAGCAGTGCTGTTTTTGTCCCGTGACCAGGACGGAAACCCGATTAAAACGAATCGAGTAATTTATGTGTGTCTAAATGATGTTGTAGCTGTTGTACAACTTCTTTCTCCATTATCTTGGAGAAGACATTAAGGGCAGTTATGGGACGATGGTGGTTAGGGTCTTTGGGGTTAAGGGTGTTTTTTTTTATTTATTTTTTATTAGAATTGGTTTGATTATGCCTTGTTTCAGCAAGGGTGGCACCATGCCCTCCTTGAATGACTGGTTTATGAGCTGCATGATAGCTGGTGCCAAAATATCTGCACATTTTTTCAGCAGTTTTGTGGGAATATCATTGGGCGCTGTGCTATTTCGCAGAGTCCCGATAAATATTTTTAGTGGCTTCGATGGAAATGGGTTTTAGCGTGAAGTTAGGTGATTGCGGTGGCATTCTGTGGGTATTAGGTTTGTGATTTAGGGGGTGGGGGTAGATGGAGGTTGTATTTTGGTGAATACTTTCATGAATTCTTTCAATTTTGTTGATGAAATAATCTGTTGCAAAATTCTTGTGAATCAGAACTAGGGACTTCTAGACAGACTGGGTTCATGGTCTTGGAAGTGTTCACGGGGGCATTGGTGATAATATTGGGGAAAAATGATTTTTTTTTTTGGCAATAAATATTTCTTTATGGTATTTTTTTGTTATTATCTTATAAATAGAGAGGTTTTCCTCTGAAGAGCTTATTTTGCAGGCTGCTTCAGCTCTTCTGCGCTCTTGCTTTAGCAACGAGAGCTGGTCGTTAAACCAGCTGGAGTTTTCCCGGATGCACGTTGTGCGTTTTGGCGCTACTAAGTCGGCTGACTGTAGCAGGGCCTTGTTTATAGCATTAAGAGTTTCTGTGGCTGTTTGATGTAGTTAGATTGTTTTTATTTTGTTCATTAATGTAGTTTTGAAGAGTTCTGAATGGAGCTTCTTCTGAGATCTAGTCCAGTGTGTTGTAACCGGTTTTACATTTTTTTTTGAAGGGGGGGGGGGGCATTTATATTGATTGTGAATTTAATGGCATGGTAGATCACCATGCGGCTCATTTTCCAGAATATTGATTTTTCAGATCTTGTCTGAAAATTAGTTTGAGCGTGTGACCTGAAGCATGTGTGGGCCCACATACTAGTTGCTGCAGACCTAATCCTTCCAAATGGTCAATGCAGGCGTCGACGACGGGGTCCTGTGAGGAGTTGGCCCAGAGGTTAAAATCCCCGAGCAGCAGGACGTGTTTGGTGTTTAGGGTTTAGGTGGAGATGAACTCTGTCAATGACATGAGCAGGTGCGTTTTTGGACCCGGTGGTCTATAGCACAGGAGTATGTGAACAGTGTGGGGATTTGTTTGGAGTTGCAGAGTGAGGGTTTCCATGAATGGAAGTGAGTACTGAAGGTCTGGTTTAGTGATCGAGAGGTGAGTCTTGTGGATCACCGCCAGGCCACCTCCTCTTTGCCCCACTCTGTTTTCTGTTAGAATGCGATAATTCTCTGGCACCAATTCTCCTAGAATGGTGTTAGTCAGCTGTGAGCCAGCTTTCTGTGATAAAGAGGCAGTCTAGATCATTTTGTAGAATGAAATCATGGATTTCTTGTCAGTGTTTTACTGCCGATCTTGTATTGACCAAAGCGCATGATATGTGCTTAGGTTGGGGTAAATGTGTGTCATTTTTGACTGTCGATCGTCGATTGAACAGTTGCTCATTCCTTAGAGCTTTTTTGGTGATGGCTGGTAATATTGAGGCGAATGGCTTTAGACCCCAAATGATTTCTGCAGAGTATCTGAGATTAGACATAATCGCAGAAAAACGCAGGGGAAAGTGATATTGATCGGGGAGGTGAAAAGGATGGCCGCGAATTAGCCCAAGGGGAGGTGGATAGGCCTAAACGAAAAAAGGCCTCACCTTGATGATGTTAGGGAGGAAAGAGGGAGGCCAAAGGTGGAGGAAGAGCAGCTGTCCTGGATCCTGGCTGAGGAGACCCCTGCCTATCTGGGAGTGAGAGTTAGGAGTCGGCGCTGGGGGTGCAGAGTCCCGCTGGATGTT
This sequence comes from Rana kukunoris, assembly GCA_029574335.1. Lineage (NCBI taxonomy): Eukaryota > Metazoa > Chordata > Amphibia > Anura > Ranidae > Rana > Rana kukunoris. The sequence continues at coordinate 145,767,064 of CM056057.1, read as the reverse complement.
GGAAGCTGGAATACTGCTGACTGGACTACCTAACCTTCCTCTGGCAGTAGGTGCTTCAAACCTCACTGCAAGCGGGACAGAGGGCAAATGACAATTGACTCCTCCTGGTGATCCCACGAGTGAGAGCAGACTGGGAAAGAAACATTACATTACACTATTCTGTCTGTCTACCTTGCAGACATTAAAGAGGAGGTTCACCCTAAATGCACTCTTTCCCATGTGATCCAGCATACTGCCCCACTTACTGTGTAATCTTTAATTTTGATTTATTTCCCCCGCGGTGGATGGCGCCTGTATAGCCACGTCACGGTTTCCGAAAATACCCGATTTAGGACTCGGGTATTTTGGGCGCTATGCGGCGCCTGCGCACAGACCTAGGAGCTGACTGCGCAGGCGCCATATTTCTCAGAGTCCTATGGCGCGTCACGCCCTCTGAAAAAAGCCGAAATAGGACTCTGAGAAATACGGCGCCTGCGCAGTCAGCTCCTAGGTCTATGCGCAGGCGCCGTATTGCGCTGGAAATACCCGAGTCCTAAATCGGGTATTTTCGTAAGCCGTGACGGGCTATACAGGCGCCATCCACCGCGGGGGAAATAAATTAAAGATTACACAGTAAGTGGGGCATTTAAAAAAAAAAACAGCATGCTGACGCCAGTATGCTGGATCACATGGGAAAGAGTATATTTAGGGTGAACCTCCGCTTTAATTTTAGGCAACCTTTTTTTCCCCTTTACAACTCCTTTAAACTTCTCAAGTTATCCCTGACCTGTCTGTGTTCCTTGGCCTGCGTGATGCTGTTGGTTCACTAAGGTTTTCTAACAAACCTCCTGAGGGCTTAACAGAACAGCTGTATTTATACTTTTGCGCAAGATCACTTTATTTAAATTTTGTATTTATACTGAGATTAAATGACACACACACACACACACACAGGTTAACTCTATTTACTAATTAGGTGGTTTCTGAAGGCAATTGGTTCCACTAGATTTTAGTTCGGGGTATCGGCGTTAAGGGGGCTGAATACAAATACATGCCACACTTTTCAGATATTTATTTATATATAAAAAAAAAAAAAATTAAACCATTTATCCTTTTCCTTCTACTTCACAATTATGTGCCACTTTGTGTTGGTCTATCACATAAAATCCCAATAAAATACATTTACGTTTTCTTTGTAACAGGACAAAATGTGGAACATTTCAAGGGGTATGAATACTCTTTCAAGGCATCGTATATGAGAGCCATCGCTAAATGTGATTCACACACCAAATGAGATTATACTAGTGCAGCGCTCTCCCCTTTAATTTTTATACATAAGTGTCAATATAAAACTGTGCAAAAACACATACACCAATATAAATTTGTGTAAATAACAATTATTTCTAGTGCAAAAATAATCCACCAAAACCCACCCAGTTTGATGCACTGATTCGAAATATATACATTTTTAAAGGGGGGAGCGCTGCACTAGTGTAGTCTAATTTATATATTACAAGTTTGACATCACTGTGCTCCATGTAAGTTATATTTTACTAGTATGACATCACTGTGCTCTCTATGTAGGTTATATTTTCTCAGCAAAACCGGATATATGGAGATCAACAACATCACCACTCTCCCTATATTGTAGATTTTGAAGTTGTGACATCACTACCCCCCTCCCTCCCCCCATATATCAGATCTCATAGACATTACATCACTGCTCTCTGTATAACCTATATGAAGATCTGTGGTGTAATTTCTATATATTTATATATGGAGACTAGTGATGTCATCTCTTTAAATGAATAAAGATTGTGAGATTAAAGGGAAAGCAGGTAAAACACCAGTATTGTATAAGCAAAAAGTGATGGAGCAGCTATTCTGACACTTAGGTTACAGAATGAATTGGGTGCTGATTGGGTGCTAGGTTTCCTTTGGTGCAGTTACTATTGGCCAGTTTTTTACTTTCTTCCTCTGTATGAGGAAAAAGGAGCAAGGAGGTAGGACTTTGTGAAGCACGTGATTGCAATTGAATAGAATGGTGGGTATTAAAATATTATACTGTAGACATGTAATTGCATACGTTAATTGTTCTAAAACAGTGGTAACTGGTAATAACATGGTTATAAAGTTTTATAACCATGTTCTTACAAATTTCCAGTGTTTTAGAAATCGACATTACAATTAGTGTGTATTTCTATATATGTGGAATTTAAAGGGTCAGTAAAGGATTTTTTTTTTTAAAATAACAAACATGTTATACTTACCTCCACTGTGCTGTTCGTTTTGCACACAGTGGCCCCGATCCTAGTCTTCTGGGGTCCCTCGGCAGCTGTCTCGGCTCCTCCCCGCAACAACTCCACACAGATATGCGAGCAAGCTTTTATAGTGTGGAGCTGTTGCACATCACGCGCTCGTTCCCGTGATATTGGAGGTGATTGACAGCGGCGCCAGCCAATGGCTGGACTGCTTTCAATCCATCCACTGCAGCCAATCAATGGCCAGGCTTTGACTCGAAGGATGATGGGAGCGAGCGCCGGACTTTCAAAGGGGCAGGTAAGTAGAACGGGGGCTCGGGGGGACGGCATCATCTGATGTATTTTTTTTTACCTTTACAACCCCTTTAACGTATGTAATTATATGTTTACAGAATATATTAAATATTTTAACACCCACCATGCTATACAATTGCAACCACGTGCTTAACATAAAGTCTAACCTCCTTGCCCCTTTTTCCTCATATTGACAGGGATGGATTCACATGACCTTACCAGGCCATGGCTTCATTTAAAGTCCCAAATTCCCCCCTTTTTTCCCCCCCATTTGTAGTACTTCCTCTGTATGATTGCTTTTTCTTCTCTACCTGCAGTAATGGCTGCCATACGTAAAAAGCTTGTGATTGTTGGAGATGGAGCTTGCGGGAAGACCTGTCTGCTCATCGTGTTCAGCAAGGATCAGTTCCCTGAAGTCTATGTGCCCACCGTGTTTGAGAATTACGTAGCAGATATCGAAGTTGATTCCAAACAGGTAAGGAAAGATGTAGGCCTGGGGCCTAGTTCAAAGGCACCTATTGTCTTGGTATAGACCCTGGTGCTGAAGGAGAGTCAAGAGGGGGCACTTTCTTTAGCTTCTTGACCATTGATGTATTTTGAATGTGTGATCATGTGCTCCTTATTCATCTATCATCACACACATTATGCCAGCTTGGTACTAGAGCAGCAGCAGAAGGTTAGACTGAGGGAGAGAAGTGGTTATCGATGCTGGGTGGACTGACCCTTTAAATTAGATAATTCAGTGTTTGGTGGATGCTGGAGCGTTAAAGAGGAGCTCCAGTCGTTTTCTGAAAATTAAAAGTTAGCAGCTACAAAAACTGTAGCTACTGACTTTTATTAATCAGACACTGACCAGTACAAGGATCCATCACTTCTCACCTGACCCGGTGCCGAGGACCGTGTTCTGTCGTTGGCACCAGCAGCCTAACTGTGGGCACCCTCCTGTGACAGCTTGCTGCTTCACAGCCAGGTGCCCACTGCACATGCACGAGCCACACTGCTGCTCAGGTCGTCCCAGGCTGATGTTTCTCAAACCCAGTCTTCAAGTACCCCCAACAGGCTTTCCATTATTGTGCACAGGTGATTCGATCAGTTTCACTGCCTAATGGCCCATACACACGATCCGAATATCGGACGAAAACGATCGTCCGATGATGGATCGTACGATTTTCGGATCGTGTGTACACTACTTTCGACAGCCGATCACGACCGTTCATCCGATTAAATTCGATCGGACAAGCGCGAAAATTTTTCTCATCCGATTTTCGTTTAGTCAGTACAGCCGTCGTCCGACAATACAATACAAATACATTACAACACGTGACATCACTTCCGATCGTTTTTTCTATCATACAATAATTTTCGTGAGTTTAAAACCTATTTTATTTTACTCGCGATTATTAAGCGAAAAAAGTCGTACGATCCGTCGCCCGATATTCGGATCGTGTGTATGGGCCATTAGTAATTACCACAGCCGTTGCATCTGAGGGAAATCCTCAAAACATGACCTGTCGGGGGTACTTGAGAAACATTGGCATAGGCGATTCGGCCAGAATTGGGAGCGGGTACCTGATAAAACGTTTGGGTGGATTTCCTCTTTCTTTTTTCCTTTTTTTTTTTTCTTTCAGGAATGCTATTGGTTAGGGTTGTCCCGATACCACTTTTTTAGGGTACTGGGCACATCCGAGTACTGGGCACATCCGAGTACTGGGCACATCAGGGTACTGGGCACAGGGTATGGTGCACATCGGGGGTACTGGGCACAGGGCACATCAGGGTACTGAGCACATCAGGGCACATCAGGATACTGGGCACAGCGTGGCACTGGGCACAGGGTATGGGGCACATCAGGGTACTGGGCACAGGGTATGGTGAACATTAGGTTACTGGGCACATTGGGTTACTGGGCACATTGGGGTACTGGGCACATTGGGGTACTTGGGCACAGGGCACTGAGCACATCAGGGCACAGCAGGGTGTGGGGTACTTGGGCACAGGGTATGGTGCACATCAGGGTACTGGGCACAGAGTACTCGGCACAGCGGGGTACTGCGCACATCATTGCACAGCAGGGTACTTGGGCACTGGGCATATCAGTGCAATTGGGACACGGTTCTGGGCACGGCAGGGCACTGTTTCGTTTCAGTTCCTTTTAATTGCAGAGTAGCACAGGAAGCTTCTAACATCTGAAATAAGTGGCTGTAATAAGATCTTAATGTTCTTTATCGTGTCACGCTGTTCCTGGCTCCCCCTCCTCTCCTCTCGTTCATCTCAGATGATGTCACAAGCGTACAACGAGAGGAGGGGAGGGGCCGCCGGGAACAGCGCGACATGATAAAGACAGTAAGATCTTATTAGCGGCCTAAGCACTGCTCTCCGCCCTTTGCCGCCCACCGCTCTCTGCTCCCTCGCCGCCCCGTCGCTCTCTTGCAATAGAGCAGTATCGGGTCAGGCATCGGCAGCATTTGCGCGAGTACAAGTACTCGCGCAAATGCTCGGTATCGCTCCCGATACTGATACTAGTATCGGTATCGGGACAACCCTACTATTGGTTAGATCACTGTGCTCAGTTCCCAGCTGCTTTGACCATTGTGAGCCCCATCCCTCATAGGGCAAGGGTTGTGGGGATGATGCCCTTGTCCCCATCAACATGGGGACATGGTGCTTTGGGTTTCAGACCCCAAAGCATTCTCCCCATTTTGAGGGCATGTGGCCTAGTATGATTCAGGAGGGGGGGTGCTCTCTCGCCCCTCCTCCTGCGGTCTGCCAGGTTGCGTGCTGAGATAAGGGTCTGGTATGGATTTTTGGGGGATCCCCACGCCATTTTTTTTTTATTTTTTTGGCGCGGGGTTCCCCTTAACCACTTCAGACCCGCGCTATTGACATAATACGTCAACAGCGCGAATCTGAGGCGCCAACTTGACGTCTTTGGACGTGATTTGTGTGCATTACCCGCGCGCGCCACTGGGTGGCGCGCGGCGGATAAACACTGTCCCGCCGCATCGCTGGGGATCCGATGCATGTACCTGGCGGCCGCGATGTCCGTCGGGTACATGCGATCGGCGGGAAACCGAACAGATGACAGCAGGGACGTGGAGCTCTGTGTGTAAACACAGAGCTCCACATGCTGTCAGCGGAGAGAAGAACGATCTGTGTCTCTTTACATAGGGACACCGCATCGGTCACCTCCCCCAGTCACCCCCTCCCCCCACACAGTTAGAACACACCCAGGCAATACATTTAACCCCTTCCTCACCCCTTAGTGTTAACCCCTTCCCTGCCAGTCACATTTATACAGTAATTAGTGCATTTTTATATCACTGATCGCTGTATAAATGTGAATGGTTCCAAATTTGTGTCAAAAATGTCCGATATGTCCGCCGCAATATCGCAGTCGCAATAAGAATCGCAGATCGCCGCCATTACTAGTAAAAAAAATAATAATAAAAAAAATCATAATTCTGTTCCCCATTTTGTAGGCGCTAAAACTTTTGCGCAAACCAGTCGCTTATTGCGATTTTTTTATTTTTTTTCAAAAATACGTTGAAAAATACGTATCGGCCTTAACTGTGAAAAAAAAAAAAAAAAAATGGGATATTTATTATAGCAACAAGTAAAAAATATATATATATATTTTAAATTGTCGCTTTTTTTTGTTTATAGCGCAAAAAATAAAAACCGCAGAGGTGATCAAATACCACCAAAATAAAGCTCTATTTGTGGGGAAAAAAGGACGCCAATTTTGTTTGGGAGCCACGTCGCACGACCGCGCAAATGTCAGTTAAAGCGACGCAGTGCCGGAAGCTGAAATTTCGCCTGGGAACGAAGGGGGTTTATGTGCCCAGTAATGAAGTGGTTAAAAATCCATACCAGTTCAGGTCTGGTATAGATTTTGAGGGGGACCCCTATGCCATTTATAAAAAAAAATAAAAAAATTGGTGCTGGACCCCTACACAATTTTTTTTTTTTTTTTGGTTCAAGGTTCCCCTTAATATTCATACCAGACCCTGGTAATGGACTTTGGGGGAGGGGGGGTCCGATGCCATTTTTTTTCAATGACTTTTATCTGTATTGCTGGGATCCGACAATTCACTTTTTATGACAATAACTTTTGATTTTTCATGTTCGTGTCTCATAGACTTTAACCACTTAAGGACCGCCTACTGCACATTTACGTCGGCAGAATGGCACGGCTGGGCACATCAACGTATATATAGTACCCAGCCGAAGCTCCGGGACCGCGGGATTCGCGGACCCGATCGCCGCTGGAGTGCGGCGATCCGTCCCTGGAGCGGAAGAACGGGGAGAGCCGTGTGTACACACGGCTTCCCCGTGCTTCTCTGTGGCTGCAGCATCGATCGCGTCATCCCTGTAATAGGGGTACGCGATCGATGACGTTACACCTACGGCCACACCCCCCTACAGTTGTAAACAAACACATTAGGTCACACATCCCCCTACAGCGCCACCTGTGGTTAACTCCCAAACTGCAGCTGTCATTTCCACAGTAAACAATGCAATTTAAATGCATTTTTTGCTGTGAAAATGACAATTGTCCCAAAAATGTGTCAAAATTGTCCGAAGTGTCCGCCATATTGTCGCAGTCATGAAAAAAAATCGCTGATCGCCGCTATTAGTAGTAAAAAAAAAAAATATTAATAAAAATGCAATAAAACTATCCCTTATTTTGTAAACGCTATAAATTTTGCGTAAACCAACCGATAAACGCTTATTGCGATATTTTTTTTTTTTTTTACCAAAAATATGTAGAAGAATACGTATCGGCCTAAACTGAGGAAAAAATTTTTTTTTTTATATATTTTTGGGGGATATTTATTATAGCAAAAAGTAAAAAATATTGCATTTTTTTTTAAATTGTCGCTCTATTTTTGTTAATAGCGCAAAAAATAAAAACCGCAGAGGTGATCAAATACCACCAAAAGAAAGCTCTATTTGTGGGAAAAAAAGGACGCCAATTTTGTTTGGGAGCCACGTCGCACGACCGCGCAATTGTCAGTTAAAACGAAGCAGTGCCGAATCGCAAAAAGGGGCAAGGTCCTTTACCTGCATTTTGGTCCGGGTCTTAAGTGGTTAATTGTGTTCGCATATTCAAAAAATGTTTTGCCTGTTCACATGTTCTGCTGCGAACCGAACCAGGGGGATGTCCGGGTCATTCCTACTCCCTAGAATCGTTCTTCCAACTCCCGAAGTCAAAGTTGTCCCTTGCTGTCCTCTGGAAGATCCTGTCATAAGACATCAACCGGTTGAGCTGGGAAGGTGTTATGGACACCTTACAGCTGTAAGGGGCCTGATCATCAGAAATGTTCTGTCTCCTAATCTACATCCTGCAGTTACACTTGCGTCCTTTATTACATTAATTTGGTTACTTTATTGCTGTGGCTCACTGGATTTGGCATGTCTAAATCATAAAAGAAGTCAGCCCGGCTCCCGGTGGGTGTGCTATGCAAGGTACGCCTGTGCTTTGTACGCCCACCATCCCCCCCCCCCCCCCCCCCCCCCACAAAAACCACCACACTTGCACGCACACGAAATTGGTTTAACACACACGCACTTTGGCCATGCGGTCTCCTAAAATAAAGAGAGGCGAAGGACCTACGGGGCTGGCTAGGTGGGCTAGGCCCCCTCATTCCCTCATAGGCGTTGGGCCCCAGTTGGGCTCACAAGTGGAGCAGGTAGGGCGGGGTGAGTGGGAGGCCCCCCCTCACACCCGCCATTGCCACCGGGGGCATGGAGAAGGATGGCGATTGACTCCGGGGGGAGGGTCTGCCTACTCCCAACTCCTGCAGTCCGGCTCCTCTCTCTCGAGTTCACGCACAAAAATACACTTTAAAAAAAAAAAAAAAAATCATAAAAGGATGAACAGGGGATCCTTGGGCAACGAGAGATAATTTGGATCTTGTCCTGAGCGTATAGCCTTTCTATGCACAAAATCCCTTTTCAGTTTGGACCTGTAGTAGGATTAGGTGAGTTAAGGCAGTATATGTTGTGTGTGTGTGTTGTGTTTTGTGTGTTTTTTTTTTTTTTTCATTCCTCAACCAGGACATTGCTTTAGTCCATCCGTCTGGCTCCCGTTCTCTGAAATGGAGTGCATCTCCCTTGCTTGACCATGGTTGTCTGTATCTCTCAGTAACTAATTCCCACCTGGTCTTCCAGAATGATCCTGTCAGGTGATTTAGGGTTCTTGCTTCACCATGTTGGGTAGTTGTGGAGATGGATCATCCCCAAGTTTGGTCTTAGGTTTGGGTTCTTTGCCTGTCAAGGCATATGTCACTGTCTATGTGAGCGTGCTTGATCTTAGGGCATAAAGCATGAGGTTCCCAATTCTAAACTACCATCTGTTCCTACCTTTGTTTGCTATCAGGTGAGGGTTATGGCCTTGGATGCCAGTTTCAGGTGTATATTTCTCCACATGGCTCTTAAACTGAAGGCAGCCCCAGTTTGGTCTGTTGTTTTAATTTGGGCCTGTTAGCAGTTGTTACCAACACCTTAGTTGGACTGCTTTTGAAAATCCCGAAGATGAAAGACTTCCTAATGTACTCAATGGACAAGAAAGAAAATGAGTATATCTTAATTGAACAGTACAGGGCACAGGATCTCTATTCATAGACCATGGGTTATATGCCGCTACCTTCAGGTAAGTGGACACTAGTGTTCAGTGCTCTTCTTGACACACATGGTGCAACATGTGTAGTTGGCCACAAAGTGCTATACAGGTCCAGGGCCTTGGTCCATTCCTATGGCACTTAGATTCTGAAGACCCTTTCTGCCTCTTCACCACCTGAATCTATTCAGGATTACAACTCCTAATCTTTCTAACCTCTACAAGAAGGATATTGAGGAGGGTTAGGTGAATGCTGAAAAAAAAAATCCTATAGAGGGATTTTCATCTTCTGCATTTTATGAGACGCAAGCATCATGTCATATGCTTTCTACAGTGATCTACCAAAACCCTCTCAGTACCAAAATCCTCCAAGCCTACCCAAAAGCCTTCTTTACAATGAAGGGGGTGCACTCGCTCTGCAGAATGAGGGGACATCTGTTGACCTGTTGTGTCAGTATGGATTAGCGACATCCCGGACCTCTGTCAATCTCTCATTTTTAGGGGCTACAAAATATAATTTCCCTGCCCCTCCAAATTTTTTATCTACTATTCTCCCAGCTTTACTTCAAAGATAGGCAGACTTGTGGGCTGCCCTGGGTCAACATTAGGCACAAGGACTGATAATCCCAGTTTCCTCAGAAGAAAGGTTCAAAAGGTTTTGCGCAAACTTATTCATAGTCCCAAAATCGAACTGCAGCATTGGACCTATTTTGGATTTAAATCCTTTAACATATATCTGTGTGTCCCCAAATTTTACATGGAGTCTGCAAAATCTGTCATTGCATCTTTTAAGAGCAAGGTCATTTCTGGCATCAGTAGACTTCAAAGACACCAATTTTCTTATTCCCATTTTCTCAAACAGCACTTTCTATGATATGCTGTGGGAGACCAACACTTTCAATTTATGATCCTTCCTTTCAGAATCTTCTCCTCACCTAGTTTGTCTACACAAACTTTCCTGGTCCTGCTCTTATCTCAGGGCTTACATATCACAGGATACCCAGAAACCTGCTGCTGAAAGATTCCTCAATCAAGGTCTTGTCTTCCAACATTCGAAGGGCAAACCAGCTCCTTCAAACTTTCTGATCGGTGATCATCCAGCCTTCCCTTTGCCTATAGTATCTAGGACCAATTCTTGACATAACCCAAGCCAAAATGTTTCTCCCCCAGACAAAGATTGCTTCTCTAAGGGCCAGCTTTCAGACTCTCAGATCAACCGGGAAACCCTCAACTTGCTTCCTTCATCGGGGCATGACGCAGTTTCACTCCAAACCTTTCCAGCTCAACAATCTCACAACACTGGACAAATGGATCCTTTCTCGGAATCGGCTATTGGCTCTGTTCAGCCAGGCAAAAATCTCTTTTGGCATTGTTGATTTCCAACTTGTCTCTAAAATCTCTGTAATCGTGCCTCCCCTTTCTCTGGGAGGTGGTAACTATGGGGACAACAGCCCATCAGGTTGGGGTGAGATCTAGAACTCGCTAACTGTCCAGTCCCCACAGCAGTCAACACTCCCCATCAATATTCTGGAACCAAGAGCCATAAGACCGGCTCTCCTACACTAGACCTGTCTTCTACAATTACCCAGTAAGAGTACAGTCTGCCAACACTGTGTCTTTGGCCTAAATAGCCAGTAGAGAATCAGAAGTCAGGCAGCTCTGAAGAAGGTAAACCTGATTCTCTGTTGCAGAGAATTTCATTTCAAGACTCGCCTATATAGTGGGAGGAGAAAATTGGCTAGTGGATTTGTCAATGCCTGGACTCGAAGGAGTTGCCTTTTCACCTCCAATATTTTCCTGATGCTCTGTCAAAAATGGAGAACACCAGATGTGAACATCATGGCTTCCAGATTCAACAGGAAAATGAACAGGTTTGTAACCAGATCCAGGAATCTCTTGACATTTGAGGTGGATGCCCTGGTGATTCCTTGGACTCTGTTTAGTCTGTATGCATTCCCTTTAGCGAAGCTTCTCCCTCTGACTGCTTAGTAAGATAGAGAGGAAATGGTGGTATTGGAGCACCTCCTGCGTGTTTTTTTTTTATTTTAGCGCAAAAAAAAAAAGACATACAAATAAAAATGTTTTATTTTTTTACGTTCTACTATAAATTATACCAAATAAAACATGTAAAAAAAATCGAATATTTTCATCAATTTAGGCAAATATTAGTAGGTGAGGTTGAAAAAAAGACACAACCTATGTGTGTGATTATATGTTAGTATTACATTGTATATCCCTGTATGTTGTGGTCGTTCAGGTGCTTATCTAATAGTTTTTTTAAACTATCGATTTCCCCCCGCTGAGACCACCACCTGTGGAAGGGAATTCCACATCTTTGCCGCTCTAAATGTGCTATATGTATTCTGCTACATATTTTTGGTAAAAAAAAAAATATATCCCAATAAGCGTATATTGATTGGTTTGTGCAACGGTTATAGCGTCTACAAACTATGGGATATATTTATGCAATTTTTATTTTCTTTATTTTTACTAGTAATGGCATTGATTTTTAGTGGGAATGCAACATTGCGGCGGCCAAATCTGACACTAAGTGATACTTTTTGGGGACCAGTGACACTGTCTCTGTACTAATGACAGGGGCAATCAAAGGGTTAAATGTGCTCCTAGGGTGTGCTTTCTAACTGTGTGAGGGATGCTTTGACTGGGGGAAGACAGAGATCCGTGTTTCTGCTTAGCAGAAATACAAGATCTAATTCTTCCTCTCTCACAGAACAGCAGTCTGCCTTGTTTACATAGGCAGACCACTGTTCTGCCTCTCCTCAGAATGATTGTGAGGCGCTGGCAAACATCAAGTCCACTGGACTCACTGATTTTGTACACGCGTGCCCCAGACCCAGTGCACAAAATCATGTACAGGTACGTGATTTCACAGAGGGCCGCCCTGCCCACAGTAAATCTGCGTGGGGCAATCCAAAAGTGGTTAAACTCATCCAATATATCCAATTGGAGGATCTTGCCAGCAAAGTGGCCTTTATGGTGGTCATTACCTCTGTCAGATGTGTCTCCAATTTGGTGCCCCTTTCTTTTAAACTTACTTGGAGATCAAGTGCTCCGGAGACCTTCCTACCTTCTTTCCTTAGATGGTCTGGCATGTTTGGAGCCACCAAACATGCCAAGATTTCACTCTATTGTCAGGATGTGGTCAGGGCAGTTAGGGTTTACCTAGCTGCAACATAATTTTTCTGAAACACGGATTCCCTTTTAAAGGTCCCAAGAAGGGTCATCCCTTCTCCTCTTTCGCCATAACTAGGTGGCTCAGGCAGCTCATTTCCATGCTCTTAAAGTGGAGTTCCACCCATAAGTGGTACTTCCGCTCATCGGATTGGAAACATTAGCTTGCGGTTGCTGACATTGCAGGACACCAGGACAGGTAAGTGTCCATTTATTAAAAGCCAGCAGCTTTAAAGCGGAACACTGCTTTAAAGAAAGGGTTCTATTCTTTCCTGTCAGAGCCCATTCCACCAGATCTGTTGGTCCTTTCAGCATCAAGCATCCATTTTGCAGGTTTGCAAAGCCACCATCTGTTTTTTTGTTCATAACTTCTGAAAGTTTTTCCCAAAGACCTCTAGGCCTCTGGTCATGCAAGCTTTGGTCACCAGCTGTTTTGAGCTGTCATCTGAGTGTTTTGGTCCCATTGATCCTTGCTTTCTTGTGGGAGGTTTGCTGATGTTTGCTAAATTTTAACTTGCCTGTAAATTCCATATCTTGGAGTATAGTACAGAATACAAGTTCTTCCCTTCTGTTCTAATTTTTTCCTCATTGTTTGCTACAAAACTGGAGTCCCATGGAGTCCCATGGAGTTATATGGTATGCACCGGGGGTGTTCCCAGCAAATCCTTTGCTAGTGTTTAGTCATCTGAAGGTAGCAGCATACAACCTAGTGCCATCCAGTGCTTGGATAACAATTGGAAATCCTAGTAATGTACTTTTTTTTTTTTTTTTGGACATATATAATTATTGCTATTATAATGCACTGTGTTGATGTAGTTTCTAGTGCTCTGGGCAGGGAGGTGACATAGAAACAAACAGGGAGGCAAGAGAATATTGAAGTGGCCTTCTTTGCAGTAAATCAATTCTGTGTATATCGCAAGGCTTTCTAAACAGAATTGTGAATGCATTTTAGCTATTTGGATAGTTTTATCTTTTAAAAATGGCAAGAAACATGATCTCTTACATTTCTGCAGGTGGAGCTAGCACTGTGGGATACAGCCGGCCAGGAAGACTACGATCGCCTTCGACCCCTGTCCTACCCCGATACTGATGTCATTCTTATGTGCTTCTCCATAGACAGCCCTGATAGCTTGGGTGAGCATACAGAACATAACCTTCCTCTGCATGTCCATCGTACCTGTAAAATAACGTAATTGATAAGAGTTAAAGTATGGTATTCTGACTTTTTTTCTGCCGGAACGGCATTCCGCTCCCTCCAGCAGCCATCTCCTCACATAACACAGAAGTCAGTAGAGTTTTCTATAGCACTCACTTCCTCCACTTGCTTCTATATGGTAGCACCAGCATCCAGGGCATGTGCCCCAGGACCATGCTGCAACTGTCAGCATTTCCTGGGGGATTCCTGAGGCAACTTCTATATCTGCCTGACAGATCTGCGTAGCTCAGAGCCAAGTGAAGTGCTATGAAAGTCCTCTTCGGCTCTATGCTACACAGATCTGACAGGCAGGGATGAGACTGCAGTAGGTGGAGTAAAAAAAAAAAAAAAACGGCACTGTCTAAAAGAATGGAGGCGGCTGCACCGCTGTTAAGAAACCCTTAAAGAGGCAGTAAACCCTGGTGGGTTTTATTTCCTCATTTGCTCACCGCAAACCCTGCAAATTAGAAGCATAATGGGCTAGTATGCATCGCCCAGCTGGTGTCAGCTGTGCATGGCATGCGATTTTTCCAACAGTTTTTGCATTCGCAAATGCTCTGTTTTTAGATGCGTGGGGGGTGTGACTGGCAGCCCCGCATGTTTTTAAACCGCAGCATAATTTGGCTGTGGGTGGTTGCCGTGCAGGAATAGGTGTGTTTCCCACACGCAACCACCTGCAATACTGTAAGCCAGGCCTACTATAAGAAACCAAGTGTTTGGGCTGGAAAATTACACGTGGAGATGAAGATCTGAAGCTGCTGTTGGCAACACAGGCAGGTCTTATTTCAAACACCCCAAAGAATCCCTACAGTTGTTTTCCAGTTACCTCTTCTTCTTTTTTTTTTTTTCCTTTTTTTTTTTTTTGTAGCACTGTGGCAGCTGCTGTTTAATAACACACTGTAATGTTTCTCTTTGTGTCTTATGCAGAGAATATCCCAGAGAAGTGGACTCCGGAAGTGAAGCATTTTTGCCCCAATGTGCCTATAATTCTGGTGGGAAACAAGAAGGACTTAAGGAACGATGAACACACTCGTCGTGAGCTGGCTAAAATGAAACAGGTGAGTGAAAAACAAATGATCATAATACTATACTTTTTCAGATATGGTTAAAGAAAGGAAGAGTGATGGTATTGTGCCTAACAGGAGGAGTAGGCTGGGACCCGGGAGGTGGAGGGAGGGATGGGGCCTGGGACCCGGGAGGCGGAGGGAGGGATGGGGTCTGGGACCCCGGAGGCGGAGGGAGGGATGGGGTCTGGGACCCCGGAGGCGGAGGGAGGGATGGGGCCTGGGACCCGGGAGGCGGAGGGAGGGATGGGGCCTGGGACCCGGGTGGCGGAGGGAGGGATGGGGCCTGGGACCCGGGAGGCGGAGGGAGGGATGGGGCCTGGGACCCGGGAGGCGGAGGGAGGGATGGGGCCTGAGACCCGGGAGGCGGAGGGAGGGATGGGGCCTGGGACCCGAGAGGCGGAGGGAGGGATGGGGCCTGGGACCCGGTAGGCGGAGGGAGGGATGGGGCCTGGGACCCGAGAGGCCGAGGGAGGGATGGGGCCTGGGACCCGGTAGGTGGAGGGAGGGATGGGGCCTGGGACCCGGTAGGCGGAGGGAGGGATGGGGCCTGGGACCCGGGAGGCGGAGGGAGGGATGGGGCCTGGGACCCGAGAGGCGGAGGGAGGGATGGGGCCTGGGACCCGGGAGACAGAGGGAGGGAAGGGGCATGGGACCTGGGTGGTGGAGGAAGGGATGGGGCCTGGGACCTCCATCAGTGGATATCAATGGCAAAGTTCACACCATTGCAGTGCGTTGCAGTACCGTCAACAAAAGTAGAACATGCGTGCCATAGTAATTTAGGAGTATATCTGGCCCCTCCTCCCCCTGCAGCCTTCTGGGACACACACAGGTCCCAAAAGATGGGTGGGATCATTCACAAAGCACAGTCGGAAACTGACTGTGAAGCCTTAGGGCTTCACTGTCCGTTTCCCTTTGATTGAAGAATCCGCTTGGTTGCCAACATTGTTGGATCCCTGGACAAGTGTCCAGTATTTGTAGCTGGTGATTTTTTTTTTTGGGGGGGGGCGACTGGATCTCCTCTTTAAGTCATAGATGAAATCACTTTTACCTGTATTGTGCATGTAAGTGTCTAGAATACGTATTATTTAGGGAGGAAAATCAGATGGTTGACAGTTTTTCTGTCTCTGGCTTTCGTTTCTGTGCAGGAACCAGTGAAGCCAGAAGAAGGCCGGGACATGGCCAATAGGATTGGAGCGTTTGGCTACCTGGAATGCTCTGCCAAAACAAAGGACGGTGTGCGGGAAGTGTTTGAGATGGCGACAAGAGCTGCTCTACAGGCCAAACGAGGGCGTAAGAAAAACACGTGCAATCTGCTTTAAGATGCAACCGAGTCTCAAAAAGGAAACAACCTCCCCCCACCACCCCTTTTCCTCATGCACTCCACCTGCTTCCCCTCTCTGCCAATGCAACTCCCACCTGCAAAGTGGGCTGACGAGGGGTCCATTGCAAAAGCTGCGTGCCCCTCCTTCAATGTCAGCCACACTGCCTTATTCTGAGGAAGCCTCCACGATGGGGAAGGGGAAGCCAGTGCCACCTTCTGCGGGTCCTCTCCACGTTGGACACAGGTGAGGAGATCTTCTCCACCACCCATCCTACAGGACCTTTTATCAAGCGAGGGTTGCTCTCCTGTGCCATGTGTGCCATGTGTTCTAGGACTCTGATAGGAGTTGGGTAGGCAGGTGCCATTTATTTTTTTCCTTTTTTTATTTTTTTCTTGCAGGATTTTTTTTTTTTGGGGGGTTGGAGGGCAGTGCCCAGTGCTGTTTGGCCTCTCCAGAAGCTTGTGCTTGGTCTGGGATGCATAGCAGCAGAATTTTTTTGGGGGGGGGGGGACTTTATTCTGCTTCACAAAAACTGATCTTCCCTTTCTATATAAATATATATGTCTCAGATGTTTGTACATTGCTTTGCCGGGCCCAGTTTTTCTAGCTGTCGCCTGGGACTCCTAATCCTTTGCATCATGAGAGCAAAAAGCTGCCAATCTCTGTTTAAAGCAGATGGTTGTTTAGCTTTGCAGGCTCTGCTGTATGGCCTGCGTTGTCAGGATGGGGTTTCAGAAACAGGAAAAGGAAGTGGTTATCACAGCCAGGCGTTGGCGATCAGTGCTTTTTGTTCTGTACCATTAATGCTCCATCCTCTTTCCTCCTGCCTCCTCGAAGTTTGAACATGGCCACCTCTAGATCTGTGTGTTTTAAAGATGTCTAATTTTATTCCTCTTTTTAATGTTGATTTTTTTTTTTTTTCTTTTTTCAAAGATAAAATTTACTGAATACACCGTTTTCTCAGCAAGCAGAATTTCACAATAAAATGTTGTAGTCATGTTTAGTAAATTGCCTCTTTCCTTTTACAGATACTGAAATATTAACTAACTTGTGTGTCCGGTATCATTTCCTGCTTACCATGCTGCCCTGTTACAGATATTTTCAAAGAGGTCAAGGACTACATTGATATATGAAGTTACAGAACATTTAAAAAGGTCAATGCGTTTCAATGTAAATTTTAATTATTCTTTGGGGGTATGTGCTGTAATATGGCAAAAGTGACCGAAAGATGATTTGTTACAAAACATGAAGACACACATTCACAAATGGATATACTTGTGTAACCACTAGGCAACCTGGGGCTGTCAGTGGTACTGTAAAAAGAAAAAACAGCTGCGCCAATAAAAACCTAAATACAAATGATGGTAATAACCAGGTCCCCTAGGCTCGATTTATATATAGATATAAAATCCCGTTAATCATTTAGTGTGTATATAAATAAAATAATCCTGAAGACAACACCTCCGTGATCTCTTAAAGCGGTTGTATAACCGCACTTTTTTTTTTCTTACACCTGAAAAGCAAAAGCCATAATGAGCTAGCATGCACCGCATATTAGCTCATTATGAAATACTTGCCTTAAAACGAGGTGCAGGCAACTTACCTGGTCCACGCCGAGTGAGATATCATCTTGCCTGGTGTGTCTTCCGGGTATCCCCGCTCCAGCTCTGTGATTGGCTGGATGTCGTCACTCCTGCGCATGCGCGTGGGAGATTTCATTCCGGCAAGGTCCGACGGTTGCCGGCCCCTTAGCCGAGGCTCCCCCCAGCGCATGCGCCACTGCAATCGGCAGCGGATTGCGAGGGGAATATCTCCTAAACTGTACAGGTTTAGGAGATATTCTTTATACCTACAGGTAAGCCTTATTATAGGCTTACCTGTAGGTAAAAGTGGTAGTATAGAGTATACTACCACTTTAACTATTTCACACTGACGTGAAGACCCACCACCGAGTTTTAAGCCGCTTACCAGAGGGCAAGCTTGTTTTGCAGGCGGCTATAGCCCAGCCGTGGCCTTTACTTTAGTGGACTCCCAGGATTACAGGTTCCAGGAAAAAGGATATCCGGCACGGTCACAGGCTCATTCAAATGACATAGGTAGAGAAAAGGCGCACCATAGTATAATTCCATAAAACTTGTTTTTATTTTAAGACATTAAGATGTACTTACAAGAAGCAGGTAAAACCATGCAGCATAAAAAACACAGATGCCGGCCGGCAACAAGCGAAGCCATTCCTCCTTAGCGTGGTGATGTCACTGCGTGTCCCCCCAGACGCGTTTCGTCATTCCGTAGACTTTTTTTTTTTTTTTTTTTGACTTAAAAGTTTTCTTTATTTGGAAGTAAACCAGGTACAAAATACTTTAAACAAAACATCCAGCAATCATGACAGGTCAGATAAAGCATATACAAATATACAGACTTTCGTGAGCATCAACTAACAGAGTGATCACTAAATAACATGAGCTACCAACCAAAGTCAGAGTCCAACAACCATCATGAATGTTAGAAGAGTAGCACTTGGTGAGAGAAAAAATCAAACGAAATTTCATAAACAGAAAATGACACAAAGCAAATACAGACATTATGGTAAACACAAAAGAGAATAAAAGAACATGCAAAGGGGAAAGAAGGGGGAAGATATGGGTTATACAAAAAACAATCTATGGTTGATTTAAGATGCGGTGTAAAAACCAGGGGTTCCATTTAGCATCATGAAGAGGCATGGTATCTCTGAGTGTATGATGAATCTTTTCCGAGAGCATTATTTGGTCCACCCTAGATACAATTTGAGCCAGAGGAACCGTGTTGGATTTCCAATGGAGCGCAATAGTCCATTGAACTGCCACACAGATAGTGTGGAGAAGACGCATCAGGGGTTTAGGGATATCTGGAATTCTCTCGAATAGTAAACAATGAGCGTGTGTTAGAGCCAAGTCACCCCCTGCTAATTTATCCAGCAAATCCAAGACCTCCCTCCAAGTGGGCCGTAATTTCTCGCATTCCCAAAATAAATGTAAAAAAGACCCCCGTTGAGGGCACCCTCGGAAGCACAAGGGGGAGCTCTGAGGGAAGATCTTGTTTAGGCAGACAGGTGTGAGGTACCAGCGAGTAAACAATTTAATGGCTGTTTCCCTAACTGAAAGGGAGATAGAACATTTTTCTCAAGTTTTGCCAGCAGGCATCCCAATCTCCCCTGTCATAACCAAGGTCCATCTCCTGTTCCCATTGGGTCATGTGTTTCATAACAGGATCTCCCTCTCCCCCGCCCATAGAGCTGTAGAGGATCGAAATAAGACCCCTTTGCCTCGGGGAAGTAGAACACAGGGATTCAAACGCTGTTCTGTTGTCAGATGGTACAGTCGCATAGTGTGTCTGAAAAAAGTGACAGACCTGCAGATATCTGTAGTATTCCCTTAGGGGGATGTCCTTCACAGCTCGAAGCTGAGAGAACGAGATGAATCAACCTCCATGTTGCAGGTCCGCCAAAGAAGTCAGACCACAGCTTTTCCACCATCCGAAGCAACCAGGCGTGTGAAAGGCCGTAGGGAATCTGGGGTCCCCCAAGAAGGAGGCTCCAGGAGGGAACCCAGAGACAAGGGTCAGGCGGGAGCCATATCTCTCCCACATTCCCAGCTCCTGAGCCACGATTTGGTTCTTTTCTTTCAGTTGAGAAGTCCAAGACTTCAAAGACCATAAAAGACCAGGGAGATAGAAAGGCCTAATCGAATCACCCTCAAAACATACCCAAGGGACCCTAGGGCGTTTGATATTCCACTGGGCCATCTGTTACAGTCTACTTGCCAGAAAGTAAAACCAAAGTTGGGGGACTCCCAGCCCTCCCATCCTATAAGGTCTGTAAAGGACTTGTCTGGAGAACCTAGAAGGTTTGTCATTCCAGATGAATCTATTTAAATGAGCTTGTAATTTCAGGAGGAAGGTCTTTGATACTGAACCTGGGAGGGCCCTAAACAGGTACAGGAGTTTAGGTAAAAATGTCATTTTACTAGCCGTGATCCTCCCCAAAAACGAAATCCTATATTGGGACCATGATTTAAGAAGCTGCTTAAGCTGGGCAACCAGTGGGAGGTAGTTAAGGGGAAAGAGTTGTGTAAAATCTTTTGGGAGCTGTATCCCCAAGTAGGAGATAGAAGATGTGGCCCATTGGAATTGGAACGTTCGTCAGGGGGAAGCCCACAGGGAGGGCAGCCGATTTAGAGACATTCACTGCATTCCGTAGACTTTTTTAATGGGATAGGGCATAGCAGTGACTCGCCCCATATTTATACCCAAGCCTCGTTGTGAAGTCCAAATCAATAGCGGTGCAGGCGCCATTTTAGCTATGGGAAAAACTGCCAGCACCATACGCTGAGTTACAGCGCATTGTGCGCTCGCAGTCAGATAAGGCAAAAAAACCTAAAAACTTTCACATATCACCTCCATAGCTCGGGCAGCCATTCCCCTTAATGCTAGCCTGTTGTGTGCACCCAAAACATTTTTTTTTTAGCCTATGCGGCCATACCCATTCTGGAGTCACGACTATGGGGTGTCAAATTTAATTTATAATAGTAGCGCCATTAATAATAGATTCCCATAAGTCACAAATTAACTCCCTCCCAGCGGGAATTCCAGGGGAAGAGAAAAGGTAAACCCTATTTAGGGGGAAAAAAAGGGGAAGAACCCCCCACCCTACTCGGGGATAATGTGCGTATTAGTGCAGAAAACAGCAAACAAAAAACGTATGTGTATGCCCTCCCTCTCTAGGACAAAAAAGCACTCAATACTATGTGATATAGTGCATAGGTATATATCTTATTTAAGGCTTTTCTTATAAAAATAAAAAAGAAGAAATTAGCCATTCCTAGCCAATATGTGCATAAATGGTGACATTTTTAAATCATCATAAATCTAATAGAGTATTTTTAGCACCAATATTCTCGAGATGTGTATACCCCAATGGCAAAGCCTCACCCTGTCATTTGATCATTGTGCTTGAAATTACGTGTGCATCAAAAGTTAATTAGTGTGTATATATACAATTCTGGTATCAATTCCGTATATACTAGGCAGGCAAATGTATGCTCCGCCAAAAAAATGATTAAATAAATAAATAAAATTAAGCATAGAGTATACCCCAATACTTCTATAAATTATAACCGCCTCTATTGGTACGGATCACAGCAAGTTTACAACTTCAAGCATTGTTTATAAACGCATTGACGTCCATCTCTATGTTCAACCCATAGGGGGCATAAGTCTTTAATCGGTATATCCAGGCCATTTCCATCCTAGAAATTTCCCTTACCAAAAAACTCCCCCTTCAATGGTACTGTTAAAGCCTCTGAAAGATTTGTCTTGATTCAAGGAGTCTGATGGAACTTAAAGAGGGGGTTCACCCTTAAAACCACTTTCTCCCATCCCATCCAGCATACTGGCGTCAGCGCCAGTATGCTGTCTTTTGTCGCGGTAGGACGAAAATTAAATTATCTATTAAGAGGTAAGTAGATACCTCTTAATAGATAATTTAATTTTCGTCCTACTGCGAGGTATGGCGCCGCTATATAGCGTCACGCCTTCCGAAAACAGCCGACTAGCACTCGGCTGTTCTCGGCGCTATACGGCGCCTGAGCACAGACCTAGGAGCTGACTGCGCAGGTGCCGTATATAGCCGCGTCACGCCCTCCGAAAAAAGCCGAAATAGGACTCGGCTGTATACGGCGCCTGCGCAGTCAGCTCCTGGGTCTGTGCGCAGGCGCCGAGAACAGCCGAGTGCTAGTCGGCTGTTTTCGGAAGGCGTGACGCGATATAGCGGCGCCATACCCCGCGGTAGGACGAAAATTAAATTATCTATTAAGAGGTAAGTACATCGATTAAAAAAAAAAAAAAAAGACGGCATACTGGCGCTGACGCCAGTATGCTGGATGGGATGGGAGAAAGTGGTTTTAAGGGTGAACCCCCTCTTTAATGTAGTTGTGGATGGGGTAAAGCCTTTTCACACTGTTCTGTTAAGTAAACGTGGTAAAAACGCACACCAGAAAAAAAAATTCAGTGCGTTTTCGGTGTGTTTCCTGTGTGCCTGACAACAGTCATACATTTGTGAAACATGGACATGTGACTCAAAAACATCCATGGTGCGTTTTTATGCATTTTCCATTCATGTCAATGGGGAGTGCATTTTTGGTGCACTTTTTAAAAATGCACCGCATTGATGTGACTAGCTCCATAGGATTTAACCACTTTAGCCCGGACCATTTCACTGGTCAAAGACCAGACCACTATTTGCGATTCGGCACTGCTTTGCTTTAACTGACAATAGCACGGTCGCGCGACGTGGCTTCCAAACACATTTAACGTCCTTTTTTCCCCACAAATAGAGATTTCTTTTGGTGGTATTTGATCACCTCTGCGGTTTAATTTTTTTTGCGCTATTAAACAAAAGTAGAGCAACAATTTTGAAAAAAAAATCAATATTTTTTACTTTTTGCTATAATAAATATCCCCCAAAAATATCTAAAAAAAAAAAATGTTTTCCATCAGTTAAGGCCGATAAGTATTCTTCTACATATTTTTGGTAAAAAAATAAATAGCAATAAAAAAATTTAATTGGTTTGCACAAAATAGGGGATCGTTTTATGGCATTTTTATGATTATTTATTTTTATTTTTTACTAGTAATGGCGGAGATCAGCGTTTGTTTTTGTTTTTTCGTGACTGTGACATTATGGCGGACACTTTTGACACCATTTTGGGACCGTTGTCATTTTTACAGGGATCAGTGCAATGAAAATGTACTGATTACTGTAAAAATGACACTGGCAGTGAGGGGGTTAACCTGTAGGGGGCGCTGAAGGGGTAAGTGTGACCTAGGGAGTGATTATAACTATTAGGCTCCATGCACACTGAAGCTGATAAAAGCTATAAAAAAACGCCAGTAGCTTTGCAGGGAGCCTTGCAACGCTTTTTAGCATTTTTGCAATAGCTTTAATCAGCATTTTTCAGTGTAGCTTTTATCGTTGTTTTTTTTTTTTTTTTACTTTTTTTTTCAATGGTTAAAAAAAATGCTGGCGCCAGCGTTTTTGAGCGTTTTGCGTTTTTGAGCGTTTTTCCCGCCGAAAAACGTCACTTTGAACGCAAATTTCGGGCGTTCAGAAAAAAGCCAATAAACTCCAAAGCTCATTAACGCTGAAAAACGCCCAGGTGTGCATGGGCACATAGGCTAACATAGAGTTCAGTTTATGGGCTTTAAAAAAAAAGCCAAAACGCCAATAAACTGCAGTTTATCAGCTTCAGTGAGCATGGAGCCTTAGGGGGGTATCGCTGTTCCCGATGACAGGGAACAGACGATCGCTGACAGTGTCACTAGGAAGAATGGGGAGATGTTTGTTTACACTTACTTCTCCCCATTCTTCAGCTCTGTGACGATCGGGTCGTGCAGTCACTGAGCTCCCGGGTCGCGAGTGCTTCGGCAACGGTGCGCGCGCACGCACGCACGACGGCTCGCATCTTAAAGGGGACGTACCTGTATGCCATTCTGTCGACGTTTATCGTCCTGCGACGGTCGTCAAGTGGTTAAAGAGATATATATTTTTCTTGCTTTTTGTTTCCCTTCTTAAACACCAAAAGTGCATCAAAAAAAATAAAGGCCTTCAGAAAATACAAGGTTGAGGGATCATCATCAGCATTTAGACTTTATAAAGAATGCAACAAGAAATGTAAGGGTGCAATTAGGGCAGCTAAGATAGAACACAAAAGACACATAGCAGAGGAAAGCACAAACAAGTCCAAAGAAATTCTTTAACTATGTAAACGGTAAAAAAGGAGGACAGACCATATTGGCCCCATAAGGAGTGAGGAAGGACATCTGGTTACAAAGGATGAGGAGATGGCGAAGGTATTGAATTTATTCTTCTTCTCAGTCTTCACTAGGGAATCGGGGGGGCTTCAGTAACCAAAACTGCAGTGTTTATCCTCATGACACATCACAGGAAGCACCCCCGTGGTTAACAGAGGACAGAATTAAAATTAGACTTTGGAAAATTAACACTAATAAATCACTGGGACCAGATGGCTTGCTCCCGAGGGTACTTGGGGAACTTAGTCAAGTAATTGCCATATTATTGTTCCTAATTTTTACAGTCCGTCTACTGACTGGAATGGTACCAGGTAATTGGAAAAAAAACAATGTATCACCAATATTTAAAAAGGGCCCAAAATACATCCCTGGGAATTAGACCTGTTTGCCCAACATGAATAGTATGCAAGCTCTTGGAGGGGATATTAACCACTTAAGGACCTTGGGTGTTTTTCAGTTTTGGTGTTTGCAAGACTGAAACAGTTTTTTCTGCTAGAAAATCACGTAAAACCCCCAAACATTATATATATATTTTTTTCTAACACCCTAGAGAATAAAATAGTGGTCATTGCAATACTTTTTGTCACACCGTATTTGCGCAGCGGTCTTGCAAGCGCACTTTTTTTGGAAAAAATACACTTTTTTGAATTAAAAAATAAGACAACAATCAATTTGGTCCAATTTTTTTATATATTGTGAAAGATAATGTTACGCCGAGTAAAATGACACCCAACATGTCACGTTTAGAAATTGCGCCCGCTCGTAGCATGGCGTCAAACTTTTACCCTTAAAAATCTCCATAGGCGACGTTTAAAAAATTCTATAGGTTGCATTTTTTTAGATACAGAGGAGGTCTAGGGCTAGAATTATTGCTCTCGCTCTAACGATCGCGGCGATACCTCACTTGTGTGGTTTGAACACCGTTTTCATATGCGGGCGCTACTCGCGTATGCGTTCGCTTCTGCGCGCGAGCTCGTCGGGACGGGGCGCTTTAAAACATTTTTTTTTTTGTTTTCCTATTTATTTGTATTTATTTTAACATTTTTTACACTGAAAAAAAAAAAATATATAATAATTGATCACTTTTATTCCTATTACAAGAAATGTAAACATCCCTTGTAATAGAAAAAAGCATGACAGGTCCTCTTAACCACTTCAATACCCAGCCATAGACAATTGACGGCCTGGGATGGGATTTACCATCCTAAGTGGCCGTCAATTAACGGCCTGGGTATTGCAGGCGAATATCTGGATGATGCCTGCAGCCAGAGGCATCATCCATATATCCATCTCTTCAGCCGGCGATTCTGCACAAAGTAAGAACGATCATAGCGGCGGTTCCGCCGCTTGATCGTTCTTACAGGCCGCGGGAGGGGACATCCCCCCCCTCCCGCCGCCATCCGGTGCTTCTCCGGGCTTACCTGTACCTTCGGGGGCCCGGAGAACGAATCGTCGGCGGCGGCAGGAAGCATAGAGATGACTGGTGACCAGAT
Source organism: Rana kukunoris (assembly GCA_029574335.1). Classification (NCBI taxonomy): domain Eukaryota; kingdom Metazoa; phylum Chordata; class Amphibia; order Anura; family Ranidae; genus Rana; species Rana kukunoris. The sequence continues at coordinate 145,741,791 of CM056057.1, read as the reverse complement.
GGTCACCAGTCATCTCTATGACCGTCGGAGGACCCGGGCGCGATCTGATGACGTCACGCCCGGGTCCCCGTATGTAAACAAAGCCGCGATTGCGGCTGTAAGTCACCATTCATGAGATCGGTGAATTTTTTTTCACCGATCTCATGGTTTCCAGCCTGGAGGTGAGATGTGAGGTCTTATTGACCCCACATCTCTCCATAAAGAGGACCTGTCACACACATTTCCTATTACAAGGGATGTTTACATTCCTTGTAATAGGAATAAAAGTGGAAAAAAAAAAAAAATATGAAAAAAAGTGTAAAAATAAATAAAATATAAGTAAAAAAAAATAATAAAAGATAAAAAAAAAAATGAAAACGCCCCTGTCCCCGATAGCTCGCGTGCAGAAGCGAACGCACACGCAAGTCCCGCCGACATATGTAAACGCCGTTTAAACCACACATGTGAGGTATCGCCGCGTGCGTTAGAGTGCCAGCAACTAATCTAGCACTAGATCTCCTCTGTAAATCTAAACTGTAACCTGTAAAAAATAAATAAAGCGTTGCCTATGGAGATTTTTAAGTACCGAAGTTTGGCGCCATTCCATGAGTGTGCGCATAATTAAAGCGTGACATGTTGGGTCTCTATTTACTCGGTGTAACATAATCTTTCACATAATACAAAAAAATTGGGCTAACTTTAGTGTTTTGTTATTTTTTTAATTCATAAAACAATTTTTTTTACAAAAAAAAGCGTTTGAAAAATAATTGCGTAAATACCGTGCAAGATAAAACTTTGGAATGACCGTCATTTTATTCCCTAGGGTGTCTGCTAAAAAAAACATATATAATGTTTGGGGGTACTGTGTAATTTTCTAGCAAAAGAATGATGATTATTACATGTAGGAGAGAAGTGTCAGAATAGGCCCGGTATGGAGGTGGTATAAAAGCCTAGTATTGAAGCGGTTAAATATGAGATCTGGGGTCAAAAAGACCTCAGATCTCATATTTAGGCTTAAAAAGAAAAAAAAAAAAAGGAAAATGACATTTTTTAAATAGCCTTAAAAAGAAAATGTCTCTTTAAGACAGTGGGCGGAAATGACGTTTTGACGTCACTTCCGCCCAGCTCTGCTATGGGGAACGGGTGGGGGCGATTTTTCCCTCACTCGTATCCCAGCAGAGGAGCCGCACAGACCCGATCGCCTCCGCCGCTACCGACGGCAACGGTAAGCGGCGGAGAGCACGGGAAAGCAGCGGGAGGGGGGGGGGCACCTCTCCGGTCACCGATAACGGCGATCTCGCGGCGAATCCGCCGCGGAGACCGCCGTTATTGTACACAGGACCCTGCACTGAAGAGATGGATATCTCGGTTGTGGCAGCAGCTGCTGCCGTTACCGAGATATCCATCTTTAAAAAGAGGACGTATATATACAGTGCAGGGACTTTAAGTGGTTAAGGGACTATATACAAGATTTTAGTAATGAGAACGGTATAATTAGCAGTAATCAGCATGGATTCATGAAGAATATTTCTTGCCAAACCAATCTATTAACCTTCTATGAGGAGGTGAGTTGCCATCTGGATAAAGGAAGGCCCATAGACGTGGTGTATCTGGATTTTGTAAAAGCATTTGACACAGTTCCCCATAAACGTTTACTGTACAACGTAAGGGCAGTTGGCATTGACCCATAGGGTGAGTACATGGATTGAAAACTGGCTACAAGGGCGAGTTCAGAAGGTGGTGATAAATGGGGAGTACTCGGAATGATCAGGGGTGGGTAGTGGGGTCCCCCAGGGTTCTGTGCTGGGACCAATCCTATTTAACTTATTCATAAACGACCTGAAGCATGGGTTCCCAGAGAGTGGAAAGTTATTTCAAGGGTTCTTCAAAAGGTTCCGAGAGGCTGGGTTTGAGGCTAGGCTACTTGAATAATATGTTAATGAGTACAGACGTGGTTCAAAAATCCTTGCAGTCAGCTATGACACCTCCTCCTGAGAAACACCTAAAAGGTAAGCTCTATATTTTTAAACTTTTTTGATATGCTGCATGAATGGGAACACATAACAGACATATATTGGGGTTTTCTCAAATTTAACTGCAAATGTTAATAGTACATTTTAAATGTCTTAATTTTGGGCCCAGAATTTCCACATGGAATCTACCAGATCGGTCATAGCCTCCCTTCTTCACAGTGACTTTGTGGGGTCTGTGGACATCAAGGAGACACGTACCTGCATTTCCATTTTTCCAGTACATCAGCTATTCCTTTGTTTTGCTCTGGGTCCTCCTGCACTTCCATTCAGCCTGTCTTCTGCGCTTCAGGGGTTCACCATTGTATGATATCTAGATGTCCTGCTGAGAGAATACTCATCTACAACACAACTTCCTGTCTTCATTGGATATGTTGGTCCAGTCCTTGGACACATTAAGCCCTCATGCACACAGGGTGTTAAAAAATGAGCTTCAAAGCCAGTACTGTTGCCAGGAAAATGCGGCATAACAACACGCTTTGCATTGGCTTTAATGTACGTTTAGCCGTGTGTTTGTTTTTTTGTTTTGTTTTTAAGAACACTGCCCTCTTCTAATTTCCACTCCTAAATTTCCCACAATGCCTAAATAAAAAAATTCTGGCAACGAAGATCAGGTTGTCCCTGGCTTAGTGGCTCAGGATTCCAGCTCTGCAGATGGGGAAGTCCTTCCTTCCCCACTCTTGGAAAGTCCTAGGGATGGAGAGGAGTCCTGGACACCTTGTCGGTGCAAAAGACTTGGAAGTCAGGGAAATCTCACTTCCAATCAACATTCTGAAACTCGGAGATCTGGTTGTCCATGCTGGACACCCCATCTGGAGAGTCATTTGATTAGGATTCAGTCAGACAACATCTGCAGTGGCGTTTATGAACCTTCAGGGAGGAACCAAAAGTCTTACCACTGCAAGAGGGGTAGAAAAAATCCTGTACTGGGCAGAACTTCACATTTCAGCCTTGTACACCATTTACATTCCAGGACAGTTGGCAGACAGACTTCCTTAACTAGTCGGATTGGGGGAAATGGTACCTAGACCCAGAGGTGTTTCAGGACCGGTGTCACGGGTAGGGAACACTGCATGTGGGTTTCCAGGTTTAACAGACTGGATAGGTTTGTCTCAGGCTACAGAGATGTTTTTGCAGAAGCAGTGGATTCTCTGTTGGGTGCATGCGATTAGCACAGCCTGAGTCACTCATTTCCTCCTCTGAATCTCCTTACATGTTCCGTAATCCTGACCTTTTTGTAAATTAACCTTGATCAGCAGGTTACCCTGAACACCATCAAGGGTCAGGTCTCTAAACTCACAATCTTTCCATCGACTGTTGGCTCCCCATTCTTTGATTATAATGTTTTTATTTGCAGGGTATCTCTCATATGGTTCCCCCTTGTGCTCCCTCCATGGCTCCATGGGATCTAAATTTGGTTCTTTGGGCTATTCAAAAACTTATTTGAACCGATCATGTACTGTACATTCCCTTTTCCACACTCACTCACAATGTTGCGTTTTTTTTGGAGCCATCACTTCTTTAAAGTGAGCATCTGAGCTGGCAGCCCCAACCTATCTGGACTTGCACAAGGTGGTGGTGAACTCCAGAGCTTTCTTCCTACCTAAGGTAGTTAAAGCTTTTTACCTTATCCAGGACAATATTCCTCCATCTCCATCTCCTTAGAAAGATTAGACTCTTTCATTCTTTTACTTTTTTCCAAACTTGTTTCTTAGTGACTGAGACAGACCCCTAGTATCCTACATTTTTGGCTTCAAGGATCAGGGTGGAGACCCTTTCCTGTCAAACAGCACTTCACTAGAACTGCGAGTGCCTTCTGGGGATTTTCAACATCAGTCGACTCTTTAACAGGTTCAAAATTCTGATTTTGAGTCCGGTCCACCTGGTCTTCTGTTCACATGTCCTCTAAACCCGATGGATGTTCAATCTTCCTCCAATGCCAGTTTCAGGTTTAAGGTTCCTTTTAAGCCCTCTATGTTTATGATTATGCCTTTGGTACTATTTTACTACAAAAATTAGGCATGCTGGGAGGAGGGGGATTATATTGAGCTGGTCCCAATTTTTCTGTTTGCCAGTGTCCAATCCTCCTGTAGGTGATGGCATAACCCTCTCATTTTCTGTATGCCTCAATTGACTCCAAGAAATAGATTTTACGGTAAGTAAAAAGGTCCAATTTTTTGCACATACAGTAGAACATATAAGAAATATAGTTGGGCTATGTATTCTAAGGATATTTTAAGTAATTGACAAGAGAGCAGGACCAGAGCTTCCGTATTAATGAGGTTTAAGGATGGCTGGCTTTAATACTGAATGATTTTCTAATGAATTGTAGGGGTGCAACGGATCTTCGCCGATCCGTGATCTGAACGGGTCACCCCATTCAGATGGGGTCGCTCCGGAGCCTCAGCCTAGGAAAGTCCCTGACTTCGGCCTAGCTCCGGATCGGCGGCCATCTTGGTACACCCGGCGGCGGCGGCCTCCTCTCTGTTCACACCCACAGAGGAGAAGGAGCCCGCGCTCGAGGGAAACACGCCGCTGTCTGAGGTCTGCACTATGTGGGGGGGGGGGTCACTGTCTGAGGTCTGCACTATGTGGGGGGGGTTACTGTCTGAGGTCTGCACTATGTGTGGGGGGGGGGTTACTGTCTGAGGTCTGCACTATGGGGGGGGGGGGGGCTTTACTGTCTGAGGTCTGCACTATGTGGGTGGGGGTTACCGTCTGAGGTCTGCACTACTGGGGGGGGGTTACCGTCTGAGGTCTGCACTACTGGGGGGGGTTACTGTCTGAGGTCTGAGGTCTGCACTACTGGGGGGGGGTTTTACTGTCTGAGGTCTGCACTACTGGGGGGGGGGGGGTTACTGGGGGGGGGTTACTGTCTGAGGTCTGCACTATGTGGGGGGGGGGTTACTGTCTCTGAGGTCTGCACTATGTGGGGGGGGAGGGGTTACTGTCTGAGGTCTGCACTATGGGGGGGGTTACCGTCTGAGGTCTGCACTACTGGGGGGGGGGGTTACCGTCTGAGGTCTGCCACTAAACTGACTAGGGGGGGGCTGGGGGGGGGGGGGGGGGGGGGGGGGGGGGGGGGGGGGGGGGGGGGGGGGGGGGGGGGGGTTACTGTCTGAGGTCTGCTGGGCACTAGGTCTGCACTGGGGGGGGGGGTTACCTGTCTGCGGAGGTCTTGCAACTACTGGTGGGGTGCAACACTTCTGTCTACTACTGGGGGGGGGGGGGGGGGGGGGGGGGGGTGGTCACCGTCTGAGGTCTGCACTACTTTACTGTCTGAGCTACTATGTGGGGGGGGGACTCCGTTTCCTGTTTGTTAATATGTCTAAATAACTTAAAAAACATAATACTGTCTGAGCCTACTGGGGGGGGGGTTAGGTCTGGCTGCTCACTGTCTCCGTTGATCTAAACAACTTAACTGTAAAATAAAACTAACCGTCCTACTGAGGTCTATATCTGCTCTACCTATGTGGGGAGGGGTTAAACAACCCACTGTCTGTGGCTTCGTCTTACCGTTGGAACTGCACTACTGGAAAAACCGTTCTTGCACCGTACTAAACTGCACTATGGGGGGGGGGTTACTGTCTGAGGTCTGCCTGGGGGGAGTCTGGTCTCATGCCACACCCAACTACTCCAAAATCTACTAAAACTGGGGGGGGGGGGGGGAGGGCAAACTGTGGGGGGGGGGGTTACTGTCTGAGGTCTGTGACACGTACTGGGGGGG